>OY728142.1:1353796250-1355170865 GCA_963277665.1 Viscum album | reverse complement strand
CATAACCACATATTAGGATTTCCATCGTAACCAGGATATGTATCATATTCGTATTACGCATCTTAAAAATGAATTGTAACCAGGTTATTCATTATAATTACCTTATGTATCGTAGCCAGGTTTTGCATTGTATTCTTGTTATGAATCGTAACAAGATGCATTCTGACCAGTTTATTTATCATATTCATATCATTCACCGTAACCAGCTTATTTGTCATATTCATTTATTTCATTTTAACTATGTTATAAATCATAATCACTCTATGATTAATAACAATGTAATGAATTTTAACCACTATGTGCTTCATAATAATGATAAGAATTGTAACCATATTATTAATTATACTCGTGAAATTCATTGAAGTCATTTCTTACTCATTATTTCATACTTTTTTACATATTGATTTCTAACAGAAATGATGTCATTGAGTTACTTATATACTAATAAATATGGTTCCATGTATTTTGATTTTTTTTAATTTTATAATTCTAGTTGTGCATGTCCCTCCGAATTTTCAGGAGAAATATGGCTATTGGAGGAAATATGATGGTTGGAAACTAAGGATGATAAATAAAGGTTCATTCGAACCAGATCTATAAACGTTTTCTACAATAATGTTTAATAGATAGATAGTGTTAATTCCCTCTTTATTCTTGGTAATTCCTTGAAGATACAAGAAATGAATGGCTTAATCAAGGTTCTTGAATCCCAATAAGTGCTTTGTATTATGTTTGGCATCCAATTATTGTGATGAATATCGAGAGATTTAGAGGATAGTAAGAAGGTGATACTGATTATCGTATCGACGTATTTCATGCATTTGAAAGATATTAGTGTCGATTACCTTCTTAATCAAGGGCTTATGAGGATAAGAATACATTCATGTTGATCACTGTATCAAGGTCTTAATAGTGTTCTGGCACGACATACCTTCTATCTTATGTGAAATGATACCCTACTCATTGAGGTAAAATAATTTTAATACCTTTACATTTCAAATTTTATTTTCAATATAAAGGGAATCATTTCGTTTCATTATTCAGTTAATATTATTTTCTATTTTAATGGTTTCAATTATGAGTCATTCACAGCATATGGTATTTAAAGATTCTATATGTTTTATGGTGGAATAATTTAAAATTTTAATATTTTTATAATTGTATTAAATTATAATAAAATTTTTAATTACTTTTGGTAACACGTCATATCATATTCAGTGGATCCAATATGCATATGGTCATTTTTAATAATTGTGAATTGTATTAGTTTAAGACCTATTTATTTATGCTCTTACATAATAGTCTAAATACTATGTTTTTAAACCTACAACAACCACCCTTTTATTCATCCATATAATATACATTTACATATATATTACAATCCCAAATAGAGATAATACATCGGGGTCATTATTTTATGGGAATAAAAAAAGTTTCCAATTATAAATGATTCAACTATAAAGAGAGGGGGATCTGTACAAATTAATTACCAATGTGAAAATGGGGTAAACCTCATAAGAAGACAAAATATCAATGACAATTATAAACTATTAATACAACAAATGATGAGAGATTAATGTTACTGTGATTTTGGATTGTAGAATAATGAAATAGAATTATTTTATCAGTTCATATTTTTAAATCATAAAATGTATAAGGATTTTACTATTATGACATGGAATAATAACTTGACAAGAACGATGAAAAAAAAATATGTGGATATTTCGTCCTTTTTGAAAAAAAAATTATTTAGTGAAGCGATCCCATAAAAAATTTCTTATGTTGAGAAAATAGATAAATATATATGTTAATGGGATATAATTGGTGACCCAGAAATTGGATGGTGATTCTATTGTATATGTCATCATTGATGGAGTGACTACATGATTGTATTTCATGAATATTTTTGTCAACATGAATTTTTATTTTTAAAATGATGCATATTTTCATTATGGTTTTATATTTACAAATTTATTCAAATAGTTGGTATGTTTCATTAAGAGAAACTTTATTTTTTTTGGGAAATCTAACGTTATATTGATTTTACAAATTTAATGAAGTTTCTTCTAATTTTTTGGACATTGAATTTGGACACATATATTTTAGATGTATTATATGGTAACCTATTTTCAAAATGGATTTTTCTAAAAATTTGGGTCATTTTTCAGGTTTTATATATTATTATATTATTTTATAACTCATGTTAAATATTTATGTAATAGGAGATATCTAGAAAATAAGAAATTAATTGTTATTATTTAGTAGATCTTATGATCAAAAAAATTAAATTTTATTTGATCAATCATAAAAATGTATTTGGGATATTAATTTATTGATTTAATATATGATGTGTAAATTTATAATTGTATAACCCAATGATTAAATTTTACTTCTGAAACATAAATAAATCACCTCTAAATATATCCATATATAACATAACTTTAGGAAATTGTTCATGAACGCAAAAAAAATTCATATAACTGTTGTATCTAATGAATAGTGTCTTCAATTATATCATCATTGATTTATGGTTTTTTGGTCATTCACATTTTAGTGATCAATGATCTCTATAACCCTATATTATTATTTATTCATTCCTTCAAACTCCATATCATCACTTCTATTAAATTATATCCCACATCAAAAACTACATATATTTTATTCCATATTAAATTATATCTTATCTTTCTATGTAATCATGATGAATTTTATTAACCCTTATTAAGATATTTGAATAAAATAAAGGTTTTAACAAATTTCAAACCTATTATTACCATGATTGAGATTTAATTTCATGGACAAAATATATTTACTAGGTGTAGAATGAGACTCCCCATGATTTAAAAATATGTACACAATGTTTGAAAGTTTATAAGATAAGAAATAAAAATATCAAAATGGAATGTAAAACCCCAATACATTATTATAGATTTAATTTTATATAAATTGAAATGGTTGCATAGAGTAGATTCATACAAACAACATGCTTAATAAAACATGAAACACTATTAAAATATTATTATCGAATCATGACCATTATAACCATGACATTATGATAGTGGGTATTCATAGGAATAAATAAAATATAAAAAATTTATGTTTTAGAAATGTATAAATACAATGTTATCAATTTACTAGAAAAACAATAAGAACCATTTGAATGAAAAAAATTTATTAAAAAAATATATTTTTCTAAATGCTAGTCAGGTCAGTATTTTCTCAAAAAAAATTAAATTAATTTGTAATGTTATTATAAAATATATTGGATAAAATTAATAGTTGTATTCAATAGTTAAAAAATTTCATTAGGTGAAATTTCTTGATTTATTTTAAAAGATTAGTTTTTTATTGAATACAAGAAATACTAATTTTTATTACAAATATCATATCATTATATCATTTTAATTGATATTATATTATTAAAATGTATTTTGTATAAAAATGAGTTAAAATATATTATAAGTTCTCATGTTTATATCTTTTGAATCTATTTCATATCAAATAATGACAAAAAATATTTGATGATTTTGAATGATTTTCTTCAAAAAAATAATTTTTTTGACGAGCATGTGGGTTTAATTATAAATTAAATATATGCAATTATGTGTGATAAATTTTTTTTAAATTTGTTTCAATATTAATAATTTTAATTATTTATATTAAATAATATTTAGAAAATATTATTTTAACAAAATTAATTGTAAAAATAGTAAATTATATTTACACAAAATGTGGTAAAATTGGTTTGTCAGTATTTAAACTAAAAATATAAGGGATTAAATGACATAAAAATATCAAAAACCAATTTTATATCCATATGTAGACCGTATGACTTATAATGATTGAGAATGAAATATTTTAAATCCTTTTGGAATGTAAAATGCATTGGTACACCATATTCATATCAATAATTTCAAGCATGACATCTCCCTCTTGTATAGAATTACGTCCCCTCTACTTGTCTCTATGCATTTCCAAAACTATATGGTTCGCAAAAAATCCCCAAATACTATACATAACCCCCACCCCCTCATCCTATCATCCTTATTCATTTTATTAATCTCTCAAATAAAGTAAATACATGAATACCTAAATTATCACATCGATGAAAATGTACAATTCATAATTATTGGTATTTGTGTTATTTAATCTTCAAAATTATCAAATATAAAAACATATTTGATGATAAAAGAAAACAATTATCTCATATATACATATATTTAAATATGTTAATAAAATAACCCATATATATATATATACATATATATATATATCATATTCTACGAAATAGGAAAACAAACAATCCATTATGTGTACACAAGACTACCACTACATAGACCGATGTAATTCATCTTCAATAAAATCATTAAAAGATTGAAGTGGTGATTTATTTATCATATATATATAATTAATGAAATTATAATAACTTTTAAATTAATATATAGAGTATTGATTATTATATTCTATATAATGGGGGTATGATAATGTTTCTCGTTTTTACGTTGGACTTCTTGATCATGAATCAATATGATTCATTTTTTAACATTATTATTAAATGAGTGATTTTAAGGATAATGATAAGGAATATATTTTAATTTTTTGCCAAAATAATTTTGGATTATAATATCACATATAACATCCTACCTTACCATCTGTTGGAATATAATATCATCTCTCATTTACACGTGTGGATTATCGCCTCCACAGAGCCATGCGAAATAAAATTCATTTTAATTTTAAATAAATTGTAATAAGGATGCATTTATTAAATATAAAAGATATATAAAAAATAAAAAATATTCTATGAATGTTAATTATTATTTTTTATTTTGTTCTGTCCTTGAGGATAATGGATACTTATTTCATCAATATGTAAGACGTACAATCTCCATGAATGGTGGAATCCATTTGCAATATGTAAAATTTATAAATAACTATAAATACATATATAAAGAATAATTTTTTTATTAATATCATGTTTAACATTATTGATATTATTTAACCATGACCAATGTTAATGTTCAAAAATTTCAAAACAAATATATAAATGATAAAATATTAAATTATCATATTAAACCACGGTTTTAACAACTATATGTTAATAATATGTTGATAAAAGAATATATGTAAATAAAATTTTGTATGAAATAAATTCTTATTGTTTTTAAATTTATTTATAATAAATATATATCTATCAAACTAGGTTTTTCAACATATAAAATGTAATGTGAACATTATATAAGGGTTTCTTACGACATATTTACTTCCACGAGACTTATTTCACATTCAACACTTATTCAATTATTTTGGTGAATATAATTAAAATTTATATATTTAATAACAATAATATATATCAATTAATCATAATTAATATTTCATTTGATGTCATTCCTTACATGGTTTCCAACATTCAAATATTACTAAAGTGTATAGATATTAATTTTTTTGGCCTCATTTTAATAGGGAATATTTATAGATGAATCTACTTTGATAGAAATTATTTTATCATTGTATAATATAACACGTTAATTATATTATCCCCTATTTTTAATGAATTATTTCAATTAAAAATACCATATTCCACTATTTTTTACTTATAATGATTGGTATTTTTGGATTTTTTTGCATCATTTCACTATTTATTTAAAAACATTTTTCATCAAAATAAATGGTTTATAAAATGGTTTTTAATTTAAATTTAAAAATATATAAAACGTTGAATAAAAATATTTTTGAACTATTTTTTACTTTTTAAAAACATTTTTTAATGGGATCCAGATTTTTTTTCCAAACAAGTTTTGCTGAAAAGTAATCAAAAATATTAAAGGAATATATATTTAAACATACATGGCACGACCATAACATTTTTGTGTCACAACCACTCAATTATAAAAAGATTGGTTTAAAGAATTTCAAACATTATTTTATTAAAAAATATTTCAAATATTTTGGTAATATTTTATTTTCTAAAGATATTATCTTGTTTAAAAAAATTATATTTTCCTCACAAATGTTTTTAATGACATTTTTATAGTATTTTTATTCACCAAAAACTACAACCCTTATTTTACTAATGCTAACAATGGAATATGTCTCAATGATACCATCATTATTATTTATTTGGATAGTTTATGATTAGTTTTGTTAAGGATTTACAACATTAACACAAGTCTTTATAGTACTTTGAATGTTTTATGATAATTTCTATAGATTGGATTATTTATTAAAATTGTATATATGAATATTTAAATAATAATTTTTTTATTATGTTTCACCCCAATAACATGAAAAATTAATTAGACTTCATTTGGAATGGTTGGGGAAAAGTATATCCCCTTGATGAATTTGTTGGTCTCATGACAGTAACTTCACTTTGTTTTTGGCTGAGGCCATATTAATATATGTAATTTTACATGGAATATGGCCTTGATTGGGTGGTTATGATTTCCAGAATTATTATTTCCTCTTTATGATATTTTTTTGTTCCCCATATAATTATAGCAGTATATAAAATATTCAAGAAAATATTTTATCCTTATGTTATTAGTTATATAGAATTATTTTATAATCAATTATTCGTGTATTATTATCCTAATATAATATATTAAATTTATTTTTATGTTATTTACATTACCACTTTTATTATAACTATTTTTTCATGATATCTTTCTTTGTATGTATATAATTACATAACGTCAAAGAAATCTAATGTCTTATGATTTATTTTTAATAGGACACTCGAAAGTATTTTTGGATTGATATGAGAAGATACTCAAAGTTGAAATATGAATTTTTAAATGAAAAATAATTATATATTATATAGATTCAATTATAATGTAAATTTGAAGTATGTGACAATTTTACTATGTATACTAAACTATTCAGTTTGTTGGGATGTGATTCTGTTTATCAAATTCTAATTTAATAATGTAGACACTACATATAGTCAACTGGTGGAGGGGTATTTACAAAGAGTTCTTATAATATTGTTTCCTATAAATATTATCAACTATGAGGATGGAAATGTGGTAGTAAATTCACTAAGTGGGGAATCAGATTATACTTTTGTAGTGGAGGAATCTGAATTCATGGAATTATAATACTAAATCATGGTAGATTAGATGGGAATATATTATCATCCATTTATTATGGATTCACCCATCTCCATTAGTATTTGAGATTGTTTAGAAGGAATTGTTACATTGTGATGTTCTATATGACCATATATCCCCATATGATACACTATTAATGTTTTCTAAAAGCGGAGAGTATGTCATAAATTTTACAAATATAGAGGTTATTTCTACTCATGTTGTGTTTGGATATGATGGGGTGCGAGTTTCTACCCCCCATAAGTTAATTATGATGTTTTTACGATGTACTGACATGCTCAGTGGTAGTTTCAGTGGGTTGCAATGATGTGGAGTTTGATTGAGTTTGTTTCATAATGGCTTATGAATTGGAATCTAAAATTTCACCGTTTGCATCATTTTTTCCAGACATAAATAAATTTGGATTTTGAATGCTAGTGGGGTGGCATATCATTTTTCTATTAGGAATCCATGTCCAGTGAGAGGGATCGATGCTGTCTGTGTGATTTCTAACCAACATATCAATTCAACACACTACCATTTTATATAATTATATAGATCAGATGATGATTTATATTATTTATAGATTCAATATATCTTTCTTCATTTTGGGGTACCCAAAATGATTATATATAAAAATAATGATCAGTATACATAATGGGATTAGAGAGGATTAAAGAATGACTTTGGGTCCTAGTTATAGATGTGTAAGACGTTTCACGATCAGAATAATTTCCATCTTGAGTGGAACAACTTGGTTATCAATAGAAGGATAATAGATTTATTTTTTTCCTTTAGACTTATGAATATCTGTAATCATTAATAGAGAACATTTATAATAATAGTTATAACTAAAATATTACAATTTAACAATTTGATTATCTGTATGGGAGACACTATAGGCCACATGTATATTATACCAAGGATTTATAGGAAACACTAACATGGTACAACTAGTTATTTAAATGTTAGATATGTGTTAATTTGATTCAACAATTCATGGTGACTAGATAATGTTCAAATTAATCATCCATATATTGATGTCATCGACCTTTGGATATGTTCGGAGACCTCTGAATCTATAGGGTCTCCCCAAAATGTGTATTTTGGATCTTTGTTAACTGTATAAATCTATTCTTGGAGGGTCATTAGGTTAAATTAGTTTTATTGTATGTCTGGTGAGGTTGATTGAAAGATTTTATTATACCTATTGTGGGTCTGAGTCAATGACCTCATTCATGTGGATGAGATGAGTAGGTAAATAAATGATCAATTTTAAATTATCAACTATTGTGAGCAAGACATTGGGTATGTAATCCCCTTTTCTGTACTACAGGTTCGAGAATGATAATCATATAAAAAGTATTATATAAGAATAGACCATTCTTATATTTTAAATTCCATACCATCCTTGGATAATTAATGATTGCTCTTAAAAGAATAATAGAAATATGAATGGATAATATCATCTACTAATTTTATATATGATATCTTCCATGATGAAAATACATTATTATTTTGAGAATATAATAACTCTAGTTTATATAGTTTGATTTTTTTTATATTTATTTAAGTATCATTGTATTTTTTCATAGAGTCCGAATGTTATTTTTCATATCTTAGGACCCCCAAAATAATTAATAAAAAATGATAATATGTTTTAGTGATTAGTTAAAAATAATTTTAGAATAAACTATTTTTCCATTGTTTGGGACTGATAATGGAAAATATGATAACATAATCACTTCTACGAAGATGGATTTATCATAGGCTCAACATAATGATCACCAGTGTTAGATGACTCATGTGATGATTCTATTAGAGATTGAATTAATATTTTTAATTTACATAAATTATTAATTGATTAATCATACCCTGCATCTAAAAATATGTAGTTTCAGATGATGTACAATGATAGATGCATAAATTTTAGAGATTAAAACATATTTTTAGGAGTTTTGTAATTGGCCCTGAAAATCACATGTATGTGGTTCAATAAAAATATAATTTAGAATAATCTTTGGACAAATAGAGAATAGAAGAAAAATAAATGTCATAACTCAAAAAACATTTATGCAACAATGGTCAAAATATTATCAAGGATTGTATTTTTATATATGTATTTAACATTATTTATTTTATTTTTGATCCCTGGTCAGATAATTTCATAATTATTGAATTAAATTATTCTCCTGATAATTATACTCAATCATATATAATATGTTAATTATTATTCTCCAATGGTCCATGATAATTAATGATCCTACTTCCAAATTTATGATCATTGGTTTGGTTCGAATTGATTGATGATAATTTTGGATCTTTCTATGTACCTCTCTAATCATTGTTATTTGTTTTCCTTGTCAATGGACCCTGTGAATCAGTGATTTTATATATTAATATTGGTACTAGTGTGATCAATCATGTATATTTATAGTTTTTGTATGAATTTAAATAGATCATGGATTAATAGAATGATCGAGAGTTATTGTGATCATTTGTGTGATGGATCATGGATTGAGATCACATTTTTGAAAGGATATGAGCAAATTCTCATTCATAAGCTATGAGTATCCTTATTTATCGACACTAGGGATCGAAAATAGATGATCATATGTGGTTTTACTTTATTATAAACGATTCAAAAGGATTTTAATGTATATATGATGTTGTCACATTGATCGGGACACCTTTGTGATGATGTCTTATTTACGGAACCTCCCAAGTGTCAATATAAGTAAATTTATTGATTTTTTATAGAATAAAAAACAACAACAAAATAATTTTTCTTGAGATATTAAGCCTTAGGATGATATTTAGGAAATATAGATATCCAAATTGAGGGACCCAAAGTGATGTGAGGATGAAACCACAGCTGGTGAGACGATCAGAACTCCACAACCAGTATTTTAAAGTATCACATAACTTGTATCACTAGTTATCATGGTGAATATGGTTTTACTAAACTATAAATATCACATTCCTTGTAAATGAACCACAATCTATGTTACCCTAACTGGGTTCCCAGTTTTGTAAGAATGAAATGTGATCAGAAACCAAAATTGACCCAAAAACATTGAACCCCAGAGTACACCCCATGTTTCCAAAAATTTCAAGGGAACCCATTTTGAGCATGGAACATGGCATGGACCTCCAGCTGTCTAACATGTCAGGTCACTAAGATGAAATTATATGAATTATTCATTTTACTACCCGTGTGTAAAATTGGTACATGGACTAGATTGGATTTATTGGACATAACATGTAATCCATTTAGACATGTCATGTAATTACCATATAACATTATACCATTTGTATCTCCATCACCATGAGTTGTTCATGGTTATGTGAGTATCATATCAAGAGTACATTTATGAGTATTATGAAATGGTGGTATTTTTTTTACTATTAATGATATGATGTTGGGTGTTTTGAGAATACAGATTCTCTTATAAACACATGGATATTTGTATTTTATGTGTTTGATCATCAAGGGGTTTTTGGAATATAAAAAAAATTCCAAATCGAGTTATAGACCAATATGATATTATACATTTCCATTAGATACTCCTCCAAATTATAGTGTGTTTGGGT
Organism: Viscum album; assembly: GCA_963277665.1. Lineage (NCBI taxonomy): Eukaryota > Viridiplantae > Streptophyta > Magnoliopsida > Santalales > Viscaceae > Viscum > Viscum album. The sequence goes on along the minus strand of OY728142.1, from coordinate 1,355,160,180 downwards.
CCTATTTCTATGGAGTTTTACTCCCACATATTTGAGATATGTGAGGAATAATCTACTCCACTAGAGTATGTGATCGCTACGTTATGAAGCATAGCGGCGCTGTGGGGTACCACCACACAAATTATTATAGGGATGTGTGTAGATCATATAATTATAGGTGGGAAAATTGGTAGAAACAAAATAACTCATTATTATTATATTTTAGTTAATTTGGAGATCATATTTACCACATTTCATGAGTTTGTTTCTATGCATATCTAATATTACATTTTATCACCCTCTTTTCTTATGGGTTGAGGTGACTATATTTTTCTTTTTAATCCCTTTTGGTATTCAAGGAAACATTATTTGAATGTATATAATCACCACCTTATATAATTTACACACACATGTTGAGACTCATTTATATTATTGATATATTATTGGAAAATATAGTGGACTCCTTATTAATGGAGATTATTAGTATGTTGTGGTTTTTGCCTTATTTGGTGGATGGACTCAGGGATATTGAACCAGGCTCTGCCGTAATTATCCTTCTTATTTTTTTCTCAATTTTTGTTTCCCAATTTATTTCACATTGGGAAATTAACATTACCATTACACATTTTCAGAAACATTTCACAGTATGATTTGTGTCCTGGATGTTATTTCATGGATTTTTCTCTCTCTAGAGTCTATTAATTTGTTATATATTTACAATATATCGTAGAGTTGTTTGTGTTGGTATAAATGGAATTTTTTATAAGGCCCAAGATATAGTTTTCCCTTTTTATCAATAAATGTTCTTGAACCCCTATGATTTTAAATGAGGGATCTATGATTCACTGTGACATTATGGTCACTCCGAAAGGGCCCCTATGGGCCACATCATGATATAATGCACTGTCCAAACTCTAGTGATTAATTTATAAGGATTAATGACATAAACCTCATTATTTCACAAATCCATGTGTTAATAGTAATAATTAACTTCACCATTCTATAAATAACATCAAATATTGAAATATTGTTGTTTCCACAACTCTGGATGTGTTTATGAAAATGAATTGTCTAAATGTTACAATATTATCCAACCTAAAATAATGAATGTTTTATTTGATTATAGTTATACACAACCCATTATATCAATTAATTTACTAATTTTATAAAATATGTGCTTATGTGATTATATATTGAATTATAGAGAATGAAATACCATGTCCAAATAATTACCTCAAAAATCAATAGAATATTGATAATAAATGTTTACAGTATTATGGTTCCTTTTGATATGGTTATCCTTCCATTAGTGGAATTTGATGTTATTTTAGGCCAGTAAGGAGACTCATTATATAGATATTATACCAATATCTAGGATATATAAGTAAAATTTCATATTCCAAATCATCCAAAAATCATCAACTATTGTATATTTGAAAGTGATCTGCCTATATTTATTAAAACTTTTCTATGGGCTTATTACAATAATATGAGTAGTATTTTTCACTAATGGTTGAGAGTTGATATAAAATAAGATATATATCAATTTTACAGGGATATGTTGTTGAATTTATTATGTAATTTACTATATTCCTTCATTTTAATAGGGTTTATATTAAAAGTGATCTCACACATGGTGATAAACTCGTATCAAATTCCCCTTATAGAATTTATGTGATTAAATGGGATAAATTTATGAAAAAATGCATGAAAATATATAATGGGTTTTTATATAGAAGTATACTTTACTTGGTATAATACTCATTATATTTTTTAATTATATTGGTTGATTAATTGATATATACATAAACTATTATTAAAACTAAAATATTGTAATAAAAAATTCATTTCTCTCATATCCTATTGACAATATAATTGATCATGTATATGGTGAATTTTTTACATCAATGATTGATCATCAATATATATATCACAAAATAATGTCATTATGGTATATATATCTATATCATTATTCCATACTATTTTTGGACATTATGAATTCATATAATTTCAATTTGAACTCAAAAATTCCCCTACAATCATCATAGATCATGTTATTTTTTTCTTTAGATATTACAATATATAATTTGAACAAAACCTTATTTGTTATTTTATAATATATTAAAATATAAATAATTCACATAAAAAACATGGGGATATTTATAAATACCCCATGAAATGAGGAATAATATTCAATTATTCAATTTCATGAATCCTTAATTATGAATTTATTCTCCATGGGTTATGTACTCACAATAGAGGATATATATATTGATCTTTTATTGATAATATTAATTGAAAAATTGTTTAAACCAACAAATGTGTTATAAATTCAAATAAATATTAGATAAGATGAATACAATTGATGATTTTGGGGACATATTTGACACATTTAGAATCATTAATACGTGTTTACATAAAAATTATTGAGGTTCCTCAAGATGGATGAATGTGTGTAATGATACATTTTCCATAAAATTTTATTTCTCGCTAAACTTATGGTTACATCAGAGTACAATCAATTTGGGGTTTTAATATAACATGGGTTTCCTTAAATGGGTCATTATTATCTAAAATTAAAGAGAAATTAATTATTATTCATATAAATATAAAAAATATGACAAAAATATGCAATACATGATTTGAATTAGGCTATAGTAGTCATTGAATTCAATATTTGTTGGCATTATCTACATAGTGCGAAGGGTGAAATATACACTTGAAAAACAGATGTTATTGTTTATACTAACATAATGGTAGCTGACATTTCCCCAATAGATATGTGTTGATATAACTATTGATTATTAAATTTTCAATACATTACCACGTAACGATGGAAAACAATGTTGTTAATTTTATATGATGAAAGTATACTGAATCAATTATGTGAGTTGGATAATACCCAATACTAAATTAAATATAAACCATTTTCCTTTAAATCATAAGTTATGGGGATAAATATGATAATTCCCAAATGATGAATCAACCACCAATCTATGTGAATATTATGATGGGAGTGGATGTGTATTTAGAGTTACATGTTCTTTTGGAATATTAATGATTTTTTCTAGTTTAATTTTTAAATTATATGATTATATAAATAAATAAAAATTTCATTAATAAAATAATTTAGGACAATCATATTTGATGATTCACATAGCTCATCCTTATTTATCTTCCATTGAAATAAATATTTTATATAGATATGAATATTAATTTCTTATTGGGTAACATTAAAAAGGTATATTTTTTATATGTATTATAATAATATGAATTTCTTCATGTTTTGGATAAATGCTATAAATCCATTTTGACAGTGAAACCATTTGAATAATAAATATAACATTTAAATAATTATGACTTATTCTATTATATGACTACTCAAAACATATAAATTACAGATTATTATTTATGCCATAGTAGATTGCCTTACAATGTAAGTACATTGTATAGTAATCATAAATGACTCATGAGAAGATAAAAAACATTTTTATTTTTAATTTATATGGTAAGAATAAATGATATAAAATATTTTTTTTAAATATATTGGGATCTAAGGGTCACCATAACTTTTTAATGATGTCATATATATTTTTTTGATATAGAGTTATGCATCAATATAACATATCATCCTCAAAATGATATGAAAATATAATAGTTCATTAAAACACAAGATAAAATTTTTATATCTATGAAAATGTATTGAAGGTGATGTTATGATCAGAAACATCAACTATTTGAATGAAATACATATTCATTTTTCATTCAATAATTCAATTTAAACTCCTTTATAATTTATATATGAAAATTTAAAAAACACATTAATGTCCGGAAGAAGTGGTATTATTTAAGATTGTTGGATTATACGATGTTCATGATATGATAGAGAATATATAAATTATTTAGTATAAAAATTAAACTAGTTGAAGTTGATAGAATTGTTACATTGATATCCATTGAATATATTTTGACATTAGATTTGGAGACAAGGTATTCCATTTAATATGACCATGTATGAAGCTTCAGATATTTTTTATGAATGGGATGTGAAGACAATGATATAATATTTATTTTTAAATTCTAGATTGTTCGAGAAAATTATCTTATCATCTTATAATTTCCCAAACAACTATCATGTGCATTTTTTCTTATATATAATAATTTAATTGAAGTACATACCTGATTCAATTCATGTAAAAAACTCAGTGGTAATATAGTTTGAACATGATCCTACATTTTTTGAACAACCATTGGGAATATATGTCCATATATTTAATGTACGAGGAAACAAAACAACCCATCTGCATAATGTTTTGAGGAGGGGAAATAAGATTCATGAAGCTACATGGTAACCTGAGAATTTATGGAATATATGATACTATAAAGTGTATCCATTAGTATAATAATTTTATTAAAAAGAATATAATTTTATGGTGGGAGGAATTACATATCCCTTCATATAATAATATATCTCACTTTAATTAGTTTTACTTTTATTATCATCTTTCATATGTACCACAAAAAAAATAAACCTTGATACCAAATAATAAAAAAATTATTTATCACTATATTATAGTCATTCGATAATGTGTGTAAATACTTGAAACTATATTTTAAATAATTACGTAAATAAAATGGTATAATAATTTTTATGAAAAAATCAATAATAAAATCAAATTACAGTACATAAATAACTATTAATATTCTTTTAATATTACTTATTGACATTATAAATAATTTCCTATTATGAATTATCCATTATTATTTTTTGAAACATTGTATATTATGTATAAATGAATAATTAATATATTATTTATTTTTTAAATTTATTAACACTAATATGGATATAACATGAAGATCAATAAGAATAATATTTTTAAAAAGGTGTTTTTTTATAAAAACAGTTTTTATTTTAGTTTTTTATTCAATTAAAATGATATTGTATAATATTATAGATTTGATGTTTTAAAATATGATTTTAATTCATTTATCTAGAAAAATATATATATAGCTTCTAATTTATTGATATTTGACAAAAAATATTTATGATTAGGTTAATTGTAAAAATTCATTTTTTAAAAATACCATTTATTTTTTACATATATATGATATATCAATGAATTATAAATTTATGAAACATTTTTAATGTCATGGATTTTCTATATAATTTTTTTAAAAATGTTGGAGAATTATTTGAAGACCACAAACATTAACGACATGTGATTCTGAGGCCTTGTAACCCCGCATCATAATTTTTTTACTTATATAAGTTTGTTTTGGTAATCATGAGAGAAGTTATCTCTATATATTAAAAATATTCTAAGATAAAAAAATATGAGTGTATCGTTTAACATGAAATACTAGAATTCACCTATAATGTATATAACTTGGATCCAGAAGAGTCGGACAGAATAGTTAAATATTGGAAATTTCAAAAAATAATAAAATTATATTAAAAGTTATTTTAATTTCATTCCACAACAATGAGTGGTGGATAACAGTGCATATGTTCAGCGACAAGGTTCATTAAAGGATGTTTCGTAATGGTTCATTTTTATACAAGGTAACAGATACGATGTTTCATAAATGAAACATCATAATGATGTGACATCACAACATAATTGAAATGATGTGACATGCGTTCTTTTATAAGATAATTCCTTATATAGATGAGAATTAAACCATGAGAATTCTCTAAAGAACCTATGAAAATTAATCCCTAAAAATACTAAAGTTAATTCTTACAGTATCACTAGAAAAATCGACTCTTTAAAAAGAACAATATCGGGATATGAAGAATGCCAACAGAGCATAAATCCATGTGGTGAAGTGCTACAATGACGAATTTAGATCTAGGTAGGGGTTTATTTGTTGTAAATTTTCCATGTTAATCATTATAGATGATTAAAATGATTGAAACCATAGTATGTTTGAACCTAGGATCATTCATTTTTGTGGTAGGGATATTTTTCATTTAATTTAAATTTTGGATTAAATTATTTTTGGATATTACAATAATCCTATACTACCATTTTTTAACACTCTAATTTGGAGAGCACTAGCCAACATGAATGAGGACTGAGGCCCTCATCTTCAGCCTTAATTGTGGTAGATCATTTTTAAAGAGTTAGGAAGTCTTATTCAAGGATTTCGTTGCGAAGGTGATACCACATAGAGGACGAAGGCGCAATCAATGCGATGAACGGACCACTGGTGATGACCAGGTAGTCTTTGGAAGATGCCACCAGAACACTTAGGTGGCCCGCAATGGAGGCCACATGCAGGTGGTGGAACCCCACCATGTAATTACACATTTTACTACCATGTTCTGCATGGGCCATATTGCATGGGTAGGAGCCCCAAACTTGGATGTTGGCTAGAGATAAAGACACGGAACCTTGGATGCATCGGTGGAGTAGCCCACAGCTACTGTTCATATGAGCATGATGTCGATTGACCACATGAGTGGAATTGGTTTGTCCAGGTTGTTTGTTCACATGGTGAAAGGTCGTGGTCAACTAATCCTGGTGTGATGCGTCGACCCAGTAGACGACACACATGGAAAGTGAAACCAGACGCGCTACCAGCCACATTTCGTCTAGACGGAGCTGGTCTGCCAATAGGGGACAAGACTAGGCCGCGTCCAGGATTTGTCAAAAGATCTAGGTTGGGTCGTTTGACCCTCATTCAGGTATGATCAGACATGTACCCAACCTAGAAATTTTTGTAAAAACACCAATATTTTGCAAATTGGGGATCCTATTGATAAAACCATAGCTACATTTAAACCAATGGGAAGAGGAAGATAATTTGGTATAATAAATGGATTAATTTATGGATGTAGTAATTTGACGACTGCCTTAGGGATCAGTTATTTGTATATCAAACATGATATGTGTGGGAACCTTTAGTTGGTTGACACTTAATGACTGTTGATGAGAGACCATATCTGGATTGGATACCTTGGCCTAGTGGGAAGCGTCTTATGTGTGACCAGACTTGTCGATGATGGGGAGCGACTTCTATGTGACCCGATAGACATAGATATAGGAGGAGAACCGTGGTATATACATAAGTGGGAAAATATTTTTGTGTGAACCGAAATTACCATAGTGGGGACATTCTTCAATTTGACACATCATACCAACAATAGTCATCATGGATGAGTAACACAGTAGTCCTAGGTCCGTGGAATATGGAATTTGTGTGACCCAGTAAGCCCACAGTACTCATTGAGGATGAGTTATCTTGTATCCCATGGTGTTCGACGTGTTATTGATTGTCATGTTTTTCTGCAATTGAATAAATCTACTAGGAGTTGTCTTACATTATGATCATGCTTGGTGGTAATTTAATATGGGTTATTTGTGGATTTGTTTGTGGTATTTTGATTATGTATTGGTGTCCTTACTTATTATATTGTTAGTCCCCCCAACACAGGTATCACCCACACATGTTGTGCCTAGTGCATACGAACAACGACTTGACAGAGGACTCGGTGGCCTAGGACATGGTGGTGCCCTGTGAGACAAGGTCGGTGTAGTTTACTTCTACAGTTTATATCTGTTACTCTGCACATACCCATCAGGTGGGGATTCAATCATTCTGATTCTATAATTTCTTTTTCTACAATCATATATTCAAGTTAGTCTTTTGTGGGGTTTTTTTAGGCCAATTTGACATTCAATTTTTTCTTATAATCAGTGGTGGTGTAGTGGAATTCATGTTTACTATTATGGCTTTGGTATATGGTTGTGTGTGTGTGTGTAGGTACTGATGAATACTCCTCTCACACGCAGTTTGAAACCTTCATCTCAAGTCTCCAACCCCTATTCTTTGACAAGCGGGCTTGGGGTAGGTCATGGAATGGGCCCTGGTGGATTGGTCATGACATAGTGATATCAAACGGGGTCTGTTCTACGTTAAATAATGAGAGTCTACTATTTTGTTTTTGGGGAAAATATGTTTAATTTTTTGAGTTAAACTATTAGATTTAAGTTGACAAATGTTTTTTCTAGAGGCCAACATATCCATACCCTAGGACCCTAGATTCAGCTTTTCATCCTTATAAATGAAAATAATTGTTTCATAAGTGTCTCATTATGATATTTTTGAATAATAATCATCTCAACGGGTATAATAATCTCTCTATGGATCATCATGATAAATTTTAGGATACCACCACAAAGACATCGAGCTATACATTAGATACATGATCATGTTTACAACGTACATAGAGACGAGGAGTTGGTTTAGGGAAAAGTCATAGAGATGGCAATGAGGGGTGGTGCACCATTGTTGCCACCACCCATTTATTAGAAGTTAGTATCAGTATTACCAGTAGATTACGTACACATAGTCAGAAAATTTCCTGAATTTTCAAATACAGATACCTACTATGTTCATGGGAGGGAAAGATCATCAGGTCACTGAGGATAGGCTAGTGGTAGTGACACAGGTCGTTCTCTTAGTGATGAAATTTCATGAGCTTGTAGAAATAATTTTTTCAAGACATCTATAGGGCTCGAAAGGGAGATAGAGAATCTTGAACATCTAGACACATGATGGGGAGACCCTCTCTTAGACAGTATTTCAGTGGAGTTTCCAAGGGGAGTTTTTTCACATTACCTTACGCTCTAGGAACATACATGATTTTCATCACATATAACAGGGAATCATGTTAGTGGTGGGGTATTATTCATGTTAATAAATATCTATCACCTCTCTACAAACATGGTTAATGTCCCTTTATTTAGTACCTTAACCATTGAATAGGGACACACATGGGAGTTTAGGGAATCAATGGTTTCTCTCAACATCTCTACTCTGGCTGGAGTGCTCAAGCTAGCCCTTCTTATAGAGACATTCCTGGCAGAGTATGTGTTGACAGTCGGAAAAAAGAGTAGACATCAAGTGGTAGATTCATCAGTGGTGAGTAACAGATAGCATACATGGGGGGCCGAGTGGGGTAGGTCTTTAAATTGTGAACCCCAAGACATGGGATGGTAGTATGTGGCACCTAGAGAAGAGAGAGTCAGTAGGGAACCAGGATTTGATTCATGTGTGGTTGGGAGAGAAACATGGCTCAAAACATCCCGACCGTCCCTACAGAATATCAGCTAATGGTTTAGGGACATCCAAGGAAGAGGAATAGCTTTGAGGGAGGAGTTTTTTAGGGTGGAAAACATGGAATGGTAACATGCTGAGTGGTATGCGGTGGACGATAGTTCGGTGTGTTACCACCACCCGCTATGTTTTCCACCATAGGCTCAGGGAGCTGGCAGATAGGGGCGAGACCTGTATCAGGTGATAGTGTACTACCACCATAGATCTCTAGAGATTATTAAAGGTATTATTTGTGTATTCTCCACCTTAACTGCAGTTTTTATAGACACAGGTTTGAGTCATTCATTTATTGAAACATACTTTCATCATGGCATAGTTACTCAGGTGGAGTCATGGACTTGATCTTAATTAGTATAGAGTCCTATATAAAGGGATTCGATGATTAAACAGTAGTTCTGATAATGTGATATTACAATTGGAGTAAAAACTATCAATTGGGATCTCCTAGGACTAGAATCAAGGAATTTCTATGTCATCATGGGTATGGACTGGTTATCCAAAGTCAATGCTCATATCAATTTCTTAGGAGTAATGTGTGGTGTGTCCATGAAGATGGGACCAGGTATTCCTTCACAAAAGAGAAGGGAAGCATTGTACAACATGTTGTATCATTCTAAAAATAGAGTATAGCATATCACTCATTAATTTTCTATCCCCACCATTGTTGTGGTGGATGATAGGAGTATGATCATTCCAATAGTGGTTGACAACTATAAAGATATATTTCTTTAGGATGTTCCAAGACTACCTCTTAGAATAGAGGTAGACATCTGCATCAATAAATACATGGGTGAAACACTGATATCCAAAATTTCATATCATATGGTTCTAACTATGCTTCATGAATAGAGTATTCAACTGGAGGACAATCAAAATAAGGGGTTCGTAAGGCCCATAGATTCACCATGGGCAGCACCAGTGTTGTTTTCTAACAAGGTAGGCTGAAGCTTGATGTTATTAATGGACTTTCACCACCTGAACATGGTTACCTTGAAGAAAAAGTATCTGATACTGATTATTTATTAACACATAAATATAATTATGGTAGCAAGGTGGTTCTCAAAGATAGACATAAAATAAGGTTATCACCAACTTTGGGTATTGGATGAAGATGTACCACATATAGACTTTAAGTACTGGTATTGCCAATAAATGTTCTTGGTTATTACTGTAGGTGTGACCAATTCCCAAGTAGTGTTAATGAGAATCATGAACATGATCTTATAGCCATATCGCGATCATTTTTTTTGTAGTTTTCATTGACAACATCTTTGTGTATTCTGTTTCGGATATGGATCATGCAACATACATGTGTATATTCCTGGATACCCCACTATAATTATAGCTTTACTGTATCCTCTTGATGTCCCAATTAATGATTCCGGAGGTCCACAATATAGGACACGTGATCTCAGAGTCTAGAGTTTCATTGCATCTGGTAAAGATAGAGTTAGTGCTTTCTTGGGAGCCACCTAAGAGAGTGACTGAGGTGTGTAGTTTCTTATGGCTCTCAGAAAAATACCATAGGTTTTATCCCAACATTTACAGTTTAGAATAACCATTTTCATATTTTAAAACGAAGAGATGGCCCTTCATGTGGATAGTGGAGTTCCAGCATAGTTTCTTGGAACTAAGGTGTAGACAGATGATTTACCCCTTCATTAGACTTCCATAAGTTTGTGTTTGATATTGAGTATTCTGGGATGCATTAGGGACATTACTAGGTTGTTTCTTGATGTAATATTGAGTATTGATTCCCTAAGGCTCATAATAATTGAGGTAGAATGATAAAAACTATGCCACCAAGACCTGGAGATAGTTGAAGTGTTCTTTGTCTTGAATATTTGATGACACTACATGATGGGTGAATGGTTTACAATATACTCCAACCACAAGAGTCTCATGTATATTATATAATATTAGGTCTTGAACATTAGATAGTATTGATGGATGGAGTTCCTCTACGACTATGACTTTCCGATAGACTATACTAATAGGAATGGGAACATGGTAGTCGATGCGATTAGAAATACATATAGCATACAACTACTTCCTAAGACAACGAAGTAGCTAGCCGTGATATAGATATCCTTAATTGATTATTATGGATCATCTTACCTTTAGTATATGACCATCACTCCACAACTCATAGAAAGTCTTTGGGTGGAACATCTTGTCGATTTAGACTACGAGGACTGATGATCTAAGATATCATTTTTACATGCTCTTTAAGAATTTTTGAATTGGTAGGGATCAATTCATCCTTTTAAGTGGACACACCTTAGTACTAGTGATTTTATGAGAGGAGGTGTTGGGGTAGTTCAATACATACACTTTTTCCGTAAATTTTGGGGTGCCAAATATGTTCCAGGACCTCTGACCATAGTACTGGTGGCCATGGATGAAGAATATGGTGGTATATTTCATTTCATGATGCCTCACATTTCAGCATGTGAAGGAAAATAATTAGGTCCAAGAAATATTGGCATAACCACATGAGGTACCTGAATGGAAGTGGGATGGTCTATCTATGTACATCGGGATGGGGTTACCATGCACATCTCTGGGCCACGATTTTACTGGGTGATTATGGACTGACTCTCCTAGTCTGCTCATATCATACACATTTGGGATATGGGATCAAAAGAGGCTTTGGGTTGACTATAGGTCCATGAGATAGAGTCTACAAAGGGTTTCTTCAATGATCATATTATTCTATGATGCACTCATTAATTCCATGTTTTGGATGGGATTGTAAGAGGTGTTTGGGAAATAGCTACACTTTATCATATTTTTGTAAATACCTGGAAATTTCAATGAATTTTTTTTCATAATTTCATGGGAATTTTTCTAGTCGGTGGCTTCTGACGTCACCTGATTCTGAGGCCTGGTGTGCCCAATAATCAATTTTCTATGTTTAGCTTGGGTACGTTCAGTGAACGAGCGAGCATGTTTTTCAATCTTTTGAACCAATGCTCGGAATCAAAATATGAGGGAACCATGGAAACCGAAATGCCGATATTTTCTTAAGAAGAACCTTTTTGGAGTTGTGTTTGCTCAGGTGGTGTTGTTAAATAATTGGGTTAACTAAAGAGTGAAATAAAATTTGCACTGAAATTTTATTTATAATATAAATAGTTATAAACTATTCTTGGGAGTTGAGTGAGTCTCAGTACATCCTAACAACGTGGTAGGATATTTGTGAGGTGGGGACCACACAAGCCCCACTACTTCTAATTCCCTAAACTCCAACTTATGTCGGCAACCCCCCCCCCCCATAAATGTGTTACACACCCACCATCCATCATTATGACTTCTCAACTCTCACAATTAAATTGATTTTTTAATTCCATTCAATTAATATAATTATGAATTTGATTTTTGAAGTTTTGAAAATTCAAGGAATGTGTTAATAAAATAAGTCTTCATTATTTTATTTGGAGGTGGGAGGTTGTGGGTTGAGATTTTGGGGCAGGATTACTCTAAGGTTGAAGAACGCGAAGAACACCAATTCTTCGATGAAGACCATAGTCTCGTCTTCTCATCTTCTTCCTGCGTCGAGGAAATCGTGGCACCACTTCATCCACGGACGTTCACCGTCGACGTATACGGAGCCTTGTTCTGCGACTCCGTCTTCCGCGACACCATTTTCCCGCGACGATCATCGTTCTACAACTCCTTGTGGTAGGGAATTAATTTTTGAATATTAATAAACCCATTTTTATTTCTTTATAAATCAAAGAACGTGGATCAACACAATATTATGTTGATTCGTGAAAGAATATGTTTGCAGGTTGGGAATATTTGATTGGGGGGGAAAACATAGGGGAATTTTGTTTAATACTCTTCGAGTGATTTAATCTCACATGCTAAAGCATTTAATGGTATGAAGTTAGTATAATTTATACATGAATAAATTATACCCTCATCGATAATAAAATCATGTGTTTTAATGAGTTCCATTTAAAAACACCTAACATGGAGGGTGCAGGCTGAAAAAACACTGCCCGACAACCCTCCGCAGATAGTTTATTGATGTGCGGATTGACGGGCGATAATGAAATGGGACGCAGAGGCGATTTAAAGATTCTGAAGTGAAGTTTTGGTCCCGTAATGACCATAGATTAGAAAGGTGGCCGAAACAGACCACCGGTGCACGTTCGGTGGTCCGCCGATAGCGGCGGCAGCGTGCCACCGAAGGACACCACCGCGACAGTCCAGAACGGAAAAGTCATTCCGGGTTTCGTGGGAGGGCATGACATAAAAGCCGTTCCATTTTAATCAAGGGGGGCAGCGCCCCCCCCCCCTCCCCCCATTTCCCGCTCGGATAAAACGGTCGAGCTAACTATCCACGCGTGCCGTGCCGGCTAGGTCGGGTCACACCCTAATGGGTCGGACCCATACATGGGTTGGGTCGACCCGGGTCGGTCCGGGCCCAACACCCACTAAATTTGGAGAACCTTGTTCAAAGTCCCATAAAATGGGCTACAGACCTCCAATCGATGGATCATCAGTTTCAATGTGATCATTGGATCAAGACAGTCGTTTCGGTATATTATACTCAAGGATTAGGAGAACATTGGGTATGGCCGGGTTGGTTCGAACACGAAACCAACCGGGCCCTCAGAGCGAAATCACTTATAACATGAGCTCCGGACGTCCGATTGATGTGTCGTCGACATTTTTGGTTTCTTCTTAGTGAGACGGTTCTTTATGCGTACTCCACTCAAGGTTTGGACGCAGTTGGAGTACGGTTGGGTTGGTTTTGACTTAAAAACCAACCGGGCCCCTAGGACAAAAAAGCCAATAAATCTCAGACCAGGTTTCTGATTAATGCGCTATCTGTCACATTGAGTTCCTTTTTTCGAGACGGAACTTTGGGATACATCAACTCCGAACTACGTTTCAGTTGATCTATCGACCTCCTTGCTCGTGGAGTGGACCCTCCCGGAACGAGCGTACTGTGTGCGGCAACCCTAGAGATGGATGAGACTTGACGACTTCTAATCGATCAACTCGGAGTGTTTCAGATAGCCCAATGGGGAGTGCTTGGTTGTAGTGGTAGACCCACGATGGGGGAGCGCTTGGTTGTAGCGGCAGACCCGCAGTACACAACATATGAAGTAACTCTGTAGGTGATGAGGGGGAGCGTTTGGTTGTAGCGGTAGACCCATGGTGGGAAGCGCTTGGTTGTAGTAGCAGGCCCATAGTACTCGATAGGTGGAGTACTACAGCAGTCCAAGGATATTGGGAAGCACTTGGTTATAGCAGCATTCCCACTGTACTCGATAGAGGAGAAGTTCCCCAGTAGCTATTGTTTCGACATCATGATTAAAATCCTGGTTTGAGTTGAGTCTTGACTTTCAATCATTATCTTCGTTGTGATTGACTTGATAGTCAGTGTGGATTGGATCTTGTTTTCCTGGGTGGATTAAGTTATGATTTCCTGTGTGGATTGGATCGTACTTTTATATGTGGATTATGATATGCTATCCTATGTGGACTGGATCATACTTTCCTATGTGGATTAAGTTATACTTCCCTGAGTGGACTGGGTTGTACATGAGCACGTGAGATGGATTTGTACTGGATTTGATGACTTAGTTATATGTATCGGAATATACCTAAGTAGTGTTGGATGATTCTTCATGATTGTCCATTTTTTTTGTGTTTTATCATTTGTGGTTTCAGGGAGACCTTTAGGGGTCTCGGGGTCCCTAACGAGTATCGTATACTCACCCCTACACGGGCTTCGCCCGCACTACGTTGTGTTGGTTGCAGACGACGGACATCACTGATCATGGTTTAGCCTTGTAGAGCTAGACGGTACCCGGAGGTGGACGTGACGACGAGACGGTACCCAAAGGTGGACTTCATGACAAGACGGTACCCGAATGTGGACCTGATGATGAGAGGGTACCCGGAGGTGGACATCACGATGAGACAGTACCCGGAGGTGACAGACGGATGTGGAGAGCTGAGGTGGCCATCTGTACCTACCCTTCAGGTAGGGTCTCCGAAAGATGATCTAGGAGCAGCTTGATACCTTCCTTTTGTTTTGTATTTTACTTTATCTTTACTATTGGGCTTGTATTTTAGGCCCCCTGTGTACTTTCAGCACACTTGTTATATTTCATTACATACTGTTTTCTTCTTCTTGTACTCTGGTAGTGTGTGTGTTTACGTTTTATAAAGGCAATTCCTTCCCAGTTATAGGGATCTACACCATTGGTTCTCGTCTTTAGCCCATGGACTATAAAAGGCGGGCTTGGGGTAGTTACGACACGGGCCCTGGGGGACGGATCATGACAAATTGGTATAAGAGGAGTTCAGTTATACCGCAAAACACAGGATTCTGATCGTTCTTCTATGTGAAGCAATAGTGTTATGGGTATTGAGTGTTGTTATCAGTCTATGGAGTCCATTGTTGGTGCATCGACCGACATATCCATACCCCAGGACCCTGGATTCTGATTTCCGACTCAATGCACGAAAACATTGATTGCATGTGTGTTTCAAAAGTTTTCTTTCTGATTACATTGTGTCAGCTCACCAGGTTTAATATTTTGACGGTGGCGCACCTCTCCCTTTATAGGATGGCCCCACGACGACATCCAGGTAGGGCTCCGAGATTTGTGCGAGACCACAGCCACCAAGCGGCGAGGCCTCCGTGCAGGGCCCTATTACATCGGAGACACCTATGGTACCTCTACTCGTCGAGCCACTGATTCCACCAGCCCCAGTCGCTGAGAGTGCACATCAACATAGTGCACTGCATGAGTTTCAGCGTCACAGACCACCCATGATCCACAGGGAGACTGACCCTCAGGCAGCCAAGGATTGGATGGAGGATGTTGTTCGAGTTTGTAGATTTGTAGGGACACCAGCAGACTTCACGGTTATCCTTGCTTCCAGCCTCTTTTAGGCAACAGCAGGCAGATGGTGGAGCCTGATTCTCCTGGTGCACGAAGAGGCATCACTTATGTGGGCAGACATCGAGAGCCTGTTCTGGGTAGAGTTTGTTCTTGCCACCCTTTGAGCGGTGCGAATATATGAGCTACTTCATCTTCAGTAGGGTAGCATGACGATGGTGCAATATTTTGCGAGGTTCGCCGATCTCTTATGATACTCCACAGATATGCTAAGAGCCCCATTCCTCATGGCCAAAAACTTCGAGCAGGGGCTCAAGAGAGAGATTAGAGCTTCAGTTGTTTCTCAGAGCATGCCGACGCAGATAGGGGTGTTGGAGAGAGCCCTCTTAGCGGAGAGTTTCCTTGCTGAGATGTCTCCAGTAGCAGGACCTACCACAAGCCGACATGCTGTAGAGTCTTCTACAGCGGGAAGTAGATAGTTGATGTAGAGGTCCAAGAGGACCAGACATATAGGTGGTCGACCGCATGACACAAGATCGCGTGTCCGAGGCAGCCGGGGTGGAGAACGACTTACCAGGAGTGGACAATGTTACTCCTACGGGGGTGTTTTTCACATGGAACGTGACTATCCTACCCACCATACAGATGACCAGTAGATAAAGGAAAGACCATTAAAATAGGGATAGAGGTTTGATCGCGGTGGATTGTAAGGATCCGGAGACCGAGGCAAGGGATCTGACTATGGAGATAGAGGTGGACGACGCTTCAAGGCGTTGACACCACCACCACTAGGAGGTCCACCGCGACGACAGGGAACATGTGGACATGGGAGAGCTCAGCTTCAGGAAGCCCAGGATTACAACCATGGAGCTCTGAAAGTAGATGGATAGGAGCGGGACTAGTTACAGGCATGGGACCATTGATATTGGTGCTTCTAGATTCCTTGTTTTAATTTTTCTGTGTCATTGTACTTGAGATGCAATAATAAAAGAAAATTTCCTTGTGAAATTTTCTTCCTCTCTTTTTGTGTACTAAGAGGTTCTGGTTAAAACTGTTGACTTGACCATCAATTTTGAGATACCTACTAGAGGAGACCTAGTGAACACACACTGATGCTGACAGTGTGACTCAACCCATGGAGGCGAGAGTAACGTTTGGATCCCTTTGTAGTAGCGTTGAGGCGTTACGATG
Organism: Viscum album; assembly: GCA_963277665.1. Lineage (NCBI taxonomy): Eukaryota > Viridiplantae > Streptophyta > Magnoliopsida > Santalales > Viscaceae > Viscum > Viscum album. The sequence continues at coordinate 1,355,143,012 of OY728142.1, read as the reverse complement.
TCATCCTTTGTATAGATTAGTTTCATCCATGTTGGGATTGAATGTATTGGGCAAAGAACGTGGTTCATCCTGGGGATGAGACCCGATTTATCATATCGGCAAAGAAGAAATTTTAGCAGCTCTTGTAGGTCCAGAGAATTTCCAGGTCATCCAATAGCATACGATGAAATCTCAGAGCCGACAAAAGTCTTTTGATGATAGGAGGCGGAGACCACCAGATTTCGAGGATGACGACCACGTTTTCCTACGGGTATCAACTCGAGGTGGATTACGAAGATTTGGTCGGGCGACAAGTTATCTTCGCGCTTCATCAGACCCTTCTAGGTCATCAACATGGTAGGAGATGTGGTTTACCACTTGACCCATTCACCTCAGTTGCACCAGGTGCATGAAGTTTTCCATGTGTCTCAGTTGAGAAGATACGTGAACGACCCGACGCCTATCTTCGACCATGGGGAGATGAACATCGATGATGGGGAAACATTTGAAGAGGTCCCGGGGGAGATTGGGGATCAACATGATCGGGTCCTACGTGGGCGGTCGATTCCTCTAGTTTACATCAGGTGGCTTCTAACGGCACCAGATTCCGAGACCCGGTGTGCCCGGAATCAATTTTCGATGTTTAGCTCGGGTACGTTCACTGAACGAGTGAGAGGCTTTCTCTATCTTTTGAACCGATGCTCGGAATCAAAATCTGAGGTCACGGTTGAATCCACAATGACAATATTTTCTTAAGAAGACCCTTTTAGAGTAGCGTTTTCTCGGATGGTGTTGTTAAATAACTGGGTTAACTAAAGAGTGAAATAAAATTTGCGCAAAAATTTTATTTCTAATGTAAATTATAATAAACTATGCTTGAGATTTGAGTAGGACCCACTACATCCTAACCACTTGGTAGGATATTTGTGAGGTGGTCCCCACAGAATCCACATCCCTTTAAATTCCCTAAACTCCCTCTTATGTTGGAAACTCCCCCCCATAAATGTGTAACACACGCACCTTCCCTCTTTATGACATGTCATCTCTCACAATTAAATTGTTTGTTTAATGACATTCAATTAATTTAATTATGAGTTTGATTTTTGATGTTTTGAAAAAGCATGGTGTGTGTTAATAAAACAAGTCTTCTTTATTTTATTTGGAGGTGGGAGGTTGTATGTTGAGATTTTGGGGAGATATTACTCTATGGTTGAAGAAGGAAAAGAAAACCAAAGATTCGACTAAGAACACTATCTCATCTTCTCATCTTTATCATGCGTCGAGGAATGCGAGACGCCGCTTCTTCAATGGAAGTTCAACGTTGACGTATATGGAGCCTCGTTTCGCGACGTCGTCTTCCGCGATGTCGTTTTCCTATGAAGCTCATCGTTCGAAAACTCCTTGAGGTATGAGATTAGTTTTTGAATATTAATAAACCCATGTTTATTTCATTCTAAATCAATGAACGTGGATCAACACAATATTATGTTGATTCGTGAAAGAATATGTTTCCGGGTTGGGAATATTTGATTGTGGGGAAAAAATAGGGGAATTTTGTTTAATACTCTTCGAGTGATCTAATCTCACATACTAAATTGTATAATGGTATGAAGTTAGTATAATTTATACTTGAATAAACTATACCATCATCGATACTAAAAGAATGTGTTTTAATGAGTACCATTTGAAAACACATAACACCGAGGGTGAGGGCCAAACAAACATGGCCCGACAACCCTTCGTAGATTGTTTATTGATGTGCGGATCGACAGGCATTGACTAAACAGTCCGCAGAGACGATTTGAAGACTCCGGAGTGAAGTTTGGGTCTCGTAATGACCTTAGACGCAAACAGTGGCCGAAACGGACCACCGCTGTGCATCTGGTGGTCTGCACAGAGCGGCGGCGGCACGCCACCAGAGGAGACTTCCACGGCCGAGCCGCGACAGACTAGAATAGAAAATCTATTCTGGGTTTTGGGGTAGGGAGCGGCATTAATGTCGTGTTGTTTCAATCAGGGGGGGGGGGCAGCGCCCCCCCCCCCCTGTTTCCCTCTCGGCCAAAACGACCGAGATGACTAGCCACGCCCTCGACGGACCGGGCCTCCCGCGCCGGGCCGGGCCGCCCGTGCGGAGCCGCACCCCCGCGCCAGCTGGGCTGGGCTGGGCTATGCCCTAATGGGCAGGACCCGGACCCAGGTCGGGTCTACCTGGTTCGCACCGACCTAGTGGGTCTTGGGCAGGGTCGGTCCGGGCCCAAAACCCCCTAAATTTGGACAGCTTCTTTCAAATGCCCATAACATGGGCTACAGACCTCCGATCGATGCACCGTTAGTTGTGATGTGATCCTTGGATCGGGATGGTCATTTTGGTATATTATAATCAAGGTTTCAAAGAAATTTGGGTATGGCTATGTTGGTTCATACACGAAACCAACTAGGCCCTTGGAGTGGAAACACTTATAACATGAGCTCCGGACGACCGATTGACGTGCCGTCGGTACTGTTGGTTTCCTCTTAGTGAGACCGGTATTTAGAATTACTCCACTCAAGGATTGGATTCCGTTGGAGTACGGTCAGGTTAGTTTTTATTTAAAAACCAACCGGGGCCCTAGGACGAAAAATCTAATAACTATCAGACCGGGTGTCTGATTGACGCACCGTCTATCATGTTGAGTTCCTTTTGTCAAGGCGGAACATTGGGATACATAAAATCTGGACTACATGTCAGTTGATGTATCAACCTCTTGGATCGTGGAGCAGACCCTACCGAAATGAGTGTGTTGTGTGCGGGAACCCTATAGTTGTTTGAGACATGACGATTGTTGATCGATCGAATCGGAGTGTTTCCGATAGCCCAGTGGGGAGAGCTTGGTTTGTGTGGCAGACCCACGGTGGAGGAGTGCATGGTTGTAGCGGCAGATTTATGATACTCAACAGAATAAGTACCTCTGTAGGCTATGAGGGGGAGCACTTTTTTGTATCGGTAGACCCATGGTGGGAAGCGCTTCGTTGTAGTAGCACGCCCATAGTACACGACAAGTGGAGTACTACTATAGTCCAAGGTTAAGGGGAAGTGCTTGGTTGTAGTGACAGGCCCACTGTACTCGATAGAGGAGGAGTTACCCTGCAACTATGGTTTCGACATCATGATTGAAATCATGGTTTGACCTGAGTCTTGACATTCAATCATTATTTTCAATGAGATTGACATGATATCCTGTGTGGATTGGATCTTGTTTTCCTGGGTGGATTAAGTTATTCTTTCTTGTGTGGATTGGACCATACTTTTCTATGTGGATTAAGTTATTCTTTCTAGTGTGGATTGGATCGTACTTTCTTATGTGGATTAAGTTATACTTACCTGAGTGGACTGGGTTGTACATGAGATCATCAGATGGAGTTGTACTGGATTTGATGACTTAGGTATATGTATGGGAATATACCTATGTAGTGTTGGATAATACTTCGTGATTGTTTCTTTTCTTTGTGGTTTATCCATTGTGGATTGAAGGAGACCTCCAGGGGTCTTGGGGTCCCTACTGAGTATCGTATACTCACCCCTGCACGGGCTTCGCCCGCACTACAATGTGTAGGTTACAGACGACAGACATCACTGATGGTGGTTGAGGCTTGTAGAGAAAGACAGTACCCGGAGGTAGACGTGATGACAAGAAGGTACCCGGAGGTGGACATCATGACGAGACGGTACCTAGAGGTGGACATGATGATGAGAGGGTACCCGGAGGAGGACTTCATGACGAGACGATACCCGGAGATGACAGACGGACGTGGAGAGAGGAGGTGGCCATCTGTACCTACCCTTCTGGTTGGGACTCCATTGGATGATCTAGGATCATCCTGACACCTTCATGTTGTTTTGTCTTTTTCATGTACTTTACTGTTGGGCTTGTATTTCCTTCCCCCTTTGTACATTCATCACACTTGTTATATTTCTTTACGTAGTGTTTTCTTCCGTTTGTACTCTAGTTGTGTGTGTGTTTACATTTCATAAAGGCAATGCCTTCCAAGTTATAGGGATTTGCGCTTTTGGTGCTAGTTTCCAGCCTCTGTCCTATGGAAGGTGGGCTTGGGGTAGTTACGACATTGGCCCCGGGGGATGGGTCGTGACAATTTTTCACCCCCAGACATATGGTCAGTTGGAGCAAACCATACAGTCCTTTGGGGAAATGCTTCATTCTTGAATCATTGATTTTGGTCTTAGTTGGTAGGACCCCCTACCAATGGAAGAGTTTTTATACAAAATAATCTATCAGCCCGCCATTAGCATGACACCAGTTGAGGCCTGGTATGGGAAACCATGTAAATCAGCTCTAAGATGGACAGACCAAGAAGAGTTAGCACTAATGTGTCCATATTTAGAATGTTCTACCACTAAGATGAAGCAGTTCACCCAAGAGTGGATGAGAACATCACATTGTATACAGAAACCATATTCTAATAGAATGTGGATACCTCTATTTTTTTAGGAGGGAAACCGTGTGTTCCTTCAGGTCTCACCCAAATAGCATTTGAAGATATTTTTTCTGGTTGAAATATACCTTAAAGGTTCATCCGAAAATTCCAAATTTTGTGTAGAGTTGGTGAGGTGGTGTACCACTTAATTTTTCCCATAATGATTCATCTTGTGTATAATGGTTTTCACGTGTCTCATCTGAGTACGTATGTTCATGTTCCATCAAATTTCATTGACTATAGAGAGCTATACATTGACGATGAGGAGACGTTTGTTGAGTTCTAAGAGGAGATAGAGGATTGACAAGGGTAGGTCCTCTATAGATGGATGATTCCACTGGGTCACATTCAATTTCATCTTGGGAATATCCAGGTCATCACATGGGATCAAAAGGCTATGATTAGTGCATAGTACTATATTTTTTTATCATCACTATTTTATCTTTCAAGGATGTAATTACCAGTGGTGAGGAGAAATTAATATCCCATAATTTATGTATAATTATTATTTATTATATTTTAAGGACTTTTTTTGGGACCACACCCTTTGACGACAAGTGATTCCATGGCCTAGTGATCCTAAAATAATATTTTGAGTTATTTTTGTTCTTTTACGTAACGGTGCAAGCGAGTTTTTATAAAATTTAATCTTATTATCATACAAAAAATCTAAGGGCCCCATAGATCCAGAAATACCAAGATTTGTCTATAAAATATTTAACATTGACTATTAAGGGTCATACGGAGAAGTTATTTTGGGCCTTTTTAGATAAATATAAAATAACATAAACATGTTATTTTATTTTCTTTCCACACCCTTGAGAAACATATGATGGATCAACGTTGCGATGATGAGGTGCATTAAAAGAAGATCCTTAATGAATCATTACTCTGATGCATAACATATATATTGTTTCATAAATGAAATAGTGTAACAACATGACCTCCCAGTGTAATAGAAACGTTGTGACATTTTCTTCATTTAATTTTTTAACAAGATAGATAGATGATAATTAAACCATGAATATTCTTTGATGAACCTATGAAATATATTCCCTATAATTATGAATGAATAATTCTGGAAGGATCTGTAGTAATGTCGACACATTACAGTGAATGATATCTAGAAGTGATGAAAGAAAAAAATATTGAATCCATGAGTGAGAATCACTTCAACAGGGAACATTGATCAAGGTAGGGTTTTTTTATGCATTTTACATTCATCGTTCAAAACAAAAAACTCGGATCGACCCATGAATCAGTTGATCTGTGGATCATCCATTATTGTGAAATGTTGTTGTTTCTTGGGATTTTTATTATAGATTAATTTATTATTGATCGAGCATCACCCCCAATCATCCCTCGATCATAGAAGTCTAATATAGAGGTTTCATGACAATAAGAACTAGGATTGAGCCCCTCCACATGTGCATTACTCATTAGTGATCATTTTGAAATGGGATGAAAAGAAGATTCATGGCCTTCTAAGGGATGGTGATACCACACTATGGTCAATAGCGTAGTCAGTGCGATAAACAGACAACCAGTGCAGACCTGGGGGTCCACAGAAGACCCCTCTAGTGCCATCAATCAATAGCAGTGGTCCTTGGAGATTGCGGGGGGTGGGTGGTGGTGCGACAGAGTTGAAAACTGTGGGTGGATCGGGTCGTAGCGTAGAAAGAAGAGCTGCCGACTGGGCTAATAGTTGGGATATGAGATGCGACAACTCAGCTGCGTCGATGGAGTGGCCTGCAATCGTGGGTTTTGGTTTGTAATATAATGCAATTGATTGACCACAAGTGGGGAATGTAGCTGGACATATTGGTCAGCCACATGGTAGATGGACACATGGAGACATGTAGTTGTCACATGAATATGATGAGATAAATCATCCACACATAATTCCCATGGGGTTAGGGAATCCAAATGCAGCTTCCAGCTGCATCCCTACGAAAATAGATGGTCTTCCCTAGGGGGGCAGACTAGTAGGCCAACGGGCCACACCTAGGATGGGCTGGGTAATGGTTGGGTAAGTGTATTTTGGTTGGATTATTGGATTTGGGCAAGGTCTTTTCTGGTTAGTCTGATCGAGTCAGATGGGACCAGGACCCAACTGGCCCATGTTTTAAATAAAAAAGAAATATCATGAAAATATGGCGTCCAATTGAAGAGACATTTGTGGAATTTGAACCTCCACAAAAAGGAGATTATTTTGGAGTAATCTATAGAACAATAATGGGAATATTAGATTCTATAAATAGATTTTTATGTGGTTCTCCTAAGATAATGTGTGCTATGTGTGGTAACCCTACATCTGGTTGAGACCTAAAGACTACTGGCGAGTGACTGCAAGTGGATAGATTAGTGGGAATCAGCTTATATGTGATTGGGAATGAACGTGGTGGTGATCATCTTCTATGTGACCTAGAAGAACCATGATACTAAACAAGAGTACATTAGTATTGAAAATAGATGGGAAGTAACATCTATGTGACCTCAAATGACCACGGTGGGGAGCGACTTCAGTGTGACCCAGCAATCCCATGATACTCATCAGGGTTGAGTACGACAAAAGTAATAGTGTAGTGGGATGTGTCTTATATGTTTCTTGACAGGCCAGCTATACTCGTTAGGGATGAGTTCTATAGACTCCCATGGTGTTCGATGTTATGACTGATGCTCTTGCATTCCTACTCTGGAATATACCTGGTGTGATCTATCTTCCTTCGTGTTAATTCATGGTGGTCATGTTTCATTTTTTGTTTGTGGATTTCATTGTGGTATTCCCTTGGAGTTTTTGGGTCTTTTTTGAGTGTATTTTTACACACCCATGCATGTGCTTCACCCACACATGTTGTGTGTCATGTATATGACAACCAAAATGATGAAGGACATGGTGGCTGAGGACACAGTGGTGCCCAGTGAGACTAGGCTAGCCATGTGTACTTCTACATCATCTCCTAGATACTATGTAATTACCCCTCAGGTGGGGTTTCTAGAAGATTTCCTAATGATTTATCAAATTAAAAATTTACTATAATATAATTGTTTTAATATTATACATATGACTATCCCAATAAACTAATAAGGTAATTAAAATTTTGTATCATAATAATATTCTAGTAAGGATAAAAGTAATAACCATGTTTAACATATATTATTGTTAAAATATTAATTAATGATAAAAAATCCTTTATAACTCAATAGAATTTACCTAATTTAAATATATGGTGTATAGGTTTATCAAAGAATTTTATCCTAAGCTTTATTTTCAAATTTAACAGATTCTATTAAATGAAACTTTCATGAATGTAATATATACTGTTGTGTATTTACAAAATTTTCACTCTTCACCCTTATAGAAATTTCTAATAAGCACACTTCTCCACACTCTAAAAATCCCATGGATTACAAAAAAACAAATCCCAATGAGTCCCTACCACTCTTTGAAAATTTATAGTTGTTTCATTCTATTCTATGGTCCATGAATAAATAAAAATTACCAATCTAGAAAGGTGTTATTCCATTGAGTACGGTAAAAATTACAAATAATCCCTATACATTCAATATTATTATAGTCTTATTCTTATACCTCAAAGATTATTCTACCACCATAAAACCTAATTCCTATATAATTTACAAACAAATAAAAATATAAAATTACATATTTTTATCTATATATATATATTATTATTATAATTGTTAATTGTAATCCGGTTAATTAAATGAAAACTATTATATTGGGTTAAAATAACGGGTTTCATGATGAGTTGTTTTGGTAACTAATTGTTATAAACAATATAACCTTACATTATTACATTTCATAATCTACAATTTCATTGTATATCTCCCTTTGTTTTAAATTGATATAATGTTCAAGCATATAGTTATAGATGACTGGGATATAATAAAAACATATAATTCCACATTGATATAGAGAAGATAAAAAAAATTATCCATATCATTCAATATATAAAAAATTTGAAATAAAACATTTTTCATTTAAAAAATATTAATAAAATATAACTTGGCTACCTTATTTTACTAACACATCCTTATAACCAGTGAAAATAATGTAAAATATTGGGACGAGAAAACAAATCTGAGTAAGGGATTTATAAATAAGGAATGAAATCCTTTTACCGTGAATAATTGTATAAAGTTTAAATCATATTTAAAAAGACATAAATGTCACCCATATAGAATTTCTTGGAGAAATAGTTGGTTTCCATGAGATTTACACAAAACACAAATATCATGTAATGAACCACAATGTTATGTTGAGGAATTACATAAATAATCTTTTAAAACACTTGGATACAATGTTTTTGGAAACCCTCATCACTACCTTACAATTTAACCCTCAAAACTACTTTATTCGATAATCATCATATTTACAATTTGAGTAACCATACAGATGACCTGCAAAATACACCTACACAATTCATTGGAGGGAAATATTGGTCCCACCCATAATCATAAAAAATACCAATAATCATAACACAATTATACAACATGAATAATTTACTAAACAAATTGATTTTTAATTTTATAAAACAACACATTAAAAGACGATTTTACTAAAAAAAACCATTCATAATTATTATATAATTGAAGTGAGATATAATAGAGTATATGGAATATGTATATACACTATAAATAAACATAATTAAAGATAATAAAAATCAAAGTTGATTACACAAAAAAAATTATTCTGAATAAGTAATGAAGTATAAGGTTAACCCAATGTACAAAATTTTGGTTAGTAATTCCAATACGTTGGGTTCATTTTACTTCAAACGTGTATAAATTTTTTATAATGGTAAAAAGGGTGTCATTAGTATCATATAGAAACATTATCTTGTTTTATAACACATTATATGATCATATCATAACAACATTTAACACTATAATTATTAGTATTTTGTACATTCCATTGTTTCGGGGGTGTTCATTACATGAAATTCATGGCCAGTTTGTAATTTATTCTCTTTTCATATAGAATAAAAATCAAGAATTTTAATGAAATGTTATTAATATGTTTCTATATTTTTAAATGATTCAATAAATGATTTTTGATTTATGTTAGGAGGATAAATCCTTATATAATTATTTATTCATATCCTTTTAGATCATTTTGGAGGTTCCTTGATTATCAAAAACTAGTTTTATTATATAAAAGAATATTATTCAATAAGATAAATTAAAAATATGAAAGAAGATATATCATAATATTTAAAATATTTTTCAACCATTAATATTGTTTTATAAAAACTTTTTTGTATGAAAATGAAATAAAAGACACATCATCTACGATGTCGATAAATCAACACATCATGGTCAATGTTTTTTTAGAAAAGTAGTATGTGAAGAGGAATAATGATTATGAATTTTCTCATATAGGTGATAAAAATATTGAATATAATTAATAATAGAGATTTTATTCCTCTTGGATAAGGGGATGATAATATATCATATGAAAAGAATATAAATGAAATGAAATCACATGAAAATGAAATATGATCTTTCCCTCTTGATCTCTTCTCCTTGAGATCCTCCTCATAGCCCTTGGTTTTGACACTTTGGTGAGACCAATGAGTCTTGGGCGTGGTGTAGGTACTTGGGAAATATAAGGCCTCGGCCTTAAACCATCATTAATATTGAGTTATTACAATATTACACATTAAGGATCTTTTAAGGTTTACAGTTTTAGAGAATTTGATCATAAAACATGCATTACATTTCACATTTAAACTAAGTGGTTACATAAATGATAATATTCATTTTTCCCATCAACGGAAACATATATAAAATAAATCAAGGAATCATTCTTGACACTACCATGACACTATCATCATATCATGTACCATTCCCTTGACCTGTGAAAAACATTTCAAAAACATGGGATGAGCATAAAAAACTCAGAAAGGTTTATAAAAAGTATGGAAACGAAACATGAGTACATATATACATAAGAATGAAATCATACTTTACCCATAAAACATAAGAACATTAACATACCTCATAAAATCATTAATAAATCATAGAAATCATAAGACATAAAGGTAACTTGAGGCATTCATAACATTCTTACGTTGGGAGTAACCCTCTTGGTTACGTTTGGAATACCCATCATAGTATATCCCCTAAATATCTTCGGTGAAACCTTAATGTTATACTCCTTCGTGTTAGCCAATGCATTGGAGAGCTATATCGGGCACACCCGCCCTTAGTTTATCACAGAACCACCCGTCTTCATAATAATTCCCAAGAGCCATAACATAATCGTATCACATAAAACATGCATAAAGGAAACATAACATTTCAACTTTTTAATCAAAGGATATAAATACAACACATTGAAATAAAAACATTATGAAAACCATTTTCAATACCAAAATAAATGAAAAGTAAAACATGGTATTTATTTTTCATTTAAAAAAAGGTATGTCTTGTAGAGGAATCGAAACTCAATTAATGGTCACGACGGCGAAGAAGTTGTTGTCGCCGTATACATCCAACAAAAACATTCCCTTTTATCGTTTAGTAAAACTCTTCATATAAAAAGAATACTTTTGGGTAAACGTAAAAGTAAAAGGGGTTTATACACCATATAAGAGAAGGTTGTGTATAAAACAAAATATTCCTCATGAAAGGAGATTGAGACGATGTCCCATACAATGATGGTATCCTTGGATTAAGGATAAATAAATTACATAATTATGTGTGAAAAAAGAATACCCAAAATATAAGTGGATATTAAGTGTAAAACATTCAGAGTTTATTCACACATATTCATATAATGACACATTCAAGGAGTTCAAGTTTATCCCAAAGAATCAAAATTGGGTTAAGAAGTTCCCTTGCAAAAATTCGAAAGCCTATCAGTGTAACTTCAAAATTCCTAAAATGAGTTGATGAGAGATAAAAAGCGTATCTCATCACATGGAAATAAAATTTACATCAATATGGATATATAAGAACATATACAAAAATAAAAATATGTTAATTATAAGACCCAACAAAAGGAGTCTTTTAAAAAAAGGAGGGTGAATGGTTCCCTTACCGACTTGGGTATCTTTTGAAACGTACACCCCATGAAAGAAGGAAAATACATCATTGATGTAAATACTCATAAAAGAAAGTATATTAAACAAAGAGTAGAATAATGGGGAGTATATATACCACTCAATGGAAATGGTGGCAAATGTACCATAAATCTCACGGGAATAAAAATGAGATTAAAAATCCCTTACGAAAACTTAGCAGCCTAACGACGCCACATAAAACAACCAAAAAGTGGATTGATGAGATCAAATAGGGGATCACATCATATTAAAATAAAATTTACATCAATAGGAATATAAAAGAACATCCCCCAACATAAAAAATAAGATCTTAAAACAAGTGAAATAAACGGAGAGTACTTAAATAGAAAGAGAGAGGTTGGATCTCTTACGAAAATTCGGCAGCCTAACGACGCCCCTCAGAACATCCAAAATTGATTTATTAGTGAATTTAGGGAATATAATCATATGAAAATAAAAAGTACAGTAAGATTAATATAAAAGAACATCCCAATCATAAATAATATTAGCTTAAAAGGAATGACAAAAAAGAATGTACTTAAAAAGAAAGAGAGGGGTAGGATCCCTTACCTCGGGTCCGACTTGACTCTATCATTCTTTAACCTGCTGAATATTAAACTTGAGTTAATTTATACTTTCTTATGAACATTTTTAAAGTTCATTATTCATTTTATATCACTTAATACCATGATATGAACATTATGTAATTATTTAAGTAAATAATGGTCGTTTTGTAGATCATTGCTACTTGAGTCAAAAATAAACACTTATAATTACAAGTTGTTCATGTGATAAAATATATATTATATCCAGAATTATATTCGTTATTTAGATATCATATATATCATATATATCCATTATATACATTCATTTATAATATTACATAACATTTATAGGTAATAAATAAAATGTACCGTTCATGGAGATGGTAAGCCGTACGTACGCATGAACGCTACATCCATTTCTATTTCTTATTTAATGTAATTAAAACATAATGATAAATAATAGTATTATAATTACAGTATGGTATCATATATAGTATCATTAAATCTATCCTTTATACGTAACACATTTGGTATTAACGAATCCAATCACTTTGAGGGGGTTGTAGTCCGTATTTCCTAAAATGAAGATATCGCGTTTAACCATAATGGAAACCATAAAGGTGTGGCATAAATGAAAAATACAGAAGCCCAAATAAAACATAAACGTATTATATATCATATATAAATATAGTTACATCTTAATGGCCTCCATTGAGGGTGTTAAAATAATATTGAACAATCATCGTTTGGTGAGGCGGAAATTCACCATCCACAGAAACAATATGTTATTTAACCATTAGATGTAGTTGTGTGTATGTTTAGCTCAAATACATCATATATAAACATCATATAATACTGAAGATACTGGAGTTGTTACAAAATAAATGAATAAAAAGAGTTTATGGGGTTGGAGAAGCAAAATAAAACAAAAGAACACAAGTGAAGACATTACCTTAAAATCGGGTAACTCTCATTGAATTGAGATCAAAGGCTTCCTTGGGAAAACTTCTGCCCAAAGTGAGGCTTCTAAGAGTAATATAGGTAGGTGGAGAGACAAAATAAGTATGGGTTGGCCGAGCCAAATCCTTGAGAGGTTTGGGTAAGGTGGTAGAGGTTGGGGCCTTTCATAAGAGGAGAGGAGGGGCACTCTTGGAAAGATACAAAATGTTACTTTATTTTCAAATGAGTTTCGAATTTTAAAGGACCCACATTGATTTATTTCGTGGATAAGTTGGTAAGGGTTATAAATATACTCATACAATAGGTCTTTGACAAGTTTATGTTATAGTTTTAACTTTATCGTTCCATTTAATTTAAATCTTTTATTAATGAGGTAATCGCTGCATCATCATGATGTCATAAATAATTTAATATATTTAATGTCTAAAAATTATAAAAAAATATCATGATGTAAGAAAACTTTTTATCCCTCTAATGAATATTTATATTCAAAAAAATGACTTGTATAACCCCATAATAAATTTGATTTAGTAAAACAACTCATGCTTGTGACATTTTATTTTTACTTTAAATAAAAAGTTATTTATGTCATTTTCCTACCAAAGTGGCTCCATGGGTCCCCAAGTTGACACATGGGTTTTAATGGTCTTCTATGACACATCAAAAGAGGGTAGGACATGTGTCTCGGTCATTTCATATTATTAAAACATTATTTTTACCTTAAATTACACTAATGACCTCTAATCGCGATTAAAAAGGTAAAAGTTACTATTCACCAAAAAAATATTTTAATCCCATTGAACCACATTTTACATCCTCATTACAACTATGTATGATGGATTTTTGAAATTCAGACCACAGAAGTTGTAATGTTTCATTTAAATGGAAAAAATAGTTTTTAGACTACCACTTAGTGGTTTCACAATTCATCAGAAATTTATGTTTTTCAGAAAAATACCAAATATTCACCCTAAGCTATATTTGATATTCTAAATTCAAAAATGATGTCTGTTTTACAAAATTAAAAACATATATGTTTCATTAATTAATTTAATAATTATTTCCCGCTGTCGAAACAAATAGCGTATTTTTATGAACCAATATCTATTAAAAGATTGACAGTAGTTTAAGTTCAATTTCAAAGTGATATTAATTACAATGACCACCATTAGATTAAATGGTAAAAATATATTCTAAAACACTCTAATATAAACAAATAATATAATCTATCCATATATGTAAATCAGATTAATATGAGGTTTTTAATTAAAATACAACATTTTCAATTAAAATGATCTTTATCGGAAAAATAACAAAATTTTACACAAAGTAAATTTTGATGTCCAGATTCTAAATAGAGATTTTATTTTTTCAAATAGAACATATAAAATATTCAAACTTATATATTTAAAAAGGGTTCTCCATCAAAATGCGGTTAATCGACCATTTAAATAATATTAGAAGATTTATGCTTAATATTGGATTCATTTCCATTTTATGCCTCCAACATTTATTGGATAAAAGAAAAAATATTTGACAAACATATATAATCATTTTTTAGTTATTACTGTTCATTACCACCATTACAATGGCTAGGAATAAACTACCTTTTAAAATAATATTATTTTATTATTAGAGTGCAACGTAAAATTTCAAAGAAACTTGTTGTTCTATATTGGGTACGCCATCGAGCATAGAATTAATTTTAATTTAATATTAATATTTAATTCACAAATATGTATAAATATGAAAATTTCATATTCTTTATTTACCTAGGGTGTTACACCCTTCCCCCCTTTTGGGAATTTCATCCTCGCAATTTTAAAATTGGGCTTGGAAGCTTAATTGAAAATCCCACATCGGAACAAGAGTCAGTAAAACTATCACTTTAAAAGAATTGGAGAGAAGTACAAATGTCACCCAAGTTAACCCATACTAGGATTCCAAGTATGAAAATATCGATATTGAGGAATAAAAGGGTAATGTTCTGATGGAGAGTGATAGTAAACATGTCTAAGAGAAAGTTAACAACATGAAAATCACAAACTTTTGGTGGGTTTAACAGTATTTGATTCCCCGGTAGGAAAAATTAACAGACAACATTTTTTTTTAAAGTTACTTTTCATTGAGGAATTTATTTATGAGCTTAACTAAAACATAAGGAAGCATACTTAATTGTCATTTTGACTTTCAAGATTTACTATATTTCTTACACGAACTCATATTTTCTCCAAAAGACGGGTATTTAGGATGTCTTGTTCACATTAAAAGAGCTATAATAAACTTCTAGAGAATCAACTAATCCACAAAAGAGAGGTATATACTTCCCATGACTTTAGACCTTAACCAACAATAAAACCAAAAAAGGTTAGTATGAGATCAGATAATACCCAAAAAGGATATTCCTTTATAAAAAAAATCTATTCTCAATCTCCAAAATTTGTCAAACAAAACCCAAAGTTCAACAAACACCATTCAATAAACATCTATCCATAAAATTCTACAAAGTAAACCAAACTAAGATTGAAACCCAAATATTTGAAGGATTTAATCACATAGACTTCCAAGGTACAAATTAACTTTTATCTCCAAATAACATGAGTTGCTCTTAAATTCTAATATTGAAAAGTAATTAACCTAATCACATATCCTCCATGATAGGTTTATCCTTTCCATAGATAGACCAAAATAAACATACTCATGATTCCTAAAATCGTATAATTAAAAAGAATTATTCAAACTAACCAGGGACTTCACATAGTCCAGTGGTAGGCGATAAATACCAGTCGAACTTTGGTTGTGGGTTCGATTCCTGCAGCTTTGTCCGACACGACGGGTTGTCACACAGTCTGTGTGTTGTCCTTTTTCCAAAACTATATAATTTTTAAAAAATTCCCCAAAATGAGATAAAATCTTCAAAAATAATCATAACATATTTTAACCTCAATTTTACTTCATTCCTTGCATTTTCCATCATAACATATAATAACCCATAATTACCTCAAAATTAAGGATCATATAAACTCTAATGGTTACCTTTATAATTATTACCTGAACATCCACATCAATTGGTCATCTCGTACATGATGCATTACAGAATATATCGAGGATCAAGTGGCTGATCATGACTCCTTGATAGTTGGTTTTGAACTACCACTAGTTTCATCATTGAATCCCCCATTTCATCTAGTCTCTTAATCGGAGAACCACCACAGTTTCCTTCAATACTATTGTCACTTTGGTTCCTGCTAGATCCATTCATTCACTAAAATAGAAATGTCAGTGTGAGTATATCAACAAAACCATCATGTACTAAAGAGGAAGATAAAAACTAAGATATACTTACTCATTCACTTTATCTAAAACTAGGACTCTTTATGAAATCCTAACTATTATGGTAATTCACCAATGCTTAGATAATACCCTAACCTCTAAAGTTATCTAAACTGACCTATGATACCAACTATAAGGCCCTAGCCTTAAACCTTAATTAATATTGAGTTATTAAAAGATTACAAATTGAGAATATTTTCATGTTTATGTTTTGGAGAATTAGATCATAAAACTTTCATTACATTCCAAATTTAAACAAATTGGTTACATAAAATACAGTTATCATTTTTCCCATAAATAGAAATATATTTAAAATAAAACATGGAGTATTTCTTGACACTTCCTTGACACTATCATAATATCATGTACCATTCCCTTGACCTGTGAAATACATTTCAAAAAATGGGATGAGCATAAAAAGCTCAGTAAGGGTTATAAAAATTATGGAAAGGAAACATGAGTATATATATACATAAGAATGAAATCATACTTTACCCATAAAACATAAGAACTTTAACATACCTCATAAAATCATGAATAAATCATAGAAATCATAAGACATAAAGGTAACTTGAGTCATTCATAACATTCTTACATAGGGAGTAACCCTCTTGGTTACGTTTGGAATACCCATCACAGTATATCCCCTAAATCTCTTCGGAGAAACCTTAATGTTTAACTCCTTCATATTATCCAATGCATTGGAGAGCTATATCGGGCTCACCCGCCCATAGTTTATCAGAGATCCATCCATCTTCATAATAATTCCAAAGAACCATAACAGAATCGTATCATGTAAAACATTCATAAAGGAAATATAACATTTCCACTTTTTAATCACAAGATATCAATACAACAAATTGAATAAAAACATTATGAAAGCCATTTTAAATACCAAAATAAAAGAAAAAATAAAACATGGTTTTTATATTTCATTTAAAAAAGGTATGGCCTGTAAAGGAGGCCGAACCTCAAATAATGGTCACGGCGGCGGAGAAGTTGTTGTCGCCGCATACGTATGAAAAAAACATTCCCTTTTGTCATTTAGTAAAACACATCGTATAAAAATATTCCTTTTAGATAAACATAAATGTCAAAGGGTTTTACAAACCATATAATAGAAGGTTGTGTATAAAACAAAATATGCCTCAATGAAAGGAGATAGAGACGAAGTCCCATACAAAGACGGTATCCTTGGAATAAGGATAAATCAATTACATAATTATGTGTGACAAAAGAATACACCAAATATAAGTGGATATTATGTGTAAAACAATCAGATTTTATTCCCACATATTCATAGAACAACACATTCAAGGAGTGCATGTTTATCCCAAATAATCAAAATTGGGTTAAGAAGTTCCCTTGCAAAAATTGGACAGCCTAACGTCGTCACTTCAAAACTTATAAAATTAGTTAATGAGAGATAAAAAGGGTATCTCATCCCTTGGAAATAAAAATTACATCAATAAGGATATAGAAAAAATATCCCAACATAACAATATGTAAATTAAACGACCCAACAAATGGAGTCTTTTAAAAAGTGGAGGGTGAAAGGTTCCCTTTCCGACTTGGGTATCTTTCGAAACATACACCCCATGAAAGAAGGACAATACACCATTGATGTAAATACTCATAAACGAATGTATATTACCCAAGTAGTAGAATAATGGGCAGTATATATACCACTCAATGTAAATAGTGGCAAATGTTGCATAAATCTCATGGGAATAAATGTGGGATGAAAAATCCATTACGAAAACTCAGCAGCCTATCAACGCCACCTAAATCGTCCAAAAAATGGATTGATGAGATTAAATAGGGGTTATCATCATATTAAAATAAAATTTACATCAAGAGGAATATAAAATAACATCCCCCAACATAACAAATAGTAGGTTAAAAGAAGTGACATAAAGGAGAGTACTTAAAAAGAAAGAGAGAGGTTGGATCTCTTACCAAATTGCGGCAGCCTAATGGGGCCACTCAGAACATCCAAAATTGATTGATGAGAGAATGTGGGGTATCTCATAATATGAACATAAAAATTACAGTAATATTAATATAAAAGAACATCCCAATCATTAGAAAGATGAGATTAAAAAAATGACATAAAAGAATGTACTTAAAAAGAAAGAGAGGGGTAGGACCACATACCTCGAGTCCGACTTGACTCGATCGTTCTTTATCCTCCTGAATAATAAAAATGAGTTAATTTCTACTTTCATAAGAAAATTTTTAGAGTTCATTAATCCTTTTATATCACTTAATACCATGCTATGAACACTATGTAATTATTTACGTTAATAATTGTTGTTTTGTAGATCATTGCTACTTGAGTCAAAAATAAACTCTTTATAATTCCAAGATGTTCATGTGGTAAAATATTTATTATATCCAGAATTATATTCGTTATGTAGATATAATATATATCATGTATAACCATTATATTCATTCATTTATAATATTACATAACATTTAGAGGAAAGAAATGAAATGCACCGTTCATGGAGATGGTAAGTCGTACGTACGCATGAACGCTACTTCCATTTATATTTCTTATTTAATGTAATTAAAACATAATGATACATAATAGTATTATAATTCCAGTATGGTATCAAATATATTATCATAAAATATATCCTTTATATGTACCACATATGGTATTAACGAATCAAATCACTTTGAGGGGGAGGTACTCCACACTTCCTAAAATAAAGATATCACGTTTAACCATAATGGAAACCATAAAGGTGTGGAATAAATGAAAAATACAGAAGATTAAGTAAAAAATAAAAATATTATATATCATATATAAATATAGTGACATCTTAATTTCCACCTTTGATTGTGTTAAAAGAATATTGAATAATCATCGTTTCGTGAGGCAGAAATTCACCATCCACAAAAACAGTATGTTATTTAACCATTAGATGTAGTTGTGTATAAGTGTAGCTTGAATACATCTTATAAAAACATCCTAGTATATTTAAGATACTATATTTGTTACAAAATAAATGAATAAAAATATTTTATGGGGTTTTAGAAGAAAAATAAAACAAAAGAACACAAGTGAAGACATTACCATAAAATCGGGTAACTCTCTTTGACTAGAGCTCAAAATCTTCCTCGGGAAGACTTATTCTCAAATTGAAGATTATAGGAGTAAGATAGGGATGTGGAGAGACCAAATTAGTAGGGGTTCTCCGTGAAAAAGGCTTGATAGGTGTGGGTAAGTTGGTAGAGGTTGGGGCCTTTTATAAGAGGAGAGGAGGGGCACTGTTGGAATGTTACAAAATGTTACTTTATTTTCAAA
This sequence comes from Viscum album, assembly GCA_963277665.1. Classification (NCBI taxonomy): domain Eukaryota; kingdom Viridiplantae; phylum Streptophyta; class Magnoliopsida; order Santalales; family Viscaceae; genus Viscum; species Viscum album. The sequence continues at coordinate 1,355,123,318 of OY728142.1, read as the reverse complement.
TGAGTTTCGGATTATAAAGATCCCACATTTATGAATTTCAAGGATAAGGTGGTAAGGGTTCAAAATATACTCATACAACAGGTCTTTGAAAGTGTATGTTATAGTTTTAACATTATCTTTTCATATTATTTAAATCCGTTATTAATGAGATAATTGTTGCATCATCAGGATGTCATAAATAATTTAATTTATTTAATTTCAAAAAATTATTAAAATATATAATGATGTAGGAAATATTTTTAGCTTTCTAATGAATATTTATAGTGAAAAATATTACTTGTATGACCCCATAAGAAAATTGTTTTAGTAAAACAACTCATGTTTGTGACATTATATTTTAACTTCAAATAAAAAGTTATTTATGTCATTTTCTACCAAACTGGCTCCATGGGGTCCCCAAGTTGACCCATGGATTTTTTTAGTCGACCATGACACATCCAATGATGTTAGGACATATTTCTTGGTCATTTCATATTAATAAAACATTATTTTTACCTTAAATTACACTAATTACCTCTAATCGCGATTAAAAACTTAAAAGTCACTATTCACCAAAAAATTATTTTAATCCCATTTAACCAAATTTTACATCTTAATGAAAACCATGTATGTTGGTTTTTTGAAATTCAAGCCACAGAAGTGGTAATGTTTCATTTAAACGTAAAAAACAGTTTTTAAACTACCACATAGTGTTTTCACTATTCATCCAAAATTGATGTTTTCAGAAAAATACCAAATATTCACCCTAAGTTATATTTGATATTTAGAATTAAAAAATGATTTCAATTTCAAAAAATTCAAAACATATATGTTTCATTAATTAATTTAATAATTAATTCCCGCAGTCAAAACAGATAGCGTGTTTTTATGAAACAATATCTATTAAAAGATTGGCACTAGTTTAAGACCAATTTCAAAGTGAAATTTATTTCAATGACCACCATAAGAATAAATGGTAAAAATATATTCTAAATACACTGTAATATAAATTAAAAATATAATCTATCCATATAAGTAAATCATATTAAAAGGAGGTTTTGAATTAAAATGCAACATTTTCAATAAAAATGATCTTTATCGGAAAAATACCAAAATTTTCCACAAATTATATTGTGATGTCCAGATTCTAAAGAAGGATTTTATTTTGTAAAATACAACATATAAAATTTTCAAAAGTATATTTATAAAGGGTTCTCCATCAAAAGGCAGTTAATCGACCATTTAATGAATATTAGAAGATTTATGCTTATAATTGGATTCATTTTCATTTTACGCCTCCAACATTTATTGGATAAAAGTAAAAATATTTGACAAATATATATAATCATTTTGTAGTTAGTTTCATTAATTCCCGCCATTACAACGGATATGAATTAACTACCTTTTATAATAATATTATTTTATTATTAGAGTGCAACATAATATTTCAAAGAAACTCGTTGTTGCGTATTTGGTACGCCCTATAGCATAGCATTTCCTTTAAAGTAATATTAATATTTTATTAAAAAATATGTATAAATATGAAAATTTCATATTCTTTACTTACCTTGTGTGTTATAGGAAATGTAATTATTATATTTTAGAATAAAATCATGGATTGAGTTGTGTTGTAGGAAATGGGGGCTGAGGGTGGTATTTATAGCTAAGGTGGGGAGAGGGTTTATATTGTTTTAAACATTTTTTAAATATTTAATATTAAGGTTGTGAATAGTCTTGATTCATGTTACCACAAGAATTAATAAGTGAACATTATTTTGATAAACTAAACATTTTCATCATCCCTTACTCATTCATGATGTAGAAAATCAATTATTTAACATTTTTTGAAAATTATCAAATTTATAAAATTCACCAAAAATTATTCTATGATAGAAAAATAAAATAAATTCATCCTAAAAATTTTTCAATATGTCAAATACAAAAAATAACACCATTTCTTGAAAATAATATTACATTTATTATATATTTATTTTGTAAAATAATATTTTACATTATTTGAAAATTAGAAATTTTAATACTATATCTATTTTCACATAACCTTGAAAAATTAAACAAGATATCCTTATCATATAAAATTAATAAAATCAAAATAATAATATTAACTATTCATAAGGGTCATATGACTATTCATGTTACTATTCATATTAACATTTATATGGGTATGTTATGATTCACTAAAAATTGTTTGTTTTACGAGACTCAGAATATCTTATTGATCAGAACTATATATGACAGTTTTTCAAAATTAAAATCATTGAATTCGAAAAAAATAGTTTAACGGCTAGTTTATAACGATATCTTTGTATAAAGTTCAATTTTGAAGAGACTTAGTGTTTCATGCATTTGGTTAAATTTATTTATAAAACTTTGGGGTATTATATTATAAAATCCTTTTGAAAATTGTATCCTCATAATTTTTTTAATTTACTTATTAATCAATTGATGGTAATGTTCCCTCATTGAAACTTCATATTCCCAAGTGGATTCTTCAACCATGTGGGTTCTCTAAAAAACCACTTCTTAGTGTATTGGCTTATTCTGTTAAACGTTATCTCATTGATCATGAATTTGAATTTTTTTTATAGAAAATGTTATCTTCCAACAGAACAACTTCATGGATCAATATAAGAGATATTTATGGAACATAAATTCTCAACATCAAAATATGAAAAAAAAATTGTGTACCTGAGATAAACTCTGTGGAAAAGCTATATTGTATATTCAAATGAGAAAAACTTTATTTCTCAAGAATTTCATTATGTATAATTAACCATGGTAATAGATTAAATTTCTTAACAAAAAGCATTACATTTTTCCATGTTGAGATTAAAATAATAACACGATCATGTAACTGAAAAGAAGATTTTTTATCATGTCTTCTAATAAATTTTCTGCCTATTATGAGCTATCCTCATGTGTTTCTGGATCATATTCACATTCTCGCCCAATTCCTTTAATAATTTTGGTCCCATAAATGTCATCTCACTGACATCATCCCAAAATTATGGTGATCGACACTGCCTAATATACTATTCCTCAAAAGGTTCCATTTATATATTGGAATTACACATTTTGTTGTAAGAAAACTCAAACAAAGAGGGATATTATTCCCAATGTCCCAGGAAGTCTATCGATCATCGTGAATTATATATTTGAATTTCTTAATCATTTTGAATCACTACAAATATGATTGACAATGAAATGATGTATTGAAACTTAATTTTGTTCCACAATACATCTAAATGTCCTTCCAAAAATTATAATTGAACATGGTATCCTAGTGAAATACAATGGAAGGTCGAAATCCATGTATCATGACAGAATCATTGAGGTATGGTTGATAAAGGTGATTTAAAAAATTATATCTCAAATAGCAATGAAATGAATATATTTAGTCAGTTTTCAAGAATAACCCATATTTAATTATATCCCCGAGTTGTCTTTTGTAGTCTGACAATGAAGTCCACAAGTATATTTTCCCATTTCCATTCTAGAACTAGTAATGGAAAAATCTTCACCTTGGGTTACTGCCTACCTACATTAACATGCTGACTTGTCAAAAAATTCATTGGAAAATTTGTTATATCTTTATTCATCCCATCCCACGAGAAATACATTTTATTTTCATTATACATCTTAATACGATATGGATGAACTGAAAATGTAGTATTATGATCATATGCCAATAAACATTTCTTCAAATGGGGATCACATGGAATGAAAAATATTTTTACAAATAATAAAACACAATATTTCTCAATGTTAAATTCTCAAAACAAACCCATTTTAACCAATTCTACATTTTTTATAGCTCACGTTCTTTATTCGTAAATTTCTTAATTCTATATAATAACTATAACTACACTAAAACCTAAAACAAAATTGTGTTATTACCTTACCCAAAAATTTATAATAAAAATTCATCAAATCATTAATCATGATATGATGTTCCAAACATAAAATGGAAGATGATGCAATATTTCATTGAATCAAGGACTCTTCCACATTGATTTAATTTCAGGAATTTAATTGATCTTGAAATCATAATCATTTAACAGTTCATGACACCATCTCTACATAATGATTAATTTCATTTGAGTGAATATATACACCTCAAACTTTTATAGTCAGCATAAATTTTTCAATTTCTATCAATATAAATGATGCCTCTAAATTTTTAATACAAAAAAGATGATGCTAATTACAAATATTTTGTGAAAAATTTTAACTAATGAGGTTTTATTTGTATTTAAACATAACAATGTACCTAATAATTCTATATCAAAACACAACTGAGTCCCTTTATCACATTCTTCCTTCCAAATGAATTTAACAATTTTAATGTTAACATTTTTAGAGAGCTAGTTAACCATGAAATGTTTTTAACAAATTTTCAGTAATAACATGATAGTTCAAGAAAAGTATGAATTTATGTAATATTTTTCGGTCATGGAAATTCATCAACCACTTTTTTTTGTAGGATCAAATGATATTCCATAATAATTAATATCATCCCATGAAAATAAATATGTTTCAAAAAAAAATTCACATTTGATGAATTTTCCTTACATTTTATTTTCCTTTCAAGTTTTCAAAACAACTGATATATGTTATTCATGCTCCAATTAATTTTTTTAACATACCATAATTTCATTAATAAAAAAACTAAATACATATCCAAAAACTCAAGAAATATTCTATTCATATGATCTTTGAATATATAAGGTACAATAGTTATAAGAAATTGTATACCAATTAATTCATAATTCTCATATTAATTAAGGAACATAATCTTCATAAATGTTTGTTCATTTTCATTCAAATGATGGTACCTCGACCGCATGTCTTTCTAAAAATGTTGTTACCCATTGAGAAAATCAATCTCATTATTTTTATGAGGAAAATCATAATTAATATTAATATTGATGTTGTTCTAGGCTCTATAATCAATGAAATATCCCAGGGTACAATATCTTATTTTAATGAACAAAATAGTAGAAATCCATGTAAATGTTATAGGATGAATGAATCTGTTATCATGAAAATATTTAATCTAATTTTTCAATTCAATATGTTCCATTTTAAACCTTTAATAAATCATTTATGAAATTGGATTTTCATTAGGAACTAAGTGAATTGTGAATTCAAATTCCCATCTAGGTATTACTATGGGTAACTCATCAAAACAATAAACTATATATTTATTTATCACTAGGACATCATTAATTTGAATAGTTCTCATGACTTCCACAATATAAGAAATATTACATTCATTTCTAGCCTTCAAAAATTTCTCATTTTCACAAAATGTAATCAGTAGTATGGGTCCATTCATGTATAAATACTGAAACTCTTTCTAAGAAAAATCTTCTTTATCAGTAAAATAAATATTAGCATGACAATAATATTGAAAATTAATATTCTCAATGACATCAAACTCTACTACTGTAGGAAAAACAATGTTTGTAGGTAATGAATTTCCACAGACCATAATAGAAAATTATTATAATTATAACATTCAATAATATTTCCCCTAGTGTTTTAACAATATGTTCTAGTCAAATTTTTTATTTTTATATTTCAAATTTTCCAACAAAATTGATATAAAGGAATGTGTGAACACTGTATCAAAAAAAATAATTATCCAAAAATTAGTAAAAAAAATTTCCATATAAAACATAATTGGGTGGCCCGATATCTACTGAAGTAATTGAAAAGGATCTCTCCATACATTTCTTCTTGTAGTATTCCTTCTATGAATATTTCATATCTCTCTTTGGGAAAACATTTCCATAATGACACATGTCATCATATTTAAAATATTTTTCATTTTTCGTACTAGTATTAGTCTATGGATCATTATCATTAAAATATCTGATCATATGTCTAAACTTACCATATCGAAAACAATTTTTTATATTGGTAATGCAATCCCCAAGGATCTTTTAGCCACAATTTTCACTAACTAAAAACTATAATTTCTTACTATCAGATATCTTTTACTGATTCATACACATGTATTTATATCTACACATTTTCTTCTTGTTTTTTCACAAGGTGCATGTGATCATCAAAAAAATCAATTTCTACACTCTCATCACATAAAAAATTTTCTTATAGTTTTTTAATATAGGGAATGCCAACATTCTTTGATATAATGTCTTCAATCCTGAGAAAATTATTATTTTTCCATAAAAATCCATAATATAATTGAGAGAATACATCACAACTCAGGTGATATTTTCATCACACACATAAACTTAATCCTCCCTTTTTTATTCAATTCTAATGATTGATTATTTATATTATATCGAGCCACCATAGGAAAATATTTTTCCTAGAAAATTATTTTAAAGTCATCTTACTCTATGATATCTATATTAAATCTATCCCAGATATTGTTGACCACTGACTACCACAGATCTATTTAGACATCGAAAAAATAAATGGAAATTCATAACTTTTTATTATCGAAACATCCCATAAAATCCAATATATTTTCATGGGCTTTAATCCATCCTTCAAATGCTACAAGGTTAGAATATATATTAAAATAAAGAGTGTGTTTCATTGGAAGATGTTCCATTTTCATTATGTTACATTGTGGTAACTCTAGGTGTTCAATTTCATTGTTGTCCCAGCTATTTATTTCTTGTGTTAGCTAATTCATTACTATAACAAACTGCATAGTATCAATCCCTATTATTCACATTTTTAGATTCAAAAGGATATCATTCTTTAAGTGCCTTTACTCTATATATTATTTGTTTATTCTATAGAAAATCATTTTAAATAGAGAGATTTAGTAAAAAACACGGTAATCAAAAAATGATATATCATTTAAAAAATAAAATTTAGTAGAAATAATTTATAAAATTATTTTAACATGATAGTAACCCCTACAGTTATCTAAACCATCCATTGATACAAACTATTAGGACCTGACATTATTAGATTAAAAAATTATTAATTTTAGTTAATAACTCACTTTTTTCACATTGAGGATCTATTCATGTTTTTTGATTTGGAGAATTGGGATATAATACATAAAAAAATTTCACATTAATTTTGAGAGGATACCACACAAATATTATCCATTTTGTCTAAAATATAAAATATTTCAAGTAAAAAATGTTTCATTAATAATTCCAATAAATTTAATATGAATTTCTTTTATAACTTACACATCCTTATAACCAGTGAAAATAATATAAAAACATGAAACCATAAAAAATAGTATCAAATATAAAAATAAGGAAAGAAAAAATTATTCCATGAATACTAGTAAGCATATGAAATAATTTTCAAAAAAGTCATACATATCAAACATATATAAGTTATTTTTAAAACACAAGATATCCAAAATATTTCTAAAGAAAATAAGGAACATAAATAGAACTATAATAGTATCTTTGGGGATTCATTCATAATCTTTTAACCCTCTTAGATACCATTTGATTCGGAATCCCCTACAACATTACAATGTAACCCTCATAGCTACGTTATTTTGTAACCATCACAGTTACAATGGAGTAACCATACTACTAACCTATATCCTACACATAAAAAATGAATTGGAGAAAAATATATGTAAATCACTTCATCATAATTAATTCCCAATAACCAAATCATATAAATACTATAATAATATCTTCATAATGTTTTTTAAAATTTAGAGAAAAAAGAGTTTTAAAATAGTATTTTAAAAGAAAATCAACTTAATAATATAATATAATTTAAATAAGACTTAATAGTGTGGATATAATATGTATATTAAATATAATAAAAATAGTGATCATCATATAAACAATTTTAATACCACATAAGTAATGATGTAGGATCTTAAACCAAAAAATGTAAATTAGGATAATAATTCAATTACCTTAGAATATTCTTAATCTAAATGCCTATAAAATTCATGTAGGATTGTTAAAAGAGAATTATTAATATATTAAAGAAATGTATCCATGTTTATAACACATTATATGATCATTTCATAACATGATTTTAGCAATTAATTTTATTTTTTTGTTCCTTCCATTGTTTCATGTCCATTCTTTACATAAAATCCATGGCCTATTTTAATTTGATTCTATTATCATACAGAAATTAAATAACATAGGTGTAAATAAATTGTATTTATATGTTTTAATTATGTGAAATTATTAAATAAATCATTTTAGATAAATTTTACAATGATTAATCATTGATAAATATTTTGAGATATATGTTTAGATCATATTAGTGGTTCTTTGATAATCAGGAACTCATTAAATTATATGACATAATATTATTTATAAAAGTTTCCTTGAAAACATGAATTATTATATATCATACAATTTAAAATATATTTCAATATTTAAAACTGTTTTATAACCAATTATATAGAATTTAATGAAAATTGAAGACACATTGTCCATTGTGCCAGTAAATTGATACATCATGGATTCTGTTTTCATTTTTATAATATGATAATGAACAGAGGAATAATGGTTATGAATTTCACCCTCAACCTGATAAAGAAATAAAATATATAATAATGTATATTTCATGCCACTTTGGTAAGGGGAGGAGAAGAGAGTATATGAAAAGAAAATAATTGATAGGAAAACACAAGAAAATGAATTTATACCATTACCTATTAATAACATTTCCTTGAGACCATCCTTAAAGCCCTTAGATATGACCTTTTGGTGAGAACAAAAATACATTCATATAGGGGGATGGACATGGAATGATACATTTCAAGAACAAATGCAAGACCAATGGTTTGAGTGGTGTTAGGGGAAAATGGGGTGACAATGGTAATTATGTTCGATGAGAGAAGGGATTTTACAATATTTTAATCATTAGATAAATATTTTGGATCAAGACAATGAATTGTCTTGATTAATGTGACAAAAAATAGTAATATGTTCATTTGAGTTTGAACTGATTCCCCTTTACATCATCCATTATTGATGAATGATTTAGAAATGCATTTATTTTACATTATTCATAAACTATCTAATTTAACTATTCAATAAGAATTCATGTATTTCAGAAAAATCCGTGAAAGTCACGATAATCATTTTACGACACGTATAAATAAAAAATGAAATCCATTTTTTGAATATAATTTTCTAAATATAAATAATTTTATTTTTCAATAAATTAATACATTATTCTTGTAATAATAATTTTAAAACTATATTTAATTTTATATTACCTTGAAAAAAATAAATAAATCCATAATTTATAACCATAACAAAAAATAAATTAATATGATTTTCTTTTAAAAAGGGTCATATTACTATACAAACTAGAATTCATAATGGAATAATACTATTCAAAAAAAAATTGTTTCTATCAGACTCCAAATATAATACTGATCATAACAATATATGGCAATTTTTCAAAATTCAAGTCATTAAATTGGAAAAATTATGTTTAAAAAACACTATAATTATCACTTTAAATCAATGTTCCATTATTAAGATACTCGGGGTTTCCTGAATTTTATTAAATTTATTTCTAAAACCATGGGGTGTTGTATAAAAAAATTAAATTATAAAAATTGTTTTATTTCATGTTATAATTTCAGAATAACAACTATTTTAGAGGAGTGGTAAAATTTGTGGAATTTAGTGAACAAATATGAAATACATAATCATATAATGATTTTCATTATGTAAGATCGAAAAATTATATGTAGATGATCAAATAAAAGAGTGAGGTGAATTGTATTTTTAAAAACCATCATTTTTAACCTTAAGGGATACATATTTTAAAAAAACTACACAAGGTAAATTTACATAACCTCTTTAGATTATAACTAAGAAAAAACATGCTTAGGATCCTGAAATATGGATTCAGAAAACAAACATAAGAATAATTTACTTAAGGAAATATTCTACCATAATTCATATAGAAAATTAGTTTACATTGTATGTAAAAGTAAAATAATGTATATGAAAAATATAATTTATTTCATTACCAATACTAAACTTAAATTAAAACATGAAATAATAATAAAGTAATAATGTAGGAAATATTTTAATCCAAAGTTAATGGTATCCAAAAAAGCCGGATAAAGGTCCCTTGATTTATAATTTTAATTAATTTTTATGTTACCAACACTAGGGTATGTCCTCTATATGAATATCCTAGTCTATATTGAAAACCCCACAATCCCTCGAACATAAAGGTAGACGACACATCTTTCTTCCAATCACCAGAATCCACCAATTGTACTTAGAAAAAATTAGTTTCACAAGAGGAATGATGAACAAGATGTTCACGGTTGAACAATATGTTCCTAAAATGCATATTGATCGAGAGTATTTCTCTCGGTATAAATCAAATCAAAAAATTTAATCTTGATAATCCTATAATGGTAGATTGGTTTTCTAATTGTTTGAATGATATCATATTTATAAAAAAATTTGAATGGTTTTCTCCCTACTCCAATGGTCATATTTCTTCTTGAATCTCAGAGGGGCATGTACGCGTGTAACTCAACAAATTCTTAGTTAGAAAAAACTAGTAAACTATTATTTTAAGTAGGAAAATATTTGGAATAATTTCCTTTAATAAGTATTAGGATAATTCAAGGGAAAAATCATGTTCAAAATAATAATCAAGAATCTAGGAAAAATAAAATTCAATGTCTAAATATATAAGCAATCATATTTAATAAAATTAAATATTCAGTTTCTAAATTCTAAGAATTAAATGTCTAAATTCTGAGGAATTATGAAGAAATTTTAGAGGAATACATAGTCTTAATTTTTATGAATTTGATGTATGAATTAAGAAAAATTTAGAGTGTAAATTTTAAAGAATTTGGAGTTTGAATTATAAAATATTTGGAGTCTGAATTTCTGAGAATTTGAAGATTGGATTTCATAGAATTTAGAGACTAAATTTCAGAGAACACAGAGTTTGAATTATTGTGAATTCAGAATCTGAAAACTAAGAAATCTGAGTCTAAATTTTATGGAATTCAAAGTCTGAAAATAGTTAATTCAGAGTCTAAATAGCAAAAAAAATATTATGAATATAAGATAATTCAGAGACTAAATTTCATTGAATTTTGAGTATAACAAATGAGCATTCAGAATATGAATTTCAGATAATTTATATTATAGATTTTAGGGAATTCTATATCAGAATTTAATAGAATTCATATTCTTAAAAATTAAGACTTTCTAGACTAAGAAACTATAAGATTATGAGTATTTTATATGGAACCAAATATTTTAAATAAGAAAAAATAGACATGGTTTTTAGAAGGAATCGAATAATATAATAAAAACCATGATAAGGATAAAACGCCTATAAGAAAAATAAATAAATCTATAAGAAAATTTTTTTCAGAGAAATATATCATTAATCAAGAAAATGTGTTTGTGATTTTTAAAACATATAGAAATGGAAAAATCTTAAAGAATCCTTATTTACTCAAAAATATCCCCCTTTTTGGATATAACAAACAAAAATTTGAAAATTTGTATAATTAATAATGATTTTTCTTTGAAAGATTAAAAGTAATAATTATCAACTATAAATACAACTTAAGATTAATATGACTAACTTCACATTAGGATTTTGAAATCACTATGAAGAATATTGTTATTTATCAAAGTGATGTATCATTTTCTTTCTAATGAAAATATTTTTATGAAAACTACCCCTTTCCTAATCTCCACAATTATTAGGGTATTCTTTTTTTTATACATAGTATTATTTTGTTCATTGTTTTCTCCCCCTTTGATATTTTTAAAATGTAATGGAGGGAATTAAAAAATATATATATATATCTAAAATTATTTTGATATAGAAGACAAAATAATTGAATTATATCAAAATTTTCATTATGATTGGAAAAATTATTATGATGAAATTATAAAACAAAATCAATGATTGGTAGAAAAATAATTATTCCTTATTTTTCATCGGCATGAGATTCTTTAGGGTAGACTTTTAATTCATGACCACTTTGGGTCATCCTAAAAATGCTTGAGAAACTGATCATGATACTGATTCTTCATTTCCAGAACCTTGATTTTGTCATCATGGGACATCAAAAAAATTTTTGACACTTGAATAACTCATCATGAAATTTGAACTTTTCATCATAATATATCTTGAGTTCTATTTATCACTTTCAATTTTATAAACCTTAATTCAACATACCGTTCAAATCATTATCCACATTAATATGGGTGACTTGCTCTTAATAAGGCATTATAGATAGATTTAAAATAATAATTTTTTGAGTATCATCAGATTGATCAAAAAATCTTTTACTAATTCACGAAAATAATCATAAAATATAAGATCCATTATTACTGACTTCAACCATTTTTTAATTTAAATACATGATCTCTTATGACCATCATATACAAAATAAATGTTACTAAAATATTCATCAAGCATGAAAAAAATTTTAATGAGCATGCTTATCGAATTTGAATTTTGATAGATAGATTGTGCAAGAAACATGAATCATGAATCAATACAACTTATCTATGTTTTTTTGTTCACTAACTTCATTAATGACTAAACAATAAAATATTTTCACAAGGAATACAAATATTTTTAAGCCGATTCCCTTACTGGTGATGATACTTTTTGTAGCTCTCCCGCATTCCACTTGGTTAATACACCAACATCATTCATAGAATTTACTAACACAACATTCTTAAGAAAATAAACAACAACATATTATTCTTTATCAAATTTATAATTAACCTTTTCATCCCTCAGAGACTCAATCTCACTATCCGAGAGTTTGGCAGTCTTATCTTCATAATCTTCTTAGTTTTCAGCATCTTCCTTTATATCAGTAGGGTGAATGAAATCATGGTTGCTACTCTCAAAATCAGTAGGTATTTCGACCTCATAATATCCATCAATATCATTTACTTATAAAATTATGGCGGTTGACTGAACATGATATGATTTTTTGATAGCTTATCTGAAGGATTTTCCTTCTCATAGTATTGTTCCACTTTCATAATCACATAATCACATAAAATATCATCACCATATTGTTCTAAATTTTCATAAACATCATAAATTATCTATTCTTATTCTATATGTTCCATAAATGGTGTTTTAATTCTGAGACTTTCTAAAGGTACTATTTCATCGACGATATATTCCATTATTTGTATATTTTATATGCTTTCTCTTTATCCTTAAAAAGATCATAACAAATCTCAACTACTACCATTTTCATCTTCAAACTTCTTATCTTTTTATTTCCTTTCATGTTATTTAATAGATTGGATTTTCAATGCCTTTACCACATCATGATCTAACCCAATGCCTGGATATCCTTCAATCATATTTTTCTTATTCTCCCTCCACATCATAAGCACTTCATCTGAGAATGATTTTTTTTCAGCTTTGATGGTGCGGACTGAGTTTCCAGAACTAAATATTTACCATTGGTTTCTATGTCATTATCTTTTTTCTTATTCTAGGATTTCATGTATGTTTCTTTTACTTTCCCTTTATTGACTAATGCTTGAACATCACTCTCAAAAAGATAATAAAATTCTCCAGATTTGGCATTGAAAATAAAATTCGTACTTCTAAGGGTATCACCACTCGACAACATGATCATTATTGTCCTATGATTATAACAACGAATAATTTTAAAGTATTATAAAAAAATCGCCATGATCATTGAAATTATGACCAAATACATGATTATAAGAGACATTACAGTAAAATTATTTATGTTGGTGATTTTTAGAAGGATGAATTTCACCAGGTTTACTTTTTTAAGGTTACCTAAAATGTCAAATATAAATATATAACTTTTTTGGGAGTCATTTTATACATATATCAGAATACGAACACCTTGTACCAATAAGGTTAACATCCAGAAGTTCGTTGAACGATAGTTGATCTACGGTGATCTTTCTCCCGTAAATCCATGGCACTCAATTTCCCTGTCCTCTTCAAAGAATCCTAATTTATCAAGAAACATGTAAGAGAAAATGATTTCCTCCCCTACATACACAAATTCCTAGAGTATTTGATTCCACAATGATGGATAATGAAAATTATTTCCCATATATATTATACAAAAACATGCCCCTTTCCCCTTTTTCATTAAAAGTGAATATTCCATAAAATTCTACTAGAACGTCAAGATAAAATGGACCCTGAAACATTAACATAGAAACACACAAAATCCTATCCATTCATATTGATATACATTGTAATAAATGAATTATACATAGAAATGTTTTCTGAGTTAACCAACTATTCCCTATTGATTTTCAAATATCTGATTTACTTATTTGAAGAAATATGATTATATGGGGAAACTTTAAATGAAATCCAGAGTGTATGATAACATGGATAATCAAACACCAATTTTTATTGGAGAATATATTAATCACATAATGATTTAAAAACAGATGCGAGACAACAATTAGTGGGGGATTTTATATATACTTTTAGGTAGCCATTCGAATTACGGATTTTATCCAATGGCTGAAATAAGATCAATCTGATCTGACGGTTGGGATATATTCTGAAGAATGATTGGATAGGTTTGGATATTTTGTGGATTTAAGGAGAGATTAGATATATGGAATTTTAATTAGATAATGTTTTCAAAAAACAATATAAAAACAGGAAAAATAAATAAATAAATTACAACGAATTCAAATAAGGAATAATACCTTATGGAATACATTAAAAACAGTTGTATTGATAAGAATTTTCTAGAAAAATGTAGATTACCAATAATTTTATTAATGAAATAAAATTTACAATTCCAAAAATATTATGATCTTCAAAAATATAATAAGAATGAGAAAAGTTGGGTTCTGAAATGTTTCTAAGACAAGGAAATTTTGGGTTTCAGAATGTTTATTAATATATAAATATTATTGGTTCTAAAGAAAATTAAATTTATAAAAAAATGTACTCCCACAATGAAATTTTTATTCTTATTTTAAGGATATTGGTTTCAGAAAAAAGATAAATTGGATGTTTACCTAATGGTTATAATTCATAACATTTGTTTAATGTTTTCATATCTACCAGAGGGTAAAGATTTTTTTTAAAATATCAACAAGTGGATCTTAGGTTTTGTTAAATTGTAAAATAATATATTCTTTAAGTGTGTGATCCCTATAAAATTGATTCCTAAAATATATTTTTATTTTCAAAATAGTGATGTATAAGATTTTTTATTTTGGAAATGAAATTTGTATTTTCACAAAATATCTGGGTTTTGGAAAAACACATTCCACAATCTATGAGTGTGTGATTCATCCACAAAACATAAGGATAAAAACTTCTAGCTATTACATATTCAGCTTTAGTAGTGAAAAGTGGTACAGAGTGTTGCTTTATGAATGTCAAAGAACCCAGTGAATCTCATAAGAAATGAAATTTATTGAATTTCATTTTCTTATCCATTTTAGACCAACCAAATTAAACATTTGAAAAACTTTTTTAAACAAAATCACATCCAGAGGAAATGAAAATTCCTAAATCAATAGTGTCCTTTAAACAACAAAAAAAAATTACTAATTTTAAATTAGATTCATTTTGATTAGATTGATATATTTCACATATGCATACTAACAAAACTATATCTAGAGAACTATCCATTAATTATAATAAACATTCTATTGTTCCACTAAAACATGTTCGAGCTACTCGTTTCCCAGATTCATCAAGATCAAGTGTATTTGAGGTACCAATTTCTGTAACATCCCAATTAATTAATAAATAATAGATATTTTTATCTATTTCTATTTATGAATTATATAGTGTTTTTGTGGCTTAAAATGAGAATAAATCCATTATTAAGCATTGAATACACTAATATTTTTAAAATATTGTTTTACTACATTTTGATGGAAAATCATATTTAAATCAATCTTTTGACAATATTATAAGCTCTATATTTCAAAATAAACTAATTATTTATGATTGGGACATTGAAATTTACATTATATAATTTTTTGGTATTTTTCTGATAATGTTCATTTTTTTAATGAATAGTAAAAAATACAGCATTTTACATCAATACTGGTTTTTCATCTAATTTAATTATATGGTTAGATTATCTTTTTAATTCGTTTTAAACTGTAAATAGAATATATTTTTACCATTTAATACAATGGTGGTCGTTGGGATTAATTTCACTTTGGAATTGGGCATAAACAAGTGCCAAACATATCATAGATATTGTTTAAAAAAACCCGCTATTTGTTTTGACAACAAGATTTATTTATAAATTAACTATTGAAATTTATATGTTTGGAATTTGGTAAAATGGATTCAAAATTTGGAATCAAAATTTCCAAATTATGTAATTAAGACTCTATTGTTTTTGGACATTATGAACAGTAACGACGGTAATTATCTTTAATTATCTTGATTAATGAGTAATCTGGTAGTTAAGGGTAATAAAATAATATCATAATATTAAAAATGACCACAAAATGTGTCCTAATGCTACTGGTTGTCTCATGGCCGGCCATGGGATGCCTTTTTCCAAACATGGGGACCCCATGGAATTACTTTTGTGTGATAATGACTTTTTATCTTTTTATTTTTTAAAGAAAGTTAAATATAACAAAGAATGTATCATCTAAGTAAAAAAAATTTAATTTTGCCTACATAAATGATATATTAGACTATAAATAGTCAACAGAAATCTAAAAATATTTCCTACGTCATAGTATTTTTTTTGTAATTTTTAGACATTAAATATATTAAATTATAAACGACACCATGGTGATGCAGTGATTACCTCATTATTTAACGATTTAAATAAAATGAAAATACTATGTTAAAACAATAAATTACACTTGTCAAAGACCTATTGGATGAGTATATTTATAACCCTTATCACATTATCATAGAAATACATCAATTTGGGTCCTTTAAAATCTGAAACTCATTTGAAAATAAAGTAACATTTTATAACATTCAAAGAGTGCCCCTCCTCTCCTCTTATAAAAGGCCCCCACCTCTACCACCTTACCCACACCTCTCAAGCCTTTGGATCGGCCAACCCATCCTCATTTTGTCTCTCCACATCCCTCTCTTACTCATAGAAGTCTCACAATGGGCATAAGTCTTCCCAAGGAAGCCATTGAGCTCAAATCAAATGGAGTTACCTAATTTTAATGAGAGTAGAGAACGATAGAGTCAAGTCGGATATGAGGTAAGGAAATCCGTCTCAATCTATTTTTATTGAGGCATATTTTGGTTTATACACAACTTTCTTTTATACGGTGTATAAAACCATTTTATTTTTACAATTTTTCAAAATTAATATTTTTATACGAAGCGTTTACTGAACGACAAAAGGGAATGTTTTTTTTGTTGTACATATTCTGTGACAAAGACTTTTTCGCCGCCATGACCATAAATTGAGTTTCGGCATCCTCTACAAGCCATTCCATTTTTTAATGAAAAATAAATACCATGTTTTAATTTTCTTTTATTTTGGTATTGAAAATGGTTTTCATAATGTTTTTATTATATCAATGTCTTGTATTGATATCTACTGATTTAAATGTGGAAATGTTATGTTTCATTTATGCATGTTTTATGTGATACGATTATGTTATGGTTCTTGGGAATTGTTATAAAGACAGTTGGTTCCATGATAAATTAAGGGCGGGTGAGCTCGATATAGCTCTTCAATGCATTGGGTAACACGATGGAGTTAAACGTTAAGGTTTCTCCAAAGTGATTTATGGAATATACTGTGATGGGTATTCCAAACGTAACCAAGAGGGTTACTCCCTACGTAAGAATTATATGAATGCCTCAAGTTACCTTTATGTCTTATGATTTCTATGATTTATTAATGATTTGATGAGGTACGTTAAAGTGCTTATGTTTTATGGGTAAGGTATTATTTCATTCTTATGTATATATGAACTCATATTTCCTTTCCATATTTTTATAACCCTTACTGAGCTTTTTATACTCATCCCATGTTTTTGAAATGATTTTCATAGGTTAAGAGAAAGGTACAAGATGTGATGATAGTGTCAAGGAAGTGTCAAGAAAGAATCCATGTTTTATTTTAAATATGTTTCCATTGATGGGAAAATGTATACTATATTTTATGTAACCACCTTGTTTAAATGTGGAATGTAATGCATTTTTTATGATATAATTCTCTAAAACTCTAAACCTGAAAATATCTTTAATGTGTAATCTTGTAATAACTCAAGATTATGTATGGTTTAAGGCTGGGGCCTTATAGTTGGTATCAGAGGTCGGTTTAGATAACTTTAGGAGTTAGAATTCTATTGAATTATTGTCCAAAAATATTTTATTATGGTCAAACTGAAATGATATAGAATTTGAATATTACCATGTTTCTTAATCTATGACATGTTTGTTCAAAATGGTTTTCCGCAGAGGAAATATGGAAGCAGTGCTAGGAAGGCATACAGAAGGAAATGAACTTCTGAATTAGCATCCCGTTATTGTTATAATTGGAACTGAATAATTTGTTGCTGTAATGGCGCAGTTCACTCAAGCGATAAATGTTGGTGGTATCCATGCACGAGATCATCCAGATCAACCGCAGAGGAACATGTCAGTGTTGGAACATTTCATGAGGCAACATCCCCCATCATTTAGAGGATCATCTGACCCTATGCTAGATGAAGGGTGGATTAAAGCACTAGAGAATATTTTTGACATCATGGGGTGTTCAGACAATCAAAAGGTTAGTCTTTCTATCTACCATTTGGAGGGTGAAATAGATCAGTGGTGGTCGATTGTGAAAAATATCAGGGACGCTGATGAGATTGATGCTCTCAACTGGGATAAATTCAAAGGTATGTTTCTTGAAAAGTATATTCCTAAGGTTGTTCGACTAAGGATTGAAAAATATTTCATAGAATTGAGGCAAGAGTAAGAATCAGTGGGTTTCTATGAAAAAGGGTTCACTCGATTGGCACGGTATGCTCCAAATTTTATCTGAGACCTTGATTGTAAAATCAGTCGTTATTACTAAGGAATAATGCCAAAATATCGAAGGGAATTAGCTTATCATGAGTAAAAAAGTTATGAAAAGCTTGTTCGATGTGCTGAGAAGGTGGAAATTGAGTTTTGGATGATCAAGTGTTCTATAACAACCAATAGAAGAAGATATCGAGGTGGTAGGAGAAAGGAAAGAATTCATCAAAAAATTCTGATGGTAAGAAAACTAAGTTTCCTGTTTGGGATAGATGTGGTAAAAGGCATGATGGGGAATGCCTTCTGAATTCAGGAAAGTGCTACTGATGTAGTAAGAAGGTACATAAGGCTCGTGATTGCACTAAAAAAGATCAGGGAGATGGTAAGAACAAATATGATTTACAGTTAGTTAAATGTTTTAAGTGAAATGAGAAGGGTCACTAGGAAAATGAGTGTCCGACAAAGAGCTCGAGTGATGGGAAGCAGTTAAACTACAAGCAGAAAGGGGTGGTGAAATCCTTTCCAAATACTTCAGCAGATGTTGGTCCATCAAATGAAGTCGTATCAGGTACATTGTTTGTTTTTTCAGATTATGTCAGTGTGTTGTTTGATTCGGGGTCTACAGATTCTTTCGTATCTGAATCCTTTTCTAGTAAAATGGGAATAAAATCTCAAGAAATGACTCCTGAACTTGTGGTAAAAACACCTGGGGGAAATGTTGAGGCAAAAACAAATGATAAGAATATTCATATCCTTATCCGTGGAAAGAACCTACTTGAAAACCTTATTGTTTTACATCTAGTTGAATGTGATGTTATCCTGGGTATGGATTGGCTCTCTATTTACCATGCTAAGATTGACAGTAGGGATAATGAAGTTTCTTTTCAGAAAGACTTTCAGTTTGTGAACAAGAATGAACCCTTAATTTTGCTAAAATATCAAGAGGCTAAAAAACTTGTAAAAGATGGAAATGAATGTTACCTTGCACACATCGTTGAAAATAAAGGTATTGTTCAAATTATTGATGTGCCCATGTTAAATGAGTATCCTGAGGTTTTTCCTGATGAGATTCCTGGAATAATACTAGATCAGGAAGTTGAATTTACTGTTGACTTAGTTCCGGATGCTAAGCCAATTTCAAAACCCCCTTATCGAATAGATCAAACTGAACTTTTAGAGTTGAAGGAGAAATTGCAAGATTTATTAGAGAAAGGTTTCATTCGACCTAGCATATCACCATCAGGTGCTCCTGTCTTATTTGTTAAAAAGAAATATGGTTCTATGAGACTTTGCATTGATTATAGAGTCTTGAAAAACATCAATGTTAGGAACAAATATCCTTTGACTCATATGGATGATTTGTTTGATCAGCTCCAGGGAGCTCAGTATTTTTCAATGATTGACCTGAGATCGGGGTACCATTAGTTGAAGGTAATGGAAGCAGATATTCCAAAGACCACGTTCCATACAAGACATGTCCATTGTAAATTTTTAGTAATAACTTTTGGGCTAATCAATGAACCTGCTTTATTCATGAAATCAATGAATAAAATTTTCCATGAGTTCTTGGATAAGTTTGTGGTTGTTTTCATTGATGATATTTTGGATTTTTTAAATGTAAAGTGAAGCATGAAAGAAATTTAAGGTTTATTTTGCAAACCTAGAAAGAAAATAAATAGTATGGTAAATTCAGGAAGTGTGAGTTTTTGTTGCAACAAATTTCTTTCCTTGGTAACATTGTATCTAAAGATGGAATAACTGTTGATCTGGAAAAACAAAGGTTGTTGAAGAATGTCCAAGACCCACAAATGTAACTGAGATTTGTATTTTCCTTGGTTTGTTAGGCTATTACCAAAGGTTTGTAAGAAATTTTTCATGGTTATCTAGTTCAATGACTAAGCTAACTTGGAATGGTGTTATGTTTATCTGGACAAAAGAATGTGATGATTGTTTTCAGGAATTGATAAGAAGATTGGAGAATGCTCCAGTTTTGGCACTACCTTCCAGGAATGGTGAGTTTGTTATCTACAATTATGCTTCATTGAAAGGACTGGGTTGTGTCCTAATGCAAAATGATAAGTTAATTTCTTAGGCTTCACGTCAATTGAAAACTCAGGAGGTAAATTACTATACACATTATTTAGAATTAGCTGTTGTTGTTTTCGCTTAAAAATTTTTGATGCATCATTTTTATGGAGTAAAGTGTGAAATATATACCGATCACAAAAGTTTAAAGTATATATTCACTCAGAAATAATTGAACATGAGACATAGGAGATTTCCATAATTAATCAAGGATTGTGATTGTACAATTCATTACCATCGGGGAAAATCAAATAATGTGGCTGATGCTTTGAGTCCAAAAATTAATGCTTCATTAACAATGTTGCGGCTGGAACGTGATCCTTTTGTTAAGGATTTGATGAACTTTGGCATAAAATTCGATGGTGGAGGATTCCCTTCTGTTATGTTTCATTATCAGTGAAATCTTCTCTATCAGACAGAATCAAGCATGCACAGAAGCAAGACAGTGAGTTGCAGAAAAAGGTTGAGCTGGTTCAAAAGATTGTGTTTCCGGATTCAACAATGATAATGATTGTGTTTTGAGATTTGGGAAGATATTGTGTGTGGCGTTTGATTCATATTTGAAGAGAGAGTTGTTATGTGAAGCTCATAGTTCTCTAGTTTCAGTTCATCCAGGTTGTACTAAGATGTATAGAGTTATTTAGAATGTATTACTGGTGGGACAGAATGAAAAGGGATATTGTTGATTTTACTGTGAAGTGTTTGACTTGTCAACAGGTAAAAGCAGAGCATCGGTTACCAAAAGGGATGCTTCAGCCTTTACCAGTGCCAGAGTGGAATTGGGAAAATATATCCATGGACTTAGTTGTGGGATTGCCGAAGAAAACACAAGGTAATCATGAAATCTGGGTTATTGTTGATCACTTGACTAAATCTGCTCATTTCCTTGATATACGAGATACCTTTTCCCTAGATCAACTTTCCTGTTTGTATCTCAAAGAGATATTCAGGTTACATGGAGTTCCTCTCTCCATTGTATCTGACCGTGATCCCAGGATCACTTCTAACTTTTGGAAGGGCCTTTAGATGTCTTTGGGTAATGAATTAAATTTTAGTACAGCTTTTCATCCTCAATCAGATGTGCAGTCAGAACGAACAATTCAGACTTTGGAAGGTATTCTACGTGCTTGTTCGATGGATTATCAGGGAAGTTGGGACCAACATCTTTCTTTGGTTGAGTTTTCATATAATAACAGTTTTCATTCTAGTATACAGATGGCACCATTTGTGGCGTTATATGGGAAGTGGTGTCGAACTCCAGCTTTCTGGGATGAAGTGGATGAAAGAAGTTTATGGGACCAGATTTGGTAGAGGAGTTTCCAGAAAAAGTTCAGCTGATACAAAAACACATGAGAAAAGCTCAAAGCAGGCAGAAGATTTATGCGGACAATAGGAGGAATTATCTCTCTTTTAAGGTTTGTGATCATGTTTTTCTCAAAGTATCACCATGGAAAAGTGTGATGCGATTTGGTAAGAAAGGAAAGTTGAGTCCAAGGATCAATGGACAATATAAAATTCCGGAGACTGCTTGATCAGTTGCATACCGAGTGGCTTTACCTCTGAGTTTATCTTAGGTACACAATGTTTTTCATGTTTCGATGTTGAGAAAGTATATGCCAGATCCATCTCATGTTTTGAGTCCAGAGATAGTTCAGCTGAAGAGAACCTATCTTATGAAGAACAACCAATCCATATTGTTGACCACAGGGAGCAACTGTTACGGAATAAAGTGATTCATCCGGTAAAGGTTTTGTGGAAAAACCACATGATTGAAGAGGCAACATGGGAATCTGAAAATTCAATGGGGGATAAATATCCCCACTTATTCGATAAGTAAATAAATTGTGGGGATGCAATTTTCTAAAGGGGGGAAGGATGTAACATCCCAACTAAGTAATGAATAATAGATAATTTTTATAAGGCCCCATCCATAAACCTTAATTAATTTTGAGTTATTACAAGATTACACACTAAAAATATTATTAGGTTTAGAGTTTTAGAGAATTAGAGCATAAAACTAGCATTACATTCCACATATAAACAAAGTGGTTACATAAAGAGAGTATTCTTTTTTCCCATAAATGGAAACATATTTAAAATAAAACATGGATTAATTCTTGTCACTTCCTTGACACTATCATCATATCATGTACCTTTCCCTTTACCTGTGAAAAACATTTCAAAAAAATGTGGGATGAACATAAAAAGCTCAGTATGGGTTATAAAAATATGGAAAGGAAACATAAGTTCATATATACATAAGAATGAAATCATACATTACCCATAAAACATAAGAACTTTAACATACCTCATTAAATCATGAATAAATCATAGAAATCATAAGACATAAAGGTAACTTGAGGAATTCATAACATTCTTACGTAGGGAATAACCCTCTTGGTTATGTTTGGAATACCCATCACAGTATATTCCCTAAATCTCTTCGGAGAAACCTTAACGTTTCACTCCTTCGCGTTACCCATTGCATTGGAGAGCTATATCGGGCTCACCTACCCTTAGTTTATCACGGAACCACCCGTCTTCATAATAATGCCCAAGAACCTCAACACAATCGTATCACATAAAACATGCAAAAAGGAAACAGAACATTTCCACCTTTCAATCACAAGATATCAATACAACACATTGATATAAAAACATTATGAAAACCATTTTCAATACCAATATAAATGAAAAGTAAAACATGGTATTTATTTTTCTTCTAAAAAAATGTATAGCTTGTAGAGGAAGTCGAAACTCAAATAATGGTCACGACGACGGAGAAGTCATTGTCGCCACATACATACGACAAAAATATTCCCTTTTTTCATTTAGTAAAATGCTTCGTATAAAAAAGATTCCTTTTGGATAAACATAAAAGCCAAAGGGGTTTATACACCGTATAAAAGAAGGTTGTGTATGAAACAAAATAAGCCTCAATGAAATGGAATTGAGACGAAGTCCCATACCTCGGGTCCGATTTGACTCGGTCATTATTTAATCTCCTGAATAATAAACTTGAGTTAGTTTCTACTTGTTTAATAACCATTTTGTAACGCCCCGACCCTAGCTACCCAGAGTCGGTGCATTACTTCGTAACATTGGCATGATCACAAAAGACCATGTCTCGAAAGACCAATTAGTTTAGTAGCCTTGGAAACACTAGATACATTCATAAATGTTACATTACATCATAAGGTGAAAAACTACAATAACAAAGTCTCCATAGTCCACACTCATATCCTCTTCTGACTATCCCTGCAGGTCATTCATAAAATACTTCTTCACATCATGTAAAATATTAAAACATTGAAAGGGGTGAGCTCAGATGCTCAGTAAGGATAACAATATTGCGGAAGCTTTCATAAATAAACATAAAAATTTAAGGCAATGTATAACTAAAAAAAGCCTTTTAAACTTGAACATCAACATAATATGGAAAAAGTAACATGAGATAATGCCATTTACTTCGTCACATGGATATTCTACTGGTCGAATAATCAATGCAATATCAATAACCACTTTCATAATGATGGAATGCATAATGCCAGACTATCATAACCACGTAGCCAAGGCCTCGTGCCAAGAACACAAATAAGATTTTGTCAAGGCATCATTCCAGGAAACTAGTTTGTCTCATGAGACCTGCCGATGCATCGAGGAGCTATAGCGGGCTCCACCCGTCACTTACAAAGTCCAATTCATTCCTCATATGAATGGGTTTAAACATATCATAAACCATAACATAATCATATCACATAAAACATGCATAAAGGAAACATAACATTTCCACGTTTCAATCACAAGATTTCAATACAACTCATTTATATAATAAAATAGCTTTCAAAACCATTTTCAATACCAAAATAAAAGAAAGGTAAAACATGGTATTTATTTTTCTTTTAAAAAAGGTATGGCTTGCAAAGGAAGCCGAAACTCAAATAATGGTCACGGCGGCAGATAAGTCATTTTCGCCTCATATGTACGGAAAGAAAAACATTCCCTTTTTGTCGTTTAGTAAAACGATTCGTATAAAAAAGATTCCTTTTGAATAAACGTAAAAGTCAAAGGGGTTTATCCACTGTATAAAAGAAAATTGTGTATAAAACCAAATATGCCTCAATGAAAGGAGATTGAGACGAAGTCCTTAAAAAGATCATTTTTAAAATAAAATATATCTATTATGTGTATTCACTATAGGTACACATAAAGAACGTAAAAAATAAAAAATAGGACATAATAATATCATGGCATAATTTGAAAGTAAGAGATTAACCCAAAGAATGGAAGTTTGGTTAAGAAATTCCATTAACTTGTGTCCGACTTGACTCAACTGTTCTTTAACCTCCTGAATAATAAACTAGAGTTAATATCTAACTTATTACGAACCATTTTCAATTTCATTGTTCTTTTTATATCACTTATTACAATTTTATGAACATTATGTAATTATTTAAGTTAATAACGGTTGTTTTGTCGATCTTTGGTACTTGAGTCAACAATAAACTTCTTATAATTACAAGTTGTTCATGTGGTGAAATATCCATTATATCCATAATTATATTCATGATGTAGATATAATATATATCATATATGTCTAGTATATACATTCATTCATAATATTACATAACATTTAGAGGTAAGAAATGAAATTCAACGTTCATGGAGACGGTAAGTCGTACGTATGCATGAACGCTGCTATCATTTCTATTTCGTATTTAATGGAAATAAATTATAATTATATAAAGGTATAATATATTTCCAGTATAATATTATATATAATATCATTTACTCCATCCTTTATACATCCCACAAATGGCATTAACGATTCAAATCAATTTGAGGCGGCAGTAGTCCGCACTTCCTAAAATGAAATTATCTCGTTTACCCATAATGGAAATCATAAAGTATGCCATAAATGAGAAATGCAGAAGCATAAGGAAAACATAATCATATTATATATCATATGTAAATATAGTGACATCTTAATGGCCACCTTTGAAGGTGTTATATGAGTGTTGAACAATCATCGTCTCGTGAGGCTGAAATCCGCCATCCACAGAAAGAGTATGTTCTTTAACAATTAGATGTAGGTGTGTGTAAGTGTAGCTCGAATCCTTCTTATAAAACATCCTAGTATATTTAGGATACTGGTGTTGTGAAAAAAGAAATGAATAAAAAGTGTTTAGGGGGTTGGAGAAGAAAAATAAAACAAAACAACATTAGAGAAGACATTACCTTAAAATTGGGTAACTCTTTTGATTTGAGCCAAAGGATTACTCGGGAAGAATTATGACAAAAGTGATGATTCTAGGAGTAAGGGAGGGAAGTTGGGAGAGTATTTGGGAAGAGTTTGTCTAAGCCAAATGGCTTTAAAGTGTGAATGAGGTGGTAGAGGTGGCGGCCTTTTATAAGAGGAGAGGAGGGGCACTCTTGGAATGTAAGGAAATTGTACATTATTATACAATGATTTTAGGATTCTAAAGGTCCCACACTTATATAATTCGAGGATAAGGTGATAAGGGTTCGAAATCTAACCATCCAATAGTCTTTTGTCAAGTTTAAGCCTTGGAGTTTACATTATCGTTTCATTTTATTAAAATCGTTAAATAATGAGGTCATCACTGCATCATAGTGATGTCATAAATAATTTAATTTATTTAATGTCTTAAAATTATAAAACAAATACTATGATGTAGGAAATCTTTTTATCTTTACAATGAATACTTATAGTCAAAAATCTGACTTGTATAACCCCATATAAAAAATGTTTTCGTAAAATAACTCATGTTTGTGTCATTTTTACTTTAACATTAAATAAAAGGTTATTTATGTCATTTCCCAACCAAAGTGGCTCCATGGGGTCCCCAATTTGACCCATGGCTTTTCTTGTTCGGACATGACACATCCAATAAGGTTAGTACATGTTTCTAGGTCATTTCATATTATTAAAGCATTATTTTTACCTTAAACTACCCTATTTACCACTAATCGCGATTAAAAACATAAAAATTACTATTTACCAAAAATTATTTTACTCTGATTGAACCACAGTTTACTTCTTAATGAAAACCATGCATGTCTGATTTTTGAAAATCAAATCACAAAAGTGGTAATATTTTATTTAAACGAAAAATCAGTTATTTAACTACCACTTTGTGGTTTCACTATTCATCAAAAATTGAAGTTTTTCAGAACAATGCCAAAATTTCACCCTAAGATATAATTGATATTCCGAATTAAAAAATTATGTCTATTTTACAAAATTCCAAATATATATGTTGAATTAATTAATTTTATAATTAATTCCCGCTGTCACAACAAACATCATGTTATTAAGAAACAATTTATATCAAAAGATTGGCAATTGTTTATGTTCAATTTCAATGTTAAATTAATTCGAATGACCACCATTGGATAAAATGGTAAAAATAAATTCTAATTATACTTTAAAACCACTAAATAGTATAATTTATCACTATAAATTATTTTGATTAAAAAAGTTGTTTTTAAGTATTTTTCACTATTCATAAAAAATTGAAATTTCTCAGAAAATGACAAAAAACTCAACTTAGGATAATTTCGATATTCCGAATACAAAAATGAAGTCCATTTTGAAATATAAAATTTATATAATTTCAAAAAGTGGGTATTACTATTCATAATGGCTACTTTGATTAGTTGCGGTGTGATAGAACTTGAAGTTGCGTACAATGCAAGTTATTGCATTATTGAATGAGAAGCGTATCATAGAAGCTCGGGGTGTTACATTCTCCCCTCCTTCAATAAATTGCTTCCTCGCAATTTGAAATTTTTATTGGAAAATAAAAGGTTGAAGATAGAAAATACCTTTGTAGAAAACCCACATCGGAAATAAGGATAATAAAAATAAAACATTAAAAAAATGAAATATAAGTACAAAGGTCACCTGAGATATCCCATACTAGGATTCTATGAAAATATGGATATGGAAGAAAAACAAACCATCAACGTCTGATGTAGAATTGTAGAAAACTGGATTAGGAGAAAGTTAACAATAAGAAAATCACAAACTTCTTATTGGTTAAACGGTCATTGAATCCCCAGTTGGAAAAGTTAACCGGCAACGTTTATGTTTTAAGTTACCTTTTATAAAGTTAAAGAATTTATTTAGGAAATTTACTAAGAACGTAAGGTAATATACATACTTCTCATATAGACTTTCATTCTTTAATGAATTTTTACCAAAAAACCATCTTTCACTTTAGAAGGTAATAGAACTCAAAAATATTCTATTTATCCTAATTGTATAAGGTTCCAAATATTAACACATACCATTTAGATTAGAAAAACTATTTTGTAATAACCAGGGACTTCACGTAGTCCAGTGGTAGGCGATTAATCCCAATCGCACTATGGTTGTGGGTTTGATTCCCACAGCTTTGTCCGATGCGATGGGTTGTCACTCGGTCTGCGTGTTTTCCTTTTTATAAATATCCAAAAATAACCTTAACAATAGTATCCAATGTAAAATATAATCCATTCCTACCTTTATAGTTATCCAAAATAATTCTGTCCAACTCACAGTCCATATTTTATGAGGAAGGTAAACAGAATGAAGCTCCCTTTTATTTCTGCGTAACAACATGTGAACACCTTCATCATGTATTCTTTTAAAACACTGCAACATACTGAATTAACATAAATCCTTATTGATTACATTCATGATCCCTTATTCCTTATAGAAAACTAGATATACTCCTTCTATCCAAAAATGTATACAAATCATTAATCAGTTTCAAGGATGTTAAGAATATCCAACATAATTTATCTGAATCAATCATGTCTTATTCCAAAATCACTATCTCGGTATCAGAACCATATTATGGTTTATCTTTCTTTCAACCATATATTTTCCAAAAATTTAACCTACTGTGGAGTCACTTTTCTTGGTTCCACACAATCTCAAGTCCTAGATGAAATAGTACTGCAGTACAATCCTTATATACTCCATAATTATTATAACCAGTACATCATTTATACAACACTCAAATTAAATTTTTTTTAATAACAACATAAGAACTCTAATAACTCCTCCTCATATTTGGTAGTATCATAACATGATTATTATCCAATAACATCATTTGGGGCATACTATGATGATTTGAACATTGGTTTGCATAGTGTCCCCACTCCATGCCGATGAAGCATTGTACATTTGAAACCTTTTTCATACCCTTGTAGTCACGCACATGGTGTCCTTTTTCTCCACACTTATAACAAACTCCCATTCCCTTCAGGAAAATTCCACGGTGTTTCTTCCCACAGTTATCACATATTGGAAAATTCTTCTTTTCCCTCGTCCCTTTATCCATCATTCTCTCTTCCATCCTTTTCTTCTCTTTCATCCCATCAAATCCATAAGACTCAGAGAATTCCTTACTTATCTTATTAACACATGATACTATTTATTCATATGTTGATAACACATGGGAGAATATTACCTTTCTAAATGTTGGTTTAATACCATGAAATATATGATCTTTCTTACTCTTTGGATCATACGTATTGATGGAGTTCACATTCCTTCTACTGGGCGCCATTTCTATACAATGCCATAAACTAGGATAGTTTATAAATCGAAATACATAAAAACAAACCTGAAAACACTTATAATAAATTGAATTATTTATGGATATAATCCATAATCATAAAAATGTTTTCTTTGAGGAAGTATATACTCATAAACCCTACATAATGGTTTGTAATGAAAATGAGAATTATCATAAGCAAATCCCCTGGAAGTGTCGTAACCAAGAGCGCAGCAAGGCCCGTTGTCGTGCACCAGTTCCCGTTTGAGTCTAGCTCAAAGCGGTGTTTTCAGGTTTTACCCCTAGGTATATCTATGCCAGAGCCGCCTCTACCGGCTTGTATCCAGACAGGGATGTATTTCTCGGAAAACTCACAACATCTCTATAATACCAAAATTCTAGGAAGCTCTTCTATACTAATCCTCAAAGTCTATCTTTGGTCTATGTTCTCTAATCAGAGTTTATCTAAATCTAGCTTCCATGGTTAGTACTAAACTGTCTCTAATACCAACTGTAATGCCCCAACCCCAGCTACCCAGAGTCGGTGCATTACTTCGTAACATTGGCATGATCACAAAATATCATGTATCGAATGGCCGATTAGTTTATTAGCCTTGGAAAGACTAGATACATTCATAAATGTTACATTACAACATAAGTTGAAAAACATCAACATCAAAGTCTCCATAGTCCACACTCATATCCTCTTCTGACTATCTCTGCAGGTCATTCATAAAATACTTCTTCACATCCTGGAAAATATTAAAACATTGAAAGGGGTGAGCTCAGATGCTCAGTAAAGATAACAATATTGCGGAAGCTTTCATAAATAAACATAATCGTTTAAGGAAATGTATAACTAAAACAAAATCCTTTTAAACGTGAACATCAATATAATATCGCAAAAGTAAAATGAGATAATGCCATTTACTTCTTCACATGGATATTCTATTAGTCGAATAATCACATGCAATATCAATAACCACTTTCATAATGATGGAATGCATAATGCCAGACTATCATAACCACGTAGCCAAGGCCTCGTGCCAAGACCAAAAATATGATTTTGGCAAGGTCTCGTGCCAAGACACTAGTTTGTCTCATGAGACCTGCCGATGCATTGAGGATCTATAGCGGGATCCACCCGTGACTTACTAAGTCTAATTCATTCCTCATATGAATGGTTTTAAACATATCATAAACCATAACATAATCATATCACATAAAACATGCATAAAGGAAACATAACATTTCCACGTTTCAATCACAAGATTTCAATACAACACATTGATATACTAAAAATGCTTTCAAAACCATTTTCAATACCAAAATAAAAGAAAGTTAGAACATGGTATTTATTTTTCTTTTAAAAAAAGGTATGGCTTGTAAAGGAAGCCGAAACTCAAATAATGGTCATGGCGGCGGAGAAGTCATTGTCTCTGCATATGTATGGAAAGAAAAACATTCCCTTTTTTTCGTTTAGTAAAATTCTCCGTATAAAAAATATTCCTTTTGAATAAACGTAAATGTTAAAGGGATTTATACACCGTATAAATGAAAATTGTGTATAAAACCAAATATGCCTCAATGAAAGGAGATTGAGATGAAGTCCAAAAAAAGATCATTTTTAGAATAAAATGGATCTATTGTGTGTATTCACTATAGGTACACATAAAGAACATAAAAAATACAAAATAGTACATAATAATATCATGACATAATTTGAAAGTAGGAGATTAACCCAAAGAATGGAAGTTGGGTTAAGAAATTCCCTTACCTCGTGTCCGACTTGACTCAACCGTTCATTAAAATCCTTAATAATAAACTAGTGTTAATATCTACCTTATTACGAACCATTTTCAATTTCATTATCCTTCTTATATCACTTATTACAATGTTATGAACATTATGTAATTATTTAAGTTAATAACGGTCGTTTTGTCGATCTTTGGTACTTGAGTCAACAATAAACTTCTTATAATTACAAGTTGTTCATGTGGTGAAATATCCATTATTTCCAGAATTATATTCATGATGTAGATATAATATATATCAAATATATCCAGTATATACATTCATTCATAATATTACATAACATTTAGAGGTAAGAAATGAAATGCACCGTTCATGGAGACGGTAAGCCATGCGTACGCATGAACGCTACTTAAATTTCTATTTCGTATTTAATGGAACAAAATCATAATTATGTAAAGGTATAATATATTTCTAGTATAATATTATATATAATATCATTTACTCCATCCTTTATAAATCCCACATATGGAATTAACGATTCACATCACTTTGAGGTGGCGGTAGTCCACACTTCCTAAAATGAAATTATCGCGTTTACCCATAATGGAAATCATAATGTATGCCATAAATGAGAAATAAAGAAGCATAATGAAAACATAAACATATTATATATCTTATATAAATATAGTGACATCTTAATGGCCACCTTTGAAGGTGTTATATGAGTGTTGAACAATCTTCATCTCGTGAGGCAGAAATCAGCCATCCACAGAAACAGTATGTTCTTTAACCATTAGATGTAGGTGTGTGTAAGTGTAGCTCTAATAATTCTTATAAAAACATCCAAGTATATTTAGGATACTGGTGTTATTACAAAATAAATGAATAAAAAGTGTTTAGGGGGTTGGAGAAGAAAAATAAAACAAAACAACATTAGAGAAGACATTACCTTAAAATTGGGTAACTCTTTTGATTTGAGTTAAAGGATTCCTTGGGAAGAATTATGCCCAAAGTGAGGATTCTAGTAGTAAGGGAGGGAAGTTGGGAGAGTATTTTGGCTGAGGATGTCCGAGCCAAATGGCTTGAAAGTGTGAATGAGGTGGTAGAGGTGGGGGCCTTTTATAAGAGGAGAGGAGGGGCACTCTAGGAAAGTAAGAAAAGTTTACATTATTATACTATTATTTTCGGATTCTAAAGGTCCCACACTTATATAATTCGAGTATAATGTGATAAGGGTTCTATATCTACCCATCCAATAGTCTTTTGACAAGTGTAGGCCTTGGATTTTACATTATCATTTTATTTTATTAAAATCGTTAAATAATGATGTCATCGCTGCATCATAATGATGTCATATATAATTTAATTTATTTAATGTCTAAAAATTATAAAAAAATACTATGATGTAGGAAATCTTATTATCTTTCCAATAAAAATTTATAGTCAAAAATCTGACTTGTATAACCCCATATAAAAATTGTTTTCGTAAAATAACTCATGTTTGTGTCATTTTTACATTAACATTAAATAAAAATGTATTTATGTCATTTCCCAACCAAAGTGGCTTAATGGGGTCCCCAAGATGACCCATGTCTTTTAGTGGTCAGTCATGACACATCCAATAACGTTAGGACATGCGTCTAGGTCATTTCATATTATTAAAGCATTATTTTTACCTTAAACTACCCTAATTACCACTAATCACGATTAAGAACTTATGAGTTACTATTCACCAAAAATTATTTTAATCTCATTGAACAACATTTTACTTCTTAATGACAACCATGTATGTCGGATTTTTGAAAATAAAATCACAGAAGTGGTAATATTTCATTTAAACGAAAAATCAGTTATTTAACTACCACTTAGTGGTTTCACTATTCATCAAAAAATGAAGTTTTTCAGAACAATGCCAAAATTTCACTCTAAGCTATAATTTATATTCTGAATTCAAAAATTATGTCTATTTTACCAAATTCCAAAAATATATGTTTCATTAAATAATTTTATAATTAATTCCCGTTGTCACAACAAATAGCGTGTTTTTAAGAAACAATTTATATCAAAAGATTGGCAATTGTATTTGTTCAATTTCAATGTTAAATTAATTATAATTACCACCATTGGATAAAATGGTAAAAATAAATTCTAATTATACTTTAAAACCACTTAATTGTATAATTTATCACTATAAATTATTTTGATTAAAAAAGTTGTTTTTAAGTATCTTTCACTATTCACAAAAATTGAAAGTTCTCAGAAAATTACAAAAAACTCAACTTAGGATAATTTCGATATTCCGAATACAAAAATGAAGTACATTTTGAAATATAAAATTTATATTATTTCAAAAAGTGGGTATTACTATTCATTAAGGCTACTTTGATTAGTTGCGGTGTGTTAGAACTCGAAGTTTCATACAATGCAAGCTATTGCATTATTGAATGAGAAGCGTATCATAGAAGCTCGGGGTGTTACATTTTTAAAGTTAATTATTCCTTTTTTATCACTTATTTCAATTTCATGAACACTATGTAATTATTTAAGTTAATAACGGTCATTTTAACGATCATCGGTACTTGAGTCAAAAATAAACCCTTTATAATTACAAGTTGTTCATGTATCCATTATCTCCAAAATTAAAATCATGATGTATATATCATATATATCATATATATCCAGTATATACATGCATTTATAATATTACATAATCATTTAGAGGTAAGAAATGAAATGCACCGTTCATGGACACGGTAAGTCGTACGTACGCATGAACGCTACTTTCATTTCTATTTTGTATTTTATAGAATGGAATCATAATGATATAAAGGAATATTATAATTCCAGTGTAATATCATATATAATATCATAACTCCATCCATTATACGTCCCACGTATGGTATTAACGAATCAAATCACTTTGAGGGGGTGGTAGTCCGCACTTCTTTAAATGAAGATATCGTGTTTACCCATAATGGAAACTATAAAGGTATGTTCAAAATGAAAAATAAAGAATCTTAAGGAAAACATAAAAATATTATATATCATATATAAATATAGTTTCATCTTAATGGCCACCTTTGAAGGTGTCAAATGAATGTTGAACAATCATCATTTCGGGAGGCAGAAATTCACCATCCATGGAAACAGTATGTTCTTTAACTATTAGATGTAGGTGTGTGTAGGTGTAGCTCGAATACTTCTTATAACAACATCCTAGTATATATTTGATACTGTATTTGTTACAAAATAAATGAATAAAAAGAGTTTAGGGGGTTGGAGAAGCAAAATAAAACAAAAGGACTTAAGTGAAGACATTACCTTAAAATCGGGTAACTCCCTTTGGTTTGAGCTCAATGGATTCCTTGGGAAGAATACTGCCCAAATTTAGGATTCTAGGAGTAAGAGAGGGAAGTGGAGAGACAAAATGGGCAGGGGTTGGCTGAGCCAAAGGCTTCGGAATTGTGGATAAGGAGGTAGAGGTGGGGGCCTTTTATAGGAGGAGAGGAGGGGCACTCTTGGAAAGTAAAGAAATGTTACTTTATTTTAAAATGATTTTCGAATTAAAAAGGTCCCACATTATTATAATTCGAGGGTAAGGTGATAAGGGTTCTAAATACACCCTTACAATAAGTTTTGGACAAGTGTAGGTCATAGATGTTAAATTATCATTTCATTTTATTTAAATCCTTTATTAATGAGGTAATCGCTACATCATCATGATGTCATAAATAATTTATTTTATCTAAATTATAAAAATTATAAAACAAATACTATGATGTAGGAAATATTTATAGCTTTCCAATGACTATTTATAATCAAAATTATGACTTGTATAACCCCATGTAAAAATTGTTTTAGTAAAATAACTCATGTTTGTGTCATTTTTACTTTAACATTA
Organism: Viscum album; assembly: GCA_963277665.1. NCBI lineage: Eukaryota > Viridiplantae > Streptophyta > Magnoliopsida > Santalales > Viscaceae > Viscum > Viscum album. The sequence continues at coordinate 1,355,088,053 of OY728142.1, read as the reverse complement.
AAAAAAAGTTATTTATGTCATTTCCCAACCAAAGTGGCTCCATAGGGTCCCCAAGTCGACCCATGGATTTTATTGGTCGGCCATGACATATCTAATGAGGGTAGGATATGTGTCAAGCTCATATCATATTATTAAAACATTATTTTTACCTTAAACTATACTAATAACCTCTAATCGCGATTAAGAACTTAAAAGTAACTATTCACCAAAAAATTATTTTAATCTCATTGAACCACATTTTACTTCATAATTAAAACCATGTATGTAGTATTTTTTATATTCAAAACATAGAAGTGGAAAAGTTTCATTTAAAAGAAAAATCAGTTTCTTTAACTACCACTTAGTTGTTTCACTATTAATTAAAAATTGATGTTTTTCAGAAAAATTCCAAAACATCACCCTAAGATATATTTGATATTCTGAATTAAAAAATGTTGTCTATTATAAAAAATTCAAAACATATAAGATGGATTAATTAATTTAATAATTAATTCCCGCTGTCATGACAAATAGCATGTTTTTATGAAACAATAAGTATCAAAAGATTGACAGTAGTTTAAGTCCAATTTCAATGTGAAATTGATTCAAATTACCACCATTGGATTAAATGGTAAAAATATATTCTAACTTAACGTTAAACCAAATTCAAAAGATAATCTAATCATATAAACAAATTAGATTAAAAGGAGGTTTTGAATTAAAATACAACATTTTTCACTATTCATTAAAAAATGAACTTTATTGGAAAAATACCAAAATTTCACAAAAAGTAAATTTTGATGTCCCAATCATAAAGAATAAGTTTATTTTGAAAAACATAGCTTATAAAATTTTCACAAGATAGATTTAAAAATGGTTTTCCATTAAAAGGCAATAAAATAATCTTTTAAAAATATTAGTGTATTCCATGCTTAAGATTTGATTTATTTTCATTTTAAGCCTCTTAAACACTATCTAATTCATTAATAGGCATAGATAAAAATATCTATTATTCATTACATACTTGGGATGTTACATCCTTCCCCCCTGTAGGAAATTTTGCCCCCGCAATTTATTTACTTATCGAATAAATGGGGGTACATATCCCTCATAGCATTTTCATATTCCCATGTTGCATATTCCATCATGTGGTTTTTCCACAAAACCTTTACCTGATTAATCACCTTATTCTGTAACACTTGATCCATGTGGTCAAGAATCTGGACCGGTTTTTCCTCATAAGATAGGTTCTCTTCCAGCTGAACTATCTCTGGACTCAAAACATGAGATAGATCTGGCATATACTTTCTCAACATAGAAACATGAAAAAAATTGTTTACCTGAGATAAACTCGGAGGTAAAGCCACCCAGTATGCAACTGATCCAACTCTCTCCCGAATTTCATATAATCCAATGAACCTTGAACTCAGCTTTCCTTTCTTACCAAATCACATCACAGTTTTCTATGGTGAGACTTTGATAAAATCATGATCACCTACCTCAAAAGATAGATCCTTCATCCTGTTGTCCGCATAAATCTTCTGCCTGCTCTGAGCTATTCTCATGTGTTTCTGTATCAGCTGAACTTTTTCTGGCAACTCTTCTACCAAATCTGGTCCCATCAATTTCCTATCACCCACTTCATCCCAGAATGCTAGATTTTGACACTGATTCCCATACAATGCCTGAAATAGTGCCATATGTATACTGGAATGAAAACTGTTATTATATGAAAATTCAACCAAAAATGATGTTGGTACCAACTTCCCTAATAATCCAAAGATCATGAACATAGCATATCCACAAATGTCTTAATTGTTCGTTCTGACTTCCCATCTGATTGAGGATGAAAAGCTGTACTAAAATTTAATTCAGTACCGAATGACTTCTGAAGGCCTTTCCAAAAGTTAGATGTGAACCTTGGATCACGATCAGATAAAATGGAGAGATGAACTCCATGTAACCTAACTATCACATTAAGATACAAACGGGAATGTTGATCTAGGGAAAAGTATCTCATATAGCAAGGAAATGAGCAGATTTAGTCAAGCGATCAACAATAACCCAGGTTGCATTATTACCTCTAGGGGTCTTCGGCAATCCCACAACGAAGTCCATAGATATATTCTCCCATTACCACTCTGGCACTGGTAAAGGCTGACGCATCCCATTCGGTAACTACCGCTCTGCTTTAACATGTTGACAAGTCAAACACTTCACAGTAACATCAGCCACATCTCTTTCCATTCCATCCCACCAGTAATAATCTCGCAGATCTCTGTACATCTTAGTACTACCATGATGAACTGAAAATGGAGAACTATGAGTTTTACATAACAACTCTCTTTTCAACTGTGAATCACAAGGCACACAGAATATCTTCCCAAATCTCAAAATACAATCATTATCAATGTTGAATTCAGACAACTTACCTTTCTGAACCAGCACTACCTTTTTCTACAACTCACTGTCTTGCTTCTGTGCTTGCTTGATTCTGTCTGATAGAGAAGATTTCACTAATCCCTGAAACAAAATAGAAGAACATCCTGCACTAACAACTTCTATACCAATGTTTATCAAATCCATAATCAAAGGTTCACGTTCCAACCGCAACATTGCTAATGAAGCATTACTTTTTCGACTCAAAGCATCAGACACTTTATTTGATTTTCTCGGATGGTAATGAATTGTACAATCATAATCCTTGATTAATTCTATCCATATCCTTTGTCTCATGTTCAATTCTTTCTGAGTTAATATATACTTTAAACTTTTTTGATCAGTTTATATTTCACACTTTACTCCATACAAATGATACCTCCAAATTTGTAAAGCGAAAACAACAGCAGCTAATTCCAAATCATGTGTAGGGTAATTTACCTCATGATTTTTCAATTGTCGTGAAGCAGAAGCAATTACCCGATCATTCTGCATTAGGACACAACCAAGTCCTTTCAATGAAGCATCACTGTATATAACAAACTCACCATACCTGGAAGATAGTTCCAAAACTGTAGCATTCAGCATTCTTCATTTCAGTTCCAGAAAAAAATCATCACATTCTTTTGTCCAGATAAACTTAACACCCTTCCGAGTTAGCTTAGTCATTGGACTAGATAACCGTGAAAAATTTCTAACAAACCTTCGATAATAGACATCCAACCCAAGGAAAATATGAATATCTACTAAATTTGTGGGTCTTGGCCATTATTCAACAACCTTTGTTTTTGCAGGATCAACAGTTATCCCATCTTTAGAAACAATGTGACCATGGAAAGAAATTTGTTGCAACCAAAACTCACACTTGTTGAATTTCCCATACAATTTCTTTTCTTTTAAGGTTTTCAAAAAAACCCTAACATGTATTTCATGATCCTCTTTACATTTAGAAAACATCAAAATATCATCAATTAAAACCACCACAAACTTATCCCGGAACTCATGGAAAATTATATTCATTAAGTCCATGAATACAACAGGTGCATTGGTTAGCCCAAAGGGCATTACTAAAAATTCATAATGGCCATATCTTGTACGAAACGCAGTCTTTGGGACATCTGATTCCTTTGCCTTTAGCTGATGGTACCCTAGTCTCAGGTCAATCATTGAAAAAAATACTGAGCTCCCTGGAGCTGATCAAACAAATCATCGATATGAGGCAAAGGATATTTGTTCCTATCAGTGATGTTATTCAAGGATCTATAATCAATGAAAAGTCTCATAGAACCATCATTATTTTTAACAAATAAAACAAGAGAACCCCATGCTGACGTGCTAGGTCGAATGAAACATTTCACTAATAAATTTTGCTATTTCTCCTTAAACTCTAAAAGTTCAATTTGAGCCATTCGATAAGGGGGTTTCGAAATTGGCTTAGCATCAGGAAATTAGTCAACAGTAAATTCAACTTCACAATCTGGTATTATTCTAGGAAACTCATCAGGAAAAACATCAGGATACTCATTTACCACTGGAACATCATTAATCTGAACAGTTCCCCTGTTTTCAACAATATGTGCAAGGTAACAATCATTTCCTTCTTTTATAAGTTTCTCGGCCTCTTGAAAAGTTATCAACAGTAAGGGTTCATTCTTGTACAAAAACTGAAAGTCTTTCTGAAAAAATCTTCTTTAGCTCTACAGTCAATATTAGAATGGTAAATGAGGAGCCAATCCATACCCATGATAACATCAAACTCTACTAGAGGTAGAACAATAAGGTTTTCAAGTAGGTTATTTCCACGGATAAGGATAGTTTGATTATTATAAATTATTTTTGCCTCAACATTTCCCCCCAGATGTTTTTACCAAATGTTTAGGAGTCATTTATTGAGATGGTATTCCCATTTTCCTAGAAAATGTTTCAAAGATGAAAGAATGTGTATACCCCGAATCCAACAACACACTGGCATAATCTGAAAAAACAAAAAAAATTACCTGATACAACTTCATTTGATGGCCTGACATCTACTGAAGTAGTTGCAAAGGATTTCACCACCCCATTCTGCATGTAGTCTAACTGCTTCCCATCACTCGAGCACTTTGTCGGACACTCGTTTTCATAGTGACCCATCTCATTGCACTTAAAACATTTCATTAACTGTAAATCAAATTTTAACTTACCATCACCATGATCTTTTTCAGTGCAATCACGAGCCTTATGTGCCATCTTACTACATCGATAGAAATTTCCAGAATTCAGAATACATTCCCCAGCATTCCTTTTGCCACATTTATCACAAACTGGAAACTTAGATTTCTTACCATCAGACTTTTTGAAGAATTCTTCCCTTTCTCCTCCCACCTCGGTCTCTTATTCTGTTGGTTGTTATAGAACACTTGATCATCGGAAAACTCTATTTCCACCTTCTCAGCACATCGAAAAAGCTTTTCATAACTTTTAAACTCACGAGAATCTAATGCCCTTAAATATTTTGGATTTATTCATGAGTATAAACAATTGATTTTACTGTCAAGGTCTCGAATAAAATTTGGAGCATACCTTGCCAATCGAGTGAACCATTCTTCATATGCAGCCGCTGAGTCTTCCTCTTTCCACAATTACAAGAATTGTATTTCCATCCTAAGTCGAATAGCCTTAGAAAAATACTTTTCAAGAAACATACCTTTGAATTCATCCCAGTCAAGAGCATCAATCTCATCGGCATCCCTGATATTTTTAACCATCGACCACCACTGATCTGCTTCACCCTCCAAACGGTAAATAGCAAGACTAACCTTTTGATTGTCTGAATACCCCATGTCATCGAAAATCATTTCTAGTGCTTTAATCTACCCTTCAGCTGACACATGGTCAGATGATTCTCTGAATGATGGTGGATGTTGCCTCATTAAATGTTCCACCACTGACATGTTCTTCTGCGGTTGATCTAGCTGATCTCGTGCATGGATACCACCACCATTTATCACATGAGTCAACTGCTCCATTAATGAAACAAACTATTCAGTTCCAATTCCGACCATCTCAGGATGCTGATTCGGAAGGTTATTTCTTTCTATATGCCTTCCTAGCACTGCTTCCCTGTTTCCTCTGCAGAAAACCATTCTGAACAAACATGTCTTAGCTGATGAAACATGGTAATATTCAAATTCTATATCATTTCAAAAAAAATATTTTTGGATAATCATTTAATATAATTCTAACTCCTAAAGTTATCTAAACCGACCTTTGATACCAACTATAAGGCCCCAGCCTTAATATAATTCTATATCATTTCAAAATAAATATTTTTGCATTACATTCCACATATAAACAAAGTGATTACATAAAGATAGTATTCTTTTTCCCATCAATGGAAACATATTTAAAATAAAACATGGATTCATTCTTGACACTTACTTGACACTATCATCATATCATGTACCTTTCCCTGGACATGTGAAAAACAATTCAAAAAAACATTGTATGAGCATAAAAAGCTCAGTATAGGTTATAAAAATATGGAAAGGAAACATAAGTTCATATATACATAAGAATTAAATCATACGTTACCCATAAAAAATAAGCACTTTAATATACCTCATCAAATCTTGAATAAATCATTGAAATTATAAGACATAAAGGTAACATGAGGCATTCATAACATTCTTACGTAGGGAGTAACCCTCTTGGTTACGTTTGGAATACCCATCATAGTATATTCCCTAAATATCTTCCATGAAACCTTAACGTTTCACTCCATCGCGTTACCTAATTCATTGGAGTGATATATCGGGATCACCCGCCCTTAATTTATCACGGAGCCTCCCGTCTTCATAATAATTCCCAAGAACCTCAACATAATCGTATCACATAAAACATGCATAAAGGAAACATAACATTTCCACCTTTCAATCACAAGATATCAATACAATACATTGAGATAAAAACATTATGAAAACCATTTTCAATACCAAAATAAAATAAAACTAAAACATGGTATTTATTTATGTATTAAAAAAAGTATGGCTTGTAGAGGAAGCCGAAACTCAAATAATGGCCACGGCAGCGGAGAAGTCGTTGTCGTCGCATACGTACTTCAAAAACATTCCCTTTTTTCATTTAGTAAAACACTTTGTATAAAAAAGATTCCTTTTGGATAAACATAAAAGTCAATGGGGTTTAAACACTGTATAAAAGAATGTTGTGTATAAAACAAAATATGCCTCAATGAAAGGAGAGTGAGACGAAGTCCTATACCTCGGGTCCGAGTTGACTCGTTCATTCTTTAATCTCCTGAGTAATAAATTTGAGTTAATTTATACTTGTTTAAGAACCTTTTTAAAGTTAATTATTTCTTTTATATCACTTATATCGATGTCATGAACATTATGTAATTATTTAAGTTAATAACGACTGTTTTAACGATCATTGCTACTTGAGTAAAAAATATACTCTTTATAATTACATGTTGTTCATGTATCCATTATATACAGAATTATAATCATGATGTATATATCATATATATCATATATATCAAGTATATACATTCATTTATTATATTAATTAATCATTTAGAGGTAAGAAATGAAATACACCGTTCATGGAGACGATAAGTCGTACGTATGCATGAACGCTACTTTCATTTCTATATCGTATTTTATAGAATGGAAACATAATGATATAAAGGTATATTATTATTACAGTGTAATATCATATATAATATCATAACTCCATCCTTTATACATCCCACATATGGTATTTACGAATCAAATCACTTTGAGGGGGTGGTAGTCTGCACTTCCTTAAATGATGATATCGTGTTTATGCATAATGGAAACCATAAAGGTATGCCCAAAATGAAAAATAAAGAATCATAAGGAAAACATAAACATATTATATATCATATATAAATATAGTGTAATCTAAATGGATACCTTTGAAGGTGTTAAAAGAATGTTGAGCAATCATCATTTCGGGAGGCAGAAACTCTCCATCCACGGAAACAGTATGTTCTTTAACCATTAGATGTAGGTGTGTGTAGGTGTAGCTCGAATACTTCTTATAAAGACATCCTAGTATAATTAAGATTCTAGAGTTGTTACAAAAGAAATTAATAAAAAGAGTTTATGGGATTGTAGAAGCAAAATAAAACAAAAGATCTCAAGTGAAGACATTACCTTAAAATCAGGTAACTCCCTTTGGTTTGAGCTCAAAGGCTTCCTTGGGAAGACTTCTGCCCAAAGTGAGGCTTCAAGGAGTAAGAGAGGGAAGTGGAGAGACAAAATTGGTTGTGGTTGGCCTAGCCAAAGTCTTTGGAAGTGTGATTAAGGAGGTAGAGGTGGGGGCCTTTTATAAGAGTAGAGGAGGGGCACTCTTGGAAAGTAAATAAATGTTACTTTACTATAAAATGATTTTCGGATTAAAAAGGTCCCACATTGATATAATTCTAGGATAAGGTGATAAGGGTTCAAAAATCCACCCATACAATAGGATTTTGACATGTGTAGGTCATAGATTTTACATTATCATTTCATTTTATTTAAATCCTTTATTAATGAGGTAATCGATGCATCAACATGATGTCATAAATAATTTAATTTTTTTAAAGTCTAAAAATTATAAAAAAAATACTAATATGTATGAAATATTTTTAAATTTCCAATTACTATTTATAATAAAAAATCTTACTTGTATGACCCCATGTATATTTTTTTTAGTAAAATAACTCATGCTTGTGTCATTTTTACATTAACATTAAAGAAAAAGTTATTTATGTCATTTCCCAACCAAAGTGGCTCCATGGGGTCCCTATGTTGACCCATGGATTTTATTGGTCGGCCATGACACATCCAATGAGGGTAGGACATGTTTCAAGCTCATCTCATATTATTAAAATAGTATTTTTACCTTAAACTACACTAATTACCTCTAATCGCGATTAAGAACATAAAAGTTACTATTCACCAAAAAATTATTCTAATCTCATTGAACGACATTTTACATCTTAATTAAAACCATGTATGTTGGATTTTTAAATTCAAAACACAGAAGTGGAAAAGTTTCATTGAAACGAAAAATCAGTTTCTTTAACTACCACTTAGTGGTTTCACTATTCATCAAAAATTGATGTTTTTCAGAAAAATTCCAAAACATCAGCCTAAGCTATATTTGATATTCTGAATTAAAAAAATATTTCTATTTTACAAAATTCAAAACATATAAGATGCATCAATTAATTTAATAATTAATTTCCGCTATCATGACAAGTAGCGTGTATTTATGAAACAAATGGTATCAAAAGATTGACACTAGTTTAGGTCCAATTTCAAAGTGAAATTGATTCCAATGACCACCATTGTTTAAATGGTAAAACTATAATATAATTATACTTTAAAACCAATTCAAAAGATAATCTAATCATATAAATAAATTATATTAAAAATAGGTTTTCAATTAAAATACAACATTTTCACTATTCATTAAAAAATGAACTTTATCTGAAAAATACCAAAAATTCACACAACGTAAATTTTGATGTCCCAATCATAAATAATAAGTTTATTTTGACAAAAATAGCTTAAAAGTTGTCAACAGATAGATTTAAAAATGGTTTTCCAATAAAAGGAAGAAAACAATCATTTAAAAATATTAGTGTATTATATGCTTAAAATTGGATTTATTTTCATTTTAAGCCTCTAAAACACTATCTAATTCATTAATAGGAATAGATAAAAATATCTATTATTCATTACCTACTTTGGTTGTTACAATTTTACTTATGTCTATTTTTGAATTAGAGAGTGTTTTAGAGGCTTAAAATGAGAATAAATCCAATCTTAAGCCTGTAATACACTAATATTTTTAAAAGATTGTTTTACTGCCTTTTGATGGAAACCATTTTTAAATCTAAATTTTGACAATTTAATAAGATCTTTTTGTCAAAATTAACTTATTATTTATTATTTGGACATTGAAATTTACATTGGATAATTTTTTTGTATTATTCTGACAATATTCATTTTTTAATGAATAGTAAAAAATACTGCATTTTACATCAAAACTGCTTATTCATCTAATATAATTATATTCATAGATTATCTTTTTAATTGGGTTTAAAGTTTAAATATAATATATTTTTACCATGTAATCCTATGGTGGTCATTTGGATTAATTTCACGTTGGAATTGGGCATAAACAAGTGCCAAAATTATCATAGATATTGTTTAAAAAAACCCAATATTTGTTTTGACAATGGAAATTATTTTTAAATTAACTATTGCAATTTATATGTTTGGAATTTGGTAAACTGGATTCCATATTTTGAATCAGAAGGTCCAAATTATGTAATTAAGTCTCTGTTGTTTTTGGACATTATGAATAGCAACGACGATAATTATCTTTAATTATCTTGACTAATGAGTAATCGGGATGTTAAGGATAATAAAATAATATCATAAAAATACAAAATGACCACAACATGTGTCCTAATGCTACTGGTTGTCTCATGGACTACCATGGGATGCCTTGTGCCAAACTTGGGGACCCCATGGAATCAATTTTGTGTGATAATGACTTTTTATCTTTTTATTTTTGATAGAAAGTAAAATATAACAATGAATGTATCACCTGTGTAAGACATTTTTAATTTTGTATACATAAATGATCCATTGGACTATAAATAGTCACTTAAAAGCTAAAAATATTTCCCGCATCATTGTATTTTTTTTTGTAATTTTTAGACCTTATATAAATTAAATTATTTATGACACCATGGTGATGCCGCGATTACCTCATTATTTATCGATTTAAATAAAATTAAAAGATAATGTTAAAACTATAACATACACTTGTCAAAGTCCAATTGGATGAGTATATTTCAAACCCTTATCACCTTATCCTAGAAATAAATCAACGTGGGACCTTTAAAATATGAAAATCATTTGAAAATAAAGTAACTGTTTATACCTTTCCAAGAGTGCCCCTCCTCTTCTCTTATAAAAGGCTCCCACCTCTACCACCTTACCCACACCTCTCAAGACTTTGGCTTGGACAACCCTTACTCATTTTGTCTCTCCACATTCCTCTATTACTCCTATAAGCCTCACTTTGGGCAGAAGATTTCCCAAGGAATCTTTTGAGCTCAAACGAAGAGAGTTACCCGATTTTGAGGAGATTAGAGAACGATCGAGTCAAGTCAGATATGATGTAAGGAAATCTGTCTCAATATCCTTTAATTGAGGAATATTTTGTTTTATACACATATTTCTTTTATATGGTGTATAAACCCCTTTTACTTTTATGATTATTCAAAAGGAATCTTTTTATACGAAGCGTTTACTAAATGACAAAAGGGAATTTTTTTTGTCGTATGTATGCGGCGACAACGACATTTCCGCCGCCGTGACCAATATTTGTGTTTCGTCTTCCTCTACAAGCCATACGTTTTTTTAATGAAAAATAAATACCATGTTTTACTTTTATTTTATTTTGTTATTGAAAATGGTTTTCATACTGTTTTTATTATATCAGTGTGTTGAATTGATATCTTGTGATTAAAATGTGGAAATGTTATTTTTTTCCTTTATGCATGTTTTATGTCATACGATTATGTTATGGTTATTGAGAATTGTTATGAAGACAGGTGGTTCTATGATAAACCAAGGGCGGGTGAGCCCGATATAGCTTTCCAATGCATTGGGTAACCTGAATGAGTTAAACGTTAAGGTTTCTCCTAAGAGATTTAGGGAATATATTGTGATGGGTATTACAAACATAACCAAGAGGGTTAATCCCTACATAAGAATGTTATGAATGCCTCATTTTACCTTTATGTCTTATGATTTCTATGATTTATTCATGATTTGATGAGGTATGTTAAAGTTCTTATGTTTTATGGGTAAAGTATGATTTCATTCTTATGTATATATGAACTCATGTTTCCTTTCCATATTTTTATAACCCTTAATGAGATTTTTATGCTCATCACAAGTTTTTGAAATGATTTTCACAGGTCAAGGGAATGGTACATGATGTGATGATAGTGTCAAGTAAGTGTTAAGAAAGAATCCATGTTTTATTTTAAATATGTTTCCATTGGTGGGAAAAATGAATACTATCTTTTATGTAATCATATTGTTTAAATGTGGAATGTAATGCCTATTTTATGATCTAATTCTCTAGAACTCTAAACCTGAAAAGATCCTCAATGTGTAATCTTGTAATAACTCAAGATTAAGTAAGGTTTAAGGCTGTGACCTTATAATTACAGTGTCTGTACATTTAGTGTTGTCATATCCATACTTCATAAGATGATAATTAATATACATATGTTGATATATATATATATATATATGTTACTTCTAGTTTTTTATATACAAGAAAACAAAGGAATTATGTTAACTCACCCATCAAACTCATCTCAATCTCAGAATTCATAAGATACCTGAATGAATTAGTTAATGATTTTTCTGTATATTAGAATATAATTTCCTTAACATATATTTGAAAACTCAAAAAAATCATATCATTTATTATAAAAATTTATGGATTATCAGTTCCCTTAACATTATCGTTTTCATTAAATATCTATTAAGCTTATCATTCCAGGCTCTAGTGAATTTTTTATGTCCATATAATGGTTCCTTTATGTTTGAAAACATGTTCCTTGATTTTTTGTGTCTTAAAATTCCATAGGATAAAAAAATGAACATCCTATTCAACGTATAAAATAATGAAATCACTCTTCATGTCCATTTAAAATAGAATTTAATTAAATATTTTTAAAAAAGAATGTTGATTATGATTAAAATCAGGTCAAGATACAAGAGCATTATTTTCTATGTAGTCTTTACCTTCTTTTCAATTATAAACTTTAAACACTAATCTATCTTTATTTCATAATCTGATTCCATTTTAAATACATTAATTTTTAAAGAAACATTTTACAATGATTACAAAAGTTTTAATCAGTCTTTCATCCAAGCTACGGACTTTGTTTCATTCGAATTCCTTTAGCTCATAAATAATGTAATTAATCTAATCATCATCACCTAAATCATCATCCATTATTTCTGGTTCTAATAGGGAACCAAATTCTAGATGTTCTAAATCATTTCATAAAAAACATATAGTCTATACTGGTTGATTTACATCACCAATGATACTATCACTGTGATGGTTCTTTAAAAACAACATATCTGAGTTTTGGAGAACCAATTTATCAATATATGGTTGAAACATTTCTATGGTAAATACATCCTATTAATTTTAATGATTATTTTCCCTATTTTAAGAATCTTCTATCAAAGAATGATAATTAGTTATCTAAAAATCCTAGTATGTAGGGAGGTGTGTTAATAATTAAAAGAATCAGTTTCATCCAATTTAACATGTATCATTTCTTTAACATTACATATATTTTGGTTAAAATTTATATAAGCCTTAGAATTAGTGGAATATCTTGTGAAAATTCATTCATTGGATTAGGGTGGAAATTAATTTATGTTATTTATAGATTTTAGATTGAATAATTTGCATAAAATTACATTTGAATTAATAAATTCAAGTTTTTCTATCATTACACAATTCATATAGTGTTTTATTAATAAAAATTCTAATTAAAACATGAATTAAAGTATAAAATTATTACTCAGAACTTCATCACAAATGTGTTTAGAATTATAATATTCACTCTACATGGTTCTAGTTATTTCTTAATGAATTCAATTTCTTTTTTTAACAACCCCATTTGTAACATACTAGGTAAATAAAGAATAATACATATTTCATATTTACTAATATTTGTGAATGAAATATTAATTTTACTTTAAAGGGGTTTCAATGTTCGATAGCGTACCCAATAAGCAACAATGGATTTATTTGAAATCTTACATTGTAAACTAATAATATAATAATATTATAATAAAATGCATTTAACATTGAGCCATTGTATTAGTGGGAATGAATGAAGATAACTACAATATGATTATACATTATTGTTAATTGTTTTTTAATTTTTCCAATAAGAAGTTAGTGGCTTAATATATGAATGAATCTAGTTTTAAGCATAAATTACATTAAAAGGCCGATTTAACCACTTTTAATGGTGAACCCTCTTTAAATATAGTTTTGGTCACTTTAATACATTATAATTGAACAAATATAAACCTTATTTAGAATTCTAACATCAAATTTTACTTTGGGTATTTTTTTTTTGTATTTTTCTGATAATGTTCATATTTTCATGAATATTTAAAAATTCTTTATTTTCATTCAAAAGTGAATTTTAATATAATTTATTTATATGGATATATTATCGTTTTTATTAGTTTTAAAGTTAAATAGAAATATATTTTTACCGTTTAATCCAATTTCAGTCATTGGAATTAATTTCACTTTGAAATTGTACATAAACAAGTATCGATCTTTTGATAGTTATTTCTTCTTAAAAACACGCTATTTGTTTTGATAACAGGAATTAATTTTAAATTTAATTAATTCTAATTAGATGTTTTTAATTTGAAAAAATAGACATCATTTTTGAATTCGGAATATCAAATATATCTTAGGCTGATTTTTTGGTTTTTTTATGAAAAACATCAATTTTTTATGAATAGTGACACCTCTTAGTGGTAGTTAAAAAAATGACTTTTTCTTTTAAATGAAATTTTACCACTTCTGTGAATTGAATTTCAAAAATCAGACATACATGGCTGTTATCAAAAAGTAAAATTTGGTTCATTACGTTGAAAATAATTTTAGGTGAATAGTAAATTTTTACTTTTATTTACCGCGGTTAAATGTAAAAACGGTAATTCAAGGTTAAAAGAATATTACAATAATTAAAAATTACTTAAACACTTGTCCAAAAATTATTGGATTATTATTGGCCGACCATGGTCATCCTTGGTTCGATTTTGGGACCCCATGGTGCCACTTATAAATGATAATGACACTTTAGATTAATTAATTTAATGTAAAGACAAAATTGACACTAACAAAAATCCATAAGTAAATTAATTATTATATTGTGTTATATGATACATATTTTCTACTATAAATATTAATCGGAAATCTAAAATGATTCTATACATGATAGTATTTTTTTAATAATTTTTAGACATCGAATAAATTAAATTATTTATGACACAATAATGATGCAGTATTTACCTCATTAATAAATGTTTTAAATAAATATGATTATAATTATTAAAATATTATCCAAAACATGTCCAATTCTGATTTGATGATTTTTTTTAGACCATGAGTCATCTTATGTTCAACTATAATCATTTTTGGACCTTTATAAACCGAATATAATTATATAATAAAATAATGTTTTATCAATTTCCTAAAGATCCCCTCCTCTCCCTTATAAAAGGAGACCACTTCTGACCAATTACTCACACCTCTCAAGCCATTTGGCTCGCCAAAATCTACCCAATTAATCTCCCTACATCCCTCCCCTTCCCTTAGAAGCCTTACCTTAGTCAGAAGGAACTTCAAGAAGTCCACTGTTTCAAACCAAAGAGAGTTACCCAAATTAAAGGTAATAGTTTCTCTTAATTGGTTTTTATTTTTTTTACTTCTCCAACCACTAAACGCTTTTTATTCCATTATTTTGTACCAAAAAAAGTATCCTCAATATAGTAGGATGTTTTTTTGAGAAGGATTCAAACTACACTTACACACACCTTCATCTAATGGATGAAGAACATAATGTTTCTGTGGATGGAAAACTAACGTCTCACGAAACGATGATTGTTCAAATATCTCCAACCGCCTCTCATGGTGGCCATTATGATGGAAATTTATTTATATATGTTATATATTTTCATTATTATTCTGTATTTTACATTTATATAATGCCTTTATGGTTTCCATAGTTGGTAAATACGATAATCTCATTTGAGGAAGCGCGGACTACCGCCCCTCAAAGTGATGTGACTCGTTAATGATTTCTGTGGGATGTATAAAGGATGGAGTTAGGGATATTATATGTTATATAATACTGTAATTATAATATACCTATGTATAATTATTTTTTATTTATATTAAAATAATAAATAGAAATTAAAGCAGCGTTCATGCATACGTACGGCTTACCGTCTCCATGAACGGTGAATTTCATTTATTACCGCTAAAGGTTTTGTACTATTTTAAAAACATGTATATAGTAGATATATATGATATATATTATATCCAAGTCATGAATATCATTCTTTATATAATTATCCCTTGACCACATTGACAACTTGTAAATATAAGATGATCATTTTTACTCAAGTACCAAATATTGACAAAATGAACGTTATTAACATAAATGATTTCATAATATTTATAACAAGGTAATAAGTGATATAAAAGGAATAATAAACTTGAAAAATGTTATTAATCAATTAGAAATTAACTTTAGTTTATTATTCAGGAGATTAAAGAATGATCGAGTCAAGTCGGGCACGAAGGGATCTGACCTCTCTCTTTCATTACGAGTACTCTCTTTTATGTCATTTCTTTTATGATCCATGTTATTATGTTGGAGGATATAATTTAATATTAAAAATAATCTAATCTTAATTTTAATATTATGGGAGACCCCCTCTTACACTCATCAATTAATTTTAATAATTTTTATGTGGCGCAGTTAGGCTGCCGAAATTTTGTAAGGGATTTTTGTATCTCACTTATAAATTCCATGGGATTTCCATTATTCACCACTAATTTATTTCATGTGGTGTCTTGTGTACTGAAAATTGATATATATTATCATTATTCTCTTTATATAGATGTTATGCTGCTAATCAATTGGTTGTTATTCACTTTTGGTCATACGACTCGGTTGATTACAACGTGGTAAAGGGTTTCATCTAACTTTTTTCCAGTGAGATTCTTGCGATATTTTCCACTATTTTCTTTTTATGTGGTGTATGTACTGACCATGATTGTACTCTTTGTGTAATATAATTTTATTTATGGTTATTTACATCTACATTATATTGTACTTTTTTCATGAGAAGTATGTTTTGAATGTTACCAAATTGGTAAGGGAACCTTTCACCCTCCTCTTTATAAAATAATTCTTTTTTGTTATGTATTTTAATTTACATATTATTATGTTGGGATATGTTATTCTATATTCTTATTGATGTAAACTTTATATCCAAGTTATGATATTTAGTTTTTTATCTCATCAACTCATTTTCTGAATTTTAAAGTGACATTGTTAGGTTGTCGAATTTTTACAAGAGAACCTCTTAATCCAATTTCAATTCTTCGGGTTCAATTTGTACTTTTTTAATATGATGTATTATTAATATTTGTGAATTAACTATGATTTTGTTACACATAATATACACTTATATTGGGTGTATTTATATTTGTCACACACAATTATGTGATGGATTTATCGTTAATTTATGGATACCATCTTTATAAGGGATTTTATCTCAATTTACATTTCCATCAAGACTTCATTGTTGTTATACATCAATTCACTCTTATGTGGTGTATATACTGTCCTTTGACATAATATATCATGAATTATTTTATTCTCATGATATTATTAAGTTTTCATTAAAATTTATTCCGCAATAATTTGTATTTAGTCGTATATCTTTTTGTTAGAAAAACACATTAACTAAAATATTGTTTTAAATATTTTAAATATTTATTCTTCAAAATATTTCTCATTAATGTCCAAGTTTTCAAAATGGGTTTTAGCATTTATTTATATGGACATTAATGTTTTCAAATGATAATTCATTTAAATGAATCAATGTGGTATGAGATACTTTGATTGAAAAATCTTTTCTTAAAAGGTTTTGAAAATGATTTGATAAAACATTTTTTATTTTAATATCTCTATTTGATATATTGGAATGTGGAAATGTTATCTTTCCTTTATACATGTGTTATATTTTATGATTATTTTATGGTTATTGGTAATTTTTTATGTATACGTGTGGTTCTGTGATAATCCTAGGGCGGGTGATCCCGAGATAGCTCTCCAATGCATTGGGTAACGTGAAAGAGGTAAATGTGATGTTTCTCCTAAGAGATTTAGGGAATATACTATGATTGGTATTCCAACTGTGACTCCCTATGTAGCATTGATAACTACAATGTAATTTTGATATGGATGCCATAAGTGACCTATATGATTTATGATTTGTGTGTCTTATTCATAAATCTCATGATTTCAAAAGGTATGTTATGATTGAAAAGTATGGTTTCATTGATTTATATTTATTGATGGGATAATGTTTTCCTTCCTTAATTTATAACCCTAACTGATCTTTTTATGCTCACCCCATGTTTTTGAAATGTTTTCCAGAGGACTTAAAGGTGAATTGGGTCACGGATGGTATCAAGGAAAAGTCATTCTATCTAAAACATGGAACTAAACATGTTTTTTAAGTGTTCTTATTTTATGAAAAAATTGGATACTGAGTAGTAGTGTCTACATGTAATATTCAAGTTGTAATTTAATTGTTATTATTAATCCTATAAAACTCTAATCCTGAAATGATCCTCAATGTGAATTATTCATATAAATCATTATTCTGTAATGTTTATGTTCAGGTCCTTATAGTTGGTATCATAGGTCGGTTTAGACAACTTTAGGGATTAGAAATTTCTGTTAGGCATATGGTTAGTACCTATCTAGTATTTCAGTTAAATACTTGTTTCATAACTTTTTTAGATCAAGGAAATTTAGTTACAAAGGGATGTAGGAGGATCTCAAACGACATTCCACTCTCTTCCTGATGACATGCTTGTAATAATTATTGCAATGTCATGTTCAGATGATTGTGAAACATTTTCTATCATATAACTCACTTGCATGCAGTTGTTTAACATTTCAAACACATCCACTATACATCATTATCATTGTGGATCATGGGTAGTATTTAGAAAAATACTATTTTAACAAAATTCTCATATTTTCAAGAAAGGTAAATATTATCAAGGTATTTTCAAATATTTTACCTTATCACAAGATTTTGAAGAATATTATGATATTAAAAATGGTGATGAAAAATGAGACTCTTGAGAAACATATTTATATTTGATTTTATAATAAAGTCTCTCAACACATACTTTTGGTATTTTAAAAGGACCATTAATTTAATGTTTCAACACAAAATCTGTCCGACTGTTTTAAAGGAATCATGTTTTATCAGATTTTCTGAAATTATTTGTCATACATGATTATTTTCCAAAACTTCATTTCTATGAACACCCATAAGACCCATGTTGTACGAGGTTTATTTGGATGGAGGAAAAAAATGATTTTGAAGGATCTCTAAATCATTTTTTTAATTCGTGGACCTTCTAACAACATGAAAAATATGACGATGAAACCAATTGGACGCCATTATCAAGGTATGATGTTATTCATTTTGGGAATCGTTTTATTTTATCATAATGTGGTGAAATAAAACTTCATGAATTAATATTTTGAGATCATAATGAATTTGTAGAAAATGAGAGTTATAAGGAAACCGTTGAAGTTAAAACATGTTGGGGTTATTTTTGAGTTGTATAAAAAGGACAACCTGTAGGATGGGTGACAACCAGTCGCATCTGGCAAGGCTGCCGGAATCGAACCCACAACCGAAGGGTGACATGGGAATATCCCCTACCACTAGCCTACTGATGTCCCTGATTTGTATGACTTATAATTTTAGTAAAATTATTTTATAGAATAAGAATATTTTGTTTTTTTGAACTTTTTTTATCATATGGATATACATTCGATAGAAAAATGATTTAGTGATTAAGTGATAATGGTTATGGAGGAAGACGTTCTCTATTTTGAGGAAACACTATATTCCTAAGTAAGATAGAATAATATGGGATTTCAATTGTGGAATAATGGTTGAAATTTTAGTTCGGAAGAATCTATGTCTTTATTATGGACACGCGATGATTTGATTTATTTATGAAAATGATAAACCTATCATGATGAATATGTGATTAAGTTAATTACTTTTCAATATGGGACTTTATGACTAACTAGTGTTACTGGGAGATAAATGTTAAGATATATATTGGAAGTCTAGGTAATTAAATCCTCATGATATTTGGGTTATATTCATTGTATGGATTACTTTTGATTTATTTTGGGGACAATTGTTTATTGAATGGTCTTTATTGATATTTCGATTTTGTTAGACAATTTTTGGAGATTAAGATTAGTTTTTCGTTATGTAAAAGTTTATCCTTTGGGGTATTATCTGATATTATACTAAACGTTTTGGTTTTAGTTAATATCCAAAGACATGGGAAATATAAAGATCATCTTTTAATGATTATGTGATTCTCTTGAAATTGATTATATCCCTCTTATTGTAAAAAAAATTCATCCTGAATACTCATCGTGTGGAGAAAATATAAGTTTTTGTTAGAAATCTATTAAAAGATGAATTTATACATGAAGAGTAATTAAATATCCTTAAGTTTTTGGTTAAGATCATAAATAAATTCATCAACGAAAATTATATTTAAACAGAAACCTTTTCTGTTAAATTTTCTTAATGGGGAATCAAATACTGTTTTACCCATCACAAGTTTGTGATTTTCTGGTGGTTAATTTTCTCCTAAACATGGTTTCTAACACTCTCCATCAGAACATGATGGTTTGTTTTCTCCTATATATCCATGTTTTCATGGAAACCTCATATCTTTTGTCTCGGGTAACCTTTGTACTTATCTTAATTTTTTTTAAATTGATAGTTTTACTCACTCTTATTCCGATGTGGGACTTTCAATGATGTTTCCGAGCCCATTTTGTTTTAAATTGTGAGGACACAATTACCATTAGGATGGAAGGATGTAACATCCCAGGTAAATAAATAATAAGACATATTTCATATTTACAAATATATGTGAATTAAATATTAATTTTACTTTAAAGGTTTTTCAATGTTCGATAGCGTACCCGATATACAACAACGGATTTATTTGAAATCTTACGTTGCACACTAATAATATAATATTATTAATTTAAATTACAGTTAACTAATAGCCATTATATTTGTGGGAATGAATTATTCTAACTAAAATATGATTATACATGATTGTTAAATTATTTTACATTTATCAAAAAAAATGTTAGCGGCTTAAAATATGAATGAATCTAA
Organism: Viscum album; assembly: GCA_963277665.1. Lineage (NCBI taxonomy): Eukaryota > Viridiplantae > Streptophyta > Magnoliopsida > Santalales > Viscaceae > Viscum > Viscum album. The sequence continues at coordinate 1,355,067,489 of OY728142.1, read as the reverse complement.
TTTTAAGCATAATTTACATTAAAAGGACGATTTACTGCCTTTTAATGGAGAAACCACTTTAAATATAGTTATTTTCATTTTAATACATTCTAATTGGCCAAATATAATCCTTATTTATAATGGGGACATAAAATTTTACTTTGGGTTATTTTTTGGTAGTTTTCTGATAAAGTTCATTTTTTATGAATAGTGAAAAATACTTTATTTTCATTAAAAAGTACCTTTTAATCTAGTTTATTTATATGGTTAGATTATATTTTTCATTTTTTATAGTTAAATTTAAATATATTTTTACCATTTAATACAATGTTGGTCATTGGAATTAATTCCAAATTGAAATTGGACAAAAACAAGTATCAATCTTTTGATTGTTATTGTTTCTGAAAAACATGCTATTTGTTTTGATAACGGGAATTAATTTTAAAATTAATTAATTCCACTTATATGTTATTAATTTGGAACAGACATCATTTTTGAATTTGGAATATCAGATATAGATTAGGCTGAATTTTGGGTATTTTTATGAAAAACATCAATTTTTTATGAATAGTGACACCACTTAGTGGTAGTTAAAAAAACTGACTTTTTCATTTAAATAAAATTTTGATGCTTATATAAATTGAATTTAAAAAATCTTACATACATGGTTATTATCATGAAGTAAAATTTGGTTCATTAGGATGAAAATAATTTTTGGTGAATAGTAACTTTTGACTTTTATTTACCACGGTTATAGGTAAATAGGGTAATTCAAGGTTAAAAGAATATTATAATAATTCCAAATTACCTTAACAGTTATCCTAACATTATTGGTTGAGTAGTGGCCGACCATGGTCATCCTGGGGTGGATTTTGGGACCCCATGGATCAACATATGAAATATAATGACACTTTAGATTAATTAATTTAATGTAAAGAAAAAAATGACAATAACAAAAATATTTTAGTAAATTAATTTTTAAATGGTGTTTTATAATTCATATTTTCGACTATAAATATTCATTGTAAAGAAAAAAATATTTCCTACATGATATAAGTTTTTTTTATAATTTTTATACATCGACTAAATTAAATTATTTATGACACAATAATGATGTAGTATTTACCTCATTAATAAACGATTTAAATAAATAAGGTTATAATGATTAAAATATTATCCAGAACATGTCCAATTCTGATTGGATTATTTTCTATCGACCATGAGTCATCTTATCTTTGACTATAATGATTTTTGGACTTTTAGAAACTGAATATAATTATATAATAAAATGATGGTTTCATGCTTTCCTAAACAGCCCCTCCTCCCCCTTATAAAAGGTGACCACTCCTAACAAATTCCTCAAACCTCTCCAGCCATATTACTAATCCAAACTCTTCCCAATTTAGCTTCCTACATCCCTATACTCCTCTTAGAAGCCTCAATTTAGGAATAAGTCACTTAAAGAAGTCCTTTGGCTCAAACCAATGTGAGTTACCCAAATTAAAGGTAACAATTTCTCTTAATTTTTTTTCTTTTATTTTACATCTCCAACCCCTAAATTATTTTTATTACATACTTTTTAAAAAAAAACATTATCCTAAATATACTAGGATCTTGTTTTGAGAATTATTTAAACTACACATACCCACACCTCCATCTAATGGATGAAGAACATAATCATTCTATGTATGAAAAACTAATGGCTCACGAAACGATGATTGTTCAAATATCTCTAAGCACCTCTAATGGTGGAAATTTTGATGGAACTGTATTTATATATGAAATAAATTATGTTTATGTTTTCTTTATCCTTTTTTATTTTCCATTTATAAAATTCCTTTATTGTTTCCATAGTGGGTAAATATGATAATCTCATTTGAGGAAGCGCGGACTATCGCCCCCTTACAGTGATGTGAATCATTAATGCCTTCTGTGGGATGTATAAAGGATGTAGTTAGTGATAATATATATGATATTATACTGAATTATAATATACCTATGTATCATTATTTTTTATTTCCATTAAAATAAAAAATAGAAATGAAAATAGCATTTATGCGTACATACGACTTGCAGTCTCCATGAACGGTGCATTTCATTTCTTACCTCTAAATGTTATGTACTATTAGAAAAACATGTATATACTGGATACATATGATATATATGATATCTAAATCATGAATATAATTCTGGATATAATGAACATTTGACCACATGGAAAAATTGTAAATATAAGGTGTTCATTTTTACTGAAGTACCAAATATCAACAAAATGAACGTTATTAACTTAAATGATTTCATAATGTTTATAACATGGTAATAAGTGATATAAAATGAATAATAAACTTGAAAAATGTTCTTAAGAAATTATCAAATATCTTTATTTTAGTATTTCTGGATTAAATAATGATCGAGTCAAGTCGGACATGAAGCAAGGGATCTGACCTCTCTATTTCTTTACAAGTACTCTCTTTTATGTCATTTATTTTATGCTCCATGTTATTATGTTGGATGATGTACATTCATACTCACCATAATTTAATTTTAATTTTAATATGATGGGATACCCCCTCTTACTATCATCAATTCATTTTAAGAATTTTTATGTGGCGCGGTATGTTTTCCAAATTTTTGTAACCGATTTTCTTATCTCACATTTTAATTCCGTGAGATTTCCATTTTTCTCCACTAATTGATAGCATGTGGTGTATTTTGTACTTCCAATTGATATATATTATCATGATTCTCTTTATATTCATGTTATTCTGTCAATCATATCATGGTTATTCACTTTTGGTAATACGACTCGGTTGATTACAACGTGGTAAAGGGTTTCATCACATTTTTTATTCCTGTGAGATTCATGCGATATTTTACACTATTTCCTTTTATGTGGTGTATGTACTGCCCATGATTTTAATCTTTGTGTAATATAATTCCATTTATGGGTATTTACATCTACATTTTATCGTACTTATTCCATGTGGCACATGTTTTGTAAGTTACCAAATCGGTAAGGGAACCTTTCACCCCTCCACTTCATAAAAGACTTATTTTTGTTATGTATTTTAATTTACATATTATTATGTTGGTACATGTTCTTATATATCCATATTTATGTAAAAATTATATCCAAGTGATGAGATTTATTTTTTATCACATCAATTCATTTTCTGAATTTTAAACTGACGTCGTTTGGGTGTCGAATTTTTACAAGGGAACCTCTTATCCGAATTTCAATTCTTCAGGTTCAACTTGTACTTCTTGAATATGTTGTCTTAGTAATATGTGTGAATTAAATATGATGGTTTTACACTTAATATACACTTAAAATGGGTGTATTTATATTTTTCACACATAATTATGTGATGGATTTATCCTTAATTTAAGGATACCATCTTTATAAGGGATTTATTCTCAATTTATATTTCCACTAAGACTTAATTGTTGTTATACAACAATTCACTCTTATGTGATGTATATACTGTCCTTTGACATATTATATCAAGAAATCCTTTATTCTCATGATATTATAATGTACTGATTAAATTTCATTGCTCAATTATTTGTATTCAAGCGTCTCTCTTTTTGTTGGAAAAACTCTTAAACTAAAATATCGTTTTAAATGTTTTAAATATTTATTCTTCAAAATATTTCTCCATAATTTCCATGATTTCAAAATGGGTTTTAGGATTTTTTTTATATGTAAATTAATGTTTTCAAATGATAATTCATTTAATATCTTCAATGATTTATGGGACACTTTTATTCAAAAATCATTTTTAAAAGGTTTTGAAAATGATTTGATAAAAAAAATTTCTTTCTAAATCCTAATTTGATATATTGGAATTTGGAAATGTTATCTTCCATTTATAAATATATTATATGATATAATTATGTTATGGTTATTGGGAATTGTTTACGTATACGGGTGGTTCTATGATAATCCAAGGGTGGGTGAGCCTGAGATAGCTCTCCAATGCATTGGGTAACATGACAGAGGTAAACGTGATGTTTCTCCAAAGAGATTTAGGGATTATACTATGATGGGTATTCCAACTGTGAATCATAATTTAGAAGTGATAGATATAATGTACATTTGATATGGATTCCATAAGTATCATTTATGATTTATGATTTGTTTGTGTTATTCGTAAATCTCATGATTTCATAAGGTATGTTATGATTTAAAAGTATGGTTTCATTTATTTTTATTTATTTATGCGATTAATTTTTCCATCCTTATTTGATAACCCTTACTGAGCTTTTTATTCTCACCCCAAGTTTTTGAAATGTTTTCCACAGGACATAAAGATTAAATGGGTCAAGGAAGGGATCAAGGAAAAGCCATGCTATCTAAATCATGGAAATAGACATGTTTCTTTTTATGTTTTATTCATTTATGAAAAAAATGCATGCTGAGTACTAGTGTCTACATGTAATATTCAAGTTGTATTGTAATTATTATGCCTAGTTCTCCAAAACTCTAAACCTGAAAATATCCTCAATGTGAATTGTTCATTTAATTCAATATTATTTAATGTTAAAGGCATGGTCCTTATACAGTTATTTTGAGGAGTTCGTGGGGTTGAGATGTTACCAGTAATACCTTTATTACAAAAAAAAGTGTCAGAATATGAATATTAAAATTCTCCCCCTGATCAATATGAATAGTTTCCAATGGAATGTTTTTCTCGTTTTTAACTTGGGTTATAAATGTTTTAAATTAAGAAAGGATTCATATTTCTTTGCAATAGAATATAACCACATAAATCTGTTATAATCATAAATTTAAAAAATACATAGAATTTTCATCCAATACCTCTAGATTGCGTGGGAACAAAAAAATCCACATGCACTATATATAATGGATCAAAAGTCTACAAATCACTAATTGATTTATTGGTTGATTTATGTTTTTTTCCAAATTGAAAAGGTTCATAAAAATTTGAGGAATAAAATCTTTTATTGGGTGGATCCTTAAGATGTATTTTCATTTAGAGTATTCATTGGTTCCTATGGTTATAGTGTCCTAGTATTCTATCCCATAAGCACGATTGATTTTTTATTACACTAAGACATGGTAGGTATTGGTCCAATGGATTTCTATTTTTGGTGTAAAAATTTACCATTCCATTGGGAAAAGTGAATAAAATCTTCCATGGGATTATGTACTTGACAATTATTATTTCTAAAATTCACATGGTAATCATCATCACATAACTGGATTATTTTAATGTTTTTATTATTAATACCTTTAATAAATAAAACATTATAAAATAAATTTTTTCATAAAAGAACAGTGTTCCCTAAACAAAAAATTTCTCCTTGAGAATTATCTCAAAACATAACTTATCCCAAATTAATATTTATATTATTTTCAAAGATATTTTTTACTAGTCATATATCAGAAAGATCCCCTATCCATGTACCATGTATTGTTGTTGATACGTTCATTATTTTCTATAAAATAAAAGAGTTAGGAATTTTGAATCCAAAACATCTTTAGATCCAGAAATTTAAAAAAGAAATATCTTTAGAATCCACATGATTGTATAAATTTATAGTTTATGAAAACCTATGGATTGAGATTTATTTAAAAAATATTCTCCCAATGTCCACCACATTGACATTTGTTGAAAAAATTGATAACAATGGAGAACAATATATTTTTTATTAAAAATAGGTCTTGAATGTCTATAACCAACACATGAACTATTTCTTAGAGAATAAATTGGGGAATAGATTTTATCATATTCTTTCCATGCTGATGTAAAATTTTTATAAAAGTATCATTAAGGAAAAACATCATATTTTAGTATAATGAATAAAATCTTTTCCTCAAAGTAATTAGTTTTAGGACATGAGATATTATCTAAAATAGTTTTCATTGAAATAAAAATACCATGTTCATTATAATGTTTATCCATCTCTAAAATATTCCTCATATAATTTATTACGAAAATTATCATTTAAAAATTTCTTTTTTAAAGATTCAACATTTTGTACCTTATCTCTAAGAAAATAATTCATAGTTGGTACTCTTTTTATAAGACAAATATTATTCTGACCCGAAGATTTATATTTTGATGAATCATTTGAAGAGTCACCACTACTGGAACTCTATGTGTCATTTTCATTTAAGACATTCTTTCCATTATATTTTTAGTAATTCATTCTATTTCATTTAGAATTATTTTACTTCTTGTATTTTCATTTAATCATAAGATAATCTTATTTTATGTGGAAATTACATTTTCAATCATAACAAGATACATCAGAATCATTATTTTCCTTTACAACATTTTTCATACATTTGTACTAAAATTCTATCATTCCACCAATCTTGTTCATCCATCGAGAATGATTTGATAATTCCTTCTCAGACATATCATTGTCACTTGATTCTGATATAATAAGTGATGTCATAGATTTATATCTAGTTAACCTTTCTGGAGTCTTGACATTAGACGAAGTACTAAATGATACACATTACCATTGTTGTTTTTTTTTGAAATCAATATATCATCTTATTATTATTTCAAGTTGAAGAAGTCTCCCAAATAAATCACCAAGAGTGATGTTAGATAATTTTGTGGTCTCATCAATAGTTTTCCTTTTATATTCCCATTGATTAGGAAGGATATCAATTATTGTGTCCACAATAACATCATCATCAACATCATTCCCTCCAATATATTGAATAATATTTACAATTGTCATAAATCATTATTGTGCAATGTAAATTGGTTCTATATAAGGAAATAATAAAATCAGATATTAATCTCTTAACACATCATTTCTAGTTTCTATCACTACAGATATTCCAAATTTCTTTACCTTATGATTCATATAAATGCAATTTTCAACTTCACAAGATTATATTTGACTATATATATTCATATTCATCGAACACAAAATATTATTGTGTACCTTGTAATTTAGTTTATATTATAGTTTTTCATAGTTGCTGATTGTTTACAATCTTTATATGTAATTTTTAAAATCCATATTGAGTATAACGATATTTTCCAATATTATGCTAATGACAAAAGTATTCATCCTACCTCTCTAGTACTCATGATAATTACCATAAAAAATTCATTGTCTGGTAGGATTTATGTTTTCTATAGAACCAATATTCAGGCCTTAAATTCTATAATTAAATTTTATTTCCATAAAATTAGTTACTATTAAATATTAATAAACAAAGATAAAATTTCTATATGAAAAACATGTATTAAATTTTAATTTAGAAAATATAGAATAAGAAAAAAAACAATAGAAAAAAAACATATATGAAAGTATAAGTATTTCAGAGTCCTCCTATGAAAACAAATATAGGATAGAAATGGTATATGTAGATTCTAAACTTTAATTGGGGTGGATTTTATTTTTATAAAAATTGTTTAAACCTTATGGAAAAACAATTTTTAACAAAATTATACAAAGTAAATTTTCAAACCCTTTTAGTTATTAACTATGAAACAAACTTGCTTAGGATCAGGAAATATGAATCCCAAAATGAATCATAAGAATAGTTTATATAGTGAATCATTATACCTTAATTTGAATAGAATATTATTTATTATAATATATAATAGTAAAAGAATGTATAAGAATGTTGTACATTTTTTCATTAACAAAATACAGCAGAAATAATCACTTGGAACAACAATCATGAAAGAATATAACAAATAGTTTAACCCAAAGAGAAGGGTACCCAATAACCTTGGATATATATCCCTTGTTTTATAAATTATATAAATTATATCTTACACACACCAGGTTAATCCCTTGATAAGGATATCATAGTCTTTATTGTTATGCCCTCAAAATTTAATGTAGTAAGAATCCCACTCTTCCTATCCCTAGAAACCATAGATTTTAATCAGTAACAATCAATGTTTTAAAAAGATACATGAAAATGATGTTCATTGTTGACCAATATGTTCATAATACACACAAACCAAAAGAGTAATTCTATATTTAAATCACTACAAACAAAAATCTCTAGAATCATAAAATGATATATTGATTTTGAGCTAATTTGAATGAGCTCATATATACAGGAAAAAAATAAATGGTCAAATCCCACCTCTAACAATCATATTTTTCTCTCATCCTTTGAGAGACATGTACACATGTTACTTAGACAATTGTTATCATGAAATTGCTTGTACGGCATTGTTTTATGTCCAAAAATATTGGGAAGCATTATTATTATTGAAAATCAACAATATGTAATGAAAAAAATGTATCAAAAAATAAATAATCATAAAATATGAAAAAATTAATTTGGAGGCTAAATATATATAAAATCATATTCCTGAAAAATTTATATTCATATTCTATTTTTCTAAGAATTCACAGTCTAAATTTTGAAGAATTTAGTGTCTAAATTCCAAGGAATTCAAAGACTGAATTTTGAGTAATTTTTCATCTAATTTATAATGAATTCAGGGTCTCAATTATGAAGAACATGGAGTTTGAATTATAATGAATTTTGAGATTAAATATCAATGAATTTAGAGTCTGAATTATAGAGAATTTTTAATTATAATTTCAGTGAATTCAAGGTCTCAATTTAGAGAATTTGAAGTGTGAAAACACTACTAAAAAATGGGAATGGAAAGCTCTAACCGTTTATTAGACCTAAAAAAAGAACAGATAAAGGCCCCCTTTATCAGTGATTTTTTATCGCTGATAAAGTCCATTGTTTGTCAGTGCTTTTTCTTTAGCACTGATAATGGGAACCCCTTTATCCTTGATTTTTTTGTAGCACTGATAAATGGGGGATTTATCAGTGCTTTTTTCTACCGGTGATAAATTTTTTATTTAAGAAAACACATGAAAAATAAATTATTGTTTTATAAATATATTTATATTGATATAAATATAATATATATATTTCAACTATATTATAGATACATATTAATAGATTATTAAACTTAATATATATGAAATTTTATGAAAAAAGATTTAAAATATTTTAAAAAATATTATTAATTAATAAGTTTCTAATTATTATCGTTTAAAAATCATTTAATAACAATTTGAAGGCAAAAAATCAAAACAATTAATAACATATCTAAAATAAGTTTAAAATGTAACTCAAATTTCAAATGTCCATAACTTTTGATCCGGGAGTCCATTTGAGCTCTACAATATATCAAATCGAAGCCTGCAATGAGATCTACGCGCCGGTGACTAAGGAAAAGTTTCTCTCACAATTTGGAAGCCATAAAAGGCCTAGAAAGCCTTCGAAACTGAGTTTTTAGACAGTATACACCGATTTGTTAACATTCAAACAGGTATAACTTCTGATATGAATTTTCGTTATCATGTACCTCTTATCATATTGAATATTGTTTTATTTTCATAGATTTGAGTAGTTTTGTAGTTGAAGTGATTATTTGGATTAGTTTTTATGGTCGTTTTATCATTCTATGGGTTTTCAAATGCACATATTTATGTATTTATTCGTAAATATTTATGGGTCTATGTGTGTGTCTGTTGTATATATGTATGTAGTTATTTATTTAATTATAAACACACATAAAAAACATATTTTATAAATGTATTTAAAAATAATCTTGTAAGTATATATTATTATAAAATTAAATATACAGATCAAAAATTACAACTAAAAAAAATATAAAAAAATATATATAAATATATATTAATATACGAATTAATATATATATATATATTCTAATATATGAATATATAAATTTATATTTATATGAATATATATAAATATATGAATAAATTTAACAATATATATATATAGATATATCATTTAAGGGAGAGAAAAACAAACTATCTTAGTGGTAAAGGTGCACCCGTGAAGGGGAGGGGGATGGGTTGCGAGATTGAGTTTGGTTGGAATCTCAATGTGGTTAACGCATGTGAGGATGCATGGGAAGGGCAGCACAGAGGAGATTTTCTTGTGCTGATAGGGGGGGTAAAGAAATTTTAAAAGTTCTCCCCTTATTATTTGATACTTTTTTATTGATATTTATTTTTGTGACTTTTATAAGCACTAATAAAAGATCTAATAGTGGGGTCTTTCATCAGCGTTTTTTAGAGCTGATAAAAGGGGCCTTTATCAACTCTTTTCAGAGGGTTGATAAAAGGGTCCCCTACATTAGCGTTGAGCTTTACAGTGCTTTTTAGCGCTGTTAAGGACCGTTTTGATTGCTGATATAGGTTGTTTTTTAGTAGAGAATTTGAGCATTCATAGTATGAATTTCATAGAATCTAGAGTTTGATAATAGGGAATTTGGAGTCTGAATGTTAAGGATTTCGGATTCTTTATTTCAGAGAATTCAGAGTCTGAATTTCATGTAATTCGGTGTCTGAAAACAATAAGACATTGTATCTTAAACAATTATAAGATTTTGAGGATTTTTATAAGGATATTAATTTTGGACATAGAAAAAATTGACTTGGTTTTGAGAAGTTGTTGAATAAAATATTAAGAACCATGATAAGGATAAAACATTTCATAAAGAAAAAAAATGTTTCTTATGATAATAATTAATTTAAAAAGATAATTTTACATAAAAAAATGTGTTTGTGATTTTTAAAACATAGAGGAATGGACAAGTCATAAGGAATCCTTATTTACTCAACAAAATGATAATCCAAAATCAACCAATTTTTATTTCATTCCAAAATAGATATGATGTCCATTTGAATGATTGCATTACCACCTACATGGAGCGTTGTTATTAAATTTATGTCATATACAAACATGGATTATTGTATTATATTTTTTCTTAATATAAATGAAATTATTGATTTAAATGTTTCATAAATATTTTTTTGAAATTATGACACACAAAAATGTTTATAATTTAATATGTTAATATAGATAAGTTACTTATAAAAGTCATCCTTGTTCGCATTAATTTAAACCATACCAATAGTTCTATTTAATTAACAAAATTACCAATAAAAATTAATAAAATATATACATAAATATATATAATAGAATATTTTTATTTTTATGTATATTATATAGTGGATTGAAGGGTTTTCATTGAATTTAAAATTTAATAATGGACGGATTTCATTCCAATGTCATTTTCAAACAGAGACTATAAAAATGATTTAATATCCACTATGATATGTATCTCTAAAACCTTAAATATTTTATAATAATTTTCTTATTTATTGTTATTTGAATATAATGTCTCAAATTAGATTCCCTCAGTATTTTTGTTTACAACATATTATTCCTTTATGGGAAACAAACCTCACCTCTTCCATTGGGTGTGTAATTTTTATCATTGATGTCCATATAAATTTTAAAAATTCATGTATCCATGTTTAATAATAAATAAATTTCTTTTTTAATATTTTGAATTTATTTTATACAATTTACAATAATATATTATACATTATTGTATAATGATTAATTAAATGATTTTTTCTCCATTAAAATAATTATTCGATACAATGATTTCGTTCAATCAGTAAAATTTTCTCCCAATCTTTTATTAATTAATATATATGTTAATATGAGAATTATTTTATCTATATTATTATAATAGATTCATTATATATTATTTAAAAGTATTTTTCATATATGAATGCATCATTTATTGTTATTAAAATTATACATGTTATATTTTATTGTGTTAAAAACAATATTCTATCTCTAGAAGTCTTATAAAATTTTCTATTAGTTCATTCATTAAACACATCTCCATTAAAATGGTTAATTATGTAATGTTTTAAAAATACATTTTTCATGTTTTGTTTCCTCATGTATGTATATTTTTCATTATGGGAGCTATAGGATTAAAATTTTATATGACTTTAAAAAAATTAGCTATATTATCAAATATCATGTTTTAATTATGGGAGTTAGTGTTACACCCGAATGTATTATGAAATATTTACTTAAACAGTTTTAATTATTTAATTTATTTGATTTCACTCCATCATGATTTTAAATGAATTTTGAGTCTCCCTTAATTTAAAATGACTTTTATCACCATGTCATTATGTTAGTAGGAATAAATATAAATAACTTATAAAAATATATGGAGAATTATTTTCATATTAATTATTATTGAAAAATGTAAATCAATTATATGTCGAATTACTAAATCGAGTGAATTAATATTAGTTAATGAAATTCAGGAAATATATATATTATAATATATTTTTATATTCATCAAATAGATATTTTTGTCATATGGTTTGAATAAACACTATTTGGTGTATTACATCTGATATATTTTAAAAGGAGGATTTTCTAAAGTTTAATGGGGAAGAAAATATAATTTAATATTTTGACACATATAAAATTTTATTATTAAAATGAAACATTTTATTAGTATGTGAGATATAAAAATTAAATTTTTTGAACTTTTGATATTTTTTTATTACCTTTTTTTGGAAAATAGTCAAATATGGTAAATTTTAATTTAAAATAACTCTTCATCATTGAAATAATGTGTATGAATCAATTATATTATTGACTTCATTAAAATTATATATAGAATCTATTTTACCATATAATATAATTTTAGTCATTGGAATTAATTTTTCATTGAATTCTTATGAAACGACATTTCATTAATTTGAAATATTTTATCTTTTAAAACTTGTTTTCTAATTTCAATATTGATATAAAATTTAAATAAATTACTGAAACTTCAATGATTTCAATTTTATAAATATAGTTCCATATTTGTAAACATTATATCCAAATTATGTATATAGATTTATTTTATTTTTGGACAATATGAATAGAAAATTTCATAAATTGTTTTGAAATGGTAAAAGGGTAACTCAAGTAATTAAGGGTCAAAATAGTATTTTAAAATTACCATAAAACCTATATTAATATACTTAGATGATGGTATTTCTACTTAAATCATACTTGGGACTTAATGGTGTCCATTGGAACCCTCTTTGATCAGATTATGATATTTAATTTATTTTATTTAATGAAACGTGAAATATGTCTCACTAAAATATAAATAATTAATGTATATTTCATATGAGGATATATATAAGATAAATTTGATTTTGAATACTAATTTGAATGATAAGATGTTTTTATTTAATGTTTTAATTTATTTATAATTTTTAAGAATTAAATAATTACCTTAAATACCAATACATGGATGATGTAAAAAGTAATTAAATGATGAGAAATCAATAATTTTTTATTAAAATAGTAATAACACTCAAAAGGCCCAGACACCTAAAAACCTTATTGATCAAGTATATCCCATCCATAAGAATACAAGTGTCAATATGTTCACAATTTTGAGACATATATAAGGGATTATGACACTTATAATATTTTATTTAATGTGAATATAAATCTTTCACATTCATATTTTAAACGAATATTGATGTTTTTATGTTGGGTTATTTAGACTATAAATTTGGAAAAAATTAATGCTGGAAATAAAATGTATTTATCTCAATCATATTATTTTATTTAAATTTTTTATTCAAAAATATCCTTATTAAATAATTTCACAAAATTGATGTACTAATTATTTTATTAATGAAGTGATCAAAAAAATCTTATTAAAAATAGTTTAATAAATATATTTTTGGATAATTATTATTTAATATTAATTTTATTGATTACCTTGACCCATTAGGTATATAATAAAATATTAGGTTCAAGGTTTGTATCTAATTTGGATATTTTTAATACTTTATGATAAAAATACTCCAAAAATAGAGCATATTGATATTTGGTCGAAATAATGATTTCATAAATTATTTAAAAAAACTAATTATTTTTAAAAATATATAATAATTATTATATTTCTTAATTTTTTATAATTATTCATTTATTGTCTAATTTTCATCAAATAAATAAATATTTCCACATTTTAATATTGAAATATGTGTTTCTATGGTTAAAAATTAAATAGAATAACTATGTTGAAATTAATAAGATTGTACTTAAATTACATAGAAACATATCTAAAATTTATTGGTTTATTTGATTAAATTTATATCTCATGTTGTAATAGATATTTTAAAATTTTTGTGGTTTTTATATGGGTTGTGAATTTGTTATAAATTAATATTTTTTAGGATTCTAAAAGTTCATATCATCTCAATTATAAATGGGAACATCCTCCCTCAACTCCTAACTTCATTTTGAGCCATCACAGCTGACCATAACCTACCCATTTTCATTCTATACTTCCCTAGAAACATTCTATTGGTGTTAGTATTCCTTAAAGACCATCTAGTGTTCTCTTTGTGGATATTTAGAATTGGAATCTCAAAGAAGAGGTCATATATTTTATCAATTCATTCAAAATTAATTCTTCTTCGACTTCCACCTAAGGATTTTTTTCATTATAAATAAATTAATATCATATTACTTATATACATAGAGGTTATTTTTATTATGAAACAAACATTTTACAACTTTTACATATCCTATCAAAAATGAAATCACTATGTGTGCATACATAAGGCTTAACGTCTCCACGTTGTGGTGTAATCTGTTTTTCACCACCAATATATGTGGATGTGTATAATGAAGTAATCGACAAAATATATATATATATATATATTTATTTATTAAAAATTATATTTATTACTATATAAAATAAACCATGCACTTCAATACCATTCATCTATAATGGTAATGATATGGTTGCTCGTGCGTACGTACGACATACTGTCTCCACGGTGTGATTTAATCCTTTCTAAATAATCTTCATTAAAGAATGATTATATAAATAAATAGAACGAATCAATATGAAATATACTATACTAATGAAATTATTAAAATGATATATCTATATCCTAAAAATAAAAACATTAACTTATCTGACAAAAAATGAAAAATAATATAAAAGTAGTTAACACCCGATTAACATGTAACAATTAAATGTTTCTAAAAAAAATAAAAATATGATCATAAACTATATCATAAAAATTATTATGATTATTTAATAAATAGTAACATTATTAAAATAAATATACATGATGTATTAATAACTATGAATCATATCATGCGAAAGATATGGGATAATATCATGATCCCATTTTTATATGACAATGTTAATACATTTTTATTTACTACATTTTATTTTAAATATACGTCCATGTTTAGAAAATATGTAAAATTTATTATATAAAGATGCAATTTTTTAATGTTAATTTAACTCATTGTTGAATTTTTATCATATGGTATGAATGTAATCTTTTTTTATTTTTATTATGACGTACTTTTTTGAATTTTCTAACAAATTCCAAGGGAAATATTTTTACCTGTAATCAAGGAACAAATTTATGTGATTTTATAATGAATTATTTCATTTATACTTCAACTACAATATTACATGTTTATTTTCACATAAAATTATTTCTTCTAAAATTTTTCTTCAATTTTAAGAAGCAAAATGTTTTCAAAGAAGAAAACATATTTTCCTCAAGAATTAATATCATGTGTTTTCTCAAAATTATTTTCCATATAAATTGATATTATTTAAATAGGGTTTTATTTCAATCCATATTATAAATATTATTTTTTTGAGTTTATTATGTTCTTATGATTATTATATGATTGATATTTGCTTTGTTTACCCATATAGGGAAATTAAAATCACACCATTTATATGATTCATTTTCCCAATTCATGAAGAGTAGCCTTATGTATGACATTTAAAATAGGAATCTTGTTATGATGAAATTAGTGGGACAAAATTTTGATGTTTTATGAACTATTTGTTTATGTTTTCCACTTTCAAATGAAAATAAACCTATTTGATCATGGTATGGAATTTCATATGGTTTGTACTAAATACTCTTCATTTTTGGTTTAATATCTACATTCACTATGTATAGCCAATTAGAGTTCGTTTTTTAGAAAAGCTATAGAAGACCTTTGGAATATAGGATTAAACTACCTTAGTAAGAATGCTAAGGTTATGTATAATTATATTATAGAGTCTTCGTGTTTTATATATGTTCATGGATAACATAAGATGAAACCCAATTTAGTATAAATGGTAATTGTATTCTTTATTGGGATGTTTTCACATAATGTTTATCATTTCTCATACTTTGATTTTTGGTTTTAGTCAATCTATGAACTAGAAGAAACCATGTTAATGCTTAATGCGACATACAATGAAATAATTTTAATCATGATCAACCCAGTGTTATGGAATCTGGAATAAAAAATCAGGTATCCATGCTCACACAAAATTTTCAAACTAGCTATCATTGAATATTAAACAACGAGAAAAAATTAAAACATTTTGTTGAGTGCTTTATGAGGCTGCATCAATATTCCTTCATTGGTTCTTTTAATCAATTAGTGGCGGAACAATGGATCAGTACCACTAAAATGAAATTTTCTATTTTCCAATATTCAAAACCTGATAATCTCATCTTTGTACTCTAATGTTTGAAACAAGAATTAGATCAATGGTGGAATATTATCATGAAAACGAGACTCGGATATTAGATTTACTCTATGTAATGGGATAATTACAATAACTTATTTTGATATAAGTACATTTTTCATATTCATTAACAAATTATAGATTTGGAGATATTTGATTTTAGTATAAAGGATGATGAATCAATTGGTACCTAGGATGTGAATTAAATATGATTTTACAGGTACAGTTCTGGAATAATTATCCATCCTGATCGTAAAATTGATCAATTCTTTAATTGATTAAAACCATGTCGTTGAATTTGATTTTCCAAGTTGGACTTCAGTAGCTATATGGAAATTTTTTGAAGTGCTCTCAAGGTTATGATAGTTATCGTTGTAACCAATGAGTCATATGGGTTCGAAAAAAATTGAATAATTGAATTCAAGGAAAATATTGAGTCCAAAAATAAAGGAATTTTATTTTTACATTATGAACAATGTTTGGAACAAAACATGGAGCAGATTCTCATAAAGGGACCAGAAAATGAAATAATTTCATTAGGCATGGGAATATCGATGGGGTGGGGAAAAGATAACTACTGATCAAAATAAATAAAATGCAACACATAATTCACCTTATACACATGAATACTAAAAATGAAATTAATTGGTTCATTATGCTAATCAATGCCCATATACAAGGGTTGTTGATGATGAATCTAGTGAAAAATATATTAGTGAAAAATAAAATGGTAAGTCACATGAGATCTCAATCGTTGATGTGGAATACGATAATGAAGTGGTGAGAGGCATTGATACCATTCATTCTAATGTATCAAATGTTTTTCTTGATTCTGTATCCACCCAATATAATATTTCTAAAGAAATTTCTAACGTTATTTTTTTATTACCTCAACAATTAGATGTTGGGTTAGCTGGGAAAAATCTTAATGGAACAACAGTCACACCAAAAGATTATAAATCCTCTCCAAATGATGATTGTGACAAATTTCTTCCTAAAAATGTATTTAGCTTTCATATATTGTAATTTTATGTGATTCTAGTCATGTATTTTATTTCCCTATATGTACCTCACATCAATTACCAAGGAATGTAAGTCACATTTCATATTCATGATCACTATATGATCATTTATCGATGAAATGATGAATACAACCTTCCTTGTTTAAATTTATTCCATTTTATGGGTCCAGATTATAATAAAGAACGCTATATATCTTAAATGTCTTGGTAGAAACTCAACATTATGAATACACCAAATGTACGGTATATTGATTATGAATTTATTGAATATTTTTTTGGTCTCCAATAAATAGTGAGTTTGATTTTTCAATATAACTCATAACAGGTTCTATCCCTATTTCAATGATACCTTATAGAATGGCCACTATAGAGCTGAAAGAATTAAAGAAGAAATTATAAGAGAATCATGAAAAGGGATTCATAATCCCTTTTGTGTCACCATGGGGAGGACATGTTCTATTTTCATGATGAATGATGGATCAATGAGTCTATGAATTTATTATCTATAACATAACAACAACAATATCAAGAAAAAATATCCTCTTCCCCGCATTGATTAAATATTCAACCAACTAAGTGGAGCTTAATATTTTTCAGACATTGTTCTTAATTTAATATATCATCAACTGGGATTCAATAAAGATTATATACCAAAGACGACATTGCATACAAGGTATGGACACTATGAATTTATAGTGATGCCAATTGGTCTTACTAATTCTCACTATCTTAATGGATATAATTAATAGAGTATTAAATACTATCATGATTAGTTTTTGGTCATCTTAAGAGACGATATTCTTGCATGTTCAATGAGAAATGAAGAAAATGAAGATCTCACTATAATTGTTTTGATGTCCCTAGGGAAGGAAAATCATAATGCCAAATTTACCAAGTGTGAATTTTGGATTCATAAATTTTCATTTTTTGCTCAAATAATCTCATGATTTGTAATATCATTTGATCCAACAAAAAAAGAGGTTGTTGAATGATTTTCGAGACCAGCAACAATATCAGAGATCTGATGTTATCTTGGTTTCGCTGGATATTTTCTATATTTTCTGAATTATATATTATGAATATCTAATCCAATAACCATGTAGACTTGGAAAATTTTTATGTTCATTGGGATGGAGGAATGTGAAGAGAATTTCAATGATCTAAAATGATGGTTATCCAGGAACCCTATGCTCACACTACCATGGAGTAGAGTATGGTTTTTGATTTATACTGATGCATCAATGAACGGGTTGGGTTGTGTTCTCATGAAAAATGAATAGTTAATTAGTTATGCCACAATACGATTTAAAATTAATTATTAAAATTACCTAACTCAGGATTATGATATATGTGGATTTATCATTTCATTAGTGATATTAAGGCATTATAATTGTGTTAAAAGGTGTGAAATATATACAGATCATAAAATATTAAAGTGTTTTATTCCACAAAATATTTTTTGAATATACACTAGAGAATATTTATGGACTTGATTAATGATTATGAATACTCAATAAATTACCACCCTAGGTAAGAAAACAAGGTGGAAAACACTTTGAGTTGAAAATACTGTACTAGCTTATCTATGATGGGGGTCATGAATTATCCAATATTTATGGAATTGAAAAGGATGAATCATTAAAATTTAATGGAAGGGGGAAAATCATGTCTTTCACAAAATAATGTTAACTAATATACACATGAGATGATTAAAGGAGGAATAGATGTAATATGTAGATCTGTAAAAGATGGCGAGAAATGTTTTTGAATTCAGCCTGGGTTGTGATGAAATAATAATATTCAAGATCGTCATATTTATTCCCTTCATACATAATTAAAGAAAGGTATTTTGGGTTTGGAACAATGTTATTTATTATCTATACATCATGGAAGTAAAAGGATGCACCATGACCAAAAAGACTATTTTTGGTTGTATGGAATGAGAAATTATGTATCAAAATATGTTTGTCTATGCATGGTTATTCAGTAAGATAATTCTGAGTGACATAATTAAAAGGGGATGTTATAACCATTACCCACAGACAAATGGAAATGGGAAAACATCACTATAGTTTTTTTTGGAGTCCCAAAAACATCTAATGGTCATAAATCTATATGTGTTATAGTTGATCACATTATGATATCAGCACACTATATTTCTATTTGAGAGGATTTCCCTCTTGATCGTAATGTTATGATATATGTATAGTATGTGGTATTATTTCACGTGGTAACACTTTACATTATATATGATTGGGATTTGAAGATTACCTTAATTTTTTTTGAAGTCATCATTAGGATCTAGATATAGATTTATGTTTCAACACTTCATATTATCCTCAAATAGATGGACAGTCTGAAAGAACAATTTAATATATAGAAGACATGACGAGAGCCTACTCTATGGATTTCAAAGCTCATTGGGACCAGCATCGACCTATGGTGGAATTTTATTTCATCATTAGCATTCCCTCCAATATTGAAATGGCTCCTTATAAATCCCTCAAGTGAAAAAAGTGCAGAACTCCAACATGCTATAATGGTGTTGGGGAAAGAAATCTATTAGGATTTGATTTTACTGATTAAATATAAGAAATTATAATATTAATTCAACAAAGCATAAGTGCACCTACATATAAAAAAATTTCATAATAACAATATATTAAAAGTCTAGTAGTTCGAAGTAGGTGATGAGGTGTTTCTATGAATATATCCATCGAAGAGATTAATGACATTTGGAACAAAATGAATGTTGAGACGTAAGTATATCTATCCATTTGAAATTAATGATTGTGTTGGGAAGGTAGCTTAATAATTGGATCATCCACCAAATCAATCTCCAATTCATGGTGTATTCCATGTATCTCTCTTGAGAAAGTATAAAATTGATCTCTCACACAAACAATATTCATAAGTTGTACCGTAGTATAAATATCTTTTTTATGAGGAACAACCAAGAGAGATTCGTGATCATAGCTAAAAAGTTATATGAAACAAGAAAACTCACCTTGTATATGTTTATGGATGAAAAAAACATCTTAGTAATCCAAATGGGTACTATAAGATAAAATGAGGGAGAGGTATCATTTTTTGGTTTTTCAAAATGTTGAATTTTGAGGGGGGGAATTCAGTTTACGGGGGTTGAATGTAACAGTAAGATGTATTAATGAAATATTTCATTAAATAATTTTAATTCATTAATATATTTCATTTCAAGACATTACAAGTTTAAATTAACCTAGATACCCCCTTAGTATAAAATTTCTATTATAACCTAGCAATTATGTTAGTCGGAATAAATATAAATATAGTTTAAAAAAATATGGTTAATTCTCTAGCTACATATTATTTAGGAAAAATATTAATCATTTATATATTATAATAATAAAATTTGTGACATACAATTATTGAATGATATTAATGAAAAATTTACTTAATAATATATTTTTATATTCATCAAAAAGATATTTCTGTAATAGGGTATAAATAAAACCTTTTTTGAATAATAAGAGATGTATTTTATATGAATGATTTTCCACATTTTAATGTTGAACCCCTTTTAATTTACTATTTTTAGAAATTAATATTTTTATTATGAAAATATAAAAATTTTAATTGGAAGAGGGATATAAATATTTACTTCGGATACATTTCTATTTTTTTATAATAACCATTATGATTTGAGGAATAATAAAATTAAGGTAAATTTAAATTGAAAATAAATTTTTTTTCATTGATATAGTTTATATAGATAAAATATATTCTTGAAATGTTTCCAAGTATAAATTGAATATAGTTTTACCATTTAAAATAATTAAGTAATTCTTATTAATTTTACATTAAAATCATTTGTAAAAAAAAATTTAATCTTTTTCAATATATTTACTTTTAAACCCCATTTTCTCATATCAACATTGAGATTAATATTAAATTATTTAGTTAGAATTTATTGATTTGAATATTGAAAAATGGATCCGAGATTTAAAATTAGTAGTACCAAATTTATAAGCATGTTTTCTTTTATTTTTGGGTAATATGAATATTAACATGAGTAAATTTTATAAATAATATAAAATTGTAAATTAGGTAATTAAAGGTAAAAATAAATTTATATGATTACCTTAACACTTGCATTAAGATATTCAAATGATTGGATTTGTCCTGAAATCATAATTTGGTCGTAATGGTTAATATAGGTACCCTGTTGGATGAGATTAGTACAATAAATTTATTTTATTCATGAGAAGTGAAATATGACTCACTCAAACATTAAAAATAAAATTATTTTTAATATAAGAATATATAGATGATAAATTTAATTATAAAAACCAATTTTAAAGATAAAATGATTTTACTTATCATGGAATAATAATTTAAAATATTTTGTACATAAATAAATAATTTAATGACCTATTTTTGGATGATGTAAATATAAATTAATTGATGAGAAATCAATAAATTACTTTTTATTAAAATACTATTAAGCATCAAACGGCCCAAACAACTAACAAAACCATACATTTCGAATATATCATGACCATAAAAAACCAAGGGTAATGGTATTGAAAATATTGAGTCCTAGAAATGATACTATGACACTTATATAATTATTTATAAATTGAAGAGAAATTTGTCACATTCATGTTTTAAAAGAATATTTCATTTTTAATATTGGGGTTTTTAGAAGATAAATTTGAAAAAAATATTTCTAATGGTAATGTATTTACTATGACATATTATTTTACAATTATTTATTATTAAAAAAATATGTATATTAATTAATTGCACAAATTTGAGGTAGTATTTATTTTTTTCATGAAGAGATAAAATAAATGTTATTAAATATATTTAGATAAATATAATATGGGCTAATTAGTTTGTCAAATGAATTTTATAGATTACCATTACTGATTGGGGATATAATAACATATTCCAAACTAGTTTTACTTCATATTTTTATTTTTTTAAACTACAAAATAAATACTGTAAAAATTTAAAATATTGATATTTTTTCAAAATAAGGATTTCATAAATTATATATAAAAATAAATTTAATTAAAGAGTACATAATAATTTTAATATGGCATAATATGTTATATATTATTCATTAATGGACTAATTGACTTCAAACACATCAACATTTCAGCCAATTAATATTGAATTATTTGTTACCCTAGTTAAAAATAAAATAGAATTACTGAATGTAAATTAAAATGATAATTTTTATATTGAATCAAAATATGTCTAAAATTCATTGGTTGGTGAGATTAAATATCTATATCATAAAATATTTGAATTTTGGACATTGTGCTGTTTTTTTGTGGGGTATTATATTATTATAAATTATTATGTTAAGGTTTCCAAAAGTGCCCCTCACCTCAATAATAAATGGTCATTGTCTCCATCAACTCTTCACTTTATTTTGAGAAATAAATGTCAACCATACACTACCCATTTCAATTATCAACTACCCAATAAATATTCTATAGTTTCTATTATTCTTCAAAAAATAACACTAGTCACAATTTCATATTTAGAGGAGGCACGTCAAAAAATAGGTAATATCATTTATTGAATCATTCAAACATATCTCTTCTTATAATTCTACCTCATGAGTTGTTTCATAATAAATTCATAACTCCAATTGTTTATATACAATAAATGTTATTTATTATTAAAAAAACCACAATCTATGTTTTACCCATCCTATGAAAAATGAATTCACTATGTCTACAAACATATGACTCAACGTCTCCACGCTGTGGTGTATTCCGGTTTTCACTATTACCTTATATGAATGGGAATAATGATAATATTAATAAATATATAGATGATTATTATAAAATTATTTTTAATCTTAAATAAATTAATCCATAAACTTCAAGACCATACAACAGGTATGGGAACAATATTGTTTCTCGTGCCTACATATGGCATATCGTCTCGACGATGCGATTACATTTGTTCAAAGTGAAATTTATTAAAAATGATTATATAAATTAAATGAATTAATCAATATTATATATATTATTCTAATACCAGGATGTAAATTATATAATGATAACCTAAAAATATTAATATTATCTTATCTGAAAAAACATGAACAACCACATAAAAGAAGTTAATACATGAATAATGAGTGATAATGATTTGTTACTAACAAATGTTTTGAAATATGATCATAAATGAAATCATAAAAATTATTTTGACTTTGGATTAATTCAGTGACATTATTTAAATCATTATATATGATTTTCGGATACATATGATGCATATCAGACCAATGGGAAGGGATAATCTCACAATTTCATTTTTATCTGTGATTGTTTATATTTAAGTATTTATTAGTGTATATTTTTCATCAAAATAAATGCTTCATAAATATGTAATATTATTTCAATCCCTATAAAATTTTTAAAATTAAATTTTACCCGTTGGATAGTTTTTATAAATGGTATGAATGGAATTTTTTTTTTGTTTTTTGTATGAGGTATATTTTTGAATTTTCCATAAAAAGTATGGGGAGAATATTTTATTATCTTGTATGAAATGAATATATTATTTTGCTTATATAATGCCATATTTACCTGAAGCTTCACCTACATGTTATCAAGTTTATATTAAAATGAAATTTTTTCTCTTAAATATGAGTTTCATTTTGAAGAAGGAGAACATTTGAGAAGAAGATTGCATATTTTTGTCAAGAATTAATTTCTAGTGTAATCTCATAATTAAATTCCATCTATAATGAAATTTGTTAAACAAGGTTATATTTTTGTACCTTCCATTACTATTATTTTCTTAATTTTATGATGGAATATTATTTTAGAAATAATTATTTTATTAATTATGATGGAATGATGTTTTGGAAATCCATTTTAATTCATGGGTTATACTATGCTGATTTATTTTTGGGTTTTCTGTAACATAAAAGAATGGTTTCATTATGAGATGGGTGGGATTATATCTCCTTTCAATAAATTTGGTAATGATTTATATCTCATGATATCAATGTGACAAGAACAATAAGTAAATATAGTTTAGTAATACATGTTTGGAATAGGGAGTGAACTCAGTTTCGTAATGGACTTTGTCTACTATAATGGTCATGGCAATGAACCTGGACTAATATGAAATTATTTTCCATGCTTATGTTGGTATGACATTTAATTTCTTGTCTTATGTTGTAACTATTGGGATTATATTTCACTTTAATCATTTACACCATGGAATGATATTATGATCTTTTATATGCATGATAATGTTTCCAAATGTTATGTTTTGATGATTATGATATGATTGATATCTCTATTTTTTAGCCTTACTGAGAAATTGATCTTTACCCATTCATATGACTCTTTTCCCCTAGTAATGAATAAGGTAATTAAGTAATATATTTCAAAATTGATTTAGTTTTTAAAGAATTAATTGGGAGAAATGTATATTTTTTATGAACTAGTTTTTTATGCTTCTGAATTTATAAATACACTAATGCTATATTGTCTTGGTGTGGTTTTTGATATGTTATTTAATAAATATTCGTCAATGATGAAATAATATCTATATATGTAATTTTTGTGACATTCTACTAAGTGATGTGAATCTGTATCCTTTATCATATTGGAAGGACGATTATAATTCATGCTCCACTTTTTTAATGGATGCAGGAACAATACTACTTTTTCATTAAGTTATAATTTCAATTACTATGTTTATAATACATTTTTATATTTTTCATATTACAATTTTTTGAGTTATAATGTCTACATATATACTCAAATCCTTGATTTATAAATTTTGATCCATTCTTATTTTTATTTAATCTCAAAATGAAACATTTTTAGATTTTGAATATGTTATTATAGACACATTATTATCATATTCTAACTAATGTTATTCTATCGATGACTCATGTGATTAACGATAATAAAATTATATGTCCGCACATTCTACCTTTTTTACTAGGCATTTTATGATGGATAATATTATTTTTGATGACTCAAAAAGGGTATTATTTCATAAAATAATTTCTTTCTTATATATATATAATTATAGAGTAAGATGATTATGTAGTTAATCACTGAAGAAAAATAAATATAGGATATATAGTGGGATTAATTATGATATTATAGTTTTGTATTATTAAATTTTTTTAATATATATATACAAAAAAAATTCAGTCATCTCAAACGTATATATTTATGTTTCCTAGCCTATATATCCTTTGTATTATATAAAAGTACTATATATGGAATAATGATAATTTCAAATTTAACAATATATATATAAAAACCCATTATTGAAATTTTGAGGACACACTAACACATATTATTTTTAACATATCTAATAGTTTTTTATTAATCATTTTAAAAACACAGTTTCAAAATAGTGTTTTATAAATTGTCATGTGTGAAATAATTTGAAAATTTCTAAAATGATCTGTGAAATTGTGTTAGGTATGTCTCCTAATATTATTTAATTAGATATTTTAAAAAAAAAATCCTAATTCATTGTGTAAATTGTTATGAATTCCAATACATTTTTGAAAATCATTAAATATCCATATGATCTAAAATACATAATAACATTGACACAAATAATTTTTAATTAGTATTATGTACCTTTATACCCCACTCTCTCTAATAATGATTGGAACACATATATCACTATTTAAAGATTCCAATATTCTATTATCTCTCTCAGATAATAAAAAATTCTCTTTTGTCATTTTTCAATTAAAAATGTTTAAAATATCTTAAAAACAAAAAATAAACCGATTTAAAAGTAAATATATTTTCATACATTCAATGTATTTCTCATTTATATGGCTGGAGAAAATTTTTTAAGGTTATGTCAGGTCAGTGTCAAACATTTCAATCATATTATAAATATTATTGACTGAATTGTTCATTTACAGAATATATAAACCATGTATGTATTCATATTTAAATTTTCTCTCCCATTCATATATATGGTACACATTATGATCATAATAATGAATGAAAAATACATATTTTCTAATCAAGTCACATAATTAAAAAAATTATTGTTTAACTTAATTTTTTTAATTAGAATAATAATCATATTTCTTGAATTTATTCATAATATTTTTCCTAAATCCAAATAAATGATTCCCATTTTTTAAAAAAAATATATACATAACAGTTAATAAATTATTTCATATTATGAGGTTAGATTATTAGTAAAATGTGTGATGCATAATTGGTTTTCAATACCCATTATTAAGAATTATATGATTTCATTTCTATTCCACATACATCTATATTCACGGGTTTTTTCTTGGTGGGAACAATACATATCTTTGTAACTAATATATAATTACATTATAAGACCAAAAATATAATAGATCTCAATATTAAAATAATTATGCATGAATTAATCTAAAAAAATTAGAAATAATTGTTAACTATCTATTTTTATATCATATCATTATATAATAAAAATAAATTAAAAAAATTAATATGATTTAACCTAGAATAACTACCTTTTATGATACATGATCTAAATATCACAGAGTAATGTGACTAATTTGAAACAAGACTATTTATATTGATATCATATTAACAATATTACATATGACTCTCAAATAGTTGGAAATAAAACAATTTTAAAAATCCCATCATATATATATAATATTTCATTTAATCCTCAGTTATACTAAAACATACACTATACCATCTAAAAGTCATCGAAAACATAGAAAAATATTTTGTTTAATAACGTTTTATGTTATCTATTTGAATCATGTTAAAAAAAGATAGTCAACCAGAAAAATACATTTAAATAAAGTACATACTTCACAAATTGTGATTTTTATAACTGTTTTCTTCAGAAAAAACTCACGACTAGTTTTTTTTTGGGGGGGGGGTTCATTTAAATTTATCTGTATTTTCATATACATAGCGTTTTAATTAATTCAATAATTATTACATCATTGGAAATATATATTGTTTATTGTTTTAAACATTCAAATATTATTCATTTCAACATTATTAATTTAGATTTAACATTCAATTACACAATATAAAATTCTAAAATAAATTTAATGTGTTAAAATTGACACAATTGAGATATAATATCACCCATGAAAAGTATATACTCATATATATTTATATGTATAAAAATGTGAATACTTATCATGTCAAAAATTAACCATTATCAGAGAATAAGATAATGTGTATAATATTGGAATTCAAATAATTATTCATCAAAAATAATTGAACAATATACATCTAATTGTAAAAATAGTTAATCATACATTAGAATACTATATATCATAATGCAAGTAAGGGAGATTAAATACATAACCATTACTCATGTTATATCATACATTAGTATATCACATCAAACATGATATGATATTAATTTTGTTATCATAATAGTAGTAAACTATAGAGATTATACTAAAAACAAGGAATATATAACATTAAGCGGTTTTACAACTTTTTCTCATATCCAACATAGTGAAGGGAAAAATTAATCCCTATATCACCATTGAATAGACATGAAATAAAGAAATTGTGTATTAGTTATCACTCATGTCCATCGTTCTCCGAATTTTTGGTGTATATTTATGACATATAACCAAGAAATATCATAATGATTCACACTTACACTTTTGGTAAAATAGAAAATAGATGCAGGTGTACATTATGAGATAATCCTATAAACTATAAATCTTGTTCATGAACTTATCATCAATGTAAAATATTGAATATACATGGAAGTGTAAATTTTATTTAGATAGATAATATCATAGAATCTATATAAAAGGAAAGAATCACGATATAGACCGCTTAATTTAATGCTAGATTTTCAACATCTATTATAAATAATTTGTTACTAACATGTTATAACATAATGCATATCAATTGGAAACTTTTATGGAAAATATATTATAAGAAATTTTACAATATTTATAATGTCCTAAAAAATCATCCTTCTGATTCATAATAAAAGGATAATATTAACATGATATTGTAGTATAAAATTTTATCAAAAACCAATATCAAAAAAATGTCACTCATAAAATTAAATAAATTATAATGCCTAATATTTCCTTATGATATAGATAACTAAATAAATTTTATTTCACCGCATTAATTAATATCAAATCAGTGATTTTCCCAAACATTTAATTATCTAATCTTAGACTATGCAGAAACCATAGTAATAATAAAAAAAAATCATGTTTTTAATTGTATCGGTCATTCAAAATGGGTTCCCCTAATTAACAAAATATTTGTATAATTTTAAATTTTTTTAATTGATGATATATCCATGAGTCGTAGTAATATTTTTCTATAATATAGAAACATGGACTGTAAAAAAACAAATATGATTAGATATTTTTTAACAATATCCTCAATATAAAAATTATTCAAAAATATAATTTCACTATAAACATACAATTTTTCATTCTGGTTATAAATAACGAGGCTGGGTGACACATACATAAAAATGATAAATCACAACCCTCATTAGGTAATATTTTTAAATATAAAATTTTTAGATGAGTATAGGTAGAAGGTTCAAATTATCACACAACATAGAAATATAATAATTTTTTATTTTTCAATTATTGCATATTTCATTTTAATAATTGATCCATAATGTTAATATGAACAATAACATTATAGAAATATTTATTGGTAATATATCATTAAAATAAAATGACGCTATCTTTTAGAGTTCTACAAATTAGTTTTAATTCGTAATAGTTACCTACAATCATTGTAAATATAAGAGATGTCTTTTCAATGTACTTTATGGTTGAGGAAAATTATATATTTTAGAACATTAATAAATTATAAATTTATTCCCATACAATTTTCATTGACAAGATCACATAGAATTAGGTATCAAAAAATATAAAATTATGGAATCATGTGTGATTTTTTAATATTTTTTACTATGTTTAGTTTATATTCTTATAAACAAAAAGAATAATGATATACTTCTATATATCTATTATTTGAACCATTAAATGGAAAATTCGATTTTATAAATGCCTCATCAATTTTTAATTGTTTAATGAGAACAAAGAGAGTTGTTATGGTCCATATGATATCATGTTAGGATAATACATGGTGTAATATATACTGAGAGTTCACAAATTTGTGGTAAATAAGATTTATAAATTAAATTTATTTATTTATTATTTGATCAAATCTATCTTCATAAATGTATAATAGTGTTTTATTTCATAATAATACTTGAATAATATATATTTAATTAATTTTCATGAGAGACATGTATACAATGTACACTATTAAGAAATATTTGCTTTATAATTGAAATGATCTATAAAATCACATATAATAAACTAAAGTGAATCATGAAAAATTAAATAATAATGTTTTATCCTTATATTATTATTAAAAAACATATCCAAATAATATATAGTTCCCCATGTATTTTTAAATTCAATTACTATTTTTAGACACATTATGTTTTCTACACACATTTATATAAGAATGGTATAATACTGGTGAACATTATTTTCTGTACCCATCTCAACAATATCATCATTTATTTGAATTCCCTTATTCTTATAATTAACTTCAAACATTTAATCTATATGTAATTAATTGAATAAAAAAATTAACAACGAACCACTATATAAATTTAAACCAAACACATTTTTATATTTTAAATCAAATTATAAAATCCAAGGTTTAAATGTATTAATTTTGGAATTACATTCTATCTAACAAACATTTAACTTTAATTTCATTATACAATTATCTTGAAATTGAAATTATTTTCTTCATGATTAAAAATATTATGGTTTATGTTTTATTTTCCATTATTCATTATTGTAATAATTTAAAGGCATATTTCCCACTATAATTACAAAGAAAAAACATAAGTAAAATATATATTTATGGTTTAATTAAACAAAATAATATAATAATTCTTATATTAAAAAAATACATTGATTAAAGAATCACTAAATTAAGAAATAAAGTAATAAAAAAACATTAATTTTTTGGAATCAATCAAATACATGAAATAACATGTGATAATAACTGTAAATATCGACAAATTTTTTTTATCATAACAAATATATCACAATTATTGGAAAAATCATAACAATTATTGAGAAATTGTAATTTGATATAATTATGAAGTGGAATGGTATATTTTTACATTCAAAAACTATTTCTGAGCCATTCATTTACTCATATATATTATCCAAGTCTTATAATAAAATAGATAAAATATATTCTATTATCTATCCAAACATCAAAATTAGTTAGACTCACTTGAGAGATGGTTTAATGGTTTTAAAATAACACATAATTATATAATTCATAAAAACATTAGCTTTGAAAATTAATCATCCCTTAAAGATAAAGTTATCTTGGAGTATAATGCCCAAATTAAACATTGTCAATGATGGAAAATAAATATTTTTATCATTTTCAACCAAAAAATACAGTCCCTCAACCATTGTAATGACTCATCATTTATTTATTCCATGAAAATTTGATCATATTATAAATATAAAGTAGGAAAAATAAATAATAACACCAAATAAATATATAATAATATCATAGATTCACCTTCTAATTTATACACTTATCATCAAAATTATAATGGTAAATATCCTAGAAAAACAAATCTCAAACCATATAATTTGAAAATAAATTATTATAATACATAAATAAATCACATTTACACATTATAAAATCTAAATATAATAAAAAAATAATCTATTTTATATAATCTCTATAATACTTATCAATTATGAAAAATAGAAACAAAAAATAATAATTTTACCCACACCGAAAAATCTATATAATGAAAAAAATGTTCGTTGGGTTTATGACATTTTTTAAAACATTAACACAGTTTTCCAAATAAAAAAGATTAGGATATAAAAATGTTACAAATAAAAAAGATAAGTGCATTGGAAACCATGCATTAACTAAAAAATATAGGTGGTTGAACTCAAATTATCAACATTATTTTATGAAAATATTATTAATGTCTTAAAAGAAAAAATTAACACATTAAGTCACATATGTATGATATCTATTATAAATATCCTTTTCTCAACCAATTCCATTATAACATTATATTATATATGTATATTTTTATTTTTTTAATTTCAAACCAAATGCTTCAAAATATTTATTATTATTTGAATATCAAATAATACTATAAAAACTTAATAATTATTTTATGGGTAATTCAAATTACATTTTCATATTTATTATTAAAGTTATTGATTGAGTTATATAAAAACATTCTTTATAATTTATTTTCAGTTTGAGATATTGTTCCCAAATTTAATAAAAATTGATATTCTTCATTCTCGATATGATATCACAAAAATTGGTTGGCATCCAATCAACAGTAATTCCATAAAAACATGAATTAGGAAAAAAAAGTAATATGACATCCATTTTAATGATTTTTAAACCAAAATTGAAACATAAATTTAACATAACGTCAAGTCCTCTCCTTTTTAATGATGTGAAAATCATTATGGTATCTTTGTAACGATCACATAATGTGATAACCTGAGTGATATCTTTTCATGATGTCACCAAAAAGGGAAAGCATTCATGAAGTATTCCTAAACACTGTTTTATTAACTCTTTAACTATTTAATATTTGTATATTTAAATTCCCATTTTCTTTAATAAAAAAGAATAATATTCATCTTCAATTCTGTGTATTTTCAATTGTATGTGAACATAGATTTCTTTTGAATGATGGTTATCTTTATCCATAAAAGATATTTATTGTGCCAAAAAATAATTTATTTATAAATAATCCAATATATTGAATATATCAATTATTCTTATTAGAATCACATTAATATATAATCTCCATTTCTGTTGGAAATTATTATCATTATCATAAATAATGATGGTCACATGATTTTCTAATTTTTAGATAATTATATATTTCCCCTAATTTTCCTTTTCAAGTGTCAATTTACATTAAATAATAATTTGACATTCAATTATAGGCCATTATGAAATAATTAGTATATTTAATCCCCTCTTGACAATATAAACATATTAGTTTTCTACAGCAAGAACAAATGCATTATATTTCTCAATATGAACTTACTATTTATATACACCTTCGATGAAGGGTGAAAAAATATCTACATGGTAAATCATTTATCTCATATACATATGGATAGTATTAAATATCCATGTGGTATTATGTCTTGAAATTATTTGTGGTTTCACGTTAAATTCAAATCCATAAAACTTTGAAAATCCGTTTGAAACAATTATTCTATTATTCGTCAAGAAATTATGTTTCTCAATCGAGATGTTATTCAACACACATATTATTCTAAAATAATTCATACATTCTAATATCAATTTTTTTTATTTATTCTTATTATAATTATCTAATATTTTACACTTATAATAAAATAATTATTTTATTATTTTCAATATAATACTCATTATTTTATTCAAATAATAAAATTAATGACACGGGTGAGTTTTACCTCAAGACCACACAATTTTAATCATTCTTCACTATCAAAAAATAATATTTTAGACCACCACATGATTATATATAGACCAAAGAAGTTAATTTGATATTTTATTTTTACATTATAATAATTCTTTAATATTATCTTCATCCTCATCACACAAGATACAAATATTATTAAAATAACAACCGTAATGTTAAAGAAATTTAGAATTATCTTCATTATCATAAATTTTATGACCCCTAATCAAGTATGTAGATATTGTTAATTGATGGTTTCGATTAAAGTGTATGGAAATTAAAAAATTAAGGAACTATTAGATTCATACTTGGAAATTTTGATTATATTCCAAATTAATATTAGTAGAAATATTTCAAAAAATTGAAACTTTTATAGAAGGGACCAGTGATTAAATACATGGAATATAGATAATAAAAATGGATTTAGGTGGATTTAGTAGACATAAAAAAATTATTCATATGGAACTGAGTTCCATTTAATGGCAGTAGGGTGTGTTTCCTTTTTCCTTCACTACTTGAGGTAACTGTATATCTACAAGTTGGAAATATATGTGAATTGGTTATAAAATAGATATATTTTCCCTATAAATTAGATGGATTACATATATAAATTCTTCTATGGTTCCATATAAAATAGAACATAATATTTTGGATGGGGTAGGTATATTTTTTGAATTCAACAAAAAAAACATTATCATTTAGTTACTCTATAATGGTGTATAGTTTCATTTTTTCTCTCAAAAACATGAGGCATGATACTCATATATACCATATAGTAATCATTTTATTACACTTATATATCATCACTGATGATATAATTGATGATTTTATCATATGTCTATAGGATGATAATAGAATTATAGAAAATGGTTTCAGTTTTTTTGTGTTTATGCTAGAGGATAAATTTGGATGATATACATAGAAGGTGGAATGTGATTTGTTGAGTGATAATAAATAACCATAATATATTATTGTATAGTTTTCACATTATAAATTAAATGTTTAATAAATTATAGTTGAACGTTGTGATCATTATCTATATTTGACTTACAGTAGTTTAATAAATTTTTATATATATCATTTATCAATCGTTAATATATGGATAAGCCATATTTTGGGTTTTACATATAATATACAATAATTTTAAAAATATATTAATTTTAAATTTTAAATAATTAATGTTAATATTTTATTAAATAAAAAATTCATGAGTTTGTGGATAAATATTTATTTTCTTGATCAATGATAATGGTCGATCATCATTATAAAGAGGATATATATGGTTTCATATTAGTGGTCACTAATAGTACATAATGATATGTGATTACAAATCTGGAATGAATTGAATGTGGTGGTTGGAATGTGGGACTGAGATAAGAGAGATTCATGTAATGTTACATTATGTGTAGTGGGGATGGAGAATTTTTATGGGAACATGGAGAATGTTAGGTCAGAATACATAATGTAACTCAAGAGCGGTGGTGAATTGTGTCTTTTCAAAAACCATCCATTGTTCTGGCCTTAAATAGACAATGTGATATATATATATAAATGATATGTTTATTTATTTAATAAAATATCCAAAGGATAAATAAAAATAAAGAAAAAAAAGTTTATAGAGGATAATTGCACTAATATCCCGTAGTCCCCTCTACCAATATCCCTCATTGAAATAATGGTATATATCACTAGATTGAACCTCTTATCAAAATAATATTAATTGAAATCTAAGTACAAGTATTAAAAACCATTAAAACAAGGCTAATTTAAAATAATTATGGTTATATAAAATTGAACTTAATATCCATAGCATAGATCATGAAGCTTATACTCAACCACAACTGAGTACGAGCCACTACACCTCCAATAAATCAAAGAGTTGTTTTCAATGTTTCATGTTGATATTCCCAAATTAAATATAATGTAACTGAAAAATTGATTGTTATAATCTTTATAATTGAATATTTTTAAGAATGAAACAATCTGAAGTAAGAAGTGAAGACATCCACAACAAAAACATTCCCTCTTGATCTCTCTAGGATAGTTTTCACCATATTTAGATTTTGGGGTCTGTACATGGTCTAAATTCCTAATTTACCAAGAGTGTGTATCCTCTTATTGAAATGAGTCATCAGAGACAGGGGACACTATGATGCCTTTTTGATTCCAATTCTTAATATCATCATATAGAATGCATATATATTAGGGGCTCAGGTGAAGTCAGGCATCTTAGTTATAGTGGTGAAAAAAACAAGGCGTGTATTACTAATTTTTTTGATCACATAAAACTTTATTCCAAGAGAGTCATGTTTACTCAGAATGATGGGATGAATTTGGTCTTGGATGCGGATCCATCCTACAATCACATGTGGATTTTTGGAATATATTGTTGCTAGAAAATTTCCTCAAGGATAGGGATCAGTATATCTTTGTAATAGTTTCTATAGGTAAAGAGATTGTATTCTAGTCCATGGTGTATGGAAACTGTGATGCACAACAGGGAGAGGTGTGGTGGAAAGATCTCAATAGATTTGACCTTGGCGATCCCCCTTCGTTTCTGGGTGGATATTCCAAGGCTATCATGGATCTCTAAAAGAATAAGGGCATAGGTTCCTTCCCTAGTGATTACAACTCGATCATTGTGAAATTTATTGTTGGTAAGGGTCTTCTAGATTTGGTGTATTTAGGAGATAGATTCACCAGGTGCAATTATCAAAGAAGGAGTCGAATATGTTGTAGCAATTTGGATTGTTTTCTGGATAATATACATGCCATCTCTCGATTTCCTAATGTTGTGGGGGACCATTTTATTCGGGGTTCTCATATCACTATCTCTTATTGATATTTCTTCATCCCATACAGGATGGATGTGAGTGCTTTTGTATTTAGGCTTGGTTCCCCTGGATATCACAAAATGGTCAGTGTGGTTTGGTGGGCTCTGTCTCACGGCTTCTCATCGACGGCCTTCCATGTCAAATTGATGTGCCTAAAAAAGGTTTACAAGCCTGGGTGAAGGGGATTCCCTCTCCTAATCAAGAACTTGGAAACCTTGAGAAAGAGTTTGAGTTCCTGGACTGAAAATAATAATTATTTTTCAGATAATTTCTGTAATTAATATATATTATGGTGTATATTCTATCTATTCCAAATCCATGATTCATTTTTCGTAGAAGTTAAAAAATTCATCTTTTGTTTACTCAAGGAATTTATGTACATTGTATAAACACATTTAGTAATAGGTTCTCTAATGATAAGATACATATAATTAATAATAGAGTCTAAATTTTTAGAAAAATTATCAAAAAATTAAATATAATATATGTAATAGATACTTATATTATCTTACTTTTACTATTTCATATATAATACTTCTATGATTGATATAGTATTTGGATCTCTACAAGATCATTTCCCACTATTTTTCCTTTCACATTCTCACCAAATGTGACTAGTCCTCCATCAATTTGATTCAATGAATGAAATTTTGTTCTGTCTTAAATCATATTAATGGAATGAAAAAATTTTATATACACTTGGGATTTTCATTTTCTATGTCTATTTCTTACAAAAGTAAATAAAAAAAGGTTTTTTTGGGTACCCATATCTTCTTGGGGAAAGTAATATTAGGGATAAATGATCACAAAATCCATATTTTCATTATTTTTCCACAATTTATATCACTAGCTTCATATTTTTTTTAATAAATGATCATTTCATGACACTAATGTGAGTATTTAGAAAAAATTAATGGTGACATGACCTCATATTATAGTATAATAATAGGAAAAAAACTTTGAGTAAGGCACACAATAATTTCAATATAGTTTTTATTTCTCACCCTTATATCATAATGAAAAAAAAATTCTTTTCATAACATTATTTCTCAAAAATTTCATTTTACATATTTTTAAAATTATTTAAAACAAGGGAAACCCTCATATAATATTCGTATTCATCAGGTATTTTGTTAATTTTCATTCCGTGATAGAAACTTTCTGATGTTGAGTATTTAAATTTTTCAAGTTTCTTTTGATGTTTTAGTATGTTATCTATTTTAAAGAAGAAGATTATGAATTCTTTTCCAATAATTATTTTTTGTTAATAACTAGTCATATTATTCTTCTATAATTGAATACTATGTATCTAGTTTATTATTTGAGAAACTACTAGTCACAGAATTAGAAGAGTATTAACAATGATCATTTTCCTCATCTTCCATAAAGAAAATATTGGGTTTTAGATTTGATTGATCCATATCTATATTAGACTTTGAAGGAATGTTGGAGTCATTAGATACACTCCTTGATGCTTTTAAAGCTATTTCTCATGTGTTCTCATAATCTCAATTTTTCAGACATTTATTTCGTAGATTTTTTCATTCATCATTAATTTTAAGACTATCATGTCTTATATAGCCCAATTTCTTACATTCAAATCATTGAAATTATTTTTGTTCTTTATCATACTTCATGAAGAATTTTCATTTTCATTATTTCTTGTAAATTTATTTTGATAATTCTTGTCCATTATGCATTTTCTATTTTAAAATATAAATAATCTCAGTTAATATCTAATTTTTATTTCATTCTTTTTTTATTCTATGCATATGATATGTCACTTTATGAGTAGTATTTTCTTTCTTCACGATAATATTATGATCATCATCTTAATCCTGCATTTTTTATTCATATATCATCAATTTTCCAATTATATTTTTCAATTTCAATTATTTTTAATGTGATTTTTTGAGTTTTACATTAGACATTAAATTCCATTTTGAGGGACATACTATGAGTATTTTAAATTCACGATCACATTGGATGATATGTTATTATATAGTAGTAATATTATTGAAAATTTGAATAATCCATCCTTTTATCTAAGTGGTTATTTCCTCATCATGAATTCTAAATGTGTTGAGCATTATATTACATAGAGTATAGATTATATGTACTATAATTTTTGTTCCTTAATAGGATACATTGAAAAAAATATTTTGGTACAATTCATCTCTTTTGAATTAATATTGTAGTTGCAATTTTTTTAGTAGTCCTTGTTTCTTTTTTCTCATTAATCATATAAGAAGTAATTATTTTTAAGTATACTTTGAAAAAAATATGTTTCTAATATATAACCATACATTATTTCAGGCATCCATAATTGTCAACATTAAAATATGGGGATCATTTAAAATACATATTATTGATGAATATTTTATTGATAATAAATGATATAATTTCCACACATTTTGTTAAATATGTTTATTTATAAAATATTTTTGATAAGATCATTAATTTTAAAATATGGTGAAAATTCAAATTTTACCCATTTAAATTTCACTGTATAATATCGAACATAAATATCTTACTATCTCATAAATGAACATTATATTTTGTTACTTTTTTATTTACTTAATTTGATACAACTTTGGTTAAGGATATTAGAGCTAAAGAGTTCATTGGGATTTAGTAAATGTGCCATTAGGCCATTGGTAGTCTGGAAAAGCGAATTTGGACATCACATTAGTGTTTGGTCCATATCTTAATCATACGTTCTTGTATTCTTCCCGCATTGTTACAAGGAATTGATAACCCAAATTTTCACATATGATCCTTCTAGATGGACAACTAATTCACGTGTTTTTGTGATCAATATTGTGGTTCTAGTGGGATTAAAATATTTTCAATAATTGCCTCATTCAAATTTGAAACCACTTTTATCCAAGCCTCTCCTCCACTCTATAAATATGTGTTTTTATCATTTTTTATGTTTCAAGATGTCAAATATATAATTTAAGGTAGAAGTTATTTGTTTCACCCTAATTCCCTATCCATTTTATGATGGGTATCCCGTGAAGAAAGGATCCCCTCATCGAAGCCTTCTTCTCTTATTCATGATGTAATGTTTTCATTTGGGTAATAAGATTCATATTTATTATTTTATTAATTCTATTTTTTCATATTTTTTTAAATTATATTTTTATTTATACGTCTATTTTAGGATTGAATCACGATTGGATATGAAATTTTGTTCTACCCTTTCAATATTTTTCTAATGAAAAATGTCTCCACGATGACCACACCTCCCATAGAAGAGTATTTCTATTAGTTATTTATCTACCATCAACCCTCTTCTTTTAAATATTTTTACTAATTGAGATACTAAATTTTACATAATATGACCCATTAATTGAGTTTTTAAACTAAAATAAACACATCACAAAATTGATCATTTATCACAAAAAAACGCGAGGATTAGTATTGTGTAAATTGTGAGAGTGTAAACTTAATTGCTAAAACAAGACACATGGGATAAATTTGTAGAGATCAAATGTAATCCCTACAATGAATTCATACACATTTTTGAAAATGTACTGGTTCCTTAATTTACCAATGACCATAATCTATGTTTATAATATCAATCAAAGTAGGGTGATGTGATTACAGGTTCCAAAGATATCTTAGGGTTTAATTATCTTTATATTTATAGAAATATTAATTCCACTAGGATTGAGGGGATAAAAAATTAAGGGACCATAATTATGTTGATATTAATTTAAATGATAATTATTAATAAATAAATGAAGAGGTAGAGTTATATCGTTTACATATTTTAGATATTTTCTAAAAAACATATTCTTATTGTTTCTTTTTATTAGATCTTCATTTCAAAAATAAAAATATAAATATTATACAATATTCTTCTAGAAAAAGTCTTCTAGATTTATGAATAGTAAAGCCACAAAACTCCTTTAAAGTATTGTTTTTATTCCCATTAATGTTATTTTGAAATTACTATTAAGAAGTTTTCAATTTTACCACTCCATTGAGATATGACCCTGGTCAGTAACTCTAAAACACCTATGTGCCCAAAAATATCACTAATCATTTGAAAGTTCCATTGAATGCACCATTAAAATTTTAATCCTTTCAAAATATGCATGTAATTTATTCAACAAATTAGAGGAATTTTTTTTATTTTTCATTTCAATGCTTCCTTCTCCTCTTTCTTTCTTATTTCCCCTTTCTCATGTTTTTTTTTTCACTTCTTTTACTCTCTTCTTTTATTATTTTGGACCGACTCGAAGATTATTTTATTATGGTCTACATTTATTGATTTATTTCTGATATTTAATTTGTATATTACATGATCCAATTTCTATGATCACTTTGATCTTGACCCAAATATTGAACGCAACCATATGGCTCAAATCCGACATTCTAAGCCTTCCGGAAGTTTCAACATTCAACCAGTTGGAGAATTCCTCCACTCTATGAACATTAAAATTGGAATAAATTAAAATTCAAACATAAAAAAAGAACTAATGGTTGAAAATAATGTAAATTAATAAAATAGAACTATTCGAGAGTTGTCTACACAAGACATTTACTATCAAGGAAATTGAATTTCATACCCATATCTAAATCAGACATTAAACTGGAGTCTGGGTTAATTCATCTTCCTACAATGTTTCAGGGATTATATAGTGAGGATCTACAAGATAATTTAAAAGAATTTAATGTTGATTTCTCAACATTAAAACCAAGAAATGTTTCTGAAGAACAAATCAAACTAAGAGCATTTAAATTTTCACTTTATGGAGCCGCAAAAGATTGGATGTATTATTTACAACATGAAGATGTAACATGTTGAAATGAATTGAAATATCATTTCATGCAGATATTTTTTCCATCACCAGGGACCACATATATTCAAAAAGATATCTCTGGGATCATGCAACAACAGTCGTAGTTGATATATGAGTTATGTGAGAGATTCAAGAGGTTATGTGCAAGCTGTCCACATCATCAAATAAATGAGAAAATCATTATCTAGTACTTCTATAAAGGACTCCCAACAATGGATAGGATCATCATGGATGTCCTGGCTATAGTATAATTGGTGGAAAATTCACAAGTGTTTTCACGTGAATTTATTGACATAATGGACTAAAACTCAAAAAAATTGGTTATCAAAGTTCACCACATGTCAGGGGTGTACATCATGTAATCACTTCTCCTCTTGAGAGTCATTTGATTGATACCATGTTAGAATAAATGACCACTATTGTGAGGCAGATTGTTTTGGCTCGAAGAATATCAAACCCACTCCTATAAATCTATGGAATATTTCCTCTGATACAGACAACCCAACTTAATTTTGCCCAAAACTATAAGGAACAAAAGATTTTGTAACTGTGTTTCTTGGGAGACCATATCAGTAGTAACCAAAACCATATCCCCAAAATAATATTGTTTCCTTTTATCCAACATAAAACCACGGGTGGAAGGATCAATCAGACACGAGTTATGTCTCTAGACAACCACAAAGGCCTCCTTTTCAACAAAACTCCATGAATCCTCCGCCTTACTAGTAAGGCTTCCAAAAAACCCCAAAAGAGATTTGAATCCCAAGAATCAACAATCCAGCAACAAGGGATTCACCCATCAAAGGTAGATTCTATCACTGCGACCTTTTGAAGCAAATTGTTCGTAATAAAATGACTGAGCTAAAGAGTCAATGTTTGGAGATGAAGGAACTAAAGACTCAAATGATCAATATTTCCACCGCCCTCCATGAACATGTAAGTAATAATTTTTAAAATAAACTTTCCCAATCTACTTTAAATCCCTAATGGAATGTCAGTGCCATCATATTGAGAATTGGGAAGAAACCAATTGATACAACTTCATGTATTGTTCCACCAGGATTCACCTTAACTTTGTAGAAGACCCATTCAAAACTAGATTATGAGAAACCCAAGGAGAAAGGTAAAGGTAAAAAATTATTAATGATGTTCCTGATAAACTCCTCCCCTTCCTAAACAGGATTTTACAATCCATAAAGATGGGTGAATATGTGATATAAAAAGGTGTTTTGGATATAATTCAATCAATTGGAAATCAACATCCCTATACATTAAACCATCATGAAAACACAAGGTATGTAATATTCTTAAAAGAACATGTTAACTATTGAATAGGGCTCAATGCAAATGAGAGGATGAATCTTGGAAGAAATGTTTCAGAACTCATTATACCAACTCTATCAATTCCAAAAAAATTAAAGGATCCTGAGACATTCGCTATACCATGAACCATAGAAGAGTTACACTTTTATGAGGATCTTTAGGATTTTGTGGATTCTATAAACTTGATGCCTCACTCTACATTCTCTTATTTATAGGATGGTCAGTAGAAGCCGGCGAGAGAAGTGGTGTTGTTGGAAAATAGAGCTAAAATATATCTCATGGGATTCCATGGGGATATACTTGTCTGAGTAAGACACATGATCTTTGCTATAGATTTTTATGTTCTTAACATGGATGATGATTAGGTATGTTCTCATTCTCCCATTATCATAGGTAGACCCTACCTCAAAATTGAAAAAACTATCATAAATGTCAATGACATTACATTTTCCATGGATTTTGGTGATGATGATTTAATATTAAGTGTTATGCACTTGATGTAGTACCCCTCATAGGACCAATATTCGTTTTTTTCCTCATTTTGAACCACCAATTAAAAACCCATGGAATTTGATTTTCTTATGCTTACGTAGATTATGAATATTGGTTGTAGTTTGATTTATAAGAGAATTTCAAAACTAGTTTCTAATGCACAATAAAATCTTAGATTTGATTTTGAAATGGATTCATAATCTGATTTTGATCATGTGATCTCTGATTATGACATGGCTATTGAATATGATGATGTATTTGATACTTTATTCTCTTGTTTGGATGATATATATTCTGATACTTCACTTCATTGTTCACATATTTCAGTTCATTCGATTTCTATATTCATACATCAACCTCTTACATTGGGAGTCAATCCATTTCCACCTGATCTCAAATACTCATACTTGTTTGGTGGTGAGAAAATACCTGTTATCGTTTCTAACAATCTACCTTTTGAACAGGAAGAGAAACATTTGAATATTTTCCGGGAGAACATTAAGAAAATCAAGTGGAGATTTTCTGACATATCAGTTATTAAAAATTCCATTCACATGAACAAGATTCATTTGTAGGATGGGGCTAAACTATTTATGTACCCACAAAGGAGACTCAATCCAACCCTTCTAGAAGTTACTAAAAAGAGGTTGAAAATATTTTCAAGGAAGGTTTAATTTATCCTATTTTAAATTCATAGTGGGTGAGTCCTATTCTAGTTGTGCCTAAAAATTAGTGTAACAATTATTAAAAATGAGAAGGATGAGTTAATTCTCATGTGGGTAGAAAATATTTAGTCTGTGTGTTTTGATTATAGGAAACAAAATCATTCTAATTGCAAGGACCATTTCCACCTTCAATTTATCGATTCGATGCCTGAGAGACTAGCAGGCATGACAAACTATTGTTTCATGGATGCATTTTCTAGATATTTTCATGTTCCTGTTTCTCTATAGGATCGGGAGAAGAAAACATTCACTCTTCCATTTTGTACGTTTGCCTATCGGAGGAGGCAAGTTGTACTTTTCAATTCCACAAGTACCTTTTAGAAATTCATGGTGAGTATTTCATTGATTTTATTTAGACTTTCATGGAGGTATTTATGGATGATTTTACCATGTAAGGTATTCATTTTATAATGGTATCTCTAGTTTTTGAAAGGATTTGAATCATTGTATTGAGAAGAATCTGGTCTTAAACATTGAAAACATTCATTTCATGGTAGAGGATGGGATTTTCATGGGTAATGTAATGTTATATCATGGGATAGAGGTTGATAAATCTGAGGTAGATATCATTTCACCATTACCATATCCTTCATGTGTGTGTGATGTTACATCATTCCAAGGGAATGCAATATATAATCAGTGCTTCATCAAAGATTTTTGTATGATTTATCTTCCTATGAAACAATTACTTCAAAAGGATTTTGATTTTTGTGTTTGATGATTCATGTAGTGTAGCATTTGATGTGCTAAAAATGTGTTTGAACACTCCACCGATCATACATCCCCCAAAATAGGTCAATCCTTTTGAGCTATTCTGTGACACCTCCAACATTACGGTTGGAAATGTCTTATCATAGAGGGTGGAGGGACATTCCAATTTTATTTCATATTCAGCGAGGACACTGGATTCAACCCAATCAAATAGAATAACCACAAAAAATATGTTCCATATCATCATAATTGATTTAATTAAATTATTGGTCATATTTATTGGGCTCTAGAGTAGTTTTTTTTCCTGAACATGCACTTTTGAGGTACCTCTTCATGAATACAGATGCGAAGCATAAACTATTCTGATGGATTCCCCATATTTAGGAATTTTTTATTGAGAAAAATGATAGGTAGGGATCCAGAAACATGGTGGTGGGCCACATGAGTAGGCTTAGTCAAACACAGGAGGATGATACATTGGACCTAGTAACACTTCAGGACACATTACCTGAGTATCATATTTATTCCATATTAGGTGCTCATCCTTGTTATGCTGATTTAGTTTACTACCTTAATTCCTCTGAAATTCTTTTAAATTTATAGAAACATCAGGTCCAAAAGTTAATGAGTGAGTCAAGATATTATGCTTGGGATGATTCATACCTATGGCACCCGAGTAGTGTCCAGGTTATTTGGAGGCATGTTCTTGATCATGATTTAGATTCTATTTTACATTTTTTTCATACACATTATTTTGGTGGATACTTTGGACCCCAATATATAGCTAGTAAATTCATGGACATGAGATTAAAATGGTCTAGAATATTCAATGATTCCAATACATTTTTTAAATCATGCACTTGTTTCCAACACATAGGAAACATTTCAAAGAGACATAAGATTTCCCAACAACCCATACTATTCTATGAAATTTTTGTTGTATAGGGAATCA
Organism: Viscum album; assembly: GCA_963277665.1. Lineage (NCBI taxonomy): Eukaryota > Viridiplantae > Streptophyta > Magnoliopsida > Santalales > Viscaceae > Viscum > Viscum album. The sequence continues at coordinate 1,355,022,706 of OY728142.1, read as the reverse complement.
ATTTTATCATCTCGTTTTCTAGTTCATTTGGTTTTTTGTATATTTTTGTTGATGTTGACTGTGTGAGTAAATGAGTGGACCAGTGTCGTGACAACAACAAGCCCGAATTCCATATGCCAGGGGTTGGAGACTAGAATCGGAAAAGTGTATCCCTAAAAAGTGATGGAATTTCCTTTAAACATATAAATCACAAAATATATGAACACAAGAATATGCAACCACGAAGTAAAAAATGTAGTACTAAAGGTGTGTAAAGAACGTAATAGGGCCATAATAAAAGATCAGCAGAAAAGTGAAACTTTAACCGAAAAAAATAAAAAAGCTCCTAGAATTTTCCACCAAGGATCCTACAATAAGGGTAGGTACAGCTCATCTCCACGACAGTCAATGTCAGCCAATATTCTCCACATACTATCTAGTCCTATCTCCCACATGTATTTTCCAACCTGCTCACCATCTACAAAAAAACACAACAACGTGTGGGGGAAGCCCATGTAGTGGTGAGTATAAAAATGCCCACTAGGGACCCCAGGACCCTTGAATGTCTCTCATTATTCCAAAAATGGATACCACAATGAATGAACTAAATCAAAAAGAAAAAAATCAACAGGAGCAGCTCAAACCTGGTATATATAAAGAACAAAAGTACAAATTATTAGTTGAGAACCTTGATTATTTTATTCTATCAAGAGGAATTGTTACTATACATACAATGTCTGACCCACTAAATATTGAAAGGTACTATCCCCGAAAGACACACACAAGATACAACCCCCTAGAAATTGATATGTACTAACACCTATAGAATCGATTGGTACAAGCCCCACAAGTCCTACACTAGAACTGACCCTCTTGGAATCGATATGTACTAACCCGCACAAGACCCACATAGAATATGACCCACACTAGATCATTATGTGCTCACTCCCATAGGATCTTATCTCCACATGATTATTACGTCGCTGATAAATGTTGGGCCACTCTAATGCTAGTCCTTGTCAGTCCACATACATCTGATCCACAAAGGATCCCTAGGTGATGATCTACATATGATCTCTCAATGATGATTGAGAGAGGATCGCAATGTGCTGACCCACATAAGATAACTCAGTACTAAACTATGAATTATCTGTCTCCAACCTCCACCTCACTACCCCCACTGGATTATCAATCATAGTTTGATTGATTCTGGAATAAATTCTCCTAAATCCACTAGTTGTATTTCATCTAGCATAAATTCCTACTAAGAACTAGTCTGATGATCCATTAGGTCATAAGGGATTCAATGCAACAGACGGCGGATCAACTGGACGCCTAGTCTGTATGATATAGGTATTTTAGTGTTAAAGGCCTGGTTGGTTTAAACATCCATCCAACCCATCTGTAATTCAACATTATCCAAAAATCTTATGGTGTAACTCAAAATGGAAGTGCATCTCCAAATATCCAATCAACACAGACAGTTCCTAAAACAGAGGTCTGGTTCACTTGATACAGTCACATAAGCATAACTGGACATGAGAGGAGTCCAGATGCAGTTCGAAATGGCCCACCATGAGGGGGATGAGGCGAACCAGTTATAGTCAACTTGACCCTCCCTAGGGCTTACCCAGCCTGGCCCGAAACAGCCTAGGATAGCCCGATTGGGATAGATCGTGGGAGGCTCAACACACTGGCAGGCATGACCCACGCAGGGTCATGCAGTCCATAGCTCCTGAGCGGCTCAATGAAGACCTTCGGCTCCATTATTTGGAAGAGTCACATAGTTTCTCCTCATCTCAAGAAAGACCAACTAGGAGTGATTCCCTTGCATACTCAGTCACATCTTCCATCAGCACAGCGCACGATGATGCGCCTACTCCATCTACACAGGTGTCCTCTACCAGACGCCTATCTAACCATCGGGTTGCAACTCTTACACAGTGGTTGGCATTTTTCATCCGTCTCTATTGGATGCTTCCACCAGTGGCCAATGCCGTCAGAACTTCCTCAAGGCTCTGATGACGCTCTGAAGCCTCATTTTCACTTCTGCTCGCTCATACAGGATCCTTGGGATGCCGTCATCACTATGTGGCTTCTGGATTCTTGATTCTGATGAGTTAAAGAATTTTCCCCCGAAGAATGATATGAGATAAAAGTGGCCGATGGTCCGGGCCATGTTCATTTGGATCTCCACCTCCGCGTTAACATTATTACAAGAAGAAAAATAAATAAATAAATCATCATAGATAGTTATTATAAAATAAACCCCCAAACTCATGATTAATTGGTCATATCATGGTTATTGGTGGGGGAGAGACCACATTGGAGTGTGGTCATCGGCGTCTGTTGGTCCTGTATCACCACAGCCCAAGCTTCAGTCATCCATTGGTGGATGTTTCTATTGGACTTCTCCATAGGTTCCTCAATTGTTGAATTCATGTCAAAACCCCACCCCAATCTCCATTTAAATAGAATGGGAAACCCCCTGTGTTGCATGTCATTAATGAAGATAATTTATGAAAAACAATTAATTATACAACATTGAGGTTACAAAGTTAATGGATCAAGAAATTAATTGGATTGACAACCCATCATCCCTACCACTGATTCTCATTCACTGGAGATAAAGTAATAAGGTATCTTTTTTGTTATTTTATTATTTATCTATAACGTCCAAAATTTATCATTCTATTGCAGCCTAATATGGTTGAAATGAAGCTTCTCTTAACAGAATCCTTTTGCTGTGGATTTTTCTGTGTTCTCAGATTTCAATTCTGAGCAATGTTTCATATGATAAAAAATTATGCATATGCATTTACTGAACATACATTTAAAAAAAGTTCAAAAATTTCTTTCTAGGCACCCCGATCCTCGAAATAACATGATTTCAATTTATTCATACTCTTAATAATTCCAAATAATTTAAGAAAATGACTTGAAATTTTTGGGTCATTGCATTCTCCCCCCCATAGGTAATTTAGATCTTGAATGCTATAAAAGAACTAGGGATCTAATGGGGGTACAGAGTGTGTATCTAAGCCTCCCACTTCAATGTGATCTTGTGGAAGTTCATGTGCTAAAAAAAACTCGTACAAGAGGAATCAACCTACCATGGAGGATCCACTCTTATCTATCATCTATCTTTACTGGAAACTCTCCAAACATCACCCCATCATTGATGTACATCTTCCCCAATCTATAATGTGAAATAGATTATGCAGGTATCTACTAATTTGTGACACATCGAATACATTATCCACTCGGTGTATGATTGGGGGAAGAGTTAGAAGGTACACCACCTTTCCTACTCTGCGGATGATTTTGATGGATCTGAAGAACCTCAAAGATAACTTTCCACCTCAGTCAAACACTGATAATCCTTGTTAGGGTAAGGTCTGTAAGAATACATGGTCACACTTCTCAAACTCCAGGGGTCTCTATCTTTAGTCGACATAATAATTTTGTTGGATCTGTGATGTATTCATCCACTCCTGGATGATTTGATCCTTCTATGTGGTAGACAATACCAACTCTAGACTCATAAGTGCTAAAACACCTAGGTCTGTCTAGAAAAGAGGTGATCTGCATGGTCCCCCATAAAAATCCTCGAATGGGGACATGCTGATGCTAGTGGTGGTGTTATAATTATTAATGTATAAAAACTACACTAGGGCCAGGTGGTCCTCCCAACTATTGCTGAAATCGAGGACACAAATAAAAATCATTTCCTTGAATGTATGTATGGTATGCTTTGTCCAACCATATATATAAGGGAAAAAAATAGTTCTCAAGTGTATATGTGTTTTGAACTCATCCTGCAGTCTCTTCCTTAATAGGGACGTAAAATTTTTATCGTTATCTGAGATGATCGTTGATGACACTATATGGAGTCACACTATCTCTTTCATAGAGAGGATTCCCATTCCTTATATTGATCCATGTTCACGAATGGTTAGGATGTGGGAAAACATGGTGAGTCATTAAATAATCACCCATGTGGAATCATGGCCCCAGAATGTTCTTGGGTGCCCTATAATGATGTCCTTGGAGATACCATCCCACATACAGTCTAGTACCTCATGTGGTTTTTCTAAGTTCACTGGTACATGATGCTCAACCTTCACATGATGACATGGGAGGTTTCATGATACAAACTCTGCCACTGCCTTATCTATCCCTATCTGGTAGTACTGACTCTAGAGATCCATGTACACTTTCTCTACTCCAGGTTGTACCGCTAATGGGTATGTGTTAAAATACATCAACACCTCCTATTGTAGCATCACTGATACCATAAATCATACTATTTAGAGAAAAATTGTACAACCCACCATAAAAAAATCATAGAAGAGACCATCTAGAGTATATATGAGCTTGTCAGGACTCATAGTCAATGTCCCCATGTTGTGCCTCCTGAAATCAGTGAAGATGTAGGGAAGTGATAGTAAGAGACTATAGGTATGATATTCCATCACTATACATGAAGGATATTTGCAACCCACATTGCTGAGCTATTGCCTCAATCACCAACTGTAGACCATTCCTCTTACTGGGTTCGTCTACTACTATGTTCCCCTTCCAAGTAGTATAGACTATATCAAAGTCATAGTCATGGAGTAACTCTATTAATCAGTTGTTTATCATGTTCATGTTCTTATCTAAGAAGATATACCTGAGACTCTTGTGATTATACTAAACAATAAACCATTCACACATCATGTAGTACCACAACAACATCATTGAAAAGACCACTGCTGCTTACTAGAGGTCAAGGGTATCATGGTTTGTCTAGTTCTATCTCAAAATTTGCGCTCCATAGGTGATCAATAGTCACTATTAAATAAGATCCCAACCTAGTATAGTCCGTGTTGTGTCGCAATGGTCCAAAAAACCCAACTCAATATTCTTGTTTCCTAAATATTGGTCACTCATCAATCTCTGCCTCATCTCCTGAAAACATTTTTGACACACCACCATCTATAGGAACGACTACCCATTGATCGTCAAAGCTGACAAGGGTGTCTCTACCCAAGATAAGTCAGGTAAATTTTTTTGGTTGTACCCAACCAATCCATGGAATATCCGCACTTAGTCCCCACTCCTGGGTAGCTCCAAAGCATGAAATTCCATTATCTTCATTTAATGGTCAACAACTCCAACATCCATGAAAAATATGCCCCTGTAAGTGGACATCCTATATCAAGAACAAGAACATTGAGAGAGTTCCATAAGGATAGGGAAATATTAGTGTATCTAGGACTATCTATAGGTGAGTGGAATGATCCTCATCCAATGACGTATATATCATGTTGTCCTTGATGAAGGCCACTGCCTAGCGATCAAGGAATGGCAGAAATATCAGGTTCATGAGACCCATGAACACTTCCATAACATTGGTCATGCCGAAAGGCATCACCATGAACTCGTAATGGACATAACATCATTGGAATTATATCTTAGGCATGTCCTCATCCCGTACTATGAGATGATGATAGCCTGATCTAAGTTATATGTTTTAAACCCACTGATCTTCCTTTAGACGATCCAAGAGATCATTATTCCTCAAGAGTGGATACTTTTTATTCACGTTCAACTAGTTTAGGCACCGATAGTTCACACAAATCCTCAATCTCCCATTTGACTTCTTGGAGAACATGGTAGAGGATGCCCACAATGAAACACGTGACTTTTTGAAACCATTTCCCCATAAGTTCTCTAGTTGTACCCACAACTCCTGAAACTCCATGAGAGCCATACGATATGCTGGTGTAGATATCAGTGCCATACAAGGGTACAAGTCAAATTAAAAGTATACCTCTATGCATGGTTGTTGTACTAGAACATCATCATGATAGAATCAACATAATGACCCACCAATACATGATAACTTAGACTCCCCATGCCAACTTCTCCGAGGGTGAGGCCAGCCAACTAGTGATTGATCGTCTGCACCCTCCTATGAGAAAGCCCATCCTATGCTATAATGTTTCCCTTCACACCAGTGGAGGAAACCCTGATCCCATCCTCATTGAAAAATTAATTTTTTTTATTAAAGCAGTCTATCTAAGTATAGACTTTGGATAGACAGTCCATAACCAATATGACATCGTAAGGCCTCAACGCTTCTATAAGGAGATCATAGCCGAAGCTCTCACCGCATAGAGTAAGATCACTTTATCGGTTCCAGTTTGTAATCATAAAATCCTATACCATTGGAGTCTCTAATCATAAGTATAGAGCCAATGACTCTATCAAAATATTTATGCTCTGAACATGTGTCATGGAAATGAAAGAGTGATTGGATGATCTGTTTATATGTACTTTATATAGGGTGTAATAGTCAAATATCGTACCTCTAATCATCTATGGGGAGCTGTTTTCGTAGGACTCAACATCTTGAATATGTGCTTCCCCATGTTCACCTTCTCCGAGTGTTTGGGGAGGTCGTTCGGGCTGTGGTTATGGTAGAACCTCAAATCGCCTCCCACCGGCTGCTGCATGGACTACTCCTTTTCCTTTTCGGTTAGCCTGCAGACCACCTCACATGAATCTCTTCTTTTTTTCTCGGCAGTTCTTCGACCATTTATTGATCATCAATAGTGTGGGTTGGGAAGTCATGGTCCTTGTGTCCCTTCCTGTTGCACGTGAAGCACATTCTACCTCCCAGATGACCTTCTATGCCTCACAAGATATGTACCACTGACCCTACGTCATCTAGTCATCCACCGATGGGTCTAGATCTCTTGGACCTTTTCATCGTCTATCTACTACCTCCTATAGATGACTCGGACACATGTCTTTAGGAGTTGGCTATCACCGTCAGTTCCTACATTGTTATTAATCTCTCCATCAATAATGCTTTCTTGAGAAAACTGGCATGCATCTGGATATTCAGTGATATCATAAATGTTGTAATATCCCACCAAAGACCCTAGTCAATTGATCAGGCCTTGGAGAATGGGTCTTGTACCATGTTAGTTGAGTAGTGTGAGTGGTCAGTGAATCTTGATGAGTACTGGTCTACTATCATGTATCCATTATGTATGTGTAGGATCTCTTATATATGCATAGTGCATTGTGTCACTGGAACGAATTCCACACTAAAGAGGATCTCAATGTCCGTCCATGTGAGGGTCATCTCGTCATGTGTCTTGAACATCAAGCTCCACCATCACTCTGTTTTACCCTACAAAAGGATAGAAACGAAGATAACCATCAACTCTACTAGTGTCACAACCAAGTGAAGAACTCTAGCCACAACCTCCAGCTAGTCCTCATCTTCCTAGGGATCTGTCTCATCTCAAAACCTCAAAGGAATGTGTATGTGAAAATAGTTGAATGTACTCCATCAGGGGGAATGATCTGCTGGTGGGGAAAGTGAAATATGTTTCCCAACAATTTTTGGTGCTATTGGTGCACCATCCAAAGGTGCTACCACAGTAAGAGGGCCATGCATCGAAGCTTCATTTCTCGGTGGGCCATCATCTCGTACTCTCTCTTTGGAATACAGTCTTGCTATCTACATGATGACATAATGAAAATAAAATGGTACACCATAGTCAATAAGCTATACCTAGTGAGTTGACTCAAAAAATATCAATGTAATAACATTTCCAAACACCTGCAATCAGTGTTTTCATTCACCGAGTCAGAAATTAGTTTTCAACATCCTATTTTATGGATACGTTGGCCACGATACCAAAAATGGACTCCCTAAATAGAAAACCATACACAAATCACATAATAATATTTCTCCATTAAAATGATTAGAGACCTAGTTCTTTGGTAGAATAGACTCCTCTAATACCACTTTGTCACAACCTGTCACCGGAAACCCATTTCATGACATCCCTAAGCCCGCCATCTATAGGACAGTGGTTTGTGACTAGAACATAAAGGAATATCCCTTAAATAGGAAGGCTTTATCTCTTATCATGAATTAAATACAATCCAAGAAAACAAAAATATGCTTCCGCTATGTAAAATTTCAATAGTAAATGTGTGTACTAAAAAGTAAAGGGGACGAAATAAATTCCCCATATAAATGTAATACTATAACAGAAAAACCTAAATTGGCCTCTAGAATCATCCAATGAGGATCCTACCTGAAGAGTACTACAACTCGTCTCCACTAACATCCACCTTATATAATCTCCTCTGTGTGGCTTCTGGTCCATTCTCCCTCTAGTCTCATCAATGTTTCTAGTTATCTTCACTAGAAACAACAACATACGGGTGATTCCCAAGCATGGGTGAGTATAACAATACCCAATAGGGTCCCCGAGACCATCAATAGTCTCTCAGAATTCCAAAAAGGAAAAAAAATCATAATCATAAAAAAAAAGAACAGAGAAATATGGACTACTCAATCTAGGTATATGAAATCCCAGAAGTATTGATGATTATCCATGAATATAGACCATCTTATTCTATTGAGAGGCACCACTACTAACCATATTAAGTCTATCTCAAATATAATAGATAGGTACTAACACCCGAAAGATCCACACAGGATCTGAACCACCCAGTGTCAATAGGTACTAACCCCCGCAAGACCCACACATGATCAGTATGCGTTGGCCCACCCAGGATCGATGAGCACTAAGACACTCAGGATTTGACCAACACATGATCTGAATGTCGATGTCCATGACAGGCTACTCTAATACTTGCCATCATCATTTCACATAGTACTGATCCACACACGATATCCAGGTGCTGATCAAGTGAGGATCACTTAGTGTTGAAACACACAAGATCACTAGGTGTTGACCCACACATGATTTACTGCTATTAACCTCCGTATTATCTATCTCCAACCATCTTCTCACTCCCAGACACTATATTCCCACTCATAGTAATCTTGATTCGAGGGGAATCACATATCTGCCATCAATTATCTTTCAACCAGAACTAAATCCCACAATAAAGTATCCTGATGATCCATCATGTCAAATGGTCTTCAAGGAAATAGACGACATGCAAACGAGATTCTCAGTATGTATGTTATAGTCATTTTAGTGTCGAGTTACTAGTGGGTTTCATGGTTGATCTAACAAAGTATTACTCCAACATTATCCAAAACTCTCATGGAGTACCTCAAATGGTCTGTCTCGCTCCCAGGGCTCCAACACCATAGACAGTTTTTCAAACAGTCATTTAGTCGAATGATTTGGGAACATAAGAAATACTGGAACCTGAGAGGGGTTCGGGTTTTGGCTAACCCAGTTGAAACGACCCAACATGACCCAGTTCAGTTCGACGAATCCTGGCCCAATCCATCCTAGGCCAGCCACATTGGGATAGGTTACAACGCGCTTGGCCCACCTGCTGGCGCGACCCAAGCGGGGTCGTACAGTCCGATGCTCATGAACGGCTCAAAAGAATCCATTAAACTACATTAATTGGCATCAACATATGGAACAACCTCATAACCCGTTGGACCCACTGGGATCAGATCCCTTTCCAGCTCTCCTGTAGCTTCCTTCTGCTTGGCATGTGATGAGTGTCCACCTCCACCTCCACTGTTGATCGCTGCCATCTGCACGTCTGACTGCCATGGCACCTAGTGGAGCCTCTATTCCACCGTGGTCAGCAGTTTCAGGTAGATGCTCTCATTCGTCGGTAATGTTCATCAGCGCTGCTTCACTGGTGTCATGCCAACACATCTTTCACAGGGCTCTAGGTATGCTCTAAAGCACTATTTTCACATCTTCTCGTGCCTACGGGCTACACGGGATGTCGTTGTCATTGCATGGCTCTCGAATTCTTGATTCTGATGAGTTGAAGAATAATCCCCCAAATAACTCAGTGAGAATGAAGTAGTGGAGGGTCCGACCTTGTTCATTTGGCATGCACCCTCCATGTTAACTTGATAACAAGAAGGAATAAAAATAAATAATTAATCATTGATAACAATAATAAAATAAACCAACTACCTTATGATTCATTGGAGGTATCAAAGTCATTGGAGGGAGGAGAGTCCTAGTTAGAGTGAGGTTGTCGGAAGTTTTCTGGTCCCAGATCATCGCTGCTGAGGAATCTGTCCCCCATTGGTGGATATTGTCGTAGGAAATCGCCAATGGTTTCTCACTTGATGAATCCATGTAAAAAACACACCCCAAACTCTATTTAAAGTGAAGGGGAAAGAACATGTGTTTCTTGTCATTAATTTTTTTCATTTAGGAACTGAAATTAATGCTGCAACATTGATGGTACATATTTGGAAGGCCAAGCTGCTAATTAGCTTAACAACACATCAGTCCAAACACCACCGCTCATCTCATGGAGGATAATAAATAAAATAACATGTTGAGTTACATTATTATTTTCTAATAAATATCATTATTTAACATTTTATCCCCACCGACTGTGGTCGAAGTGAATATCAAATTATGTGAATCCCGGTGATTTGGATTCAATGGTGTTATCGAATTTAAATTACGAGCACCGGTTCAAAAGGATTAAAATGTCACCTGTGGGCAGACTGAACATACATTAAAAAAGGTCAAAAATTCATTCTGGGCATAGCGGTCCTTAGAATAATGCGCAGTCAATTTTCACAAACATGTAATAATTTCAAATAATTTTAAAAAAAATTACATGTTATTTTCGAGTCATTACAATGATATTGAATATATTCCATGAAATTAGTCGATATTATATCTAGTATTTATAACACTAAACCATTATAGTTCTTTTGATTTTATTATTATTATATTTATTTAATATTCAACCCTATGGATGTAATATTATTGTATGTAATATTTTGAAAACATTAGATGGTTTCTAGTAAGGGTGTAGTAATTTTCCCATATTTGGAATATAAATATTTTGGGAAAACCATGGTGATAATATAGTTATAAGATAATATAATTAGATTTTAGTAAATATGTAATGTTGGGGATTTTATGAAATGATAACACATTCATGATTCTAAATAGTTAATGTATGATTTAGCATAAATTCACCAAGGGGTAATTATCCTGAAAATAATGGGTCGGTATTAACATGATATTCACCTAGTGCATGAAAAATAGGCATAAATGAACTTATGTACAACCAATCATTGGTGAAATACATTGGGTTATTCACATTATATTTATAAAAAAATAGATATTGAGAAGATAAAATCTATTTTATCCTATGATAAATTAAAATGATTTTTGATGACCCTTATGTGTCATGGGATGAAATATATTATTATAATTTTTGATATCATATGATTTTTTCTTTATTTGATGATTTTTAACCATATGATTTATGTTTAAAACTAAAAATATGAATTATAGTTTATTATTAAGGCATAAAATTGGAGAAATTATCTCAATAATCAATGTTGTTTAAAATAAAATGACTATGATCATGATTAAAAAATTATATGGCATCAATTATCAGAATAATTTTGATTTTTCATAACAATTTTCAATGAGTTATTATTAACAACATAATCCTTTTGGTTTTTTCTATTGTTACAAATTCAGGATTAATGGAGTTTCAAGAAAGTTAATTTTAAAATTATATGAGGGGGAATAATACTTACATTCATATATATCAAAAATGTGAGAAGAAACACTTATTGAAATGCCTATGCCTTGGGAATATTTTTCATTTTTTTAAACAATCGTTATATTATAATTAATTTTTACAAATAAATAATTATGTCAATGCATGTATAAAAATTTTACCCTGAGGTACTACTAATAGTATAATATATTGAATGTGGGGAATGTTGGAATAATCTAACTTAAATCTCTAATAAAATGTCTAAAACCTATAAAAATGTAATAATAATGGCCTTATGTTGTGTAAACTAGTGATGTACAATATGCTAAGGGAAAAATCACCCACTCCTGGTTTAGGGATGTAAAATGAATTTTTATAAGAATATTTATCATGTAAATCATTTTTTATTCCTTTTGAATTTTTTATTTTATTTGGTGAGATAATAAGATATATCTGCATATATACAATATGAATTAAAAAAGTAAAAAAATCTCATTTGATGTACTTGATCATTATTTGATCACATATTTAATTGATGACGAATTTGAACATATAATGTATATTACTTCTATTGAATTGCTCTTTCAATATATTATGAGATAATATTATTCAAAAATGTTTGGGAAGAAACTCAAAATTGAATATATGCATATTTTTCATGACTGTAATGATATATTTCATGGAGAATTTCCATGTCTTCCCAGTAATTGAAATGACGTGTTTTATTGAGAAATCATACAGGATGTTATCATGGTTATAAATACCTCACATAAATGGTCTCATTTGAGTAATATTTTAAAAAAATTAATCTCTCTTGGAATGAAGATAATGGACTCATACATCTGATTTCATCAATATTGGGTGTGACTGTTGTTATATTTCTAGAATAAAATGTGTCCATGTATATTTTCATTTATTATTTATAAGTTAATGACAACTATATGGTACCTTATATGGTTGAATTTGTTTATGAGAAATGAAGATCTTAATACTTATCCATTATTCAACATCAATCAATATATACTTTATTAAGATTCATGAATTATGATTTAATAATGATAGTATTCTATAATTGGTATGGTCATTGTGAATTTATTTTCATTCCACATTGACATGACTACACCGATGTTATATTAATAGAATTAATAAATATAGTAAATAGAAAATATCCTAATTTTTCGGTGGTAATATTTAAAGACTATATTATTATTTATTTAAGTAGAAATGAATCCTATGATGCTCATTTGATGAGTGTTTTTAATACTTCATGGAATGATAAATTATAAAAAATTTACCGAGTGTGAATTATTTATATATAATTTTTCTTTCCTAGTTAACATATACTTATAAAAAACAAAATCAATAGATACATCAATTATTGATGAAAATAGAAAATACATATTCCAAAAATGATGGCCTAGATTAATATTTATATTTTATCACTAAACTCATGTTTATGATAATTTACTTTGGGTATTGAATTATAATAACTATGTTGACATGAATGGTATAAATGTTACTCTAGATAAATGAACGTGATTAAAAGAGTATGGAGCTAAACAGAAGGATTTTTAGTGGGACTATTCTCACACAATAATGTAGTATAGAATATTTTTATAAATATAGTGACTTTTCAAAGAAGGTATTTAGATAGTCCCTCAAGAATAATGCCATTGTTATTGAATATCAATAATAATAATTATAGGTTCATGAAGAAAGATAACCAATAAATGGTTCATATTATGAATCAATAATTTTTTAATAAAAATATAGAGGATTTGATTTATAAAAAACAACATTTGATATATATGTTGTTATAATAATGTTTTATTTATATATTAACATTGAAATATTTTGTTTTCTTCTAATTCAATTGGTTAAAAATGATTAATTTTTTTTAATTCTCAATACACTAACACCCTCAGAATTTGAACATGGTGTCTGAATCTCTAAGTCAGAAGGACCATTCTAGTTAATCAATGATATGGACGAATGAGATCCAATACATATTTATTTAAATATTATGTATATGGAAATCAAGTGTTATAGGAAAATATCATATCATTCATAGTTTAATGTTCATAAATACACCCTTGTGGAGATTAATGAGGGAAAAATAAATATTTTTTACTCAAAAGACAGTAAGTAATGCTCCTGATTTCTACCTAGATTTTGATAAAATTTTTATTTTATATAAGTATGTTTTATTTTTTATATACTATACCTGAATATTTATAAATTAAGTATATAAAATTCTTCATTGTTATCAATACATAATAGTTGTTTGAATAATTTTGGACATCGTTGAAATTATTTATAGAGGTAATAAATTTAAAGGAATGTTTCAAAAAATGTATCATTATTTATAGTATTTTAATAATTTATGGATGAGTGATTGGTGTATAAGGGGATGTTACAACCATTACATATACAATAATTAAAATGGGAAAAATAACAACATATTTTTTCATCGACTCGCACAAAACATCAAATGTTCATAATATTATTGGGGCTCATGTCGGTAAACATAAGATATTATCAAATTTCATTGATATTATAAATGATTTTATATATTGATTAACCTGAATGGTATAAAATGTTGACATGATAAGGATTCATGGATTACAACATTATATATTCACATATAGAGATGGGTTTTACATCAATGTTTCCAGTAAGTATTTCCCTTGATTTGAATATGTATTTGAACATTGGTAATTCATATCATCCATGGAAAAATGGTCAGTCCTTGATAAATGTTAAAATACCATAATATATGATTATATCATATTATGTGGATTTAAACGGTACTTGGGATCAGATAATTCCTCAAGTTGAAATTGATTTATAACAACAACAGTATCTTCCACATTATTATTGATCCTTACAAATCCATGTCCAGATTGTTGTATAGAACTATGACGTTTAATGAAAGTGTTAGAGAATGAATGAAATTGGTATCTGGAAATGATAATGATTTTTTATAGACTGTAAGACCCATTCAACATTACATAATTGTATCTTAGTGTTCACAGAATCATTATACTAGAAATCATTGGCGTTATCATTAGAATGAAGTTGGTGACATGGTAGTCTAAAGAACATCACTATATAAAATTTTTATAGGAATTGTTAATAGTAAAATTCTTATCCAAATATATCTATAAAAAATTGAAATTTACCATCATAGTGGGATGTAATATTATTACTTGGCGATCCCACTGAAGAATTATCACATTCAGGATGAGTTCCATGTGTGGATTTTATGGAAATATATATATATAATCCTTTGCGTTGTATTTTTAAATATTTAATGTATATTTATCCTAATGAATATGATTTTTATAAAAAATATTTTAACATCATGTAAAAAAACAAATATATATTAATGCATTTATTATCAATTTGATATAAGTGACGTTAATGTCATTTAATGTTATCAAGAGTTATTTTCAATATAATTGTATTAATTTGAAAAAAAAATGTTTGTATTTGTTATAAAATAATAACTTTTTATAAATTATTTTCATAATGTGTGATGATATATTATTTAACAAGAAATATTAATGTTCATTTAGTGTATTTTTACCTGTCCTTGAATTAAAATATAATAATTTATATTGCCTCAAAATATTTTTCCTCTACAAATCGATTGATTTTCATTATGCATGTATATTATATATAATATAAGAATATTATAGAAATTGAAACATGTAATATTGATTCAATATTTTGAGTAATAATAGTTACAATTATTTTATATGGTAAGATTACTTTTTATCATTATTCAGTCATATCTCTTTATAAAATATTGTAACCAAGTTATGGTTAAAAATGGAAAAATTAATGGTGAACCTAATAAATATTCTATAAAATTTTCCAAAAAAAATACATTTAATTTTTGGGAAGGTTTAATTTTTTTCAGAAAACTATTATATTTATTTTTTTGAAATTTGAAGTGTAAGACATATATATTATATTATAGTTTCATGTCTCTACATGTTATCAACCAGCCTCTATTATTACATGATAAATTTTTTTTATCTCTTCTCCACACCACATAATATATTTATCTAAACCATTTTATTCCCAAATACCCTCAAAATATCCTTATCAATATTGTTGATATTTTTTTCTTCACAAAATTCTTATCAAAATTCTGTATGGTTCTTTTCAAATGAGGGAAATTACAAAAGTGTTGTATATTATAACTTATATTTTTTATGGTTCATTCATCCTAACAAATATGTAAATGATATTTAAAAATAATAAATTATTTTTAAAATTTATTTAATATAATGAAATGATTTATTAATAATTTTATATACATTTACTATATCATTTCTCTCAAACATAAAATAAAAACATCATTCATCCTTACATAAAGACTATATTTTTCATCAAGGGATCTATACTATTTTTAATCCCCAACCATAATAGATGGTGATATATATAATTATAATTAATATATATCTTTCATAGATGATAATTTTTATTAAATAAACATATATTATTATCTTCTATCATACCCTTTAGTCTAATGGAAATTTATTATGTCTCTTGTTTATATGTGTTGAATACCACCTCCGTAGATAAATGTGAATCATTTTTCATTTTTCATTAACCTAGATTGAAATAAATCTATATATAATTCTAATAATTTATATATATATATATATATATATATTATATAATATTATATAAGTTATAGTTATTATTTACCATTTTTCTTTACATCCATAGAAATGTGGAAACATCACTCTTGTGTACTTCCAGACTGTTGTCTCCACGAAGTGATATAATTCATTTTTCATCAGCAATCTATATGGTTATTTATAAATGTGTATCAAATAAATAAATATGAAATTTATGAATTAATTTGGAATCTATATTTTATTAAACCATTACATTGATGTAAGTACTATATCGGTTAATCAAAAACATTCAACGAAAATAAATTAATTTTGACATGAAAACTATTTTTTATATAATATATTAAAAATAATAATTAGATATTTTATTGGAATGATATAAAATATGTTATATATTTAAATATATTTTAGTTATTTTTATTATAAATATATATTTATTATATATGAGATTTCAACACATACTAAGCTATATGAGATATGAGGTTTGATTTTATTTTATACACTCATATAATTCAATAATTTCCTATGCTAATATTATATTTAAAGAAATTAAATGATCCTTAAAAATTAATGTACATATATTTTATTATATTATATTTATTTCTATGCATTTCATGTATTTTTACCATTTCCCACTCTATATTTTTTAAAATTATTAATAATATTTTATTAAGAAAAGATGATCATATTCATACATTGTGGTTTAATAATACTTCTTTCCCATTTCCATGTTAATAAAAATGTTTTATCAAAGTGTTTATGTATAAGTAAATTCATTCTAATTTTTTTATTCTTCTTACAGATTTATTCATAAATGATTAAAAGGTATTTTTGAATATATCATAATAAGTTAAATTTTTTACATTCATTATCACAATACCAAAATAATCATTCATTTATCTATTATTAAATTAATGGAATTTCTCTAAATAAATATAGTTAGTTATTTTGATGTTTGTATTATATATTTACACGCTAGTTTTTTATACATATATTTTTCTATATTATTTGTAAATTTTTTAAAACATCAATATGTATAAAGAAGAAATTTTAATTTTCCCTTGATTTCCATGTATTAGTTTAAATTCTATTATAAGATACTTTTCATTATATCAGTTAACATATATTAATGAATATTAGGATTCACTAGAAATATGATATTATTATACCACACACATTATATCCATATATTTCTTATGATGAGTATGTTATAACAATGATTCCAAAAACCCATTGATTTAATATGGGATAATTAAGTTATTATGAATCCTCTATTGAAATAATTTTTCCATGGTTTATACTATGATGAATTAATTTTTGATCTTAAGTTTTACTGATGTATGGATTTTTTGCGTTATGTTGGATTAAATTATTTCACCCTCTAATAAATTTGGTAAATAATTATATATATTCTAATAGTTTGAAAGGGGATGTTGGTTGAACATGGTTTATCGTGTTACTATTTTCACATTGATTGTATTAACATTGATAATTTCCAAATGAAATTATGGAATTTGTTGTGAAACTAATAAATAATGGGTAATTTTCCAGCTTTATTTTCATGTTAATGATCCTTTACAAGGGAAATTGTTTTCAGAATTTAATTTTACACTAAAATATAATGTATTAATCTAATGAAATGTTCAATCGGCTCATATATTATTATTGACGATAATACAGTCTTTTGAATTATAAATTTTATTCTGAAAATGATTATCCCATGACTAAAGGTTAATGATATTTGACTGATTGGTTAAGTCACTCAAAATTCAGTATCATGTTATCATACACATATTATTATATTATTCTATCGTTTGGAAATTAATATAATCCACCAATGATAACACCTAGATGGAATCTCATATCATCTATTATTTCATTTCAATTTCTATTGGTAACTGAGAATGATTTTAAATAGTGTATCT
Organism: Viscum album; assembly: GCA_963277665.1. NCBI lineage: Eukaryota > Viridiplantae > Streptophyta > Magnoliopsida > Santalales > Viscaceae > Viscum > Viscum album. The sequence goes on along the minus strand of OY728142.1, from coordinate 1,355,004,642 downwards.
TATATAATTGGACAATATCTGTGGAATATTACTTGACATGTTGAAGATAATTCATGAAAAATATGATTATTTATCTATTTCTAAATTAATAATACAATACTTTTCACATGTGTGTATTGTTATGATATGTATTGAATATTCATATTGAATTTTGTAATGATTACTTACATAATTCTTTGGTTTCCACATATCATATACATTTCTTCACAATAACTACCCTTATAGATCTATGATTTTTTATGATGCCCTTACTACTATTAGTTTTTCACTATTGAGAGTGTGTACCTTTTATATATTCTTATTTTTCCCATGAAGAGCCAATGTATTTAGAGAATTCCACTAACATATAATATTGTTAAATTAATGAGCCTATATAAAATTTGTTTGAGAAATATTACCAGTTATGGTATTCCGATATGGGTGTAACCACTATTATTTATTAGCAGTTAAATACATTGGACATGACTGTTAGTTAAGTCATTCAAGTTATATTACACTTATGGTGGCCTGGAATGATTAATATATAACTATTGGTTTATGATGATGGTAGAAGGTATATTTTTTCTAATAACAACACATTTTTACATAATTACATTCTAAGGAATGACATGTGATATATTATTAATGTAATCAATTTAACCAACATTATTCCATTGAGATAATGAGTAATCACCCATTATGACTATTGTGTTTTATAATTGATAGATTGGTGTAAAATATTATAAACATAAATATAGTGTATTTATTTGAATAATTCAAAATGGATTACAAATTTTAAAATATGAGTGTGTATAGTGATTAGTTGATTTTCGATTGTTCATTCTTTCTGAGTGTTTTATTTCATCAATTTATGTGATGTGTTCTATGGAATTATCCATGGTCTATGGGTCTTTCAATAAATATGACCTTTATAAGGATCTCGATAGTTTAATGATGATTTATATTAATTGGGAAATTAATTTTCATTGTATTATTATTATATTTAAATGTTAATGTTTTTTATAATAGAGATAAAGAATTTATTGATTTACTGATCTTAAGGTGGAAACCCATTCACTGATGTGTAATCATGATGTAGTTATCCCATCCAACTCAAGGGTTTGTTTATAATGTTTACATATTTAGTAATACATTATTATGGTAATTATTATTAACTAATGACTTTAAAATAATTTATTAGAATAATTACTACCTAAAATATATTAATTTTCATACATTTTTAAATCATTATCTTATAGTCAATCTAAGAAAACATACGGAATAATTCCATTTTGACAATAATTATATATTTGTAAATAATTGTTTATAAGGGAAACCAATTGATGTTATTGGTTGTTTCATATGTTATATGGTGTATATTACTACACTTAATAAATCTATATCATCAGAAAAATTATAATTTGTTAGGAAGGTTTAGATAATAGATAAATAACAATCATTTATGTCATGCTCTGAATATTTGAGGAAAACATACCTAATAAAAAAAATTATAACAAATTTGATTATATGAAATAAAAATTAAAATCGATATATATTTCAATTATAATAAACAAATTAATTATTACAATAAAAAATTCAAATAATTTTTAATTAATCAATCAATAATTTGAAATAATCTCATTGATGGGACCATATCTACTAATGAATAGTTTAAAATACACAATAATATTCCAGGAACATGTTATTAATGATGGATATAATATATATTAAAATAAAAATGTGGAAACTATTTTTTTTGAATGTCATAAATTCCACTATTTATGAAACATTAAAATATAATATGATATTCATGGTTTCAAATATGACATTAGTGTTTTGGTTAAAAAATTTCTATAGTGTAAAATCATAGTCCAACACATTATCATCATATTATCCTCTTGGGTCCTGAAAATAATTACCTTTCATTCCATTAGATCCAGCACTCAATCAATCACAACAAAAAGGACTCACGATGGAAGAGGTATCCACACCACCTTAAAAATGGGTTATTCATTCTCCTCTTCTTTTGATATTGTATTTCCATAATCATACATTGTAATGGCCTGAGTTTTTGGGTCCATTACATGGTAAAAATATGATGTTTGAGGTGTTCTGTGTGGTCTGGAAGGCCATCCCAGCTTCTCGGTGACTTATAGAGGTAGCCTTGTCCTACCGGTAGCCTTGGCCTAGCTATCCTACCGGTGACCTTGGTCCACCGATGGCACTCGTCCACCGGTCGCTCTCAGCCACTGGTGGCTCTCAGCTACTGGTGGATCTCGGCTACCGGTGGCTCTCAGCAACCGGTGGCTCTCGGCTACTTGTAGCTCTCGGCAATCGGTAGCTCTCACCTATACCCCCACGGGTTTCCATTAGCACCACCTTTTTATGCAAATTGGTCTACAAACCATATTTTGACCCTTTTAAGCCTGTTTTAAGGTCATTAATGCCCATTAATGGCATTTAAATTAAATTATAGGTGAGGTACCCTCCTTAAATGAAAAATAATGCAGTGTGCATCAAATTAATACCACCCCAAAAGGTGGAGACTTTTAAGTAGCATGTGGGGTGTCCCAGCCGCGTGGTCAACCCACAACCCCGCTTTTTATGCGCGGTTTCGATTTTTTCTCCATATCATAACCATCTAGGGGATTTTTTATCTCAGACCTTATAACCTAAACGCTTCTCTCTCTCCCTGAGTTTCATTTTCCATCACCATACGCTCAGAGTACCCTTCCTCCGGACGAGTCGTACCCATGTTGCGAAGTTTTCCTTGATCGCGTCCCATGGAGTTCCTGCTACCCCAATTTTCTAGTTTACACGTGAGGACTTAACGTAGATCCTTGATCAATCAGTTATGTATTTTATCCTTCGTCTCTCCTTTCTGTTTATCAGGGGGTGGGCATGCCTTTGCCTTTGTAGAAATTGATGAAACCCAACATAATAAAGATAATGAATGGAACTTTAATTAAAGAAGAGGGGGATGTGATCGATGTCCTGCTATGGTCTTTTATTATTGATATTTATTTTGAATTATACAGTTATATGCTCACAAAAAATCATGTCCATTGGTGGTCGTTACCTGTGGACTAATGAACCTCGGAGTTCCTGGATGTTTAATTAACTCTAACATGGAATTCGTTTATTATGTATACTCGGTTAAATAAATTGAAAGCACCAGGATTAACCCTTTTTTGTGATAAACCTGGTTAAAGGGAAATGAAATTGAAACCACGGAGTGTGTTAAATCATTTAAATCTGAAAATACCTTTGTGGGGCTACCTTGTTTTGGTGGTAGTGTTTTGGTTTTTTTTCTTTCATGGGATGATTATGCGTGACATTATGCTTTTCATGGATGGGATCCCTTGTTTTACGTTCACTAGTTGTGAATTTGAGGTTGTGGGGGGGGGGGGGGTTACTCTGCTTATATCACGAATTGGGTTGGAATCCTCTGTTGATAAACCGTTGGCTTCTGGATTTTGGGGACATGGGGTTGTGTCTCGGGGTTGTTTTGTTTCACGTACATTGAGGGATCTTACTTGACCCCAATTTTTTGTAACTTCCCAAGGGAACCGGGTGTGAATTCATTTTTTACCTCTTGTTTTTTCCGTCCTTCCATTCTTGTTGTTTAATCTGTGAATGTGCCAATTATATTTCTCAGTAGTGAAGGGATTAACTCATACTAAACTGTTATGAATAATAACGTGAACAGGGGAACTGGGAACTATTTGTTGTTTTCCTGTTTTCTAAGGCAGCATTGGTTGTGTACCTACTTATATTTGTTTGAGGAGCCATAGGTTGGGATGTGTGTTGGTGTATATATATATGTATAATTGTATATTTCGTGTTTATTTACACTCCATCCACAATGGGAACTTAGTTTCGGAAAACCCATTTCATGGCGAAAGGCGTTTCCCCCTAGTTACTCTCTTTCCTGGTACCTCTACCCTCGGTTGTGATGGAGGGAGGTGACCTTACACCCAATATCCTTCGGGTAGGTTTTGTTTTGTGTGTTGTTATCCCATGTGTTTTTGGGAAGGGGTTCTAGTTATGTATTTTTTTCCTAGATCTCTTCGGGATTAGGCCCAAGTGTTTTTGGGCAGGAATGGATGGTTGTGTGGCCCAGTTGTGTGTGGGAAGGGATTGATGGTTGTGATCCCATGTGTGTGCGGGTAGGAAGATCATGGTAGCATCAGGATATTTTTCGTTAGGTGTGAGAAGCTAGCTAGTGGGGGAAATGGTGGTGCTGGGTACCCAAATATTTTATTCATTTACTATTACATTACTTCTTGTGTTGTTTGGTGAGTGTGGCCGGTGAGGTGGGATGGATAGACTCCTTGATAGGTGTTGGTTACTCTGCTTCTCATGGGACTTTAGTATGTATCCCCACTTGTGCACGAGAGATATAGGTTTTTTCTACTAAGTCTTCTTTGTATGATCACCCAACATTTACTTTCCGGTTGTTAGGAGGACTTCAGAGGTCATGCGAGACCTTACTAGTCTGGTCTTTGGTGTTTCTGTTGGTCATTGTTGTTTCCTGATTCACTATTTATTTTCCTGCTGGTTTGTACATTGGAGTTCTTGTACGTTGTTTAGTATTATTTTTAAAACATGCATGTAGTTTGGTTTTCTATTGTGTTTTCTATACTTGGCGGTCTATGGTGTTGACACATTCTTTCTCCCAATCAAGGTTATCTAAAAAGGTTATTGCCTCCCATATTTTTAAAATGTTACACCCTTGGTGCTAGTCGCCACTCCGGGGCCAACTGGAGGCGGGAATCAGGGGTTCATTATCTTGTCTTTGACATGAAGAAGGAAGGGTGGAGAACTTTGCCACCCCTTCCATCATCTTGTCGAAGGCGGGTCGTGATAGAATGGTATCAGTGTGAGGTTGAGGGATAGTATGGAGTCTGGATTTAGGAAAATTGAGGATTTCATGGGATGGTAGGGAAGCAATGTTAGGTGATCATAGTTCGTGATATTGTCCATGGAGGACCAATTAGGACACGGGATTTTAGGTGCCCCCGTGATCCGATGCAAGGACTCTAAGCCTATCAAATGACCAAGTGAGACTACATTTATTGCAGGGTAGATACCCTAGGGAAGGTACATGAATCATACAAATTCTTCTTTTATTTGATTTGGGACACATTTGGGGAGAAAAATTTAATAATAATAATAATAATTTGCTTACTACTCGGGCATAGGAAATCTTTGTTTACCTTGAAACTATGGCACCCGGACGTTATCCATGAGCGACCAGAGAAGTTGAGGCCCAACGGATTGAGGAAGCTGGCCAGCTGAGGTATGAACAAGATGAGGAGGACGTCATGTGGAAAAGGACTATGCGCTCCTTCCAGTGACAAACACTCGATAATTACAAGTGCAGCGATTCAAAATCAATAACGAAGGGATGGCTCGAGGAGGTAGCCATAACCTTCTATTAAATCTGTGCTCTGAAGGAGTACCAGGTTCTGTTGGCCGTCAGTCATCTGAGAGGAGCAGCGCGTCAGTGGTGGATTATATTCTTGGGAGAGAATATAGAGGCATAGGTTTCATGGGCCAGTTTCAAGAAGGAATTTTGTGAGGAGTTTCTCTCCACTACGAAAAATGTCGATAAGAGACAAGATTTGCTTTCCCTTCAGCAAGGAAGCATGACAGTGATGGATAAGGGGATCAAGTTCAATGATATCTGGCTCTTTGTCCCAGATCTCTTTCCGGATGAGGAGTATCGTGTAAGACGGTTAGAGGAGGCACTCCGTCCTTCACATCAGTACGTTGTCACTCCCTTCACTATCCTAAAGAACAAAGCAGTACAGAAGAAGGCCGAGATAGTTGAGAGGATGCAGTTAACGGGAGGCACACCACGATAAGTGAACCAGCTGAATTAATCAAAGGTGAAGGTAGTCAGCAGTAGGTCTCCAGTGACTTGGCCTTTCAGGTTTCGACAATCAGGGTTTATGCCTCATCAGTTCCAGTCCCGAGATTCTAGACCTCGACTTTTTCTCACATGGTTGGGACCGAAGTGTTTCTATTGCAGATTTTTCAAACAAGTTCAGAGTAGGTGTCCAACTCGAGATCCACATAATAGAAGTGGGATGTTTCAGCACCCACCTTAGCAGCATCTGTTTCCGTCAAGGCCTTTCTAGTAGCCACAGCAGGCCCATGGCCTTTTGAAGGATGACCTTGTGGGAGGTGATCAACACCAGGGTGCTCCTCAGGGATCTTGACCCAGGCGTGGTCGGGGAGGTGGTCGAAAATAGTGAGGCAGAGGATCTGGGTGTGGACAGTTTCACACTGTAGAGTTAATAGCATTGAGATAAGAGAGATTCATGTAATGTTACATTATGTGTAGTGGGGATGGAGAATTTTTATGGGAACATGGAGAATGTTAGGTCAGAATACACAATGTAACTCAAGAGGGGTGGTGAATTGTGTCTTTTCAAAAACCATCCATTGTTCTGGCCTTAAATAGCCAATGAGATATATATATATATATGATATGATTATTTCTTTAATTAAATATCTAGAGGATAAATAAAAATAAAGAAAAAACAGTTTATAGAGGATAGTTTCACTAATATCCCATAGTCCACTCTACCAAAATCCCTCATTGCAATAATGGTATATATCACTAGATTGAACCTCTTATCATAATAATATTAATTGAAATCTAAGTACAAGTATTAAAAACCATTAAAACAAGACTAATAAAAAATAATTATGGTTATATAAAATTGAACTTAATATCCATAGCATAGATCATGAAGCTCATACTCAACCACAACTGAGTATGAGCCACTACACCTCCAATAAATCAAAGAGTTGTTTTCAATGTTTCATGTTGATACTGCCAATTTAAATTTAATGTAACTGAAAAACTGATTGTTATAATCTTTATAATTGAATATTTTTAAGAATGAAACAATCTGATGTAAGAAGTGAAGACATCCACAACAGAACCACTCCCTCTTGATCTCTCTAGGATAGTTTTCACCATATTTAGATTTTGGGGTCTGTACATGGTCTAAATTCCTAATTTACCAAGAGTGTGTATCCTCTTATCAAAATGAGTCATCAGAGACAGGGGACACTATGATGCCTTTTCGATTTCAATGATTAATATCATCATATATAATTCTTATAGATTAGGGGCTCAGGTAATGTCAGGCATCTTAGTTACAGTGGTGAAAAACAACAAGGTGTGTATTACTAATTTTTTTGATCACATAAAACTTTATTCCAAGAGAGTCATGTTTAAACAGAATGATGTGATGAATTTGGTCTTGGATGCGGATCCATCCTATAATCATATGTGGGTTTTTGGAATAAATTGGTGCTAGAAATTTTCCTCAAGGATAGGGATCAGTATATCTTCGTAATAGTTTCTATAGGATTAGAGATTGTATTCTAGTCCATTGTGTATGGCAACTATGATGCACAATAGGGAGAGGTGTGGTGGCAAGATCTCAATAGATTTGACCTTGGCGATTCCCCTTTGTTTATGGGTGGATATTCCAAGACTATCATGTATCTATAAAAGAATAAGGGCATAGGTTCCTTCCCTAGTGCTTCCAGCTCGATCTTTGTGAAATTTATTGTTGGTAAGGGTCTTCTATATTTGGTGTCTTTAGGAGATAGATTCACCAGGTGAAATTATCAAAGAAGGAGTCGAATATGATGTAGAAATTTGGATTGTTTTCTGGATAATATACATGCCATCTCTCGATTTCCTAATGTTGTGGGGGACCATTACATTCGGGATTCTCATATCACTCTCTCTTATTGATATTTCTTCCTCCCATACAGGATGGATGTGAGTGCTTTTGTATTTAGGCTTGGTTCCCCTGGATATCACAAAATGATCAGTGTGGTTTGGTGGGCTCTGTCTCACGGATTCTCATCGGCGGCCCTGCATGTCAAATTGATGTGGCTAAAAAAGGTTTACAAGAATGGGTGAAGGGTATTCCCTCTCCTGATCAAGAACATGGAAACCTTGAGAAGGAGTTTGAGTTCCTGGACTGAAAATAATAATTATTTTTCAGATAATTTCTGTAATTAATATATATTATGGTGTATATTCTATCTATTCCAAATCCATGATTCATTTTTCTTATAAGTTAAAAGATTCATCTTTTGTTTACTCAATGAATTTATGTCCATTGTATAAACACTTTTAGTTATAGGTTCTCTAATGTTAAGATACATATATTTAATAATAGAGTCTAATTTTTTAGTAAAATTATCAAAAAATTAAATACAATATAGTTAATAGTTACTTATATTATTTTACTTTTACTCTAGCATATATAATACTTCTATGATTGATATAGTATTTGGCTCTCTACAAGATCAACTCTCACTATTTTTCCTTTCACATTCTCACCAAATGTGACTAGTCCTCCATCAATTTGATTCAATGAATGAAATTTTGTTCTTTCTTAAATCATATTAATGGAATGACAAAATTTTATATATTTTTGGGATTTTAATTTTCTATGTCTATTTCTTACAAAAGTTAATAAACAAATTTTTTTTGGGTAACCATATCTTCTTGGGGAAAGTATTATTATTGATAAATGACCACTAAATCCATATTTTCATTATTTTTCCACAATTTATATCACTAGCTTCATATTTTTTTAATAAAAGATAATTTTATGACACTAATGTGAGTATTTAGAAAAAAATAATGGTGACATGACCTCATATTCTAGTATAATAAAAGGAAAAAAAATTGAGTAAGGCACACAATAATTTTAATATAATTTTTATTTCTCACCCTTATATTATAATGAAAAAACAATTCTTTTCATAACATTATTTCTCAAGAATTTAATTTTACATATTTTTACAATTATTTAAATCAAGGGAAACCGTCATATAATATTCATATTCATCAGGTATTCTGTTAATTTTCATCCCGTGATAGAAACTATCTGATGTAGAGTATTTGAATTTTTCATGTTTCTTTTGATTTTTTATTATGTTATATCTTTTAAAGAAGAAGTTTATGAATTCTTTACCAATAATTATTTTTTGTTAATAACTAGTCATATTATTCTTCTATAATTGAATATTATGTATGTAGTTTATTATTTGAGAAACTACTAGTCACAGAATTAGAAGAGTTTTAACAATGATCATTTTCCTCATCATCCATAAAGAAAATATTGGGTTTTAGATTTGATTGATCCATATCTATATTAGACTTTGAAGGAATATTGGATTCAATAGACAAACTCCGTGAAGCTTTTATAGATATTTCTCATGTGTTCTCATAATCTCAATTCTTCGGATATTTATTTCATAGATTTTTTCATTCAACATTCAGTTTAAGACTATCATGTCTTATATAGCCCAATTTCATACATTCAAATCATTGAAATTATTTTTGATCTTTATCATACATCATGAAGAATTTTCATATTCATTATTTCTTGTAAATTTATTTTGATAATTCTTGTCCATTATGCATGTTCTATTTTAAAATATAAATAATCTCAGTTCATCTCTAATTTTTATTTCATTCTTTTTTTATTCTATGCATATGATATGTCACATTCTCAGTAGTATTTTCTTTCTTCACTATAATATTATGATCATCATCTTAATCCTGCATTTTTTCTTCAAATATCATCAATTTTCCAGTTATATTTTTCAATTTCAATTATTATTAATGTGATTATTTGAGTTTTACATTATACATTAAATTCCATTTTGAGGGATATACTATGAGTATTTTAAATTCACAATTACATTGGTTGATATGTTATTATATAGTAGTAATATTATTGAAAATTTGAATAATCCATCAATTTATCTAGGTGGTTATTTACTCATCAATAATTCTAAATGTGTTGAGAATTATATTACATAGAGTATAGATTATATTTACTACAATTTTTGTTCCTTAATAGGATACATTGAAAAAAATATTTTTGTACAATTCATCTCTTTTGAATTAATATTTTAGTTGCAATTTTTTTCAGTAGTCCTTGTTTCTTTTTTCTCATAAATCATATAATAAGTAATTATATTTAAGTATACTTTGAAAAAAATATTTTTCTAATAGATAACCATGCATTATTTCAGGCATCCATAATTATCAACATTAAAATATGGGGATAATTTAAAATACATATTATTGATGAATATTTTATTGATAATAAATGATATAATTTCCACACATTGTGTTAAATATGTTTATTTATAAAATATTTTTGATAAGATCATTAATTTTAAAATATGGTGAAAATTCAAATTTTTCCCATTTAAATTTCACTCTATAATATTGAACATAAATATCTTACTATTTCATAAATGAACATAATATTTTGTTACTTTTTTATTTACTTAATTTGATACAACATTGGGTAAGTATATTAGAGCTAAAGAGTGCATTGGGATTTAGTAAATGTGCCATAAGGACATTGGTTGTCTGGGCAAGCGATATTGGACATCACATTACTGTTTGGTCCATATCTTCAACATACGTTCTTGTATTCATCCCGCATTTTTACAAGGAATTGATAACACAAATTTTCACATATGATCCTTCTAGATGGACATCTAATTCACGTGTTTTTGTGATCAATATGGTGGTTCTAGTGGGATTATAATATTTTCAAGAATCGCCTCATTCACATTTGAAACCACTTTTAACCAAGCCTCTCCTCCACTCTATAAATATCTGTTTTTAGCATTTTTTATGTTTTGAGATGTCCAATATATAATTTAAGGTAGGAGTAATTTTTTTCACCCTAATTCCCTCTCCGTTTTATGATGGGTATCCCTTGAAGCAAGGATACCCACATCGAAGCCTTCTTCTCTTCTTCATGTTGTAATGTTTTCATTTGGGTAATAAGATTCATATTTATTCTCTTATTAATTCTATTTTTTCATATTTTTTTAAATTATATTTTTCTTTACACGTCTATTTTAGGATTGAATCACGATTGGATATGAGATTTTGTTCTACCCTTTCAATATTTTGCTAATTCAAAATGTCTCCACGATGACCAAACCTCCCATTGAAGAGTATTTCTATTAGTGATTTATCTACCATCAAACCTCTTCTTTTAAATATTTTTAATAATTTAGATACTAAATTTTACATAATATGATCCATTAATTGAGTTTATAAACTAAAATAAACACATCACAAAATTGAACATTTATCACAAAAACACGCGAGGACGAGTATTGTGTAAATTGTGAGAGTGTAAACTTAATTGCTAAAACAAGACACATGGGATAAATTTGTAGAGATCAAATGTAATCCCTACAATGAATTCATACACATTTTCAAAAAATGTACTAGTTCATTAATTTACCAATGACCATAAGCTATGTTTAGAATATCAATCAAAGTAGGGTTATGTGATTACAGGTTCCAAAGATATCATAGGGTTTAATTATCTTTATATTTGTAGGAATATTAATTTCACTAGGTTTGAGGGGATAAAAAATTAAGGGACCATAATTATGATGATATTAATTTAAATTATAATTATTAATAAATAAATAAATAGATAGAGTTATATCTTTTACATATTTTAAATATTTTATAAAAAACATATTCTTATTGTTTCTTTTTATTAGAACTTCATTTCAAAAATAAAAATAGAAATATTATAAAATATTCTTCCAGAAAAAGTCTTCTAGATTTATGAACAGTAAACCCACAAAAATCCTTTCAAGTATTGTTTTTATTCCCATTAATGTTATTTTGAAATTACTATTAAGATGTTTTCAAATTTACATCTCCATTGAGATATGACCCTGGTCAGTAACTCTACAACACCTATGTACCCAAAAATATAACTAATCATTTGAAGGTTCCATTGAATGCACCATTAAAATTTTAATCCTTTCAAAGGATGCATGTAATTTATTCAACAAATTAGTGGAATTTTTTTATTTTTCATTTAAATGCTTCCTTCTCCTCTTTCTTTCTTATTTCCCCTTTCTCATGTTTTTTTTCACTTCTGTTACTCTATTCTTTTATTATTTTGGACCGACTCGATGATTATTTTATTTTGGTCTACATTTCTTCATTTATTTCTTATATTTAATTTGTATATGGCATGATCCAATTTCTATGATCACTTTGACCTTGACCCAAATATTGAATGCAACCATATGGCTCAAATCAGACATTCTAAGCCTTCCGGAAGTTTCAACATTCAACCAGTTGGAGAATTCCTCCACTATACGAACATTAAATCTGGAAGAAATTAAAATTCAAACAATAAAAGAACTAATGGATGAAAATAATGGAAATTAACATAATATAACTATTCAAGAGTTGTCTCCACCAGACATTTACTATCAAGGAAATTGAATTTCATACCCATATCTAAATCAGAAATTAAACTGGAGTCTGGGTTAATTCATCTTCCTACAAAGTTTCAAGGATTATCTAGTGAGTATCTACAAGATAATTTAAACGAATTTAATGTTTATTTCTCAACATTAAAACCAAGAAATGTTTCTGAAGATCAAATCAAACTAAGAGCATTCAAATTTTCACTTGATGGAGCCGCAAAAGACTGGATGTATTATTTACAACATGAATATGTAACATGTTGAAATGAATTGAAACATCATTTCATGCAGATATTTTTTCCATCTCCAGTGACCACATATATTCAAAAAGATATCTCTAGGATCAAGCAAGAACAATCAGAGTTGATATATGAGTTATGTGAGATATTCAAGATGTTATGTGCAAGCTGTCCACATAATCAAATCAATGAGAAAATCATTATCCAGTAATTCTATGAAGGACTCCCAACAATGGATAGGATCATGGTGGATGTCCCGGCTAGAGTATAATTGGTGGAAAATTCACAAGTGTTTTCATGTGAATTTATTGACATAATGGACTAAAACTCCAAAAAATTTGGTTATCAATGTTCACCACATGTCAGGGGTGTACATCATGTAATCCCTTCTCCTCTTGAGAGTCATTTGATTGATACCATGTTAGAATAAATCACCACTATGGTGAGGCGGATTGTTTTGGCTCAAAGAATATCAAACCCACTCCTATAAATCTATGGGATATTTCCTCTGATACAAACAACCCAACTTATTTTTTCCAAAAACTATAAGAAACAGAAGATTTTGTAACTGTGTTTCTTCGGAGACCATATCAGTAGTAACCAAAACCATATCCCCAAAATAATATTGTTTCATTTTATCCAACATAAAACCATGGGTGGAAGGATCAATCAGACACGATTTATGTCTCTAGACAACAACAAAGGCCTCCTTTTCAACAAAACTCAATGAATCCTCCGCCTTACTAGTAGGGTTTCCAAAAAACCCCAAAAGAGATTTGAATCCCATGAATCAACAATCCAGCAACACGGGATTCACCCATCAAAGGTAGATTCTATCACTGTGACCTTTTGAGGCAAATTGTTCGTAATAAAATGAATGAGATAAAGAGTCAAGGTTTGGAGATGAAGGAACTAAAGACTCAAATGATCAAGATTTCCACCTCCCTCCATGAACATGAAAGTAAGAAGTTTGAAAATAAATTTTCCAAATCTACTTTAAATCCCAAATGGAATGTCAGTGCCATCATATTGAGAATTGGGAAGAAACCAATTGATACATCTTCATGTATTGTTCCACTAGGATTCACCTTAACTCTGGAGAAGACCCATTCAAAACTAGATTATGAGAAACCTAAGGATAAAGGTAAAGGTAAAAAATGATTAATGATGTTCCTGATAAACTCATCCCCTTCCTAAACATGATTTTACAAACCATGAAGATGGGTGAATATGTGACTAAAAAGGTGTTTTGGATATACTTCAATCAATTGGAAATCAACATCCCTATACATTGATCCATCAGGAAAACCCAAGGTATGTGATATTCTTAAAAGAACATGTTAAATATCGAATAGGGATCAATGGAAATGATATGATGAATCTTGGAAGAAATGTTTCAACACTCATTATACCAACTCTATCAATTCCAAAAAGTTTTATGGATCCTGAGACATTCGTTATACCATGAACCATAGAAGAGTTACACTTTTATGAGGATCTTCATGATTTTTTGGATTCTATAAACTTGATGTCTCACTCTACATTCTCTTATTTATAGGATGGTGAGTAGAAGCCAACGAGAGAAGTGGTGATGTTGGAAAAGAGAGATAAAATATATCTCATGGGATTCCATGAGGATATACTTGTCCGAGTAAGACACATGATCTTTGCTTTAGATTTTTATGTTCTTAACATGGATGATGATTAGGTATGTTCTCATTATCCCATTATCATAGGTAGACCCTACCTCAAAATTGAATAAACTATCATAAATGTCAATGAGGTTACATTTTCCATGGAGCTTGGTGATGATGATTTAATATTAAATGTTATGGACTTGATGTAGTACCCCTCATCGGACCAATATTCATTTTTTGCCTCATTTTGAATCGCCAATTAAAAACCCATGGAATTTGATTTTCTTATGAATAGGTAGATTATGAGTATTGGTTCAAGTTTGATGTATAAGAGAATTTCAAAACTAGTTTCTAATGCACAATACAATCTTAGATTTGATTTTTAAATGGATTCATATTCTGATTTTGATCATGTGAACTCTGATTATGACATGGCTATTGAATATGATGATGTATTTGATACTTTATTCTCTTGTTTGGATGATATATATTCTGATACTTCACTTAATTGTTCACATATTTCAGTTCATTCAATTTCTATATTCATACATCACCCTCTTACATTGGGAGTCAATCCATTTCCACCTGATCTCAAATACTCATACTTGTTTGGTGGTGAGAAAATACCTGTTATCGTTTCTAACAATCTGCCTTTTGAACAAGATGCGAAACTTTTGAATATTTTGAGGGAGAAAATTAAGAAAATCGGGTGGAGCTTTTATGACATATCAGGTATTAGAAATTCTATTCGCATGAACAAGATTCATTTATATTATAGGGCTAAACTGTTTATGTACCCACAAAGGAGACTCAATCAAACCCTTCTAGAAGTTACTAAAAAAGAGGTTGAAAATATTCTCAAGGAAGGTGTAATCTATCCTATTTTAAATTCCTAGTGGGTGAGTCCTATTCTAGTTGTGCCTAAATATTAGTGTTACAATTATTAAAAATGAGAAGGATGAGTTAATTCCAATGTGGGTAGAAAATATTTGGTGTGTGTGTATTGATTATAGGAAACAAAATCATTCTAATTGCAAGGACCATTTCCACCTTCAATTTATCGATTCGATGTCTGAGAGACTAGCATGCATGACAAACTATTTTTTCATGGATGGATTTTCTAGATATTTTCATGTTCCTATTTCTATATAGGATCCGAAGAAGAAAACATTCACTTTTGCATTTTGTGTGTTTGCCTATCGGAGGAGGCAAGTTGTACTTTTTAATGCCACAAGTACCTTCTAGAAATGCTTGGTGAGTATTTCATTGATTTTATTTAGACTTGCATGGAGGTATTTATGGATGATTTTACCATGTATGGTATTCATTTTATAATTGTATCTCTAGTTTTTCAATGGTTTTAAATCATTGTATTGAGAAGAATCTGGTCTTAAACATTGAAAACATTCATTTCATGGTAGAGGATGGGATTTTCATGGGTAATCTTGTGTTATATCATGGGATAGAGGTTGATAAATCTGAGGTAGATATCATTTCACCATTACAATATCCTTCATGTGTGTGTGATGTTACATCATTCCAAGGGAATTCAAGATTTAATCAGTGCTTCATCAAAGAGTTTTGTATGATTTATCTTCCTATGAAACAATTAATTCAAAAGGATTTTGATTTTTGTGTTTGAAGATTCATGTAGTGTAGCATTTTATGTGCTAAAAATGTGTTTGACCACTCCACTGATCATACATCCCCCAAAATAGGACAATCTTTTTGAGCTATTCTTTGACACCTCCAAAATTAAGGTTGGAAATGTCTTATCATAGAGGGTGGAGGGACATTCCAATTTTTTTCCATATTCAGCGAGGAAACTGGATTCAACCCAATCAAACAAAACAACCACAAAAAATATGTTCCATACCATCATATTTGCTTTATTTAAATTATTGGTCATATTTATTGGGCTCTAAAGTAGTTTTTTTTATGAACATGCACTTTTGAGGTACCTCTTCATGAATACAGCTGTGAAGCATCAACTATTCTGATGGATTGCCCATTTTTAGGAATTTTTTATTGAGAAAAATGATAGGAAGGGGTCCGGAAACATGGTAGTGGGCCACATGAATAGGCTTAGTCAAACACTGGAGGATGATATATTGGACATAGTACCACTTTGGGACACATTACCTGAGTATCATATTTATTCCATATTAGGTACTCATACTTGGTATGCTGATTTAGTTAATTACCTTAATGCCTCTGAAATTCTTGCAAATTTATAGAAACATCAGGTCCAAAAGTTAATGAGTGAGTCAAGATATTATGTTTGGGATCATTCATACCTATGGAACATGGGTAGTGTCCATGTTATTTGGAGGCATGTTCTTGATCATGATTTAGATTCTATTTTACATTTTTTTCATACACATTCTTTTGGTGGATACATTGGACCCCAATAGATAGCTAGTAAATTCATGGACATGAGATTAAAATGATCTAGAATATTCAATGATTCCAATGCGTTTTTTAAATCATGCACTTGTTTCCAACATATAGAAAACATTTCAAAGAGACATAATATTTTCCAACAACCCATACTATTATATGAA
This sequence comes from Viscum album, assembly GCA_963277665.1. Classification (NCBI taxonomy): domain Eukaryota; kingdom Viridiplantae; phylum Streptophyta; class Magnoliopsida; order Santalales; family Viscaceae; genus Viscum; species Viscum album. The sequence continues at coordinate 1,354,987,896 of OY728142.1, read as the reverse complement.
ATATTTGTTGTATAGGGAATCAATTTCATCATCTCTTTTTCTAGTTCATTTGGTTTTTTGTATATTTTTGTTGATGTTGATTGTGTGAGTTAATGAGTGGACTAGTGTCGTGACTACCACAAGCCCAAATTCCACAGGCCAGGGGTTGGAGACTAGAACCGGAATGTCGTATCCCTAAAAAGTGATGGCATTTCCTTTAAACATATAAAACACAAAATCTATGAACCCAAAAATATGCAACCACGAAGTAAAAAATGTAGTACTAAAGGTGTGTACTGAATGTAATGGGGCCATAATACAAGATCAGAAGAAAAGTGAAACTATAACTGAAAAAAATAAAAAAGCTCCTAGAATTGTCCACCAAGGATCCTACAATAAGGGTAGGTACAGCTCATCTCCACGAAAGTCAATGTCAGCCAATATTCTCCACATACTATCTAGTCCTAGCTCCCACATGTATTTTCCAACCTGCTCACCATCTATAATAAAACACAACAACGTGTGGGGGAAGCCCATGTAGTGGTGAGTATAAAAATACCTACTAGGGACCCCAAGACCCTTGAATGTCTCTCATTATTCCATAAATGGATACCAAAATGAATGAACTAAATCAAAAAGAAAAAATTCAAAAGGCACAGCTCAAACCTGGTTTTTATAAAGAACAAAAGTAAAAATGATTAGTTAAGAACCTTGATTATTTTATTCTATCAAGAGGAAGTGTTTCTGACCATACAATGTCTGACCCATAAAATATTGATAGGTACTATCCCCGAAATACACACAAAAGATACAACCCCCTAGAAATTGATATGTACTAACACCCATAGAATTGATTGGTATTAGCCCCACAAGTCCCACACTAGAACTGCCCCTCTTGGAATCGATATGTACTAACCCGCACAAGACCCACATAGAATATGACCCACACTAGATCATTATGTGCTCACTGCCATAGGATCTTACCCCCGCATGATTATTACGTCGCTGATAGATGATGGGCCACTCTAAGGCTAGTCCTTGTCAGTTCACGTACATCTGATCCACAAAGGATCCCTAGGTGAAGATCTACATAAGATCTCTCAATGATGATTGAGAGTGGATCGCTATGTGCTGACCCACATAAGATAACTCAGTACTAAACTATGCATTATTTGTCTCCAACCTCCGCCTCACTACCCCCACTGGATTATCAATCATAGTTTGATTGATTCTGGAATGAATTCTCCTCAATACACTAGTTGTATTTCATCTAGCATAAATTCCTACTATGAACTAGTCTGATGATCCATTAGGTCGTAAGGGTTTCAATGCAACAGGCGGAAGATCAACTGGAGGCCTAGTCTGTATGATATAGGTATTTAAGTGTTAAAGGCCCGGTTTGTTTCGACATCCATCCAAACCATACGTACTTAAACATTCTCTAAAAATCTTATGGTGTAACTCAAAATGGCAGTGCATCTCCAAATATCCAATCAACACAGACAGTTCCTCAAACATAGGTCTGGTTCACTTCATACAGTCACATAAGCATAACTGGACATGAGAGGGGTCCGTATCCAGTCCGAAATGGCCCACCATGAGGGGGCTGAGGCGAACTAGTTATAGTCAACTTGACCCTCCCCAGGGTTTACCCAGCCCAGCCCGAAACAGCCTAGGATGGCCCGATTGGGATAGATCGTGGCAGGTTCAATACACTGGCAGGCATGACCCACGCAGGGTCATGCAGTCATAGCTCTCGAGCGGCTCAACAAAGCCCTTCGGCTCCATTATTTGGAAGAGTCACATAGTTTCTCCTCATCTCAAGAAAGACCAAATAGGATTGATTCCCTTGCATACTCAGTCACATTTTCCATAAGCACGGCGCACGATGATGCGCCTACTCCATCTACACAGGTGTCCGCTATCGGACGCCTATCTAACCATCTGGTTTCCACTCTTACACAGTGGTCGGCATTTTTCAGCCGTCGCTATTGGATGCTTCCACCACTGGCCAACGCCGGCAGAACTTCCACAAGTCTCTGATGACGCTCTGAAGCTCCATTTTCACTTCTTCTCGCTCATATAGGCTCCTCGGGATTCTGTCATCACTGTGTGGCTTCTGGATTCAAGATTCTGATGAGTTAATGAATTTTCCCCCGAAGAAAGATATGAGATAAAAGTGTCCAATGGTCTGGGCCATGTTTATTTGGATCTCCACCTCCGTGTTAACATGATTACAAGAAGAAAAATAAATAAATAAATCAACATAGATAGTTATTATAAAATAAACACCCAAACTCCTGATTCATTGGTCGTACCATGGTTATTGGTGGGGCAGAGACCACATTGGAGTGTGGTCATCGGCGTCTGTTGGTCCTGTATCACCACAACCCAAGCTTCTGTCATCCATTGGTGGATGTTTCTATTGGCTTCTCCATAGGATCCTCAATTGTTGAAGTCATGTCAAAACCCCACCCCAAGATCCATTTAAATAGAATGGGAAACCACCTGTGTTTCATGTCATTAATGAAGATAATTTATGAACAACAATTAATTATGAAACATTGAGGATACAAATTTAATGGATCAAGAAATTAATTGGATTGACAACCCATCATCTCCACCACTGATGCTCATTCACTGGAGATAAAGTAATAAGATAACTTTTTAAGTTATTTTATTATTTATCTATAAGGTCCAAAATTTATCATTATCTTGCAGCCTACTATGGTTGAAATGAAGCTTATCTTAAGAGAATCCTTTTTCTGTGGATTTTTCTGTGTTCTATGATTTCGACTCTGAGCAATGTTTCATATGATAAAAAATTATGCATATGCATTTACTGAACATACCTTTAAAAAAATTTCAAAAATTTCATTCTGGGCACCCCGATCCTCGAAATAACATGGTTTCAATTTATGTATACTCTTAATAATTCCAAATAATTTAAGAAAATGACTTGAAATTTTTGGGTCATTGCATTCTCCACACCATAGGTAATTTAGAACTTGAATTGTATAAAAGAACTAGGGAATCTAATGGGGGTACAGAGGGCGTATCCATGCCTCCCACTTCAATGGGATCTCGTGGAAGTTCATGTGCTACCAACAAACTCGTACAAGAGGAATCAACCTACCATGGAGGATCCACTAATATCGATCATCTATCTTTACTAGAAACTCTCCAAACATCACCCCATCATTGATGTACATCATCCCCAATCTATAATGTGAAATAGATTATGCAGGTATCTAATAAGTTGTAACACATAGAAAAAACTATCCACTCGGTGTATGTTTGGGGGAAGAGTTAGACGGTACACCACCTTTCATACTCTGCGGATTATTTTGAAGGATCTGATGAACCTCAAAGATAACTTTCCACCTCAGTCAAACAGTGATAATCCTTGTTAGGGTAATGTCTGCAAGAAGACATGGTCTCACTTCTCAAACTCCATGGGTCTCTATCTTTAGTCGACATAAGACTTATGTTGGATCTGTGATGTATTCATCCACTCCTGGATGATTTGATCCTTCTATGTGGTAGCCAATACCAACTCTAGACTCATAAGTGCTAAAACGCCTAGGTCTGTCTAGAAAAGAGGTGATCTGCATGGTCCCCCATAAAAATACTCGAATGGGGACATGCTGATGCTGGTGGTGGTGTTGTAATTATTAATGTATAAAAACTCCACTAGGGCCAGGTGGTCCTCCCAACTATGGATGAAATCGAGGACACAAACACTAATCATTTCCTTTAATGTATGTATGGAATGCTTTGTCCAACCATATATCTAAGGGTAAAAAATAGTTCTCAATTGTAGATGTGTTTCGAACTCATCCGGCAGTCTCTTTCTTAATAGGGACGTAAAATGTTTATCGTGATCTGAGATGATCGTCGATGACACTCTATGCAGTCGTACTATCTCTTTCATAGAGAGGATTCCCAAGCCTTATATTGATCCATGTTCACGAATGGGTAGGATGTGGGCAAACATGGTGAGTCATTAAATAATCACCCATATGGAATCATGGCCCCAGAACGTACTTGGGTGCCCTATAATGAAGTCCTTGGAGATACCATCCCACGTACAGTCCAGTACCTCATGTGGTTGTTCTAAGTTCGCTGGTACAAGATGCTCAACCTTCACATGATGACATGTGAGGCGTCATGATACAAACTCTGCCACTGCCTTATCAATCCCTATCCAGTAGTATTGACTCCAGAGATCCATGTACACTTTCTCTACTCCAGGATGTTCTGCTAATGGGTATGTGTTAAAATACGTCCACACCTCCTATTGTAGCATCACCGATACCATAAATCATACTATTTAGAAAAAAATTGTACACCCCACCATAAAAAAAATCATAGAAGAGACCATCTAGAGTATATATGAGCTTGTCAGGACTCAGAGTCAACGTCCCCATGTTGGGCCTCCTGAAATCAGTGAAGATGTAGGGGAGTGATAGTAAGATACTATAAGTATGCTATTCCATCACTATACATGAAGGATATTTGCAACCCACATCGCTGAGCTATTGCCTCAATCACCAACTATAGACCATTCCTCTTACTGGTTTCGTCTACTACTATGTTACCCTTCCAAGTAGTATAGACTATCTCAATGTCATATTCATGGAGTAACTCTGTTCATCAGCTCTTTATCATGTTCATGTTCTTATCTAAGAAGATATACCTGAGACTCTTGTGATTATACTAAGCAATAAACCATTCACACATCATGTAGTACCACCACAACATCATTGAAAAGACCACTGCTGCTTACTAGAGGTCAGGGGTATCATGGTTTTTCTAGTTCTATCTCAAAATCTGCGCTCCATAGGTGATCAATACTCACTATTAAATAAGATCCCAACCAAGTATAGTCCGTGTTGTGTCGCAATGGTCCAAAAAACCCAACTCCATATTATAGTTTCCTCAATATTGGACACTCATCAATATCTGCCTCATCTCCTGAAAACATTTTTGACACACCCCATCCATAGGAACAACTACCCATTCATCGTCAAAGATGACAGGGGTGTCGCTACCCAAGATAAGCCAGGTAATTTTTTGTTGTTGTCCCCAACCAATCCATGGAATCTCCGCACTTAGTCCCCACTCCTAGGTAGCTCCAAAGAATGAAATTCCATTATCTTCATTTAATACTCAACAACTACATCATCCAAGATAAATATGCCCCAGTAAGTGGACATCCCATATCAAGAACTAGAACATTGAGAGAGTTCCATAAGGATAGGGAAATCATAGTGTATCTAGGACTATCTATATGTGCGTGGAATGATCCTCATCCAATGACGTATATATCATGTTGTCCTTGATGAAGGCCACTTCCTAGCGATCAAGGAATGGCTGAAATACCAGGTTCATGAGACCCATGAACACTGCCATAACATTGGTCATGCCGAAAGGCATCACCATGAACTCGTAATGGACATAACGTCATTGGAATTCTATCTTAGGAATGTCCTCGTCCCGTACCATGAGATGATGATAGCCTGATCTATGTTATATGTTTTAAACCCATTGATCTTCCTTCAGCCAATCCAAGAGATCAACATTCCTCAAGAGTGGATACTTTTTCTTCATGGTCAACTAGTTCAGGCATCGATAGTTCACACAAAACCTCAATCTCCCATCTGACTTGTTGGAGAACATGGTTGAGGATGAACACAATGAAACACGTGACTTTTTGAATCCATTTCCCCATAAGTTCTCTAGTTGTACCCACAACTCCTGAAACTCCACGAGAGAAATCCGATATGCTGGTGTAGATATCAGTCCCATACAAGGGTACAAGTCAAATTAAAAGTATACCTCTCTGCATGGTTGTTGTACTGGAACATCATCATGATAGAATCAACATAATGATCCACCACTACATGATAACTCAGACTCCCCATTCCATCTTCTCTGAGGGTGAGGCCAGCCAACTAGTGAGTGATCGTCTGCACCCTCCTATGAGAAATCCCATCCTAGGCTATAATTCATCCCTTCACACTAGTGGAGGAAACCCTGATCCCGTCCTCATTGAAAAATTAAATTTTTTTATTAAAGCAGTCTATCTATGTATAGACTTTGGATAGACAGTCCATAACCAATATGACATCGTAAGTCCTCAACGCTTCTACAAGGAGATCCTAGCCGAAGCTCTCACCACGTAGAGTAAGATCACTTTATCGATTCCATTTTGTAATCATAAAATCTTATACCATTGGAGTCTCTAATCATAAGGATAGAGCCAAAGGCTATATCAAAATATTTAAGCTCTGAACATGTGTCATGGAAATGAAAGAGTGATTGGGAGATCTGTTTATATGTACTTTATCCCGGGTGTAATAGTCACATATCGTACCTCTAATCATCTATGGGGAACTGTTGTTGTAGGACTCAATATCTTGAATATGTGCTTCCCCATGTTCACCTTCTCCGAGTGGTTGGGGAGGTCGTTCGGGCTATGGTTATGGTAGAACCTCAAATCGCCTCCCACCGCCTGTTGCATGGACTACTCCTTTTCCTTTTCGGTTAGCCTACATACCACCTCACATGAATCTCTTCTTTTTTTCTCGGCAGTTCTTCGACCATTTATTAATCATCAATAGTGTGGGTTGGGAAGTAATGAGTCTTGTGGCCATTCCCGCTACACGTGAAGCACAGTATACCTCCCAAATGACCTTCTATGCCTCACGAGCTATGTACCACTGACCCTACGTCATGTAGTTATCCACCGATGGGTATAGATCTCTTTGAACTTTTCACCATCTATCTACTACCTCCTATAGATGACTCGGATACATGTCTTTAGGTTTTGGCTATCACCGTCAGTTCCTACACTATTAGTAATCTCTCCATCAATAATGATTTCATGAGAAAACTGGCATGCATCTGGATATTTAGTGATATCATAAATGTTGTAATATCCCACCAAAGACCCTAGTCAATTGATCAGGACTTGGAGAATGGGTCTTGTACCATGTTAGTTGAGTAGTGTGAGTGGTCAGTGAATCTTGATGAGTAGTGGTCTACTATCAGGTAGCCATTATGTATGTGTAGGAGCTCCTGTATATGCATAGTGCATTGTGTCGCTGGAATGAATTCCACACTAAAGAGGATCTCAATGTCCGTCCATGTGAGGGTCATCTCGTCATGTGTCTTGAAAATCAAGCTCCACCATCCCTCTGTTTTACCCTACAAAAGGATAGAAATGAGGATAACCATCAACTCTACTGGTGTCATAACCAAGTGAAGAACTCTAGCCACAACCTCCAGCTAGTCCTCATCTTCCTAGGGATCTGTCTCATCTCAAAACCTCAAAGGAATTTTTATGTGAAAATAGTTGAATGTACACCATCAGTGGGAATGATCTGCTGGTGGGGAAAGTGAAATATGTTTCCCAACAATTTTTGGTGCTATTGGTGCACCATCCAAAGGTGCTACCACAGTAAGAGGTCCATGCATCGAAGCTTCATTTCTCGGTCATCCATCATCTTGTACTCTCTCTTTGGAATACAATCATGCTATCTACATGATGACATAATGAAAAGAAAATGGTACACCATAGTCAATAAGCTATACCTAGTGAGTTGACTCAAAAAAGATCAATGTAATAACATTTGCAAACACCTGCAATCAGATTTTTTCATTCACCGAGTCAGAAATTAGTTTTCAACATCATTTTTTATGGATATGTTGGCCACAGTACCAAAAATGGACTCACTAAATAGAAAACCATACACAAATCACATAATAATATTGCTCCATTAAAATGATTAGAGACCTAGTTCTTTGGTAGAATAAGCTCCTCTAATACCACTATGTCACAACCTGTCACCAGAAACCCATTTCATGACATCCCTAAGCCCGGCTTCTATAGGACAGTGGTTTGTGACTAGAACATAAAGGAATATACCTTAAATAAGAAGGCTTTATCTCTTATCATGAATTAAACACAATCCATGAAAACAAAAATATGCTTCCGCTATGTAAAATTTCAATTGTAAATGTGTGTATTTAAAAGTAAAGGGGACGAAATACATTCCCCATAGAAATGTAATACTATAACAGAAAAACCTAAATTGGCCTCTAGAATCATCCAATGAGGATCCTACCTGACGAGTACATACAACTCGTCTCCACTAACCCCCACCTTATATAATCTCCTTTGTGTGGCTTCTGGTCCATGCACCCTCTAGTCTCATCAATGTTTCTAGTCATCTTCACTAGAAACAATAAGATACGGGTGATGCCCAAGCATGTGTGAGTATAACAATACCCAATAGGGACCCCGTGACCATCAATAGTCTCTCAGAATTCCACAAAGGAAAAACAAAAATCATGATCATAATCAAAAAGAATAGAGAAATATGGACTACTAAAACTAGATATATGAAAGCCCAGAAGTATTGATGATTATCCATGAATATAAACCATCTTATTCTATTTGGAGGCACTACTACTAACCATATTATGTCTATCTCAAATATAATAGATAGGTACTAACACCTGAAAGATCCACACAGGATCTGAACCACCCAATGTCAATAGGTACTAACCCCCACAAGACCCACACTTGATCAGTATGCGCTGACCCACCCCAGATCGATGAGCACTAAGCCACTCAGGATTTGACCAACACAGGATCTGAATGTCACTATCCATGAAAGGCTACTCTAATACTGGCCATCATTATGTCACATAGTACTGATCCACACACGATATCCAGGTGCTGATCAAGTGAGGATCACTTAGTGTTGAAACACACAAGATCGCTAGGTGTTGACCCACACATGATTTCCCACTAGTAACCTCCGTATTATCTATCTCCAACCATCTTCTCACTCCCAGTCACTATATTCCCACTCATAGTACTCTTGATTCGAGGGTAATCACATCTCATGCCATCAATTATCTTTCAACCAGAACTAAATCCCACAATGAAGTATCCTGATGATCTATCATGTCAAATGGTCTTCAAGGTAATAGATGACATACAATCTAGATTCTCAGTATGTAGGTTATAGTCATTTTAGTGTCGAGTTACTAGTGGGTTTCGTGGTCGATCTAACAAAGTATTACTCCAACATTATCCAAAACTCTCATGGAGTACCTTAAATGGTCTGTCTCGCTCCCAGGGCTCCAACACCATAGACAGTTTTTCAAACAGTCATTTAGTCGAATGATATGGGAACATAAGAAATATCGGAACCTGATAGGGGTTTGGGTCCTGGCTAACCTAGTTGAAACGACCCAACATGACCCAGTTCAGTTAGACCCAACCTGGCCCAATCCATCCTAGGCCAGTCACATTGGGATAGGTTGCAACGCGCTTGGCCCACCTGCTGGCACGACCCATGCGGGGTCGCACAGTCCGATGCTCATGAACGGCTCAAAAGAATCCATTAAACTACATTAATTGGCAACAACATATGGAACAACTTCATCACTCGTGGGACCCACTGGGATCAGATCCCTTTCCAGCTATCCCGTAGCTTCCTTCTGCATGGTACGTGATGACTGTCCACCTCCACCTCCACTGTCGACCGCTTCCATCTGCTCGTCTGACTGCCATGGCACAGAGTGGAGCCTCTATTCCAATGTGGTCCGAAGTTTCAGGTAGATGCTCTCATTCGCCGGTAATGTTCATCAGCGCTGCTGCACTGGTGTCATGCCAACACATCTTTCTCAAGGCTCTAGGTATGCTCTGAAGCACTATTTTCACATCTGCTCGTGCCTAAGGGCTACACGAGATGTCGTTGTCATTGCATGGCTCCCGGATTCCTGATTCTGATGAGTTGAAGAATAATCCCCCAAATAACTCAATGATAATGAAGTAGTGGAGGGTCCCACCTTTTTCATTTGGCATGCACCTTCCATATTAACTTGATAACAAGCAGGAATAAAAATAAATAATTAATCATTTATAACAATAATAAAATAAACCAACAACCTTATGATTCATTGGAGGTATCATAGTCATTGGAGGGAGGAGAGTCCTAGTCAGAGTGAGGTTGTCGGAAGTTTTCTGGTCCCGGATCATCGCCACTGCTGAATCCGGCCCCCATTGGTGGATATTGTCATAGGAAATCGCCATTGTTTTCTCACTTGATGAATCCATGTAAAAAACACACCCCAAACTCTATTTAAATAGAAGGGGAAAGAACATGTGTTTCTTGTCATTAATTTTTTTCATTTAGGAACTGAAATTAATGCTGCAACATTGAGGGTACATATTTGGAAGGCCAAGCCGCTAATTAGCTTGACAAACCATCCGTCCAACCACCACGGCTCATCTCAAGGAGGAAAATAAAAAAAATAAGATGTTGAGTTACATTATTATTTTCTAATAAATACCATTATTTAACATTTTATCCCCACCGACTGTGGTCGAAGTGAATATCAAATTATGTGAATCCCGGTGATTTGGATTCAATGGTGTTATCAAATTTTAATTACGAGCACCGGTTCAAAAGGATTAAAATGTCGCCTGTGGGCAGACTGAACATACCTTAAAAAAGGTCAAAAATCCATTCTGGGCATAGCAGGCCTCAGAATAATATGCAGTCAATTTTCAAAGACATGTAATAATTTCAAATAATTTTAAAAAAAATTACATGTTATTTTCCGGTCATTAGAATGATATTGAATATCTTCCATGAAATTAGTCGATATTATATATAGTATTTATAACATTAAACCATTATAGTTATTTTGATATTATTATTATTATATTTATTTAAAATTCAACCCTATGGATGTAATATTATTGTATGTTATATTTTGGAAACATTAGATGGTTTCTAACAAGGGTGTAGTAATTCTCTCATATTTGGAATATAAATATTTTGGGAAAACCTTGGTGATAATATAGTTATAAGATAATATAATTAGATTTTGGTAAATATGTAATGTTGGGGATTTTATAAAATGATAATACATTCATGATTCTAAATAGTTAATGTATGATTTAGCATAAATGCACCAAGGGGTAATTATCCTGAAAATAATGGGTCGGTATTAACATGATATTCACCTAGTGCATGAAAATTAGGCATAAATGAACTTATGTATAAACAATCATTGGTGACATACATTGGTTAATTCACATTATATTTATAAAAAATAGATATTGAGAAGATAAAATCTATTTTATCCTATGATAAATTAAAATGATTTTTGATGACCCTTATGTGTCATGGGATGAAATATGTTGTTATAATTTTTTATATCATATGATTTTTTTATTATTTGATGATTTTTAACCAAATGATTGATGTTTAAAACTAAAAATATGAATTATAGTTTGTTATTAAGGCATAAAATAGGACAAATTATCTCAATAATCAATGTTGTAGAAAATCAAATGACTATCATCATGATTAAAAAATTATATGGCATCAATTATCAGAATAATTTTGATTTTTCATAATTATTTTAAATGAGTTATTATTAACAACATAATCCTTTTGGTGTTTTCTATTGCTAATAATTCATGATTAAGGGAGTTTCAGGAATGTTAATTTTAAAATGATATGAGGGGGAATAATACTTACATTCATATATATATAAAATGTGAGAATAAACACTTATTGAAATTCCTATGCCTTGGGAATATTTTTCATTTTTTTAAACTATCGTTATATTATAATTAATTTTTACAAATAAATAATTATGTCAACGCATGTATAAAATTTTTACCCTGAGGTACTACTAATAGTATAATATATTGAATGTGGCGAATGTTGGAATAATATAACTTAAATCTCTAATAAAATGTCTAAAACCTATAACAATGTAATAATAATGGCCTTATGTTGTGTAAACTAGTGATGTACAATATGCTATGGGAAAAATCACCCTCTCCTGATTTAGGGATGTAAAATGAATTTTTATAGGAATATTTATCATGTAAATCATTTTGTATTCCTTTTTTATTTTTTATTTTATTTGGTGAAAGAATAAGATATCTCTGCATATATATAATATGAATTACAAAAGTATAAAAATCTCATTTGATGTACTTGAACAGTATTTGATCACATATTTCATTGATGAAGAATTTGAACATATAATGTGTATTAATTCTATTGAATTGTTCTTTCAATATATTATGAGATAATATTATTAAAAAATGTTTGGGAAGAAACTCAAAATTGAATATATGCATATTTTTCATGATTGTGATCATATATTTCATGGAGAATCTCCATATCTTCCCAATAATTGTAATGACGTGTTTTATTTAGAAATCATACAGGATGTTATCATGGTTCTAAACACCTCACATAAATGGTCTCATTTGAGTAATATTTATAAAAAATTAATCTCTCTTGGAATGAAGAGAATGGATTCATACATCTAATTTCATCAATATTGGGTGCGAATGTTATTATATTTCTAGAATAAAATGTGTCCATGAATATTTTCATTGATTATTTATAAGTTAATGACAACTATATGGTACCTTATATGGTTGAATTTCTTTATGAGAAATGAAGATCTTAATACTTATCCATTATTTAACTTCAATCAATATATACTTTATTATGATTCAGGAATTGTGATTTTATAATGATAGACTTATATAAATTGTATAGTCATTATGAATTTATTTTCATTCCACATTGACATAACTACACCGATGTTATATTAATAGAATTAATAAATATAGTAAATAGAAAATATCCTAATTTTTTGGTGGTACTATTTAAAGATTATATTATTATTTATTTAAGTAGAAATGAATCCTATGATGTTAATTTGATGAGTGTTTTTAATACTTCATGCAATGAGAAATTATAAAACAATTTTCCGAGTGTGAATTATTTATATATAACTTTTCTTTTCTAGTTAACATATACTTATAAAAAATAATATCATTAGATACATCAATTATTGATGAAAATAGAAAAAACATATTCCAAAAATGATGGCCCAGATTAATATTTATATTTTATCACTAAACTCATGTTTATGATAAATTACTTTGGGTATTGAATTACAATAAATATGTCGACATGAATGGTATACATGTTACTCTAGATAAATGAATGTGTTTAAAAGTATATGGAGCTAAATAGATGGTTTTTCAGTGGGACAATTCTCACACTATAATGTAGTATAAAATATTTTTATAAATATAGTGACTTTTCAAAGAAGGTATTTAGATAGTCCCTCACGAAGAATGACATTGTTATTGAATATCAATAATAATAATTACAGGTTCATGAAGAAAGATACCCAATAAATGGTTCACATTATGAATCAATAATTTTTTAATAAAAATATAGAGGATTTGATTTATAAAAAACAACATTTGATATATATGTTGTTATAATAATCTTTTATTTATATATTCACATTGAAATATTTTGTTTTCTTCTAAATCAATTTGTTAAAATTGATTAATTTTTTTTAATTCTCAATACACTAACACCCTCAGAATTTGAACATGGTGTCTGAATCTCTAAGTCAGAAGGACCATTCTAGTTAATCAATGATATGGACGAATGAGATCCAATACATATTTATTTAAATATTATGTATATGGAAATCAAGTGTTATAGGGACATATCATATCATTCATAGTTTAATGTTCATAAATACACCCTTGTGGAGATTAATGAGGGAAAAAATAAGTATTTTTTACTACAAAAGAAATTATGTAATGCTCCGGATTTCTACCTAGAATTTGATAAAATGATTATTTTATATAAGTATGTTTTATTTGTTATATACTATAGCTGAATATTTATGAATTAAATATATAAAAATCGTCATTGTTATCAATACATCATAGTTTTTTGAATAATTTTGGACATCGTTGAAATTATTTATAGAGGTAATAAATTTAAAGGAATGTTTCAAAATATTTATCATCGTTTATAGTATTTTAATAATTTATGGATGAGTGATTGATGTATAAGGGGATGTTACAACCATTACATATACAATAATTAAAAAGGGAAACATAACAACATATTTTTTCATCGACCCACACAAAACATCAAATGTTCATAATCTTATTGGGGCTCATGTCGGTAAACATAAGATATTATCAAATTTAATTGATATTATAAATGATTTTATATATTGATTAACCTGAATGGTATAAAATGTGGACATGATAAGGATTCATGGGTTACAACATTATATATATTCACATATAGAGATGATTTTTACATCAATGTTTCCAGTGAGTATTTCCCTTGATTTGAATTTGTATTTGAACATTGGTAATTCATATCATCCATGGAAAAATGGTCAGTCCTAGATAAATGATAAAATACCATAATATATGATTATATCATATTATGTAGATTTAAAAGGTACTCGGGATCAGATAATTCCTCAAGTTGAAATTGATTTATCACAACAACAGTATCTTCTACATTAATATTGATCCTTAAAAATCCATGTCTAGATTTTTGTATAGAACTATGAAGTTTAATGACAGTGTTAGAGAATGAATGAAATTGGTAACTGGAAATGATTAATATTTTTTATAGACTGTAATACCCATTAAACATAACATAATTGTAGCTTAGTGTTCATAGAATCATTATACTAGAAATCATTGGTGATATCATTAGAATGAAGTGGGTGACATAGCAGTCTAAAGAACATCACTATATAAAATTTTTATAGGAATTGTTAATAGTAAAATTCTTATCCCAATATATCTATAACAAATTGAAAGTTATAATCATTGTGGGATATAATATTATTACTTGGTGATCCCACTGAAGAATTATCACATTCAGGATGAGTTCCAAGTGTGGATTTTATGGAAATATATATATATATAATCCTTTGTGTTGTATTTTTAAATATTTAATGTATATTTATCCTAATGAATATGATTTTTATAAAACATATTTTAACATCATGTAAAAAACAAATATATATTCATGCATTTATTATCAATTTGATATAAGTGATGTTAATGTCATTTGAGGTTATCAAGAGTTATTTTCAATATTATTGTATTAATTTAAATAGTGTATCTATATAATTGGACAATATCTGTGGAATATTATTTAACATGTTGAAGATAATTCATGAAAAATATGATTATTTATCTATTACTAAATTAATAATACAATACTTTTCACATGTGTGTATTGTTATGATATGTATTGAATATTCATATTGAATTTTGTAATGATTACATACATAATTCTTTGGATTCCTCATATCATATACATTTTTTAACAATAACTACCCTTATAGATCAATGATTTTTTATGATGTGCTTACTAATATTAGTTTTTCACTATTGAGATTGTATACCTTTTATATATTCTTATTGTTTCCCATGAAGAGCCAATGTATTTAGAGAATTCCACTAACATATAATATTGTTAAATTAATAAGCCTATATAAAATTTGTTTGAGAAATATTATCAGTTATGGTATTCCGATATGGGTGTAAACACTATTATTTATTAGCAGTTAAATACATTGTACATGAGTTTTAGTTAAGTCATTCTTGTTATATTACACTTAGGGTGGCCTGGAATGATTAATATATAGCTATTGGTTTATGATGATGGTAGAAGGTATATTTTTTCTAATAACAACACATTTTTACATAATTACATTCTGAGTAATGACATGTGATATATTATTAATGTAATCTATTTAACCAACATTATTCTATTGAGATAATGAGTAGTCACCCATTATGACTATTGTGTTTTATAATTGATAGATTGGTGTAAAATATTATAAACATAAATATAGTGTATTTATTTGAATAATTAAAAATGGATTACAAATTTTAATATATGAGTGTGTATAGTGATTAGTTGATTTTCGATTTTTCATGCTTTTTTGAGTGTTTTATTTTAGCAATTTAAGTGATGTGTTCTATGGAATTATCCATGGTATATGGGTCTTTCAATAAATATGACCTCTATAAGGATCTAGATATTTTAATGATGATTTATATTAATTAGGAAATTAATTTTCATTGTTTTATTATTATATTTATATGTTAATGTTTTTTATAATAGAGATAAAGAATTTATTGATGTACTGATCTTATGCTGGAAACCCATTCACTGATGCGTAATCATGATGTAGTTATCCCATCCACCTCAAGGGTTAGTTTATAATGTTTACATATTCAGTAATACATTTTTATGGTAATTAAAATTAACTAATGACTTTAAAATAATTTATTAGAATAATTACTACCTTAAATATATTAATTTTCATACATTTTTAAATCATTATCTTATAGTCAGTCTAAGAAAAGAGACTGAATAATTCCATTTTGATAATAATTATATATTTGTACATAATTGTTTATAAGGGAAACCAATTGATGTTATTGGTTGTTTCATATGTTATATGGTGTATATTACTAAATTTAATTAATCTATATCATTAGAAAAATTATAATTTGATAGGTAGGTTTAGATAATAATTAAATAACAATCATTTATGTCATGCTCTGAATATTTGAGGAAAACATACGTAATAAAAAAAATTTGAAACAAAATTGATTATATGAAAAAAAATTAAAATCGATATATATATCAATTATAATAAATAAATTAATTATTACAATAAAAAATTCAAATAATTTATAATTAATCAATCAATAATTTGAAATAATCTAGTTGATGGGACCATATCTACTAATGAATAGTTTAAAATACACAATAATATTCCAGGAACATGTTATTAATGTTGGATACAATATATATTAAAATAAAAATGTTGAAACTAATTTTTTTGAATGTCATTAATTCCACTATTTAGGAAACATTAAAATATAATATGATATTCATGGTTTCAAATATGACATTAGTGTTTTGGTTAAAAAATTTCTATAGTGTAAAACCATAGTCCAACACATAACCATCATATTATCCTCTTGGGTCCTGAAAATAATTACCTTTCATTCCATGAGATCCAACACTCAATCAATTACAACTAAAAGGACTCACGATGGAAGAGGTATCCATACAACCTTATAAATGGGTTATTCATTCTCCTCTTCTTTTGATATTGTATTTCCATAATCATAAATTGTAATGGCTTGAGTTTTTGGGGTCCATTACATGGTAAAAATATGATGTTTGAGGTGTTCTGGGGGTCTGGAAGGCCATCCCAGCTTCTTGGTGACTCATAGAGGTAGCCTTGTCCTATCGGTAGCCTTGGCCAACCTATCCTACCAGTGACCTTGGGCCACTGGTGGCCCTCGTCCACCGGTCGCTCTCGGCCACAAGTGGCTCTCGGCCACTGGTGGCTCTCAACTACCAGTGGATCTCGGCTACCGATGGTTCTCAGCAACCGGTGGCTCTCGGCTACTTGTAGCTCTCGGCTATTGGTAGTGAAGGGATTAACTCATACTAAACTGTTATGAATAATAACGTGAACAGGGGAACTGGGAACTATTTGTTGTTTTCCTGTTTTCTGAGGCAGCATTGGTTGTGTACCTGCTTATATCTGTTTGAGGAGCCGTAGGTTGGGATGTGTGTTGGTTTATATATATATATATGTATAATTTTATATTTCATGTTTATTTACACTCCACACACGATGGGAACTTAGTTTCGGACAACCCATTTCATGGGAAAAGGCGTTCCCCCCTAGTTACTCTCCTTCCTGGTCCCTCTACCCTCGGTTGTGATGGAGGGAGGTGAACTTACACCCAATATCCTTTGTGTAGGGTTCGTTTTGTGTGTTGTTATCCCATGTGTTTTTGGGAAGGGGTTCTGGTTATGTATTTTTTTCCTAGGTGTCTTCGGGATGAGGCCCAAGTGTTTTTGGGCAGGAATAGATGGTTCTGTGGCCCAGTTGTGTGTGGGTAGTGATTGATGGTTGTGAGGCCCATGTGTGTGCGGGTAGGAAGATCATGGTAGCGTCAGGATATTTGTCATTAGGGATGAGCAGCTAGCTAGTGGGGGAAATGGTGGTGCAGGGATCCCAAATATTTTGTTCTTTTATTATTACATTACTGCTTGTGTTGTTTGGTGAGTGTGGCCGGCGAGGTGGGATGGAAAGACTCCTTGATAGGTTTTGGTTACTCTGCTTCTCACGGGACTTTAGTATGTATCCCCACTTCTACACGAGAGCAATAGGTTTCTTCTACTATGTCTTCTTTGTTTGCTCACTCTACATTTACTTTCAGGTTGTTAGGAGGACTTCAGAGGTCATGTGGGACCTTACTAGTCTGGTCTTTGGTGTTTCTGTTGGTCATTGTTGTTTCCAGATTCACCATTTCTTTTCCTGCTGGTTTGTACATTGGAGTTCTTCTACGTTGTTTAGTTTTATTTTTAAAACATGCATGCAGTTTGGTTTTCTATTGTGTTTTCTATACTTGGCGGTCTATGGTGTTGACACATTCTTTCTCCTGATATTGGTTATCTGAAAAGGTTATTGCCTCCCATATTGTTAAAATGTTACACCCTTGGTGATAGTCGCCACTCCGGGGCAAACTGGAGGCAGGAATCAGGGGGTCATTATCTCGTCTATGACATGAAGAAGGAAGGGTGGAGGCCTTTGCCACCCCTTCCATCATCTTGTCGAAGGTGGGTCGTGATAGAATGGTATCAGTGTGAGGTTGATGGATAGTATGGAGTCTAGATTTAGGATAATTGAGGATTTCATGGGATGGTAGGGAAACAATGTAAGGTGATCATTGTTTGTGATATTGGCCAGGGAGGACCAGCTAGGACACGGGATTTTAGGTCCCCCCGTGATCTGATGCATGGAAACTAAGCCTATCAAATGACCAAGTGAGACTACATTTATTGCATGGTAGATACCCTAGGGAAGGTACATGAATCATACAAATTCTTCTTTTATTTGATTGGGGACACATTGGGGAGAAAAATTTAATAATAATAATAATAATAATAATTCTCTTACTACTCGGTCTTAGGAAATATTTGTTTACCTTGAAACTGTGGCACCCAGACGTTATCCATGAGCGACCAGAGAAGTTGAGGCCCAGCGGATTGAGGAAGTTGTCCAGCTGAGGTATGAACAAGATGAGGAGGACAACATGTGGCAAAGGACTATGCGCTCCTTCCAGCGACAAACCCTCGAGAAGTACAAGTGCAGCGATTCAGAATCAATAACGGAGGGATGGCTCGAGGAGGTAGCCATAACCTTCTATTTAATCTGTGCTCTGAAGGAGTACCAGGTTCTGTTGGCAGTCAGTCATCTGAGAGGAGCAGCGCGTCATTGGTGGATTATATTCCTGGGAGAGAAGATAGAGGCAGAGGTTTCATGGGCCAGTTTCAAGAAAGAATTTTATGAGTAGTTTATCTCCTCTACCGAAAATGTCGATAAGAGACAATATTTGCTTTCCCTTCAGTAGGGAAGCATGACAGTGTGGGATAAGTGGATCAAGTTCAATGATCTCTGGCTCTTTTCCCCAGAACTCATTCCAGATGAGGAGTATCGGGTAAGACGGTTGGAGGAGGCACTCCGTCCTTCACTTCAGTACGTTGTCACTACCTTCACTCTCCTGAAGAACAAAACAGTATAGAAAAAGGCCGAGATAGTAGAGAGGATGCACTTAACGGGAGGAACACCACGAGAAGTGAACCAGCTGAATTCATCAAAGGTGAAGGCAGTCAGTAGTAGGTCTCCAGTGACTTGGCCTTTCAGGTTTCGACAAACAGGGTTTATGCCTCATTAGTTCCAGTCCCGAGATTCTATCCCTCACCTTTTTCTCACAGGGTTGGGACCGATGTGTTTCTATTATAGAGTTTTCAAACAAGTTCAGAGTAGGTGTCCAACTCGAGATACACATAATGGAAGAGGGAAGTTTCAGCACCCACCTCGGTAGCATCTGTTGCCGTCAAGGCCTTTCTTGTAGCCACAGAAGGCTCATGGCCTTTCGAAGGACGACCTTGCAGGAGGAGATCAACACTAGGTTGCTCCTCAGGGAACCTGACCCAGGCATGGTCGGGGAGGTGGTCGAAAATAGTGAGGCAGAGGATCTGGGTGTGGACAGTTGCACACTGTAGAGTTAATAGCACTGACGGGACCATAGGTCGTTCGAGGTACGATCAGTTTATTCAGCACTCTTGTTTCCTCATTTTTTTTTGATTTGGGATATTCACACTCCTTCATTACACCCGAATTATCCCATGCTTTGGGTCTGGATTCTGAGAGTCTTTTTGTGCCCCTAGTGTCAGGAACACTATTTGGGGGTCACACCGGCGTATCATACTTTTTCGAGGGGTGTAGACTAATGTTGGGACCGCATCAGCCGAGTGGATACATTATTTCTTTGTAGAAGTATCAATATGATTTCATTCTAGGCATCGACTGGTTATTCTCTATGAATGCCATCATCGACAGCTATCGGAGAGGATTGAATTCTCCAATGAGGATGGATGGCAGTGGATTGTTTTTGGTGAAAAGAGTTATCAAGAGGGGATTCGACATGTGGAGAAACTCCTTTCTATGATTAACGGGATGTCAGTAGAGTCGGAAGACAGATGAATGATGCATGTCCGAGAGGTCATAAGAGAATTATCCGATGTCTTTCCCAGTGAGGTTGTGACTCTACCCCCACGACGTGACATTGATTTTGGGATATAATTATAGCCAAGTGCCACCCGATCTCGATGGATCCTTATCAGATGAACCTTCTGTATTGCGAGAGTTGCGGATTTAGATTGATGATCTGATGGATAAGGGCTTTTTTCGACCAAACGTGTCATCGTGGGGTTCTCTAGTTTTGTTTGTAAATAGGGTAGATGGTATTATATGACTATGCATAGACTACCAGAGGTTGAATCAGGTGAGAACCAATAATTAGTACCCCCTCCCATGGGTAGATGATCTCTTCGACCAGCTGAGTAGAGAAGGTTGGTTCTCTTAGATCGAACTGCATTCTGGATACCACCAGTTGAGAGTAAGGGAAAGTGATATATCGAAGATGGATTTTAGGTGCAGATATGGCCACATTTAGTTCGTGGTCACGCTGTTTGGCATTACAAACGCAACAACTACATTCATGAACCTCATGAACTCTGTTTTATGAGGGTTTATGGACCAGTTCGTTGTGGTGTTCATCGATGACATCCTTATCTACTAAAGATAAAAGGAAGAGCATGTTGAACATCTTAGAGCAGTTTTGGGAGTCCATCGACACCATCATCATTATGGTAAAATGTCTATGTGCATGTTCTTAATGCGAGAGGTACATTTCCATGGACACGTAGTGTCTCGGAGGGAAATAATTGTAGATCCATCCAAGTTCAAGTCCGTTGTTTCATGGGAAGCACCCAGAAACGAGGCAGAAGTTCGTAGTTTCATGAATTTGGAAGGATAATACCGGAGGTTTTTTCCCAACATCTATTGAGTTTCAGCTCCATTAATAGCTTTTACTAGGAAATACCAGGACTTCATGTGGAGCGACCAGTGCCAGACAACTTTTGGCTACCTAAAGGAGAAGCAGTTTAGTGCTCCAGTACTCCGATTACCCAAGGAAGGCATGTTGTTTGAAGTGTTATGTGATGCTTCTGGCCTTGGGTTGGGATGTGTGCTGATGCAGCAGCAAATAGTGATCTGTTATGGGTTTAGGTAGTTTTGTCCTCATGAATGTAACTATGCCACCCAAGATTTTGATCTTGTGGTCGTGGTGTTCGCATTGAAGTTTTAGCGGCATTATCTCATCGTATAGCACTTTGTGGTCTTCTCATATCACAATATCTTGTGTTATATCTTTTCCTAGTGAGATCTAAACTTGCGGCAACAGAGATGGTTTGAGTTCCACCATGATTACGACATCGAGATCTCATATACTGACGGAAAGGGAAATGTTGGGGCTGATTCCCTAAGCAGGAAATCACAAAAGGATGTAGTTCGGGAATCTGTAGAAGCTTGGAGAGCGATGGAAGAGTTAGTGGCCTTGCATTTCGATGCAAGGGTGGAAGGTGGAAGGGGTTTCTGTTTCAGATGATTGTAGTTCCATCCTTATTGGTGCAGTTGGAAGAGTCTTAGTTGGGGGAATCGGCGGTGGAAGTGATTCAGGATCGTTTTTATCAGGGAACTGCTCCTGAGGGATGGTCGGAGGATGGTCAGCATCAGATGCTTTTCCATGGAAGGCTTTTTGTTCTGGAGATGATGAGTAATGGTGCTCTTCAATATTTCCATGGATTTTATTTTGCGGTACATCTCGGGGTCTCAATGATGTACCAAGTCTTGAGGAGGTAGTTTTGGTGGCTCCAGGTAAAGTGGGCGGTGGCAGAGTTTGCATCAAATTGCCTCGTGTTTTAGCAAGTAAAGGTTGAACACCATTTTGATGGAGGTCCGTTATAGCTGTTAGATGTTCCGAAGTGGAAGTGGGATGAAATCTCGATGGACATCATCACAGGGATACCCAGGGATCAGGGAGGATATGATTCCATCTGGGTAGTGGTGGATCAGTTGAAAAATTCATCACACTTCTTGGAGATTAAGGAGTCGATCCAGGTGATCTCCTTAACCCAGAAGTACGTCGATGTGGTGGTGAGGATACACAGGATCCCGAGATCTATTGTCTCTGATCATGACACACAGTTTAACTCACGAGTATGGAGGGTATTACAGCATGCCTTTGGCACCCAGATACGCCTTAGCACTACTTTCATCCCTCAGACATATGGGAAAATAGGAATAATTATCCAGACGTTGGAATACATGTTGCGGGCATGTGTTCTGGATTTTGGGGGATCATGGGTATGACACTTTCCTCGAGTGGAGTTTTCTTATAAAAATATCTTCCACTGCACTGTTGGTATGAAACCGTTTGAGGCCTTGTATTGAAGGTCGTGTCACTCACCCGTTTGCTGGATAGAGATTTGGGAAGCAGCTATTCATGGGATAGATGTGGTGTTGGGCACCATTGGGAAGGATCAACTCATACGTGAGAGGGTGAAGGAATCCCAGGACTAGCATAAGTCTTATGGCAATCGTAGGAGGATGAAATTGGAGTTCAAGGTTGGGAATCATGTGTTCTTAATGGTTTCACCTCAACGTTGGCAGCAACGGTTTGGGAAGGGGGTATGCTATCCCCTAGGTTCATCAGACCTTTCGAGGTGTTGGGACGAGTGGGTGAATTGGTGTATCAACTGGAATTTCCACCTCAGTTAGAGAAATTTCACAATGACTTTCACGTTTCCCATATTCATCGATATCTACATGAAGACTCCCACATTATCGATTGGGGAGAGTTAGATGTCGAATACAATGCAGCCTTCACGGAACAACCAATCAAGATCGATGATCTTTTGGAGAAAGTGCTTCGTGGACGAACCATTCCCTTGGTTCATGTGTTTTGGATGCATGGTGTCTTGGAAGAGAGCACATGGGAGCGGGAGACCCAATTACATGTTCTGTACTCAGAGTTGTTTTGTCCTGTTGTTTTTGTTTTGATCCTTGATATATTGTACCTTGTGCATTGACATATGAAATGGTTTTTTTCTTAGATATGAGATGATCGGTTCCCTTTTCTCTTTGTGTGTCTGTACAAATGTGTGATGATGGTAAAACCAAACTTCTAATCAGGACGCATTAATGTGGATGTAATTAAACCCGTGCGAGTGAGTCAGTGTTTCCCAAAGAGGATAATATCCTGAAATTTAATAGGGGACTCAATGACTCATGTGTTGGATAGTGTGATCTGTGTGCTTGATGTGATTGTTTTTGGTGGATAACTCTTGGGAGAGTATTCATGGATGTAGGGGAGGGTTTTCCCTGAGAAGTATCTTTAGAGGGATGTTGTATGGACCCCAGTTTTCTCCTTTCTGGGTTTTTCTTATATTCTTTGGGACGATAATAGTTTTAGAAGTATCTGATGTAATGGCCTCGGTTATTGGGGTCCATTAATTGGTAAAAATATGATGTTTGAGGTGTTCTGGGTCGTCTGGAAGGCCACCCCTACTTCTCGGTGACTCTTGGCGGTAGCCTCATCCTACGTAGCCTACCCGTGACATTGGGGAACCGGTAGCCCTCGGCTACTAGTAGATCTCAACTACCTATAACACATGGATACTGTTAACACTCGGTGACTGGTGGCTCTCGACTACCAGTGGCTCTTGGATACCGGTTCCTATCGGCTACCGATGGCTCTCGGCCACCGGTGGCTCTCGTCTACTCGTGTCTCTCTACTACCGCTACCTCTCAGCTACCGGTGACTGTCGCCAACTGGTGAATCTCGGCTATCAGTAGCTCTCAGCTACCGGCGGCTATCGGCTACCAGTAACTATCGGCTACCGGTGGCTGTCACCACCCGATAGTTGTCGCCAACTGGTAGCTCTTTGCTACAGGTAGCACTCTCATACCCCCCACGGGTTTTCCAGTAGCTCCTCCTTTTTAGGGAAATTGGTTTTTATACCATTTTTTGACCACTTTAAGCCTGTTTTAAAGCCCATTAATGCCCATAATTGGCATTTAAATTACATGATTTGTGAGGTACCCTCCTTAAATGAAATACCATGAGGTGTGTGTCAAATTAAAACCGCCACGAAAGGTGGGGACTTTTAAATTGTGTGTGAGGTGTCGCAGCCGCGTGGTCAACCCACGATCCCGCTTCTTACGTGTGATTTTGATTTTTTCTCCATATCCTAACAGGCCAGGGCATGTTGTATCTCAGTCCATATAACCTAAAGGCTTCACTTTCTCCCTGAGTTTCTTTTTATATCACATTGAGCTTTCAATACCTTTCCTCCCGATGAGTCTTACCCGTGTTGCAATGTTTTCCTTGATCGCGTTCCATGGATTTCCTGCTACCCTATTTTTTGGTTTCCACGTGAGGACTTAACGTTGATCCTTGATCAATTGTGTAGTGGTTTTATCCTTAGTCTCTCATTTTTGTGTATCATGAGGGGTGGTAATTCCTTTATCCCTATGGAAATTGACGAAACCCAACTTAATGATGATAATGAACATACCTTTAAAGAATGAAGGGGGTGTGATCAATGTGTCATTGTTCACTTTTATAGTTGATATGTGTTGTGAATTATACGGGACTATGATCACTGAAAATCATGGTCGTTGGTGTCCTTTCTCTTTGCACTAATGAACCTCATTGTTGTTGGATGTGTAAATAACTGTAACATGGATTTGGTTAATTATGTATACTCGGTTAAATAAATTGAAAGCACGATGATTAATCTTTTTTTGTGACGACCCTAGTTAAAGCGCAATTGAATTGAAACCTTGGAGTGTCTTAAATCATTTAAATTTGAAAGTACTTGTGTGGGACTACCTTGTGTTGGTGGTACTGCTTTGGTTGTTTTTCCTTCACATGCTGATTACAGGTGACTTTATGGTTTTCATGGATGGGATCCCCTATTGTACTTTTACTTGTTGTGAATCTGAGGTTGTGGGGGGGGGGGTTACTCTACTTATTTCACGAATTGGGGTGGAATCCGCTATTGAGAAATCATTGGGTTCTGGAGTTTGGGGACATGGGGATATGTCTCACACTTGTTTTTTTCTGGTACATTGAGGGATCTCACTCAATCCCTAGTTTTTTTGACTTCATAAGGGAAACGAGTGTGAATGATTTTTTTACCTGATGTTTTTTTTAATTCTTGTTGTTCTTGTTGTTTCATCTGTGAATGTGACTGTTATATTGCCTAGTAGTGAAGGGATTAACTCATACTGAACTGTTATGAATAATAAATTGAACAGGGGAACTGGGTACTGTTTGTTGTGTGCCTGTTTTCTGAGGCAGTAGTGGTTGTGTACCTACTTTTATCTGTTTGAGGATCCATAGGATGGGATGTGTGTTGATATATATATATATATATATATATATATATGTTTGTGTGTGTGTGTGTGTATGTATGTATGTATAATTGTATGTTTCGTGTTTAGTCGCACCCCACCCACATTGGGAACTTAGATTCGAACAACCCATTTCATGGGGAAGGGTGTTTCCCCCTGACTACTCTCCTTTCTCCACCATATTCCCTCGCATGTGATGGATGGAGGTGGCCTTAGACCCAAGGTCATTCATGTAGGTTTTGTTTGGTGTGTTGTTAGCCCAGGTGTTTTCGGTTAGGGGTTTTGGTTATGGTTTGTTTTCCGAAATGTCTTCGGGGTGAGGACCAGGTGTTTTCGGGCAGGGAAGGATGGTTGTGAGGCCCAGGTGTGTGCGGGTAAGGATTGATGATTGTGAGTCCCAAGTGTCTGCAGGTAGGAAGAGAATGGTAACGTCGGGACGTTTGGCAGAAGTGATGAGCAACTAACTAGTGGGGGAAATGGTGGTGCGGGTTACCCAAATGATTTCTTCTTCTACTATTACCTTACTGCTTGTATTGTTTGGTGAGCATGGTTGGTGAGGTGGGATGGATAAACTCCTTGATAGATGTTGGTTTCTATGCTTCTCACGGGACTTTAGTATGACTCCCCACTTGTGAACGATAGATATAGGTTTTTCCTACTGAGTATTCTTTTTATGATCACCCTACGTTTACATTCAGGTTTTCAGGAGGACTTCGGAGGCCATGCATGACCTTACTAGTCTGGTCGTTAGAGATTCTGTTGGTCGCTGTTGTTTCCTACTTTTCCTTTTCTTATACAATTTGTTTATACTTTGGAGTTCTTGTACCTTGTTTAGTTTTATTTTTTAATCATGCAAGTAGTTTGGTTTTCTTTTGAGATTTCTATACTTGGTGGTGTTTGATGTTGACTCATTCATTCGCCCAATAATGGTTAACTAAAAAAGGTAATTCCTCACATATTGTGAAAATGTTAAACCCTTGGTTCCAGTCTCCACTCCGGGGCCTACTAGAGGTGGGACAAGGGGTCATTATCTCGTCTTCCACTAGAAGAAGGAAGGGCGGGGGCCTTTTCCTCCCCTTACATCGTCTTGTCGAAGGTGGGTCGTGACATAAATACTTGAAGGGACCAATGTAATCGCTAGAATATTGAATATATATTCCCTCCAATTACTTTTTCAGGGCCCATTATAGGCTATGATAATGATATTGTCTTGTTTGGGCTTTTCTTGAATGGTTTCTATTTCCTTGGGATATAGACCTTAGGCATCCCCTAGGAAAAGGCCTCATAAATTAATATGTATGTACACTACAGTATATATGGGATATTTAATCTCATCCTAATTCGATGTGTGATATTCATAACCCACATCAAAGGATGTGGATAATGAACAACCCCTTTTATAAGGTTTTGTTGATACCTCTCAGTTCATTAGAATTTTTCTAGGCGGATAAATCCGGCTGGGAGACCAGGGAATGGAAAACAAAGTAGGTTATGAAAAAAATCTATATTTTATTTGTGGGATAGATGGAGTAATTAAAAAATTTATCAGGGTTATTGTCCATTCAACATACATGTGATTATATTGGTCTCTTTTAAAAAATGGTTTACAACAATCCCACATTGAAGGAGGAGGACAAAAAAGAAACCCTTTATAATGTGCTAATGATAACACTCCCATCATGTTACATTTTTATGGGAGGTGCACAGTGTCTAGAACCCAGAGAATGAAAAAATATTCCACTTAGGCCCAAAGTAGACTATATCATTCCCTTGGGATAGACTAGGCTTGGAAAAAAATAGATAATAAAATCATTATAGGCTGGACTACATCGTTACATAAATAAAAAAATGACTTCAACTTTCAAAAGTAAATTACTAATAGAGAAATGAAAACTTTTCCAATTATGGGTTTCAAACATTTGGAAGTGATGAGGAGGTGAAAACCAACACTCTTGATTTTGAAAAGGTGGCTTCATTTCTAATCGATTTTTTTTAATTATGAAATGATAAAAAGAAAATTAGTAATTTAAATTCATAAAATTGTGCATTTTGGGATAATCCCCATTGATGTTCCTAATATATAATCCCCTTATCCTTCATTCATTATTCAGTACTAAAAAAATTCGACATTTATAATATCATATGTCTAACTATAAATTCATATTTATTTTTAGTTAATATTTTGACCTCTTATATTTTCTCTAATAAAAAACCAAATTAATATTTATATATTAATAATATAATTTTAAGTTTTATAAAATACATTCTGTTATTGTAGATAAAATTAATTTGATTTATTTTTTATTTATATTTATAATATTATGCGATTTTTTAGTATTCGTCTTCTCTTATTACTTTTTTCATTTTTTCATATTTGTCGATCATATACAATCCTTTCCACAATCAAAAAAAAGTATTGATGACTTAATATCCCCTCATAATGAGTTCGATGAATGGTACGACATTCTTCTTCCAAATAACTAGACACAATGAATCGAAAATTTATTTTGTCTTTCATTATTGATGATTTATTATAATATATAAATATTTGTGGGATTTAATTGGTTTTGTGAATAATTGATAATTTATAACATATATTTTAATGATATATTGATCTATTGATGGCGTAAATGTTTTTTTAGAAATAATCACCAGTTTAGTGTAAGCTGTTAACTTTTTCTTAAATCTAATCATTCACATGTCATGTTGTTAATTGGTATTCAAAAAAATATTTTTATTTAGGAAACATAATGAATCAGTAAATACAATAACCATTATACTCACCTAATATCATTTTAAATAAATTCAATTAATTTTATTATTATTAATTTAAATCTCAATGAAAATATCCCCATGTAACTTAGAAAAATTGATTCATTTAAATTATATAGTATGGCCTTCACAAATTTTCCCCATGATCTATAATTTATATTAGAAAAACTTATTTTATACTTGGCAGTTTATATATGTAAATTATCCTTGACTAAAGTCTTTTTCAATATATGGTGTGATAAAAAAATGAATTTTAATTTAATAATCATATTAAACTCAATATAAAAAATAATTAATTTTTTAAAAAAAATATAATAATCTATTGATTACAATCCTACATATAGGTAAATATGTTGAAATATAATTTTGATATGATTTAGGTGTTGAATGCTCTCACATTGAGGAGGAATCTCTATAGATGAGGAAAATAAGGGAATCACATGGTACATCATGATTGATAATTCTGTTTCATACAAATATATTTCATCCAAGGATATTTGTGGGTTTAATAAATAATGTTATGTATTTTATGTGAATATAGAATATAAAAATTATTAAAAATTAATTAATCTTTCACTTTTAATCATAGAATAAGAAATTATAGTTGGTCTGTATAAGTTTTCTAACATAAATTCATACAAATAAATGATGTTATAATTACACATAATATCCATTTCGCCATAAATATTTACCAATCTATAATTAAAAATTACGTAACATCGCATGATATTATAGAATAATAAATTCTCATACTTATTAATATTCTCGAATTATGAGGATATTTTAGATTAAAATGGATTCTCATTATTATTGTGTACCTTAGATGAAATAATGCATTTCTATGAAATCGTACATTACACATAAGACATTGTTATATAAAAAAATAATATATTTTTAATATTATTATTTTATGTTTTATTTATCACATAGTTGATAGAATAGGGATAATTAATGATATTAATAAAATAATGAAAATTGGGTTTACACATTTTTATAAATTGATCCATTGGTACTAAAATGCATTATAAATGTAAATGAAACCAAATGGGGTGTAATGGACGTCCTTTTAAAAAAAATATTTATGTACGAATAATTGTGTTTACAAAATAATAAAATCACTATTGTAAAAATATATTAATGAAATATTAAATTAATATCATATTTAAAAATCATATTTTTTATTATAAACATTAAATAGAAACAAAAAAATCTTATGGATAAAATTATTGTTTTCCTAAAAATTCAGTTTTCTGCCAATTAATGGAGAACCCATTTAAATACAATTTTTCAGTTTTAGAGATTCTATTTGAAAAAATAAAATTTTTATTTAGAACTGAGACATAAAAATATTCATTACTTTTACTCCTGCACATATAATACTTCTGTGATTGATTTAGTATTTGGATCTCTACAAGCTCAAACTCCCACAATTTTTCATTTCACATTCTCACCAAATGTGACTAGTCCTCTATCAATTTGATATAATGTACAAAATTTTGTTGTGTCTCAACTCATATTCATGGAAGAACCAAATTTTATATACCATAGTGATTTTGATTTTCTATGATCTATTTCTTATAAAAGTAAATAAACAAATGTTTTTTTGGGTACCCATATCTTCTTGGGGCACATATTATTAGTGATAAATGATCACGAAATCAATATTTTCATTATTTTTCCATAATTTATATCACGAGCTTCAGAATTTTTTTAATAAATGACCCTTTAATGACACTAATGTGAGTATTTAGAAAAATAATAATGGTGAAAAGACCTAATATTTTACTAAAATAGGTAAAAAAAATTGAGTAAGGCATAAAATTATTTTTATATAATTTTTATTTCCCACCCTTAACTCATATTGAAAATAATTTTCTTTTGGTAACATTATTCCTCAAGAATTTTATTTAACATATTTTTACAATTATTTAACACAAGAGAAAAACTCATATAATATTCATCTTCATCTGGTATTTTTTTAATTTTCATTTTGTGATATTAACTTTATGATGTAGAGTATTTAAATTTTCCTTGTCTCTTTTGATGTTTTATCATGTTACCACTTTCAACAAAAATGATTATGAATTCTTTTCAAATAATAATTTTTCGTTAATAACACATCCTATTATTCTTATATAATTAAGTAGTGTGTAGCTAGTTTTTTATTTGAGAAAATTCTAGTCTCAGAATCAGATGAGTATTAATTATGAACATTTTCTCATAATCTATAAAAAATATTGGGTTTTAGATTTTATTGATCCATATCTATATTAGACTTTGAATGGATGTTGGAGTCATCAGATACACTCCATGAAGCATTTATAGCTCTTTCTCATGTGTTATTATAATCTCAATTTTTCAGATATTTATTTAATATATTTTTTTTATTCAAAATTCAGTTTAAGACTATCATGTCTGATATAGCCAAATTTCTTACATTCATATCATTGAAATTATTTTTGTTCTTTATCATCATTCCTGAAGGATTTTCTTAATCATTATTTCTGGTAAATTCTTTTGATAATTTTGGTTCATTATGCATGTTATATTTCCAAATATAAATAATCTGAGTTCATCTCAAATTTTTATTCAGTTATTTTTTTTTCTTTAATGCTTATGATATGTCACATTCTGAGTAGTATTTTCTGTCTTCACTATAATATTATGATCATCAACATAAAATTATATTTTTCCATATATCATCAATTTTAGATTTAATTTTTTCATTGACAATTACTCTTAATGTGATTATTGGAGTCTTATAGTAGACATTAAATTCCATTTTGAGGGACATACTATGAGAATTTTAAATGCAAGATCACATTGGTTGATAGGTTATTATATAGTAGTAATATTATTGAAAATTTCTATAATCCATCCATTCATCTGTGTGGTTATTTCCACATTAATAATTTTAAATGTGTTGAAATTTAGATTACATGGAGTATAGATCATATGACCTCAATTTTTTGTTCCATAATAGGATATTATGATGGTTTTCCGCATCTTGTAGTTAGGTGGACATTATTCTACATAAATAAACTCATCTGGTCTAAGACCACAAATAAAATAATTCATCACTTTTGAATTAATATTTTTGTTGCAATTTTTTTCAGTAGTCTATGTTTCTTTTTGCTTGTAAATCTTATAAGAAGTAAATATTTTTTTGTATACATTGAAAGCAATATTTTTCTAATAGATAACAATAAATTATTTCGAGCATCAATAATTGTCAACATTAAAATATGGGGGTCATTGAAATTTTTTTGAATATTTTATTGATAATAAATGATATAATTTCCACACATTGTGTTAAATATGTTTATTTATAAAATGTTTTTGATAAGATTATTCATTTTGAAATATGGTGAAAATTCCAGTTTAACCTTTTAAATTTCACTATATAATATCGCACATAAATATTTTACTATGAAGTACATGAACATAATATTTTGAAACTTTTTTATATACTTAATTTGATACAACTTTTGTTAAGGATACTACAGCTAAAGAGTGCATTGAGATTTATTAAATGGTCATTAAGTCATTGGTGGTATGGAAACGCGATATTGGACATCACATTAGTGTTTGGGCCATATCTTTAACATACGGGCATGTATTAATCCCACATTTTTACAAGGAATTTATTACCAAAATTCTCACATATTATACTTCTGGATGGACAACTAATTCACGCATTTTTGTTATCCATACGATGGTGCTAGTGCGATTAAAATATTTTCAATAATCTCCTCATTCACATTTGAAACCACTATTAACCAAGCCTCTCCTCCTCTAAATAAATATGTGTTATTATCATATTTATGTTTTGATATTTCCATTATATAATTAAAATTAGGAGTAATTGGTTTCACCCAAATTCCTTATCCATTGTAAGATGGGTAGCCCTTGAATCAAGGATCCCCTCATCGAAGCCTTATTCTCTACTTCATGTTGTAATGTTTTTATTTGGGTAATAAGCTTAATTGTTATTGTTTTATTAATTCTATTTCTTCATATTTTATTCAATTATAGTTTTTCTTTACTCATCATTTTTAGTATATAATCAGGATTGGAGATGATATTTGGTTCTACCTCTTCAATATTTTTCTCATGCAAAATGTCTCCATGATGACCTCACCGCCCATAAAAGTGTAGTTCTATTACTGATTTATCTATCATAAACCCTCTTAATTTAAATACTTTTAATAATTGAGCTACAATAATTTAAATAATATGACCCATTAATTGAGTTTTTAAATTAAAAGAAACTAATAACGAAATTGAACAGTTAACACATAAACACGGGAGGACGAGAATTGTGTAAATTGTGAGACTGTATACTTAATCGCTAAAACAAGACACATGGGATAAATTTTTAGATTTAAAATATAATCTCGATGATGAATTCATCCACATTTTCCAAAAATTGGACGTGTTCCTTAATTTACCAATGACCATAAGATATCTTTAGAACATCAACCAAAGTAGGTTTATGTGATTAATTGTTCCAACGATATCTTAGTGTTTAATTCTCCTCATATTTGTGGAAATATTAATTACCGTAGGGTTCTGGGGATAAAAAGTTAAGGGATCATAATTATGTGGATATTAATTTAAATGATAATTATTGATAAGTAAATTATGAGGGAGAGTTATATCGATTACATATTTTAAATATTTAATAAAAAACATCTTCTTGTTGTTTCTTTTTATTAGAACTTCATTTAAAAAATAAAATCAAAAATATTATACAATATTGTTCCAGTAATATTCTTCTAGATTTATATACAGTAAACCCTCAAAAATCATTTCATGTATTTTTTTAATTCCCATTAATGTTATTTTGAAATTACCTTTAATAATTTGTCAAATTTACTTCTCCTATGAGAGATGACCTTGGTCAGTCACTGTACAACACCTAAGTAACCAAAAATATCACTAATCATTTGATGGTTCCATTGAATTCACCATTAAAATTTTAATCCTTTCTAAGGAGGCAGGTAATTTATTCAACAAATTAGAGTAATAATTTTATTTTTCATTTAGATGTTTCCTTCTCATCTTTATTTCTTATTTCCCCTTTCTTATTTTTTTGCACTTATGATACTCTCTTATTTTATTTGTGTTGGACCAAATCAAATTTTTTTATTATGATATAAATTTATTCATTTATTTATTATATTTAATTGATATATGACATTATCCAATTTTGATGATCACTTAGATCTCGACCAATGCGATTGAACGCAACCATATGGATCAAATAAGACATTCTCAACCTTTCGGAAGTTTCAACATTCAACCAGTTGGAGAATTCCCCCACTCTAAAATCATTGAAAATGGATGAAATTAAAATTAAAACATAAAACAAGAACTAATGGCTTAAAATAATGGAAATTAAATTAATAGAACTAACCGAGATTTGTCTGCACCATACATTTACTATCAAGAAAATTTAATTTCATACCCAGATCTCAAATCAGACTTTAAACTGAAGTTTGGGTTAATTCATCTTCTTCCAATGATTCATGGATTAACTAGTGAGGATCTAAAAGAAAATTTAAAATAATTTAATTTTTATTACTCAATATTAAAACAAGGAAATGTTTTTTAAGATCAAATAAAACAATGAGCATTCAAATTTTCGCTCCATGGAACCGCAAAAGACTGGATGTATTATATACAACATGAAAATGTAACATGTTGATATGATTTGAAACATCATTTCATGAAGTTATTTTTTCCAACACCAAGGAACAAATATATTCAACAAGATATCTCAGGGATCATGAAAGCACAATAAGAGTTATTGTATGAGTTTTGTGAGATATTCAAGAAGTTATGCACAAGATGTCCTCGTCATAAATTCAATGAGAGACTCCTTATCTAGTACTTCTATGAGGGAATCCAAACAATGTATTGGATCATGGTGGATGTTGCGGCTAGAGTATAATTAGTGGACAATTACCAAGTGTTTACATGTGAATTAATTGAAATAATGGCCTAAAACACCCAAAAATTTGGTGATCGATGTACACACATATCAGGGGAGTATATCATGTAATCCCTTATCCTCTTGAGAGTCATTTGATTGATACGATGTTTGAATAAATGACCACTATGGTGAGGCAGATTGTTTTGGCTCAAAAAATATCCCAACCCAATCCTTTGAATCCTTGTGGTATTTCATCTCATACAGAATACCCAACTTATTATTGCCCCAAACTACAAGATTCATAAGATATTCCGGCTGCGTTTCATGGGAGACCATATCAGCAGTAACCACAATAATATCACAAAAATGATATTGTTTCCTTATCTCCAACATACAACCAAGGGTGGAAGGATCAATCAGACATGAGTTATGTCTTTGGGCAACAACAAAGGCCTCCTTTTCAACAAAACTCTATGAATCCTCTGCCTTTCCAGTGGGGTCTCCATCAAACCCCAAAAGAGATTTTAAGCCCAAGAATCAACAATCCAGCAATAAGGGATGCACCCATTCAATGTAGATTCTATCACTGTTGACCTTTTGAAGCAAATTGTTAGTAATAAAATGAATTATCTAATGAGTCAAGGTTTAAAGATGAGGGAACAAAAGACTCAAATTATTGATATTTCCACCGCCCTCCATGAACTTGTAAGTATGAATTATGAAAATCTACATTCCCAGTCTACTTTAAATCCCAAATGGAATGTCAGTTCCATCAAATTGAGAATTGGGAAGAAAATATCTGAAACATCTTCATGTATTGTTCCACTGGGATTCACCTTAACTCCAGAGAACACCCATTCAAAACTAGATGATGAGAAACCTAATGAGAAAGGTAAAGGTATGAAAATGATTAATGATGTTCCTCATAAACTACTCTCCTTCCTAAATAGGGTTGTATAAACCATTTATATGGATGAATAGGTGATGAAAAAAGGTGTTTTGGATACATCCATTCATGTGGAAATCAACATCCCTATACATTGATCCATCATGAAATCCCAAGGCATGCGATATTCTTAAATGAACTCTGTACCTATCAAATTGAGATCAATTGAAATGAGAGGATCAATCTTAGAAGAAATGTTTCCGCACTCATTATACCAACTCTATCAAATCCATCAAAGCTCAAGGATCCCGAGACATTCACTATACCATTATCCATAGAAGAGATACACTTTTTTGATGATATTCATGATTTTGGGGATTCTATAAATGTGATGCCTCACTCTGTATTATCTAATTTATAGGATGGTGAGTAGAATCCGGTGAGGGAAGTGTTATTGTTGGAAAATAGAGCAACTATATATCTAGTGGGATACCTTGAGTACATACTTGTCCGAGTAAGACACATGATCATTCCAGTAGATTTTTATGCTCATAACAAGGAGGATAATCATATATATTCTCATTATCCCATTATCATAGGTATAAAATTCGTCAAAATTGAATAAACTATCATAAATTTCATTCATGGTACATTTTCCATGGAGTTTGGAGATGATGTTTTAGTATTAAATGTTATAGACTCGATGTAGTACCCCTCAGAGGACCATTCATATTTTGTTTTCTCTCAGTTTGAACCACCAAGTAAAAATCCAAGGAATTTTATTTTCTAATTATTAGGTAGATTATGAGTATTGGTTCTAGTTTTATGTATAAGATTATTTCAAAACATGTTTCTAATGCAAAATACAATATTAGATTTGATTTTGAAATGGATTCATATTCTGATTCTGATCATGCGAACTCTGATTATGACATGGATATTGAAAATGCTGATGGATTTGATGCTTTCTTATCTATTTTGGATGATATATATTCTGATACTTCTCTTCAATGTTCACATATTTAAGTTCATTCAATTTCACTATTCATACATCACCCTCATACATTGGGAGTCAATCCATTTCCACCTAAACTCAAATAATCAAACTTTTTTAGTGGTGAGAAAATAACTATTATCGTTTCTAACCATCTGCTTTTTGAACAAGAAGAAAAACATTTGAATATTTTGAGGGAGAACATTAAGGAAATCGGGAAGAGCTTTTCTGACATATAAGGTATTAGAATTTACATTTGCATGCATAAGATTCTTTTAGAGGATGGGGCTAAAACGTTTATGTATCCAAAAATGAGACTCAATCCAACCCTTCTAGAAGTTGATAAAAAAAGTGGTTGACAACATTCTCGAGGTAGGTATAATCTATCATATTTTAAATACCCATTGGGTGAGTCCTATTCTAGTTCTGCCTAAAAATCAGTGTTATTATAATTAAATAAGATAAGGATGAGTTAATTATAATGAGGGTAGAAAATATTTCGTGTGTGTGTATTGATTGTAGAGAACTAAATCATTCTAATTGCATGGACCATATCCCCCTTCCATTTATCTTTTCAATGATTGAGAGACTAGCTGTAATGACACACAATTGTTTATTAAATGGATTTTCTAGTCATTTTCATGTTCCTATTGCTCTATAGGATCCGAAGAAGACAAAATTCACTGGTCTATTCGGTACATTTTCCTATCCGAAGAAGGAAGTTGTAATTTTAAATGCCACAGGTACCTTCGAGATATGCATGGTGAGTATTTTTTTGATTTTATTCAGACTTGCATGGAGGTATTTACGGATGATTTTACCATGTATGGTATTCATTTTATGATGGTATTTCTTGTTTTTGAAAGGTTTTGAATCATTGTATTGAGAATAATTTGGTCCAAAACATTGAAAAGATTCATTTCATGGTAGAGACATCAATTTTATTAGGGAATCTTGTGTTATATCATGAGATAGAGGTTGATATATCTGAGGTAGATATCATTTCATCATTATCATATCCTTCATGTGTGTGTGATGTTACATAATTATTAGGTCATGCAATATTTAATCAGTTCTTCATTAGTGATTTTGGTAAGATTTAGCTTCCTATGAAACAATTACTTCAAAAGGATTTTTTAGTGTTTCATTATTCATGTAGGGTAGCATTTGATGTGCTAAATAAGTTTTTGACCACTACACCGATCATACATCCACCAAAATCGTACATTCCTTTTGAGCTAATCTATGATGCCTCCAACATTACGTTTGGAAATGTCTTATCATAGAGGGTGGATGGACATTCCAATTTCATTGCATATTCATCGAGGACACTGGATTCAACCCAATCCAACTTAACAGCCACAAAAAATGTGCTCCATATCATCATATTTACTTTATATAAATTCTATTCATATTTATTGGACTCTAAAGTTGTCATTTATTTCTAACCATGCACTTTTGAGGTACCTCTTCATGAATCCATATGCAAAGCATCGACTTATCAGATGGATGATCCATCTTCCTAAATTTGTTATTGAGATAAATGAAAGGAAGGGGTCCGGAAACATGGTGGCGGGCCACATGAGTAGGCTTACTCAAACAATAGAGGATGAATCCTTGGACCTAGTACCACTTCGGGACACATTACCTGAGGAGAATCATTATTCTATCTTAGGTACGCATCCTTGGTATGATGATTATGTTAACTAACTTGTTGTCTCTAAAATTCTTGAAAATTTAAAGAAACATCATGTCTAAAAGATACAGAGTGAGTCAAGATATTATTTTTGGGATAATTCACACCTATGGAACATGGTTAGTGGCCAGGTTATTTGGAGGGTTGTTATGGATCATGATTTAGAGTCTATTTATCATTTTTTTCATACACATGATTTCGGTGGATACTTTGGACCCCAACAGATAGCTAGGAAATTGATGGACACAAGATTATAATGGTCTAGAATATTCAATGATTCCCATGGGTTTTGTATATCATGCACTTGTTTCCAACACATAGGAAACATTTATAAGAGACATGAGATTCCCCAATAACTCATACTATTCTGTGAGATTTTTTTCTATGGGGAATCGATTTTATTGTCCCTTTTTCTAGTTCATTTGGTTTTTTGTATATTTTTGTTGTTGCTGATTGTGAGAGTTAAAGAGTGTGGGATAAGATTGCCAGGACTGATGATTCTTTTCCTGTAATTAACATTGTCCTGACATAGATTTTTTGTAGGTTTAAATTACCATGGCCCATCATCAGCGACCAAGGGACGCACTTCTACAATCCGAATATTTCTTCCATCCTTCGGAAGTATGGGGTGACACACAAAACATCAACACCATACCAGCCCAAAAAATGGCTAAGATGAGGTTTCCAATTTTAATAAGTAAATTAATAGGTAGAGTTAGATCATTTTCTATGTAAATTAAGAGGTAGATTAAGATTCAATATGACTTATAAATAGGGTAAAAACATTTTCAGGTTGTGTTTTTTTAATCAGACATCATTTAAAACATTAAAAAAATATTATACGCTCTTCTTCCAGAAAACATTTTATAGTATTATGAATGTTAAAAACCCAGAAAATCATTTCATTTAAAGTTATTATTCCCTTTTATATTATTTTTAAAATACATTTAATATGTTTTAAAATTTACATCCTCCATTGACAGACAATATTAGTCAGCCACTCTACTGCACCCAAGTATCCAAAAAATCCAAAATCATTTTAGGGATCCCATGATAGTGCCATTAACTAATACTATAGTCATTACTTCTTTAAGATCATATATTGACATCTTTGAAAATACCTTATACTTTTATCATTCTATTGTATTAGTCAAAAATATATCATTTAATTCCAATTATTGCGTCATAATATAAAATGAAACATAAGAGGGGTGTGAATTGTGTATTTTTAAAACATCTATAGTAATTACAGCTTCTAACTTCCACTATAATATATATTGATATAAAATGTTTAATTCTGTAAAAACAATATAAATTGGATTACAGGAAAAATGGAAGAAATCATTTTATAGTGATTTTGGGTGTAAAGATCATGTTGTCCAATCTACCATTGACTCCCTAAGCTAGCATGGTAAATTTCACTGGAATAGTCAACTTATCACAAGATAATGAATTCACAACTGAGTTCAAGCAGTTAAAACCTATACAAAATAGAAAATTATAAATCATTTTGGTACTATAACAGATAACTGGATGACAAATTATTTTTTCGAGGTTGATATAAGGATGAAAAAGTTAATATTATATTACCATGAGTTACAACACGAATTCACATTGAATATCTTTTATGGATTTGTGTTTTAGAGAATTTGGACATATTAATTACATAGTATTTCAAATATTATCGAGTAGAATCATTCTACTCAATCAATTTTCTTTCAAAATTAAAAAATACATAATGGAAAAAATAATTATTTTCATAATACAAATCTTCAATAATTATTCCTTTCTATTACCCATCTGTATACATGGTGGAAAACATTTTTAAAAAATGGGATGATCCAAAAAACCTCAATAAGGGACATAAATTAATTAAATAAAAACATTAGTCCTTGAATACATACAAATCAATGAAATCATAATTTTCACTAATAAAATATATTATCTTTAAATTAACTCAGGAAATCATAAGATCAATGAATTATTCAAGGAAATCATAAATCCTAAATGTAGCATGTGGAATCCATAACATACTTCTATTGTATCATTAACTTATACATATAATATAATCTTCATGGTTATGTTCGGAATACACCTCATACTATATTCCCTAAACCTCGTATGAGAAATGATAAAATTAACTCTATCCTATTACCCAATGCAAGGGGGAGCCATCTCGTGCTCACCAACCCTCCTTTTATCATTAAACCACTAGTTTTCATAAACAGTGATCAATATCAATAACATAATCATAACACATAAAACAAGAATAAATGAAATATAACATTTCCAGATTTCAATCCCAATATATCATTTTTAATATATTGACATAATTAGTAATTTTTAAAACCACTATCAATACCACAATACATAAAAAGTGTATATGATATATATATTCCTTTTATAAACACTATATATTATAATGGAAGCCAAATATCAAATAATTCTGACAGTGGTAGGAATGTATTTTTCACTGTATATTCAAAAAAGATACATTCATTTAGTCATTCAGTAAAACACCTCATAAGAAAAATACTCAAATTGAATGAAATAAAAATACAAAAGTGTTTATAAAACTTATAAATTACGGTGGTGTAAAACATCAAAATGTTCTTTAATAAAAGTAGAGTGAGATGAAGTCCCTTTCCTAGAGTCCGACATGACTTGTTAGTTATTTATCTCCCTAATTAATTACCTTAGGTTCATTTATAGTTGATTTATAACATTTTAAAAGTTAATTATTTGTTTTATATCACTATATTACTTATTAACATGTCAAAAATATCAAATAATTTTTCATGATCATATTGGCGGATTTGTTGATATTCGGTACATGAGTTAAAAATGAACTTGTTATAACTACAAATTATTATTAAGGTAAAACTCTATTATCTCCAAAATAGTTTTCATCACATAAATATAATATATATCCAGTAGATATATTTATTTATAATAATCTATTACATTTGATGATATAAAATGAAATGCACCATTAATTTATATGATAGGTCATACGTACACATGAACGCTATGTTCATTTCACTGTCAAATTAATGGAATGAAATATAATTGATAAATAAGTATGAAATTATTCTAGTATAGCATCTATCTTATATACATTACATAATTTCATTATTTCTATCCATTATAAATTCCATTAATGACACTAATTAATCATATCACTTTGAGGGGCTGGTAATCAACACTTCCTCAAATGAAATAAGTGTATTTACAGTTTATGAAAAAATATAGGTATGTTATAAATATAAATTATAGAACCATAGCGAAAGTAATAAATATAATATATATCATATATACAGAAATCTCCATCACAATTACCAACATGAGAGGTGGTAAGAGTAAATTGAACAATCATCGTTTGGTGAGGTAGTAGTTTACCATACACAGAAATATGTATGTTTGATCTATTAGTTAGTGGTATCTATATGTGTACTTAGAATATTCCTCTTATCAACATCATAGTATATTTTTTATAATTGTTTTTATGTAATCGAATAATAATAAGAGAAGATGGAGTGGATTATGAAAATAAAATAAATTAACATGTTAGAATACATTATATCCAAATCGGGTAACGTATTTTGATTTGAGATAATTTTTTTTTAATTTCCATCATCCCAAAGTAAGGCTTCTTGTAGTAAGGGAAAGATTTTAGGACATTATATTAGTATAAATTTTATTATCAATGAGGAATGATATGTGTATGTTTGTGGGTAAATGTGGCGTCCTTATATAAGAGATAGCATGGGAACATCAGAAATGTTGTCAAATATTATTTTATTTTAAATTGTATTTTTATTTAAAAAAGACCCAAAGAAATTTATTTAAAATATAAGATGACTTTGGTTAAAAATAATATCATCAAATTGGTTTTAGAAATGTCTAGCTCACAAAATTAACATTATTTTCTTGCATTATCCCTTAGTTAAAATAATTTACTCTTACCTTGTCTTATTGTGTTTTTGTAATATATGGTAACTATAGTTATCATAATATTACAAGAGAACCATAGGTGAATCATTATTAAAATTTGTTACATTATCTATGTTATTTGACCAAATATTAATTTATTTATGTCTATTATATCATTTAAAAAAATAACATTTCTTAAAAAATCATTTATGTTAATATGGGGACTATTTATTAATTGATTTTTATCAAAGTCATAATAAAACATGATTCCTTCGAACCAGGGGAATTAACAAAAATATAATATGTAAATATCATCCATAAAATTATTTTATGTCATAAAAATAATCAAATTACATTTATTTTAATATTTATAATATCATTTATTTTATCATTTCATTAACATGGTAATCCCTACATCATCCTTCTCATATAAATAAATTCATTTATTCAATTTTTAATAATTATAAATAAAATAACCTCATGAAGGAATTTTTTTAGCACTTCTAATAATTATTTATAATATAAAATATCACTTATATAACCCAATATTAATTTTTTTTAGAAAAATACACATGTTTAGATTATATTTCACATCAACATAAATTAATTATTTTACCTTGTAATTATCACACCAATGTGGCTTTATTGGGTCCCAAAATTAATAGAAGCAAGCCCATGGATGAAAAAATATCATGAAATAGGATTACGACCTATGTTAGGTATGTTTAACATTATTATAATATTATTTGTTTACCCTTATTTACAAGATTTATCCTTTAACCATGCTAAATAAAATAATTACTGAAATTACAATTCATAATTTCTAAAAATAAAAGGTAACAACTCATAAAATATGTAAATTATTATTAGAAATATGAAATCCATTTTTCCAAATTGATTACATTAAATTGAAAAAAATAATTTAATATTAATTCCAATTTTAAAAACCAAAATGCATGTTTTTATGATATAATAACTACCAAAATATTTACATGCGTTTATGTACAATTTAAAATTAGAATTAAATATATTTAAAATATCTTGATTATAAGATAAAAACATAATTAAAATAAAAAATTAAAACCAATTTAATGGAATATATATATATATATTAAAAATTAGATGAATTGAAAAATTTGAATTAATATGCATTATTTTTCACTATTCATTAATATATGAATATAATCAAAAAAATACCAAAATATCATCCAATGTCTGTTTTTATTTCTCTCATCTTTATGAGATGTTTATTTTGTGAAATAGAACATATAAAATTTAAAAAAAATACTTTAATAGTGTTTTCCATCAAAAGGTTGTAAAAATACCTTTAAAATTATTAGAGTATTTTATGGTTATAATTGAATTAATTTTCATTTTGAGCCTCTAAAATTTATTAGATAAATG
Organism: Viscum album; assembly: GCA_963277665.1. Lineage (NCBI taxonomy): Eukaryota > Viridiplantae > Streptophyta > Magnoliopsida > Santalales > Viscaceae > Viscum > Viscum album. The sequence continues at coordinate 1,354,944,521 of OY728142.1, read as the reverse complement.
TAATAAAATTAACAACTATGTAAAATAATAATTTAGACAATTTTTTCATTCTATCCAATACAATGTATATCAGTTAAATACCATTTCAAATAATAATAATATTCTTTTATTATTTTCTGGTATAACTCATCATTGTGTAAAACATAATATTTTATAGAAACCCATTGTTTCCTGTCGAGAATGCTATTAGAAAAAGAATCCTCTTTACCTTTAAATTATTATATTATTCATAAATATTAATATAAATAAAAATGAATTATTTTATAAATACCTAGGATCCAAATTTTTCCCCATTTTGGAAATTATGTTCCTGCATCATTTTTTACTTATCAATTAAGTGGGCGTATTTATCCCTCATAGCATTTTCAGATTCACATGTTTCCTCTTCAACAATATGATTTTACCACAAAACCTTTATATTTTGAATTTGCTTATTCCACAAGACTTTCTCTCAAAGGTCGATAATCTAGACTAGTTGTTCCTCATATGAATGATTTTCTTCCAACTGAACTACCTATAGTCTCAAAAATGAGATAGATCTAGAATATAAATTCCCAACATTGAAAATGAAAACCATTTTGTACCAAGGATAAACATGGTTGTTAAGACACACTATTGGAAATTGATCCGTCTTTCTCCATGATTTCATAGGGTCCAACGAACCTCGAACATAGCATTCCCTTATTTCGAAAATGCATTACATTTTTTGATAGAGGAACATTTAGAAACACATGATAACCTACCTCGAATGAAATAACCTTCATCAAGTTATAAACATAACTTTTCTTCCCACTCTATGTTGTTCTCATGTGTTTCTAAATCAGCTGATCTTTTTCTGTCATCACTTCTACCAATTCTGTTCACTTCAACATTCATTCACCTACTTCATCCAAAAATGCTGGAGATTGAAACCACATTCCATATAATGCTTCAAATTGTGCCATATATATTCTATAATGAAAATTGATATTATGATAATGATTACCCAAATAAATATATTCATCCCATCATCCTTAGTAACCTATTTTTCAAGAACGTATCATATATTCCAATGTCTGAATTGTTCATTCTGATTGCACATTTGATTGGGGATGATAACCTGTTGTAAAATTTATTTCATTACCCAAAAACATTTAAAGGAAATTTAAAAATATAAAAGTGAACCTATTATCATGATTATATAAAATAGAGAAGTGAAATTTATGTAAAATTATTGTCTCTTTTATAAAAAACTCTGAATGTTGATATAGGGACAAAGTGTCATTAAAAGAATGAAAATGAGCAGATTTAGTAAATCAGTCAACAAAAACCCATATTACAGTGTTACCTCATGAATTATTTAGTAATATTAGTTTGAAATCCATGGAAACAATTTTTTCATCTCCGCGATGGCACTGAAAAAGTATGAAGCACCCCTTTCGGTAACATCCACATTACGTTAACATTTAAAAAATCAATCATCTCATGTTAATGTCAGAAATATCGCTTTTCATTCCATCCCTCCATTAATACAACCTTTTATAAATGTAGATCATAATACTTCTAGGATGAACTGATAATAAGAAATTATGAGCTTCACATAATAACACATTATATTACTTTCAATCACAAGGAACACATTATCTCTTTCTAAACCGTAGAACAATGTCTTTATCAAAGTTAAATTTTGGTAACATACCCTCCCAATCCAATTATACCATTTTTCTCCAACTAACTATATTGTTTATGTTCTTATATAATTCAGTTTGATAGAGATCATTTCACTGCCATCAAAAAAAGTAGGATAACATCGTACACCAAAAAATTCAAATAAAAAATTCATCAAATCAAAAACAAAAGTTTCTCATTCCAAACATATCATTGTCAATATATCATTAGTCTTCTAACTCAATGCGTCAACTACATTATTTTATATTATTATAGTGTAATGAATCATTCCATAATAATCCTTGATTAATTACATCTATCTTTTCAGCCACATGATCAATTCATTCTACATGAATATATACTTTATACTTTTGTGATCAGTTTATATTTCATACTTTATACTATAAAAATGATTCCTCTATATTATTAAATTAATAAATAAACAACAGACCGTTTCAAATCATGTGTATAATTATTTAACTAATGATTTTTCAACTGATTTAAAGCATAATAAATTACAGAATCATTATTCATTAGTACACAACCATGTCCTTTAAAAAAATAATCCATATAGATAAAAAATTCTCCAATTCTAGAACGCAGTGTCAAAACATGAGAATTCAGAAATCTACATTTCAATTCCTAAAAAAATTCATCACATTATATGTTCCAAATGAGCGTAACACGTTTTCATGTCGCCTTAGTTAGTGGGCTCTAAAATAATAATTAATTTCCCACAAGTATCTGGTAATTACATGCTAAACCATGAAAACTAAAAATCATTGTTATATTTGTGCGATATTGATGTTCATCAACCACATTTGATTTAGTAGGGTCAACAATTATGCCGTATTTTTAAAAAAACAATGACCAAGGAATGTAATTTGTTTTAACCAAATCTCACAATTGCTAAATTTTATATATATTATTTTTTTCAAGAAAACCCTTAAATGAATATCATGATCCTCTTTATTTCTAAAATATACAAATAATTCATCAATAAATATAACCACAAACATTTCCATGAACTCAAGAAAAAATATCTTCATAAGTTCCATGAATATCATAGGTATATTGGTTAAATCAAAATTCATAACAAAAAATTAATCATGGTTATATCTAGTACGAAACAATGTCTTCGGAATATCGGCTTCCATTATTTTTAAAGGATGGTACCCTTTCTCAAGTAAATCTTTGATAAATACTAATCACCCTGGATCTGATGAAAAATATTATTTATATGAGTAAAGGATACTTGTTCTTAACAGTGTTGTTATCCGGGGCTCTATAATGAATTAAAAGTCTCATTGAACCATCTTTCTTTCTATCTAACATCACATGATCACCCCATAGAGATGTGGTAGGTAGAATGAACCCTTTATATAAAATCTCCAAATTATTCATCTTTAACAATAAAACATTGATTTGATCCATTAAATATGGGAGATTTTAAATTTTATTAGCACCAGGAACTAACTCAACTATAAATTCACCATCTTGTTGGGTATTATACCAGGTAACTCATCAAGAAATATATCAAGATTCACAATGACCAGTTGAACATCATTAATCTTATTAGTTTCTTTTATTTTAAACAATTATTTCAGGGTAACATTCATATCCTTGTTTTAATAGTATCTTATCTTCCTGATATGTTATAAATAGTAAGGTTTAATTCTTATAGACCAACAAAAATTCTTTCTAAAATGAAACCTCATTTTCTCGACACTTAATCATATAATGATAAATGTAAATCAAATCCATACACAAAATAACACCAAACATTACCAGAAGAATGCCAATAAGGTTTTTAGGTAGATTATTTCCACAAAGAAGGATAATAATGATCTTATAATTTCATTTTGCCACAAAATTTCTTCCAGGTGATTTTACCATAGGATCAAGATTCATATCATGAGATGTTGGTACCAATTTATAATAATCTTTCTCATAAATAAATAAATGTGTACATCCAGAATCAAAAAAGGGCATAATATAAATAAAAAATAATGTACATATTAATACCTTATTTGATGGACCAATATCTGCTGATGTAGTTTCAAAGAATCCCCCCCCCCCCTTCTATTTGTAGTCTGGCTACTTCCCCACATTTGAGGTATTTTTCAAACAACAATTTTCATAAAGACCCATTTTATTTCCCATTAAAACATTTTACTGACTGTAAATGAGATTTTATATTACCACTAACCAAATAATTATTAGTGAAATTACAAGCCTTATGCCCCATTATACAAAATTGGAAGCACTAACTAATATTCAAATGGCATTCCACCGTATGCTTTTTTCCAAAATTTTTAGAAACTATAAACTAATTTTTCTTACCATAACAATTTTTTGAAGAACACATCCCTTTCATCTGCCACCCCAAACTTGTATTAAATTGTGTTTTTAAAGAACACGTGATAATTAGAAAACTCCATTTCCACCTTATCTTTATTGCAAACATGTTTTTTTATAATTTTAACATCATTAGAAGCTAATTCTCTTCGATACTCCCGATTTAATCCACAGTAGAAATGATTAATTTTTCTACCAGGACCCCTTATGAAATTTGGATCATACATTTATAGTCAATTTATTTTTTCTTCATAACTAGCAAAAGATTCATACTCTTTCCTCAATTCCAGGAATTGTTTTTTCAACCTATGATGAACCGCCTTTGGAAAATATTTCTCAAGGAATATAATATTGAATGAATACAAACTCAGAGAATAAATCTACTCATTATCCCTAATATTTTAAACCATTGACCACCACTAATGGGATTAACCTGCAATATAGTAAACAACAATACTAACCATTTGATGTTTTGAACACACCATGACATCAAATATCTTTTCATGTTCATTAACAAATCATTTGCATAGCACAGTGTAAAATTATCATCTGAATGATGGGGGTTGTTCTCTTATGAAATTCTCCACTAGAAAAATGTTATTTTGTTGTTTATTGTGATGAACTATTTCATCTATTCCAACACCATTTATTGCCTCAGTCAAATTTTTCATCGCTGCAAGAAATTATCCAGTTCTGATGCTGACCATTTCTCTTTTCTGATTTGGTATGTAGTTTTACTCTTGGTGTCATCCCATAATAGCATCCATGATTCTTCTGCAATAAAAACATTATGAACATAGCCATATCATAGATAAATAAAAATTGTAATCCTCAAATTATATATCATTTAAATGATACCATATTGTAAAAATAATTTATTGACATTCATTTAACAATTTTCTAATACCTAAATATATATAAACTGACCTATGATTCAAACTATGAGGCCATCATTTTAAATATTAAAGAATCACAAGTCATGACATGAATTAACATTGAATATCTTATCAGGTTTAGAGTTTTATAAAATGAGTTCATACCTACTATATATCATTTTAAATATTACAATGTAGTCACTTCTATTATATACAATTATTTTCAAAAATAATACAAACAACCTAAATAAAAAAATTATTTTCTAGATAAAATTCATCTTGATTTATTCCATCCGCTTAAAAATCGTTATTCCCTCTAGAAAACATTTCACAAACATTGGATGGCCATAAAAATATCTATAAGGGTAATTATATATGGAATGAAAAACCTTTTTCCATTGATACATATAAATCAATGAAATCATAACTTTCACTAATGAAAATAATATATTTAATATAACTCATGAAATTATAAGATTTATGAATAACTCATAGAAATCATAAATCATAAATGTAACATGGAGAATTCATAAGGTATATACATTGTATCATTCAAAAATACATATGGATAATCAATCATGGTTAGGTTTGGAATACCCATAATAGAATATAAACAAATTCACTTAGGAGAAACCTCAATGATTATCATTGTCATGTTACCCAATGCATTGGAGAGCTATCTCAGACCCACCCACACATGTTTTATCATTGAACCACCTATGTTCGTAAACAATACCTAGGAATCATTTCCAAATTATAGTACATAAAAAGAGAATAATAAAAAGGTAAAACATAAACATTGTAATCAAAATATATCATTTCAGGATATTAAAATAATCAATAATTTCTAAACACTATTTTCAATACAAAAATATGTAGAAATGTTATATGGTATTTAATATCAATTTAAAAACATTATGTTGGTTAAGGAATCCAAATATCACATTATGCACACAGTGGCGGAAATGTCATTGTCAATGAATACAATAAAAATGAAACATACCATTTTTCATTTAGTAAATCACCTCGTAAAAAAAATTATTCCCTTTGAATGAGATTAATATTTTAAATAGTTCATTATCAATTTTAAATAATGTTGTCTATAACATAAAAATATGCCTTAATGATAAGAGATTGAGACTAAGTCCCTTACCTTGGTTCCTATTTTTTTCATTATTTTTAAAACTGAATAATAAAAATAATTTAATTAATACTTAAATAATAACAATTTATAGTATTTTATTCCTTTTATATCACATATTTCCTTGTTATAACAATAATTTAATTATTCTAGTTCATATCAGTCATTTTGTTGATATTCGTTACCTGAGTCGAAAATGAACTTGTTATAATTAAAAAATGTACATGTGGTAAAAATTACATTATCTCCATAATAGTACTAAAAATTTAAATATATTAAATATCTAGATTATATATTTATTTATAATATTCCACAATATTTGGAGATAATAAATTAAATGAACCATTCATTTAGATATTAGGTCGTACATATGCATGAACGCTACATTCATTTCATAACCATGTTAAAGTAATGAAAACTAAATGATAAATTGGTTTGTTAGTATATCATTATAATATATATTTTTAATATGTTAAATAGGTTAATTAATTTTTTCATTTATATGTTCCATTTATGGCATGAATAAGTCATATCACATTGAGGGGGCAGCAATCCGCAGTTTCTGAAATGATATTATCATATTTACCACTTATGGAAAAAAACAATTTGTTGTAAATAAAAATTAAATAATATAATTGACAATAAAATATAATATATATCACATATAAATATATTTCAATCCTAATTTCCACAATGAGTGGTGTTAGTAGAAAAAAAAATCATTGTTTCATGAGAGAGTAGTTCGTCAAACACAAAACCAGAATGTTTGTATCCATTCGGGATAGGTGTGTGTAAGTGTAGTTCAAATCCAAAAAAAAAATTTTACTTGTATATTAAAGATACCATTTTTGTTATGTAATAAAATAATAATTATATAATAGGGAGTGGATATTGAAAATAAAGGAAATGAACATGAGAGAAGATATTACCTCTAAATCGGGTAACTTCTTTTAATTTGAGACAAAAGGGTATCTTGAATTGGATTATACTCATGGTAAGGCTTCTAGGAGGAAGGGAAGGATTTAGAGAGATTAATTTAATTATGCTGGATGAGAAAAGGGGCTTGATAGGTTTTATTAAGTTGGTATATGTGGTGTTCTTTTATAAGAGAGAGGATTGGCAGTTTTGGAGTGTCCTGAAATATTATTTTATATTAAATTAATTTAGGATTTAAAAAAGGTAAAAATATAATTTATTTAAAATATATGATGATATTTGGTTGAAATACTCTCAACCTATTTGTTTTAGACAAGTTAATTCACATAATTAAACTTATCTTTTAACTTTAACCCTTAGTTAATAACATTAATTCATACCATGTCTTCTTGAATTTTAATAATATATGGTAACTATTGTTATTATATAAGGCCGAGAGAACCATAAAATTATCATTAATGTAATTTGTAATAGTTTATAAATTACTATTCTGCATAATATATTTTTAAGAATATTATATCATTTAATAAAATTTTATATGTTTTAAAAAATCATTTATGTCAATTTGGACACTATTAAATAATTTATTTTTATTAAAGTCACAACAACTTTATTCCATTCAAAAAAAAAACAAATTAACATAAATATAATATGTCAATATAATCATGAAAATTCGTGGATGGAATAAAAATAATAAAATTATATTTATTTAAATATTTATAATATTATATATTTTTATCATTCATTAATAAGGTAACCACTACATCACCATTGTATCAAAAATAAATTTATTATTTAATAACTAAAAATTACAAAACAATACCAGGATAAATTAAATCTTTCTATCATTATAATTAAAATTTATAGTCTAAAATATCACTTTTATAACCCATATTAAAATTAATTTATTAAAACACACAAGTTTAGGTTTTATTTCTTTTTATATTAAATGAATTCTTATAACATGTCATTATCTCATAAAAGTGGATCCATGGGGTCCGAAAATTGACCCAAAGATTCCCATTGTCAAAAATATATCATCCCATAGTATGTATACATATTCTAGTGTAGTTTAATATTATAATAATATTATTTTTTTACCCTTATTTAATAGATTTACACTTTAAACATGATATCTAAAATAATTACTGATGTTATAATTCATAAAGTCTAAAAATAAGAGGTACATATTCGTACAATTTGAACATTGTGAATCTGAAAATGTAATCCGATTTTTAAAATTAAATACACATAATTTTTATTAATTAATTTAAAATTAATTTCTATTTTCAAAACCAAAAATCTAGGTTTTAAGAAGAAATAACTACTGAAATATTAACATGTGAATATGTCCAATTTAAAATTGATATTACATGAAATGTCCATAATTAGAATAAATGATTAATAAATAATCAAAATAATATTTAAAAACAATTAAACGTAAAATCTAACAAAATAAATAAATTATATGAAAAGGTAGTTTTGAATTAAGATGTAGTACTTTTCACTATTCATTAAAATATGAATTTTATTAGAAAAATACAAAAAATTGAACCAAAATAAATTTTGAGGTCTATATTATATAGAAGAATATTATATTGTACAATATAACATATAAAATTAAAAAAAACTATGTTTAAAAATTGTTCTCTATTAAAAGATGGTAACGTGACCATTTAAAAATAATACAGTATTTTATGCTTAAAATTGGAATCATTCTCATTTTAAGCCTAAAAATATATTTTAATAAATTTATAAACAATTAAAAAATAAGTAAAATAATAATATAGTTAAATCTATTAATTACGTATAATATAATAAATATGTGTTAAATACATTTTAATACAGTAATAATATTGTTGTAATATTTTATTGTATAACTCATTACTGTGAGTAATGTAAGACATCAAAGAAACATTTTGTTGCATTTTGAGTATGATATCAAAAAAAGAATCTTATTTAACATAATATTTAGATATTATTCAGAAATATTAATCCAAATAAAAATATTATTATTTTATAATTACTTGAGATCCTATAGTTGTAATATGATGAACTTTCAAGGTGTATATACATTTGGAAATAATTGTGAAATAATAATTTGTTGTAGTAGAACACTGAAAGATAATTTCAATAATGTAGTCACAAATGTGAATCAGTTATCACCTATATATTTTTGGACTGTTAATATGTAGAAATATGTAGAATAGATAGATTTTTCAGCATTCTAGATAAAAAATAACTTCTTGATTGATCACAAAATTTCATATTTAAATTGACCAGGTAAGTCATAACATCTCATAGAAACATTGGAATTTTCAAGGGCGAATATGATTCACCATGAAAACATAATGATCCATTAATATCTCTTCAATTATGACTATATAATTGGGGAAATCTCAAATTTAAAATGTTTCATAATTACTTCACCTTTGGAAACACAACGTAGGGTTTATCTGTAGATCGTTGGGATCCTTTGTGTTGCGTTTGTTCTTGACAAATATATGGTTCATTAAACATAATACCATCTTTTCATAATGTAGGGAAAAAATGTATTTTAGGTATGATAATCAATATGTTCACATTTTTACCATAATAAATAATATGTGGTATTGATTAACTATAAATTCAAATTATTGAATGTAATGCTTTTTAATTAAAAAAACAAATTCCAAAACTGGGTTGTGAATTCATACACTTTTTGATTTTAAAAACATAAGGATGGTGATTAAAATTAAAATATCTTATTATAACATTGGGATAATACCATACTAATGCATTAATTTTCCAGTGTAGGATATGGATGTTGAAGAATACGTTCATTTTAGTAATGTATTTTTGAATATAGTTTTTCCAGCATAATTCCCATATCATAAAATTCTATTAACCTAGGGAAAATTTATTAAAAACTAACCCATATGTATATATATATAATTATATTAAAAACAACGGTATTTGTGATCATCAAAATTATCATAAATTATTGAGTATATTATAGACAATACATTCCCTATATACTACTGTAAAACCCATATATATTAAATTATATTCAATATTTAAATAAACTCACCTTGTTGGGTATTTTGTTTTATAAAAAACAATGAGTTTAATATTTCTATGATGTACTATTTAAATATCATAACTAAGTTTTTATATATTTTAAAATTTGATGGAGTAGTTTTTTGTCAATAAAAATAAATAAAGAATTAAGAATATTTATAAAATATTTCATTGATTTAAATATATTTATGCCATCATAAGAATTTATTACTCTGCAATAAATTATAAAAATAAAAACATTTTATGTTAAAAGATCTATTTTTTTCATTATTTTATATTTTTTTATTATTTTCATAGTTCACTAATTGAATATAATACTAAGTCAATATAATGTAATGAATAGAAAATAAATGATTAATAATTAATAAATTTATTATTAAATAAATAAAAGTGATGAAATTAAAAATTGGTAAAAAGTGATAATTTTCAAAAAAATATATTATTATTTTAACAATTAATTTTTATAATATTTATTAATTTATCAACTATTAAGGAATGATTTTAATTTAATAATTATATAATATCTCTGTCAAATATATTAAAATTCATATACATATTGTTACATGAAAAACAATGAGATAAAACCATTTTCATGCCTAAAAAAAGTAATATATATAAGCATGTTTTATTAAATATTTTGAATTAATATTATAATTAATTTATATTAGTAAAAAATATAATATTATAAAATATAGAAAAAATTTTGAAGAATAAAAAATACATTAATTAATAATGTGAAATTAATTTTTTATCCATTATTAATAATAACAATTGTAATGATCATTTTACCATGGTAAGGGATAAGAGGGTTTTAATGGGTTTAACCTAAGAGGTAAGGTGAATAATATTAAAAAAACACCAATTTAAATTTAATTAGTTTATTTTTCTTATACCTAATCATTATTAGGTTTTACTATTTTAAAAATTTAAATAAAAATGTATATGCCATATAATATATAATAACATTAAACAGATTAAAATGTTTCCCAACAATTACACATATAAATTGGAAAATATTATTCTCAAATTTCTAGACCACATAATCCATTTAGCATGATAAAAACATATCAAATACCTTTTACATCATTTTCAATTTTCATGAGTTTTTTTATTCCCATAAGTCTTATCCATGAATCCTTAATGATGTAATAGAATGAGGATAGCCAAAAAGGGGTTAATATTCTTATAATCAGTTTTCATGTTTTATTCTCCTAAAAATCATCCAAATAATAAATAGAAATCGTATTAGTTTTAAATTATTTTATTTAATATAATTATTTCTAATTGTGTATAAAATAATATTTGTTACATCTAATGAAAAATTAAATCAATTTTCATGTGTACATACAAAATATCATCTCTATGATGAAATGTGTTATATTTTTCATAATGAAATCACATCTGTGGTCATATAGATAAATATAATGGATATATATTTCTTTATAAAAATATAATGATCCTTTAAATATATTATTTTATATAACCACTAACTCATCGCCCCATTAGAAAATAAAAAAATACTTATGTATAAAATTGGACAACAACCTCCCTGAAGTGATGTGATTCTTTTTTCATTTCTTCTTGACATATATTTTAAAAATAATAGATAAAATGTGAATATATATACGATATTACTTATATTATTATGATTATTTATAGGTGAATTATTATTTAGTATTCATTAATTTCATCTATTAAAATATAAAAAAATTACAATTTCATAAGTAAGGATCACCATCTCCATGTAGTGACAAAATTCATTTTTCATCACCATCCACTATTGATAGTTATAAAGTTATATATAATTAAAAAACATTCGATTTGATAAATGATAGATATTATTATGTGGATGAAGTCATGATCATGTTTATAAACAATAATAGTTGATCAATAACATGTTTTAAAATATACTATTTTTCAATCGAATAATGATTTTAATTGATATATTTTAATAAAATGATGATGATATATTATAATGAAATAAAACATACTAAGAAATGTTTTAATATGATTCACTAATATATGTAAACTAAATTTATATTTATTATATAGTATGATTGAATTCATAAAAATAAATTTGAACATCAGGTTAAGGTTTATTTTAAATATTAGTTATTTTTAATATTTCATACATTAAATCCTATTTGAGGGAAATTATATGATCATTATTATTGAATTAAACCATATTTTTTCTCTTATTACTAAATATTTTCCCTAATATTCACTACTGCTCACCTCTCAGTGTAACTCAAAATTAATTTGAATGTTTTACAAAAAAGATGAATTGTTTTCCATGTAATGATACTTCTCCTTAATGTACCTACTTTTAAGAAAATATATAAGTATTTATCAATAAATAACAATTTAAAAAGGGTTATTTTTTTAAAATTTCACATTTATTATAATTATAATAATGAATCTTGTCAAATTATTATGATAAGATTAGTTTTCTTATTCTTTAATAATGTTATAAATGACACCATATATTAAAATTTATATAATGAATGTATTATACCTCATCAATGACAATTTATTTCATATAATATTACATTAAATTTGTTAGGGTTGATTTTCATTTAATATAAATTTAATAGAATCCACGAAATATGTTAGTTTAATACTATTAATAAATAAAAATTGATGTTTTCCATTAATATTCTATGATTATTTGTAATTCAATTTTAAAATAATGTTTTTATACCTATGAATATCATTTTAGAATTTTTGTGATTCACAATAGATGTGATCATATAATAATTTCAGAAAAATTCATGGATGGCTTTTGATGATTATGTAGTTTGGTAAATTAATGGAAACCTATTACATATACAAATTTTAAATATGTCATGATTAAATCGTTACAAAATTCCATTTTCTTTCACAAATATATTCAATGGTGAATTGGTTTAGAATATTATAGAACACATATATATGGATTTCAATATGTGATGGGTGGGATCAGAATTATATTTCCCCATATATTATTCAGTAAATACTGATATATATTGATATAATATGTAGTTTAATGGGAATGGAACCTTGTCTACTAAGGTACATTATCGATTATTATTTTTATGGTAGTGATACATGACCAAGGAAGTGATAAAATATAGAGTAAACCATATCAATTATGGATATTTTTCCAATACGATAGTATTTTCGATGAACCCCAGATATGGAAATTATATTCAATTATTAGGTTTATAATAATAATCTATGAATTATTATTATGATATGATCTCATTAATATTGAATGATTATTGATGATTCATATCTCATTTGAATCCAGTTCATTATTATGGAAGTGACTAATTCCACGATAACTGATTAATGATCATTGAACAATTTAGTGTAATGTTCCAAAGTAATTATCATATTTTTAATCCATTATATTTATCGTATGCTCACATAGATCATTTTGTTAATAAATCCTTTGTTAACCCCTACCATGAATCTAAGCTATTCTGTTATTACACATCAATTTCCACATATTATAAAGAAATGTTTTAAATATGGTTTTTCTAATTAGAGATCTATTTGAGATGAACATTTTTTAAGATTGTCACCACCCGTCCCCCAGGACCGGTGTCGAGACTACCATAAGCCCACATTCCACAGGATAGGGGTTGGAGACTAGAACCATAATGGAGTATCCCTAAAAAGTGAAGGCATTTCCATTAAACATATAAACACACAATCTATGAACATAATAATATGCAACCACGATGTAAAAATGTAGTACTAAAGGTGTGTACTGAAGGTAATGGGGCCATAATACAAGATTATCAAAAAAGTGAAACTATAACTAAAATAAATAAAAAATATCCTAGAATTTTCCACCAAGGATCCTACCATAAATATAGGTACAACTCGTCTACACGTCACTCATTGTCAGCCAATATTCTCCACGTACTATCTGGTCCTGGGTCTCACATGTATTTTCTATGCTGCTCACCATCTACTAAAAACACAACAACATGTGGGGGAATCCCATGTAGTGGTGAGTGTAAAAATACCCACTAGGGACCCTTATACCCCTGAATGTCTCTCACTATTCCACAAAGGGGTAGCACAAAGCATGAACTCAATCTAAAATCAAAAAGAAATAGGCACAACTGAAACCTGGTATATATAAAGCACAAAAGTACATATTATTAGTTTAGAACTTTGATAATTTTATTCTATCAAGAGGCAGTGCTGCTGACCATACAAAGTCTGACCCCCAAAAGATCGATAGGCACTATCACTGAACGACCCACACAAGATCCAACCCCCTCGAAATCGATATGCAATAACACCCATAGAATCGATAGGTACTAACCCCACAAGTCCCCCAAAAGATCTGACCCACATGGAATCGATATGTACTAACCCCTACATGTCCCACATAGAATCCGACCCACAATAATTTAGTATATGATGACTCCCATATGATCTAACCCACACATGATTATTACGTCACTGAAAAATTTCAGGCCACTCTAAGGCTAGTCCTTCTCAGGTCACGTACATATAATCCACATAGGATCCATAGGTTCTGATCTATGTAGGATCTCTCGGTGATGATCCATAGAGGATCACTATGTGCTGACCCACAAAAGATAGCTCAGTACTGAAATATGAATTATTTGTCCCCATTGTCCCCCACACTCCCCCCCACTAGATTCTCACTCATAGTTTGGTTGATTCTGGGATACATTTTCCTCAATCAACAAGTTGTTTTTCATCTAGCTTAAAGTCCCACTAAGAACAAGTCTGATGATCCATCAGGTAATAAGGGTTTCAATGTAACAGACAGCAGATCAAATGGACTCCGGGTCTATATGTTATATGTATTTTATTATTAAAGGCCCGGTTGGTTCCGGTGTCAATACAACCCATCTGTACTTCAACTTTATCCAAAACTCTTTTTCTGTAACAAAAAACGGTAGTGTATCTTCGATGATCCAATCAACACAGACAGTTCCTCAAACGGACGTCTGGTTCACATGATACAGTCACTTAAGCACAAATGGACACAAGAGGGGTTCGGATCTAGTTTGAAATGGCCAACCATGATGGGGCTAATGTGAACCACTTATGGTCAACCCGACCCTCCCCAGGGCTTACCCATCCTGGCCCGAAACGGCCTAGGATGGCCCAGTTGGGATGGATCATGGCAGGCTCGACCCACCGCCACGCATGAACCATTTAAAATTGTGTGGTCCGTAGCTACTAAGAGACTCAAAGGAGCCCTTCAGCTGCATTAATTGGAAGAGTCACATATTTCAACTTCAAATCATGTAAGACCCACTAGGAGAGATTCCCTTGCCAGCTTAGTCGCAGCTTCCTTCAGCGTGGCACACAATGATGATCCTACTCCATCAACATGGGTGGCTGATATCGGCCACTTATATGACCATTGAGATGCCGCTTTTCCATATTGGTCGGCATTTTATGGCCGTCGCTATCGGCTGCTGCCACTAGTGGAAAATGTCGGAACATCTTTTGTGGGGCTCTAATGACTCTCTGAATCTCCATTTTCACTTCTTATCTCTTCTATAGGCTCCTCGGGATGCCATTATCATAGTGTGGCTTCTGGATTCTAGATTCCGATGAGTTAAATAATTTTACCCTGAAAAAAGAAATGTGATAAAAGTGGCTGATGGTCCAGACCATGTTCATTTGGATCACCCCCTCCTCGTTAACATGATAACAAGAAGAAAAATAAATAAATAAATCATCATAGATAATTATAATAAAATAAACCCCCCGACCTCATGATTCATTTTTTGGTATCATGGTTATTGGTGGGAGGAGAGAACACGTTGGAGTGTTGTCATTGGCGTTTATTAGACCTGGATCACCACAGCCCATGATTCAGTCATCCTTCGGTGGATGTTTCTGTTGGACTTTGCCATAGGTTCCTCGAATGATGAATTCGTGTCAAAACCCCACCCCAAGCTCTATTTAAATAAAATGGGAAACCACCTCTATTTAATGTCATTATTTCAGTTCATTTATGTACCACAATTAATGATGCAGTACTGAGGTTAAAAAGTTAAAGGATCAAGACATTAATAGTCTTGACAACCCATCAGCCCTACCACTGATGCTCATTCACTGGAGATAAAGTATTAAGATAATATTTTGTGTTATTTAATTATTTATCTGTAATGTACAAAATTTATCATTCTCTAGAAGCATACTATGGTTGAAATGAAGATTCTCTTAAGAGAATCCTTATGCTGTGGATTTTTCTATGTTATCAGATTTCAATTTTAAGAAATGTTTCAAATGATAAAAACTTCCACCTACGTGTTTACTGAACGTACCATTAATGAAAGTTCAAAAATATCATTCTGGGCACACCAGGCCTTGGAATTAAATGATGTAATTTATATCATACTCATAATAATTCTAAATAATTTAAGAATTTTTTTTGAAATTTTTGGGTCATTGCTTTCTCACCACCATAGGTATTTGAGTACTTGAAATCTATAACATAACTAGGAAATAAAATGGTAGTATAGAGGGCATATGGAAGTCTCCCACTCCCATGTTCTCTCCTAGAAGTTCATGTGCTTCCAACAAACTCATACCAGAGGAATCAACCTACCATGGAGGATCCACTCCTATCAACCATCTATCATTACTAGAAACACTCCAAACATCACCCCATCATTGATGTCGATCTCCCCCAATCAATAATGTGAAACAGATCATGCACGTATCTCCTCAGTTGTGACACAACAAAAACATTATCCACTCGGTTCATGTGTGGGGGAAGAGTTCGATGGTACACCACCTTTCTTACTCTTATTATGGTTTGAAAGGATATGATGTACCTCAGAGATATCTGGCCACCTTGGTTAAACAACGATAATCGTTGTTGGGGTATGATCTATAAGAAGACATTGTCTCACTTATAAAACTCCAAGGGTCTCTGTCTTCTGTCGGCATAAGACTTCTGAAGGATCTATGCAGTCTTCATCCACTCCTGGATGATTTTCTCCTTCTATGCGGTCTCCTATACCAACTCTAGATCAATATGTGCTAACACCCCTGGGTCTTTCTGTCAGTGAGGTGATCTGCATGGTCCCCCATAAAAATCCTCAAATGGGTACATGATGATGGTGTAGGTGGTGTTACAATTGTTGTTGTATATAAACACCACCAGGGCCAGGTGGTCCTCCCAACATTGGCTGGAATCGGGGACACAAGCTCGAATCATTTCCTTCAGTGTCTGTATGGTCTGATCTGTCCAAACATATATCTAAGGGTAAAAATAATTATCAATTGTAGATGTGTTCTGAACTCTTCTGAAATCTCTTCCATAAGAGGGATGTAAAATTTCTATCATGATCTGAGACCATCTGAGACGACACTCTACGCAATCGCACTATCTCTTTCACAGAGACGATTTCCAAGCCTTATATTGATCCATGTTCATGAATGGGTAGGATGTGGGCTGACATGGTGAGTAATTCAATGATCACCCATATTGAATCATGGCCTCAGAACATTCATGGGAGCCCTATAATTAAGTACATAGAGATACCATCCCACATATAGTCCAGTACCTCATGTCATTGTGCTAGGCTCGCTGGTAGCTGATTCTCAACCTTCACATGATGACATGTGAGGCATCATGATACAAACTCTACCGCTTCCTTCTCTATCCCTGGTCACTAGTATTGACACCAAGGATTCTGGTACACCTTCCTTACTCCAGGATGTACCTCTCAAGTGTATGTGTTAAAATACGTCAATACCTCCTCGTGTAGCATCATCGGTACCACAAATCATACTATTAATAGAAAAAACGTGCACCCCAGCATAAAAAATCATTGAGGAGGCCGTCCAGTGAATTTATGAGCTTTATGGGCCTTAGAGTCAACGTCCACAAGTTGTGACTCCTGAAATCGGTGAAGATATAGGGGAGTGATAGTAAGAGACTATAGGTATGCTCTTCCATCACTATCCATGAAGGATATTTGAAACCTCTATAGTTGATCTATTACCTCACTCACCAACTGTAGACCATTCCTCTTACTGAGTGTGTCTGCTACTATGTTCTCCTTCCAATTAGTATATAATGTCTCAAAGTCATAGTCATGGAGAACACTATTCATCGGCTCTTTATCATGTTCATGTTCTTCTCTTAGAATATATACCAGAGAGTCTTGTGATTATAATAAACAATATACCATTCAACCATCATGTAGTGCCACCACAACATCAGTCCAAATACAAATGCTGCTTACTCCAGGTCATGGGTATCATGGTTTTTCTAGTTCTATCTCAAAATATGTGCTCCACAGGTGATCACTACTCACTATTAAATAAGAACCCAACCTAGTATAGTCTTTGTTGTGTCACAATGGTCGAAAGAACCCAACTCCATATTTTGGTAGACTTATGATTGGTCACTCATAAATATCTGCCTCACCTCTTGAAAACATTGTTGACACAACTCCATCCATAGGAACGGCTACCCATTCATCGTCAAATCTGAAAAGGGTTCTGTTACCCTAAAGAAGTCAGGTAAAATTTTGTGTTTGTACCCAACCACTTCATGAAAACTCTGCACTTCGGTCACACTCCTGGGTGGATCCCAAGCATGAACTGCCTCTATCTTCATTCAATGGACAATAACTCCAACATCCATGAAAAATATTCCCCATTAAGTGGACTTCCTATATCAAGAACTGGAACATTGAGATCATTCCATACAGATAGGTAAATTGTAGTGTATCTAGGACAATATATAAGAGTGTGGCACAATCCTCCTCCAATGTTGTATAAATGAAGTTTTCCTTGATGAAGGCCACTTCCTAACGATCATGGAATAACTGAAATATCATGTTCATGAGCCCCATGAACACTTCTATAACATTGGTCATGCCAAAATGAATCACCATGAACTCGTAATGGGCATAACGTCATCATGATTCTATCTTAGGCATGTGCTCATCCCGTACTATGAGTTGATGATAGCCTGATCTGAGGACTATGTTGGAAACCCATCGAGATTTCTTTAGCCGGTCCTAGAGACCATTGATCCTCAGGCGTGGATGGGTTTTCTTCACGGTCAACTGGTTCAGGCACCGATAGTCCAAAAAAATATTTATTCACCAATATAACTTCTTGTATAACGTGGTCGAGGATTCCCACAAGGAAACACTAGACCTTATGAAACAATTTCCCCATAAGTCCTCTTTCCGTACCAGAAACTCCTGAAACTCCACGAGAGCCATCCGATATGCTGTTGTAGATATCAGTGTCATACAAGGGTACAAGTCAATGTAAAACTCAACCTCTCTTCATGGACGATGTACTGTAACATCATTAGGGTAGAATTAACATAATGATCCACCACTACATGATAACTCAGACTCCTCATGCCAACTGCTCCATGGGTGAGGCCAACTAACTAGTGAGTGATCGGCTGCACCCTCCTCTGAGAAATCACATCATATGATACAATGTTTCCCTTCTCACCAGTGGAGGAAACACTGATCCAATTTTCATTGACACACTACATTTCTTAATTAATGCAGTCGATCTATGTATAAACTGTGCATAGTTAGTCCATAACTAATACGACATCATAAGGCCTCAACAGTTCTACAAAGAGATCCCAGCCGAAGCTCTCACTATGTAGAGGAAGATCACTTTGTCGATTCCAGTTTGTAATCATCAAATCTGTTACCATTGGAGTCTCTAATCGTAAGTATTGATCCAAATACTCAATTAAAATATTTAATATCTAAACAAGTGTTGTGGAAATGAAATAGTGATTGGAACCTGTGTTTATATGTACTGTATCTATAGTGTAATAGACATAGATCGTACCTCTAATCATATCTAGAGAACTATTTCCTTATGCCTCAAAATATTGAATATATGCTTCACCATGTCCATTTGCTCCAGGTGGTCGGGGTGGACCACCTGACTGTGGTGATGGTAGAACCTCAAATCGCCTC
This sequence comes from Viscum album, assembly GCA_963277665.1. Classification (NCBI taxonomy): domain Eukaryota; kingdom Viridiplantae; phylum Streptophyta; class Magnoliopsida; order Santalales; family Viscaceae; genus Viscum; species Viscum album. Next base: position 1,354,924,536 of record OY728142.1, on the reverse strand, counting down.
CAACAACATGCTACATGGACTTCTCCTTTTCCTCGTCTATTATCCAGCAAACCACCTCCCATAAATCTCTTCCTTTGCCTTGGTAGTTCCTCGACTGTATACTGATCATCAACACTACGCTTTGGGAAGTTGTGAGCCATGTGGCCATTCCCGATGCACATGAATCACAATTTACCTCCTAGATTACCTTCTCTGCCTCATGAGCTCCGTACCACCGACCCTACATCCTGGAGTCATCCACCAGTGGGTCTAGATCTCTTGGACCATTGCATCATATATCTATTTCCACTTCTAGATGACTCGGATACCTGTCATTAGATGGTGGATATCACCGTCAGTTAATACTCAGTTATGAATCTCTCCATCAATAATTCATTCTATAGCAACCCAGTATGCATCGGGATATTCAGTGATATCATTGGTGCTCTAATATCCAACCAAAGATCATGTTCAATTGTTAAGGCCCTCGAGAATGGGTCTCGTACCATGTTAGTAGAATAGTGAGAGTGGTCAGTGAATATCGATGAGTACTTGGATACTATCAGATTGACATTATGTAAGTGTATGAGCTCCTCAATATGCACAGTGCATTGTGTCACTGGAACGAGCTCCTCCCTAAAGAGGATCTCAATGTCTATCCATGTTAGGGTCATCAAGTCATGATTCTTGAACATCAGGCTCCAACATCTCTCTGTTTTTCCCTGGAAAAGGATAGAATCGATGATAACCATCTACTCTACTAGTTTCTTAACCAAGTGAAGAACTCTATCCACATCCTCAATCTAGTCCTCATCTTCCTAGGGATCTGTATCATGTCAAAACCTTGAAGGCATCTGTATGTGCAAATCACGGAATGTGCTTCGTTGGAGGTAACGATCTTCTGGTGCGGCTAGTGAAATATGTTGCCCAACAGTTTCTGGTGATGTTGGTGCACCATCCAAATGTGTTACCACAGTAAGAGGGTCATGCACCAAAGATTCATTTCTCTATGGTACGTCATCATGTACTCTCTCTCAGGAAACTTGGTTAGCTATCTACATGATGACATCATGAAAAGAAATTGGTACACCACAGTCAATATGATATACCTGGTGAGTTGACTCAAAAGATATCAATGTAATAACATTTCCAAACACCTACAATCAGTGTTTTAATTCACTAAGTCATAAATTAGTATTCAAAATCCTATTGTATGGATATGTTGGCCACAGTACCAACAATGGACTCCCTAAATAGAAAACCATACTCAAAACACATAAAAATATTGCTCCATTAGAATGATTAGAGTCATATTTCTTCGGTAGAACTGACTCCTCTAATACCACTTTGTCAAAACCTATCACTAGAAACCCATTTCGTGACATCCCTAAGCCCACCTTCCTTAGGCCATGGGTTTGTGAATAGAACATAATGGCATATCCCTAAAACAAGAAGGAATTATGTTTTATCATGAATTTAAAACAATCCAAGAAAACAAAAAGTGGAAACCTCAAAGTAAAACGGAAATTGTAAATGTGTGTACTAAAAAGTAAAGTGGATGAAATACATTCCCAATATAAATGTAAAACTAAAACAGAAAAATTTAAAATTTCATCTAGAATCATCCACTTAGGATCCTACCTGAAGGGTACGTGCAACTCGTATCCACTAACTCCAACATAGATAATCTCCTCTGTGTGTCATCTGGTCCATGCTCTCTCAAGTATCATCAATGTTTCCAGTAATCTGTACAAGACAAAACAATTCTCAGGTGATTCCCATGCATGGGTGAGTATAACAATACCCAATAGGGACCCCGAGACCATAAATAGTATCTCAGAATTCCATAAAAGAAAAACAAAAAACAAGATCATAATCACAAGGAATAGAGAAATAAGCCCTACTCAGACTACGTATATGAAATCACCAAATAATTGATGATTAGTCAAGAAGATAAATCATATTATTCTATTTAGAGTCACTACATCTAACCATACGAAGTCTAAACCAAATAGGATAGATAGGTACTAACACCTAAAATATCCACACAGGATCCGAACAACCCAGAGTCAATAGGTACTAAACCGTGAAAGACCCACACATGATCGGTATGTGCTGACCCCCACAGGATAGTTGAGCACTGAACCACTCAGGATTTAACCTTCAAAGGATCAGAATGTCACTAATCGATGACGGTCTACTCTAATGCTGGTCATCATTGTGTCACATAATACTGATCCAACCACAATATCTAGGTGTTGATCAAGTGAGGATCAGTTAGTGTTGATACACACAAGATCTCTAGGTGTTGACCCACACAGGATTGCCCGGAATTAACCTCCGTATTATCTATCTCCAACCTTCTTCTCACTTATTGCCACTAGATTCCCACTCATAAAATGCTTGATTCGAGGGGAATCACATCTGAATCCCTCAATCATATTTCAAACAGAACAAAATCCCACTATAAAGTATCCCGATGATCAATCATGTCAAATGGGCTTCAACGCAATAGACGACATGCAAACTAGATGCTCAGTATGTATGTTATAGTCATGTTAGTGTCGAGTGCCCATTGGGATTCACGACTGATACAACAAAGTAATACACCAACATTATCCAAAACTCTCATGGAGTACCTCAAATGGTCTTTCTCGCTCCCAGGGTCCCAACATTGTAGACAGTTTTTTAAACAGTCCTTTGGTCGCATGATATGGTCACATTAGCAATACTGGAACCTGATAGGGATTCGGGTCCTGTCTGACATAGTTGAAATGACCCAGCATGACCCAGTTCAGTTCGACCCAACCTGGCCCAAACCATCCTAGGCCAGCCACCTTGGGATAGGTTGCAACACACTCAGCCCGCAGGCTGGCCTGACCCATGCGGGGTCGCGCAGTCCGATGCTCCTGAATAGCTCAAAGGGGACGTTCAACTACATTAATAAGAATCAGACGATGGAACAACCTCATCACTAGTGGGACCCACTGGGATCGTTTACCTTTACAGCTCCGCCATAGCTTTCTTCTGCGTGGCACGTGATGACCGACCACCTCCACTTCCACTGTCGGCCGCTGCCAGCTGCACGTCTGACCCCCATGGCGCTAAGGGGAGCCGCTCTTCCACAGTGGTTAGCAGTATCAGGATGATGCTCTCATTCATTGGTACTAGTCATCGATGCTTATGCACAGGATTCATGCCAACACATCTTCCGCAGGGCTCCATCTACATTCTGAAGCTCTATTTTCACATATGCTCCTGCCTACAGGCTACACGAGATGTCGTTGTCACTTCACAGCTCCCGGATTACTGATTATAATGAGTTGAAGAATAATACCCCAAATAACTCAATGTGAATGAAGCCATGGAGGGTCCAAACTTGTTCATTTGGCATTCTCCCTCCTAGTTAACATGATAACAAGTAGAAGGAAAAATAAATAATTAATCATTGAAAACAATAATAAAATAAACCCCTACCTTATGATTCATTGGAGGTATAACAGTCATTAGAATGAGGATATTCCTCGTTAGAGTGAGGTTTTCAGAGTTTTTTGGTCCTGGATCGTTGCTGCTGATGAATCCATCCCCCATTGGGGGATGTTGTCACATGACATTGCCCGAGGATTCTAGCATGATGTAACTGTGAAAAAACCCACCACAAACTCCATTTTAATAGAAGGGGAAAGCACTTGTGTTTCAAGTCATTAATGATTTTCATTTAAGAACTTCAATTAATGATTCCACATTGAGGGTACATATTTGGAAGGTCATGCCTATAATTAGCTGGACAAACCATCAACCCATCCTCCACAACTCATCTCTTGGAGTAAAAAAAATAAAATAACTTGTTATGTTATTTTATTATTTTCCAATAAAGCCCAAGATTCATATTTTTCTCCCCACTGACTGTGGTTGAAGTGAATATCCCCTTAAGTGAATCCTGGAGAAGAGGATTCAACGGTGTTCTCAAATTTCAATTCTGAGAACCAGTTCAAAAGGTAGAATATTCTCTCTATGGGTTTACTGAACATACCATAAAAAAGTTCAAAAATTAATTCTTGGCATAGTGGTCCTAGGAATAATGTGCAGTCCTTTTTCACAGAATTTTAATAATTCCAAATAATTATAAAAAAATTACTTGTAATTTTCAGGTCTTTACAACGATATTAAATATCTTCCATGAAACTAGTCGATATTATATCTAGACATTATAACAATTAACCATTATAGTTTGTTTGATTTTATTATTATTAGATTTTTTTAATATTCATCCCTAATGATGTAACATTAATGCATGTAATATTTTTGAAACATTAGACGGTCTCAAACCTGGGTGTAGTATTTTGCTCATATTTGGAATAGAAATATTTTGGGAAACCCATGGTGATAAATATAGTTATAAGATAAAATAATTACATTTTGGTAAATATGTAATGTTGGGGATTTAATGAAATGATTACACATTCATGATTCTAAATAGTAGAAGTATGATGTATAATAAATGCACTAAGGAGTAATTATCCTAAAAATAATGGGTTGTTATTAACATGATATTCACCTAGAGCATGAAAAATTGTCATAAATGAACTTATGTACAAACAATAATTGGTGACATACATTGGTTTATTAACATTAAATTTAGAAAAAATAGAGATTGAGAAGATAAAATCTATTTTAATCTATGATAAATTAACATGATTTGTGATGACCTTTATGTTTCATGGGATGATATATGTTTTTATAATTTATGATATCATATAACTTGTTTTATTATCAGATGATTTCTAACCATATTATTGATGTTTAAAACTCAAAATATGAATTATAGTTTATTATTAAGGCATCAAATAGGAGGAATTGTCTCAATAATCAATTTTATTTAATATAAAATGACTATCATCATGATTTAAAAATTAAATGGCATAAAATTTGGGAATAATTTTGATTTTTCATAACAATTTTCATTGAGTTATTATTAACAACATTAACCATTTCGTTTTTTCTATTGTTACAAATTCGGGATTAATTGAGTTTCAAGAATGTTCATGTTAAAATTATATGAGGGGGAATAATACTTACATTCTTATATATCAACAATGTCAGAAGAAACAATTATTTAAATGTCTATGCCTTGGGAATATATTTCATTTTTTAAACTATAGTTATATAATAAGTAATTTTTACATATAAATGAATATGTCAATGCATGTATAAAAATTTCACCTGGAGGTACTACTAATAGTACAATATATAGAATGTGGGGAATGTTGGAATAATCTAACTCAAATCCCTAACACAATGTCTAAAACCTATAATAATGTAATAATAAAGGACTTATGTTGTGTAAACTAGTGATGTACAATATTATGAGGAACAAAAATCACCCACTCCTCATTTCTGGATTTAAAATGAATTTTTATAGGAATATTTATCATGAAAATCTTTTTATATATCTTTTGATTTTTTTAATTGGTGAAATAATAAGATATATCTGCATATATACTATACGAATTACAAAAGTATAAAAATTTCATTTGATGTATTAGAACAGTATTTGATCGCATATTTTTTTGATGATGAGTTTGAAATTATAATTGATATTACTTCTATTGAATTGGTCATTAAATATAATATGGATTAAAATTTTTAAAAAATGATTGGGAAGAAACTCATAATTGAATATATGCATATTTTATATGATTGTGATGATATATTTCATGGATAATTTCCATGTCTTCCAAATAATTGTAATGACGTGTTTTATTGAAAAATCATACATGATGTTACCATGGTTCCAAATACCTCACATAAATGGTCTCATTTGAGTTATATTAATTAAAAATTAATCTCTATGGGAATGAATAAAATGGATTCATACTTCTTATTTAATCAATATAGGGTGAGACTTTTATTATATTTCTAGAATAAAATGGGCACATCTATATTTTCACTGATTGTTTATAAGTTAATTACAAGTATATGGTACCTTGTATGGTTGACTTATTTTATTAGCAATAAAGATCATAATACTTATCCATTATTTAATTTCAATAAATATATACTTTATTAAGATTCATGAATTATGGTATGATAATTATAGCCTTATATAATTGGTATGGTCATTATGATTTTATTTTAATTCCACATAGACATAACAAAACTGATGTTATATTAATTGAAATAATTAATATATTACTTTGAAAATATTCTAATTTTTTTGTGGTAATATTTAAAGATTATATTACTCTTTATTTAAGAATAAATGAATCATAGGATGCTCATTTGATGAGTGTTTTTAATACTTCATGGAATGAGAAAGTATAAAAAAAAATTACCGAGTGTGAATTATTTATATAGACTGTTTCTTTCCTAGTTAACATAAACTCATAAAATAGAATATCAATAGATACGTCAATTATGGATGTTATTAGACTCAACCTATTCTAAAAAATATGGCCACGATAAATATTTTTTTTATCACTAAACTCATGTTTATGATAAATTGCATAGGGTATTTAATTATAATAACTATGTTGACATGAATGGTGTAAAAGTTATTCTAGATAGATGAATGTGATTAAAAGTATAAGGATCTAAATAGTAGGTTTTTCAGTGGGTCTATTATCACACTATAATGTAGTATAGAATATTTTTATAAATATAGTGACTTATCAAAGAATGGATTGAGATAGTCCATTGATAAGAATGACATTGTTATTGAATATCAATCATAATAATTACAGGTTCACGAAAAAATATACCCAATAAACGGTTCACATTATGAATCAATGATTTTTTAATAAAAAATATAAGGGATTTAGTTTATAAAAAACAACATTTGATATATATGTGTGTAACGACCCAGACCTGGCCAGCCACCAGAAAAGTGCCGAATGGGTCACGTGCCACTACCTTAGGCGCACCTCCCCAAACACCAAAGGTTGCCGAGAAGCAGTGAGGGTCTATTAGGTATATTGGGGAGGCTATACCATCTCAAAGGATAATAATAAGGGTACTGGTCCAAGTATAACTGCAAAGATGCAGTGGAAAGAAAGACACAACAGACTCGAACCAGACCCACAGAGCGGTAGCATAATCAATATAGAAAAACAGCAGAAGAAGTAAATATAACAAAAGCATCATAAATAAACACAACAACATACTAATAACATGTAACTACCACTGAACAGTAAAACATGCATTCAGAGTAAGTCATGCACAACTAAATATAAAAGGGCTCCAATGGCTATCCAATAGTAGATACAACAAGTAAACATGCCGATACAGAAATGAAAACAATACAAAGTAAACCTCGGTTATGAATGACCTCATGGCCCATACCATCTCCTTACAATTACTAATGCAACACAGCTGCTGAAGATATCCTCTTTCCTGCACATAAATCCATAAAGTCTGCACGCGTCTCATTGTGCCCGTACAGGGTGTGAGACAACTCTCCGTAGGATACCACCCAATGGTGTGTACCAAATATATGTGTTTAAGCAGTCATGAATTTACAAGAAAAGAAGTAAAAATTACAATCCACAATTAAACACAGCCTCTACTGGTGCTCAAAAGCCACCATGGAGCATCACCTGCTTCAGCCAATGCTAGAATCTCTATTGTGTAACCTGGCACCATGTGCCAACTCACACCTCGTGTCTCAAATATCGACATCCTGAAGGCACGCCAAGAATAGTAACCCAGCACCATGTGCCTCCTAACACCTCGTTTCCAAAGTACCGATGTCTCGAAGGGACACCCAAAAATAGTAACCCTACACCATGTGCCTCCTGACACCTCGTGTCTCAAGTACCGATGTCCTGAGAGAACGCCTATCCCCTGAAGGCTCCTCACCTCCCACATGGTTTTCTATGGAAATCACACCTAACCAAAATACCTAACCACAAATACAGAGGCCTCTACCCACACGAGTGGTCAAAATGACCTCATCACGACATATAACTGTGTGCACAATACTCAATGTTCCGGGTGAGCGGTAATCACCAAAATCATACCTAAGCCACCAACACATATGTCACCACATTTCCTTGCAACCATGTCTCTCATGTCCAATGGCATCACCATCCATGTAACGTGGGTCATTCCCAACATGACAGTCTACTGCCTCAAGCTGATGACCATGACTCCCAATCCCATGGTCAAAACCACCCATCGTAACCCAGGAAGAGCCACAACCTATGATCAGCATCACTCAAACGTAACCAGGCCAAACCCAACACAACCCCCAAGATCCAACAGATGCAATTCATCAATTGAATATATACATATGTAAACAGGAAACATAACCAGGAAAAACAAACTAAACAGTTGAATTGCACTATGAAAGGTGTTTTCCCATACCAAAAACTAAGGTCTTGAATTCCTTAAAGAAATTAAATTATAATTTAACTAATTAAACTCAACAATTGAAACTAAGCCATTCAAATTTTACCCATTTCAACCCCCGGTTAAAATGCCCCAAATGAGCAATGGCCCTTAACCCAGCATCGATCGATCACAACTTGGTAAGGGAATGCCTAGAGGAATCCCAAATTCCAGATAAATAAATAAAAACAATTAAACAGGTTTTCTCTCAATACCCAACATCGCACTCGGAGGCCGCAATCCCCAAAACACCATGAAAACACAAAATGAGTTATTGACCACCTACCTGAGATTCATATGATGCTACTCCTCTGGTAACAACCACTAATTCGGTCTAAAACATGGTAAATCTAAATCAGATTCAATACAGTTAAAACGCATATATCTCATTCTAGAACGAAAATCAAACAAAACGGCCAAAGATGAATCGAGGACATACTGAGGGGGTTCCGACGCACTGAAACATGATTGAATCTGACTTCGGATGATGAACAAGGATGAAATTGAAGATCCGGCCAACTTCATTCACTAAACCCGAACAAAGTATTGAGGTTCTTTCTCAATATGAGGCCACAACATGTTTTAAGCAAAAAAAGGTACACGGCATGTAATTTAGGACTAAAAGCTGGGTATATTTCATTTAACTATTCATAAGATGGCTGGATTCAGCCGACTTACTTTCCGAACCTGCCGACATGAGTACACAGCGTGTTCCTAGGGGTACACAATGTGTACATGGTTCCTCTTCCTTTTCTCGTCGACGTTCCCACACGCCATGTGTTTCCCTTATACACGGCTAGACTACACGATGTGTCCTATGGGAACACGGTGTGCCCCTGGTTCTACCCGACCAATAGCCTACACGCCATTTATGGGCACCACATGGTCGGGGATACACGACATGTTGTTTTCAACACACCATGTATTAAGAAACTACTACACAGTCATCACACGACATGTACTCAGCGAGCACTTGGCCGAGTACTCGCCTGCATATACACGACGTGTACTTAAAGTACATGGCATGTAGTCTGGAAATTTACAGAAACTTCCCATTTAATCCAATTTCCTCAGAAACTAGTCAAAAATTTAAACAGGGTCGAAATTTTCACATGTTCCAAAAACCCAGGATCTTACAAACTCCCCACCTTAATGTAGCTCATCCCCGAGCTACTGAATGGAACCCAGAGATGGAACCAAACACGCCGATCCTGGTTAAACAACCTAGACTACCCTGGGACCATGGATCTGGCTAAATTCCTCAAAGGGCTCCACACCTTAGGAATTTCATACTTGGTCTCAACCAACAATTCTCTAAGCAACCAAGGATTACTAACCTGTTTTCTGGGAGCATAGTCCTCCCATGATGCATCGTCACCCATGTACCTCATTGGCGCTCATGTGTACACCCAAATATCATGCACTACATCGGTATCCACCTATATGAGGTCCTGGTGCCTAGAACCTCATGTAACCCGCATCCTCGATGCCCCGATGCCCACAACACCTCAAGTAACCCGCATCTGTGATGCCCTGATGCCCTCGTCACCTCAAGTAACCTACATCCTCAATGCACTGATGATATGAATCTCATTTTTATATATATATATATCATGTATCTGATATGGTTCCAATCCCACTGAATAAAATCTAGTCAGTCCACCTCGATCATGTGCACCACATGCACTCAAAACAGAAATGTATCTATAGCTCATGCCAAAAAAGAAACATGGAGATCATTGCCACACTAGGGTGTACCTCAAACTGTCATTGGCTCACCAGCCTACTCAGCCTCTGGCTGATCCATGGCATGCACCTGGGCTGAAACACAGCTGCTTGATGTCTGAACTCCCTGCGATGTTGCTCCAGTCATCGGCCATTGACCCCTCAGTTGGGTCCCACTATCTCTGTCATGACCTTCGTGCACAGCTGAACCTCGAATACCCTCTCAGAGTGATGGACTCGAACCAACTCCAGACGCTACAGTCTATCCTGTTCCTTACCCACTGACTATCTGAGAAGGCTTCCTGTAAAACCTCTCTAGATATCTGTCTAGTCCACATGCCTGGAACTCCTTCGAAGGCCTATCACACTGAGGCCAAACAGGCCCTGGCTATCCACACTAGAAGAAAATCACCGAAAAACTACCACAAGGTGGTCAAGCTAAATCCCTGGCCTGACTGCCCTGCTGGAACTCATCTGGTCCTCACTTCCTGCTATCTGAACAATCTCCTGAAGCTGTCACCCTACCCAAGCGAGACTTCTCTCTCTCGTTACCCTCATCTATGAGTGGCTGGATCACTGCCTCGAAGAAGGAACCCATCCATAAGATGTTCACCTGGACCCGAATAGCGTGTCCTAATCCATCCTTGAAGATCCTCACCCTAGATGTGTCATCGCGTACCATACCATGTGCAAAGCGAGATAGCTCATGAAACGTAGTCGCGTAGTCCATGACGGATATGTCTCCCTGCGGAAAACTCAAGATCTCTTGAGCCCTATCTGCCCTTAGTGTCTCTGTATAGATGTGCTCAAAGAACCTATCCTCAAAGTCCTTTCATGCCAGTCCCCCATGCCTATGAGCCTGAACCTGTACGTCCCACCAACACTTCGCTGGTCCTCTCAAAATGTAAATTGACAACATGAACCTCCACCTTGGAGGCATCTCGAGATGTTCAATGATCATCTGCATGCTCTCTATCCAGTTCTCAGCCGCCTACAGAACACCCTCACCCTGAAAAAGTGACATGTGCAATGACTGGAACTCCCGCTTCAGATATTCCATAGAAGGATTTGTAACATGCGTGCCTCCATAAATCCACAGCAAGACACGTACCAAGATAGCTCGAAGATTCTCATCGATGCATGGCTTGAATGATGCCAAACACGGTTGTTGTCCTGCCTACACTAGGTCATGAACCTACTCCAGTCCCTGAGCCTGTACCTGTGGCTCGTGCTCTGCCTGTACCGAAGTCTGACCCTGATCCTGCGCACTGTTTCATCTCTTTCCTGATGCTCCATCGAGCCACGAAGGAGTAACCCACTGAATACCATAAATGGTCAGAAATCCTATATATATACAACAATATATTCTATGACGATAAGGAATGTAGTAAAAGGAAATGCATAATAACTACACTTACTCCCCCTCACCGCAATCCATGCCCAACAGCATCACGACCTCACGACCTCCTTACTCACCTGCAACAGAGCCAAATATCAAAAGTATCTCATGTCATGACAGTCCTAACAACTCACGTGGCCTAAAACCGATTACTGAGTTGCCCAATACTGACAGTTACACTGCCTCATCCGTAGTACATGCCTGCTCTTATAAGAGTCAGAAACAAATATCATGCCACATGCAATTCAACAGAAATAATGCATGGCATACATATTGAAATAACAAAGAAATTATATTTGGAATTTCACCTATTAACATTTCAAAGAATATAAAGCGTGGAAATTGATTGTTTTTTCATTCACATGGAATAATCACTCCACAAATCATACATGCAATTATGAAATTGAAATACACTAAAATGTTCCTATCAAAATCCAAGCAGGCATGCCTCGCCAAACCGGCCAAGTTTCAATTCTCCCTTACCATACCAGGTCATGGTTCACATATCAAAATCATGAAAATCACACATCAAGTGGGCCACCGAAGTAGAAACCATATAAACTGTAATCTGAGAAAAAAAACAGCAGTTACCACCCATGGAATCTTGGTCAATCCCTCGTACCTAGGGCTGTAGGCACCCAATCACAAGCTAGAAACCCAGTCCCACCCAGCCAGCCACCCGAACAGTGTCGAACGAGTCAGGTGTCACTATTTTAGGCACACCTCCCTGAATGCCAAGGGCTCTTGACTAGCAGCGAGGGTCTATTATGTATAGTGGGGAGATGCTACCCTCTCGTGGTATCGTAATAAGGGTACTGGTCCAAGTATAACTGTAAAGATGCAGCAGAAAGAAAGACACAAGAGTCTCGAACCATACCCATAGATTGGAAGAATATTCAATGTAGATAAAGAGAAGAAGTAGTAAATATAACAAAAGTAGCAGAAATAAACACAACATCATGCTAATAACATGTAACTACCACTGAACAGTAAAACATGCATTCATTGTAGGTCATACACAACTAATTATAAAATGGTTCCAATGGTTAATCAATAGTAGGTATAACGAGTAAGTGTGACGATATAGAAAAGTAATCAATACAAAGTAAACCTTAGCTAGTAATTAACTCAAGGTCGATATCATATCCATGCAATAACTAATGCAACCCAGCTCCTAAAGCTGTCCTTTTTCCTGCACGTAAATCCATAATGTTTGCATGCATCACGTAGGGCCCGTGCAGGGTGTGAGAAAAATATCAGTAGGATACCAGCCAATGGTGCATACCAAATATATGTGTTTAAGCAGTCATGCATTTACAAGAAAATCAGTAAACAATACAATGCACGATTAAACACAACCTCCACTGGGGAACAACATCCACCATGGTGTGTCACCTGCTTCGGCCAACGCCGAAATCTCTGTCATGTAACCTGAAACCATGTTCCACCTAACACCTCATGTCTCATGTACCGATGTCCCGAAGGCATGCCCAAGAATAGTAACCCAGAACCATGTGCCTCATGACACCTCATGTCTCATATACCGACATCCCAAATCCACGCCCCAAAATAGTAACCCGACACCATGTGCTTCCTGACACCTCGTGTCTCAAGAACAGACGTCCCGAGGGCACATCCATCCCCTGAAGGCTCCTCAACTCCCACGTGGCTTTCTATGTCATGAACCCCCAACCAAAATACATAAATGCAACTATGGGGGCCTCTAACCACACGATTTGTCAAAACCACCTCATGATGGATTATCTATGTGTGCACAATACTCACAGTTCCAGGTGAGCGGTAATAACCAAAATCATACCTAAGCCACCAACACATCTGACACCTCATGTCCCAGCGACCATGTCGCTCAAGTCCGATGGCATTGCCATCCATGTAACCCGGGTCATGCGTAACCTGACAGTCGTACTACCTCAAGCCGACGTCCATGATTCCCAATCCCATGGTCAAAACCACTAATCATAACCTGGCCAAAGCACTAACCTGTGATCAACATCACTCAAGCGTAACAAAGAAAAACAACAACACAACCCCAAGGGTCTAGCAGATGAAATTCTACAATTGCATATATACATATGTAAACATGAAACATAACCAGGAAAAAAAAACTAGAAAGTTGAATTTAACTATGCAAGGTGTTGTCTCATACCAACACCTAAGTTCTTGAATGCCATAAAACAATTAAATTATTCTTTAACAAATTAAACTCAACAGTTTAAACTAAGCCATTCAAATTATACACATTTTGACACCCGAACCAAAATGTCCCAAATGAGCAATGGCCTCTACCGTAGCCTCGCTCTATCAAAACTTGGTCAGGGAATGCCTGGAGGCATCCCACATTCCAGATAAATATATATAAACAATTAAACACTGTTTTTCTCATTACCTGACATCACGCCTGAAGGCTGAAATCCCAAAAACCACCATGAATACACAAAACGATGTATGCACCACCTACCAGAGACTCGTATGATGCTACTCCACTGATAACAGCCGACAATTCGGTATAAAATGTGGCAAATCTACAAACGATTCAATACTGATCAAACACGTATAACTCATTCTAGAATTAAAATCAAACAAAACGGAAAAATAAGAATTGAGGCCTTACTGAGGGGGTTCCAACGCACTAAACCGTGATCGAATCTGACTTCGGATGATGAACCGGGATGCAATTGAATATCCAGCCGACTTGGTTCTCTAAACCTGGCCATAGTATTGAGGTTCTGCCTCAATACGAGGCAACGTCCCATTTTAAGCCAAAAAAAGGAAGTACACGGCATGTACTTTCGGACTACACGCCGTGTATTTTTCATTTAACTGTTCATAAGACGGTAGGATTCGGCCGACTTACTTTCCGAACCTGCCGATATGAGTACACGATGTGTACCTGGGCGTGCACGACGTGTAGTTGGTTCGACTTCCTTTCCCGTCGATGTTCCCACATGCCATGTTTTTTCCTTATACACTTCAGGACTTCACGGCGTGTCCTAAGGGAACATGGCATGCCCCTGGTTCTACTCGTCCAATGTCCAACACACAGTTTATGACCACCACACAGTCGGGGATACATGGCATGATGAAAAATACACACCGTGTAGTAAGAAACTACTACACGGTCATCACACAGCATATACTCGGCGAGCACACGGCCGACTACTCTCCAGCACATACACGACGTATACTTAAAGTACATGGACTGTAGTCTAGAAATTTCAAAAAACATTCCATTTAATCTAGTTTCCTGAGAAACCATTCAAAAATTTAAACAGGTTCGGGATTTTGACCCATTCCAATAAACCGGGATCTTACAATGTGGTTACAATAATGTTTTATTTTTAAAATCACATTTAAATATTTTGATTCCATCCACATCAGTTGATTAAAATTGATTAATTTTTTTCAATTCTCAATACACTAACACCTTCAGAATTTGAACATGGTGTCTGAATCTATGAGTCAGAAGGACAATGATAGTTAATCAATGATATGGATGAATGAGATCAAATACATATTTATTTAAATAAAATGGATATAGAAATCAAGTGGTAAAAGGAAATTTCATATCATTCGTAGCTTCATGTTCATAAATACACCCTTCTGGAGATTAAGGGAAAAAAATAAGGATTTTTGACTCCAAAAGAAGGTATGAAATGATCTGGATTTCTACTTAGATTTTGGTAAAATTATTATTTTATAGAACTATGTATTATTTTTTAAGTTACTATAGATGAATATTTATAAATTAAATATATAAAAATCATCATTTTTATCAATACATAGTAGTTGTTGAATATTTTTGAACATCGTCGAAATTATTTATTGAGGGAATAAATTTAAATGAATGTTTCAAAATATGTTTCATTATTTTTAGTATTATAAATATTTATGGATGAGTGATTGATGTATAAGGGTATTTTACAACCATTACATATAAAATAATAAAAAAGGGAAAAAATAACAACATATTTTTTTGTTGACCTGTACAAAACATCTAATGTTCATAATCTTACTGGGGCTCATGTCTGTAAACATAAGATATTATCAAATTTCATTGATATTATAGATGATTTTATATATCGATAACATGAATGGTATAAAATGTGAACATGATAAGGATTCATGGATTACAACATTATATATATTCTCATACAGAGATGGGTTTTACATCAATGTTATCAGTATGTATTTCCCTGGTTTTGAATATTGATTTGAACATTGGTAATTCATATCATCCATGGAGAAATGGTCAGTCCGAGATAAATGTTAAAATACCGAAATATATGATTATATTATATTATATGGATTTAAAAGGTAATTGGGATCAAAAAATTCCTCATGTTGAAATTGTTTTATTACAATAATAGTACCTTCCAGATTAATATTGAACCTTATAAATCCATATCTAGATGGTTGTATAGAACTCTAAAGTTCATTGAATATGTTAGAGAATGAATGAAATTGGTAACTAGAAATGATAAAGATTTCTTAATGACTGTAATACCCATCAAACATCACATAATTGTAGCTTAGTTTTCATAGAATGATTATACTAGAAATCATTGGTGAGATCTTTAGAATGAAGTTGGTGACATCGTACTCTAAAGAACATCACCATATAAAAAGGATATAGGAATAGTTAATAGTGAAATTATTATCAATATATATATATAACAAATTGAACTTTCTAATCATAGTGGTATGGAATATTATTACTTGGTTATCCCACTGAAGCTTTCTCACATTCATGATGTGTTCCATGTATGGATTTTATGAAAAATTATATATATAACCCTTTGTGTTGTATTTTTAAATATTTAATGTACATTTATCCTAATTAATATGAATTTTATCAAATATATTTTTACATCACGTAAAAAAACAAATAACCATTCATGAATTGATTATCAATTTTATATAAGTGACGTTAATGTCATTTGATGTTATAAAGAGTTATTTTCAATATATTTGTATTAATTTGAAAAATAAGTGTCTGTATTTGTTTGAACTTAATAACTATTTATGAATTATATTAATATTGTGTGATGATATATTATTTAATAATAAATACTAATGTTCATTTAGTGTCTTTCAACTTGGCCTTGAATTAAAATAAAATAATTTATGTTGGCCTAAAATATTTTTCCTCTATAAATTGATTCATGTTCTTTATGCATAGATATTATAAATAATATAAGAATATTATAGAAATTGAAACATGTAATATTGATTCAATATTTTGAGTAATAATAATAAGAATTATTTTATATGGTAATATTAATTTTTATCATTATTGAATTATATCTCTGTTTAAAATATTGTTACCAAGGTAAGGGTTAAAATGGTAAAATTAATGGTGTACCTGATAAATATTCTATAAAATTTTACAAAACACATACATTAAATTTTTGGGAAGATTTTTTTTTCATTAAAATATTATTTTTTATTTCATTGAATTTTTAAGTGTAAGACATAGATATTATATTATAGTTTCATGTCTCTACATGTTATCAACGAACCACTATTATTACATGATAAACACTTTTATCTCTTCTCCACACCACATAATATATTTATCTAAACCAATTTATTCCCAAATACCCTCAAAATATCCTTATCAATATTATTGATATGTTTTTATTCAAAAAATCTTATCAAAATTCTGTAAGGTTCATTTCAAATGAAGGTACTTAAAAAAGTGTTATATATTATAATTATATTTTATATGGTTCATTAAACCTAATGAAAATCTAAATAATATTTGAAAAACATAATTTATTATTAAAAATTACTTAATATAACGAAATGATTTAATAATGATTTTATATCCATTTACTATATCATTTCTCTCGAATAGAAAATAAAAACATCATTCATCCATACTTAAAGACTATCTTTTTCATTAAGTGGTCTCTACTATTTTTAATCGCCCATAATAATAGATGGTGATATACATAATTATAATTAATATATATCTTTCATAGATGATAATTGTTATTAAAAAACATATTTTATTATCTTATATCATACCCTTTAGTCAAATGGATATTTATTATGTCTCTTGTGTATATTTGTTGACTACTACCTCTGTAAATAAATGTTATTTGTTTTTCATTTTTCATTCACCTAGATTGAAATAAATCTATATATAATATTTATAATTGATAAATATAATTTATATAATATTATATAAGTTATAATTATTATTTACATATTTTCATTCAATCTTTAGAAATGTGGAAACATCACTCTTGTGTACTTGCAGACTGCTATCTCTACGAAGTGATATAATTAATTTTTCATCACTAACCTATATGGTTTTTTATAAATTTGTTTCATGTAAATAAATATGAAATTTATGAAACAATTTATAATCTATTTTTTATGTAACCTATTACATTAATGTAATTACTATATCAGTTAATCGAAAACATGGATGGAAAATAAAGTAATTTTGACAAGAAAACTAATTTTTATTAAAGATAGTAAAAATAATAATTATATATTTTATTGGAATGATATAAAATATGTTATATATTAATATAAATTTTAGTTATTTTTATAAAAATATATATTTATTATAATTGAGATTTTAACACATAATAAGCCATATGAGATATAAGGTTTGATTTTATTTTATACTATCGTGTCATTCTATGATTTCCTATGTTAATATTATATTAATAGAAATTAAATGATCCTTAACAATTAATGTATATTCATTTTATTATATGATAATTATTTCAATGTTTTTCATGTATTTTCACCATTTCCAACTCTATATTTTTTAAAATAATTAATAAAATTTTATTAAGAAATGATGATCATATTCATAAATTGTGGTTTTATAATACTTATTTTCCATATTCATGTTCATAAAAATGTTTTATCAAAGTGTTTATGTATAAGAAAATTAATTTTAAAATTTTTATTCTTCTTATAAATTTATTCAAAAAATGATTAAAAATATTATTTTGAATATATCCTAATATGTTAAATTTTTTACAATAATTACCACAATACAAAAATAATCATTCATTTATCTATTATTAATTTAATGTAATTTTTCTATATAATTATAGTTAGTAATTTTGATGGTTGTTTTATATAGTTACCTGGTAGTTTTTAAAAAAATATATTTTTCTATATTTTTTGTAAATATTTAAAACATCAATATGTATAAAGAATAAATTGTAATTTTCCCATTATTTCCAATGATTAGATTAAATGATATAATTAGATAGTGTTCATTGAAATTATTAATATACTTAAATGAATATTTGGATTCACTAGGAATATGATATTATTATACCACCCACATTATTTCCATGTATTTCTTATGATTAGTATGTTATTACAATAATTCAAAAAACCCGTTGATTTAATATGGGATAACTATGTTATTATGAATTATCTATTGAAAATATTTTTCCATGGGTTATACCATGATGAATGAATTTTTTATCTTAATTACTACTGATGTCTGGTTTTTTTGTTATAATTTGGATTAAATTATTTATCCCCATAAAAAATTTGGTAAATATTTATATATCATGTGATAGTATGAAAGGGTATTTTTGTTGAACGTGGTTTATAATGGGACTATTTCCACATTGATTGTATTATCTTCGAGAATTTCATACTGAAATGATGGAATGTGGTGTGAATCTAATAAATAATTGGAATTTTTTCAGCTTTATTTTCATGTTAATGATCCTTTACAAGGGAAATTTTTTTATATATTTAATTTTACACTAAAATATAATGTATTATTCTAATGATAAGTTCAAACATGTCATATATGATTATTTATGATAATACAATTTCGTGAATTATAACTTTTAATATGGAAATGTATATCCCATGATTAAAGATTAATGATATGTGACTGATTGGGTAAGTCACTCAAAATTCAGTATCATGTTATCATACCTGTATTATTATATTAATCTCACTTCTGGTCATTAATATAATCCATCAATGATTACACAAAGGGGGAATCTCATATCATCTAATATTTCATTTTAGTTTCCCTTGGTAAAGAACAATGATTTGAAATAGTGTATCTATATAATGGGAAAATATGTGTGGAATATTATTTAATATGTTAAAGAAACATCATGAAATATATTATTATATATCTATTGCCGAATTAATAATAAAATCATTTTCTCATGTCTGTATTGTTGTGATATGTATTGAATATTCATTTGGAATTTTGTAATGATTATTTACATAATTATTCGGTATCCTTATATAATATATACTTTTTTTACAATAACTACCCTTATATATCTATGATTCATTATGATTATCTTACTTCTATTTATTCATCACTATTGGGAGCCTGTACCTTTTAGAGATTCTTATTGTCTCACATGAAGACCCAAAGTATTTAGAGAATTCCACTCACATATAATATTGTAAAATTAATGAGCCTATATAAAATTTGTTTGAGAAACCATATCAGTTTTGGTATACCGATATGAGTGTATCCACTATTATTTAGTAGTAGTTAAATACAATGTACATGAGTTTTAGTTAAGTCCTTCAAGTTATATTAAACATAGGGTGTCCTTGAATGATTAATATATAGCTATTGGTTTATGATGATGGTAGAAGGTATATTATTTCTAATAATAAAAGATTTTTACAAAATTACATTCTAAGGAATGACATGTGATATAATATTATTGTGATCTATTAAACCAACATTCTTCTATTAAGATAATGAGTTACGACCTATTATGACTATTGTGTTTCATAATTGGTAGATTGGTGTAAAATATTATAACAATAAATATAGTGTATTTATTTGAATAATTCAAAAGAGATTACAAATTTTAATATGTGAGTTTGGATAGTGATTGGTTGATCTTCGATTGGTCATGCCTTTCTGAGTGTTTTTATGCAATTTTAGTGATGTGTTCTACGGTATTATCCATGGTCTATGTGTCCTTCAATAAATATGACCTCTATAAAGATCTGGATAGTTTAATGATAATTTATATTAATAGGGAAATTAATATTCATTGTTTTATAATTATATTAATATGGGAGTGTTTTGTCTAATAGAGATACTGAATTTACTGATGTATTGATCTTAAGGTGGAAACCCATTCACTGATGTGTTATCGTTATGTAGGTAACCCATCCACCTTAAGGGTTTTTTTATAATGTTTACAAATTTTGTAATACATTATTATGGTAATTCATATTAGATAATGTCTTTAAAATAGTTTATCAAAATAATTACTACCTAAAATATATTAATTGTCGTCCATTTTTCAATCATTATCTTATAATCAGTTTGAGAAAACTGACTGAATAATTCCATTTTGATAATAATTATATATTTGAACATAAATTTTTATAAGGGAAACCGATTTATGTTATTGGTTGTTTCTAAGGTTATATGGTGTATTTTACTACATTTAATTAATCTATATCATCAGAAAAAATATAATTTGTTAGGTAGGTTTAGATATTAGATAAATAATGATCATTTATCTCATGCTCTGAATATTAAAGGAAAATATAAGTAGTATAAAATTTGTTGAAAAAAATGATTATATGAAAAAAATTAAAATGGATATATATTTCAATTATAATCAATCAATTAATTGGTACTATAAAAGATTTAAAATAATGTTAAATGAATCAATCAACAGTTTGGAATAATCTCATTGATGGGTCCATATATACTAATAAATAGTTCAAAATGCACAATAATTTTCCTGGAACATGTTATTAATGTTGGACATAATATAAATTAAAATAAACGTGTTGAAATTATATTTTTTTAATGTCATAAATACCACTATTTAGGAATCATTAAAATATAATATGATATTAATTCTTTCAAATATGACATTAGTGTTTTGGTCAATAAATTTCTATAGTGTAAAATCTCAGTCCAACAGATAATCATTATATTTTCCTATTAGGTCCTTGAAATAATTACATTGCATACCATGAGATACAAAACTCAATAAATCACAACTAAAAGGACTCACGATGGAAGAGGTATCCACACCACCCTATTAATGGGTTATTCATTCTACTCTTCTATTGATATTGGATTTCCATAATCAAATTTACTTTAAGGGACCAATATCCTCGCTAGAAAATTGAATGTAAATTCCATCCAATTCCTTTTTCAGGGCCCATTCTAGGCTATGATAATTATATTGTTTTGTTTGGGCCTTTCTTGAATGGTTTCTCTTTCCATGGGCTACAGACTTTAGGCATCCCCTTGGAGAAGGTTTCCTGATTTAATATGTATGTACAATACCATATATAGGGGTTATTTAATCTCCTCCTCATTCGATGTGTGATTTCCATAACCCACATCAAAGGATATGGATAATTAACAACCCTTTTATAAGTTTTTTTTGGATACCTCTCAGTTCATTATAATTTAACTATGGGGATAAATCAGGCTGGGAGATCATGGAAAGGAAAACAAAGTAGGTTATGAAAAAAAATTATATATCTTGGTTGTGGGATAGATGGAAGCATTAAAAAATATATCAAGGTTATTTTACATTAAAATGTACTAGTGATGATATTGGTCCCTTACAAAAAAATAGTTTACAACAATCCCATGTTGAAGGAGGAGGAGAATTAAAAACCCCTTTATAATGTGCTCTGGATATCACTCCCATCATGTCACATTTTCATTGGAGGTGCATGGTTTCCAGAACCCAGGGAATGAATAAATCTTCCAGTTAGGCCCAAAGAAGACAATATCATTCTCTTGGGATAGACTATGCTTGGCCAAAACTATATAATAAAATCATTGTGGGTTGGACTACATCTTTATATAACGAAGAAAATGACAACAAATATCATATGTAAATTACTAATATTTAAATGAAAACATTTCCACTTATGGGTTTCAAACATTTTGATGTGACGAAGAGGGGAAGACCAACACTCTTGATTTTGAAAAAGTGGCTTCATTTGTATTCAATGGTTTATAGTTTTCAAATAATAAATAGAAATTTGTAATTTAAATTCTGAGAATTGAGCATTTTTTGATAATCCCCATAGATGTTCCTAATATATAATCCCCTAATCCCACGTTCATTATTTAGTACTATACACATTCCAAATTTATAATATCATGTGTCTAACAATATTTTTATATTTATTTTCAGTTATTTTTTTAACCTATTATATTATCTCTAATAAAGAACCAAATTAATATTTATATATTAATAATAAAATTTAAATTTTATTAAAATATCTTCCCTTATTGTTTGATAAAATTAATTTGATATATGTTTCATTTCTATTTAGAATATTATGCGAATTTTCTCAGTATCGATCTTCTTTTGTTACTTTTTTCATATTTCTCATATTCCTCAACAATATACAAACCATTCCACAATAAAAAAAGTTTTTATGGCTTAATATCCCCTCATAGTGAGTTTTATGAAAGGTATGACATACTTTTTCCAAATAAATAGACACAATGATTGGTAAATTTATTTTGTATTCCATAGTTGATTATTTAATATAATATATATGTATTTTTGGGATTTAATGGGTTATGTGAATAATTGAAGATTTATATCATATAGTTTCATGATATATTGATCTATTCATGGGAAAAATGTGTTTTTAGAAATACGGATCAGTTTAGGGTAAGCTGACAACTTTTTCTTAAATCTGATCGTTCACATGTAGTATTTTTAATTGATATTCAACAAATTATTTTTATTTAGGAATAATAATTAATTAGTAAATTAAATAACCATTATACTCACCTGATATCATTATAAATAAATTCAATCAATTTTATTCTTATTAATTTAAATCTCTATGAAAATCTCCCCATGTAAATTAGAAAAATTGATTCATTAAAATTATATTGTATGGCCATCAACAATATGACCCATGATCTATAATTGATATTAAAAAATCATATTTTACACTTGACAGTTTATACATGAAAATTATCCTTGACTAATATTTTTTCATTATATGGTGTGATGAAGCAATGAATTATAATTTAATAATCATATTAAACGCAATGGAAATAATAATTATTTTTTTACAAAAAATATAATAATCTAAAGATTACAATCCTACATATCGGTAAATATATTAAAATATATATCTGATATGATTTAACTATTCAATACTCTCACATTGAGGAGGAATCTCTATTGAAGAGGTAAATAAGGGAATCACATGGTACATCGTGATTGATAATTCCTTTTCGTACATATATATTTCATCCAATGATATTTGTGGGTTTACTAAATAAGGTTATGAAATTTAATTGAATATAGAATATTAAAATTATTAAATATTCCCGAATCTTTCACTTCTAATCATATAATATGAAATTAAAGTGGGTGTGTATAAGTTTTCTAACGTAATTTTAGACAAATAAATGATGTTATAGTTTCACATAATTCCAAATTCACCATAAATATTTACCAATATATATTGGAATTTTATGTAACATCCCATGAAATTATAGAATAATATGTTTTCATACATATTAATATTCTTGAATTATGAGGTTATTTTACATTAAAATGGATTCTCAGTCTTATAGCGTACCCGATACACAATAATGGATTTCTATGAAAAGGTACATTAAACATAAGACTTAGTTATACTGAAAAATAATATATTTTTAATATTATTATTTTATGTTTTATTTATCAAATAGTTGATATAATGGGGGATAATTAATGATATTAACGAAATAATGAAAATTGGGTGTACACATTTTTATAAATTGATTCATTGGTAATAAAATTCATTATAAATGTAAATAAACCCCAATGGGATGTAATGGACGTCCTTTTATAAAAACCATTTATATATGAATAATTGGGTTTATAAAATATTAAAATCACTAATTTTGAAATATATTATTGAAATATTAAATTAATCTCATATTTAAAAGTTATCTTTTTATATTATAAACATTATATAAAAAACAAATAAAATCTTCTTGATATAATGATTTTTTCCTATAAATACAGTTTTCCGCCTATTGATGGAGAAACCATTTAAATATGGTTTTTCACTATTAGAGATTATATTTGAAAAAATAAAAATTTTATTTGGAAATGAGACATCAAAATATTAATTAGTATAATTTTAGAATATTTTTGATAAAATTATATTTTAATGAATAGTTAAAAACACTACATATTGACTCAAACCTTCTTTTTCATGTAGTTTATTTTTATAGATTTATTTTTTAAAATTTGTTTTGATTATTAATTGTAATATTTTTTTTAATATTTAATCTAGTTTTTTTTCATTAGATGAAAATTCAAATTCAAATTGAATAAAAAAACTATGTGAACATTTGAATGTTTTACATAAAAAATTGTTTTCTCATTCTGACAAAATGTATTATTTTATATTTAATTTTGAAAATTATGGGATATTGATTTTTCAAAAAATAACATAATTTTTTTCATACGTTTTTATTTTTTGGTCTAGTAGGATTGAAACCGTATTCTGTGAATAGTAACATTATTATTTAATTTAACACAAATAAAGTTTAAATGAGGTAAATAATTATAAAAATAATAAAAAATTAATAAAAAATTACTTAAAACATGTCCTAGTCTTATATGATGAGTTATGGCTAAAGATTCAAATACTAAGGCTGAAATTGTGGCAGTTGGATGCCATTAGGATCTGATTATGATATAAATATCATTTTATTTATAGTAAAAATTAACATATCATAATCATGTTTTTATTACTAATTAAATAAATATGGTTTAATATTAGTGATATATCTTACTATAAATAATCTTTAGAAGGATTAAAATATTAACTACACCATGGTAATTTTTTTATTATTTATGAAATTAATAATTTAATTTAACAATTACACAATGATAATGTAATAATATATTTATTATTGGGAGAATTATATAAATGGTAATAATACTATTATTATAAATATATTTTGAAATAAATGATGCCATCTGTAAATTCCTTAAGTGAAAACGGCGTCTTATAATCCTATTAAATGTTTTTTGGGAAGTTATATATGTGTTTGGATTTAATTTAAATTCCATCAAATGAAAACTATAATATTTCTACAAATGATATTTTATAAAAACAATAAATTATTAAATTTGATAAAGATCCAATAAAAATATAGAATTACAATGTAACTACAATAATGTCTAAATTTTCACCATTTGTCTAATTATGGGGAGTTGACACCATATATTTAAAATTTATACCCTCGTAATATTTCAAATGTTATTAGCATGATTGAAATTAAAAGATAAATTTTATGTTTGGCCCAAAAAGATAAGGATGGATATAACCTCAAAAAAAATATTCGATTAAATGATTTTGAAATATTCTCATTTTAACTTATAAATAACTCAAGTTGGAGTAATTTTGAATAAAATATTAAATTATATTATTTTATTAATTTAAGAGTATCATACTGTGACCCTCCCCTCTCATATAAAAAGTTACCATGTATTCTCTGATAATCACATATCAGGAAACATTTGGATCATTCATAATCTAACAAAAAAACTTCCTATAATATATCTACAAAATCATGAGTATTTATTTTAGGCATAATGCCTTTTTTATTTTTGTTATGGTGTTTTTTAAAGGGAATCAAGTGTAGAAGAGGTATCATTTTTTGTGTGTTAATATTTTATATTTTCTACAATTTCCTTTCAATATAAAAAATAAATTCTGAACTAATAAATCCAAGATACAAAATATAATTTCATTTTATAATATTAATATCATACCCAAAATCCATCTCCAATTTTTTTTAAATGGGACATGAACCTTTCATTCATGTGTATGACATATTACAGCCTCGTGATTTAATATAGTTACTTTTCATTACCATCAATCAGAAATATTTATAATTAAAAAATATTTGTTTATATATTATTTTAATGACATATAATTAATTTTAAAATAAAAATATGTAATGTGTTATCTTATATTCCATTCATAGGGAAATAATTATGTTGTTCTGGGGTACATGTGAATTATCTCCTCTCTAAAGAGACTTGAATCATTTTTAATCAACACATCTCATTTATGATAACTCTATATGTATATTTATATTAATATTATTAAGTTAAATAAATTATAAAAAAATTATGTATAAAATTTTAATTACCTTTTTTCTATAATGAACAATAAAAATGGAAAATGTTACTCATGCGTACATACAAACTACATGACCATTTGGGCGCAAGGCTATGTACTTCTTCTCAATCTTATTTCATTGAGGCATATTTTAATAATATAGATGGCAATTTTTACGATGTATAAAATAACTCTTTGAATTTTGATATCATTCAATGTTTTTTGAAAAGAATCTTTTTATACTAATCATTTTAATAAATGAAAAATAAATACTTTTAACGTACACGGTTACAATGGCTATTCTACAGTCATGGAAAATATTTTATATTTTTCTTCATATAAATTCCAAAATGTTTTTAAAAGATAAATAAATACCATAATATATTTTAATGTATTATTGTATTGAAATTTTTTTTATAAGGGATTTATTATTTCAATATCATGAAATGATATCATGTGATTGCAATGTGGAAATTTCTATTTTTCTTCTTTTTGTATTTTTTTGTTTTATGATAATGTTATGGTTCATGGGATTGTTTATATTTACATGTTGTTACATGAACAATTGAGAAAAGATGAGACAGTGATAGCTCTCCCATGAATTTGGTAATGAGATATAGTTAAATAATAATGTTTCCCCCAAAAGAATTTGGGAATATACTAAGATTAGTATTCCATACATATCCATGAAGGATTATCACTAGGTAGTTGTGAAAACTAAAAAGTAAGTATGATATAGATGTCAAAATGTACCTTTTTTATTTATTTTTTTATATTTTTTTCAGGAATCCTATGATTTCTCGATGCATTTTATAAATCTTATTGATTATTGGTTGAAAAAATATACTCACGGGTTTATAAAAATTCATGTAATAATGTTTTCATTCTTTATTTAAAATTCCCATACTGAGTATTTTCTTCCCACCCCTGGTTTTTAACTGATTTTTACTACGTATAAGTATGGATAAAATAATGTGGGAAGTTATGATCAATTTTATCAATATTCATTATCAAAAAAAATAAAACATTATTTATTTTAATTTATTTAATTTTTCGAAAGAATTGATAGTGAAAATAAGTTTATACATTGAAAAATTTGAGTTGTTATGTAATATTTATTGTTTAAATATCTACAACACTAATCGAAAAAATATCATTTATGTGGATTGTTTATTTAACTCATGATTATTTATTGTATAAGGGTGGGTTCTTATAGATTGTATAAGAGGCTTTTGTAGATATATTTAGTTTTTAGGTTGATATTTAAGAGTAGGTTACACGATATATTAAACCACAATGGTCATAATAATAAGAGTCTTGGTTATTTTACATATACTAAATGAATTTTAGGTAACAAAAATATTAATATCATGGTGTTTATCTTCATCATAAGATAGTATATGGTTAATTTATTAATATAGTCACACTAACCTTTTTTCTAGTAAATTTCTATGTTCAATATGATCATATGTAATAATGGATGTGTAGGAATATGTGATGTTCTATGAATAAGAAAATAAATGAAATAAGAAAATTAATAAGAACTCATTTGGTTATTCAAGGACAAATATTAACTGTCATGATTAACCACTAAAAACTAAATGGTTTTACTATTTCAACAAATATGAGAGATGTGAATCCCTATGTATGTTCAAGTAATAAACATGAAGGTAACTATAATCACTGGTATATGTGTCGAGGATATAGAAAAATTCAGTTGAGTCTAAAAAAGTGAAAGAAGTTGATTCTAGTTTATCAGTTGAATGTTCTATATCTGGGGAGTATGATAATTATGAAAGTCAATTTCCAATAATGAATGTATGTGAATGGAATTATCATTCTCGTAGGTATAAATGTTTATAAATACAATTCCATTCTAATTGAAGATGAGAAAACTAAAAATGACCTATGAAAGGTATGTATTACTTATTGTCTCATGTTTTGAAATTATTAAATCTTAGGACCAGAATATTCTTTTCGTTTGTAGGAAATAATTATTAAAGAATAATATTGAAAAACGTGGTTCAATGATAATTTATAACACATAATGATTAAAGATTCTACATATAAAGGATTCATCATTTATGGTTGTCTCTAGGATGAAGAAATGATTGAATGTATTAAGGATGTTTTTATGATGGGATTAGTTATGAATATTTTCTCTATTATGTGTAACCATGAAGTGTTTTTTTTCAATGTTACCTGAAAAAAATTATTTTTTCTTATTTTGATATAATTAAAAAGTTAGGGATAACCATTATGGTATATATGATCATTGATTTTAGGTAAATCATGAGTTATTACATTTTGGATTTCAAAATGAATGATATTATATAATAATTGAGTGTAAAACATTTTAGTATTATTTTTGAAACTTTTAACTCATTTTGGGTATTTTATAAAATTATATAATTTTAAGAAATGAAAAAATGTAGGAAGGGAGAAAAATTGTCCCTCATACAAGGATATTTAAATCAAACTAAAAAATGATGTGTGATAATCCATTATCTCATACCACTTGAATACAAGAACTCCATAGTTTGTATGCAATTTTATATTTAGTTAAATGAGTTGATGGAATAACAAAAAGATTATTTTGGGAACTTATGTCTTATCAAATGAGTATTGATGATATAGTAAAATTATTTTGGGATTATGTGATAAATTTTATTTTAGAATACATTTACTATTTTGGGAAACATATATTCCATTGAAATATAGAATACAATGGGATTTTATTTTTAGTTTAATTGTTGAATTTTATTTGGGAATAATATATTTTTTCTTGTTGTGTTATGGTAGTTCGAGATATTTTCAGTAATAATTAACCTAACTTTGAGAAAATGTGATTTTTTAAATTAAATTTTACGTTTAAGACAATAAGAGTGGATGATTTTATTTGTATTGAAATGATAAAATTTATATGGGTACATTATTTGATAAAATCCTTATGATTTTTTTTTAAATCATAGCTATAATCGTTTTGAGTAATTTTATGGATGGTTATTTATTGAATGGTCTATGCTTGTCTAGGGGTAATTTTTTTTAATTGTGGATATTAAAATCTGTCATTATTCTTTTATATTTTATTATATTTGGTGAATTATATTATTTTTATCCTAACATATTTTTTTGGTTAAAGATTGAGGACATGATGTCAAGATATTTAACATTTTACGATTATTTGATACAATAATGATGATTATTGTGTTTCAGGTGTGAAAAAAATGCGCATAAATACTCATCACTTGGGAAAAATATGATTTTCTAGTGGAATTTTATTAAATTATGAAACTCTATTAATTGTGTATGTTTATTTCATTGTGATCGTAGTCTAGTTTATAAATTAATTCCACAATATTACAGAAAGGATTGTAAAATAAATATATTTTTTGTATACATTTCTTACCACAGAATTTTATAGCATTTAACCCATCACATTTTTGTGGTCTTTTAATTATTAAATTTATCATTAATAGAAATATATGATATACCTATGGTTTTCATTTTTTCGGATAAGTTGTATAACCCTTGGTATTATATATTAGAACAGTTTTATAAATTATTGGAAGCTATTCTGTGGGGATAGACATATCCCAATGGTTATTTATAAACCGTTGGGGTATGTCGTGTTAAAGAACAACATACCAATGGGATTCAAAAATAGTTTGTATAACATTTTACGATCATTTTTAAACTGTTGTAATAAATCTCAGTTTATATATATAATAACGGTTTTATGAACCGTTGGAATATAATTTTATAAATATTTAGAAGAAATTGTTGGTATCAATTAATTTTGAGTTCTATACCAACAGTTTGTAAACAGTGTGTACACACTTTTACCAAAGGATAAATTAAACCATTGGTATAGATTGTATTTTCACATCTATTCCAACGGTTTCAAAACTATTGGAATAGAGTAGCTATAACTCCAGCAACAGTACCATCCACCACATTTACAATTACAAAATTAAGAATTAACTCTATACAAAATTAATAATTAACAAATCTATAAAAATTTATAGTTAATTACATCCAACAATAAAAAACCTTTACAGAATTATGAATCTCTCAAGAAGTACCCATAGGTAATAATAACACACCTTTACCTAAAATTACATGTGCAATTACCTGCAATTGTTATACTATATAAAGAATTCAATATAATACCAATGAAGATAAAGGGGAGGGGTGAATTCTGTGGGGGGGGGGGGATTCCATGGGGTGGGTGTCCAGGTTGTTTGGTGTCTAGGGTGTGGGGTGGTGTCCTAGGGGGGGAAGTCCAGGGTGTTGCGGGGAAGTTTCCAAGGGGGCAGGGGGTCCATCAGGTGGGGGTGTCTAGGGTTGGGGTTTCCAGGGGGTGGGGATTGTCTATTGGGTAGGAGTTGTCTAGGGGGTGTGGGTGTCCAGGTTTTGGGGCATTGTCTATGAGGGGTGGCAGCTTTATAGTGTGTTGGAGTGGGGGCGGGGGCGATCCAAGTTGTAGGGGGCCCATGGGGTGTGGTTATCCAGGGGGTGGGGGTTGTCCAGGGGTGGGGGCTGTCCATAGGGTGGGGGTGTCCCGGGGGTAGGGGTGTACATTTGGTGGGGTGGTGTCCGTGAAGGGTGGGGTTGTCCAGGGGTCGGGTGGTGTTCAGGGTTGTTGGGGGCTGTCTATGCGAGATGGGGGGGGGTACTTTCTAGGGGGTGGGGGCTGTCTGGATATGGGTGTGGTCCATAGGGGTTGGGGTGTCCAGGGGGTGGTGTCTAGAGAGGTTGGGGGTTATCCAAGGGGTTGGAGGGTGTCCAATGGGGTGGGGGTGTTAATGGGCTGGGGTGTCCATGAGGAGGAGGGTGTCCAGGGGTGGGGGTTCTCCAGGGGGTTTGGGTGTCCTGGGAGAGTGGGGATGTCCAGGGGTGGTGTGGTGTCCATCGATGATGGGGAGCTGTCTAGGGGATTGGGGCCTATCCAAGGGGGTAGGGGAATCTAGGGGGTGGGGTGTCTATGGGTTGGGGGATATCTAGCGGGTGGGGTTTATCCATGGGTGGGGGTGTTCAGGTGGTGGGGATGTCATCAAGGTTGGGGTGGTGTCTGGGGTTGTGTCTAGGGGGCTATAGGGGAAATCCAAGGGGGTAGGGGTGTCTAGAGGGGTGGTAGTGTCTAGGGTTTGAAGGGGGGTTTTCCAGGGGATGTTGGATTCTATGGTGATTGGCGGGGTGTCCACAGAGTTGGGGGGATGTCAAAGGGTGTAGGTGTGTCCAATGATGTGGGGGTGTTTGGGGGGCTGTCTAGGGGGTTGGGGGTTTCCAGTGGGGTGAGAGATGTCCATGGGGGTGGGAGTGTTTATGGGGTGGGGGTGTCTAGGGGGTGGGGTGTCTAGGGCTGGGGTGGTGTTCAGGGGGGGATCAGGGGGTTGGGGGATGTCCAAATGGGTAGGGATGTTTCTGTGATGGGGGTGTCCTGGGGGGGATGCAGGTTTCCAAGGGTGGGTGGTGCTATTTACGAGGGTTTCCCATGGACCTGGTGGTGTCTATGAGTGGGACGGTATCTATGGGTGGGGTGTTGTCTAAGGGGTGGGGGTTCTCCAGGGGTTGCGGGAAATTCAAGGGGTTTTGTGGTGTCCATGGGGGGGTTAGGTATGTGTGGGGTTGTCCATGAAATTGGGGTTGTCAAGGGGGTGGGGGTGTCCGGGGTGTGGGTTGGTGTCCAGGGGGTGGGGACTATCCAGGGGTTTTGTGTTGTCTAAGGGGGTAGGGGTGTCCAGGGGTGGGGGTGACTAGGGGTGGGGGTGGGCTGTCCAGGGGGTGGAGTATGTCCATGTGGGTGTGGATGTCCAGGGGTAGGGGTGTCCAGTGTGTGGGGTGGTGTCCATGGGGTTTCTCCAGGGGGAAGAGGAGTACACGATGGTATGGGGTTTATAGGGGGTTGGGGGTGTCCAGGGAGGTTGTTGGATATTGAGGCGGTTGGGGGTTGTCCAAGGGTGTAGGGGACTCCTGGGGGTGGGGGCTATCCAGCGAGCGACACCTATCCAGGATGTCCAGGGGTGTGGGTTGTCCATGTGGATGGGAAGCTGTCTAGGGGGTTGGTGGTTGTCCAAAAGTGTAGCAGGTGTCTAGGTGGTGGTGGTGTCTAGGGGGTGGGGTGTCTTTGGGGTGGGTATGTCTAGGGGTTGGTAGGGTTATCTAAGGGGGTAAGGCTGTCCAGGGGGATGGGGTGTTGTCCATGGGAGAGTAGAATCATACACATTAAATCGTCAAGTACTATTCCATCAAAATAACACCCATGAATACAAATATCAAACAGATACATATATCAAAATTAATTACATCCAATTACTTGTGCAATTACATGCAACAACAATAGTCTATACATAATTAAAAATAACAACAATGAATTCATATATCATCCAAATATAATTCCATCAAAATAACAATAATGAAATTGTATTACACTATATATATTTCAGAATAACACCAATACACCCAATAAAATAGACCACTAGAAACCAAAACACACTAAAAACAATAAAATCAATAAGCACAACACTTTAAAATCGGATCCAAGGGGGTGGTGGATGCACAATGGGTGGGAGGTGTCTAGGGGGTGGGGTGTCTTGGATGTGGAGGTTGTCCAAGAGGGTTGGGTGACATGGGGTGGGGTAGTGTTTAGGGGTGGGGGTTGTACAGGGGGTGGGGACTATCCAGGGGGTGGGTGGGATGTCCAGGTATTGGGGGCTATCCAAGAGAGTTGGGGTTTCCGGGGGGTATCCAGGTGGGTGGGGGTGTCCAAAGGGGTGGGGGATGTTTAGGAATTTGTTTAGTGTGTTGAGGGTGTCTAGGGTGTTGGGGTGGGGGTGTCCATGGTGGTTGGGGATGTACAAGGGAGTGGGGTGTACAAGGGGTTGGGGTTTCCAGGTGGTGGGGTGTACAGTGGGTGGGGTGTCAAGGGGGAGGGGCTGACCAAGGGGGTGGGAGTTTCCAGGGGAGGGGTTCATCAGTCACACATATATTCAATCACAGAAAATCATATGTCACATTTTATTGTTTATTGATAAAAAATAACGGTAATTTGACCTCACTAATCACACATATATTTAGTAATAACATGTTTTCAAAAAACATATGTCAATAATTTCAGTAAAAAATGTAACAGATGAATTTTTCCCTCATCACCATCACTATCATCACCGTCATCATCAGCCTCCTCCTCATCCCCATCATCATTCCCATAAAAATCCCCATCCTACACAACAGTTAACTCTCATACCCCCTCCCCATATGAACACCTTGAGTACTGTGACTATTACTAGGCCTTTCATCAAATAATTATCACCTAATAGGTGGATCGTGAAAAAATGTTTATAAAAATATTAATCACATTTCATTATATTGTATTTAAATATATATTTTTGATATAAAATGCAATCTATAGGAACTAGTGGTGGATCTCCCATCATCGCCATGAAATGATTGTTTTCCATCATATTTTTATGTCTCTGCACTTCAATTGTTTTCATTTCCAGCATTTGAAAACAAATATGGAAGTAACATGAATAGGATAACTAATTTTTAACCCAAAAAAATATATGATAGAGAAAAGGTTGATGGAATAATTACAACAGGATAACATTCCCTACATTATAAATTTTGGTTTTTTATGTTTTAATAAAGTTCAATTCCAAATAATAAAATACAGTTCAAATAATATTTCAACACATAAACATTGAAAATTCAAATAATGGTCATGTCAGATACAACATATGTGTAATAAATATTAAATAAATTTGACTCGTACCATCCATAAAAACCCATTTTGAGCTAGGCCAAAATAATTAAGAACATTGATGGATGATTCTATATATTTCCAACCCCAACATCCTGTTCACAATCATCTGTGACAATTGATATATTTGTGTCATCAAATGTAATAAATGCATCGTTTATAATGTTAGTAGGGATGTTTTCAATTCTACAATCATTATCACCAAAAATATTTCTTGGAAATACTTCAATAATGAAAGAACATGCATGTCGAAGTTGGTATTTGACTTAATAACTTGTTTTTCTGTCCATGCCAAAACATATTGTCCATCGGTAGCATGAGTGAGAGTCATATCAATTACTTGAAATAAAAAATCGTCAACGAATGTTCCCTATATCATCATCAAATCAAACCATTTAAATTTTATCATCGTGACTCATCCATGAGAGTAATAATAAATTATTATTATTTTTTCGAAGTCTCTATAATAAAAAAACATTTTTCAATCATGGTCTACTATCTGATGTACTATTATAATAGTATATTTTGGTCGTAACCATAACACCATCATGTTTTTTGTCGTGTTATATTTTCATTTAGTGATAATAAATCCTTACCCATTGATAACAATTTATTTACATATAGAAACCAGAGTATTAGGTCCAAAATCGGAGGCTCTTACTTTCTCAGAGACAAAGATAGCATGAAAACTAAATAAATGAAATATAAATACATATTATACTTAATTAACTATAATTTTAATTATATTAAATAGTAATATTATTACCTTCAATTTTAACAAAGTAGAAAACACTTTTCTATGCAATGTCTCCCTCCCTCTAAAAGATAATGAATGGTGATTTCTATTTATCATTTGTTATATTCCATGTAGTTATAAATATAAATAGTTTAATAGATATATATGTACGATATACATATTCAATTTACTATCTTAAAGTAGTTATTGAACAAATCACATTTGGCCAAACTAAGTGATGTTCCATCTCTCAATCTTCAAGTATTATTCTTATCAATGTATATGATCCATGAATTTCCCATGTTTGATTAAGTGATGGAAAACTGTGTTAAAATTTCTCATAATTTAATTATTTTTTTCTCATTGATATATCCATTAATGTAGTAAGATTAGAAAAATTCACAGATCATAAATTCTTATGTTCTTGATCCATGTAACCATTCACAGTAGAACCATTATGATGATTACTTTTTCAGTCATAATATATTAATGTGTACTTATTTATTTTAATCAGATACATCCAATTAATTGAAATAGGCCCTCCAAGAAGTATTTCAGTTGGAATATGGATAGTAAGATGAAACATGCATGTGAAAAATGATGGAGGAGAACTTTTAACCATCCCACACAAATTTAATAGGGCATCACATCCATTTTTTTGTAAGAATGTCTTAGAATACCTTTTAGAACAAAGACCTCTAAGAAAATGTCACAACAGAAAAACAACAACCCTTACATAATTAGACAAAAGATAACTAGTTACTATTTAAATAAACCCAGGCAGAAGTACATGATTATCATTAGTATTCTAATATTTTAGCATAAACTATCATCTACTAGCCCATATATATATATTGCTTGAATATCCATGAGGAACATTAATAGTATCTAGTACATCCAGATATTTCTTTTTTCTATAGGTTTCATCAGAAAAAAATATCATAGATCTTTTTATTTATGTCCCCTAATACGTACAAGATACAATTTAGGATAGATTCCCTAATCATCTAATTCATGTAGAGACCTTAAATTATATATTTTCATTCCCATAACATTTATGAGAATCGATAGAATCATTTCCCATATATTTTTTTAAACATTCATTACGTCTAAGAAAATATTTATCAAATGTTTTACCTAATACAAAAAATCAAAGAAGATACTCCTATTCTTCCAATTTTAATCGTTGTTAGTGGAAAAAATCTTTATATTTCCATATTTCATTCGAACCTCGATGAATGAAGAACTGAAATATTTCAATTCATTACGTACATCAGTTCTAGACATGCAATGAGTTGAATCACTAATCTCCATGGTATTGTCAAATAATTGATGATTTTTCAATATGGATTGTCCATTGGAAAGAATTTTCAATGTCCCCTAATATTGAAACTACAACAATGTTTTAGACTTCTAGATCATGTATTCATATTACAAACAATCCATGATAGTTCCCCCTCTGTGCTCTATCTAATCATCATTTCATAAGCAAAAAAAACATTGATCATCCACATAAGCGCCAAACACATCGAAAATATTTCTTTTTAACATGCATCACATGTGTTCACACCCACATCCCAATAAAGTTTCAAATATTTTATTAAAGGTTTCATGTATATTTATATATCATTTTGGGGATTATATGGTCCATATAAGTGTATACAAATGAATTTGAATGGTTTTTTCATACCCAACCATGGTGGAAGGATATAAATGCGTATAAAAACTACCCATGTGTTTTGTGCAGTATGAATCTTCTCCAATGGATTAAAATTGTGACATGAAACTCACTTATTCACATTACTCATGTTAGTTTCAAAATAAAGATGTCAAGCATAAAATCTTTTCCATGGAAATCCATTTGTAGGTTCAACAAACTAGTCATTAGTCTTAATTATTTTGGAATCATGCCATCACATATTAATTGATATTTCATCCGACATAAAATATTTCTGGTCTATGGGGATCAATAGGATGTGTCAAACTTATTTCTGTGGCAATCAGGATGGTCTTCCATTATCATTTGGCTTCTAGCAGGATGTTCCGCATTTTATAAATTCACATCATTCAATAGTTCACTCCAAAAATAATCTTCAATCCTTTTGGAAAGCCTGAATTTTGATTCTTGAAATTACATGTTCCTCAACTAATATCCATGCCATATAGTGGTTTGTGGGAATATATGCATCATCTCGTAGTATGTCCTTCATCACGGTTAGAATATAATTTTTTGGCAGTTTTATAAATCCCATGCATATTTTTCCAGGAATCAATCAGATTAAAAATTCTTGATTTTTCATTTTACCGCATTATCGATATACTGGAGTTCTGACACCATCATATAATTTTATCATCATTAAAACATCATCATTTTCATTAAAATCGTCATGTTTTTATATATTGAAGACTTCATTGGATGGAATCCTTTTTTTCATGATGATGAATAAATGAAAACTAGTCATATAACTATTTCTCCAATATAGTCATCTCACTTAGATCATCAACTATTTGAGATTTTATTTTCTCCCCATTGTGATACAATGCATTGTATTTTTCTTGTAATCAATATTTGGATATGTTGTAGCTGACTTTTCACAGCTCCACCAATGTCTTACAACATAATTCTTACATTGGAATTGTATGAGACCACTATCTAGAACAATGTGAAGTAAAATATCTAAAAAACACTCCAAATTTTTATGATCATCGCTTCATATTTGATTAGTTTCATTCATCCAACTTCAATCCATTTTGTAAAAAAATTCTAAAAAATCATTTTTTTCAATAGAATTTCAATACAATTGAGGTTTCATCGAAAATTTATTTATATAAACAAGACTTGTTCACGATATTTGAAACCATAAATGATAGACTAATCTATATGATAATGATAATATAAATACATAAAAATAATATATTTTTATTAAATACTATAAATTTATATAAATAAATTATATATAATACAATTATATATATAATACCATGAATTTCATTCTTGTTAAGAGGACATATCAAATCCATTAGAGATTTTTTTGAGTTATATATAACATGTTTCAAAGTGAAAGAGGGATTTATAATCCATGAGCCTTTGATGGAGAATAATCACATTATTCTAAAGTATTCAATGAACTAATTAATAACTTGATTATGTGAGATACATATTGTTTTTTGAGACAACAAAATGTTAAAGGATTGTTTTTAATATATTTGAAGAACTACATATTTGTATACAAGATCAAGTACACTGGTGGATGAGAATTATTAATGGATTGAAGCATCAGGGTCATACATGTGGTTCCTGATCCATGAATGATTAAATGTAACCAATAATAGTTTTATGTCAAAACATTAATGTTTTATGGGGAAAAAGAAGGATTCCATGTACCTGGTGATTTTGAATGGTGAGATTGCTTTTTTTTCAAATTGGATAATCTATCCCCATTTTAGATATCCATAATTTAAGGGATCTCT
This sequence comes from Viscum album, assembly GCA_963277665.1. Classification (NCBI taxonomy): domain Eukaryota; kingdom Viridiplantae; phylum Streptophyta; class Magnoliopsida; order Santalales; family Viscaceae; genus Viscum; species Viscum album. The sequence goes on along the minus strand of OY728142.1, from coordinate 1,354,885,926 downwards.
AGTTTATGTGTTGAAGTATTTTGGGGTTTAAACCTTATTACTAAAACAATGTGAAGATATACTAATTCAGTTATGTGAGCCTATATTTTAGGTGAAATGTGTATTGGAATTTTTTTTCATTGATCGCATAAAAAAAGAAACAATATACTTGATTGATCATTGTTAAGTATTTTACAATGTCAATTATTTTCAATAAATAAGAATTATGTTAAATTAGAGTTTTTAGAATATGTTATTGATGATACTAAAATGAAATATTTTGAAATGTTAGATGATTTCATGACTCCCAATACCCAAAGTTGAAGTATTCATTGTGTGGGGGTATCATGGGGGGGGGGGTCCATGGGGGTGGGGTGTCTAGGGGGGGGATTCCAAGTGGGGGTATGGGGTCTCTAGGGGGTGGGGGTGTCCAGGGGGTTAGGGGTGTCAATGGAGTGGGGGTGTTCAAGGCTGTGGGGCTATCAAAGGGGGTGAGGGTGACCATTATGGGGTGTCCAAGGGGCACCTTACAGAGGGTGGGTTGTCCAATGGGATGGGGTGTCTAGGGGTGGGGGTTTTTCATGGGGATGGGATGTTAAAGGGGGTGTGGGAGTCAAGGGGTTGTGACTGTTCTGAGGGTGGGGAAAATCCAGTGGGTGGAGAGAATGTACAGGTGTTGGTGGGTCTAGGGGTGGGGGTGTATGATGGGTGGGGTTTTTCAAGGTTGAATGTTCAAGGGGGTGGGGTGTCTAGTGGTGTTTTAGTGTCCAAGAGGATTTTGGGGTGTCTAAGGGGTGGGTGTGTGCAGGGGGAGGGGCAGTCCAAGGCGGTGGGTGTCCGTCAGGGTGGGGTTGTCAAGGGGGGGGGGGGGGTGTCCAAATAGGGGGTCGTCCAGTGGGGGAGGGGGTTGTCCCAGTGGGTGTGGGTGTCTGGGGGGGATGGTGGGTTTGAGGTGTCCATGTGGAGGGGAGGTCCAAGGGGGTAGGGTGTACATGGGGGTGTGGGGTATCTAGGGTGTGAGGGATGTCTCGGGTGGGGGGTTGTCAAGGGTTGGGGGTGTCTACGGGGGTGTGGTTGTCCAGGGGGAGGGATGGTATTCTGGAGGGGGTATAGGGGTGGGGGTGTCCAGTGGGGATGGGGATGTCCATGGGGTGGGGTTGTTTCTAGGGGTGTGGGGGGATGTCCAGGGGTGTGGGAAATATATGGGTGGGGATGTGCAGGTGGTGGAGGTGGGGTGGTGTCTAGTGGGCTAGTCCAAGGGGGTGAGGGGATGTGCAGGGGTGGGTTGGGGTGGTGTCTAAGGGGATGCCCAAGAGGGTGCTGGGATGTCTAGGGGTGAGGGATATCCATCGGGGTGGGGGTTTCCCGTGTTAGGGGTGTCCTAGGGAGGGGGGTCTTTAGTGGGGGTGGGGGATGTTCAGTTTGGTGGGGTTATTAGGGGTGTGTCCAGGGTGGAGGTGAGGGGAGTGTTCAGGAGGATGGGGGCGCCTTGGGGGTGGGGTTTCCATGGGGGTGGGGTGGTGGTGTTCAAGGGAGTAAATATTAATATAATACATTGAAATTAACCTATACATAATCCAACCAACATCATAATTTCAATTCATCACCCAACCAATAATCAATTCATCCTCAATATCACTACCCTTTCCATTATTCCTTGAACAAAAAACTGGAAATAACAAATCCAAATCCTATTTTCAGATAAACAAACGTCCATTAAAATAACTATGTCACCCCACTAATATAATGGAAAACCACCTACACCACTACCCCAACCGTCCCCAATCACATCACATGGACCATCCCTGTGTCCATTACACACCTCGAGACTATTTTACTAATCAAATCCATTAGCATCATAGAGTGGGGATACATCCCACCACCATATCCATTAGTTCATATGGTTCACGAACTCTATAATGAAGGGGTGTCTATTAGGACTTCAAATAAAAATGATTTACAAAATCATGAAACTTGAAGTATAGAACAAAAAATGAAAACAAATAAAAGTGTTCAGAATACCCCGCCACATACCGCACAGAACTCTGGTTTTGAAAAAATGAAAATAGAAGAAAAAAAATTAAACAACTGATATTAAATCTGATTTACCACTTACTAATTTTAAGTATTGAACATACTAGTTTATTTATTCAATATAGATCTATTAGGTTGAAGGACATTCACAACCTACTATAAAAAGAGTGCTTCAAGAGAGCTCTAGTTTAGATCTGTAATCGCACGGATGGGGGAGATGGATGTACTGTGTATTTGGGGGAATTCATTCCCAATGGTTTTTAATAAAAATTTGGAAATATATTCTTTACCATTATATAGATAAAATAGGTGTTAGACATGATAGAAATTAATGACTTTCCAATAGTTTGAGTAAACTATTGGTAAATTTGAATTCTAAAACCAATATACCAACAGTTGCAACAAAACCGTTGTGAAATATTTCTCTAAAAAGTATATACCGATGGTTTATTCAAATAATTTGCATAAATACATTGGTAAAACCTATATTTTCACTAGTGTCTCCATATCATGTTTTATATCACTATCCATAAAAACACCATGGTTATTTTTTCATCCAGATCCATGTTATCCTACATGAAACCCTAGTATGTGTTATGTTGGATGTATTTTTTTACTTCACATAAATTATTTTAATGTGGAACTTTTATTGAATATTATTTGGATTTTGGAATTCAACAATGTAATTTTTAATTTTAATACCATAGTTATAGATCCCAAATTCATAATAGAGAGGCTAGTGATTTCTAGGGGGATGTAACATCACATATAATTGTTGAGTAAGAATTTTCATATTTATTAATATTTATAAATGAGATAGTTTTTATAATTTAATGTGAATACGTTTTTATTAGACCAAAAATATATAATAGAATAATATCCTATTTTTTAGAATCATTAATATCGTTCTGTTACATTAAAATATAAATTTTAATACAACCTTTATCATGTGGGAAAAATATATTCATGTATTATCATCCTTATTATTTACTACAACACACTACATATCTTTTTTAGAAAATTTTGGTTCTTAAAAAATACTGGAATGTATTATAGGACCTAATAAATTCTCTAAATAATTCTCAACTAACTTGAATTTTTAGGTTGTAATACCTAAAAATGTATTCCACTAGTTATAATTACCCATCTCATAAAACATAATATAATAATATCATTACATAAACTCAAGCTTTAAAATTATCACATTGTTTCCACTAATAATAATTTTCAAATACATTGTATGTTATATTTTATACCATAATATTAGGGTGTAATATTCAAAATTAAATTCTTCAATAATATATCGTTTAAGATAAATCATATTATTTTGATAGATATATAATTACAGTACTGTCTTTACACCCCTCAAAAAATATAAATTTATTTTAATAATTTTTATTTTCCATAATATAAAATAAAAAATTTTATAGAATCATTGTATTCCATTTATGATAGAATTATAATGTTATTTTCACAATAAATGGTTTCTTTTTATTTCATTACAATTTATTTTGAATAAAATTATATTTTTCATACTCAAATATGCTAACAAGTTAGTAAACACTTTTTCATCCAAATTACATTATCGATAACCTTATCTATAAAATAATTCATATCTTAAAACTAATTTTTTAATGATAATTTAAATTTTTTTTCTTAATCATTGGTTTTCTACCTTTATCATATATTATCATATTTATGATGTGTTTATCTTTTTTAATTTATCATCAAAAACATCATATAATAAACTAATAACTAATCTTAATATACCTATATAATCATTAATTATAATAAAAGTAAAAAACCAAACAAAAGTAATTGGTTTTCATGATTGATACATTTTCCTCTATTCACCATCTGTACACAGGATCTTGGACTACTTTTTGTATCCAAATTATTTGGTATTTCAAAATTTTCCCTTTTTATGTTTGATATCATCCATTGTTTTTTTAGTTTTTCATTAATTTTATATATATTCCACATGTTCTAATATTTATATTCTATAGTTTTTTTTATTTTTAATATAGGGAATTATTCAATTTTTTTATTTATAATAAAAAATGTTCTCTATATTTCGCGTTACTGTCATAAATTGTATAATACGTTAAATTTAAATTTTTTTTATTGAAATCAACCTAAAAAATCATGGAATTTTAACATGTCTTCTCATAGTTTTTTGTTTTTTTTAAAAATATTTTTCATAGATTTCTTGAAAATTAACATCATCTTGTTTAATTGATCAACAACATTCCACAAATATTAACAAGAATCCTAAAATTAATTTTATTTTAATTACTATTTCATTTTTTAATAATTTACTACGTATACATTGAATGCGAGACATTTTTATTGTCTTCTTCCATATTTAACTGAAATAATATTTTACTACGATATTTTTATATATCATTGGATATTTGATGTACCATTAAAATTTTCATCTTCCGCATGTTTATATATAATTAAACTAAATTCAATTTATAGTAATATCAATTAAATATATTCTTATTTTCCATCATCTATTTCATTATTATTTTAACGAACAATATTTAATTTATCAACAGTAATTATGAAAAAAAATCCTTTTTCTCAATAGAAATATCTTCCTTATCTACGTATTCACCCAATATTCAATTTAAAAATTATACAATAATTTATATCACATCATTTATTATAAAAGTATATCATTTCCATTTTAAATAATATTATGTTTGATAACATATGAATATTTATTTTTAGATTATTTCTTGGTTACATGTCATTATATTTGATCTCACGCACATTTTACATTGGATAGATAGGAAAAAAATGTGTAACATTTCAACATTCAAATAAATTCAATGAAAGACTATTGTGATATTATTTTCTTCACCATTTGAGATTTATTGAGTATAATGACATTATATTGAAAATTTTAGACTCGATATTATCATAATCATGTAAATATCAATATTTTCATGTTTCAACTCTTTGTCATTTCTCTTACATTGATGATTGTAAGAAAAATTTACATTTCACCACTACCCTTCATCTTGTAGTCCATCATTTGGGGGTATAGTTTTCATTAAATAATATATTCACATTATCTATCAAAATTGTATTATGTTCATAGTCCTCATTTATTGGTACGTTGATGTGACATCTGTCATAAAATAAGAAATATATATTATATATTATAACTATATACTCAATAGTTTATTTAATTATACAAATGTTTCTCAAAAAATCACAGAGACTTATGAAATTATCATCGGTAGAGTCATCATCATGAAAATATATATATTAATTCTTACTATGAAAAGTCATCAATTTTAATTATTTAATATTGAAATTCCATTCTTAAATTTTCATTAATGTAAAAAAAATTAATTTTTATTTCTTAACCCTGATGATTATGACAAATTAATTATAAAAAATTGATGAATATATGCCGCTCCATGAAAAAAAGTATATTATTGATTCATTCTTCAATATATAGTCGTTATGGAACCATATACACGAGGAATGTAATTATTTATAACAACATAATGAAAATATACACTAATTGAAAATATTTTTGACAAAATTAAATCAATATATATGTCATATTTATTTAAATTATATTTTCTAACACCCATATTAATAAGTAAATTTATATTATAATCTATGAATAAAACAATAAAAAATTTGTACATCTTCTGTAGAATCCACGTTTTTATCACGAGTTACAAATAAAATAAATTACTATTTAAGACTGCTATTATATAGTAATGATAGTTACTAAGAGTTTAAATAAGGATTCATGATTGAATAAGGCATAATAAATTCATGTATCTTTGGTTTTGAAAGAATTATATAAGGCTTGTGGGTTATAAAACTTTTTCTCATGAGGCTGAATGGCTTGTCAAAAAAACTTACGGTGATATAGTGGGGTGAAGAGGAGCCACATGGGGAGAAAAAGGATTGAAAATCTTGTGTTAATACACTATGTGATTGTCTGACCACCCTAGATAGTATTGGAACTTGGATGGTGCATGGTTTTACAAACCATTCATCCAGTCCATGAACCATATAAAATATTGGTGAAATGTCCATTTTCTCTAGATCCCTTTACATCTTTTATCCGTAATTAATTTATTCTTAAAGAATATCTTCCCTCATCCAATAGGAGATCCCCGTGGAAATAAAATCTAGACTTTGACCTTTGTTCCTCATCTTAACTATATTACTAACTTTGTTTATCTCAATGAACCATCATCAATAAGATCATCATTCTTTATTCTTCATCTATTATTTTGTCATTCCATATTTTTCATTATATCAAGGTGTGACAATATTCCCTTTCATTGGTATTCATCCAATTTTATTATATATACCATTGAATCATAATTCAAATTTCAATTATGGAATAAGAGATATATACATCCCTAGGGTATGTGGTTTCACTAATTTCATTAAATTTTTAGATGCATATAAAATGTGTCATCATAATTTGAGTTGGAATTTTTTTCATTTCACATTTAATGTGTTTTCATTAATAAATTATCATACCATTTGTTAGAAATATTCCCATTAAACCCCCTTAACTATTGTCAATGTACGATGAACTCAACATAACAACACCATTTGGTGTGCTCATCATGTCCTATTGAGACATATATTATACATGTGACCAAGAAAACTTATGATGTCAGATTTGAAATATTTTTAAATCCCAACCGACTAAATTAAAATGATCAATGATATATGGTAAATAATTAATGGAAAACCTTTATCGGTTGACCATAAAAACTATGGAATATTCCCCTTATTAAATGTTTTTAAATTGAATTGTGGAATTGTATAAATTGACAACATTGTCCTTGATTAATGATGATTGATTATCCATACTAATGTGATTAAATGAATGTAAAATAGTATGAGAATCAAATGGATCATATTATGATAATCATATAAAATTAATGATATTATTATAGTAGTAATGTCTTGGAATACCCACCAAGGATTTTCATTAATACTCAATGGATATCAGCTGCTTCATTGAAACATTTTTCATTGGATGGTAACCCCTTATAATATGTCATCAATATAAATTGATCAGTTGTCATTAGTTACTAAATGGACTCATCTATTAATTTTATGTATATCTTTGAATTACATGAAAAATATACTCGGTATTTTATTGATTTATTTTGAAATTGAATGCCTCAAATTATATCGATGGGATGAAATATGGTATTTCTTAATGTTGTATCAGGCTGGTTTCTAAGGATCAACATAATTATCTCTATAATTGTGTATTACACTAGTTTAATACCAATATTACTTCCGCACCCCTTTATCCAAAATTCATGGGCTATTTTTATTGGTTGGCATGAACATTAGTAATTATTATGTTCTTGGTTACACCTTTGGAAATATATAATTATTTATATCACATGAAATAAATATTGGAGACATTTGGTATTTTTCAGAATAAGGTATCGGCAGATTGGTGTCCCCCAAAACCACAATATTACATGGTTACTTTTTTACTGCTTCCATTATTATTTTACCTTTAATTTTTTTAATTTCATATTCATTTTATATAAAGAAAACCAAAACATTATTGTTAGCCTTCTGCATTTTATACACACCCTTCTTAGGTAAAAAAATTGTACAAGGATATACTTCATTGATGTAGGCCGGGAAAAGGCGATGAACCTTTCTATATTCTCATGTTTTTTTATCCATAAAAATGTATGGGAGCATATGACTATGCTAATATTCATGATGCTAGTTTATCCCCTTTTTGTTATTTTGAGTGTTTTTATATTTTCTTCTCCAAATACCAACTAAAATAAATCCACATATATCCCCCACTTTTTTTCATAATCATTATAACATGATAATGAATTACTATATGAAATTATATATTTAGTTGTTTGATTTTATCATTTTGAATGATTTACCTTCCCTACAATTTTATGGAAATATTATGATTTTATTATTTCTCTAGTTATCTACTGTTGTATTCCAATATGATCAAAAGGGTATATTCTCTCAACCATAACATTAGATACCCTCATTTATAGTTTCATCCTCCATAATATATGTATTCATTATTCTGGAAATGTGTACAGATATGATTGATTACATATGACTGAATGAAGATTACCACATCAAAAAGTTGTACAAATATTATTTTCATTTTTGTTAATGTTGTGGGTTTTCATATATGATACAATGATGTTTTATTATTTTTTTAGTATTATTTTATTATTTTTTATATTACCCACATATTAATAAAATATATATTTCATGGTATGTGGCATGTTGATACGCTTTTTGATAATTACAATAGTATTAATTTTACGATTTTGTGGAAAACATGATGTGTTTTTATTACATTTATTTATAACATAAATTATATTTCTACCAAAGGTCTTATAAGAAAAGCTTTAATAGATCAATAAATGTTATAGGTATATAATTGAGATTTATATCATTCATATTCCATGCCATGTCTTTTTTATATGTGAAGTATTTCACGCATATTGTTGTGACATGGATATTATATCAATTATTCGACTAACAATTCCGGAAAGGTTGGAATAATTGGTAAAACAATGTGATCAAATCAACTTATATGGTGGTCTTATATATATCATGATTATTGAACTTTATGTTGGACAATTGATTACTATTTTTTTCATTTATTTATTTTTTGCATGAGATGAATTGTAACTAATTTGAATTACATGAATTGAAATTCCGATTTAAGTTATGTATGTGCCTCCGTAAATTTTGAATTTTGATTCATCTATTTGACCAATGTTAAATTCTTTCTTCTAGTTTCATGATCGTCCAGTTAAAAGAAATAATTTTAGAAATATATAACATGGGAATGGTGACTCATCAAACAAAAAAAATTATATATTTCTGAATATAAATTTGATCATTCATATTCATAAAAGGATAACTGAATAGTTTTTGATTAAATGTGTATGAAAATATAAACATAAACAATGTATTCCTATATAACATGCAATTGCCACTCCATATATCAAAAATCTAAACTATGTAATAAACAACATGATGTTGACCTGGCGATATTAGTTAGTAGTTGGGAGTATATTTGGAGGTTGTTTATGAAATTTTATATCACCAAAACATTTAATTAGTATAAATACAATATGTTTTGACTCATTGTTAGAAAGGTTATATAAATTTACTATTATTTAATCTAATATCCAATCTATTATGAAATATATTTTTGATCCATTCATTTGATATTATAGAAATATTTGGCCATGATGAGAACATTTCATACACTAGGATGGTGTTAATAACCATGTTCTTAAGTTAGTGGGACCCCAAACATTGTGAGATATATCTATTATAAACGATATTGATCTTGATCAACACATCAATGTTAATTTTCAGTATGGATTCCTTCAGTTCATGCATACTATGTAGGGAGTTCCATGGAATTCCCCTTCACAGTCAGAACATACCAGGGTGTTTCACAATCAACATCATCCTCCCTTTTCAGGGAATGGTAGATCACATTGTATTTATTTATGGTTATAGTCCCTGAATATTTTATCTGATCTTTATAATAAACCTCTTTAAAAGATAGTGAAGCTTGATTCTTATATTCTCATATGGTCATCCATGGGATGGTGGGTAGATTTAACAAAGATTATCAATAGAGGTTTATAATTTAAAAGTACATGTAGTGATGCTTCTAGGATCATATAATTCAAAATAAATTGAGGACTAGTCACGATATTGAGTTTATGCACCTGTAGAAAATATCTATAACTTTTATAGACTACTCCACCCATTTTAATTAGATTAAATTCTTTATTCCTTATCTAAAATGTGATGAGTTATATAGGGATATGTGGTTTGAGGATGAGATTTGTTAATCCATCTAGTTATATGTGAATTTTTTGCCTTTGAAAACTATTTATGTGATACCCATCCTACCCTGATCACCTATATGAAGCATTGATAAGTTAATATTCTGTTATATAAATATTAAATATCTTTATATGTAATGAATTAATATATTGGTAGGAAACATTGTCTAGAATTTTCAAGAACCATCTCATTGCGGACCAGGTCGTGACTGCCAAAGACTACATCTAAATGGCCAGGGGCCAGTGACTAGCATCGAGTAGGGATTTTACATACATGGTATGCATTTCCTATGAACCATGTACACACACACTTCTCCAAGACCACAATTGTTTAAATGTAAAAATAAAAACTAAGGAACAAAAATTAATCATACAACATTACCCAAAAAACATAGTACAATTGAATGTAATGTGCACAAATTAAAATGGGCTCGAATACAAGCCCACCAAAACATTGACTCTGAAAATAATAAATTCAAACTTGTAAGAAAGAAAGATGTATTGGTTATATTTCTCAAGTTTGTAAGAAAGCCTCAGTCTACAAGGAACACAGAATCCTTGGTATGGTCTTGGTCTGCCCTGGACGACGTCAATAGGCCGCTCATCTTCATAAGGCATGGTATTTAATGGTATGGACTGTGAAGGGATGATTATATCAATACATAGTAGGGGACAGCCAAAAAAATCAATACTCCTATTAAATTTATTTTTAATCTCCACACAATATATTTCTACTAAAAAAATAACAAGATAAAATGTCCAGATATACTCAAAACCGAGATCCATAGTCTTGAGGTCAGTGACAAAAACCCAATACCAACTATTGGGTTTCAATGCCTAGATTCTGCAAATCACTGGTCAAGGAGCAATCACTTTACGTGTCTGATAGCTCTGATGATGTCCATCTAATGAGTATTACTCATCAGGAAAAATCCATGAGAGGGACAAATGCACTATTATATCTTAAGAGAGAAAAAGTATACTCATTCTGGGATGAAACACTCATCGGTGGCGAAAGATCATGATACACAATTTAGGATCACATTAGTGCCTTGGTGGATACCTTGACTCAACTGGATTCCCGTACATATAAGAATATCAGTGTCATGTATGATTGTTCACATTGACACATGCCTCTACCTAGTGTCACGAATAGGTATAAGACCTCACTCCGAGCCTAAAATAGGGATTATATGATTATTAAAAATATCCAATTGAAGGGGTCATAATCTTTTGGATGGAAATGATACTTGACTTTTAGGGGAAAGAGATAAAAGTGGCACTAACCAAAGTAGAACATCTCAAAGGGATTATTGAAAAAAAATCAATTAATGTGTAAAATGGTACACATCATGGATAAGGGGTTACAAAGTGTGTCCCTTAACATTGGGAACCACCTATGTACAATGGAATTTTTCAATTGAATGTCATGTAGAAGGGTGTATACATGGCATGTAAGAGCATGAAATTTCGTGTTCCTTTATCCGAGGAAGACTCTGTGCATGCTAGTAATGTGCATGTACAATGCTTCATCCCTTGTGTCCTAGACCTTGTATCGATACAAGGGGTGGTCCATGTATCTTTACAAGTATATCCTTGTTGTGGATTAGATGTTTTTTACTCCAACCTTTGTTCATTTATCACACAATACACATGTTGAGTCTGCGTAAAGACCCACACACCATGTGAGAATGGTCACACACCGTGTCTATGATTCATGTCACTCAGAAATCCACCAACTTCTATGTGGTTCCACGCATCACATCAACCTATAAACACATCAATTTCTTCATTGTTTGTGGTGTGGTAACCCTGGACACTTCTTGAACAGTCCCACACAACTATGTTCATCGGAAAACATGTTGTTTTCATTAGAAAATTCCAAAACAAATTTTATTTTTCGCTAAGCCTTGATTTCTCCCCTGATCATCTGTCTGGATTTCCAATTGAAATTATACTCTAGGTTTGAGGTCATCCCGACAACCCCTAGACGCTTTCATTTGTTCCAAGCCTCTGATCATCCCCAAAAATGAGTCTCTATCAACCTTCATGAAGAACACATGATGAATTAAACTCTTTGATCTGTTGTGATTCATCATCCACCATTATTGTTGCACATCTAATTAGTCGATGCGATGCTTGATATCACGTTTGGGATAATTTCATTAAAAAAAAATTCACAACAATCCATTTTTCATCACCGCAGAATGAACATGAAGAATGCAATGCAATAAAATGGGGAGAGATTCAACAAAAAATTGAGGAAAAAACCTCAACAGTTTTTTATCACTATGTTGATTTACTCTTGTTAGTATTATTAATAGTGAGAATAAAAAAAACTACTATAATCGTCTTTATTAAGTTCCCATAATCAAAATCCCAAAAGAAAACAAAAATAAACACCCTCCACCAAGAACGCATGATCCAAGAATCAATCTGATTATTGGTTGATTTTTGTTCATTATTTAATCAATTAATGGGTAAAACAAAACATAATAAAAAACAATACATCAATTTAGTTGAAGAATTATTGTCTCATCACATTCGTTGGAAGGGTACATTGAATATGAGGTGCGTAGATTGAACGATCTGTTGTCGTCTACCAACAGGGTCTCATCAAATGCTCCAATAGCATTCATTAAATTTTCATGGTTTTGAAGATAACCATATCAATTTTTTAGAAGAGTATTTTAATATATTAAATTATTTTGTTCTTAAATAAATGGTTTAAAAGAAAATAAAATAATAATTTTATTTATTTCCTTTAAAATATATAAAAACAAACATTTGCAGTTGACACTCGCTGATCAACATTAAGCCCTACCTAAGGTAAAGTCATTTTTCTAAATGTAATGGTGCCCTTGGATTTCTATTCTAGTCACACATTTTAAATTTTTATCACTTTTTCTTGAAAACAACACACGACCACTATTTAAAAGAATGAATTATTTCTATAAGTTATTCTAGGCACCTTAAGCCCTAGAATCACAAGACGTTGCAATGACCACAATCGTAATAATTCCATAAAATATTTAAAAATTACATTCTGAAAATTTGTGACATTACAACAGAGCCAAAAAAATGTCTTTTACATCCTCGAAACGAAAAAAAGAATTCTCAAATAGATTTGTGCACAACACATGTATTTGAACATCCATCTCCCACGTGCTCTCCAAAAAACTGTCTTCTACCACAAAAAACACACCAATAAAATTTATCACCCACAAATAATCCTCTCATGTTGATCCTTGATCTCCATTGGGTACACTATTAAGGTCACTCCATCCATGATGTCCAACTCACCCTAGTCGATGACGTGTAAATTATCATGAACGTACCTCCTAAAAAATGACACATTTAATACATCATGTACCCACTGTAACTACAGTGGTAGAGATAGTTGGTATTCAACCTCTATATCTTAGCACGGTAATGGAAAAGGGTCGATGAACGTCACATGCAACATCATTCCCCAACCTAAGATTCACCACCCTCATTGTGGTGCGACATAACAGATGAACTTGTCTCTCTATTCTACCTCTTATTGTCTCCACCATTTGTTAGAATAATAATTATTCTAGATATGTTCATTTTTTATATTATCCTAGATTATCATCACCTTGTCTATTGTAGATCTCACTCTCTATGGAACCATTAGTGATGACTCTTTGGGTTCCTTCCATCAATGCATTGACCGAGAAGTGTCTATACCGATGGTGGAGTTGTAGATATTTTTGTATGCAATCTATACTAGAGGTAGGTTATCCCCCAAACTATGGCCAAAATTGAAAATACAAGACTGCAACATAACCTCCAGAACATAAATGGTTCAATCTGCCTGACCAACATTATAGGGATGGAAGAATGTTCTCAAGCATACCTGAGTACCAAACGCCTCCTACAATCCCTTCCACTACTGGGATGTGAAATGGGCATCATGATATGAGACTATCATTTAATGGACCCCATGAAGTTATAAAATATACTTCACATATTGGTATCCCAAGATATCTATATAACACTTCTCTCTAATATCTAGGAAGAGGGCCGGCTTAGTGATTCAGTCCAAAATCTCCTAGAAAGAATCATGTCCCTTGTATGTCTGGGGTAATACTATCATGAATTATATTGATATTGTTTCCCATATCCTCTCCATCTCTTAAAGGGATGATCATAACCTATGGTATCCTACTGCTTAACCATAAAATACATGAACATAAGGCATCATGAATTTAACTATGAAACTACCATCTACATGCCTATCCACCAGATCTCACGCCTCAGGTCCCAGTACATTTTTGCTACTCCAGGTTGTACCTCCAAAGGGGGGAGGCTAGAAATCCCTTAGAACCTTCTCTTTCGACACACAAATTCAATTGTTTTCACATTGAAAATGAATTCATTCTCCTAACAATGAGAATATCTATCAGGATCATGTTTAATGAATTACCGAGCATGTAATATCTCATGGTTTACGCCCCCTATTTGTCCCTCTATGACTCAAAATAAGAGTCGTGGGTGACAATATAAACATGAGATAATCTACATCATATCCATCAATGATGCTTATTTTAGTGAGGCCAAATACTCAAGAATATCGCTTAAGTTATGCAAACTCAATCTTATTATGAGAGAATCTACCACAACATTCCACTTCGCTAGAGTATGTATGATCTCGATGTAATAATCCCGAAGGAACACTAGAAATCACATCTTCCTCAGATTCATGTCCTTTTGTGAGATGATGTACATATGGCTGTTGTGGTCATAGTAGATGATAAATTATTCGACCATCAGGTAGTGTAACCATATCTTCAATGCAAACACTACCACTTCCAAATCAAGATCATGGGTCACATAGTTGTAATCATGAAGATATATCTAGTGAGAACCCTAATCAATAACTTCCCAACTCAACATTAGCACATAGACATGCATGTTTCCTATTGTGTCGCATAAAACTTCATACTCGACACACTCTTCTAGAAATCTCAAAATATGTATGCTCATCAAACACTAACTCACCTCCTTTAAATCCTTCTGAATCATTATTGACTATAAGCAAGGCTTCCCCTTTCATGTCAAGGGAGTCATAAGTGTTGATATCACATAGAAATTAGGGATAAATCACTAGTAGTATCTATACAGCCCAATGAATCATTTCACCTATGTCACAATCCCGGGTGGATCCCTTGCTAACACCACCTCGTCCATGGCTGGGTCCACTACTACTACATCTGTTGAGACCAATAATCCTAGAAAGTGTAAATCACATATCCATAACTAGCACTTTGAAATCTCCCATAAAGATGGTGATCTCGGAGTATGTCATGAACTAAATAATGGTGTCTTGTGGGTTCCTCCTTAGACGTTGAGTACACATGGATTCCATCAATGATGACAACAATGAACTAGTAAATTTACGGCTGAACGATCCCGTCTATATGTCCCATGAACATTTCATGTATATTCGTCATAAAAAAGGTGCATATATGTAATAATATTGATGGTAGTGGTATCTGTCTATCATCTATGATATATCCTTATCTCATACTCATAACTGGTCATAACTTGGGAAAAGTTAAACACACGAGAAACATTTCCACCCTCTTAGTAGATCAAAGAGGTCATCGATCCTTAGTAGGGGACACTTGTTCTTAACTGTTACCTGACTCGGGCATCATTAATCCATGCATAACCATAAACACCTATTTTCCCTTTGTGTAAAATTGAACTGTGGCCACCAATGGTGAAACACTGGGTTTTATAACTCCCTTACTATAAAAATCCTCCAGTTTCATGTCACGACCCCCTTCCAACAATGATGCCCATCCTGAGCTAGCAATGGTGAGAGGGAGATAATGACCCCCGAGTCCCGCCTCCAGTAGGCCTCGGGGTGGCGATTAGCACCAATGGTATGAGTTTTCACAAATATGGGAGGCATTACCCTTTTTATTTTTAATGATCGGGAAATAGGACAAGTCAAACACCAAAAAGAAAAAAATGGAAAGTGTATAGAAATAAACCCAAACCTATTCCCACATGCATGTTTAAACAATTTTATAACAAGGTACATGTACAAGAAAGCTCAAAGTACAATATCAAAAGAAAACAAAGGTACAACAACAGCAACAACTCAAACTGTCCGACTAGTAGGGTCCCGCACGGCCCTGGTAGTCCTCTAGGAAACCTCAAAGTAAAAGTAGGGTGAGCATATAGGTATACTCAGTATGGAAACCAAAAGCTCTCGTGCACAAGTGAGGAGACACCCTAATGTCCCGTGAGAACAATAGAAAAAACCTATCATGTAATTCTATCCACCCAACCTCACTAGCCATTCTCACCGAAAACTCAAGCACAACAGGTAGTAGTATATATGAAACAAGTGTATTGGGTACCCTGCATCATTTCCATTTAGTTAGTTACTCTTCCTAACAATGAACGTCTCGATGCTGCCACACTCTCCCCGCCCGCACACACCTCGACCTCAAATCCACGTATCCCACCCGCACACACCTGGACCTCGCAACCACGTATCCCGCCGGCACACACCTAGGCCTCACAACCACGTATCCCGGCTGCACACATCTGGGCCTCACAACCACGTCTCCCGCCCGCACACACCTAGGCCTCATCCCAAAATTCTTGGTAAATAGAAGAACCTACCCGAAGAGTCGTGGGATGAAACCACCCCAATCGAAACCTACTTGAAGAGTCTTAGGTGTAAGGTCGCCTCAATCCATCACAACCTAGGGGAGAAGGAGCCGGAAGGAGCTAGTAACTAAGGTAAAAACACCATCTCCCATAAAATGGGAGTGTTCGAAACTAAGTGCTCAACATGGGTGGGGTGCGATAAAACAAAAAAGATACAGATATATATACATATACCAACCACACAGCCTAACCTATTGCTTCTAAAAAGTGAAACTGAGCGCGTGCCTCGACACTACTACTACGAAGAATGCATACCATAATCAAACCCATCCCCCTTTATGTTTTCACATTTCAGAAGAAATATTTATTAATTTCCTTACATAATGGGTAATTATCCACAACTAACCACACCAATCGTTCGTAAAACATATCCCTTCCATCCACAAATCATGTTAGAAAAAACACGAGTAACACAACAAAGCCCTTCTTATCCATCAACCAACCCCATTGATTAACATTATCGTTCCATTACCATTCCCCACCATTCATTAACTCTTCCACATTTTATTTATTAGTATCAACCCCATGTCTGTTTACTTTTAAACCCATCCCTGCAGCCTCACTACCAACCACCATGACCACAACCATACTATACATCATTATCCCTTTGATACCATTTATTGCGGCCCCACTGCCTATCACCATCATAACATTCACACCAACCCACAACCAAGTCAACCACAGCCCTGTTGTTCACCCGATCCACAACAACCCACAAAACACCCCCAACACATGTCTCATTACCAATACAACATCCACATGTTCATTATTCCATTTTGTTCAACCGATAAGATCACACAAGGGTTCCATCTTTTAAACAACCAACTTTACGTGATTAACCAATTTCCACATTCCACAAGGTTTCTACCCATAATAAAATCCAGAAGGAGATGGAAAATTTTAATTTCATACGAAAAGGCCCCCAATGACCGTGATTTTTAGTATGTAGAAGCTCATTCAATTCACAACATAATATCACCGGATATAAAGTAACAGCAATCACTAACTTCCCAACCCCATTCTTTAACAATTTATTATGTTTATTTAATGGTTCAACTATTTCTCAAGAAATTAAAATGATACCCGCCCCGCATGATACACGAATGCGAGAGACAAAGGTGAGATCCCTACCTCAACTGGTTCTTGATCGCAACACTCCCCGGGATCAACCATAGAAGACGTCTGTCCTCATCCGTTACCTCTGTCGGGTCTCGGAAAAACCTCCTCAGGTGAATGTCGGAAAGGAAAGGCTGAAGTAAAGACAACGGACCCAGGTTAGGAAGTTCCGCCTCGTTGTTAAGATCTCGTGGCCGCTGACGGATCGTAAATCGGAGCTCATACGAAGAATTTATGATAGGAAGAGCCTTTGAGTCTCTTGAGAGAGCTCTGATCAGAGGAGAGGGGAGGAGAGGTGTGATTTGAAAGGAGGAGGGGACCCCTCCTTTTATAGGCATGAAAAGAAAATGTACACGGCGTTCACTTTATGGTACACGACGTGTACTCGGTTCTTTCACACGGTCTCCACGTGGCTTCCAACACGGCTCCGAAGCCATTGACTGGTCAACACATGGTTTGAGGGTAACACATACGCGGGGAAGGAATACAAAGCGTGTAGTTTAGACACACAGTGTGTACTCATTTATTGCACACAGCAAGGACATGACACCAACATGGTACACTTCCGTTGACTGGTAACGCGTACGCGAGGAAGGACTACACGACATGTAGTTTCAAAAATTCTGGAAAGTGTGGAAAAATTCCATTTTACCCTCCATAACACTTCTTCATCTTCTTTTTGACAAAGGAATGGGTCAGAGAGGTCCAGTCCATTACATCAGATACCTCTTAAAACATTATCGTCCTCGAGAATTCATAAACCATCCAACAGGAACCCGACAATATACCTCTTAGGGTTCTCGATATAACAGGAACCCAACCATCAACTCTAATCATATATGTAAGGAATTCCTTCCCCTATGTCGATATATTATCCGCATTAGGCGGCACTGACTTGCCTGCACGGGTTTAATCGCATCCTCATTAATGCGTCTCGATTAATAATTGCGTCTTCGCACTTTCATAATATAAGATTTTTCAACTCGCAGTAACCCCAACACCACACAACCAACACACTACCCGAACACATGGGTTTGGGAAATTCCTTCACCTATGTCAATATATTATCCGCTTTAGACGACACTGACTTGCCATCATGGGTTCAATCGCATCCGTGTTAATGTGTCTCGATTAAGGGTCAGGTTTTTCCCTTTCCCACAAATCTGGACATGTTACACATTACCAGGGAACAATGAAACAAAAGGTCTCACAACTGACAAGCCAAGCATTCCATATATCAAAGGTACAGAGTACAACATCAACACAAGCTCAGAATAACAAGGAAAAACACAAGTCAAAACAACTCCGGGCACTGAGCGTGCATCTGGGACTCCCGCTCCCAAGTGCTCTCCTCGAGGCCTCCATGACTCCACAACACACGAACCAAGGGAATGGTTCATCCACGGAGCACCTTCCCTTTACGACCCCTTCCCACCAATGATTCCCCTCTAGAGCTAGCAATGGTGAAAGGGAGATAATGACCCCCGAGTCCCGCCTCCAGTAGGCCCTGGGGTGGCAACTAGCACCAAGGGTATGAATTTTCACAAATATGGGAGGCATTACCCTTTTTTTAATGATCGGGAAATAGGACAAGTCATCCACCAAAAAGTGAAAAAGGCATGTGTTTAGAAATGAACCCAAACCTATTCACACATTAATTTTTAATGAATTTTATAACAAGGTAGAAGTACAAGAAACCTCAAAGTACAATACCAAAAGAAAACAATGGGACAACAACAGCAACAACTCCAACTGTCCGACAATTAGGGTCCCCCACCGCCCTGGTAGTCCTCCTTGAAACCTGAAAGTAAACGTAGGTTGAGAATACATGTATACTCAGTAGGGAAACCTTGAGATCTCGTGCACAAGTGAGGAGACATCCTAATGTCCCGTGAGAACAATGTTTCCGACGCTTTCGCCGGGGCGCGCGCATCCGTCCGTCAGGCGGGGGGGGACGCGCGGCTTTGTTGCCCCGCATTCCCGCTTTCCAAAGGCCGGCGGCATTCGTTCCTTATTCAGGTACGCCTGCTCCTTGATCGAAACGGGATGATGGGATGTCGGTTCTTCCTCCTTTGGATTCCTCCTCAGAACTCGTCACCTAGTCCGGGTCTCCCTTATAGATTTAATACGTAGTTCGTGAAACTCTTCCCAGTTCCATGTTTCCATGGGTGCCGGTTAATTACGCTGCTCCTGTCGGGACATTCCAAAGGGTCCAGTCAGGGCAACAAACTTCGGTCCGGGGAGTAGTCACGTTGAGACGTCAGTAGCGTGTCTGGATGCTGGGGTACCTGGCATGTCTGTCTGTTATCCTTGATCACAAGGCTTCTCGAGGGCGTGGAACCCCGAGGCATCCCACATCGAGCGCGGGGAATTACATGTCGTGGACACGTATCTGAGGTTTTCCTCAGCTTCCCGTGTCCAACACAGGGTATGCCGCGAGTTTAACGTCCAGCGGAGACGGATGAGGGTGATCAGAACGTCCCATAGAGACGGATCAGATTCGTGTATCGCATGGAGACGGCTATGGTCCCATAGAGACGGATCAGAACGCCCAATGAGGACGGATCTGAGGTGGTGCACTCCCTATAGGGGAAAAGGGTGATGAATCGGGGTGTACACAGAGGACAGCGACCCGGAGATATGACGGGACTTACACATGGAAAGTGGCCCAGGCGCCGCTAGGAGCAGCGAGGAGGTGGATGGCATGACTCCACCGGGATGTGGCGGCCCGGGTGAGAATCAGGGTGGGTGATGGATGGATGAATGAAGTAGATGAGGATGAAATGGGACCATCACAGGGGCGACGGTGAAATTGGTCTTGAGCCTTGAGGAGGCTTCCTACGTATCCATGTGGCAGGGAGTCAAAGTCCGCGTAGTTCAGGTGATACAGTTTAACGTCATGCGGGACGGTAGTGAAACCTGACGTAAATAAACGACGGGTGGGCTTGAACCTCATGGAGGCTTCCTACGTACCATGCATTGACATGGATCAAAGACTTCGTAGTTCAAGAGGTCACAGCGGCTTACCACCGGACCAGAATGTAGTTTAACGTCATGCTGGACAAAGATAGAACACGACGTGAATTGGGTGATGGGCGGGCTTGAACCTCGTGGAGGCTTCCTACGTACCATGCCTTGACATGGATCAAAGGCCTCGTAGTTCAAAAGGGGTTTTGTCGGTGAACCGACGCGAAAGTAGACCTTGGTCCACTGTTGGTGGGCTTGAACCTCGTGGAGGCTTCCTACGTACCATGCCTTGACATGGATCAAAGACTTCGTAGTTCAAAAGGGAATGGGTCGCAGCGGCTTACCACTGAACCAGGATGGGACCCGACGTGAAATGACGGGTGGGTTTCGCCGGTAAACCGACGTGAAAGCGGACCTTGGTCCACTATTGATGGGCTTGAACCTCGTGGAGGCTTCCTATGTATCATGCCTTGACATGGATCAAAGTCCTCGTAGTTCGGATGGGATGGGTCACAATGGCTTACCACTGGACCGGGGTACAGTTTAACGTCATGTTGGACGCGGGTGTGACCCGACGTGAAAGTAGACTCGTGAGTCCACTAGCGGTGGGCTTGAACCTCGTGGAGGCTTCCTACGTACCATGCCTTGACATGGATCAAAGACCTCGTAGTTCGGATGGGATGGGTCACAATGGATTACCACTGGACCGGGGTGCAGTTTAACGTATGTTGGACGCGGGTGTACAGTTTAACGTCGTGCTGGATGTGGGCAAAACTCGACGTGAATGAACGACCGAGCAATGTGGCTTGAACCTCATGGAGGCTTCCTACGTACCATGCCTTGACACGGATCAAAGTCCTCGTAGTTCGGATGGGTTTGTCAGGGTCGGTGCTCACTCTAAGCCCACGTGAGTCATGCTCGGTGTGAGAAACAAGAGGTTGCAAGGACCTGACGATCACGTCGCGAAGGGTGCGTCCGTGAGAAGCGAAGAGGGGCTTACGCGTTGGGCGGCCCATGGTGTTGGGACTTACTCCAGGATGGAGGCCCAGGGTGCGACAAAGCGCGGGAAAGATGGACCTTGGTCCGACGATGGGAGGTGCCTCGTTCCCTATCACGTCCTCCACTGACCTTGGTAGTGGGGAAGTACCGAGATGCACGGGTGCAATCATCCGTACCAAAGGTTAGGTATTTACGCTCTGAGGCGACCCTTCCCCTGCGAACATGTACCACTCCGACAAGGAGGATCTCATTCCATGTGCGGAAGAGTTCCATTCCCGTGGAGACGAGTGGTGTAAGAAATGCTCGACCTGGGGGGACCCTTCGTGAGGGAGACGAGGATGGGTCACAGTTTAACGTCATGTGTTGAGGATGTGGTTCTTGGCAGTTTAACGTCCTGCAGCTCGGACGAGGTGGGTTCACTCCACACCCCTAGGGCTTACATAACCGGTACCCTCTGGTCCTTGGGGAAGGGAAGGTGTCGGTAAGGCCATGGTAAAGGGGGGTCGTGAGAGGAACCACCGAGGGGTCCACGTTAGCGTGGCTATGCGAAGAAGCAATAACCATTAGCGTGCCTATGCGAGGAAGCATTAGGCGAAGCAACGCTACGGGAGGTGTTGTCCATGGGACTTTGAAATCACATCGTGAAAACCTGGAGGGTCGCACGGAAAGAGGAATCGCAAAGCAGAGGAGTGTACTTTGCGAAGTGGGGTGCCTTGGCCTTAGCATGGGGCATAGGTGGGAGCGGGAGGTGCTTCACGAAGTGGAACAGTGTTCGCGGAGCACTGCCTCGCGAAGAAGGAGTGGTTCGCGAAGCAGGGTCCTGCCAAGCAGTGTGCTTCGTGATGCATAGTTATCCTGCCTTGGCATAGGGATTACTAGCATGGGTTGGGTGTTTCGCGAAGCACAAGTGCTCTGCGGCTGCCCGGGTTCCCTTGGGAATCCCCTTCCTTTGCGAAAGCCCTTGAGCTTCGCGAAGGGCATCCCTCTCGGAAGAGGGGCTCGAAACGAAACAAATCAGAGTCGTCTCGTGAAGTAGAAATACCTCGCGGAGCTCGTGATTCCCGGGGCAAAGCGTGCTTCACGATTCGGGAGAGGAGAAGCCGAAGAGTCGGATTGTCCGTCCCGGGGACTCAGGGGGAGTCGAGTATTTATAGGGAAGGGGCGTCGCGAAGCAGGGCTCGCGCGCCGCCTTCGGGGCTTCGCGGCGGCTCACGAACGTCAAACGGGTTCGCGGAGGGTTACCGCCTCAGGAGCTTCGCGGCGCCTCGCGAACGTCAAACCGGTTCGCGGAGGATTACCGCCTCCGGAGCTTCGCGGGGCCGCCAAGGTTGGGACGCTTCGCGGCGGGGCTCCGCGGACGGGCGCCACGGCTGTGCTTCGCGGCTGTGCTTCGCGAGGCAGCGCGCCGGCTGTCTTTTTCGTTCCTTCCTTTCGGGCCATATTTTTGGCGCCAACAAATGCCCCCCCTCAGACTTGGAGCCGCGGAAGGCGAAGGGTCGAATTCTGAGGGACAATCGCCAAAAACTGTCGGTGGTTCGCGATGTGTCATCGCGAAGGGGGACCCGTGCTGCTCGCCGGGGCCGCGGGTCCGGACGCGCCGCGATGCTTCGCGCGGGTGAGGCGCGCCGCGATGCTCCGGGGGTCGTCGCCTATAAATAGGGGGTCCGCGTTCTTTTGTCTTTACGCGCCTTCCTTGTCCTTTTGTGCTCTCGATTTCGCGACGCTCCGCGTACTCCGCGACAGCACTCCGCGAATCGAGCTTCGCGGCGAACCGCGAGTCTCTGACTCCGCGTCCGCGCTAAGAGAACCTCTGTCTGCCTTGGCCAGACTTCGCGGCTTGGTCTCGCGACCGATCTTCGCGATCCGACATCGCGGTCGAGCTTCGCGGTCGAGCTTCGCGTTCCAGGGGGAAAAACTTTATTAAGGGTCGACATTAAAGATGGCCCATCAAGAAGCTGTGCTGGGAGTGCTTGCAGATGCTGCTCGCCGGGATGAGATGGACAACTGTCCGGGCTTGGGGGAAATGGTTCGCAGCCATTCGGACCACACTTCTCTGACAGACCTGCTGTCAGATGGTCAGAAGGATTATCCACAGTGCAAAAAGTTGCCGTTGTACGGCTTCGGGCTGAGGGATGACGTCTTCATCCCTGAGGCGGGAAGGGATGAACCAGCTTGCTGGTTCAGGAGCACACCGTGCCAGCACCAATGGTTCAGGGCGGCCGATGGTCACGCGCGGGAGGATTTCACACCCGTCACCGCCGATTGTCTCTACAATCATGTGAATGACATCGACGGGAGGCCACTGCAACCGGAGACGTCCCCTCCTCTCTACCGCACCATGCTGAAGGCAGCTCTGCAGGATCCGAAGAAGGGATGGTCCGATGAGTGGGACCTCCGCCAGGGCGGCAATTTTACCGACGACTAGGCCTGGGCCTACTGGGTAGGCGCCTCGTGAGAGGAGTTCGAGGCTGAGCTGAGGAGAGTGGGATTGTACGAGGCGGCATGGGCCTCCCAGTTCCACATTTACCAGCCAAAGCAGCTGATGCCGGAACTGTTGAGCAGATGGTCGTCCAGGACCAACACTTTTCATCTGCATCACGGGGAGGTGGGCATCAGCCTGTGGGATGTCCACCAGGTTTCTGGGGTCCCGATCTTGGGGGCCATGTACGACGAGTTCCTCCCCGTCATCAGTGCGTGGGGGGATGCTGAGCAAATGCCACGGCTCGCGTCAGCGCTGATGGCGCTTGTCCCCGGAGAGGACAAGGAGGCCGTGAGGGACGTCCACTTCAAGAGGTGGTTCAAGTGTTTCCTGAACATTCCAGAGAATCGAGAGTTCCCTCCAAGGCCTCGAACTTGTCCGAGGGTAACCCAGCGGGGCAAGGGGCACTCGTATTGGCGGGTTTTGGAGGACAGCCAATGGAAGACTTGGGGCTTCAGCGTCAGCACCGAACAACAGCCAATAGTCAGGCTGACGGCGTTCATCGCGGCTCTCATCTGTGGGTGGATCCTACCGGTGAGAGATACAAGCATGGGGGTACGGACCAGCTCGTTCATCATGGCATCGATGCTGGCCATGGGGCAGCGGATCGACCTGGGGATCCCGATGCTCGCCAAACTATACAGAATGATGCGGCTCATCAGCGAGGGCAAGAAGCCGCCAAGGATATGCGGGCCCTTCCACCTCCTGTACGGGTGGATCGCGGCGCATATCAGGGGGATTTACGAGTATCCAAACGCCATTTCGCCGCCGGGATCAGACTTTCGCCCTTCCATTCTGAACGCAGTTGGGAGCTTCCCATTCAAACTGGCCGTTCCGATGGTGCTGAATAGGGTGTGGAGGGCGGACGAGTTCAACTTTCATCCCTTTCCACTACCGACGGGGAGGCTTGCTGATGATGGACGAGGAACGGAAGAGCATCAGGCTTACCTCATGGCCTTCCGAGGTGGCGTTTTGGTGGCTCGGATAGATCGTGAGCCAATATGTGAACCATACACCCCGCACCGTTTTGCGAGGCAGTTCCGGTGCCTCCAGCAGCTGACCCCGCAGGTATACTGGGAGGTGCGTCACGAGGAGCACTCGTGCGTGATGAGGCAGTTGTGGCTCATGTTCACACATGGGGATGGAAGGATGCAGATCACATTGCCTCCATCCACCGCCGCCTTCGGCTTAGTGAAGGAGTACGCCATCAGCTGGGAGGCTGCTTATCCCGGGGAGATGCTGAAGCAGCCAACGATCCGGGTTGGTGACGGTGGGCCCCCTTCATCTCCAGGTCGGGGTCGGAGGGCAGCTAGGGCCGCCCGCGGCAGTGGGGCTGCCGTGGCAGAGAGACCCGCACCGGCTGAGGGTATGGCAGCAGCGGCGGATCCGGTGGTTCTGGGAGAGCAGGGTCATCCAGAGGGGCGGCCACCGAGGGGATTTCGTCGGATATCCGCTCAGGCTCCGGGGAAGCAGCTGCGTCACATTGACATGGCAGAAGATGCTGTCTTTCCGGAAGCTTGGGACACCTGGGATGTCAACTGGAAATTCCTCAGCCCATCTGAGATGTGGGCCCACCTGAATCGCCTCGGGATGAGACTGCCGGGCATAGGCCCAGTCTGGGCCAGATTCATTGTGTCTCCGGCGGAGGCGGAGCAATACTTGAACGAGCTGGAGGATTACATCCACTCCAGTGGTTCCCCTCGCCCAATGAGAGACTGGGTGAGGGTACTGTCGAATCAGACGGTCTCTCCACAGCTATCGGCTGCCGATCTGAGGGAGCGCTTCCCCTTGCCGGAGGAATCAGGGGGCTCTTCTCGGGAGGATGAGGCTGGAGGAGGGAGCCCGCTGGAGGAGGGCGAGGTCGGAGACCGAAGCTCAGAATCTGACGACTCCGTGGAGGCTCTCGAGGTAGCATTCCGAACCTCTCTTCTTACGATCTGTTATTGAATTCCTACGGACTTCTCACCAATGTTTGGGTCATACAGGAGGAACTTGTTCGTAGGCCTCGTTCTCGCTCCTTGGTGGGTGACGATGCGGGACCTTCAGAACCCGCGCCTATGGCTGCGTCCAGTTCTGCGTCTGGTGGGACTAGGGGGTCTGAGGTGGCTCCTCTGAAATTTCCAGACCTTCCAACAGTGTACGGGGGGCCTCTTCTCGGAGTCCCGTCAGTACCGGCCCAGGAGCAGCGCTCGGAAGTCGACCTTCGTAAGTCTCCTCTACCGGTCTCCTCGTTGCCACATGTGGGCCATGTCGACTAACGTTTATGTCTCTTCTGTCATACAGTTCTCCGACTGGCATGGGCTGCTGCAGCGAGGCTGGTTGGGATGTCTGGCGGCGTCCCTCCCAGGGGCATACCGGTGATGGTGACGATAGTCCCTTCAACTCCTCAAGCTGCGGCGCACACCATCACTGGCGGGACCACCAGCAGGGTCATACCTGAAGTCATCGAGGTGGACTCCGAGGAAGAGGATCAACCGGTCAGTCCCAGTCCTGTCGTGCCTGTGCCGACGTCAGGTGTCGTACCAGACTCAACACCAGATGCAGATCCCGCTGAGGAATTCCTGCAGGCATATCCTGTGTACGTGCCTGCCGACCGCGCGGATTGGGATGAAACAGCCTCTGATGAGGAAGACAGCAGCATAGTCCACCGCCGGTCATGGAAGCTGATCACGCGCTTTATCAGGGACACTCCCCAAGCGCAATGGCTGGCCGAAATGGATAGGCTCCGCTCGCGGTTGCGCGAACTGTGTGTCGGGGGAGTGGATGCCCAACGCCCTCACGCGCTCATCCGAGACCTCATGGCTGAGAAGATCCGGGAGCATGATCGTGGGCTGAGCGTGGGATGGCAGCGGAGAAATGCGACCAGCATCAGGAAGCTCCAGGAGGCTGAAGGCGAGGTCCAACAGATGCAGATCCGGGCCAATGAACTTTCAGCCTCTCTCGATGCACAGTCTGAGCTGGTCTTACGATTGAAGGCCCAGTTGGCAGAGGCTGAGGAGCATGTGGAGCAGACCTCTGGAAGGATGGCTGTCATCCAGGCCGAGGTGGAAAGGGCCCGGGCCAAGGTTGACGGATTACGCCCCGCCGCTGCTGAAGAGGAGCGGGAGTTAAATCAGCGGCAACAGGCTCTGGACGCCGCAAGTCAACGGGTGGCGGAGCTGCAACGCTCTTTTGACGAAGTCAACCCGTCCATGGGGGAAGTCAACCCCCGAGTATTGTAGCGAACTCGAGAGAAACTTTTATTAACACTTTTCTGCTCCAACTCTTTCTTTCTCCTTTGTTTTGAGTTCCACAGCACGCACGATTTCCACTGTTGAATTGCCTTGTTGCATCCCTACAATGTTTGTGGGACGTTTGACGACAATTCCCTCAAACCAGTCCAGATTCCTGAAAGATGGGGAAGGCTTGATCGGAGGAGGAACTTCCAGGATAGCTGAATTACCGTTTCCCCAACGTGCTCTTATGCACGAACGAGGCAAAACCAGGGGCGCTGAAATCGGTTCAAACAGATGGAAATGGGAAGTGTGAATCGCGATGCCCAAATTCGGAACACTGTGGGGATGGCGTGACAATAAAGGAAAACCGCTAACCGTGGTGGACAAACGGTATCCTTACTGCGTTAGCCTGAAATGGGGACAACAAATGAGCATCGACCGCTGACCGTATTCGCAACGCGGGATTTTATCAATTTGTTGTCGATCAATCTTTCGGGACGTTGGCCCAAGACAGTTGGTGGACCATAGGTCAGACATCCATACTGTTAGGGGGTCCTTCCAGACATGACCAGTCTTCCGGAACGTTGGCCCAGGACGGTAGGTGAGCCGATGCGGCACAAGACCAGGCCGTTTGGGGGTTCCTTTAGACATGAAAGAGGACGAGGGTCCGAATAAGAGACACGCAAAGCGTGGAACATGGAGTGGTGGTTTGTTCAAACAGAATCCAACACTTCGGTTGTTGCACCACCGTGGTGGGAGTACGCCAGATGGGCGCCTCGGTCTGATCATGGATCATTCCTTTTTGGGACAGGGTCTCTTTGGCGAGGGGATCTATCGCTTCCCAATGGGATCTTGGGGCATCCTGAACTTGTTCAGGGTAAAATTGTAGCAACATAGTTCTCCCCGAGGGGTCAGGCCAGAGGGCTGGAAATGGGGAGGAACAGGATCTTGTGATTCCTGGGGCTGAACCCTAGGCGAAATGCCTTGGCGTCCCTACGTATCCCACGTGATGATGGGTATCAAGCCGCACGTAGTTCTGGAAGCGCAGTTTAACGTCGTACTGGACGAGGAGCAGCCTAACCGTGCTGGTACACATCCAGCCAAAACTACTAAGCCCACATGAGTCGTGCTCGGTGTGGGAAACAAGCAGTAGTGGTGGGAATTTCCCGCCGTAGAGAGGGGCAGGTTAGGGCAAAGGGATACTCGGTGACTACCGGACCAATGACACTAACACGATCATTCAGCGCACCTAGATGCGCGAAGAGAAAGAGCCGAGTATGGTGGAGTTCCACTTGAACATGAGGGAGTGGAAACGTGTGAATCATGATGCTCGAGATTCAGATCACGATGGTGGCGGTGTGGCGATGGAGGATTACTGCTGACCATGTTCGCAACACAGCATCCTGTCGCGTTAGCCTGAAATGGGGACAACCAAATGAGGGTCGACCATTGACCATGTTCGAAACACGGGACCGTGTCACAAATGTTGTCAAATATCCGTAGGGACGTTGGCCCGAAACGATTGTAGGGCCCTTAGGTCCAGCATTCATGGAGAGCCCTTAAGCTTAGTATCCACGTCGTCCGAGGGTCCTTTTGGGTGTGGAAGAGGATGAGGATCCAAATAGCGAGCTCACGAAGCTTGGTCATGAGATGAGGGGAATGTCCCTGTGAAAATCCCATGCTTCGGGCTTTTTATCAAAACACATCTGAATATGTCAATGAAACGTATTAGAGAGAGGGAGCATATTCCTTTCCCTTGGGGAGATCTTAGTTTATTGTCATAGAATTCGGACCATGGATTGGAAAAAGGGATCAGGGGACGCATGACATCACAACCTGACGTGAATGAGGACATAGTCCTGCCTACCATGCATTCTCTGGGGAAATGCCCGAGTCGAGGGACCGAACTCAAGGGTTAGGCTGGGCCCGCGGGGAAGTACCCGGGCGCTCCTACGTATCTCATAAGGATGAGAATCAAGCCATACGTAGTTCTGGATGTGACACGGTAGGATACCAGTGCCAGGGGAAAGGGGAAGTGCGGACGTGGCCCTTGCACTAAAATAAGCGGAATTTGATGTATCTTGTTTGTTCTTTGAGGTGAATGGTTTTTTTTTGTGAAGCGACAGGCCTAGAACTGTAGGTCGTGATGTCACCACAAGAATCAAGCCGTGATGGGCGTTGACAAATGGCATGGCGCGTGGCCAGTACCCAACGTGATGTCCTCTACAGCGAGGTCACCACAATGCAGTGCCGTTTTTCGTCGTGCGGCCAAGACGATAATGTCACAGTTTAGGGTCGTATGATAGGACCAAGCATGCATTTTATCGTCATGCAGCGCGGATGTAGCTGAGGCGATGCTAGGCGAGAAATGTGCGCAGTGTTATAGAACACCATTGACAGAGTCATGATCCCACATCAGATTGTACGCCATTTGGGGGGGGGGGAACCTTAGGCCGAGGGGCCTATACAGAGGTGAAACAGGGAGAGAGACTGGCTTCCTGAATGGGTTGTACCCGGAGACAGGGCGTCTGGGAGGTCCTACGTATCCCATGAGGATGGGAATCAAGTTGAACGTAGTCCCGAATGGATCTTAGTTTATGGTCTTAGAGCTCGGACCATGGGAGCCCCAAAGGGCGCCAGATTGTAGCTTTGTCCCCCCAGCATGCAAAGGTGCACTGAGGGATAGCGCCAAAAGTGTCGAGATTCCACCTGGACATGATGGGGTGGAAAATGATGTGAATCATGCAACCAACATTCAAGGACTGAAGGGGCTGGCGTGACGACAGGGGATTACTGCTGACCATGTTCGCAACACAGCATCCTGTAGCGTTAGCCTGAACGAGGACTAACAAAACGAGCATCGACCGCTGACCATATTCGCAACGCGGGATTTTATCGATTTGTTGTCCGTAACCCTAGAGGGCATTGGCCCGTATCGGTAGGAGAGCCCTTCGGCGTAGTATCCAGGCCGTTCTTGGGGGTCCCTCTGGGTGTGAAAGACGATGGAAGTCCGAATAGAGGGTAACACGAAGCTTGACAAGTGAAAGGAACTTGATCAAGTTGAGTCTGACACTCTTGGTGCTAGAATAGAGTGCTCTTAATACATGGGTGAACCACTGCAGGGAGCCAAGGGACTCAACCTTGAGGGTGGTCGAGAGATAGCAGATTCCCAGGGGAAGGGGGCATGGTGCCCAAAACCTTGTATCGTACCTACACACCCCCCACTGGAGAGGGATGGACCAAGTGGCCTAGGTGACCGGGAAATCAGGGGATCTCCAATAGGTGGGGCTGGACCCGAATCTTAGACTTTCAGGTGGTCCTACGTATCCCATTAGGATGGGAATCAAGCCACACGTAGTTCTGAAAGGTGCCTTTTAACGTCATGCAGGACAGAAGGTCAGGAGGACTGAACCTCAGAATGGGGCGTGCGTGGTGCAGCTGTTGCAAACCCATCGTAAATGAGGACGTAGTCCCACACTGCGCCACGCAGTCCTGTGATCAGGGTCCTGAAGGCAGGACTAGAGAGGTAAATTCGCTGAACTCAAGCTGGGTTCGAAGACAAGGGGTCTTGAACGTATTTCCAGATGAGAGTCTTAGTTTATGGTCTTAGAGCTCGGACCATGGGTGGTGACAACTCTCGAGTAAGCACAGATGTCAACCTAATCCCTAAGCCCACGTGAGATAAACTCGGTGTGGGAAACAAGGGGGGTATCCTCATCGCAATACTTGGGGCATCCATCAAAGGGGAGTCAGCAGAGAATTTCGAAGGACACCTTCGTTGTAGCTTGTTCCTTGAACGCGCAAACGTGTACGGGGGAAAAGTACCAAGATTCCCGAGACTCTACTTGGACATGAGTAAGTGATGAAGGGTGTGAATTGTGTACCCTACATTTGGGATTAATGGGTTGGTGTGGAGACAGAGGAAAACTGTTATCCATGACGGAAACACAGCGTCTGTATCGCGTTAGCCTGAGGTGGGAGCAACAAACGAGCATCGACTGCTGACCATATTCGCAACGCGTGATTTTATCGATTTGTTGTCCGAAACCCCCGGGGGCTTTGGCCCGTATCGGTAAGAGAGCCCTTGAGCATTGTATCCAGGCCGTTCTTGGGGGTCCCTCCGGGTGTGAAAGATGATGAAAGCCCTGATGTGGGGATACGCAAAGCCTGGAAAGCAGATGCGGACGTGTCCGAGTAAAGCTTGGCATTCCAGGTAATAAACCAGAGTACTCTTAAGCACATTGGTGAACCGCCGAAGAAAAAGGATCGACGAAACAGATCAGTAGGGGGGGGGGCATGGCGCAGTCATTACGAGATCGTCGTTAATGAGGACATGATCCCACACCACACCATACGATCTCCTCATGGAGGAAGGATAGGCCATGGGGCCAAGATGGGATGGGGATTCCCAAGAGATGGGGCCGGACCCGAAGCTTAAACATTCAGGTGATCCTACGTATCCCATTAGGATGGGAATCAAGCCACACGTAGTTCTTGAAATGCAGTTTAACGTCATACTGGACGAGGGGGAGAGTAATATACCCCTAAACAAGAGAGGTGTATGGCATGGTGAAGAAGCCGTTGTGAATGAGGACGTAGTCCTACGTCACACCATACGATCTTATAAGAGAGGTCCCGGGCCGCAGCCCGGAAAGGCCAAGGGGCCTGGGGCAGAGCCTCGGTCAGGAAGACCTGACTAGCTTGCAGTTTAACGTCTTACATGAGGATGGGGGGCTAGGGGCCCAAGGAGGCCAAGGGGCCTGAGGCTGGGCCTCGTAAGGGGAGTTGCACGGCACGACACATGATCCCGACGTGAATGAGGATGTAGTCCCACACCACACCGTACACTCCGGGTAAGAACGGACTTAGGCTATGACCTGGAAAGGCCAAGGGGCCTAAGGTCAAGCATCAGTCAGGAAGGCCTGACTGGTTTGTAGTTTAACGTCTTACAGGAGGACGGGGGGCCAGGGGCCCAAGGAGGCCAAGGGGCCTGAGGCTGAGCCTCGTAAAGGGAGGACGTACGGCATGGTACATGATCCCGGCGTGAATGAGGACGTAGTCCCACACCACACCGCACACCCTTATGAGGAATCCTGGGCCGTGGCCCGGATCGCCAGCGCCACCTGGGGGAAGTTTGTCACCTTGGGATGGGGCAGAGGGGAGCACTGTTCTTGATGCCTGGGGCATCTCGGGGTGGACCCGAAGATCCAGGAGACTGTTGACCATGTTCGAAACACAGCGTTCCTATGGTTACCCGCATGGGGGAAACAAATGAGCGTCAACCGCTTGACCAAATTCGCAACGCGGGACTTGCATCGACTTGTTGCTTGAGAAACCCTCGGGGGTGTTGGCCCGTATCGGTAGGAGAGCCCTTGGGCTTTGTATCCATGCCGTTCTTGGGGGCCCCTCCGGGTGTGAATCCATCCACGAAAGGGGAAAACACCTCCAGGGGGAAATATGCAGCCGGGTCGAGGCTTGCTCGACGTGGGTCGGGGCAAAAGTGTGCACCCTGCCATGTCTTGACCCGGGGGGAAGATCTTGGCTTTTGGGCTGGGCCAATGGACGAAATGTCCGGGCGTTCCTACGTATCTCATAAGGATGAGAATCAAGCCATACGTAGTTCTTGAAGGCCATGCAGTTTAGCGTCATGCGGTAAGGACGTGGTGGAGGGTAGAAGAACGGGAGTGGGCGCATGGTGCGACCTTTACAATCTTTGCGCGATTGGGGTTGCATGAGCGGGGCCAAGGAAGCCTACTTCCCGCTACACAGAGATCCTCCGAGGAGACTATCCCAGGGGGAATAGTGGAAGAGAAAAGCTTGGGGCTGGGCTCAAGACGAGGCGTCCGAGCGTTCCTACGTATCCCATGAAGATGGGAATCAAGCCATACGTAGTTCTTGGCATGCAGTTTAACGTCATGCGGGACGACAAGAAGCACCTCCTTTGGGGACATGTACGGTACGACAAGTAGTCCGACGTGAACGGGGACATAGTCCCACACCATGTCATACAATCCCGCAAGAGGGTAAGTCGGGGAGAGACCAAGGGGGGGGGGGGGGGGGCGAGGCCAAACCGCGGTGGAGACGGGGCCGGGGGCCCAAGGAGGCCAAGAGGCCTGAGGCCAGGCCTCGGTCAGGAAGACCTAACTGGCTTGCAGTTTAACGTCTTGCAGTGAGGACGGAGAGGCAGTTTAAGGTCATGCGGGACCAAGTCGCAGTTTAGAGTCATGAAGGACCATCTCGCAGTTTAGGGTCATGCAGGACCACTGCAGTTTAATGTCGTGCGGGACTCTCTCGCAGTTTAGGGTCGTGCAGGACCACTGCAGTTTAATGTCGTGCGGGACTCTCTCGCAGTTTAGGGTCGTGCAGGACCAAGCAGTTTAATGTCGTGCGGGACTCTCTCGCAGTTTAGGGTCGTGCAGGACCAAGCAGTTTAATGTCGTGCGGGACTCTCTCACAGTTTAGGGTCGTGCAGGACCAAGCAGTTTAATGTCGTGCGGGACTCTCTCGCAGTTTAGGGTCCTGCAGGACCAAGCAGTTTAATGTCGTGCGGGACTCTCTCGCAGTTTAGGGTCATGCAGGACCAAGCGGTTTAATGTCGTGCGGGACTCTCTCGCAGTTGAGGGTCATGCAGGACCAAGCAGTTTAATGTCGTGTGGGACTCTCTCGCAGATTAGGGTGATGCAGGACCATGCAGTTTAATGTCGTGCGGGACTCTCTCGCAGTTTAGGGTCGTGCAGGACCAAGCAGTTTAATGTCGTGCGGGACTCTCTCGCAGTTTAGGGTCATGCAGGACCACTGTTTGCCCTAGGTAAAGTATCGTTTGAGGAATTTGGCATTGGTGGGAGGGGTTACACGCTCTCCATCCGTGGTCACCAAGGAGTATCCTCCGTTGGGGTAAACCTTATGGATGATGTAAGTTCCTTCCCATTTGGGTTCTAACTTGGGTGGTTTCCTACCGGGGATCATTGGCGCTCGGAGGGCCAGTACCAGGTCACCCTGTAGAAAAGAGCGGATACGAACCTTCTTGTCAAAGGCTCTTGCTATCATGTCCTGATGCCTTTCCAGATTGTGCAGGGCACGGATCCGGTTCTCGTCCAGTGCCTCTAATTCAGCTAGACGGATCTCGGCTACCTCATCTGGTGTCTGGTGATCATAAACTACAGTGCGTAGCGACGGCAGCTGGATCTCAATGGGTAGGACGGCCTCATCTCCATACACCAGGGAATATGGGGTCACCTGGGTAGAGTTGCGAGTCGTCGTCCGATAAGCCCAAAGGGCATTGGGGAGCTTGTCCGGCCAACTCTTCTTGTTCTGACCAACAATCTTCTGCAGAATGTTAGAGAGGGTCTTGTTGAACGCCTCGATCTGCCCATTCGCCTGTGCATGGTAGCGGGAGGTATGGTTCGACCGGATGTCGTACTTAGCGTACAATTTCTTCAATTCAGCTGCTCGGAAGTTGGTGCCGTTATCGGTGACGACAGCGTGAGGGACTCCAAACCAGTGGATAATGTTGGATCTCACAAAGTCAACGATGGAACGAGCCTTGACCTCTTTGAGCGAAACTGCTTCTGCCGACTTGGAGAAGAAATCTGTAGCAGTCAGGATGAACCTACACTGGCGGGCTGTTGCTGGTGGATACGGTCCCACTACATCGAGTCCCCATACCGCAAATGGCCAAGAGTACTTGGTGGGGTGGAGGGGTTCTGGCGGTTGATGCAAGAAGTTGGCGTGTACTTGGCACGCGTGGCATCTCTTGGCGTACCCAATACAATCGTGGATCATGGAGGGCCAGAAGTACCCTAACCTCCGGATTTCCTGGGAGAGCTTCGGCCCAGCTTGATGGGCGCCACAGGAACCGGCATGAACCTCTTGCATAACTTGAGGTATCTCTACTCCTTGGATGCAACAGAGGAGGACACCATCGAAACTCCGTTTATAGAGGGCCTGCTCAAGACTTGGGCCGCTCTGGAGGGTGAATTGCAGCGCGCGGCGTCGTATTCGCTCGCGTTCAGCCCGGTCATCCAGGAGCCGACCATTTTGGAGATACTCGACAAAAGGTGCTCTCCAGTCGGGGGTGGTTTCAACCACTGCGTCTGACGAACCCGGGACTGCCGATGTGGGGGGTCCGGCGGTGAGATGACTTACCCGCAGGCTATCACGGTCCTCTTGGGTGACAGGAGCAATGACTCTCCAGTGGGCCACGTGTATGACCAAATCATCTTGCTCGGGTTCTGCGAGCGACGCGGCTAAGCCAGCCAGGGCGTCCGCTTGTCCGTTCTGCGATCTTGGGACATGGGTGACCTCTGGCCGAGGAGAGAACTGGGCTATTAGGAGGAGGGTGTACTCCAGCAACGGTGCAAGCTCTGGCTTCCTGACGACGTAGTCGCCATTAACCTGTTTGATCACCAGCTCTGAATCTCCCTTCACATGTAGATGGGGAACATGGATCTCAATGGCCAACTCGAGGCCGGTGATGAGAGCCTGGTACTCTGCCTCGTTGTTCGTACAACCTTCTGACAGCAGGAACGAGTACGGCAGGACGGCTTGTGCCGGGGTAATGAAAACAATGCCCAGACCCACTCTGTTGAGCTTGGGGTCGTTGAGCCTTCTACCGGTGGGGATCCGGGAGGCACCGTCGAAATGCATTTGCCAACATGGGGCAGCATGATCGACTGAGAGGATCGTCTCGTCGGGAAAATCCAGGTCCAGGGATTGATCCGCAGAGGTTGGATGGGCAGATAAAAAGTCTGCCAACGCTTGTCCCTTATCGGCCTTCTGAGGCACGAACCTGATATCAAATTGCTAGAGAATCACCGCCCACCGTGCTAGTCGGCCAGTCAGCATGGGGCGGTTCAGGATGTACTTCAGCGGATCTACCCGAGAGATCAATTGTACCTCGTGGTGTTGGAGGTAGTGTCGCAACTTCTGCACAGCGAAGACGAGCGCAAGGCAGCTCTTTTCGATGGGGGAGTATCTCACCTCCGTATCGAGAAGCATGCGGCTAAGATAGTAGAGACTATTCTCAGTGCCCTCGTTATTCTTCTGGGCGAGCAGCGCACCGAGGGATCTCTCCAGGGAGGTCACATAAAGAACCAGCGGATTTCCGGAGACGGGTGGCATCAAGACCGGAGGTTGGAGCAGATACTGCTTGATTTCCTCGAAGGCGGCCTGACACTCCTCATCCCATTCGTAGACAGCGTCTTTCTTCATGAGCCGGGAAAAGGGCTTACACTTGCCGGCCAGATTCGCAATGAATCGGCGTATATAGGCTAAGTGGCCTTGCATGCCTCGTAGCTCTCGAATGTTGCTCGGGGGAGGCATTTGGCTGATGGCCTTGATCTTTTCCGGGTCGATCTCGATACCTCGGTATCTGACAACGAAGCCCAGAAACTTCCTAGAGGTGACTCCGAAGGCACACTTCAGCGGGTTCATCTTCAGGTGACAGGAACGGAGGAAACCGAACACTTTCTCAAGGTCTTTGAGATGGTCCTGGCGCTGGCGCGATTTGACTACAAGGTCATCTACGTAGCATTCCACCAATGTCCCGAGGATCGGTTTGAATATGCGATGCATGGCCCTCTGATAAGTGGCACCTGCATTTTTCAAACCGAATGGCATTACCCGGTAGCAAAAGGTACCCTGGGGAGCCCTGAAGGCAGTGGACTCCTCGTCTTCGGGGGCCATCTGGATCTGGTTATACCCGGAATACCCGTCCATGAATGAGAGGGCTTGGAACCCGGCCGTGGTGTCAATCAACAGCTCCGTTACTGGGAGTGGGAAGTCATCCTTTGGGCAGTGGCGATTGAGATCGCGGAAGCCGATGCAGACTCTGATATGCCCATTCTTCTTCCTGACCGGCACAATGTTGGCGAGCCATTTGGGGTACTGGACCTCCTTAATGAAGTTGGCTTTGATAATCTTGTCAACTACGGCCTCAACCATAGCACCGTGAGAAAGGTGCATTTTCCTGGGAGGCTGCTTGAACCCACGGTGTTTTACCGGGAGACCAAGGTGGTGGACGGCTACCTGAGGATCTAGCCCTGGCATCTCGTCGTAGCTCCAGGCAAACACATCGCGGTGCTGTTTGAGGAAGTCTACGTACTGCTGCCGCTCCTCAGAGGGCATGGCGGCACTGACCAATGTGGGTCTTGGATCTGCCTCGCTACCAAGGTTCACCTGTACCAGTTCATCAACCGTGGTAGAGACGCCTTCTTCAAAGGCTGGGGGAGCATCCTCCAAGTCTTCCTCCCCAGCCGTGGGGGAACATCCCACGACGGAAGATAATCCTGGGTTCTCAAAACCCGAGGGGAAACTGGTGCCGGCTTGGGCAGCAACGGTCATCATATCAGGAGACTCACTTGTCGTTGAGACCACAACAATAAATGCATTTGATCCGATCCCATCTGGCCTTCGGCCTAAGGGGCCACGCTTGATGATGTCAAAGCAGTGGTGACGTGTCGGCCCGAGTCGGTTGATTCCATCCCGGCGAAAGAGACACGTATGGCGCACCGCCGTTGCCATCAGCTTGACGTCCCAGTACCGTACAGGGGTAGGAGGTTCCGGGATGACCCGAGCTTGGTTGTTGTAGGAGTACGAGGTGATTTTCCGCCGTCGCTTGGACATGGGAACATGCCTTCCTTGAGTACCCGAAACAACAAAACATTGTCCCAGGTCGGGGGTCGTGGCCTCCAACCGGTGGATCGGGAGGATGTAGGCGTCGTCCATGCTTGCCCAAGGATCACTTGTGATCGGGGCGGGCTCATCCTTGCTTACCAGGATTTGCTTGTCCTTACTTTTGTAATAACCCGCATCCAGATAGCGGGCCTCACAAGAAGCGAAAGGGGACGCGTCTCCTTGGAGCACGCCTACTCGACCGTTGAGCGAGTACTTAAGGCACTGGTGATACGACGAGGGAACCGCTGCATGAAGATGGAGCCATGGCCTGCCCATCAATGCGTTGTAGGCGGTATCCTGAGAAACAACCATAAATTCGGTGCTGACAATTAAGCCACCGAACTGGGTCTTCAGATGGATCTTGCCGACCGGGGTTTGCTCTGTCCTGTCGTACCCCTGGATCCTGAGGTCAGAGGGAGTCAAATCACCTTCGGACAGACCCAGCTTTCGTAGCGTCCGGGTCGGAATTAGATTGATTCCAGAACCCGTGTCAACGAGGCATCGGCGGACTTCCACACCGTTGAAATGGCCAGTGATATACAGTGGGCGAATGTGCCCCTGTATAGGAGGGTCTTCATCTTCACCGGAGAACGAGATAACCGCTTGAAATTCGGCGCCTTCAATCGTCTCGGTATGGAAGGCTTCCGCAGCCGCCACTTCTGTCTCGAACTGGAGGGGGCTCCTTAGGGCCTCGGCAAGTGCCTCGCGCATTTCAGATGACAGGCGGAGGGCCTCGAGGATGGAAAGCCTCGCCGGGATGCCAGCCAGATGCTTCAGAACATCGTACTTTCGTGCCAAACGCAAACCTCTGCTTACAGGAGGTCGTTCGGCATTTGGTCGCACAGCGGGTCCGGCTGGCTGAACCGGCAAGTAACTAGTACTGGGTACATCTTGCTGCCTACCAGTAGAAGCCTGACGAGTAGTCGCCGGGTTAGGATCGGATGGCAATGGCTGGCCTGTTGCCGGGCAAGACTGGCTGTGATATGAACGAGGCGGCTCTCCCTGATCCAGCAACACGAACGGCGGTGGAGGTAGAGCCGAGGGTGCTGGATAGGTCTGCGCGTGCTGAGATCTGCGCTGAGCCTGCTGCCTGGTCTCGGTAGCATGCACGGCTTGGCCGCAAATGCCGGCTGACATACCTCGATGACCGGCGCAGTTGCGATTCCGCCGACGTTGACGTCGGCTGGAAACGTTGGGGTGGTCTGCCTGGGGTTCCCCCTCGTCGGGGGTCATATAGGGCTTTACCAGCTCCACGGTGTTAACCGAAGCGTACCCTTGACTATCACTCGAAGAGTCATCCACCGCTGGGTGGATTCTGGGGGGAATGCCCATTTCGGGAGGCATAAAGTCGCCGAGAGTGCGGGATGACGACGACACTGGCGGTGCACGTTGCTTCTTTTTACGTCGGCGCTGCTTGCCCTTTGGGGAAGAGGTCGACTGTGAAGATGATGTTGAGGCACCCACTACTTCTTCTGAAGGTTCCGACTGCTTCAGACGTGCCCGGATGATACCCTGGGAACGGACGACGGTTTTTTGAGCCATCCAGTCGTCGTATTTCTGGGACCCGCGGCTAAGGACCCGCTGCCACTCACCTTCGCCGTCGCTGCCGATTTATGATCCCGCAAAGACGCCTGCCACTTGCGTTGGCGCCGGGCCCAACATGACTGTGTTGTTGTTAACCTGGTCTTGAATCCAGTCTTTAAACACATAGCATCTCTTGAGGGTGTGCCCCAGGATTCGATGATAAGGGCAGTAGTTGGGGTGGTCGGTGAGATGCGCCTCTGCCGGCCTCCTGCACTCAGGCAAACGCACGATCCCTTGCTCTAGAGCACTTCGGAAGTAGCCAGGGACCTGATTTTCGTTAAACGAATAGGTATGGTACTTTATTTCTGGGTAAGGAGCCCTGGGGGCCTGGTCCTGTCGAGGGACCGGAGGGGCTTGCCGAGGAGGCGGCGCCTGGTTGTCTCGCCTAGGTGGCGGTGGCGCATTGCGCGGGGGAACCTGTCGGTTCTGAGGCGGTGGCTGCTGGGCAGGAGCCTGCGCTTGAGGCGGAGGACCCCTGCGGGGTTGCGGGGGTGGTGCCGCCGGTAGAAATTCCAGCTGCCTCGGGGCTTCTATTTGAGCCACCGCGGTGGGTTCAGCCCTGGCGGCCCTCCTGGCTGGGATCATAGGGGGCAGCAAACGCGCCTGGCTAGCCTGTTGCAGGGCCTCCTCGAGGCGCTGGGCCTTATCCGAGAAATCCCTGAACCCTCCAGGGTAGTTCTGGGTAATCAAGGAGGGTACCAGCTCTATCTTGACGTTTCCCACACACATCGTCAGTAATTGCTCCTGAGTCAGTGGCATATCGAGGGAATACGTAAGTCCTTTCCACCGGGCGATAAAGTCTGCAACCCGCTCATCAGGCCTCTGTTTGCACTTAAAGAGGTCCGCAATGCTGTTCTTTCGTGTGGTGGAGCTGAACTGATATAGGAACTGCCGGCGAAGATCTTCCCAACCGGTCACTGATCCGATGGGGAGCTGGCTGTACCAGACGAATGGCGGACCTTCCAATGTCTGTACAAAACATCGGAGCTTAGCGGCTTCTTGCTGAGCCGGGGTCCCCAGCATGGGGCCACACCTGGAAGAGAAGTGAGCCAAGTGCTGGGGTGGGTCCCCTTTCCCGTTAAACGGCGAGAAAGTGGTGTTCCCAAAACCCGGAGGCGCGGGCATATCATCCACCCACGCGGGGTAAGGCTTGCCATCCGGTGGGATCGCCACCTGCTACGTTTCCAACGCCTCGAGGCGTGCAGTGAGTGCCGCAATAAGGTCCTCCGGGTGGGGGTCCCTGTCTTGATGGGGATCCATAACCACAAGCGCGTTGCCAGGTTCTTCAACACGGTAGACGGCTTCGGCCGCTCGTGGGTCAACTGGCTGGACGACCTGCTGGGCGACTGGGGGAACCCGGGTTGGATTCTTCAGATTGCCCCGTCGCTCAGGGGGGTTTGGCGAGACGTATCGCGCCCTCTTTCCGTATGTTCCGGCTTCCGCCCTGTCCGTGACAGTAGCATGATCAGGGTTGCCCGGAGGCATCTCACCGGGGGGAAATTGTTCCTGCCCCTGCTGCCCCGGCCTGGGATTACCATAGTCGGGTCGCCGCTCTGCGGCGCGCTGAGCCAATAGTTCGTCAACCAGCCTCTTCTGCTCGGCAAGCTGCTGGCGCAACGTGGCCTTCTCAGGATCCTCGTCTGTCTTCTGCATAGAGGCGGACGGGTCAGAGTGCTTGACTATTCCGACATGCTCCTTACCCTTGCCAGTGCTTCGACCGAGTGCCAGTGACTCGGTGGGCACGGGGAGGCCTAGCAGGTTCCTCTGCTGACGGGTGACTCTCCCTGATGGGTCGAGTAGTGGCGGTACGCCCTCGGATGGTAAGTCCCCATCAAGGAACTCAAGCTCATCTTCCTTATCCACAACGTCGGCCATGTGGACTGTGACCCCCCTTGAGGGCATATCCTCGATGTCGCATAGCGAATCAGGCTGTCGTCGGATAGGGTCAAAGAGGAGAGCGGCGTAGCGTCCCCAGCCACGGACTTGCACATGGGGGGTGGCTTCCCTGACGATCTTGCGGAGTGCCTTGAAACTCTGAACGCATTTTCGTTGGAGGGCACTCTAGTGACCAGGCGACTCGGGGTGCTGGGCCACAAGGAGCGCCGATGCGTCAATTAGGAGGCACTGTTTGCCAATCTCCTCGAAGTGCTCTCGGCTCCGGGGGTACACTACCTGTTCCCAGCGAAGGCGGAAGTGCGTCGCCCACAGGGTTCGGCAAAAGAACCCCACTTCTTCAGGGGTAAGCGACTCGGGTACGCGGAAATTCAGTGCCGCCGTGGGCCAGAACTTTTCTGGGAAGTAGTCCGCTGCAAGAATACTCCAGAAGCTCCTGGGTTCGACCTCGGGGTTCGGCCCTACATTTCTCCACTCATCAACTGGGGGCGGCTGAGGGACCGGTAGCGGTACCGAGGCGGACCTCTGGGATAGAAAACTCGGCGGTGGAGAATACGGTGCGCGAGCAGACTGGCCACCGAATTCTGGGCCTTCCTCTGAAGAGCGAGGTGACCTGACCACAACGTCACGATAGGACGGGCTCACAGCCACAACTTCGGGTACGGGAATTGCCGTTACCGGTGTCCGGTCATGTCGTGGCTCTACCACCGTTGACCCCCAAAATAGCTCCTCGCGATCCCGAGTAGAGGTAGAGGGCGC
This sequence comes from Viscum album, assembly GCA_963277665.1. Lineage (NCBI taxonomy): Eukaryota > Viridiplantae > Streptophyta > Magnoliopsida > Santalales > Viscaceae > Viscum > Viscum album. The sequence continues at coordinate 1,354,843,630 of OY728142.1, read as the reverse complement.
TTCGGGTGACGATGGCGGTGACTGCGCGGTTGAAACCTGCGAAGTTCTCAAAATCTCTTCCTCCTGAATGTACCTGCGGAGAGAGACGGGAATCCGGTAGACCTCAAATTCTAGAAGAACGAGGCCGACGCGTCTGGTTCCTGCCCCAGTCCTTGATACGGAGGAGCTGGGAGAAGGTTCCATCGCTGAATCGTATTCCACTTCCGAATCGGAGAAGCGGGCTGGTTTGATTTCCCCCTGGACCTTCCCAAGATTATTCTCGTGGTGGTGACGACCCGCTCTTCTGCCCCTGGGTGGCTCTTCAGAATAGGGTTGACCCCTATCAGGCAGCCTTGGGGCGGCGCTGGCGCCGTGGCAGAGAGGGCCCCCTCTTGAGACAGCCGGGGTGCGAGGGGCACCAGGGCAATTGTCGAAGGGTACATGGAGAGGGCCGCCATGAACAGTACCCGTGTGGGCGGGGCCTCTGTTGGAACTGGCAGGAGCATGGGGAAGACCTCCATGGTTGATGCGAGTGGAGCGAGGCTGACCTTCACTCCTTGAGTTGCTGGGGCGAGGAGGACCCTCTCCAGTCGCGGAGAGGACGTAGGGGGGACCCCCACGTTGAAGAAGGACCGTATGGACGGTACCCTCACAAGGATGGACTCCATACCCTGTACAGCGGGGGCGAGAAATGTTTCCGCGCGGAGCATCACTGCCACGGGGCAGGTCTTCCTGTAGGATGGGGGCAGCACGAGGCATGCCTCCATGGCGAACCTCGGAGCGGGAAAGGCCCACGCTCTGTGGAGTAGTGGCACGAGGAGGACCTCCGTACGGGGTGGCATCACCGCGGGTTAGCTCGCGGCGATCACTTCTTTGGCCTGCAACCCGGAGAGTCAACCTAGCCTGCCCGCGGGGCGGTTGGGGTCTCGATCCTGGTTGGGCGAAGGGGTGCCCCTGCTCAATGTGGGCGGGGGCTTCATAATGTATGTCGGCGGTGGCTCGGGCCACTGTAGCTGGCGACGTGGACGCGGCTAGGCAAGCGTCCTCAGCCCGGGCCCGGTGCTGACGTCGGGTCAGACGGGCCGGTGCAGGTGGTGCAGGGACGTAGTCTGTCTGCACGTAGTCTGCCTGCCCTCCCTGCGGGGCCAGACGGTGGTGCTGACGTGGCTGGGCGGGAGCTCTCGCCTGGGGCCCCTGGACCGGGGTCCTGAGCGGGCTGAGCCGGACCGCGCCTGCCTCTTCGGGGTAAGGCGAAGAGTCGTCAAGGCGTTCCGGGGATAGGCTCCCGAAACGGTTGAATGTTGAGGTGGGGAGCAGGGGCTCCCTACGCGGCCTGTTAGGGCGGCATTTACGGCGGGGCCTGGAGGCCTCCAGGTCCAAGCGGGCCATATCCCTAGTCGGGATGACCCCTTCCTCCTCGTACCTGCGCACGAGGCTGTTGATCACCCTTCGTTGGATGACCTCTGATGGGGAAAGGGGACGTGGACGTCCCGTATCCCGTGATGTGGCAGCCGTCGTGGCGGTGGTGGCTCCATGTGGAGTGGCCGTCGTGGTGCTGCCCCTGCCCCTGCGCGGGCGATGAGCAGATGGTGACCGCATCTCTGAAGAAGCAACCTGGTTCCTGGCAAGCGAAAGGATCAATTCATCAGTACTGAGAGGAAAAGGATCGACGGCCAGTGCCCCAGCGCTCTTCCATCCCCCATTTCTGTGAAAAGGATCCACGCCAACACGCTGCAAAGCGGAGTGCCCCACGTTCTACTACCCCGAGTGCCGGTGAGTTTCACGACAGGCCCGCCATTTGCTTGGAAGGACCAGGCAACGGATATCTGAATCCGGTGACACGTCAATCTACTGGTGTCTCGAACGCTACTAATCTCCATGATGAGGAGAAGAAATTCACGTCGGGTTCACCATTTCTGTTTCCGATGCTTTCGCCGGGGCGCGCGCATCCGTCCGTCAGGCGGGGGGGGGGGGGGGGGACGCGCGGCTTTGTTGCCCCGCATTCCCGCTTTCCAAAGGCGGGCGACATTCGTTCCTTATTCAGGTACGTCTGCTCCTTTATCGAAACGGGATGATGGGATGTCGGTTCTTCCTCCTGTGGATTCCTCCTCAGAACTCGTCACCTAGTCCGGGTCTTCCTTATAGATTTAATACGTAGTTCGTGAAACTCTTCCCAGTGCCATGCTTCCATGGGTGCCAGTTAATTACGTTGCTCCTGTCGGGACATTCCAAAGGGTCCAGTCAGGGCAACAACCTTCGGTCAGGGGAGTAGTCACGTTGAGACGTCAGTAGCGTGTCTGGATGCTGGGGTACCTGGCATGTCTGTCTGTTATCCTTGATCACAAGGCTTCTCGAGGGCGTGGAAGCCCGAGGCATCCCACATCGAGCGCGGGGAATTACATGTCGTGGACACGTATCTGAGGTTTTCTTCAGCTTCCCGTGTCCAACACAGGGTATGCCGCGAGTTTAACGTCCAGCGGAGACGGATGAGGGTGATCAGAACGTCCCATAGAGACGGATCAGATTGGTGTATCGCATGGAGACGGCTATGGTCCCATAGAGACGGATCAGAACGCCCAATGAGGACGGATCCAAGGTGGTGCACTCCCTATAGGGGAAAAGGGTGATGAATCGGGGTGTACACAGAGGACAGCGACCCGGAGATATGACGGGACTTACACATGGAAAGTGGCCCAGGCGCCGCTAGGAGCAGCGAGGAGGTGGATGGCATGACTCCACCGGGATGTTGTGGCCCGGGTGAGAATCAGGGTGGGTGATGGATGGATGAATGAAGTAGATGAGGATGAAATGGGACCATCGCAGGGGCGACGGTGAAATTGGGCTTGAGCCTTGAGGAGGCTTCCTACGTATCCCTGTGGCAGGGAGTCAATGTCCGCGTAGTTCAGGTGATACAGTTTAACGTCATGCGGGACAGTAGTGAACCCTGACGTAAATAAACGACGGGTGGGCTTGAACCTCATGGAGGGTTCCTACGTACCATGCCTTGACATGGATCAAAGACTTCGTAGTTCAAGAGGTCACAACGGCTTACCACCGGACCAGAATGTAGTTTAACGTCATGCTGGACGAAGATAGAACACGACGTGGAGATTATATCTGGATAGCTGACCTAAAAGACTTGGAAAACACAACCAATTCCTATATGATCCATGTACCATTATTTAAATTCTCCGAAAATAGTTTTTTCATTTACCCTGTCAAATGGATGTTTTTCAGTGTCTTGATACACTAATATGTTGGTCGCCTGCTCCAACAATTGAGTCCCTACCCTAAAAGAAAATATCGAAACACATTACACTATTTCTCCATACCAATCTCCTCAACTCTAGGTCCTATGATAGAATTTTCCACCTATGATACGAATCTGTCATGACCCATCCCAATAGGGCCCTTGAAATGACTCCCCTTACCTATATCCAATAGGATAACAACTTGTGACTAGAACTAATTAGTAATTTTACTATCATGGGAGGAATTTCTTAAGAACCCATGGAAACACAAAAATCTTCAGCCCTACAATTTCTCAAATGTAACAAAAAAAACTATGGAACAAAAAAATGCATACAACTAAACCCAACCCAAATAGTACAATATAATGTAATTTGTGGAATGTAAATTGGTATTGAATACAGTCAAACAAAAAGAAAAAGACTACAAACTATAATTCCCAGCCTGTATGAAACAATGATGTGCAAGTACAGGTGCTCGTAGACGTAGGAAAACCTAGGCCTCCAAGGATATCTGAAATCTTAGTCCAGTCCTAGTCCTCACTAGGCATTGTTAAAAGGTCTCTCAACTTCATAAGACACAATAAAATTGGGAAATTCCTGTGAAGGGGTGAGTATAACAATTCTCATTATAGGACACCAGAATCCACAAATAAAAACACAATGTTAAGGTAGAATAATCTCTAAATATTATATGTATATTGAACAAAGAATAAGGGAAAAAACCTATAGATATACTTGATACAAAAAATTTGGTGAATAGGTAAGTAACAATTACCACATATCCACGCAAGGGATTCAGTTAGAATATTCTACAAAGCACTCGTCCCAGAGAACTCACTCCACGAGTCTGATGGTTCAGATGAAATATGTCTGAGAAGTATTGTTAATCATGGAATTATATAAGAGACATAGATTCACTGATAGATATGAAGAGAGAAAATATATAATCATTATGGGAGGACACAATCACGAATGAGAAATATCATGACACATGGGTGAGGATTACTGTTAGGGACTTGTAAAATACCAACAATCATCTAGATTCATCATTTATATGGAGGATAAAAATATTATTACATTGGTTTTGTTGATACCTTATTCTACCAAGTGTCAATAATGTAATTTGGATCTTCCTCTAGGCATATTTTAGGGATTTCAACACTATCTAGATAGTGCAGCTAAAGAGATCATACTCATGGGGATGGAAATGAAACATTTCATTCATGGGAATAAGAAAATGAGGAACATAACAAAACTGAACATTTCCCAGTAAGGGTGCAAAAAAAATATGAATCCATGTATAGAAATGTATAAAACGTGTAGAAGGGGTCACATGTTGTGTCACATGACATCTAGTACTACCCGTGTACAATGACCCGTGTTGAAGGAATTATATTTAGAAAAAGGTATAAATGGTGTTTAAGAGTGTGAAACAATGTGTTCCATTATATATGGAATAATTTTTGTTTTCTAGACTTGTGCATGTACACGGGTTCCACCCATTTCAACCAGACAGTGTACTAGTATATGGTTTGGTGTGTATATTTGGCCAAGTCTGGCCCTGTGGTAGAGTACATGCCTTGTAATCCACCATGTGTCCACATCTCTCTTCAAACACACATCATGTCAGTGTAAGGACCCACATGTTGTGTGAAAATGGTCACACATAGTGTTCATGATTCTTGTCTCCAAAAAATCCAACTCCCACTATGTTTCTCCTACACGTTGTGTCCTCCTTGTAACATGTCAGTTTTTTTGCCTTGTGAATCTCTAAAACCATAGCCACTGCCATGTTGATCTCACACAAAAGGTTCATCGTAGAACACTACATGTTATACATAAAAATATAGAAAAATTGTTCTTTTTTGCCTCACCTCAGGCACTCCTCTGTTCTTTGATCTGGTCATCCAATCATCGCGATACTATAGGTTTGTGGTTTTCTCAACATCCTATAGTAGTTTCTATTGGTTTCAAGCATGTTATCATCCCTATCCACCCACACAAAGATCTCTTGAAGAATGACCTTCTTAAATCTGAGATGATTCGTCTCCCACCATCACCATCTCACCTCTGCTCAGTCTTCTCAATGCTCGATCTCCAGTTTGGGATTGTGGCATTTAGAATCTAATTCGCAACAATACATTTCATGTTACTCCATGAACAACACAATGAACATGGGGGGAAATGGGAGATATTCAATAGTAAAATTGAGCAATGAACCTCCTTCATTGTTTTTCACAACATAGATCATCTCCCATTAGTTGGTTTAATAATGATAATAACAAATACTATTTTAATCATCATGAATAAATTCCTAGAATCAAAACCCTCAAAGGAATTGAAAATAAACACCCTCTCATTAGAATGAATGATCTGTGGATCAACATATATGTGGGATGATTTGTGTTTATCATTTAATTAACGAATATGGAAAAAATACAATATAACCAAACACCTACTTTAATTTAATTTAATAATAATTTATCTATTATGTTCATTGGAAAGGTCCCTCAAATTCGAGGTATGTTGATCCATCGATCCATCATCTCCCTCTAATGAGTTCTCTACCAATTATATAATAGAAGTCGTCAAATTTGAATGGGTATGTGGATAATCGTGTGGATTTCAAAAGTCATTTATTTATAGAGGAAAATTTAGTCAGTGTGTTTTTAAAAGAATTAAAATAAAACAAATTCTTAATTTTAATTTATTTCCTTTAAAATGTCTGAAAAATAATTTTTGAAGTTGACCCACTCCAGTCGACGTTAAGCCCCACATAATGTAATGTTGATTCTATGAACAGAACAGTGACCTTTAATTTATGTTCTGGACACCCATATTAATATTATTTCACATTTTTGGTAAAACCACTCATGAACATTATTCAAAATTGTAGATTATTTAAATCATTTATTTTGGGCACCCCGGGACATGGAATCACATGTTGTCACCAAGCCTGGTCTCATAATAATTCCATATTATATTTAAAATAATACCAAAAATATCTGAGAAATTAAAATAACATTCTCACCAAATCAATGGAATCTAGTGTTAAATATATAGTAGTAGAGTGTTATGACACTAGTTTAGGGGGACATGGAGTGTGATTTCCCAGAACTCTAGATACCCAGTTGATTGTCAAGGTATCATTCTAACATGAAATCATCAATGATTTTTTAGAAATATACCTCTTGTGGATTGTGATATAGGACATGAAAAAAATCTAGGTGATCATGTCAAATATTATTATCCAAAATTTTTAGAGATCTATAGTACCTTTGTCTATAAAAAATTGGAAGTAGGTAAGGGCCACAATGTCAGGCCCCAGATATGTAATTACAATATAGTTGACAATCTCATGTTAGTACAAGTATAGCTTAGGGCCATGGATTGCGACAAATATTTGTAGTTTATCCTACCCATGTAGAATATTTAACGGTGACTAATATATTTAGATTAAAATGTATAGATCTTCTAAACTAGTATCAACCTAATTCGAGGTTTTTTTCATACAACATTATGTATGTGGATATTACTGAATGTACTAGTCTATAAATTTATCAATTATATGGAGTGATTATTCACAAAACTCTAATAGGTATTTGATCAGAATGTGTAATTAATTTCGAGGGGTCCCTCGAGTGATAGGTAGTTAATATTTATTATAGATCATTCTTCCTCATGATAACAGTATTTAATTTCATTATTATGATGGAATTGTTTGCTATGTTTCACAATCATAATGATTATCATCATTGAAGGTTGACAATTACATAAATAGATGGTGATATCTATATAAACAAGGGACATCATGACACCAATGTTTGTTACGATGGACCAATGAATCATGGGATTTTTTGTGTGATAGTCTATATTGTTATCCCTTATCTGGAAGTTTAGTGAATTGAATGTAGAGATTTCACAACAATAGTTTATCATTTCATAGGTTTATTACATGATGATTTTTTATGTTACATTTATATATATGTTTAGTTTTATAATGATATAGTATTTGGATCAAAACCAACATCTTGTCATCCTTGCATTATATCTAATATTGAGTTGCAAGAGCCCAATTAGACACTATGGGACTCTGTTACTAAGAGTTCTATATGTCTCAAACACCACTGTGGAGCACTCCCATGATTTTTGGTAGATATGGAGGATGGGATCCTTAGTTTTTCTTCATATTAAGAAATATATAAAAACCTTATCATGATAAATAATTATATTTTAATTCATAAAGAAGACCACATAGACCATAATTAAAATGTGAGGGTCTTCATTACAATCGGTTTAAATATTGAATTCAATTAGGTATGAGTTATACCATTTTCTAGTCCTCATATTATAATCATTATTAGATTTATCTTGTACAACTTGTTGATCATATCATTTAGTCTCACGAAAGAGGAATATATATTCAAGGATTTGATGAATAAGTTCTTCCACACATATCTCTATTCATTAGTGGACGTGTTCTTGGATGGCATTTTGGTGCACTCTCATACTCGACAAGAACATGTAATCTATCATGATATCTTATTGATTACACTAAGAGATCCCCAATTCTATATTATGAAACCCATATTAAAACTTTCGATTGAAAATATTCACTTCGAGGTTCACATCATATCTGAAATGAGAGTATATGGGGACACAAATAATGTGAGGATAATACCTTCCTAGAATCAATTATTTGGAATATATAGTTTCTCTTGGATGGTAGGGAACATTTATTAGGAATTATCACACCTTGAAGCATGTTTTATTGGATTAAATATTAATGGTTTTATGATTATATGATATGAATCTAGCGATTAATCCTTTAATGATATGAATGTAATATTTACATAATCTATGATTATAATTATTCTAGTTCTAGGTAGATACTATATAGTTTATTGTGGTGAATTAGGTATTAGATTGGGAGAAATTTTGATGCATGATGGTAAAGTACTATTGTATGGGTCCCATTAGTTGAAATATCATGAATATAATTACCCAACAGATAGTATTGATATTGAAATTATGGTTTATGAATTACATGTTTGGATACATTATTGGAATGGGTACTACTTGTTACTGTTTACAGACCACAACAGTTTTAAATACATATTCACAATGTGTAAATTAATCCACATCAATATATGTTTGGTTGAGTACCAATAGTATATTATCATTTTACATGTATATCTATCATGTTAAGGGACTTCCACATTTTGATGCTCTGATATTGTATACTAAGACCTAATATGTTCTTGGGGACATTTACAAAAAAAATTGTATGGCCTTGATTTAAGATATTAATTTAGTGTTTTTGGATCATCTCAATAATTCAGTACGTGAATTTTTTTAGCAACTTATTCACATTTGTATTGACTGAATATTAGAAAGATTTTTAATCAAAAATAGTTTTTCCAATGGTAATGTGATGTATGTGAGTATTACAGACAAGTAATATCATGACCACATATGAGTTCATTCAAATTCATTTAAACATCCGGGATCCTAATTAAAAATAAAAAGAATCGATGTGGGATTCACATTCATCAACTGGGGTTGTGAAACATTGTATTACAAAAATGTACAGTGACTGAGTCTTCTTGTACATCTGAATGGGGATGAAAATAGAGGAATATGGTTTTGGTACATGATGATCCACCTATCATTTAGTGACGTAGGGTAACCTATGACTAGTGGTTCTTTTGTAATCCTGTCATATTCCATAGTGGAAATGGGATTATGTCACCCTATATTTTATTATAGGATTTCCATGTTCACCCCTGGGTTGTGACATAATATGGGTTATAGTTGATATGATCATGATTGTCATCAATATCATTCATATTTGGGAGACCATTATATTTGATGGGATTAGAAGGAATTATACCTGAGATAGTATTCATCATCATTAGGTTCCCAATAAATTTATCAAAAAAGGAAACCCAATTTACATCATTGCTTTGAAAGGGGTAAGAAATCATTGGGTTCATATGTACTGCTTAGAACAACCTATTAACCATAGGTTGATAGGAAATCTAGTAACATGATATTGGTGTTATATGAAATGAAATCGGAATGTTTCTTTGATTTTAAATTTTTATTAGATAAAATTGGACACCACTATAAATTCACATCAAATAACAGATTCCAATATATTTACCATATTAATAATTTTGAGGGCCATTATAGTAGGATGTGTTGGTCACCCATGTATAGGATAATCTTATTAGTGCTAGAGCTATGGTGAAACCATCATCATTTAGAGGAATCAATTAATGATCCACATATCATGAGGAATATGTCAACTATAATGTATATATATAAATATTATGCTAGATTTCATTTATGACCTCTATACGTCAATGATATGGATTGGTTATTAATATCTTTTTTTTCCAAATAATGGGACACAACAAATTTATAGACCAGTTATGTTATCAACTAAATTAGATAAACATTTTTTTGGGATTATAAATTGTTTGATTTGTTTATTATGAAACAGATCCTTCTCAAATATGCATGGCCATTCAAGAAAATATTCACATTTCTTATTTGTGAATTTACAAATCAAAATATTATCATGTTATTTATCTTAATGAGGTTTAGTTGGATAGAAATATTTCATTTGTGGATAATCATATATGTATAGTTTGTTGAAGCATGATGGAATAATGAGGAATGTCAGTTTCTCAGGTTTAGTGATAATGTATCACAACCATGTGTAGGAAAAACCATGGAGTGATAGTCTGTATTACATGCTCAATGGAAAAACATGTCTACTCTAATGATTTGACACAAACTGAAGGGAAACATGGGGATATGTTATTTAGTGTGGGGGGGGGGTTATGATATTGGGTTAAATCATTAGGTATGAAATAATTAGATGTAAATTTTAATCTATTTTTTTACTACTGGTTTGATAGTGTTTTTTCAAATGTATTAGAGTATTTGTCGCATTTTCATAGCCCAAAGTCCCTACTTTATGAGGAAATAGGCGTGGTAGATGTATTATTAAAAAAATTGACCTCATGATCCATGGTTCTATGAGAAAATATTGGTTGTTATAGGGAGATACATTATATTTTCATGGAATAAAAAAACCATGAACGAAGACCATATAAGGGGGTTACCCTCTTTATATTTATAGAACACGGTAGGTGTACTGTATGGAAAATAGTGTGGACAAATATAGTGCACATATAATTATTTAAAAAATAATAATTGTATCATTTTATACCATTAAAATTATCTTACATTTTTCTTTTAGTATTAGATAACAACATCCCACTTCCATTAGAATCTCCCCTAGGAGATGAAGAATAGTATTAAATATATTTTACTTATCCACACTCTATATCACCCATAGTCAATCATGTTGTGTCACTATTTACAGTCTCATAATTCTTCTCCATTACATTATAATTTTATATTCCCATAATCATTTTTACAATTTTGAGATCTATTATGACTAATTTTTGAGGTGTTATTCTACATATATTATAACATCTATTCTATAATAATTAAATTAAAAATAAAACACAAGGAGTTTTGTACCGCCATATGATAGGTTGTGTAATTATTTTCCCTAAAAGTTGTGATACATGTAAAAATTGTAATCATACCTTCAGAAAAAAATTCATTTCATCCCCACTGAACTTTTATTTTTTAATAAATTAGTCAACCATTGTTATAAATACTCCAATATACCCAAAATTATAATTATTGAAGGTTGATGATGATGAATGAATCTCCCCTATAGTTGTTCTCATTATGTATTATTTATTCATATACCATCATTGTTACCCAGCCACCATAAGAAGTGGGCTGGGATAGAATTTTTTTCCCATGTAAATAAATTAAATTGAGAATCACTGATTGAATAAATTTGAATGTAATGGAAATATCAGTTCACTATGTTTACAATTTCCAATGATGATATCTTAAAGGTATTAAATTGAAAAAATAAATGTTATGAATGAATTATGTGGTGGTTGTATCATGATGAATTGTTTTCCTAGGAAAATGAGATTATAAGAAATTATTTATGTATTCCATATCGCTAGGAAATTATAGTGCGAATTATATATAATATTATGGAAACATTGATTTGTAATGTCTTGAGCTCTATATAAATATTTTCCATCACAACCCAATGTATATAACATTATTAAGTGATTCATTTTTATTGCCTAAAATATCAATTGAACTTTATCAATATCCTGAATTGATAAATTCATTTCTACAACACTATGGACTCATCCATTAATTTTAAAATTATTATAATTCCATGTTCTATCTCCATAAGTTATTATTAATGTCTTATTGTATAGAATTCCACTGATTATTAACATGGAAGTCAATTTGGATCATCCCAAAGATACTGAATGAGCACTGTCATGGGTTCCCTCACATGATTATTGTGATTTTGGGGTACTTAGGTGCAGTAGAGTGGCTGACAAAGGTCATCTCTCAAAGCTGGAAGTGAATTAAAACAAATTTTTATAGGTATTCTAAAAGTAAAAAAAATAGAATGAAAACACTGCTTGAAATAATTGGTACATGTTATAGTTTATAAAAATAGAAGAGGTTTCTGGGAAGAATATTGTATTTTTTTAGTTTTGAAATAAATTTCGATTAAAATTACACAACAAGAAGATGTTTTTAGACAATATTTAAAATATGTAATCGATCTAACTATACCTCTTCAATAAATTATTTATCATTTTCATAAAAATTAACATCCACTAAATTATTATCCCTTAAATTTTTAACCCACAAACCCTAGGAGAATTAACCTTACCAAAAATATGAATTGAATTTAACCCTAGGCTTACTTCGGAACATGCAATCGCAACACCCTACTTTGATTGATGTTATAAGATTAGATTATAGTCAATGGTAAATTAAGGCCCATTTCCCCTATGTAAATTATAATTAATTAAGTTTAGGTATTATATTTTAACACTAAAAATTGATCCTGCATGGTTTTGTATAACCGATTAAGTTCACACTCTCACAATTTACACTAAATCTCGTCCTCGCGTGTTTTTGTGTTAATTGATCAATTTCATTCATAGTTTCAATTAAATTAAAAACTCAATTAATTTATCATATTATGTGAATTAAAATATATCATTGCTTCAAAATAAATCAATGAATAAGGTAAGGGATAGATCAATTACAAAAAGACTACTCTTCCATGGGTGGCGTAATCATTGATGAAGAGAATTGAATTTGAAACGGTTTATAATGGATATAACCCAAAAATGATTATACTCAAGAATTCCAGCCCAAAGAGGATGATTAATAGAAGAGTAAATTTTAATAAAACATAAGAAAATTTATTATGTAAAAGAAGAACAATTATGTTTAAAACATAAATGAAAATATTACAACATGAATAAGAGAAGGAGGATTCGATGAGGGGACGCTTGTTCTAGAGATACCCCTCTTACAATTGTTGGATGATTCAGGTGAAACCAATTCTCCTATACCTCTAATATCCTAATTCATGTACCCACCATTATAAATGATAAAAAAACTAATTTATTGAGGGGAGGGGAGTAGAGGTCAGAAGTGGTTTCAAGTGTGAATGTGGAAATTCTGCCAAATATTTTAATCCAACTTTCACCGACAATTTTACCACTGAAACGCATGAATAAGCTCTTCTTCCATAAGTATATTATGTTCCGATATGTTTCCTCTATCTCCTCACAAAAATGCATTCAATAAAAGCACATATGAATTAGATATGAATGAAATACAGAAGCTTATCCATTCTGGCGTGTCCATCCCACCTTTGACTTTATGGCCCAATTACTCCATCCAAATGCATTCTTTTGATCTAGTTTCCTAAATAAAAGTTGTATCCCGTGAATTAAGGAACATAGTTACAAATTATTAAGTTCAAATAATTCAAATAAAAATAATTATTATTGAAATACTACAATGATTTTGAAAGGGTAAAACTGAAATTTTCATCAAATAATCTAATGAATGATCAAATACCAAATACCATCTAATTGTACATATTTAACAAAATGTGAGGAAATTATATCATTTATTATCAATAAAATATTCAATAAAATAGTGGTTTATCAACTCCCCCATACATACCCTTGTTCACTCCCGAGAAAAACCACATATCAAATAAACCTCAATATCAAATGAAAATAAATTTTGTAACACATATCATTGGAATCTATCAATTACACACCATGAATAAAACTATATCATGACTCATAAAGAACCTTATTTCATGTTCTCCATTTATATCATTCAATATATTTCCACTTCATTTATCTTCCCATGAAAAAACACTTACCTTGCTTGAATTTTCTCTCATCACTCAAATATCAAATTTTTGCAATGTCTTTCTCATTCAAACTTGTACAAGGGTCACCATAGCCTTGATAAATTTTTTACATCACCACCCTATCTGAGTCAAAGACATATGTTTATCATGAGGAATTTTTAGGGCTATTTTTTGGCTTTCGGTTGGAAGGATTAAGGTGTGAAAATTTTTGAGGATGAATGAAGAGGGCTTGACTCTTTTTTAAGCAAAAGTGCATTAATCTAATTTTCACTTAAATATGGTCTTATCCTCAATCCCCATAGTATAAATTCTTCTCCATTGTCATGAAAATTCATAGAAAGTTTAAAGAATTCATCATTTCATCATAAAAATATCAATCTTCTCAAACATGATTTTCTTGAAATCTCTAGATAGACATGACATTCCCCCTCTATTAAAAAGCTCCATAAAGGCACAACTTCTTCTATCATGAAATCTCCAGAAAGGAAGAAATTTCAGAATAATGTTTTTCAAATACAGAAAACTCATATCTTCATAATTTAATTTTTCTCCCGAAGTATCACAAATTGTGGTAGCACAACACAATACAACACCCCCCACACTTAAGCTCAACTAGATTATGAAATTTTACTTCAAGAGTTGGTTGGATAGGGGAAATTGGCTTGTAATGTGGATTACCTAACAGGTTCTTCATGGTTTCTAAGGGATAAAAAGATTAAAATTTGAAGGAATTCCTTTATAAAAAAGGATTTTTTTGAAATATGGGCTTTAATACCAATCAAATGCCTCAATCATTTAAACATAAGTACCTCAAACACTCATGTTTTGAAAGGAATAAATCAAATTCTGGTTAAATCAAGCATGGTTTGGATCTCTAAAGAAGTGAAGTGAATATATATAATGAGAAAATAATTTTTTATAATCCTCACATGAATTTGATTTCAAATATAATGACATTGAGTTGTGTCATGGGATTCAAAATTAAGTGTACTTTTCATGAAATTACTAAATAATTGAACATAAAACAGAGTCATTTCAACATTCGTTTAATCTTATCATTGAAGTATAAATTGATTCACTTATTTATATGGATTTAAAAATTGTTTTTGACAATCAATATAGCTCAAAAGTTTAAAAACACACAGAAAATTGAAATATAAACACACAAAATTTAAAAAACAGACTTTTTTTGTTTTTTTAATAGGAAAACAATTGAAATTACTAAAATAAATGGTTCCCTCCCTCAAAAATAAAATATTTCATCATCCTAAATGTGAACCCATGTGATGATATATGAACATGAAATTTATAATTTTAAATAGATCAATGAATAAAAAGGTTAATGGGTTAGGAACAGCCGGATGTGCTCAAGTGATGATGGGGTTATGCTGTGTGATATAATACACTACATCAGTAGGAAGTCCCACAATGTATCTCTTCAAAAATTTCCCATTGATTATAAAGATCCTTCGTGTGTCTCCTTTTGTGATATACACTGCTCCGTAAGTAAAAACATTAGTCACAACAGAAGGACCTAACCATCTGGAACGCAACTTATCAGGCATCAGCTTTAGTCGTGAACTATAGAGAATGATTTTCTCTCCAACATGAAACTCCTTTTTTGGATCATTCTATCATGAGATGATTTTGATTCTCCTTGTAAAGACTTGAGTTCTCATATGAAGACAATATAATCTCCTCAAGCTCTTGAATTTGCAGCTTCCTTTGGATTCCATCTTAGGCAAAATCCATGTTGCGTTTCTTTATAGCCTAATATGCCCGAAGCTCAACTTTCACGGGGAGATTATATGATTTCCCAAAAACAATCCAAAATGGGGACATACCAATGAGTGTCTTGTATGATGTCTTATACGCCCACAATGCATCATCCAAGAGTTTCCTCCAATCCTTCCTATTTGGTTGCACGGTTTTCACTAGAATCTGTTTCAACTCACGATTTGAAACCTCAACCTGTACATTTGTTTGGGGGTGGTATGGTGTCAATGTTTTATGTGTAACCCCATACTTACGAAATAGGGAAGCCAAATTAATATTGTAGAAATTTGTCCCTTGGTCACTGATGATTACCTTCGGTAATCCAAACCTTTATAATATTTGGGCTTTGACAAATTCCCCCACAACCTGAGAATCATCAGTCCTTTTGGCCTTATCCTCTGCAAATTTACTCACATAATAAACATCAACCAAAATGTACAAAAAACTAAAGGAACTAGGAAAAGGACCCCTAAAATTGATTCCCTATACATTAAAAATCTCATTGAATAGTATGGGATTTTTGGGCATCTCATGTCTCCTAGAAATTTTCTCAGTGTGTTGGCAATGAGAGTATGACTTACAAAACACATGGGTATCATGTTATAAGCTAGGAAAATATATTCCATAGTCCAAAACATTACTAGCTATCTGTTGGGGTCCAATGTGTCCACCACAAGCAAGTGTATGGAAAAAATGTAATATAGACTCCAAATCGTGACCAGGAACACACCTCCTGATAACGTGATCACTACACATGCGCCAGAGGTTTGGATCATCCCAAAAAAAATACCGAGAGTCACTTTTTAATTTTTGGACTTGATGATTCATTAAATTTGTAGTGATTTCCAAGGCAACATGGAAGTTAACTAAATCTTCATTCCAAGGATGCGTACCTAAAATGGAATAGAGATGCTCATCGGTGAATGTGTCTCGAAGTGGTACCTAGTCCACGTTGTGATCCTCTAGTGTGTGAGTAAGCCTACTCATGTAGTCTTCTAGAATGTTTTCTGACCCCTGTTTTTCCTTTATCTCAATATCAAATTCCGGAAGTAGGAGCATCCATCAGATCAGCCTTGGCCTTGCATCTGGCTTCTTCATGAGGTACCTCAAAGATGCATGGTCCGAAAAAACAACTACTTTAGATCCCAATAAATATGAGTTGAATTTATCTATTTAATATATAGCAATAAGAAACTCTTTTTACATGGTTGTGTAGTCTGATTGGGATGAATAAAGTGTCTTCGATGCATAGGTGATCACATGTGAACATATCTCCTCCCTCTGATATAAGACAACTCGAGCCGCTAAGTTGGAGGTGTCACAGATAAGATCATAAGTAATCTCACACTGTGGAGGTTATATGATAGGTGGAGTGGTTAGATACTTCTTTATCTCATCAAAGGATGTCCTGCAAGAATCATCAAACACAGAATCAGAATCGTTTTGAAGTAATCCTGATATAGGAAGAGCAATCTTACTAAAATCTTTTATGAAGCGCCGATAAAATCCTGAATGCCCCGGGAAAGATCTAACATAATGAACACATAAAGGATATGGTAAGGATGAAATAATGTCTACCCTAGATATATCAACCTCTATCCCATGTTTTTACACTACATTCCCTATGACAATGCCATTCTCTACCATGAAATGACACTTTTCAAAGTTCAGGACCAGATTCATTTCAATACAACAATTCAAGACCCTTCCCAAACTGCATATACATTCATAAAATGAAGACTCATACATTGTAAAATCATCCATAAATACCTCCATGCAGGTCTCAATAAAATCAGAAAATATACTCACCATGCATCTCGGGAAGGTAATTGGGGCGTTTCAAAGTCCTAATGACATCCTTCTGTAGGCAAACGTACTGAAATGTCAAGTGAATGATGTTCTATCCTTATCCTCATGAGAAATAAGAACGTGATAATATCCATAAAATCCATCCTAGAAACAATAATGTCTTTTCCCAGCAAGTCTCTCATGTATCTGACCAATTAATGGGAGGGGGAAATGGTCATTGCGAGTGGAATTATTTAGATTCTAATAATCAAAAAACACATGCCAACTATTTTTCACCCTTATTGGAACTAACTCATCTTTCTCATTTTTAACATCAGTAACACCACTTTTCATAGGCACAACCTGAATAGGACTAACCCACTGAGAATACGAAATGGGATAGATTATATTTACCTCGAGCAATTTTTCAACCTCTTTTTTAACACCCTTCAGAAGGGTTGGATTGAGTCTCCTTTTCGGATGCCTCTCCGGTATAGCCCCTTACTTCCAAAGAATACAATGCTTGAAAATGGAGGGGATAATACCTGAATTTTCAGCCATGGTCCACCAGATTTCCCTGATGTTCTCCCTCAAAAGATTCAAAAGTTTTTCTTCATGTTCAAAAGGGATATTGTTAGCAACGATAACATGTAATTTCTCACCACTTAAAAAGTATGAGTTTTTGAGATTTGGTGGAAATGGCTTGACTTCCAGTTTAGGGGGGAGGTGTATGTATGGATACATAGAAGGAACTGAAATTTGTGCGCAAAGAGAATTAGTATCAGAATACACATCATCAAAATCAAAGAATAAAGCATCAAATCAATCAGCATACTCAACAACCATTTCATAATTAGAGTTAACATGATCAATATTAGAATATAATTCCATTTCAAAATCAAATATAAGAGAGTCATTTTAATTAGAAATAGTTGTGGATGTACTCTTAGACATCAAACTAGAACCAATACTAATAATATCCCTAAGCATTGGAAAATAAAAATCCACGTGGTTTTTACTTGGTGGTTCAAAATGGAAGATAAAAAATGTAGAATTAACCCTTAAGGAGTACTTCATGGAATCCATAACATTAAATATCACACCTTCATCCCCAAATTCCATGGAAAGTATACCCTCATTGACATTTATGATAGTTTTTGCAGTTTTAAGGAAGGGTCTACCTAATATAATGGGAGCATGAGAACTTACCTACTCATCCTCCATTCTATGCATGTAGAAATCTGCTGGGAAGATCATGTCTCTTACCCAGACAAATACATCCTCAAGGACTCCCACTGGATATTTCGTAGCTCTATTTGCCAACTACACCACTACTCTTGTCGGTTTCTTCTCACCAACCTACAATGAAGAGAATACAGAGTGAGACATCACATTTATGGAATCTCCTAAATCTCAAAGTGCATTAGAAAAGTGTAAATCCACTATGGTGCATGAGATGGATAATTTCACTGGATCCATTAACGTTTTGGCATTGTTATAGTTGGTGTAATGAGTTCTGACACATTCCTTCCAAGATTTATCCTCTCATTTCCCTTGAGCCCTCTTCGATTGGTAAAATGATCTTTTAAGAATTTGGCATACCTTGGGATATGATTGATGGCTACAAGTAAAGAGATGTTCATCTCCACATGCTTGAATGTATCGAAACCTTATTTCTGCATTTCTTATCCATCCATTTTCTTGGTTTGAACAACCCTATTTGAAAATGGAAGAGGTTTAGGAGGAACAACATCAATCTTTTTCTTACCTTTATCTTTCTCCTTAGGTTTCTCATGAGTTTGTATGGAATGGGGATTCTCCTGAGTTGAGGTGAATCCTGGAAGAATGATAGGTGGAGAAGCATCAGTTGTCTGATTCCTACTTCTCAATCTAACTGCACTAACATTCCCCTTTGGATTGAGAGTAGGTTGGGAATGAATATTTCCATAATTCTTACTTACCAGTTCATGAAGGGTAGTGGCAATATGTCTCATTTGAGTCTTAAACTCCCACAACTCCGAACCATGACTCTTCATATCATTCTGTTGGTAATGAAAAATTTGTTTCAAAAGATCCTAAGTGTTCGAGTATTCCTTTGGTTAAGAATTCCCTTTTTGTTGTCTTGTTGATTATTGATATTGAAATCTCATTTGGGGTTGTTGGAACCCTTGGTGGTAAGGTGGAGGATGCTTGATGTTTGGTTGAAAAGGGGGAATTAGTTTTTGTTCAGATCCATACCTCATGTCTGATTCATCCTTTCACTCTTGGTCGTATGTTGGATAAAACTTTTTTAGGGATATAGTTGTTTTTGTTGCTGCTAATATGGTCTCCCAGGAAATACTGATGCAAAATCTTCTGTTTCTTGGAGTTGTGCACAACATCCAGTTGGGTGGCTTGTCTCAGTGCAAATACCACAAGGGCCTGAAGGAGGGGGTTGGGATGAATTTTGTTCCAATGCAATCTATCTCACCATAGTTTTCAATTATTCCAACATGGTATCCATCAAATGAATTTCAATATAAGATGGACTTACCTGATGTAGTCTCCTGACATGTGATGTACCTCAATCGCCAAAAAGTTGCTTTTTTGGCCATTTTGTCGATCAGCGCACGTGGAGCTACTGGTGTCTTGTCCACCAATGCTTCTCCTACTGCGGCATCCACCATGCTTCTCTCCATACATGTGAGTCCTTCATAGATGTTTTGAATGAGGAGTTTTTCACTGATTTGGTGATGTGGACAGCTTGCACACAACTTCTTGAATCACTCCCAGTATTCATACAATGACTCCCCTTGTGCTTTCTTGATCCTCGAGATCTCCTTACTAATAGAAGTGGTCCTCGATGTTTGAAAAAATATCAGCAAGAAAAGATGTTTCAGATCATTCAAACATGTTACATTTTTAGGTTGTAAATAGTACATCCAATCCTTTGCAGCTCTGTCAGGTGAAAATGGGAATGCTCTTAATTTAATTTGATCATCAAATACATTTCTTAGTTTTTGGGTTGATAAAACCACATTAAATTATTTCAAATTTTTATTGGGATCCTCACTAGAGGGGCCATGTAACCTTAGAAGTAAGTGAATTAACCCAGATTTTAGTTCAAAGTCTGATTCAAGATTTAGGTATGCAATGCAATATGGTTGATAGTTAATATCTAGTGAAACAAGTTCTCAAATAGTTCTATTAAGTTCTTTTACATTATTTTCAGCCATTGGTTCTTGTTTTTTTGTTGAATTGGTATTTCTTCCAATTTCAATATACTGCTATTTTAGTAATTCTCCAACTGGTTGAATGTTGAAACTTCTCATAGACTGAGAATGTCTGATTCGTGCCCTAAGGCTACGTTCAATCTCAGGTTCATGATCTAAGAGATCCTCGGGATAAGTTCATTTCATAAATCAAATAAAAATGTAAATAAATAAATTGAAAAAAAATAAAATAGAAATAATAAGTTTGAGTTGATGGTCCAAAAATAAGTAGAAGAAAATAAAAGAAGAGGATAAAAATTAGATTAGTCAAATAAGGAAGAAGGAAGAGAGGAAGATAATAAAAAGTAAAATAAAATAAATACAAATAATTGGTTGTAATCATTACTTGACTCCTTGGAAAAAGAACCAATTTGAAAGAGCACTGTCGTGGGCACCGTCAAATGATTAGTGTAATTTTGGGGTACTTAGGTGCAACAGAGTTGCTGACCAAGGTCGTATCTTAATGGAGGAAGTGAATTAAAAGAACCTTTTTGAGGCATTAAAAAATAAAATAAAAGTTAATGAAAACACCTCACCAAAGGATGTGGGTTGGTTATAATTTATCAATCTAGAAGATGTTTTCTGAAATAACATAGTATTTTTTTGTATTTAGTTTTCAAATGAATTTCGATTGAAATGACACAACATGAAAATGTTTTTTTACAAAATATTTAAAATACATAATAGATCTAACTCTACCTATTCAATAAATTATTTATCTTTATAATTTAAATTAACATCCATTTAATTATTATCCCTTAACTTGTTATCCCCCAAACGCTATGAGAATTTAACTTGCCAAAACGATGATGTGAATTTAACCCTAAGCTAACTTCGGAACATGAAATTGTAACACCCTGCTTTGATTGATGTTCTAAGAATAGAATATGATCTGTGGTAAATTAAGGTACATTTCCCCTCTTTAAATTAGAATTAATTGATTTTAGGGATTGTATTTGAACAATAAAAATTGATCCCCTATGGTTTTGTATAACCGTGTAAGTTCTCACTCCCACAATTTACACAAAATCTCATCCTCACGTGTTTTTGTGTTAATTGATCAATTGCTTGATTAGTTTAAATTAAATTAAAAACTCAAATAATTGATCATATTATTTGAATTAAAGTATATCATTGATTCAAAATAAATTAATGTAGAAGGTAAGAGATAGACCGATTACTAAAGGACTACTCTTCCATGGGTGGCGTAACAATCGTAGAAGCGAATTGCATTTGCAACTGTTTATAATGGGTATAACCCAATAATGCTTCTAATAAAGAATTCTAGCACAATGTGGAAGATTAAGAGAAAAATAAATTTTAATAAAACATAAGAAAATAGAATAAGTAAAATAATAACAATGATTTTTAGAACACAAATGAAAATATTACAACATGAAGAAGAGAAAGAGGCTTCGATGAGGGGATCTTTGCTTCAAGAGATACCCCTCTTACAATGGTTGGATAATTTTAGTAAAAACAATTCTCCAATGCATCCAATATCCATTTTCACGTCCCCACCACTACAAATGATAAAAAATATAATTTATTGAGGGGAGGGGAGGAGAGGTTATAAGTTGTTTCAAGTGTGAATATGTAAATTCGTCCAAATATTTTAGTCCAATTTTCACCGCCCATTTGACCACAGAAAAGCATGAGTCAGCTCTTCTTCCAGTAGGATCATATGTGAGAATATGGTTCCTTTATGTCCTCCCTTTATATAGGATCAATAAAATCCCAGATGAATGAGTTATGGAAGAAATATAGAAGCTTCACCATTCTGTCATGTCCAGACCATCTTTTACTTTATGGCCAAATTACTCCATACAACTGCATTCTTTTGATCTAGTGTCTTAAATAAAAGTTGTATCCCATGAAGTAACGAAACCAGTTACAAAATATTTTGTTCAAATAAATCAACTAAAAATATTTATGATTTATATACAATAGTGATTTTGAAATGGTAAAACTGGAATTTCCATCAAATATTCAAATGAATGATCTAATCCCAAATACATTCTAATTGTACATATTTAACACAATGTGAAGAAATTATAAAATTTATTATTAATAATATATTCAATAATATAGTGTTTTATTAGATACATAGTACTTGTTCCCTAGATATCATCATAGTTATATTTATTGGATTTTATTTTTTCTGGTTCATCCCTAGATTATTCACATTTCACATTTTCTAGATTGTATGTGTTATTTTTCATATTTTTATTGAACCTATTTGGTTATGAATAACATAGATACATCATGGTTCTTGTAATATTTTTTTTATCACATGTTAGTTTATTCCAAGACCATCTTACAGTGAATTATGTAGGTGTGGTCAGGTGGGTAACCTATTATAACCTAATTCAAAATGGATAAATTTTTAACATCTTAATTTATTATAATACTAATACAATATTAATATTTCATTGTCTACCTAAATAATAGTAGATGTAATTCGGTGGTTTTATACTATTTTTTACTCACACCATATTTATGACACTCACTAAATCCCTTATAGTAATCATGGATGTACGTATGGAAAATGGGAAACACTAAGCTATGTAAATTTGATTTATGTTTGAGGAAGGACCATATGAGATAAGAACTGAGCTAGTTCTCATTATTATAGTTTACCCAAATTTTGGGATTTTTATAGTATATTATTTATATGCCTAAATCCATTATTTTCCTTTTATCTACCATTTTTATAATCGATATCATATCATGGTCATGTTTTTAATATAATATTTGAGAATAAATTGTATAATTATTCCTATTTATATGATATAAATCTAATTCAATGTTATTGAAATAGTTATTATATCCTTGTTTCATCAGTTATATATTATTTTGTTCCACTATGATAATTAGGTTATAATCTCCCCACCATACCAACATAGACCTAGGATTATAATTGAGATTATATGGCATAGTGGAAGGTATTCTTGAGTACATGTGGACAAGTAGGTTTGGATTCTTATAATTAAACTAGGTTTTGTAAAATGCATCTTATAAACCATTACATCATTATTATATTAATTGAAAATTGTAGATATTATTTAAAATTAAAATATTTGTAACAGAAATGGTGACAGTTCATTTAAATAAAGTGAATATGTTATTTTATTTGATATATTAATATTAATTTTTCTTTTAAATCATCCACCACGACTTATTATGGAGATAGATAAAGTTGGTGTTATACACAAACACATAAAAATTGAAATCGTTATGTGGTAATAAATATATAATTTTTACAATTAAGAAAGAACGTATTTACCCTATGAATTACATACAAACTAAAATATCTTATGATCCACTATAAAAAAACATTATAGAAAAATTAGAAATGGTTATCATTCAAATAATGAAAAAATAAATCCCCTATTATTTTTATAATGATTAATCTTTTAAAAATATTATAACTAGTGGGAAATCATTAATATCAATTACACACACCAATAATGTGATGATTTTGTCATCAAACACAAAAACAAGCATATTATCCTCACCCTATATGATTATTATCCATCTTCACCCTATCTATTTCATTGAAATTCACATCTTCATTTAATCTCATAGTTTGATTAATCATGTAACACTTGTAATTTATATCATCTTCAAATATTGAAACATACTAATTTTATTATAAAAAATAAATAGATTCAAAAATTCATGGTGTGTACATCATCTGAGGGTGACATTATATTTTAAAAATTTATAAAATCAAATGCAATGAAAACAAAGATTAAATTTTGAGAAATTTTTTTTATTAAAATAATTGTTTCATTATTCAACATTAAAATAAATTGTGAATTTTAATTATGGAAAAATACATTTTCAGTAAGAACCATTCTGAATATTAATTTATTAAAACAAATAATTAAGGCATAATTTCATGTTATTCTTTGAATTATTGTATTACATTAATTCGATGATCCCTGGTCATTTCCTGATTATGTATCATCATGAAAAAAATGAAAACTATCTTAGTGAAACAAGAAATATCATAAAACCTAAAATGAATAAAATTATCACTTTCTCCCTACTAGGATGTGTATAATATATCATGTGATCATGAAAAAACATAATCGCTACTATTGTTAAATCATGTTTAAATAGAAAAATATTTTAATATGATTTAATATATAGAATGAATTATTCAACAAACCATCATGAACTATTTGATTATGTACCAATACTCAAACGACATGTTCAAAATAGTGTATAATTTTAAAAGGTCATACTAAATTATCATAATCACTTCATTGAAATACAGGTACATGTCAATCCCTTTCAAAAACTATCACATAATAAATTCAATTAGTTATATTATTAGGCATACCAAAGAATTAAAATAATTTTTTTTTGTTTAAAATTGTAATAACCATAAAATGATTTATTTTTTTGGATATATCATTTTAGGTATACCTAATTGTCCGTATAGTTTTCATGAACGATCTTATAAAGGGGAAATATATTATACGTTGTTCAATTAAATAACATAATAGTTACATAATGATAATTAATTCCATTATTTTATCATGTATCAGAGAGATAGATTACCCTTTTCCATTCATTGTCATCTTTATATTAGTTGGTAAAATGGTGATAGACATGTTTTGATGAATAATATAAACATAATCCCACATTCTAATTAGTTTTTTATTCTATATTCGATATAGGTGTATAATTTTAGTGATATTTATTTTTTGTTAGCATAGATTTACTTATATATATATATCAGATCAAAACACTCTATATTAGGATCTCTATAAGGAAAATCTAAATGGACATCAGTCTTTAATGGGGTTGAAATTTTGTGATATTATTTGAGTATAATAATTAAAGTCACGTAATTTTATACATGTATTCCATTGAAATAATCCATGAAGCAAATTCTCTTGTTATTATACATAAAACTGTAGACTACATGTCTCACTACATTGATATCCTCAATATAATTTGAATTTATTCTATAATTTAGTTGTATTGTTGTATGCATTTTTTATTTTAGGATCATAATATATAAATGGGGTACTATTTCAAGTTGAAAAAATAGAGTTTTGATGATTTTAATGGAATGATTCATATTTATGGTGTTCCATAATTCATCATGTGCCAATCCTAAATTCCTTTTGGTGAATTACGATTCAACATCCATTAAAATATTAATGATATTGAGGGAATACATTGAAAATTATATAAATTGTTGTCATTAGTATGATATAATTATATTCATTAAACATTATTGAGAATATTATAGAATAGTGTAATATATATTTTTTCATTTACTATTATGAGATTATTATCTCAAACATAATTTTTATGCATATTAATTTTAGAGGGATGTTATTACTATCAGTTCGACATTATTGAATTTTTTTATTTATTTATACCATAAGAATGGTTAGATTAGTATTTTATACATTGATGAGTTGGATTTGATAGACGTTGTAGAACCTAATTATCTTGTTAGGACACATAAAGGGTTGTGTTGAATCATTTAACCCAACAGTTATCATGTTTTACATTCATTTATATTATCACTTATTAAATTAAACCACAATAACAATTAATATAAATATATATAAGGATGTGATATCATCACAAACTGTGAAATATATTGGTGAATAAGAAATAATATATTTAAAAATTAATTTTTATGTTTCACACTCAATCTGATATCACCATAGAGGTTCAGTTCAGGTCAGAATGTGGATACCATTAGTATCCACATCAATGGAGTATTGATTAAAATGATAGAAGTTTTCATCAGAAAATAAAAATATGATTACTAAAATATAATACATAAGGGTTATTGAAGGAAAAGGTAATATTAATCATTGTGTATTTAAACATTTAAAACATCCATATATCTCATCAACATTCTACTGGAATTATTAATTTATATAGACTTCTACCACATGTTCTAAAATTATCACATGAAATCAAAATAATATTTATTTATCATCAAAATAATTATCAGTGATGAGGCTTGATGGTTGGTAATAATCATCATTCATACATACTATGATATTTTCCTAATTGGTGTTCTCAATCATCTAAAGTATTGGTGCATATATATAAATCATAAGTGAATCATTAGACATTTATCAAAATTTATCCATGATATGAGATTTTTAAAAATCCCTCTAATCATTATTCTTAATAACATTGATTTTACCATCTACATGTACTGTTGTAACTAAAGGATATCTATAAATAGAATCATTAGTATTTCACTACCTTTTTCTTAATTTTTGATAGATCTTTTATGTTTTCATATTTTCAATTGTCAGATAATACTCTCCAACATCCTCTAATACTCATCACCATATAGTATATAGTATCATAAAAATATGAACTATTTTCTAATATCGACTCATAGAGGATGTTATAGACAAACATGATTAAACTACCAATCATCCATCTATGTCTCACATTAATATTTTTATATTCTCATCAATATAAAAATATATTTTATTCTGTCTATGTAAATATTAGTGATTATAAACAACTATAAAAATAAATATTTAATAATATCTTTTTATAATCCATAAATTTGGAACATCTCCCTCTTTGGTCTCTCAAGAGATGCATAGATTCTATTTTTTATCTCACAATTATGGTATCATCCATATAAAAATTTCTCCAAAAATCTACAACATTGAATAATAAAATTTACATAAGGTCGAAATGATCATTTAAATAGGGATTTATCTTATCCATTTCCCCAATACAAATGAATTTAATTTGTTTATATTATAAAATCATTTCAAGTTGTCATGTGATCTTATATTATTATTTTTATGTCCATAAACTCATATTAATATGGGAATCACATCATGTTTGTTTTCATTATTACATATCTCGTTTCAACTCACTATTTGATGTTGGTACATATAATTCAAATAAAAACACATTTCTGTGATGTAAAAATATAAAATTTCTCATGGGTGATCCTTTATATGAACAAATAAATGAAATGGAAACCAAAATGTTCTCTTTTAATGTTAACACATTATTCACATAAAAGACAATTCAAGGTTTTACTATGTTGTAAAAAATTCTAAAAAATATTCATCATGACATTTCCTCATTTTAATATCCTCGATATGACAACAGTCACTAATCTCAATTAAATATTTGTGATGTAGTTTAAAATCATTTGTTTCCTCAATTTTGCTTCATATTTGGCATGGTAGACATATAAAATCCTTAGTTCTCACTTTTAACTTTCTCATATAGTCTCAATATTGGATTAAAAGTATTCACATTAATTATGAACATTATTATAGAATAATTAGTCTATTAAAAGCGTTTTATTTATGATTTGAATTAGGTATTGGTTATTATTAAATCATAGCCGACTATCATAAGTAGTTCATAATATGGTATTGATAAACATGGATAGATATCCATATCCTCACAACATGATATTCACATGACCAATCATATTTTAGTATTAATGCTAGTTTTGTAATTGTTACATAGTTCATTGAGAATTCAAGTATGATGGTAATAAATTTTGAGTTTCAAAATAGAAGAAAACTCGATTGTTTCCATTTTATTAATTTTGAACATGCCCACACACAAATTAATGAGTAGTGGACCAAATACAACATACCATATTGAATGTTATGTAAAAATGAATTTTATTATAAATAAATTCACTCCATCCTCATATCAGTTAAATCCATTTGTATCTGGTTCTCTATAATGGTATTTCATACCATAGTAAATTTAAGAAGATAATAACCCTTCCCCTTTCTAAAAAATTATCAACCATGTGTAGGTGTTATTTTACCTCTATATAACTTTTCTATCATTATGACTGCTTCCACCATCTAGAATAGATAGATATCCTTGTGATTTATTTATCTACATAGGATAATGTGATGGATTTTTTATTGATTCTTATTTCATACAATATATTTAGTGTTTTTCTAGATTTATAATTTATGTATTAATAAGAAAAATAAAAACAAAACTATTTAGTATAATTTTAATATCCAAACCAAAAATCTCATAAACATCATCGATTATATTCTCTATTATTTTTATTAGTCAAGTCATCTAAATTTCATTATTGTATTCACCCAATCATATTTCTGAAAAACATAAAGACATCATCAAAATTAAAAATATATTTACACAAAGATAAAAATATGAGGACCTATACTTATATAAAATAAATAAAAAATTCAATCACAGATTCATTAGTATCATTATTTTTCTGATATTAACATACATGAATTGAATTATATAAATTTGTGTTTATACTAACCATTTGATCCCCCCAAATTGAAAATTTACAAAAATGTGTTTATTATGGAAGGATATGATAATT
The DNA here is from genome assembly GCA_963277665.1 of Viscum album. Lineage (NCBI taxonomy): Eukaryota > Viridiplantae > Streptophyta > Magnoliopsida > Santalales > Viscaceae > Viscum > Viscum album. The sequence continues at coordinate 1,354,814,905 of OY728142.1, read as the reverse complement.
CATTATATAACATGTTTATCAACCTTTTAATTTTTAATTTATCTTTAATTAAATATTCAGATTTTTGGTAAATTAAATTTTCATATATATGGTATTTTTGTTAATTAATATATTTTAATTTGAGAAAATATAGTGTATTATACATGATTAGTAATCCATGTAATTGAAATGATTCCATTAAAAAATAAAATATATAAAAATAGAATAATCACATTAAGGGATTATAAAATAAAAAATTATCCTATAGATTTATATATATACTCGTTTCAACAAAATGAATATAATATCAATAAAAAATGGTATATTAATCATTTTCAATTTATTTCCCATCAAATAACACCCCCACTTATTAAACATATATAATATAACAATGATTTGTATGAAACTATTTTTGAAATAACTCATATTTTTTCACTAAGAGATATCTATGCTTAAATTTTACTACATGGTAGTGAATTGAATTCTCCTCTTCAATATTTCACGAAACATAAGGATTCCACAATTTTATTCCTCAACATGGTTGATTTTCTTTATAAAAAAATGTTCTTCTTAATGAATTCTAAAGATCATAATTGATTATCCTATTATCTAGAGAGTATTAAACTATCATTAATCTTAATATGGATAATTATAATTGATAAATGTTTTGGACTATAGATATATTAAGGATGAATTTCCCCATCACAAAAATAATAATAATTCTTTTACATGTTTCATTTATCATACATTAGTAAATATACTTTTAATTTACTCAAATTGAAACATTTATTTCATTAATTAAATATATAAATCTATCCCCTCAAATTTTGTGATTTTATTTGTTTATAAAGATTATGATAAAATAAACTCATACCTATTTAAATTAAAATAGAACAAAAATATTTAATTATTTCATAATTATATATTAAGGATATAATATATTGATTAATGTCACTATTTCCACCTATGTCCATCATAATAGGATACCCTCATTCATCTTATATTTTTATTTCTATGAGATAACATGACATTAATTTCCATGTTTTATTTTTAATTCTATGTAATTTAATAAACATTAAAAATGTAATATAGTAATTTCTATATATGGATAAATATACTCCCCAAAAAATAACATGATTTTCTTCAATCATTAAATATGAATTCATTATTTTCTCATATACATTTCATATCAACCAATTCTCACTCAAACTATATAAAATTGTACATAAAAAATTATCATATCAGCTTTTGTGGAACTAAGAACATATCTCATGTCAATTAACAAAATCATTAGGGTGCCCTAAATGTAAAGGACATCTCCCTCATACCATCCTCGTACCATGAATAACACGTACCACATATATCATGGTCTACATGAATAATCACCATATTCCACTTCCGAAAGAATGGCATGGAAAATATTTTAGGTTTCCACCTTTAAAACCATCCTAAATGTCATGGAAAACACCACATGTATATGATTGTTCATTAGGTATCTTACTTATGTTGGTGTTAGTGGAACACAAAAGAAAACATTGAAATATAGTTGTCCCACAAAATCAACCACCTATGTGTTTACCAAATAAAAACATAACATTATCTCTATGAAAACAAATAATATCATTCCATCAAGAGCCACCTCAAATGAATATCAACTATCACATGCATAAAAAACGCTTTACACCATGGGTCCAAATTATAATTAAAAATTTTAATCAATAATAAAAAAATAATTTCCCCTTTAATTATCAATTCAAATTATCACCAATTAATCATTTTACTCATAGAACTCTAATATGTTAGATGGTATAGTTCCATTACAACTGAAACTATTACCAATAAACCACTATGTCAACTCAATACATCACAGTTAATTCCACCATTCTAAAAAGAACCATGCCCCTCGATCTGTAAACCATGATAGCCACCAAGATGCACCCAACCAAGGCCACCAGGACACAAAAAATCAATGCCACCAAGCCATTAATAACTATTTCAAGATTATAAAATGTGTATTAAATTAATTCATTTCATTTAGTAGCATTTTTTGTTTTTAAATTTGATGATATTTCAAAAATCACAAAAAATTTATAAGGAATAATACAGTAACAACTCTATAAAATGAATAAATAACTATAATACCATAGAAAAAAATAACCACATGTGCATCATACCGCCCCCTTTATGTTTCGTTAACTAATTTTCATCATTTTACTAATTCATAAAATTCATCAAGTGGAATGTAAAAGAATGTTAATATCATATATTCATATAATACGAATGTGAACTAAAATCTCATACCATCTCAATAATCCCCCTATTTCACAAAAATAACTAGTGAAACTAAGGGTGAATTATAATTGGAAAACCATAAGAGTTTCACTCAAATTATTTTTAATCTAAGGATCTATCATTTTTATCATAAAACAATAAACCACTAAATCAAGTCAATATAGACTCTATGAATTTTATAAAATGAAAAATATTAACAATAATTTAAATGAATAAGGAGTCACCATGAATCACTGACAATGAATTTATAGAACCCAAGAATGAATTAAATCGATAATATCCAATTAGTTTTCCCAAAATGATATAGTGATATTGTAAAATCATATCCTCTAAACCAATAAATGATGTGATGAGGTGCTTGGACTCATGGACTCAAGCACAAGTCCCCAATGTCAAGAGGATGCTACGTAGAAATGGAGCCTCGGGGACTGCAAGTGGGGATATTATTCTCTCTTGTTAGAGTAGACATAGTGGTAAATGATAGTAGGTAAATAACATTAATTGATAAACAGTAGTAATGTAACACATATATCTATATAATAATAAATTTAACAATAAATGAACCATGTCATATATATATATATTGCTGATCCTATCAAAATATACTATGAAATTTTTAAATTCATATGATAATTGAAACATGAATATATGACATGCTAAAAAAATGATAAAAATTTCATGGTAATTATATTAGAATTATGAATATATTCTTGGTCCTCTATTAATATTTTCCATCCTAGCTATACTATCAAGAATCCATATATTGACCCTTTCTCTACCTAAAACACGATGTTGGTTCTTGTACAAACACATATTTGAATAGGGTGTTAGATATATTGAGTGGGACACCAACAATGGAATCTTGTAATATTAATTAAGTGCATTTAATTGTTTAATGTATATAAATAATATTGAAAACATTGATGTAAAATATAACAACTCATCTCTTGTTCCTAAATAACATCATACTAATAATTCATGATTCAGCTTATGTTGGGATACCACTAAAAAGTCATAATATGTGTTTGTGTGTGGGTATGTGTGTATATTTATATGAATATAGATACATATGTATATATATTAACTATATATATAGTAATATATATAGAAATGTATATATATAAACACTATCCATGACTAATGATGTAATATAGGAATAAATGCATAGTCATAAAAGCCTCTTATTATGAATAGGGTACTATCCAATGAATTTGAGGAGGGATATATATGTAATCATGTATGTCAACATAATAAGAGAAGTGAAATTCCATGTCCAACAACCAATAAAAAAATGAAACATCATGCCCTTCTTTCAAAAAAATGAAGCGAGGTGTCATGATCAATATCACACATCAAGAAATAATAAAGCATCCTACCAAGAAATATCATTGTCTGCATATCATTACTAGTTTTACATAGACCAATATTAATTATAATATTATTTCATGTATGAATATCTTAAGAAACTTAAGTGGCATGGTTTATAAACATTAAAAATTGATTTATATTAAATGAATAATGTATAATTTCATATATGTTGTCCATTAAATAGATATACCATCAACATTAATTTAATTAAAATAGATCATCCCAATTTAATTATCAATCCAATTCCACACAGATGTTTGGAGCACCACCACAATCTTAAAATGGTTGAAACAAGACATAATCACACCCAATGGGGTGTAATTTTTTATGTGGGATGACCTCCAATAAAATTTAATCGATTAATTGTCATTTCAAGAATGTAAAAAAACACATTTCAGTTAAATTTATATGTTTATGGTTACACACAAAATGTATGGAGTCATGATATATCAGTATACTATATAAATCAACAATATATTAGGGATACATATTATACTATATACATTAAGGAGGTAGATGACTCCTCAACTACTGTCATCTGTTAAATTTTATATAAAATAGAATAAATCAACAAAATATAAATACATTAGAAAAATATAATATTTTGATTTCCTAGAAGTAATATTCTCGTGGTTGTGATAAAAATAAGTATGGAAGGGGATTAAATCTCTTACCACTATTATTCCAACACAACAAATGGCATTCCATAGTAGATACTTTATGACATGGATATGATAATACTTGTAAAGAGTGGATTTTCAAACACCACATCTGTGGTATACTATGAAATGTAAGAATGAGTAAAATATGATTAAATTTAAAACAGAGGATTGGAATACACAATATCAATTATTTGATGAGGTTAATGGTTTTGATGTATAGTTTTCCAAAATATTCACTTAACAATGAGGAACCACTAGTTAATGGAACCAAGGGTACATCTGTGGTCACACCGTTTTTTAAAATATTTTGACCCCCATTAGCACACTACATCACCCCACACAACCACGTGGAATATGATGAATGGTTCACAAGAACTATGTTCCCATATGTATTTTATTGCATCACTGTTTAGGGTTGGATAAATAGTTATCACTAACCATGTGCTAACCATGTGGCTCTGTATGTATTTCCAAAATCAAGATCTCTATGGTATAAAGAACCCTTAAACACCCTCAAAATGATATTTTCCCCATTAATCACTTTGAATGTATTAAATTAATAAATAAGACAAAATATTAAATAGTTTCTACCTGATAAAAATAATGGGATGTTAAAACATCCCATTTTGGAAAAAATAATCCCTATGTTTTTATAGGGTGGTTAATGAAAATATAAGAAACATTCAAACCATTGAGCACATATTTTAACCTATAACCAATAAGCATGATACTATACTCATCCATGATTCCATAACACATATACTATAAGAACTAACCTTCCATGCTGAGCCTTGATGTTCATATCAATTTCCGAGATATGATTCATTTCAAATGAGTCATCATTAAACATCTAATTATCCTTTGGATATAAATAATGATATGGGTCAAAATAATTACATCAACTCTATAATTCATGGAAGGCATCAAGCATGGTCTCGCAACTCTGAGGATAGGTCAAATGATACGATACCAGATCGACCCACTATTGAATCATGAAAATATGAACATAATTTTGAGATTATTTTCCCTATCCCTAAATTTTATTGTGATCTAGTATTATAGAATATCACATAAAGAACTAATGTCTCATATTAAACTCTATATGATGAAGGAAGATATTAGAATAACACTTATTACTAGAAATATTTATTTTCAAACACATTTTGGTGACTTGTACCTATTCTGAAGTCTCATGTGTGAGATTAGGTACAATATTTATTATCCCATATGCGTTTAACTACAACATGGTTGAAGATAATAGAATACCAATTAAAAAATCATAGGGATCCATAAAAATAGAATACCAAAAATATTAAAAGTGTCGAATATTCCTAATTATATGGAAATATATTGGTATTGGAGCACAAAAATATGCTAGAGATATTAGATGTAAAGGGTTTCATACATCACTACTCATCACCTAGGGGTCCACATATAATTCTCCCTTGGAATGTGGGTTTTACCATCATGATTTTTTTATATTACCATTAGTTAAACCAAATTATGTTTTCAAACATGTTTTCATTACCTTGAAAAGATTATCCATTGGACTATATTATATGAGTTTCTATATTATCTAATACTGATGTGATAAAAATATAAAATTAGGTGCATGTTAATCAATTATAAATTCCATGTATAAATTTTTTGAGTACATATAGGATATGTGTCCTTACATAAGACACCAACCCAAAATAAGATGGATAATGATTCCTCGGAAAATAATCATAATTTGGTCTTTGATTTGAACAAGAAGTCTCATTATGTATGTTTAGTTCCTCTAGTATATGTCTTATGGAAACATTGTTCAGAATATGATAATACCCATCAATATAAATTTCTATAGGAGCTCAAAATTATGTTAGAGTAGTTAGAATAAAAGGGTTTCATATACTCCAACACACCACCTTGGGGTTCACAAATAATTTTCTCTTAGAATGGGGGTTGTACCATAATTTTTTTATATATTACCTTAGGATGAACCAAATTGTGTTTAAAAATTAGTTCCATTATCATGAATATATTATCTCGTTGACTTGATGAATCGATGTGCTACTTCCAGCCACTAAATGTGTTGTCACCTTATCTCACTACTGACACCCCATTTCCTTCACAACAATGATCCATCTAATATTTCTAATTAATGATGTGTTTGAACGTTATTTATGAAAAGGATGTCAACCAGAAAAAATAATACTCATATTGGATGGAGTATACATTCCCATCTTTCTATTGTCTCACTTTTATCAGTTTATCAATAAATAGGGTATGCCAAAAATGAAGGATCATTACAAAATGACAATAATAATACATAAAAGGAATTTCCACATTCTTATGGTTTATTAATCCTCAATCCCGTCTGTTAATATTAATTGTGGGATGATTTGATACTATAATCCATCATGAAATCCATCTGGACTATATTGTGTTTCTAACCATATCTTGAAACCACGTCACAAAATCATGTAGAATAATAATGTAGAATGTATGTTTTTAGATTTCCACTCTTTTATATAGATAACAATATGTTTTCAAATATAGAAAGTATTGAATCAAACAAATATTCGGTAGTCTAGGGGACACCATCCCCTTGAAAAGTAGTTGTATATTGATATTGGAAGCACCATGTGAAATATTCCACAGATTATAACACTTTCAGGTCTATCTAAATGGATGTAAAAATCCATTCCAAAATTTATCAAAACTATGTGTGGCTGCCCTACTCAATAATAATAATGTTGAGATGTATTTCAAACTGGTTTAGGGAATTTAGGTGGATCTTGGACCATATCCTCTAGATCATGACCTTCATTTCCATTCTAGAATATAAACCACGGTCTTCAAGGATGATTTTTTTTTAATTTCCAAACACATGACTCAAAAATGAGTTTCAACCAATCATATAAAAGAAAAAAAATTGTATGGGTATAATACCTTTTCTATACAAGATTCAACACCCATCTGGATACTCCTAAATCAATCCTTAGTTAATTCCATATGATCTTTTATGTAATAAAAGACACTCCCAACCAACCACTACTAATGTTAGTTATGGTTCAATGTCTCACATAATATGGAAATGATATAGTATATGGAGTTATAATTGAAGTTTAGAGAGGAAAAAATCATTAAATTATTATTGTCGTTATCTTTTAATACTAGAGTTTATATTAATTTAAGGATAAAAAATTACATATGTTTTATATAAACATATATGTTCATTATCATCAATATAGAGGCATTAAAATTTCCAATTTATATATTACATTCATAAAAAATTGGAATTCTCACATCACATTTCTACAACCAAACACATTGTGGGTAAAATTAAATGTACTAACATTTCAAATTTATAAAGTCTATTATTCTTTATAAATTGAAATTAATATCTATTTAGTCTCAACAACTATTATTCTAACTCGTGTGAACAATGATCCTTGACTCAAACATGATGAAAATAGTTTTTTATGTTGAATTCATAAAGTTATATATGAAAAAATTATTTACATTGATGTAGATAATAAAATTAAACAAATATTTTTTCTCCAAGAAAGAAACAATTGTTTCTATTAAATATAACTAACAATGTACTTTTCTCAATTATAGAAATTAGATGAAATGTAAACAAAAAAATAAACCTGAATGGAGTAAAATAATTAATGACATGTGAATATACACATTCCAATGATGAGTAATTGATAAGATATATTTTCTGTAATAATAAAAGGATACAATAAGAGTACATAAGTCTCACATGACAGGACAATTATTTCACAATATTGGGAAATAAATATCACTCCAAATAGATAAATACAGAACCTAGGTCCCATCCTATGTAATATGAATTTTTCAAATATATTGGTTTGATTCTCCTAAGGAGAGGTTCATTACCAAATTACAACCTAGAATCTACTAAATGATGTAATGATCTTTTAGTGATGATGGCCTCAAATGCACATCCCCCTATTCCAATGTATATTGACGAGCAACAGGGGGCTAGGGTGAGTCTATGGGAATATTATACCCTCATGTAAGAGTAGAAAAAATTAAATAAAATAGTCAGTAAATATTGGTTACACATATGAAATAAAAAAAAATTTAATCAACTATATAAATAAATAAATTATATATAACGGAATCTATATAAAAATTTAATTTCATTTTAAAATTCAAAAAATGGTTATTCATTGTATATAGAAAATAATTCTAATACAACATGAGATAAGAATATTATAAAAATTTTACCATGAAAACTATAATAGAATCACAAGAATAATCCCGATCCTCTATTATCATACCCCATTCTAGGAAAGAAATCATGTTTCCATAGTTAGACCCATTTCTTTTTTCCCTAACAAAAATATTGATGTCTTTTTGGGCACCAACTATAATCCCAAATACAGTGTGAGATATACTCATTAGGATATAACCACTAGTGTCCCAAAATATCCAACTAGTATATTTTAAATTTAAGTGATTGGGAAAAAATCAAATGAAATTATGTAAACTACAATGTGTCCACACTAGTTCATAAATGACACTAGGCTAACACTACACGATTCTCCTTACTATAGGATACCTTTGAAATTTCACCATATATATACTAATATATATATATATATATATTGTATGATGGGAAATATATATCAATGTATATAGATGCCAATACTAGCTAGGAGACAAGGTGTTACTCAATAATTGATGTTGAATTATAAAAGTGTCGTGTTATAAATAAATAAATACAGCAATATTTTTATTATGGATAATGACTTTATCATATCCATAAACCCATAATGTGATGTGAAACATAATTTCAATGAACAATTATAAGAACATGGATCCTCATTCCAACCATTGAACAAATAGTTTGATATGTTATGCCCAATATCAAATGTCAGGTGAGTGCGTTGCATCATTTCCAATACTATCCACGTCCATTTTTTGAATATCTATTATTCAAGGTATTGTATATATAATAATATTTCACCATGATTAAATTTATTAAACATAATAAATGTAATTGTTCACATACTAATATCATTCCATCAATTGATGGAATAATTTATAATTTCATATAAGGTGTATGTGACAAGGTAATTCAATACACATTTCATTAATTTAAGAGGATATTATGAATTTAATTTTCATTCCATATCTTATTGAAATTTTGTGTGCTGCCTTAGAATTTACATGGTCAAGGATTTTGAAAGGTACAATGAAGGGGGTGACTTTTATGAGGTGGGATTTCCCTAGTAGTAATTAAGGGTCTAATGGGAATTTCAATTACGAACCACAATATATTTTGGTTAAATTAATATTTTTAAGGATTCATGTTGATGGAGAAACATTATAAAATCATGACAAATAATATAAAGAGATAATAATTTTGGGATTAATACTAGACTACCAACCATATCGTGGTAGATAACTCACCACCTTCTTTCATTCATTATTTGAATATATAAAAGGTGAAGTATAAAAAATAGAAAAATTATATAATAATATGGAAAATTTTCACTATTATAAATAGCATTCATGTGGGATATATAATTTAGATATTTATGTAAGATAATTTAATATCTTATCAATGTGATTATTACACAACCAACAATTTGTTCAATCATAACAGGGATGGTATAGATAGACCGAATCCGAGGAGGTGATGAATTTAGAGATATTGGAATTTAGGCCCTTTGAGTAATGTGTTAGGAAGGGAAAATATGTTAAATTTTAATATATGGGTTTGGAAACATTGTAAATTTACATTTTTTATGAGTTTTGGGGCTTAGAAGTATAGTTTTCCAAACTACCAACCTAAACCCTGTGTGAAAGCATAGTTAAGAGGAATTAAGTGTGGGGTCGCCTTCAACTCACTGCAAAACCACATAATTCAAATATTCATATGGTTTATAGTTCAAATAAAAATAATTATTGAACTACAATTCATTGTAGCACCACACATGGTTGAGTCATACAGTTAGACTATACCATGGGCTAATTGTGTGGCTAATTATACACTCCCAAAATTTAATCTTTCAGCCACCAAATAATCCATAGATTCTCTTAAACCACTACGTATACTATTAATAACATTTATTTTAAAATTTAATTGTTAAAACCAATAATTAAAATGTTTTTACATAATCAATAATAAATACATTATAGATAATTCGACGTTTGAGAGGATGGATTAGAGAATGGGGATATTTGAGGGATTTAGGAATTTATAAATATTATAGGAATCACCAATTTCATGGTGTTAATAGACGATACACCAATCGACACCAAGAAAACCACATATTATCAAAACATCGTGGAAAAATAAACTAAGAAATCATTTAGTAATTTAAAATTATGAACCAATCCTTCCCCATCATGAATAATTCAATGAAATAATCCCAAAAAATTATCCATGAACAGTCAAATTTGGAATATATGTCATGTAGAAAATCAATACAATAATAAAATTATATTTAATATGAATACTATGATAGTATTTTACTGTAATAATCATTATTGTGACCAGGAATTTGTTATTAAGTTTATAAATATCTATATATATATATATATATATCACCTCAACTACATACTTCGGAACTCATAATGTCATTAGTAATATGTGTATTAATAATTACATTATATACATGTCCAATTATTCATTTAATCATGAGCCTAAATCAATAATAAAATAAATGTAGAATCTACAAGAAACCATAAAAAATTAAATTATAAGAAAAAATTCAAAAAATTGATGAATAAAACTTTTAAATAATTACAGGATCTCCCAATATAATTTATTAATTCCTAAAAAAATCATAAAATTATAACATCATGCAAACCAAAACATAATGAAATAATCATCTCTTGGTTATAGACATACATCTGTAAGTCTAGCTCTAAACTAAACTCCTCTTAGAAACAATCCCTCAATACGAATTAGAAAAAGGGGATAAACAATCATTGATGAAACGTATTGTAAATGTCCTAAATAAATTGGGATCATTACATGAACATAATTTCATCCTAAATATCCAATATTATCAAGTTGATGATATGGGAACAATCATGAGGATATCAGAAATCATGTGACATATAGAACATATATTTAGTTTTTTCAAGAAAAAGGTGAATACCAACTGATATATACATCTACCATATTCCCCAACAACAAGAATGTTCCCACAAACACGAGTGAAATCATAATAACCTGACCAATCATTAATTTCCCATTTATAGGGGAATCCTTGTGGTATGTTTCTATCATTAGTCTCCATAAGAATCCTCCTTTTTTCGACTCACACCATTTAGTGGCCCTATTTAACCTTTATGTTTTCATCGACCACATTAATCATTTATTCCATGCTCTTCCCCACATCAGAATCAAAAACTATTACATATATAACAACAGTCCATCATAAATGGGACTAATGTGGTCTACCATAAACCATCACATAGGGTGTCATAATAATATATGACTTGTATATCTTATTTTAGGAAAATTCACCCAGTATATTCTATCTCATAAATAGTCCCCCACAAAACAAGATTTAATATCATGGCATATCCCTTCAAATTTTGATGGTCCAATCAATATATTTATCCATTTATGGGTGGAATGTATTGATAATTAATAACTGAGATTGAAAGGAATAATCAAATACCCTCCATACTTGTTATGTAATCCAATGGACCCATTCAAAAATTATTTTTCCCTGAGCATCATGATCTCCCTCCAAATCATCATCATACTGAATTTCTAGAACATCCAATTTACTAAACATTCATACTAATAGAATGTGAAAACCCATCATTATTTTTCATAGGTCTATAAATATAAGATATTATCCCACATGATATTGGGATTAATTGGGTTAGAAATCCATATATATGTCATGTAACATCCATAAGGGACATCCAAATATTGTATAAAACCATGAAGGAAATTTTTTTCTTCCTTTAGTTTTTCATATACTAGGATTATTACCCTAAATAACACCATTGTATGATTTACACTAGAAAACAAAACTACCACATAATTACATGGTAAATTATATAAACATTTAGTGCACTATCAGAATAATTATATGAGTCTCATATAGGAACACCTCATACATCACCAATGAGGTGAACAACATTACTAGGAATATAACCTAGAGTTAGAGACTCTATTATTAATCATATATATATTCACTATTAAGGAATTTATCATATATCAAATCTACCCCAAATAATACCCAGTGATACCCTCATCTATCTATACCATAGTGGGATTCACCAATATCGGAAAAAATTATCATTATCCATCGACTTCCAATTATCTAAGAGGAAATGTCATTAACTCCTCCATCACCCTCTGGGAATCCACTGATTGTTGAATGGATCCTCAAATCATTCCTATTATTATGTGAATTTTGAACATTATCATTCAAACTGTATAAATTATTTAAAAATAAATGACTCAATGAAAATCAATCTTCCAAAATTATTATAGATTCTTGCAATCATATGAACATAAATACCTCATTTTTTAGACTTTGAAGTCCATAATTTATTCCCTTATTAGGTAATGATACTATATATTTTAGAAATGTGAGAACTACACTGACTAAAGATCATGTATTGCATAGTTATTATTATAGGTAAATTATAAGTCAACTCATTGGATATTAAAACATATTAATAATTTATGGTAGACCCATAGAATATGTCTTAACTAAAATATAACACCTCAAACATCTCCCCCTACATTGTAATCTAAATGATTGTGGTTCCCTCCAAACAATTCATTAAATAGTCAAATATTGAAAAATATTGATATGTATATATAAAATATTTTTCCTTACTATCCAGGGAAATTAATATGGAATCAATACAATATAAATAAGAAATAAACCACGAATAATAATCAATGGTTCCCTGATATATGTGAACCTCTTCCAAAATCGATGGTGCATCCCAAGAATAATCTACCTCAAAAATTAATTAATTCCAAACTAATACTTAATTGTACACCACATGATCTATGAAATGAACATCTTACATTAATAACATACAACAAAAAAATAATTCATAGTGAACGTGTTGTCAATGTGATAAAAAATTAACATTATATTCTTTGCGTTCTCATACTATGTTCTTGATTATCTAAGTAAATTTAATCATTGAAAATTAAAATACTATCATCTAGTAAATCATGAAATAATAATTTAATTATCTCCTTGAACCCATCTAGTTAATTCGAAATAGTAAACAAGATGTCTACAAAATAAATGTTCTCATACCATAACTAAATAGTATTCCTTAGAATATAAGCCTCTTTCACCATCATTTGATGATATCATTAAAATATATTAATTTATAACCCATCTAAATCCCCTAAAATAGTCCAATATATATAATCAATTATCAAAAAACAGGGAATATTTCTTTATCCTCACCTAACTCTACCTATAGTATTATATTAAAAACATCAATGTTCCATCTTCATACAGAAAGTGAAATATGGATGTACGTAATGCGATATAGTTGGGGTAAGAAGTTGGTTCAGTGTATAATCTACCATATAGGTTCTAAACTCTAATAAATCAATGGGCTTCCTCTGATACGGATCCATTGATGTTATTTTAACACCCCACAAAATCATTATTCAAAAATAAAAATCTAATAGAGGCTATAGTGTCAAAACCTCTTCAATAAAATCATCCAAAAACTCCAACAAAACCATAAGAGACCTAATCCTAATAATATCTCAATAAAATTATGATGAACCATAAAATCTGAAAGGAATTGTATTTTATATGATAATTATCATCAAGAATACCAACTTAAAAAACCAATACACAATGTCATACATATAAAAAAAATTATCCTTCCCTAGAATAAATAAACAACTAAACGAATTGAATGTAACCCATAAATGATAATTATGAAATTGAATGGTTGTATTTATAGAATACTAAAATATCACAACCACATTTTATTCTTCATCATCATCATACATCTTGGACATAGAAAATAATATCTATCATATCCTCTAACTAACATGGATTATCATTGTTGAAATATAAAATCCATGTCAAGTCTGGATACATGAGTCATTGTGGGGGAATGAAAAAAGAACAATGCTATATAGTGAAATAAAGAAGAATCAAGGGTATATAATAAAACTATCATCCCTCAAATGAATATTTTCCTATCTAGATCATAGACCACATTTTCATGCATATAACATCAGTCAAACCATTTATATCTGAAATGATTCCCTCCATGAATGTAATCTATATTGGGACCCTATTGGTGATGAACATCATATTGAATCACTTTTTCAAATCCAAAAAATCATGACCGAGAATAATATTACACATCTCGATTTTATGAATATATTTTAATGCCATTCAAATTTAACTTCCTCAAGGAAATATATCATTGTAGTTGTGAGGGGGCCTAACATCCATATTCCAACTAATCCTATATGGATATTTTATACTACCACTGATAGTTTCAAAAATATCCCCATCAAACAGACAATATGTTAGATAGTATAATAGATATAATGGATCTATAATCGCATATGAAATTTTATTTTAAGTGCCAGGAAATTCTATCTACCAGTTATAATCAAGATTGTCTTAAATTTACTACACTCAATATGACTTGTTTCTCCATTGAGGTATTGGTTTAACCACAACTACGGGTTCACTATCCATCTCAAGAAACCTATCAACAACAATACCATCTTATAGAATACATAATTTTTATGTAATATAGATGGAGTGAGATCATAATAATTATCATGTTAAAATTCATCACCTAAGTGATGTACTTGGGACTCCTAAACTAGAAATATGTCAGGGGAAATAACCAAATATATATTAACATAGTAAAAATTTAAAAAAAATTCATAATTCTCATCGTATATGATAGAAACTTTTTTTTATTCACAACCTTTACCTTAGTTAATATAATTGAATACAAGAAATCCAAATAGAATTAACATCATGGGATGTAAACACTTCCCATTTTGGAAAAAATAATCCTCATGTTTACTATATGGTGGTTGATAAAAATATAAGAAACATTCTGACCATTGATCACATATTTTATCCTCTAACCAATTGGTATCATCATATTCTCATCCATTCTTCCATTACACTTGTACTATATGAAATAACCTTCCATGATGAGCCTTCAAGTTCAAATAATGTCCCAGATATTATTATTTTCAATTGATACATCATTATCCATATTATTATTCTTTGGATATAAATAATGACATGGGTAAGAATTGTTACATCAAATCTATAATACATGGAAGACGTCAAGAATGGTCTCATAACTCTGAGGAGGGTTAAAATTATAGGATACCATATTGACTCACTATATAATCTTAAAAATTTAAATATAATTAAGGGATCAGTTACCCTATCTCTAAATCATCATGTGACCTAGTACTATAGAATGTCATAGAAATAACTGATGTCCCATCATGAACTCCATAGGATAAGAGAAGATATTTCAATAACACTTATTACTAGACATATCTATGTCCATTCTCATTTGGTTGAGTGGTACCTATTATGTTGTCTATTGTGTGAGAATAGGTACAATTTTTAATATCCAATAGCCGTCTATGTCTAGTGATTTCTTATGGTTGATCATTACAATAATGAAAAACTCACCCACATTTATCGAAAAAATAAATTTTTGGTGGTTGGCCATTCTAGGACGTTTATATGGGAGATTATAAACCATCATATTATTCCTCATTCAATCATATTAGATAGATATTGTGATTTAAAAGATAGTTCTTGAATGGGTTTTCAATGGAAATAAGTTCATATATTTTTATGCATCTAAAATATCAACTAAAGATTGGTGGTTTATCCTAGAAAGTGATTTTAGTCGTAGAGTAAAATCAGCAAGCATTTGAAATTTATTTACGTGGTTCATGTGAGAACCACCAACAAGTATCGTAATTTTTATTATAATCAAATATTTTGGGAAGATGTTTTCATGAATCCCTATGATTCTGTATATGGAATTCTATTATGTTCACCCATGTTGTATTTACACTCATATGAGATAGGGAAAATGGTATTTAATATCACTCATGAATCTTTAGAATAGGTATAATTTTCCCAAATTTGTATGGACATGTATCAGTATATTAATAAGTGTTATTCCAATCTTTTCCAACTGGGTCATCAGTTCTTTCTGTGACATTTTATAATGTTGAGTCACAAAAATATTTTAAGATAGAGAAATCTATCTCCTAATTATGATTGGATTTTCATGAATCTAGAGTGTGTCAATGTGGAATCTGATGATTTCTCCATTCCTTAGAGTTACAAAACCATACATGACATCTTCCATGTATTATTCATTTGATGAAATTATTCTAACCCATATCATTTTTAACCCAATGGATAAGAAGATGGACAATGATTCCTCCTTTGAAAAGAATAATATTTCTGTCATTTATTTGAACATGAAGTCTCATTATATAAGTTTAGTTACTCTGGTATATGTTTCATATGAGCATGGATGAGAATAGGAAGATAACTATAGAAGTAATTTTCTATAAGAGAAAAATAATATGTTAGAGTAGTTAAGTGAAAATGGATTCACACAATGCAACACATCACCATGGGGTTCACCTATATTTTTTCATAAGATTTTCGGTCGTACTATCATGATTTTCATATAATACATTAGGATGAACAAAATTATGTTTACATACCGGTTTCCATTACCATGAATTGATGATCTCTTTGAATAGAAAAATATATGCGCTATTTCTAGCCACTATATATGATGTCACCTTATTTCACTACTAAAACCCAATGTACATAACAATAATTATCCCTCAAATATTTCTCATTAATTATGTATTTGATCCTTATTTATGAAAAGGTTGTCAACCAATATTAAATATTCCTCATATTGGATGGGGAACACATTCCCATCCTTATACTATCTGACTATTATCATTTTATCAATAATTATGGTATGTCCAAAATGATGGATCATTGTGAAATCACCATGAAAATACGTAATGGACATGTCCCCATGGTTATGGTTTATAAATCCAAAATCCTAGTCTATTCATAGTGATTGTGGTAATATGTGATAAATAATACCTCATGAAATACTTCTGGAATATATTGTGATTCTCACCATCTCTTGTTACAACATCACACAATCATGTGGATGAATAATGTAGCATGTATGTTCTTATATTTCCACTCTTTTATTTAGATTATAATATTTTTTTTTGATAAAAGAAATAATTGAATCATTCCATTAATTTGTATTCTTGGGGCCACCATCACCTATGAATGTAGTTGTATATTGATTTTGGATACACCATGTTAAATATTTTACATATTATGACACATTCATATCCACTTGAATGGATGGAAAAATCCATTCAAAACTCTATCAAAACTTTGTGTGGCTACCCATCTCAATTATAAGATGGTTTTAATGCTTGTATTACTAGATTAGGTAATTATGGCGGATATTGGACCATAGCCTCTAGATCATCGCCTTTACTGATTGTCTAGAATGTAAAAGATGGTCTTCATGGAAGAAAATTATATAATTTCTAAACCACTGTCTCAGAACTGAGTTTCAAAAATTAAAATAAAAGAATAAGAAATATTATATTTAGAATACCTTTCTATACAATATTTAACACCAATATGGATACTCTTAAATCCATCACTAGGTAATTCTAGATAATTATATATGTTATAAGAGACACTCCCTACCAACCACTACTAATGTCAGTTAATGTTAAATGCCTCATATCATATTGAAATGACATAGTATATGGAGTTCTAATTAAAATTTATAGAGGAAAAACCCTTTACATTACCATTGGAATTGCCGTTGAATATTAGACTTTGTTTAAATATAAGGATAAAAATTTTCATATGTTTTATATAAACATATATGTCTATCATCATCCATATAAAGGCATTACAATTTCTTATTTATATTTTACATCCATTAAATCATTTAATTCTCAAATCCAATTTCTATAATCAAACACTTTGTTGGTAAAAGTAAATGGACTAACATTCCCAATTTTCAATGTCCCATATTCATTATAAATTAAAATTTATATCCATTTAGTCTCAAAAAATAACATTAGAACACATGTGACCAGTGCTCCATGACTCAAACCTGCTAAAATTGGTGAACTAATTAGAATCTGTCACGTTATATGGGAAAACAATATAAGATGATGTAGAAAATATAATTAATCAAATTATTTTTCTCTAAAAAAGAAACAGTTGTTTTTATTAAAAATAACTACCATGGCTCTTTCTTCAACCAAAGAAAATAGTGGAGATGAAAACATAAATATACACCTGAAGGGAAGAACATAATTTATGACATGTGAATATCCACATGCATATGATGATTAATTTAAAAGATATCTATTTTTGTAAAAATAAATGTGTACTATATGAGTACATAAGTCTCACGTAACAATATAATTGATTAACCCAATAGTAAAATAAATATATAATCAAATATATAAATACAGAACACATGTCACATCCTATGTAATATGAATTTTCACTATATATAGGTTAGTTACTCCCATGAAGAGATTCATTAACAAATTCCAACATAGAATCCACTAAACAGTGCTATTATCTTGTTGTGCAGATGGCCTCAAATTCACTTCCCCCTATTCCAAAGTATACTGACTAGCAATGGGGGGTCCTATGGTGTGTCTATGGGAAGAATAGTCATTTCATTTATGAGTAGAAAAACTTTAATATAATAGTACTTAAATATTGGTAATACATATGAATTAAGAAAAAATTAATTGACAAATTTAACTCCACCATAATAAATTAGTCACAAGTGAAAATTAGGGAAGCATGTAATAGTAGTTGGTCATTTTATTGTGTTCTATAGTAGAAATGAGTGTGTTTTCATGAAATTGAATTTACTATATCATGTGTCATGTTATAGTGACTAGAAATGTAATTATTATTTATTTATCATTGGTGAATGAACATTGAGTTATTGGGTATCAATAATGGATTCTATGAGGAGGGGTTTATGGATGGTTGTCTTTGTTGGAAGTGAGTGGGCAGTTAGCAGTGTTGTTAGAGCATGCATGTATTCTCATGTTAAAAAATCATTCTATGGATGATAAGATTAATAATAATAATCATGTGATTCCTAAAGTGAAATAAATCATATTTTTCTTTGGAATCATCATGTGATGGGTGGTAATTGGATAAATATTTTCAATATTTAGGTTTATGATTTTGAAAATTGGATTTAAGGATCTGTTTGAATGTAAAGACTATTGTTCCATGTAGCATGGTCAACATTACATGTAGATGTGTTGATCATGGAGGTGTGATATATGTGTAGTAACTGGGTTGTTTGGGAATGGCCACTCAATATTTTGGATGATATAAGAATTGTAAATTCTAGATTCATAGAGATCCAATTAAATTTTTAATAAAATTGTGGTCATGTGTTAGATGATGACTCATATGTTCAATAAAATAGGGTGGATATGGTTCATTGGGAGTTTTTATGAAATGATAAATGTATCTACATTGTATTGTATTTAACACTAATGAATTAGGTGTGGGGGCATGGATGATCTACCTAATAATGGGAAAGTATTAACAATATATGTAGTGTAGGTTTGTGGGAGTGAAAATTTCATAATAATCTAACTAGAAATGTTTTTTATCAAGGAGAAGTATAAGTTATTCCATATAGTGGGGGTACACAACAGGAAATTTGTTGTTGGCAATGCCCATTGTGAGAATAAATTATATAATTTATGTGAAATATATTTTGTGGACAAAAAAAATTTCGATGTTAAGATTTGGTGCTCAGGAAGGAATGGTTTTGGACACACCTATAATTTCATTGGTGATGGATGGATCCAACAATTTTGAGATGGTGTTCAATTGTGAGGAGAAAATAAGGAAACTAAAACAGTGTGGGGGAATCAATTAATTCATTGTTTTATGATTCGTGTGACATATTAGGATATGGGGTTGTTTTTACACCATTTTTCAACTTTATTGATGGTGGGATGTGGTGGCATTTAATTTAAATGGGTTTACATATTTTCATTGTTTTATTTGATATTAAACATATATTTTATTGAATTATTTAAAGAAAAAATAAATTTATGAAATGATGATAAAGTACAATCATATTTTTGATTGTTGGATGCCCAAATTGACTTCCAACAGATGAGAAGTTTCTTGTTGGGGAGTTTGTAAAAGGAAGTGATCTCTATTGTGTGAAATATATAGAAATTTTATTTTTTTTCAATAAATACTCATTATGGGTAAACTAGTTTTTTCCCCTAGAATATGATATTAGGTAATTTTTATGTTTAATTTGATGGTCTTATAATAATATGTTTTCCCTAAAATATACGATTTTTAGAATTTTGATCCATTTGATTTTTCACCAAATATTTGATATTTAATATTAATTTAATGAATATTATTTTATATAATGCGTTTGAATGGTGTTATATTTTATAAAATATCATCTGATTAAGAGTTGTCTATTTTTTGGTGTTCGTAATGGGTTTTTTATGTGAGGCCTAAATTCTTGTTGGGCACGGGGGCTAGGCTTCTACCACTTGTTCTTTTCCATCACATTATTCTTATTTTCCTCTTTCCATTTTGTATTTTCTATCTAATTATTTCCATATGTATTCAATAGTGCATCATCATAAGACTATAAGTCATGAGTTTTATATCGTGAGTGGGGTATATTAAAGAGATTATCGATGGTTCATTTTCTTTGAGCTATTCTGAAATAAGAGTGATGATCGACAGGTCTGTGTCATAGATCTAGTACAAATCAAAATGGATTTATACCAATTATAGTAAAATGTTAAAATTTAATACACATAAAACTATAAAATTGTTTTTAACTATTTATTTACATTTATGGTTTTTTCAGGCCATTCTAGATCATTCAATAGCTATATTAGGGAATTCAGTGGTTCCAATGGTTTGTATGATTTTTTCATCAGAAAACAGGGTCCACGATATGTGGTTTCAATAACACATGTCATGTGATATTTCTATTAGGGGAATATGATGATTTTAAAACAACACATTCTGTGAAAGTGTATACATTATGGATTGGTACAAAGACGTATAGTGATGTTCCCTGGAAGAATGAATTTTTAGTACTACACACCATGAAATAGGTGTATACACTGTATAGTTATACATGGTCAGGTGGTCGGCTAGTTGGGTATAAAACCCTTGTACATGGTACATAGTATTCTAGTAGTAAAAATCCATACAATGGTTATAATGAGTCAATGTGTATGTACACATCTTGTATGGATGTTTTTGGACTAATATTTTCATACATGGGATATACACCATGTAATGAACCATTAATAATGATTTTGGGGTTTAATTACCCATTCACCCAAAAGTTAGTATTGGAAATTAAAATATGAAATATTGTTTTCCAATTTGGAACCAGATTTTGAAGACCATATGGTGTTTTTCATAATTCTAAGAGAATTTTTGGGGAGGGTGATCATTTATGGTGAGGTTATTCCCATAAAATTTGGTTTTATTTATAATGGTGGATGATAAGTTGAATGAGACTCATCTGAGGGATATGAGAATTTTTGGAGGACATGGAATGGGATGACCATTTTCATAAAATGGTGTATCTTTATAGTTTAACAAGTTAGTGGGACTCTTATGTAACTCAATGATGCAAATAAGATATTTCTTCGGGCCCACCTAGAGTGGGATCATTGAACTATTTTGGTCCATGATCTATATCTAATGAAAAATGCTTGGATGGTTTTTCATATGAGTCCAAGAGGACAAATTGTTTTTAGGACCTTCTAGATGGTTTTTTTCTCTCATGATAAGTGAATTGGATGGATAGATGAGTTTTCCATCGATGATATCATGTCGTATGAATCTTTTTATTATCAAACCCAATAGATCCAAGGTGGAATGTCTCGTATTTAATTATTTTTATTTGGGTTCCAAAATGGATAGCAATATGTACGTGCTTAATTATTGTATCATAAGAGGGATAATTATGTTTTTTATGGTCCATGAGGATCCAAAATATGATTCCTCCCATATGATTTCCCTACGGTACCCTATTGGGTTCCCCAGTGTTTATCCATTATCGAATGAGTTCATTATTTTATTTTTTAGAAATAATAGTTTTTTTCATCATAGAACCTAGACGGAATTTTTGAGTTTGTGGGAATCTGTTAGTGAGAATGGGATTATGATATTTTCCTGCACCACCCTTTATCTAATGATTTAACTTACTATAAATTGATATAGTAATGGATAACTATATGTTCATTCATGAACTCAGGCTGTGGGAATTTTTATATTCAATTTTATTGTGGGGATTCCAAGAGGCACAACAATAGACTCATGTTAGGAAATAGATATATATTGTCTCTACCATTATTGGAATTCTATGTATGTTTAGTATTTTTAACAATTGATCATTGGATACCTTGTGATATTAATATTAATTTTTTCCTTATATTAGGATTGTTACTAGCATATTAAGGATTCATACTTTCATCGACATAATAATGAAGGATACCAAGTGTATCAAGTATAACCCTATTACATAGTGTATAACCTAGGATTATATCCACGATAAAATATAGGTGGTGAAATTGGTTAATGGGTGGACATATTTCATTAGAGAACAATATTATAATGATAACTCTAAGTATTGATGATGTTATCATTGATTAATTCCAAGGATAATCCCAGTTAATGGGTTGATTCATTACAATTAGATTTCCTATAACTCTATGAGAATATGTTCTTCAAATAGTTATTTAATATCGTTGAGTTATAATCATAGATCATGCGGTTATTTCGTATGTATTAGTTAATAATAAGACCATTTTGAATTTATTAATGTTTCAAGAGTCTCAATTTCCCACATTCTGGGTACCATGAATTCAACATTAAATTGGAATTAGAAATAATGTGACATTGTTTGGGTTCTATTGGATAATGGTGGCTTTAGTAATGTTAGAAGTATACATAGGATCTTACTATATTATATAATAAAATTATATCCAATTGATTCCAATAAATCTATTTTATATTCAATGGTTGTGCGGATGAGTGTGAGTAAGGCTAGGACACATATCCCCTTTGATGTGATGTATCTTAATCTAAGACAATTTGGATTATGGTTGAATTATTTATAGTTAATAAGTATCACATGATCAAGGATTGGTAATTGTTTTATTTTATTTATTTATATTTTTTTAGGACATGGGTTGGAGGGAATTTTATTTGATTATGAACTTGTAATAGTTGGTTATAGTTTCAAAATTTGTGGTGTCATAGTAATTACATTTCTCACCCTTATTAATGAACTAAGGTGTGTATGAAAAAAATATGTCTCAATTAAGGTTTATCGTAGACGGTCATTTAATATGTAAGAGCGCCAATACATCATTATTGGGGGGACCACTTTTCTATAATTTTATTATTAGGTTAGAGGATCTCAAAATATTTTAAGGGACCAGTAATGTTTTATGGATTAGAGTAAGTATTTGTTCACTGTGTATATATTTTCAATTAAATATATTATATATATTATCATCATTTTGAGTGATTAGTTGTTTTTTTAATTGGGTTTTTTGAAATATATTAAATTTAATTTATTATTTAGTAATTTTTTTAATTATTTACTTCAACATAAGTATATTATTTACCATTAATATTCTTATAAATTTGTTTCTGGTTGTGAAATCAAATATGGGCTTATTGTCTCATGCCAACTCCATTATAAAATATTCATCAAATTGGAAGCCTTATAAGTACAAGGATGCCTTAATGAGGTTATAGAGTAATATGTTGTAGCTAATTATCAATTCTTGAACTCCAGAGGGATGTATATAAAATGATATAGACATATGTAAAAATATAATACCAAAAACAATCAAGTGACGTTAATAGTAAACACTCCCTATTTAAAGCTAATACTATCGAAAAAAACTTATAATGTCTACATAAAACATGAAAATTAGTTAATATACATGTGGGGAGATCATAATATGTATAGAAAATAGAATCATATCACATTATTGACAAGAAAAAGTGAATGAATTATTTTTGTCACTCAAAAAACAAATAGAAAATCAATACTTCCCCTACATTGTCTACCTAATTTTCTCTACCATCCTAGCCTAGTCAATCTCACCCAATATTAAATCAATCAGCTGTATAGTAATATCATATTATTTTGTATAATGGTTCTTTATAACCATATTCCCATTGTTTTTCTTATCATATATAAAATGAAAATATCATTTTATTATATGCCTTCAATTAAATTAAATAATGGATCTTGTCACATATCATGTCTCATAGAACCAACCTCATATCCCATATTATGACACCAACCATGTATCTCATATACTATTACAAATGTGGTAGGCTAACCATAATGTGTAGAAAAATAACTATCAAAACATCCCCAACCTTACATAATCCCCACTAAAAATAGAATCTTCCCCCACCAACATCACATGATGATTCTATTGAACATAGAGTAGGAGAGAGGGGAAAATCATCCATTTGTATCCCCATCATCCTAGAGGTTTGGGGTATCACACACACTACATCTAGGTGTAAAATGTATTATATGGACTTGATGGGGGCTATAAAAATCATAGGAATCTATGTGTATATAATTATATCAAATATGACCACATATTTGTGTTTTCCTAAGAAACTCTACTACATCCCACATCAGGGAAATATTAATATTAAGTCCCTATGTTCCACATTTAATGTAGAAAAAAAACATAAATAAATGTCACAAAACCCATGTCCCATTTCTGGATATCATATTTAACAATTCAGACATTATAAGATAACAATTTCAATACCAATTTATATTCTCACGATCACAATATCTTACTATACCACAATACTGTATAATACAATATTATTTAATTTATACATATCCACAATGATGAAACCATAATTTCTATACACTGTATCCCAACCATTCAGTTGGATCAAAAGGTTACCATTGAAGGTTACTATATACTAGTGGGGTGAAGTTTTGTTTAAATAATTTAATATAAAAAAACAAAACATATACTCTTTATGTAAAATGCCCAGACATAGTGTTATATGATGATCACGATCTAAGAATAAAAATTAAAAAGAATATGATTTGACAAAAATATGCTTTAATAATTATCAATGAATCACTGATAAAAAAATAATAATAAATAGTTGAAAAAAAATTCTATCATGGTATGCACAACATAATAAATACATTTAAAAAGAATAAATACAATATATATTAAAAGTAATAATGATCTATATTTTATATTAAAATAATAATGTCTGTTATAATTAAGAGTAATTATAGTCGGTAACCCAGAATAATGATACAAATAGTACTATACATTTTGTATTCTCATTATTTTCAAACCAAAAAATCCTTCAATGGAATGATTGATATTGACTCTATCTTTATACCCTTGTAATCAATTTATTTTATGATAAATTTTTATCTTTATATACCTAAAATACATGAATATGATGGATTAGATTCACTACAATCTTATATCTGGAAGTGATATATTTTTACAATGATAAAATAAAAATCACATAAGAAAATGTTCTCAAGGAAACAATCCATAAAAAAATTCATTATAAAAACAACTCTATAAAGCATAAAAATACTAATATTGAGTAGTTAATTATAAGTAATATATGGAATTATTAATAAGAAAAATATATCAGGTATATACTCATGAAATGAACTTTTTTTATAAGAAAATACCTAGTGGTTATAATTTTATTTCTGTTGCAACTACCCCGGATAGTTGGTGCATGAAAACACATTTGAAACTGGATTCCCAATGTAATTTTATTTAGAACCATAATATTTAAAAATTGTTTACCTTATAAAAATATTAAATATTCTGAATTTAAATATTGGATAAACCTATGGACATCCTTATCGTTTGTCAATATTATAAACCTTATAATTGTTATCACAATGTATTAGTATCCATATATGTTCTAAATTTAAGACTTTTTTATACGACACAAAATAAAATGGTTTACCATCTATTAAGAAACATATTTTTCTATGAAATTTTAATCATTAAATATTTGATGGATCAGATTGATGAATAAAACGTTCATATTGATAATAAATTAGATTTATTTCTTTGTTAGGTCAAAAGTAATGTTTTCTACACAAAAATTACTAAAACACTTGATACATAAAATTCTAGATGCAATGATTTTAAGAGAATATTTTTCATTTACATAACTAAATTAATTAAATGGTATGAATAAAAAAATATAACTCAAAACCCTCCCAATTTTTGAAATCACAATGGAAAATTCTTATATGAAAAATGATAAGAGAGAAAAAATCATGCATCCCTATTTCCATTTAAAAACACTGATTTTTAATCTTAATAACTACCCATATGCTTATAAATAAAACATGATACGATGGAATGAATTTAAAATTATCCACCTTGGAATACAATATCCTCTTTTTAGAATAATCTCTAAAAAATGAATATTCTTAAATTTTCATCCCAATTATTATTTTCTTAAAAAATGAGGATGTAACCATAGTTTCTAAAAAAGATAGTTATTTATGAAATATTATTCCATTGATAGTGAACTAACTAATCATTCAAATAATTATAGAATGGTCATACTCTCAAATGTATTGAAAGACATTAAAAAACAACGTATTGGATGAAAAGATAATCATATGCATCAATGATCCAGTTTTATTAAATATACATAGATAGATAAAAAAAGTTTTCATTAAAAATTCATAACCGTATTTACAGTGTACATAATTATTTTGAACTCGTATAAATCCATAAAATAATTAAAAATTCATTATGACATCACTTATTACTTCTGTACATGATTGTTCATATTTTTATACTCCATGAAAAAATCAATAATCTCAATTGTTATTAATATAAATTTATTTTCATAAAAAGTCAACCTACTATTCTTCAGCAACATATCAAAATTAATTTATTTGAAAACATTTAAATCGTTCATATGGTCAACATTTGTATATCTGAAATCAAAAATAAACATGACTCAATAAGATCTATCTGTAGATTCCTTTTTATGAAAATCATTCATTTATAACACAAGTTTTTTTACATCAATAAATCGTTTAACATCTTACTAGATATCAAATTCTACACGATCATAATCATTAACATATGATTATATGATCCTTTCTGATCTATTTATTTGTCATGAAAATATTTTACTTCTTTTACAATATGGATAACTAATTTTATTAAAACATTTAAGGATTACAATTTTTTATTCATTGAACATTAAATCAACTTGAATCATGCCTGAAAATTAGTAATATAAGTAAGACTATCTTATATACATCCAAAATGTTGACAAATGAAAATAAACTGATATTTGATCACTGGTTGCCTACGAATATGATGATCTTGGGGATGGTTTGGGAGGTTTCGATCTACTTGATTTTAAATTGGTTTTTCCTAATACATTTTTTCCCTATCATAGAAAATTAATTATCATCATAATAATCAATAAAATCCAAATCATTATCAATATATAAGGTGTCTTATACATTTTTATATGGTTATTGATATTGATATTCTTTATTTTTTTTAACAAAAAAAAATTCTAAAATAATTTCATTTTATTTGATAGCATGTATGACATGGAACAAAATGAGAATAGGGAAATATAATATCCCAATACATTATAGTATATTTACTATTTTAAAAAAATTCAATATATTTTAAACAGAAAAATGATTGTAACATTGTGTTTTAGTTTTCATTTCATGAAACAAGTAAATTTGATGGCTTTTATTACATATAAGATTGAATCATACTGAATACTATTATATAAATGAAAACAATATCTAGACCATTATATTTTCTTGTTTGAGTATGAATAAATAACATATGAAAATATATATATTAATTAATTCTTTATCATGTAATTAGAAATGAATATATAATAAAAATAAATATAAACGGAATTATTTTGAAAAACATATTTTTATGCTCCAATGGGTTTTTATATTAATATTTTATGTTAATTATTATAATTAGATGATATTAATAAAATATATATATTATATATCCTATCTATTATTTTTGAAATTTTTCTTATATAATTGGAATGAATATGATATGAACATTCCCAATATTATGCATAAAAATCTATATTTCCTTAAAGGCATATTTACTGGTTTTTAATTTGGAACATATTTTAAAAAAATATTTAATTAGTTTTATAAACCCTATTTATAAATATAATAATAGTTTCTTAAATGAAAATTTAAATATCTACCTCGGACTATTTTATATGAAATGTTGTATTTATTGATGTACTGGGATAAATAATGAATTTTTATTGAAAACTAATTTTCCATATAATTTATTTATATATTTAAACTATATTTTCAATGGTTTCAAGAATAAATTTTATCATTTAAAAATATATTAATCCAATTTAGGTTATTTGAATCAATTTCACAATGATATTCTATATTAAAATATTTCAAAATTTTAAACTTTTTGATTCTAATAACTGGAATGGGCATCCCATTTGCAGGATTACTATTATATTAATTTCTACAACATAATTGATTGAAGCTTATAAAGACTGATTCCATATTTGGAATCAGAATAATTCATAATATCTATTTATTTGAACTTATTTATTTTCCAAAAATTTTATTAAAGTTAATTAAAATTAATAACCTATATTAAGATAAAAATTTTCTTAACAACATACTAAACCGTAAACATAACGGTCTAAATGACGTAGAACCATATCATAATCGTAAAATCTAGCCATATTTACACCATATAATCCCTTATATATATATTTTTATTTATTATTTTCAGCACATCTTGTAATTGAGATCTCTCAATAATGTTTACAATTTTATATTTACAAGAATTCCACTTCTCCTCCTCTATAACAAGGAATTCAGCCCCCAACCCCAAACATAATCCCACATCATAATCCATTTTAATAATAAAAAATAAGAGCAATTAGGTCCCAAAACACCCATACCTTAATCCTAGTTTCCTCAATTTTCCAATTAATCATTCCAATTATGTCATTTTTCATAATAAAAAGGACTTACCAAAAGAATAAGTAATTATATTCAATGAGAGATTCTCATTTATTTAAATACATTCACATTAACTTTTTTAAAAATGATAACATTATAAGAACATAAATATAATAAATATTATTATATGATTTTATATTAGGATTATTACCTAAACCTATACAAGATTTCATCAAATGTGATACACAACCATCGTTCATGTGTATGGTGTACTACATCCTCACAAACTAATGTCATTCTTTCATCCATTATATCATTTAATGGTTAAAATAATTATGGATTTATAGTTTATATATTAAATTTATGATATTTAATATTTATCTATTATTTTTTAATTTTTATATTACACATACCGTAATCTTTTCCATTTTTTTGGAATATGATAACTTACTCTAAGGACGTGCAGACTACAACATATTCAAAGCAATGTGTTTCGTTTTCCATTACATAGAGTTTACGATGGTTTGATTTTATTACAATATTTTATAAGAATTACATTAATTTGTTAGGGTAATTATCATATAATAATATATCATTTACTTTTCATTATTTTAATATGAAATAAATTGAATTAATTTCCTTTTGTATATATGGCCAACTATCTCCAGAAAAATTTTATTTCATTTCTACTTCCAAAATTTATGGAATAAAATTAATACATAAATATTGAATATATATAATATTTACATCATGTTTCAAAATTCGGAGATGATTAATCTCGAAATGATTAATAGGTTGGAATGATTTTATGTAAAAACTCACTCAAACAAAAAATAAATTGATAAAAAAAATGATGAAAGTGATGAAAAATTATTAATAAGAAAGTAAAAAAAATATTATTTTACTAAAAAATATGAAATAAATATTAATATGGTCATATTATAATTTAATAAAAATTTTAGAAACATTATATTGGTTTATTAATGTCTGTTCAACAATAATATAGCGTATGGTATGGGATTTTCATCTCACTTTTTACATTATTAAGATAAACGTAATAATCAAAAATTAAATTTTTTTGTGGGGATTATATACACTCCCTTATGATTTATAATATAATTCATTCTTTTATACCAATGTTATTTATAATTTCATTTTGAATTATCTAATCCATGGTGATTTACCATCAAATTTTCTAACTCTTAAAATATATCTTTCAAAACAACATTCTTTTTGTGATTGTTAACGTTATCTTAAAAATGGATTTTCTCAAAATAATATTATATTATAAATTATTATTATTTATGATGTTAATATTATTATATGATCTATATGATTATTTCAAACATTTTACTATTTTTAATTTTTTTTAAATTAAATGTTATTTGATTTACTAGGGGATAATTGATAAATCTGTAACCATTAATCAATACGGATATTTGATATGGAACATTGTATATAATTTTAAATAAAATATTACATATGTGAATAATTTTTAGGATAGTATAACCATATGGTTTGGGGACTAGTTAATCAAATATCCATGATTCATTGGTATTTTCAAGAGACATATCATTTTTTCAATTAGATGTGTTTCTACATATAATGTTTTAAAACACCATGTGAATTGTCTCAACTATAATGGTTACATGGTTCATTTATACATGGCGTTATATATTCAATAATTTCATAAATTGATAAAATAGTTATTATTACAATCCATGGTTTTATTTCTTATAACATATCACCGAAATCATTTCTTCCTATGTTAACTGATTAAATTGAATTCTTCTTTGTTATTTACCCTTCGATACTAATTATTCTCATTGAATCTTGTATACATCCATATTACTTATCCCTTACTAATAATATGATATCACACTTATATTTCGTCATTTCCCAAAGGTATGAATATAAATTCTTTTAATGGGTTTTATGGATGTTGTGATTTAAATTTTTTTAATGTTTCCTATATACCATATGTGATATGGGTTTCATATATTTAATATATATTTCAAAAGCATAAAATCATTTAGGTATATTGGAATTTTATTCCATGAAATCATGATAATGTTATAAATTAATGAATCAGATCTGTGCTTCTAAGGCTGGGGGATTATAGTTGGTATGAATATACGATTGGTAGAAACATGGTGAACTACATTTATGAAAACATATATTATATAACAAAACTCTCTGATTGATATTGTGTATATGTATAGAATAGAATCCAAATGGAATTGTTATTTTGTTTTCGATATTAGTTAGTCCTAAGAATTTCAATTTATGTTATGTATGTAATTAGTTTTTTTATTATAAATTATGTTTCACAATGTTACATTCTAATATACTGTTTGGATTATTTATAAATGGAACCTAGAAGAGACAATGGTAAAAATATTCAAGCCCAATGTAGAGGTTTTCCAATTTAGAATTCCATAATTGTTTGTATTAGAGAAATCCATGTTTTGGATATATTAGGGTAGCCTAATAATGGTATGGAAAAAATTCATTCCTGAGTGGAGAAACATATTCTATTGTGATAATATCCTATGTTGGATAACATTATGTGATATAACCCGTCATCATTTATTAAGAATACCAATACAATGGAAGCTCCGCAATGCATTATTTTTTTGGATAAGATAATTTTTTCATTAAAATGTGTTTAAAATGAAATGGTTACACTTGAAATATTGTTATCTCAATGTAAACTCTTATCAATTGTGTTCATTGATCCATGATACTTGGGAGGAATAAGAAATATTACTCTTAAAATGTATATTTTTATGTCGACAATATTCTATAATTATTTCCTTCATTATGAAAAAACAGAGATGAAGAGAATCTTCCTTATCTTAAATAATATTAATGAAGAATGATTCAGGGATTATGAGTCTACATCTACAAGGTTATGTAGGAATACTATGGATTACAAATGAAATAAGATGTGAATGATAAATCACAATTTTTATATACATATTCCAGTTCTCAAAAGGGAACGAGTCTCCCAAGTGAATTCAACATAGGGTGAAATATTTTCATTCACCATAAAAATTGAGAATAAATTTTCGAGAATAAATATATTCACTATAAGTAATGAGAGTAAGATGAAGGTATTAAAAAATGGATAAAGGGAGGACAAGAAAGAAGTATTTTACCACAAGTGATAACAATGGAATGAATCACCTATTAAATTTTTTTAAGGGGTCAGGTGTTTACTATATGTTTGTAGATAATGTTATAAAGGCCTTACCTTATTACTTTATATAATCATGAATTTAATAATGAACTCACATATTATTATATATATGATATTTTTCAGGTTTATAGCATTAGATAATTAGGACATAAAAAAATCATAATGTTCCACATTTATACAAAATAGGCACCATAATAACAATATTAATTTATTCCAAAATATAAAACTTTTCAAATAAGAAATGATTTCATTGAGAAATAATCTTAACCATTTACTTGGATTATTTATTTGTCTTATACATCCTTAAATCCTATGAAAAATAATTTATAAAATAGGTACTTTAATAGAAAGATCAGTATGAGACACATAAAAAAGTAAATGACACATTTGTCAGTGAATTCTTCTAATGTATGAAATCATTTTCAAAATGACACAATTGTAAAAAATATAAACATATATTTTGAAACATGATATTTCCATTTGATTTAAAAAAATATAGAACATTAATAGAAACATAAATTTATCTTTAGTAATTACATACATAATTTTTTAACCCTATCGATTACCATATAATTGGTAACTCGGACCAAAACCTTATAATATTACCCCCTCAACAACCTTATTGTGTAACAATCATATTTCAACATGGAGTAACCTTAAAGGAGACCACAATAATACACATACCCAATGCTTTGAACGAAAATATTGGTCCCACATTTCATAATACAAAATTTCCAAGATCTGAAACATAATTATACATCTTTAAAAAATGGCATTAAAACATTTATTTTGAATTATTAAAGGCTGAATATTAAAAGGGGATTTTAAAAAAATACCCCATTAAAAATAACATATAATTAATTGGAGATATAATAATGTATATTGAATTGGTATATAAAATGTAAATACACAAAATTCATCAATATATAGAAAAAATTCATAATACAATCGATTTTGAAACCACATAAATAATAATGAGGAAGGTTTTTCCAATAAAAGAAAACCAGGTTAAGAATTACTGTACCTTAGGTACCACTAGAAAAAAATGTGTTTTCATGACATTTATACTCATTAAATTATTATTTTTGATATCTTATTGAGTATAATTATTTTTATAACAGAATATTTGAAAATTTTATAATGTCCTTTTACCATTTATTTTACGTATTTTATTACTTCCAAGGTTTTTGGTGCATTCATTATATTATTTCCACGAACAATTATTTATTTTTATTACTGTCTTATAGAAATAGAATTACGATATTATAATTATGTGGAATTAATGTGTTTCTAGAATATATAATGATAACATAAATAATTTTCTTATCATATATGAATATGAATCATTTGATGAACCATTAATGATATTTATTTCGAATTTTTTTTTGTGGTTCCTCGATAATCATGAACATGATTCATTATATAACATAATGTCTTGTGTTTAAGATAATTAAAATACATAAAATATTCTACAGAATACAAATTATATTCTTTTTCATCCATTAAATGGGTTTTATGATAATCATTGTATGATGTAATTGAAATTTCAAACACATCATCAATGATTTTGGTAAAGGAGATGTCATGAATAGTTACATTATAAAAGGGGGAAGAGATGAAGTATGTTGATGAATTTTTCTATAAACATGATAATATCTTGAATATATATAATAAAAGAGCTTTCATGCATATTTTTTATGGGAATAGATATGATTATGTGAAATGAAAATGAATAGAAGAGAAAACACAAGAATATGAAATAATAATTTTACTTCTATGTGACTTCTCAATGAGATCCTTCATAAGGAAATTAGTTTTGGATTTTTGGTGAGACTATTAGGTCTCGGGAATAGGGATGATCCATAGGGAGGGGATTCAACCGAACATAGAAAATTCCAATGATTTAAATGTGTGGGGGGATGAAAAAATAAGGGTGGTATTTATATTAGAGTAGAGAAGTGGTATTACATTATTTTAATCATTAGTTTAATATTTGGGCTCAAGACATTAAATAGTCTTTATTTATGTGACCTAGAAAAATAATATTTTCATGTTAGATAGATCGATGTTAAATTACATAAATTATGATTTCATAAATATTGTATTTAACTTATAATTTGAAAATATGATGTTTTAACGTAATTTACTATTCTTTAAAAGTCAATAATTTCTAAATAATCCAAAAAATTCACCCAAATAATTATAAATTCTGCAAAATTAAAAAATGAACTCCATATTATGTAAATAATATTCTAAAAATAATAATTTAATTTTTATATAAAATCATATTTTATTCAAAATTAAAAAATTTAAGTCTTTAAATAATTGTTTAACACATTGAAAAAATAATCCTCTATCATTATCATATACCCTAAAGAAAATAAATAATTTTTCATTTTTCTGTTTATAATATTCATATTACAATTTATATTTCTATTCATAAGGGTGTGTAACTATTCACCAAAATAACATGTTGGTTCTATCAGACTCCAAAAACATACTGATCACAATCATAGATGATTGTTTTTGATATTCAAATCATAGAAGAGGAAACATTATGTTTAATGGCTCGTTAAAAATATCCACTTAAATTTTTTTTCATGCATTTAATTTTTTTTATTATCAATGTGGTGTTACATTATCCCCACCTATTATAAAATGGGTCCTCAGAATTTTAATTACAAATTAAACAAGTGAGGGGACCTTTCCCATATATCATTTTCAGAATTCGATGTTGCTTCTCAAACCATGGGGTTTTTCAATATACCATTACCTACTGGATTGAATTATTTCACAATAGATGTTCCCTTCAATCATTAATCTAAACTTGTTTATCTTCATAAGAAATGTTCCCCTCCCACTGAACTAATTTTGGACTCAATAAAAGAGATGAATCTAGCACATACATTCTCATAATCAAAACAAGAAAAATACTATATATCAAAGATAAACTAAGAGAAAAAGATACTTGGTATGCGGCTGGTCCTGCTTTCTACAAAATATCATAATGTATAATGATATATGGATATAGATTATATTTCTTACAAAATTGTATAACACTTTTACATTGTTGAGATTAAATGAAAAAAAGATCAGCTACCTATGAAAAAATTCCTTTCCTCCTATTATCTTCATAACATTTCAACCTACTCTATGCTATCTTCATGTGTTTCAGGATCATCTTCACTTTCTCATCCAGTCTACTAATTTTGGTACCATAAATTTTTTTTCCTCAACTAGATCCCAAAAATATATAGTTCTACACTTCTTCATATACAATGCCTCAAAATTTTCCATATTTATATTGGAATTAAAACTATTATTATTAGATAACTCATCTAAAGAATAATGTTGATACCAACATCCATGGTAGTCTATTGAATAAGCTTGAATCATATCCTCCAATTTCTGAATCATTCATTCTAAGTTCCCATATAATTGAGGACGAAAAGATGTACTGAAACTTAATTCTTTTCCCTAAAAGATAGATGTTATTATGAGATCGCAGTCAGATAAAATGGAAACTATCCCTCCATGTAACGATAAAATATCATTGAGATACAATCTAGAAAGATGATCCAATGTAATTTTATCTCTAATAGGAATAAAATTTGTAGAATAAGTCAGTCAGTCAATAATAACCCATATTTCATTGTTACCTCATGAAGTCATTACTAGACCCACAATGAAGTGCATGGATATATTCTCCCATTTTCACTCTAGAAATGGAAACGACTAATGAATCCAAATCGGCAATTTTCTCTCTATAGTAACCTGTTGACATGTCAAAGCATTCGTTATAAAATCAGGAACGTCCCTTTCATTCCATCCCACCAGTAATACTCTCGAAGGCCATTGTATGTTTAGTACAGTTACAACGATCATAAAATGGGGAACTATGAGCATCACAAAACAAATATTTCATCAAATGTGATTCAAAATACACACCAAATATTTTTCTAAATCTGAAAAAAAAATATTTTTCAAGGATAAATTCTGGAAACATACTGATTTTTTCCAATTATACCTTTTCTATAGCACACGATATACCTTATATGTTATCTTAATTATGTTTGATAAATATTAATTCACTGAAACATAAAAGAAATAAAAGGTATTTCATGTACGAATAGCTTCTATTCTAAAATTGTTCAAAAACTTAATCACATTATCATGTTCCAAATATAATATAGTTAATGATGCATGAGGTGTTCGAAAAAATCCATCCTCCACATTTCATGATTTTCATGGATGGTAGTTGATTGTGCAATACTAAATTTTTATCAATTCAACACTACTTATACGTAACTTGTTTATTTTCATTTTGAGTTAATATATATTGCATACTTTAATGGTCAGTATATATTTGAAATTTGACGCCGTATAAATGATGCCTCCTTATTTACAATGAAAAAAAACCATAGATGGAAATTCTAAATCATGTGTGGGATAATTTTAAACATGAGGATTCAAATGTCTTACATAATAATCAATTACCTGATCATTTTGCATCAAAACACAAACATTTCACTTCATGGAAGTATCGAATTAGATGAAAAACTCTCCATTTCAAGAAGGCAAGGCCAAAACCGGAGCCTTATTGAATTTCTTCATCAGTTCCTAAAAACAAAATTCACCTTCATCAATCAAAAAAATTACATTCTTTTTATGTTAACAATGATAGGAAACTACAGAACCACCCAAATTAATTTACCAATTTATTAGTAATAACCTAGAAATTTATGAAAACTATGATTCATTTTAACAATTGAAGGTCTTTTCCATTCATTTAACACTTTTGTTTTGGTAGGTTCAGTTATTATTCCTTCATTATTTATAATCATTCTATTAAAATAAATAATTTTCAACCAAAATTATCAATTTTTGAATTTTCAATATAGTTTCATTACCATTAAAGATGGAAAAATGACCCTTATAAGTTATTCATTCTCTTCATTACTGTTATAAAATACCAGAATGTCACAAATAAACACAACAACAAATTTATCAATGAACTCATGATAAATATTTTATTTATAAGATTCAATAATACAATTTCTTAATTAGTTAACTGAAACCGCATAAAAAAGATTAATAATGCCAATATGGTGTGAGAAAAGAAATTTTGGAATATCAATATCCATTACCTTCAGATGATGGAATACGGATCTCAAATAACTATTGGAAAAGTAAAGAGCACCCAAGAGTTGATCAAACAATTCATTTATAGGACGGAAAGGTTATTTGTTTTTAATTGTGATATTATTCAAGGCTCTATGATCTATGCAAAGTATCATTGAACTATCATTCACTTTAATGAAAAAATAAGATCACCATATGGTGATGTTCGAGGATGAATGTTGACTTTAACAAGAAACTCTTAAAAATGATTTTTCAATTTAATAAGTTCTATTTGATACTTTTTATATGGGGGTTTTGAAATTGTACTAGCATTAGGAACTAACTCGATTTTGAATTCGACATTACGAATAGGTTTATTACATGGTAACTCATTACAAAAAAAAGACATCAAGGTATTCATTTAAAACAGGAACATCATTAATCTGAACAGTTCCCTTATATTCAACAATATGGGAAAGAAAAATTTCATTTCCATATTTCAATTTTTTCACAGCTTCCATATATGATATAAATAGTATGGGTTAATTCCTGTATATAAATAGAAATTTTTTTTGAAAAAACATATTATTTATCTATATGCTCAATCTTATAATGATAAAGAGAAAGCCAATCCATTCCAAGAATGAAATAAAACTCTACTAATTGAAAAACAACAAGGTATTTAGGTAAATTCTTTTGAAACATCACAATATAATGATTATTATACTTAATATTTTTTATAATATTTCGCCCGGGGGTTTTAACAATATGTTCTAGTATCATTTTTTGAAGAGATATTTTAAAATTATGAGAAAGTTCATTAGAAGTAAAGGAGTTTGCAGATACAATATCAAAGAAAACATTAAAAAATAGTAGTAAAAATACAAGGCACCTGATACATCTTCATTGGAAGGATTTACATATACATAGATAGTAGAAAAGAATGACACCACAAATTTCATATTATATTCTAGCTTCTTTGTATCATTTAGATCTCTCTATGGGAATGCATTTTCATAAATACCCATCCCTCAACATATAAAACACATAACCTTTAACTTATCGTGATTTTTATTCAATCATTTTCATTATAGTCCTGGTCCATATTTCCAAACATACCACCAAAAAACATTTATCAATTCTGGTATGGCATTACCCATGGTTCTTTTTTCCACACTTATCATAAAATGGAAACATGATTTTTTACCACTAGATTTTTGTGATTGATTTTTATCAACAACTTTCCATTTGGACTTATTCTTATACCTGTTGTGAAAATTAATATGATAAACATCAAAATATATTTGTACACTCCCAGCACATCAAACAAGATTCTCGTAAATTTTTAAATCACAGGAGGCAAATTCCCATTTCATAACTTGGCATCAATCCAGAGTAAAAGTGGTTTATTTTCTATCAAGACATATAATAGGATTTAGGGAAATCCATGAAAGTAGCGTGAATTTTTCCTTATATAAATACAATGAATTTTCGTACTTTTGTATCATTTCAAGGGATTTTTTCTCTATCCTAAGTCAAAACACCATAGGAAAATATTATTCAAGGAAGGTAATTTTAAATAAATCCCAATCTAAGGAATAAATCCCCTCT
Organism: Viscum album; assembly: GCA_963277665.1. NCBI lineage: Eukaryota > Viridiplantae > Streptophyta > Magnoliopsida > Santalales > Viscaceae > Viscum > Viscum album. The sequence goes on along the minus strand of OY728142.1, from coordinate 1,354,775,527 downwards.
CAATCCCGAATATTTTTCCCATTAACACCCACCTATAATCTTCCACTTCAAAAAAAAAATAAATTTAATGACATAGATATTAATTACTTGAACATATGATAAAATCGAATATCATTTCATTAGAATTAATCCATCCTTAATCCACTGCTGGGTGATAATATCTATTTAAAACATGAGGGTGTTGCTTCATAAAATGATCCACTATCATCATATTAATTTTTGGTAGCTCATATTATTCTATTTAATGGATTACACCAAAATTTACTTAATATGTTCGCAGAAAAATTACTATGAATAACTACTCATATTAAATCCCTAACATTCCAGACTGCAAATTCAGAAGGATATCATTATTCCAATGCCTCCCCTTTTTATCTTTTATGTTTCTTCTACAAAAAAACATTATAAACAAACATATCATAGTCAAACAATAATTATAATAATTCAACTACATTTCATTTAAAAATAACTGTATTGGAAAAAAATTTATGGTGTTTGATTATCATCATCATAACCCATAAATTTAACTAAACAATTCTCCAATACCAAGTATAAGGATCCATATATATTAAATTCCAAAATATTGTATTTTGTCAAGAACTCAGATCCTTTCACATTGAGTATCTATTGACGTTTAATGATATTTAGAATTAGAAAATAATTAATAATAACATTCTATATTAATTAAGAATGTATTCTATAAATATTGTATTCATTTGACCCAAAATATAAATCTTTTCAAATAATACATGATTTCTTTGAAAACATTTCATAACATATAACATGGATTCATTATTTTTCTAAATAATCATTAAAACCTATGAAATTAATATAAAAAATTTTATGACCATGAAAATATTAGTATAGGATACAAAAAAATTGAAAGAACACATTAGTCCACAAATACTTGTAACTTATTACATCATTTTCAAAAATACAGAATTGTCACCCATATAAATGTACTTTGTGATACATTAGATTTCAATTAAAATAAAAAAAATATAGAACATAAATAGAATAATAAATTTATCTTGGGGCATTAATTAAAAAATCATGTATTCCTCTATAATACCTTATAATTGGTTACCCTCAGGGCTACCATACAACGTAAACCTCACTATGACCAATAGTGTAACCATCACAGTTACACATAAAGTAACCACAAGGAAGTCCTCCATATTATACATACTATATGAATTAGAGTGATATATATGTCCCTTATATTATAATAATCTATTTCAAAGATCCATAAAATAATCAATAAACAAGTATAATTTCATAATAAAATTTCTTTTCAATTTTGTAAAACATAATTTTAAATGATGATTTAATAAACCCATAAAAATATCATAAAATTGCAGTGACACATAAAAAATATATAGAATATTATTATACACTACAAATTATTATAAATAATCATAATAGAAAGAAACATTCTTCACACAAACAATTTTAATAACACATAAATCATGACGTACATGGTTTAGCCAAAGAATGGACATTGGGGTAAGAATTCATTTTCCTCAGGTTCACTATTATTTAAATGTTTTTAATAGTCCTATATAATTGTTAAAAAAGTGTTATTAATATAATATAGAAACATATTAATGTTTATAACAGAATATATGATCATTGCATATCATCTATTCACCCTGTAATTATTTGTATTTTGTTCATTCCATTGTTTTGGGTGCGTTCATTACATGATTTCCATGGCTGATTTTGTATTTTAGGTTCTAATCATATGGAAATGAAATTTCATAGGTGGAATAAAGTGGTATTAATGTGTTTCCAAAATATATAATGATTCCAAATATCATATTTTATCATATATGAAGATGGATTATTATATGAACCGTTGATGATATTTGTTTTGATCATTTATTATGGTTCCTCAATAATAATGAACAGTATTCATTATATAGTATAATATCATGAATGGAGGTTAAATACATAACACTAAATAGGTTACGTAATAAAAATTACATTTTGTTTCATCCATTGAAATGATTTTATGATAATCTTAGAATAATGGGAGGGAAATTGAAATCACATCGTCCATAGTTTAGGTAAAGAACACATCATGAATGTGGTATTTATAAACAGGGGAATTGATGAAGTATGTGAAGGTATTTTTTCATAAACATGATAACATTCATAATATATATGATTCTTGAGCATTTATGCTTCTTAGATAAGGGGAATAAAACACTCTATATTAACTGAAATTTTATATAAAAAACACACGATTTAAAATGAGGATTTCTACCTCTTGATTTATTATCTTTTAGAGCCTCCGTAAGGCCATTTGTTTTTGCCTTTTGGAGATACAAGAAGGTCTTAGATGTGGGGATGATCCTTATCAATGTAATTTGGTAGAACATATAAAATGCTCTATGTTTGAGAAGTTTGAGAGAATGTGTGTATTGAGGGTTGTATTTATAGTGGACAAGAGGAGGGGATTTACGTTATTTTAATCACTAGATTAATATATTTCTTCTCAAAACTATGATTAGAAATTATTAATTTTCCCAATAATAGTAATAAGTTAATCTGAGTTAAAAACAAGTGGTATTACATTAGCCATGACTTCAAAAATTGTGTATTTAACTTATACATTGAATATACAGTATTTTACCGTATTTCACTATTCATAAAAAATTCATAATTTTAGAAAAATACCATAAATTCACCCAAACAATTTTTCAAATTGTAGAATTCAAAAATGAACTCCAGTTTTTGAAAAAAAATCAAAATATTTTTAGTTTAATATTTTTATAAAATCATATTTTATTATAAAATTTCAATTTTAAATAAATAAATAAATTTTTAAAACCTTGAAAAATTAATCAACATTTCATTATCTTATAACATTAAAAAAAATTATAACATGAATTTCTATTTATAACTGTTATAATACTATTTATATTACTATGCATAAGGGTATCTAACTATTCACAAAAAATCAATTTGGTTGTACTAGATTCCAAATAGCATACTAATCATAATTGTATTAGACTTTTTTTTTAAATTAAAAATATTAATGTGGAAAAATTATGTATATGGGCTAGTTTTAACTATCTACATAATAAAGCATTCATTCATTTAAATTTAATTTTTTTGCAACACCGTGGGGTGTTACAAAGGGTCTTTAATATAATGAATAATAATGGAAGGCTGAGAAGAAATAACTTACCATTTTAATAGATATGGAGATAGTAAAATACACAAATGAATACACCAACAGTCAATGGAATGTACATAATATGTAGTTAAAAGGCCATTCTAAATATTATAATTTTGATACATCTAAAGTGGTGTGATTAATTTTATTTTATTTGGATTCATGAATTATTTTTCTTTAGTATTTATCAATTATTTTTTGTTTTTGTAATTATTAAATATACATATACATACATATATATATTGTAATTCAATAAATTTTTGCCAATAATTTTAAAGCATGTCTTGAATGGTTATGATGAATAAAAAAATTATTCAGTGGAAAGTTGATCTTCTTAGAAAAAATTAAATTGAGTGAAATAAAATATTTAATATCTTTATAGGGTTGAGATAATCCTATTTGGATATTCATATTATTAATATGGTTAATATAAATTGGATATTACAAAATACCTTCGAACTGTTTAATGATTTGTTGAATATGTGTTTTAAGCTATCATATATGGATTTTACAAAATTATTGGATTTAAGGGATATAACTAATTTTCTACATTCTATTTATATAATACGTATGCGTTCATGTTTTAATAATGTTTTATAATAATACATGTTATTACAAAATTTAAAGAGACTTCATGATGATCATATTCACATGTTTGGTATGTGATGATTAAGAGATTTTTTATATAGATTCATTATTAATACGTTAATTTTAGATATGAGATTACATTTCTTCTATATTTATAGAATAAAATATTTTAAATGTTTTTACCGTTTACAAAATATTATAAGATTTTATATTGATGAGGTTTTATAGGTTAATCTATTACTTCACCAAATGATGCACTCAAGGCTAATAAATGATGAATTTTTTTTTCCTGAAACAACCAAAGGATAATGTTGTGTTTATGGAAAAGAAATATATATATACATATATTCATTGAGAATGAAATAATTCGTTGTATTTATGAAAAACTGTCTCAAAACAAAAATACTTTCTGATTTGATCATTTTTTATGATATCAATGTTATTTTTCATAACCATGGTTTAAGGAATTAGGGTCATAATTTTTTTGATCATTTTATCTTTAACTCCCCATATAAATTTTATAGTTTTATTTCTCTTCAATGTATATGTTTTCACAACTGTTTTGCTATTAGAAATCCTAGTATTTTTATGAGATTCACATTTTTATAACCCATTTTATTAATAACATATTTTATTAACCATTCCTATGATGTTGGTTTTTCAAGAATTGTATTTTAAAATACCAATCCCTCAATTAATGATATCATTTCTAAATTCCGAGGATGGAGTTTATTTAACATGGCTTGAATGTAACACCCATAAATTCTAAAATGACATCATTGTATTAGATTATTTGTATTACACACAACACTAAAAAATAAAAAAAAATATAATATCTTGATACCTTATATAATATTTAATATATCATATATATTCATTATATTCATTATATTAAAATTCCTAAAGAAATTATATTATCTAGTGTTTCACATAATATATTTCTCTGATGGATTTCATTTCAATGATTAACAAATATACCAAATACTATTAACATTATTATTTATACTGATAATTATATATTGGTCATTATATATTCAGTTATGAATATGATTAAATAAATTAGTAATATATATTGTCAAATTCATTGTTTACTATTAATTTCATATTGAATATAAAAACCAAATGGATTTTAGGGGGTGATTTTATAAAAATTATATTTTTATGCTTAAATAGAGTTTTCTCATAAAAAATAAATTAATAACCATTACAGGATGTCATTAATAAAATATATGTATATATAATTCCATAAAATATTTTTTTCCTTCTTATCAACATATTTATTAGGTATATGATAAGAACATATCCAATATTACAAATAACAAAGCAATATTTTTCTAAAGGCAGTTTCACCACCTTTTAATGAGTAAATTATTTTGAATAAAATTTTGACTCCTTTATAGACAATAATTAAAATAATAAAAAAAATTTGAAATATGAACACCATAATTTTGTTAGGGTTTTTTACTATTCATAAATATTTCAATTTTATACGATTACTGAAAATACATAATTTTTATTGAAAATGTCAGTATTTAATAGTTTATTTATAAATATAAAATATATTTTTTTTGTAATATTTAATGTTTAATTTTAATTATATTACATATATTTATAAAATTTATTTCATTGGAATAAATTTCACAATGTGATTAGATATTAAAACATTTAAATTTTTTGAACATTTTTACATTAAAAGCATGCATTCACATCTCGTCTGTGGGACTAATTAGAAATAGATTTTTTTAAACTTCTGTGATTTGAATATAAAAAATGATTTTGATATTTGAAATTAGAATAATTAATTTTCACTATTATTATAAACTTAGTTAGTAAAAAAAATATTAGGGAATGTATTTAAAATTAATTAAATCATTTAAGAGAAAAAATAGATTAAAATGAACTGAATCTTATGAATAAGGTCTATAATGACCTATAATCATGTCCAATACTTATTTTATGGAAATATTTAGAAAATATCCTCCCTTGTGTCATCTTTTGTCCATTATTGGAGTCACATATTGTTAGGGATACCTCTCAATAGTGTTTACATTTTAATATTTACAAGAACGTCACTTCTCATCCACTATAAAAGAGAACTAACTCCCCAACATAACCATACATCTCAATCAATTTTACGTAATATCTCAAATTAAAAAAAATAACAAAATACCTATTTTGATAACTTATATATATTTTAATTAAAATTTCAATTTTCAAAAACAGAAGCTCAAAAAATGTTTTAAAGATCTTTCATATTGGTAAAATCCATGTTAAAACCTTTAAATATTGTATGGAATTGTATTCATGTTAGTTACTGAGTTTGTGAGATATTATGAGCTCCTAAACTACTTATCATAGATGTAATGAAAATATTAAATATATTATATTATCCACACATGGATTCTTAAAAAAATAGAACAAATCAAAAATGGTATGTCATATGAGAAAATGTGGGCACCTGTAAATAGGTGACGTTGTATTTACCCAAGGCGGGGTGTATCACTTATAAGTATCAAACATATGGATGCAGCACTCATGGAAATAAATCATATTCACATATTATTAGTATCATTATACTATTATTAAATCTATCCAAGATCATAGTTTCTATAAATTCAGTCTGATTACTATAAACGATATTTGATTTAATTTATAATGATTTCTATGATTAATGATAAAGTCTCATTCATTATATGAATATCACTGATTTTGTTTAAATAAAGAAAATTATCTATGTATGAGACACCGTGAGTCTGCACCACGTTATGTTTTTCTTACAAAGGACCTTGATACTATAACCATACACCATGAACAAACATTGTGGCCCTCCAGACATCGTGACTATCTTGAAACTGTGATCATTAAGATGTAATGACTATCCAGACACATTGACCATCCAGACACCATGACTATCCTAATAATATGACTAGACACCATGTCCTTCTAGATACCATGACTCTCTAGACACCATGACTATCCAGACACTGTGACCATCTAGACATCGTAACTCTCCAGACACTATGACCATCCAGACATTGTGATTATCTAGACATCGTGACTATCCAGACACTGTGACTGTCAAAACAATATGGCTATCCATACACCAAGACTATCCAGACACCTTGAACATCCTAAAACCAATTTTAATAATCCTCTATTTCAATGAGACACTCTTTACTAATAATCTATGAAACTGTTTCTTAAAATGTTTTTTCGTTTCACAATTCTATTTCTAGAAGTAAAATTCGAATCCTTTAAATACACTTACATAATTAAATTTTTTGTAGACATGTCACATTATCATACGAGGTATGATGTGAAGAACACATGAAATATATCAGCTCTAACACATGAACTTGAAGAATAATAGGGAAGTGTGGCCTAGAAATAAATAAACACATAGCGAGCATAAAAACGGAGAACCCATAGGCTTTTATGACAAAACAACTCACACATAAAACTCAAAATTCTTAATGAACACATAAAGAATTATTTAATCAACTAGATAAACAAAAATGATCAGAATCATTGATAATATCTTCACATTGTCAACACCACGAAGAACACGAGCCAGATCTACATGACTTATGACAATATGTTTTACACGAGAGGACTCGATTTCGACATCTATTTTATCTCATAATTCCAGACCTGCATAGACTAACACTCAGAGCACATCTAACCTTATCTCTATAATTCTTCTCTATTCTATATTTTTTTAGCTTTTGAGGAGTGTGTGTGTCTATATAGAAAAACACACTATCTCTAGCATTAAACTGAAGTATAAAAAATATATGTTCTCAAACATCTTTCAATTCTTTTTTATACTGATAGAAAAGTGTAGAAGAGGTTGAGTAACCAACTATTCATACCCACAATGAACTGTGGAAGACATCGTTTGACCTGGATAGTCTTGTGTACTGTTGTAAAGCCCGATACAGGTTTTGTATATTTTTTATTCATATAAGCTTCTTGGTGTTAGTTGATCACAAAGTGGAGTGGATTAGGTCTCGACTTGAAATTGAAAAACTTCTTGTATATCTGTTGTCCTATTTATTGTAGTTGTCTATGATTTAATGTTTAATTAATAATTCACTAAATTTACATTGAAAGTTAATCTTTTAATGAAGATATAACAGTACTACCTTATTATTATAACTTCAAATTTAATGTTATGAATGAATATTTAGATTATTGATAACTAATAAATCTCTTATGAAGTAATTAAAAAAGTAAAACATTCATAATAGTATATCCACGATTGACTGGGATGTATTCAAATTTATTGGGAAACACATTTAAGAATACTTTTTTAAATAGAAATTTTGAATAGATACTCAATTCACCCCCTTGAGAATACTATACACCGACCAACATTTGGAATCTTATGATAGTATCAAAAGACTTTGTTTTTAATCCTATTCAACTGTCATATTATTTTTAATTTTAATATCTATAAATTTTTGTTAATCATAAATTTATATTAATTTTAATGTATTTCAGTATTATGGATAGTAAATTGGATGGTGTGGAAACAAATAGACCACAATTCTACAATAGAACCAGTTATGCCCAATGGAAAATCCAATTGTGAATGCCATTAGAAAGAATGAGCTTTGAATTATAGTCAATAATTATAGATAAATAAATGATTATTTTTACTTATAGAATCACATGGGATAAACCTACCAAATCTAAGTAAATTATTAATTTCAAATCTATGAATTCCTTATAATACTCTTTAAGAGATGTGGAATTTAAAAAAATTTCTTCTTGTAAAACTGCCCATGGAATTTGAGATACCTTATTTGTTCCACATGAAGGAACATCAATTGTGAAATAAATGATACTTAATACCTATTCTATTAAATATGATTACATTAAAATGAAACTTGATGCACCTATTTCTTATATATATCTCAGGTTTAATGAAATTTTAAACACATTTATTTTTCTTAGAAGAGATTTCACTAATAATGAACAGATCATGAGAATTATCAGATGCCTTCTTGACAGATGGAGAGGATCCTCTATCTCTAATAGAGAATCAAGTGATATCAGAATGCTACCTGTAAAAGAACACATTGGGCAACTGATGATGTATGAAGAGGAGTAGCAGAAAACCAGGAAGAGTAGGATAAACCCAAAAGAAAATCTATTGCGTTCAAGAACACTTCCTTGAAACACAAAGACAAAGAGAAAGTGAATGTTTAGGTTGAAAGATACAATAGTGAATAATCATCATATGAATGTGATGAGGATATGTATCAATTATCCATATGGTTCAAGATATTTTTCAAGATGATGAACTTTTTTCAGAAATCATAACTTCAAGGGAAAATATGATCAAAAAGGATGTTGGAAGAAATATTGGAATATATGTGACATGTCTGATGAGAATGACACTATGAATTTAAGAAAAAAGGATATATCAAGGCTGACTGTCCAATGCTCATATAAAAAAATAAATATTTGGACAAAGATAGAATGTATAAAAAGGGAATGAATGAAACATGGAGTGCTTCTGAGGATAGTTCCAGTGACTCAGAATCATCACATGATGAACAAGATAACAATGAAAATATGTGTTTTATGACAAAAAAAACGAAGATTTCTAGTTATAGAGTTCATGTAAAGGTATATGGTACTTAGACATTGGGTGTTCAAGACACATGATAGGAGAATACTCATTCATTTATAGATTAATAAAAATTGTTGGAGGACATGTCATCATTAGTGAAAATTCCAAAGGAATGATTATTGGCCTCATACAAATTGGTAACTATAACTTTGATTTTATTTCAAAACTACTATTTTTTATGTATTGAAATTTAATCTTCTTAGTATCTCACAGTTATGTAAATATGGATTTAATGTTAAATTTTAAATGATGGTTGAAAATTTTTTAATTCTTTTGTTGAATTGGTGCTCTGTACATTACGAAATGAAAATGTATTTTATGTTATCATAGATTCTTTAGCCTCTAAAAATGCTTCATGTTTAAGTGTGTTTCACAATGAGTCATGGATTTGGCATAGGAGACAAGGATAGTGAAACACTCACTCCCTTAAAAAGATGAATAGGAAATCCGTAGTCAGTGACCATCCCAAGATTGAGTTTCCAAATTGTAAAGTGTGTAATCCTTGTCCAAAAGGACAGAAACAAAAAAATTACTTCAAACCAAGAATGAAGTGTAAACTTCTCAACCTCTAGAATCAATTCACATGGATTTATTTGGATAATCTAGATTTTATTGCATAAATGGGAAGATAAATGTTTATGTTCTTGTATATAACTTTTCTAAATAGACATGGACTTTCTTTTTGGCGAGAAAAATCCAAGAATGATCACATTTTACAAAATATTACATAATTGTCGAAAATATTATTGGACATAAAATTAAATCCTTAAGAAATGATCATGGTTTTGAGTTTGATAATCAAGATTTTGAATCCTTTTTCTCACAATATAGTTATTATTATAATTTCTCTACCCCTAGAACACCTCAACAGAATGGATTTATAAAAAGAAGAAATAGAACCATGTAAGAGATTGGTAGAACCATGCTTAGTGAATAAGACTAACCTATTTATTTTGGGGTTTATTTTGTGAATAAACCATGATACATAATCAATATAGTGTTTATTAGACCTATTATTAAAAGGGATCGATATGAGTTATGGTACAATGGAAAACCCAAATTTTATTACTTCAATGTTTTTTGTGGCAAAGACTATATCCTTGACACTTAAGACAATCTTTATATATTTTCTTCCAAGATTGAGGAAGAAATATTATTATGATATTCCAATTCTATTAAAGCCTATAATGTTTTTAATAAATGAACTATATTTGTTGAAGAATAATTCCTTGTCAAATTTAATGAAGCCGATGCACATGAGCTTAAGACAACTCTCGAGAACCTGGAGGATGATTTATCAAATCTGGACATTAATTTAATATACTCAAACCATCTTGTAAAAGAATATGTGAAAACATGTAGTTTTGGAAATTCTATATACTCAAATCATTGTGAACCATATCCTATTAAATATCCTAAAATCACAAGTCCTTCATTTTCTAGAGCTATTAGAACTCTTAAGAACCATCACTTAGATGATATTATAGGAGACATAAAAAGATAAACTCAAACAAGTTCTTCTATTAGATATCAGGTAGAACATCAATTATTCCTATCATAACTAGATCCTAAAAACAATAATGACGCTATCAATGATGAATTTTGGGTGATGGCTATGCAAGAATAACATAATCAGATTAAAAAGAACATTGTTTTGAAACATGTTGAAATACCCACATACACTATTATCATAGGTAGTAAATGGGTAATTAGAAATATGGTATAGGAAGCTAGGAAATAGTTAGTAAATAGGCTAGATTGGTTGCACAAGGATATAGTAATGAATAAAGAATTGACTAAGAAGAGTGCTTTGCACCAGTATCTAGACATGAATCCATCAAAATTATTCTTTCTTATGCTATACATCTGAATTTATTAATATGTTAAATGGATGTCAAAAGTGAAATTCTAAATGTGTATATATCAGTGGATGTCATTGTTGATCAAACCCCCTTGTTATACAAACCCTCAATTTCCAAATCATATTTTTAAATTTTAAAAAGCATTATATGGTTTAAAACAATCTCCAAGAGATTGGTATGATAGATTACATTCTTTTCTTATTTCCAATGGTTTTACAAAAGGAATACCTGATATTACCCTTTTTATTAGAATCTATATAGATGAAATTATCGTTGAATCATTAAAAAATTCATTATGTGTAGAATTCTCTAAAATGATGCAAAATGAATATGAAATGAGTATATTCGGTGAAGTAAACATCATTCATTGATTTAAAATATTTCAAAATAATGTTGGTATTATTTTAAATCAATGTAAATAAACTAGAGACCATCTACTAAATTTTGTTTTGGATAACACTAAATGTAAATACCACAATTTTTTAACAATATGGGAATTTTTTGAGACTATAAAATATGACGGTGAGCGATTCTGAGGCCCAGAGATCTCAGAATGATCCATCAATGTTTTTTATGCTTTTATTAGTACACCTAAGCAGTTTTCTTGAAAATGTGGAATAAGTCATTAACAATTTCTTGAATCATAAATCCGATAGCATCATTGTGCTCATGATGACTGTTTTACCCTAGGAGTGACTTATGTTTTTTCGGCACTATGCTCCTGTGAGAAAACCCAAAAAATGGAATAACTGTTAATAAAATAAATAAATAGATTATTTTATTTTTCATATGATTATAACCCACAACAATTATCTCAGATTGAAAATCTGATACCACCATTGATTTTGTTTGGGCATGCTTTATTTATGCAGAAACTATATTTGCCCGGCGTGGGCCACTAGTGGAAGTTGGTTTTTGGATGTAAATAAAATAATTAAATGACACATATTTTATTTTAAAATCCATAACATTTAACTGGTATTTCGGATTAGAAATTTGAGAGTACTCTTGGGTTTTTTTAGGAGTGTTTCATTTTGGCAGAGCCTAACCTCGACTGGCATATGTCGAGGGTAACTGTTAATAATTTTCCGAAGATTTTTTCAGGTACATCTAGTAAACATGAAAGAAGCATTTTGCAACATTTGAACTGGTTCGCGGAATAAAATCTAAGCACACAGTTGAACTCACAACACTGGTATTCAATTAAGGAGACTTTAACCTCGACCGTAGTAGGTCGAGGGTAGATGTTATCTTTTCACATATTCACAAAAGTATAAAATAAAAAAATTGTGTAACATTATCTTATTTGTTAATACATCCCACATGTGGATTTGGAGATGTGGGGACCACCAGTCCTAAACCTCCCATCAACAGTTATGGTGATGGGGACCACCCAAACTCACCTCCCATGAGAGGTTATGATTGTGGGGACCACATGAGGCTTAAAACCTCTTGAACTCTACTCATAAGTATGTGAAACCTCTTGGACTCCCTCCAACCATAATTATGTGAACCCAAAAAATGATTATTTATGCCAGCCTATGTAATTAATTATACCAATTTGATATTATACAGACATATTATATAATGTTTTCTAATACATTTTTGGGGGATTTGGTGAAATCTCTTGGAAAAAGGGAGAAACATGGAGCCTGGGGAGAAAGCTCTCCAATGACGAATGCCAATGAAGAACACCAATGAAGAATGATATCGAAGAAAATTCTTTGTATATCAAGGAAGGGGATGATGTATGAGCCCATCATCAAAGCATGGATTCAGAAGCAACGATTATGGAACCCCCTCCATCTTCATCGACTTCATTCTCACGACCAACATATAGGAATCAAATGAGGTAGGTGTTTATTGTTCAGTTATTGAATTCTCTCGATTAATTTACTCACTTATTGAAATCATGGTGAACGTGGATAAACAAAAAGAACTTGATCCACAATTCATGTAGAGTTATCCTTTATGACTCTTGATTTTTCTATTGAGCATCTTGCTACCACTCTAAAGCGGAGTGTGTGAGCCAAACAAACATGAACCAACCCCTATGTCGTTATCCTTCTGTGGTGTGTTCTCTACAATGGAAAATGGAGACAAAGGAAATTAAGGAAACGACACAGCCACCTATGGCCTCTGCGCATTCCACCACTCTGCTTCTCGCGGCCTTACCACGTCGCCCTAGACGGGCCACTCATAGGGCAGTCATCGCAGCCCCGCCGCTCCGCCTCCGTGGACCTTCTGGGATGCCTGCTTTCCCGCCGCGCCACCCACGGCTTTCCACTGTCATTTGTGCTACTACTACTATCTAGTAGGATCCGTCGCTGAATTCCGGGCCGATAAGCCGCCCAAGCAGCCGCTATCATCCATGCTGCCACCGATACCCGAGCCACTCCCACAGTCTGGGTCGAGCCACCACCACCATCCGAGACGAGCCGCCAACCTCGAACCGCCACTTCCCATCCGCCCTTAGCACCTAGGTCGAGCAATTCTGTGGTATCGTTCCTTCGTTTCACCCTCCATGACCATTCGCAGCCTCGCAGCCAGCTACGGCCCTCCGCGACCCCTCACAGCCTGCCTGGCTGGCCCTAGTGGGCCAAGCCAAACCCAACAGGCTGGGCCACCCATCGGGTTAGGCCAGAAATAGCGGGTGAGGCTAGGTCGACCCAAACCAGTTCAGACTAGGCCGGGTCAGGACGGGTTAGTCTGACTGGGGCAGACCGAACTAGGGCCCACTATGACTTATTTACACTCTTTTGGCCATAACATTGGTAGAAGAAATTAGTTTGATGAGCCTTTAGTAGATCTGGGTATGTTGGACCGATACAGTCCCCTTATGTATACCCCTCTAGAGATTTGGTTTATGTTGTGGTACGGTCAAGTTGGATCAATCAGGAATCCAACCGGGCCCTGGGACTAAAAGGCTATTAACTCACAGACCGGATGTCTGATTGATGATTTTTCTGTTGCGTTTAGACCCCTATGATGTGGTAGACCATTGAGATACTTCTTAGTGGGATATCATGATAGTTGGAGAATTGACTAGTAGCTTGGGTATCAGACTCTCCCGGAGATGATCAAGACTAGTGCGGAGACCCATTAGCTGGCTGTGATGAGAAGAGTGCTCCTATCTATCCTTTGTGAGACATCTCCTATCTATAATATGTGAGTCATATCCTATAAATCCTATATGGGTCAGCTCTTAGTGATCTCATGTGGGTCATCTCCCGCGATCCTGTGTGGGTCATCTCTGAGCGATCCGTGTGGGTCAGCTCTAATGATTTTGTGCTGGTCTGCTCCTAGTGATTAAGTGTGGGTCAGATCCTAGAGATACTATGTGGGTCAGCTGTAGTGATATTGTGTCAATAATCTCCTAGAGATTTTTTTGGGTCATCTCTAAGGGATCCTGATTGGGTTAGATCTAGTGATCCTATGTGGGTTAGCTCCTAGCGATCATGTGCGGGACAACTCCAAGACATATTGTGTGGGTCAGATCATCACGATCTAGTGTGGGTCAACTCCAGCAATCCTGTGTGGGTCAGATCCTAGTGATTCTGTGTATGTTAGCTGGAGGGCCTCTTAATAGAGTAGGATGATTCAGTAGTTACATCTAATCATTTCAATTAATCTACCGAAATATATACCTGGTGTGACCTGAGTTCGTACCTATGTGGTACTTTTCTCCATGGTAGTACAATGGTCGTATTCTTATTTGTGGTTTACTAGTGTGGTGCATGCCTTTGTGGTTTTCATCCTTTTTGGAATAGTTCAGCTTTGGGATTTTGGGTCTGACCCTGTGTTTTCCCATGATTGAGATGGGTATACTTGTTAACTTATGTTTATGTATGGGAATATACCGAAGTATGGTTGAAAGTTGACATCATTCTTTGATGTTTATCCTTTGTGGGTTTTATGAGACCTTGAGGGTCTCGGGGTCTCTACTGAGTATCAGTATACTAAACCCTTCACAGACTATGCACGCACATCGTTTTTTTGGATGCAGATGGCAGATAGAGCTGAGCGAGGTTGAGAGTACTGGAACTGGATGACGCTCGTAAGTGGAGCATACGGCGTGTTGGAAGGCAGAAGAGACGGGTGGACATGGAGTGTTGTGGAGACGATCTGTACCTACCCTTCAGGTAGGAACCCTGAGGATAACATAGTATATGCATTTCTTATTCATCAGTTGTATTGTATTTTAGTTGTACCTGTACTATTACCATTGGGCATTTATTCTGGCCCCTTTTTACATTCATCACTCTTTTTAATATACATGTGACTTGTGTTCGAATCGTACTTTGTGATTTCTTCCGTGTATTTACGGGTTATAAATAAAATTACATCCCAAATTTATGGAATAAGCCTTTGGTTCTAGTTTCCAGCCCCTAGCCTATGGAAGTCAGGAATTGTGGATTGATACGGCATGGGCCCCGAAGGACGAGTCTTGAAAAATTGGTATTACATGCGTCTTTTCTACCGTAGAACATTGGAATCTGATCTTGTTAGATGAAATATTTTTACGTGTAGTCAGTGTGGTTATCAGTTTATAAAATCTAGTGTTGGTGCGGCGGTAGAAATATCCATACATGAGGACCCTAACTTCTGATTTCTGACTCAGTGCGCAAAAACATTGATTGAGTGTGTGTTTTGAAATGTTTTATTGAGTCTTCTTGAGTTATCTCACCAGGTATAAATAATTGACCATGGATCACCTGTTGCTAACAGTATTCCGATGCATATACAACCAAATAGCATTCCTAAGTTTGTACATTATGATGGCCCACCGAGCGACTAGGCTCTGGTGTAGGGACATACTACTCTGTTGGCACCTTTGGGTGGTATACCAGCAGAAACACCACCATTTGGGAATCAATTAACACCAGTTGCACAAGAGGATGGTGCACATCTACTGAGCGCGTTGCATGAGTTCCAGTAGCAGAGGACTTTGAGGATTCGATGTGAGACAGATTCCCACACAGCTGGGGGCTGGCTGGAGGCGATTTATAGAGTTTTCCGCATGGTTGACACACTAGTAGAGAAGATATTGATATTAGATAGTAGTATTTTTTTAGTGAGTAACCATGAGGATGGTCCTCGTAGTGATGACGATTTGGTATATGGAACATTGCTCGAGATAGTACCATCGGGTAGTGTTCCGGCTATATCACTACATGTTGGTCAGCAGTAATAACCTATAGTACTGGTAGAGGACACATTTAGTATTAGTTCCTTACATGAGTTTCAGCATCAGATACCCCTTATGTTCCGAGGCGAGCCCGACTCACAGGCAGAGGAGGACTGGATTGTGGATGTGGCTGATAGTTCCCTAGAGCTTCTATATCTTCGCCTGGATGACATGTCGGTAGATGAGTATTCATTGAGGCTTACCGAATAGTGTGGGTACTCAATGAATATGATACAATCAGTGCTTCGGGGTTCCAATTCCCATGGAGGGTATGTTTAATTAAATTCGATACAATACTATTCATGTATGCATTACTACCTATGTTCGGTTGCTAAAGAGAACCTTTGTGGTTGAATGTAATTTTGGTGAGAAAATACAACCAGTGAATGTTAGCAGTGTGAAAAACAAAAACATGTCACCAGTCTCAGTGAATTGGGTGTGTAAAATTTTTTAGGAAGAGGATATGATAGGCACAAATGATTCTGTAGGGCTAAATACATGGAAGCAGAGGTAGAAGAGCAGCATGAGGTAGTGTGTATTTTGACCTGTCACCACCACCCCCTTATGTGGTCCCCACCAGGTTCAGGGAACTAAAGGACATAGAAAAAGTGTAGATGCATGTTGTCAAAGAGTTTGACCAAAGGGCCTTAAGAATGATTCAAGGTATGATCTGTGTCTACAAATAGCTTCCACATCAATAAACATATGTACCAATCATTCCTTCCTTCCATTAATCATATCCAAGACCTATAATTTTCGGTTAAACCATTGACATAACCTTCACTCCTGGAGATACCTTTGAGAGGAGACTTGATAATCACAGTTACGCCGAAGGAGTGATTGGACCCTTGAGGCAAGATTTTTAGTTGTAAACTCATGATGGATGTGATGAGGTCTTATAACGTTAGTTTGGGTATGAATGGACATCCACAGTTCATACACAGGTTGACTGTTTTCGGAAAAAGGATGTGGTTTCTTTAAAATGTTGGAATGTGATTTTCCATGGTTGTCGAAAAGGAAACGCATGCAGCACAGGTTAAACACATGCATAAGAGGGTACAACCGATCACTCATGGGATGATCAGACATAACCTTTTGGTAGTAGGATTTTTCCGTTTTCAGTTCCAAACAAGATTTGTAGATAATGGGAAAATGTTTTCAAAAGATGTTTCTAGGATTATCTCCTCGAAGCGATAGAATTTTCTACTATGGACGGATACTAATAAAGATTTGTTCCATACATATCTTAAGTTTCATTAGTACTATCAATGTTGACGAAGAAGGGGAAACCCTTCATGTGGTCAGAGAGATGCCAAAAATGTTTTTATTAGCTGAGGAAGAGGTGATGAGTGCCCGCATCTTGAGTATTCCAAAGGAGGGCCTAGGGTACATAGTATACTATGACACATTAGCGACCAGAAACAGATGTGTCCTGATGCATTAGTGATCAGTGATCGCATATGGCTATTGAAAGCAGAGAAAACATGAGCAGCACTATGCTACCCAAGACCTAGAGTTAGCAGCAGTGGTCTTTTCTTTGAAGATGTGGAGACCCTATTTTATGGGAAAACATTTTGTGGTGCACTCTGATAAAAAGAGTCTCAGGTATATCTTATATCATAAAGACATGAATTTGAGACATCGAATTTGTCTTGAGTTCATCCAGGACTATGACTTTGAGATAGTCTATACTCCTATAAAAGGGAAAGGTTATTAGAGATGCACTCAGTAAGAGATATGTTATACAACAATCAAGCGAGGCGACAGAAAATCTTCCCGCTTTTCATATATCCTTTCTGGATAGAGAATGAGAAGTTTTTCATCAATCTCATAAAGTCACTCTCCAACTTATTCAGCGATTCAGAGAGGCGCAACATTGGAACACTGACTGCGAGGTTCGACGTGTTCACATATCCTCAGGGAATCCACCTAATGGATTTGATGAAGGTGGGGAGCACGTCTTCTTCTGCAGAGGACGTACCATGGAACCAAAATTGCTACAGGAGGAGGTGTTGACGGAGTCCCATACGTCCCATCTGACGGTACATCCTGGTGTGGTGAAGATGTATTGGGATCTCTGACATCAGTACTGATGGCCCAGGATGAAGGAAGCAGTGGCCAAGTTTTTATCATGATGTCTCACTTGTCAGCAAGTTAATACTTCATAGAGTTGGTAGAGGTCTTTTTCCAACAAGATACGAAAACCATTGATGTTCTAAGAGGGGGCCACATATTCTTGTGAGTCTCTTCTTGACAGGGACTAGGAATATTTGGCCGTGGTGGAAAATTATCACCAAGGTTTATCCATATTTTTTTACACTTAGGAGGATAGGAGAGATAGCGAACTTATTGGCTCTTCCACCGTAGTTGGTGTGGGTGCGTGATTTATTCCACATATCCCAGCTAAATAGATATGTGCACAACCCTCCCCACATCATCGACCATGTATAACTGGACATCAATGATCGGTGATGTTTATGGAGGTTCCTATAGAGATTGAGGATCGACATAAGAGAGTCCATTGTGGGCGATCGATACCTTTGGTTCATGTGTGTTGTCATCATGGGAACCTCCAGGAGAGCACCTGGGAGAGGGAGGCTCTGATATGTCCTTATTACCCCCACTTGTTTTCCAAGTTTTTGTAATGTTTCTATCGGGGATGCAAATCCCTGAGGTGGGGAGAATGTAAAGACCAAGAAATTATATGTAATTTTCATTAATTATATGGGAATTTTTTGAGACTGCAAAATCTGACGGCAGACGATTCCAAGTCCTGGAATGACTATAATTATCCGTCAAAATTTTGTTAAGATTTAATTAGCGCATGTAAGAATTTTTTCTGAAAATGAATAATAAACCGTAAATGGTTACTCAAATCAGAAATTAGATGGCATTGTTGCGCTCAGGATGGCGGGTTTACCCTAGGCGTAACTAAAGTATAGTCGGCATGAAGCTCCTGTTAGATAATTCAAAAATGGAGTAATTGAAAATAATATAATAGAATAAATTATTTTATTTTTCAAATTCATATAACTAAAAAATGGTTGCTTAGATTGAAAATCTGATACCACCATTGAACTCGTAAGGGAATGATTTATTTATGAAATGACTAACATTGGCTAGTGTGGGCCACCTATGAATGTTTATTTTTGATCGTAAATGAAATAATTAAGTAGAAATTATTTTATTGTAAAATCCATAAAATTTAAATGGTAAATTGGTTTAGAGATCTATGAATATAGTTGGGTTCATTGGGGCGTGTTTCACTTGGGCAGAAACTATCGTCAATGGGAACAGGTCGAGGGTGACTATGAATATTTTTAAAAAAAAAAAATTAGGTACGTTTTGTAAAGGCGCAAGCAGAATTTTGTAATTTTTTAACCGGTGATCAGAATTGAAATCATAGAATACCATTGAACCTGCAGAGCTAGTATTCACTTAAGGAGACCTTCACCTCGACCGCAGTAGGTTGAGGGTGGAAGATAGCATTTCACATATTCATGAATGAATAAAATAAAATATAATATGCGTAACATTTTCTTTTATTTTTTAAAACCTCCCACATGTTGATGTTGAGAAGTAGGGTTCACCAGACATAAAACTCTCATGAGAGGTTACGGTGTCGGGGACCATCCAAACTAACCTCCCATGAGAGTTTATGATGGTGAGGGCCACCGGAGGCTAGAAACCTCTTGAACTCCCCTCATATGTGTGAGAAACCTCTAGGACTCCATCTATCCTTAATTGTGCCATCACAAAAAATAATTGATTATGCCAACCTATGTAATTAATTATCAAAATTTAAAAATATTCCAAAATATTCCATAATGGTGGGTAATTCATTTCTGGTGGAATTGGGGGAAACTCTTGGAAAAGGGAGAAACTTGGTGCCTTGGGAGAAATCTCTACAACGAAGAATGCCAACGAAGAACGCCAACGAAGAATTCCATTAAAGAACGTTATTTAAAAATCTAGGAAGATGTTGACGTACAATCCCATAATCAAATAATGGTTTCCGAAGAAATGAACATTTTCACCCCCACCAACTTGTTTCACTTCTTTCTTGTGACCTCCTTCGTTGAATCAAGCGCGGTAGGGGTTATTATTAAATTCTTGAAGTGTCTTGATTAATATCCCCATTCATCGAAATCATGGGTATTGTTGATCAATCAAAACGATTTGATCTACAATTCATATTAAATTTTAGAGTTTTTTTTCATGACTCATGATTTTTTTGTTGACCCACTTGCTACAACTCTAATGTGGAGGATGGGGGCCAAACTAACATGGCCCGACCCGTCTGCCATTCTACTTTATTGTTGTGTTCATTATAATGGATGAAGGCGATGGGAAAGCCTAGTGTGGAAACTCAGTGGCTGGATGTGATGTGAAGAGAGCTCCTATCTATCCTGTGCGGGTCAGCTCCGTGTGATCTTATGTGGGTCAGCTCCTAGTGATCCTGTTTGTGTCAGTTTCAGCAATCCTATGTTGGTCAACTCCGAGCGATCCTGTGTGCGTCAGCTCCAGTGATCCTATGTGCCACAGCTTCAAGTGATCCTTGGTGGGTTAGCTCCTAGTGATTCTATGAGGGTCAGCTCCAGCGATCCTATGTGGGTCAGCTATTAGGGATACATTGGTGGTCATCTCCTAGAGATCCTTTTTGGGTCAGCTTCAGCGGTGTTGTGTGGGTCAGCTCCTAGATATCTTGTGTGAGTAAGCTTCTAGGGGTCTTGTGTGGGTCAGATCTTAGCGATCCTATGTGGGTAGGCTCTAGCGATCTTGTGTGGGTCAGCTCCTAGAGATTCTAAGCAGGTTAGCTACAGAGCCTCTTAATGGATTAGAATGAAATAGTGGTTACATATAATCATCTATACTACTGTTCCAAAATATATTCATGGTGTGAGCTGAGTCCGTACCTATGTGGTACTTTTCTTCATGGTAATTCTGTGGTGGTATTATTTTGTGTGGAGTACCTTTCTAGTACATGCCTTTGTGAATTCATTCCTTTTTTGGAACATTTGATCTTTGGGATTTGGCATTAGACCCTGTGTTTCCTCATGATTGAGATAGGTATACTCGTTAACAGAGGTATATGTATGGTAATATACTTAAGTAGGGTTTATAGTTGACTTCATTCGTTGAGGATTATCCATTGTCGATTTTGTGAGACCTTGAGGGTATCACGTTCCCTATTGAGTATCGTTATAATCACCCCTTAAAAAGCAATGCTCGCACCTCATTGTGTTGTATTTAGACGACAGACATCACGGATTGAGGTTTAGAGTACCATGACTGGACGGTGCATAGAGGTGGTCCATACGGTGTGTTGATACATAGAAGAGATGGTGGACATGGAGTGATGTGGAGGCGATCTGTACCTATCCATCAGGTAGGATCCCAGAGGATGAACTAGTACCTGCTTTTATTTTTCTTCAGTTGTATTGTATTTCAGTTGTACTTTTACTATTACTGTTGGACTTGTATTCCATCACATTTTTTACTTTCATCACACTTTTTTCTATACAATTCACATTCGTTCGTATCTTGGTATGTAATTGGTTGAATGTGTTTACAGGTTATAAAGGAAATGCCTTCCCATATTTATGGAATACGCCTTTGCTGCTCGTCACCAGACCCTAGCCTATGGATGGTGTCTTGGGGTTAGTCACAACATCGGCCCTGGGGGACGGGTCATGACACTAATTGTAGTGACACTCCAATGATTACCACTTGTATGTTGGATATTGATGAGAATGAAAAATATGTTGATGAAACCACATACAACGCAATGATTTATATTTTAATCTATTTAACTTCTTGTAAAGATGACATTATGTTAAGTGTGTGTATGTGTGATCATTTTCCAGAAAATCCTAATGAATTATTTTTTAAATTATGTTACTAGAATTTTCAAATACATCAAGAATACACCTAATCTAGGACTATTCTATCCCATAGGACTATCATTATAATTAGTTTGTTATTATGATGCTATCTACGATGGCTGTAAGATTGATATAAAAAGCACCTCTGGATCATGTCACTTTTTAGTCAAGTCAGAAGTATTATGGTGTAGTAAGAATCAAACTTAAGTTGCATTATCTACTATATATGTTGAGTACATAGCTCGTGGATGTTGTTGTGCACAACTGTTTTGGATGAAACACACATCACTAGATTATGGCTTTCAATTTGGGAATATACCTACACATTTTGACAATAAAAGTACTATTGACATCTCAAAAAATCATGTTTCACGCTCTAGGGAAAATCATATTGATGTAAGACATCCCATTTTGTGAGATCCTTATAAAAAGTTGACATCACTTTGGAACTGAATATTTTCCTGATTATATATTCACCAAACCACTAAATTATGAAATATTATATTACATCATACATGAATTGGGTATGATAAATTTTAATTAGTTATCATTCTATTTTATATCATACTATTTCCCACTTTATGGTTTCACAAATCACTATATTGATATTACTTTTTAACTCTATTATTTATATAATATTATTGTCTGAAGACATAAAATATCATAGTTACTATCTCACCATATACACTAGTTATTGTCTAATAGGGAACACTTGATAATGTCTCACCTTGAACACATGTTACCGTCTCACATAAAGGTTTAGTAACTTTCTCACTGTAATTATTCCTTAATGTTATATTTATACATTAAATTCTATATCAGGTTAATTACTTATTTTACAGTTTAAGTTTACCACGCTTTTTTTGCGACGATTGGTTGTCTTAAATGATAAACTAAAATATGTTTCACTCATTCTTTACTCAAGCTATCTTCTCATCTCTCAAAGAACTACCCTTCTTCAACCCTTCAACCCTTCACTCTCATAGAGCTTTAGTGAATTCCCAGGATGAAACGACCATCATCATCATCTCCTATGAAACGCAGTTCAAAATCGAAGTGGAAAATCGCGCTGATGATAGTACCCAAGGGCCTACTGAATTCAAACATAGTGGATAGGGTAGTGGAACCTAAAAATGAGTTTTTCCCCAAGTGTATAATGTCATGTCAGTCTATGATTTTGAGAGTATTAACAAAGAAATGATATTTATACTTATTTACAAAGGAGTATTGGAATATCTACCTGAGGTGAGTTGTGCAATTTTATCAGTGTGTTCATGTTTCATTTTATTATGAAGATGTAAATGATGTAAGAAACTGGATAAATTCCCATAGATGCACATATTCCTCGAGGTTTTGGGATAGATGACATATGATACCTCATGAGGGTAATTTTTAGGACTATCAAAGAGGTCCTATAACCCAAAGAGAGATAATAGTTTTGGAATATGCTCTTGGAAACTTAACTGTTAATAAAGCTATGAGGAGAGACATAATTGTTGAACTAGATAGAGAAACCAGACTTCTATTTAAAGTTAGTCAGAATATGATTTTCCCCAGAAATGGTGATTTCTCTATAGTCCATTATCATGATGTACTCTAAATGAATATCATGAACAAATGAAAATAAGATCAAACATTGCAAAAATATTATACAACAATGTGTGATTTGATGAAAACATCCTCAAAGTCAACCACCTTGTTATATTTTAGGCTTATTTCATCCATGCTTCATGGAAATGTTTTTGTCAGACCAAATGAAGAATATATAAAATTTTATGAGTTTTTTCTCTCAAATGCTACAATACAGATGATGCAAATTAGTTGGAATCATTTGAGAAAAGCATGGGTGGAAAGACAATGATATAATTTATGAAAAGTTAATTTGGTGGAACACCATTCAAGACCTAAAGATTTGTTTGATCTTGTTTTAGAACAATATGGATTTGTGGAATATCCTAAATAAGAAGAAGAAGAGGATGTTAAACCTACAATAGAAACAACACTAAATGTGGAGGAAATTGATCATGTTCTTCAATACATATCCGAGAACGATGAGAATATTACTGAAAAGGATGTTGATATTGTAGAAAAAACTTCTATAAAAGAATATTTTGTTTCCATTGAAAGTGACTTGGAAGCTGTAGATGAAAATATAGAAGTAGATATGTCTATTTGGAAAGAAACTAATGGCGAGGAACATGTATATGAACAAACCACCCCTGAAGTTATTCTTTCTTCTGAAGAGGGAAAGGAGCTATCCTTTCAGTTGGTTAGATGTGAAATGGATGTGTAAAATCATGTATGAAATAGTGGAAATAAATCAAGGATCTAAATATCTCAGTCCTGAGGAGGATTCACCTGTTGAGGGGGAGAATCCCCCTAGTGTGGAATCTGTTTATGTGCCTAATATGATTGATCCTAAATTAGTGGATACATTCTATAAATTTCCCAGCTATTTCAATGTGAATGATTAATAGGAAGTCATAGTCATAGGTCTTGATCTGTCTACTTTGTTTTAGTTTAAAATGAAATCTCCTATTGAAGCTATATATTCCAAAGAACCTGAGAATATCTCAGCTTCATTCCATGAAACTTCATGAGAATGTTCACACTTGGTGAATAAGGATGATCTGAAAGATTCTTGAGTTACACAATTGGTTGGGGATGAAAATATCATGATTAATAAACCTTCGACTATAACCAGATAAAGTGAGATAGATGTGTCTCTATTATTTGAAAAATTCATGTGGAAGATTGAACCCAAAATGATTCATGAGATTCAAGAAGTATGAATTGAGAATAAACTGCTTAGTGATGATGTTAAGGAACTAATAGGTATGGTAGAAGATATGACGAATGTGCTGAAATCGAGACCAGAACCTATTTCTCATCATATTGAGAATATTGTTACTCAAACACCACAGAATGTTGCCTCACTAATTCAACTGCATGTAACCTATTTAGCAGAAAATGTAGCTAAAATAACCAAGAAGATTGTTCAAGAGATACCTGAACTTGTTGTTTTACAAATCTAGTAAACTTTTGAGTATATTGGGTTCTTTCAAAAAGTTCTAAATCAACTAAAATATCTTACCTCAACTACCCCCACTTCTTGTACTACTGGAAATTCTTTTCAACCTTATTTAGAGTGTGATATGGTCAAAATAGTTTTTAAATAGGGACTTCAAGAAGTGCTTAGTGTCTTTGATAATGAATTTCTATTTGGAGTTATTAAGAACAGTGAAAGATTTCATGATTTGGTGATAATCAATTCCATGATATCCAAGGATTGTCAACATGATATTTCCAAGAATATGTACAGCTACATCAATTAGATATTCTTTAATAATGACATGACAAATCAATTCATGTAACTTGTGGAATATCTTTGGATTCCTCCTGTTAATCAAGCATTCAAAACTCAAGTACAAAATATCACAGATTTCACATATTTTGTGAAAAAGTTTATGGATAACAAGGATAACTTTGAAAAATTCATGCAATATCGTGGAGAGATCATTGATTGTTTTATCAATCTTTTATTACCTTATCTTCATGTTCAGAGTACTTCCATTACTGCTCCTATAGCTAGACCTCTCATATCTGGCTTTCCTACCTTCAACTCTACCCTAGTCCCCTCATCTATGTCTGTTAGCCAGGACCTATGTTAGATCAAGAATGTAATCCTTGATACAAAGTTGATTCTGTCTTCAACTACTCCTACCTAGGACTCTTCAATTTTTGAAGGACTCCCTTTAATTTCCATGTCCACTAGTTCACTCCCTTCCTCTACATATATACTTTTTCTGTTGTGGCTTATTCATCTGAAGCTGCTACTAAGGGAAAGTAAATTTCTAGCCAATGATGATTAATAGTGACTACTATATTTTGATATGGATTTTGTTTCATTTATTTGGTTGCTTACTGTTTGTAATGACAATCGTTTTATCTTATTCATTGTGATATTTTATTAACCATTTCTTATACACCCTTTTTGATAATCCCAAAAGCGTGATTAATATGACCATTAACAAAAAAATAGAGAAATCTGTATTTTATATGTATACTAAAGAGATATTTATTATTTCACTATAATTATTTGTGATCATCAAAAAGTGGGTGATTGTAGGACTCCTCATGTATTAATAATGTTTTAATGATCATAAACCATATATATTCTGTAAATCCAATTAATCATGTATAGAATTTATCAAATCATATATATTCTATAATGACTGTTAATCCTATGTAATCAATATCAAATCATATTCATAGATGAATAGTATTTTTATACTTTAGATAATCCTATCCATGATCTTAATTGATATACATTCAGTCTGATTATGATACACTATATTTGATTTACTTTATAATGATTTCTTTAATGAATCATTATGTCTAATCCATTCTATGAATATCACTTCCTAGGTATAAATATAAATATTTGGCTAAGTTTGAGACACCGTGTGTCTACCAGCAGTTATGTTTTCCTTGAAAATGAGCCAGACATCGCGACCATGCACTATGAATGAACATCGTGACAAGACATCGTGACCATATAGACATTGTGACCATCTAGACACTATGACTATCCTGACACCGTGACTATCCTAACATCGTGACTGTCCTGACATTGTGACCATCAATACAATGTGACCATTCATTGTGACCATCGAGACACCTTGACTATCCAGACACAATGACAATCCAGACAATAGGACAATCCAGACACCGTGACTATCCATACACTGTGACCATCCACACACTGTGACTATCCATAAACCGTGACATTCTTGGAACAGTGACTATCCATACACCATGACTATCCAGACACTGTGACCATCTGAACACTATTTTTCTGAAGACATCATTTAAAGGACAGACCTTTTATAGGGAAATTGTGACACTGTTTCATAATCTATTTGGTCGTTTCTCAATTGAATTTCTAACTATCATATTTGAATCTTTTTAATGCACTGACATAATTAATATTTCATGGTATACATGATGCCTGATAAAATGAGGTACGAGGATTACAATACATGAAACTCTTTAGCTCTAATACATGAACTCAACAAATTAAAGTGAAGTGTGGCCTAAGAAATACATATACACACATAGAGAATAATAAAGAAGAACACATGAGCTTTCCTGAGAAAATAACTGACACATGCAACTCAACATTGCTAAAGAACACACGAAGCATTCTTGAATCAACAAGCTAGACACCATTGATCAGAATCATTGAGAACAACTTCACATTGTCAATTACCCGAAGAAAATGAGCAAGATCTAGCATGTTTAAGATACTCTATATCCATGAGAGGACTCTATTTCTGCATTTGTTTCATCTCAGAAGTCCAGATCTTCATAGAATAAAAATCTGAGCACATCTAACCTAATCTCTACACTTATGCTCTATTGTGTACTGTTTTCATATTTTGTGTAGTGTGTGTGTCTGTATAAAACACACACTATATATTATTTGAAACTGAAGCATACAAGATTTCCTTTCTCAAACATATTTTTACACATGTTTTTACCCAAAGATAAGTGTTGAACAGGTTGTGTAACTAATTTTTCCTACCCATGAAGAACTGTGGAAGAGGATGTGTGACTAGTATAGTCTTGTGTACTATTCTATTGCCTGATACAGGTTATTTATCTAGTTTATTTGTATAAACATCATGGTGGAAGTTGATCACCAAGGGGAGTGGATTAGGTCTTGTCTTGAGACTTTACTTCTTGTTTTATATTCATTGTGTTGCTTATTTTAGTTGTCTATGTTTTGATTTTTAATCCATATTTCACTAAATTTACATTGATAGTTCATCTTGGAGTGATTCTATAATTTTATTGACTTTTTAGAATAGCTTCAAAAGTAATTCTAATAACCAATAAAAATATTAATGAGAATTAATCAATCGTCTAAGAAGTTGTTTAAATGGTCAAAAATTCATAACAGTATATATATGATTTACTAGGCTGTATTTAAATTTATTGGGGAACCCTTTTAGGAATAAATTTTTAGGCAGAAATTTTGAATAGATAATCAATTAACC
Source organism: Viscum album (assembly GCA_963277665.1). NCBI lineage: Eukaryota > Viridiplantae > Streptophyta > Magnoliopsida > Santalales > Viscaceae > Viscum > Viscum album. The sequence continues at coordinate 1,354,747,117 of OY728142.1, read as the reverse complement.
CCTCTCTTGAGTACTCCAATCCGACCAACATAGTGCATCACATGAGAAATATGAGATAATGGTTGGTTATGGAACATGATTTGTACTCTATGAGACGTATAAAATTCATGTCTGTCATGTATTTAGATTTATATCATCTAATAAATCCTTAGTATATATATAATTTCTTAATAATTCTGAATTTTAATTTATAAATAATTAAAAGTTTCAAAATGATGTGTCATATGAGAAATCTAAGAGCATTTTTAAGTTCAGGACATGGGTATTACCCTAGGAGTTGTGTAATTTTTTTGAGTTTCATACGTTTATGTTATTTTTTATTGGATATTTGGGAAATTATAATAGGTATAATAGTAATAATATTTGTTAACATATTAATAATATTATTTTTTTCAAATATTAAATATTGAATTATATTTGTAATTAAATAGTCTCAATCAATGAACTTCATTTCTCCATGGGTGGATATTTATTTTGGGGTTACATAATAATAGAGATATTATTAATTATTTAACATAAATTAAAATATATAGTTAATAAAAATTTATTAACCACTATGTATATAACAAAGGATTTTTATTTATAATCATAATGGTGAAACTAAAATGATTTATTTAATACTAATAATAAAAATTATTATTATTATTATTATTATTGTTATTATTGATGGTAATAAGAATGTTGATAATTATAAACATGAATATATAATATTTATATAATATTTATTATAGTATGAATATAATTTTTTTTGTTTATAAAATTAGATTTATTTATTGAATAATTTTAATGTGCATAATGTCATTACATTGTCTTAAATTAAAATCACCACTCATTCTAAATTATATGAATAAAATTAATAGCGTATATATATATAACAATTATTCTAAATTCATATTCTGATAATTTGAGTTTATATATTTTTTATAATTTCATCCTTTTCCTGAAATACACAATTGTTGTTGACTATATTTTTTATCTCAGTTATGGTCTAAAGTATAATTTTTTTGAATATAAATTTTTTAAAATAGATTCCTTATATAAAATTATTACATTTTATTTTTTATATTACATCAAAATTGAAGTTTTGACCAAAACAAATTGTTAAAATAGTGAAAAATATTTACAACAGTTAAGGAAGAAACTAGTTTAAAAGGTACCAAACTATAAATATAAATGATAAAATGACCTAAATAATTATCTAAAATTAATTCTGTAGAAAATAGTTCAAACATATTGTCACAACCCGTCCTAGTGGGGCCCGATCTGCAACTCCCCAAGCTCGCCTCCAATAGGCCAGGGGCTGGTGACTAGCACCGAGTAGGCATGCTACTAAGATGGGAGGCATTTCCTATAAACATGTACACACGCACACACATCTACATGGTGACAAAGCTGAAAAGTAAAAACTACTAAAAAAATGAATGCATACACTAAAAATCACAACCAACGGAGTATGACAGGAAAGTAAAGTACAACAAGTGTAAACCCTTGGGCCAAAAGTACAAGCCAACCTAAAGAATGTCTGTAACAAAGTCCAACCTGTAAAGAAAGTTACGGAGACTGAAATATGTAGCCGTATGAACACACCTCGACCCAACTGATCTCACTGAGCACCGTCCGGTCCTGGTCTACATAGAATCCTATCAATGGCTCACTCGTCTGCACAAGACATGACACGTGCGAGCAAAGCCTGTTCATGGGTGAGTATAACAATACCCAGTTGGACACCCCGAATCCATAATGGAAATACAACAAGGGAAAATACCACAAAGGAAAGATATAGTCAACTCCACACAGTATATGTCTACAGAACATATAATAGGAATATCCAAATATACTCATACATGATCAACTATCGTGAAACCACCACTAATTTCTAGCTCGAAGATTCCACTATGCATGCAACTGGGAGAACACGATCCATGGTCTGAAGAGAGAGATACGAATTACTCATTCCAGGATAACACACTCCACAAGTACTTTGTGAACGTGATGCCCAGATGAGGATCAAAACCAAGTCATGGGGTGATTCCCACAACATAGTCTGAGCTAATCTTCTAAGTAGAGGATTGATGCCCATGTCAATTTGGTCACGTCGATACCAAGAACACTACCTATTGTTCTAGGAATGAATATAGGATTCGGCTCGAAGCCTCGCAAAGGGGATTCCAACAACTCTATCAAGGAAGTCTTGGTGAAGGGATCATACACCTATATGTAGGAAATGATGTCGGGAACCTTCAGGAGAAAGACCAAGGGACAAAACCCTAATAAAACTAGTCCATGTCACAAAAGACAAGTGGCTCAAACCCTGAAGAACTGGTTACATGGCATGTAGTATGGTTACACGCCATGTTCCTTCACCCTGGGTACGGCCCGTGTAACGGACTATGTCATCTATCCAGCCTGTGTAAAACTAGAATACATAGCGTGTAGAAGGATCCCACGCCGTGTTCCTTGACTCCGGGTACTACCCGTGTAAATGTCATGTGCCATTCAGCTTGTCGAATAGAAATTAACAACATGTCGTGTAGAAGAATCAAACGTCGTGTATGAGCACCCAGGGATCGATCCTTGTATGATGGCCATGTGCCCGTACACGGTCTATGTCCGTGTCACCTGCCCATGTAACAGCACATGAGGTATCTCATGTATCTAGCCGGGTCTAGACGAGGAGTGGTATACACAGCGTGTCCTTGGCCATGTACCCAACCCATGTCCGTGTACTCCCAGAGTAAACCCTAGGTAATCCCGCTGACGAACACACGCTGTGTATCCCATACTACATGCCATGTAGTCAGGATTTCTCCAGAAATTTCGTCTTCTTCCTCATGCTTCGACTGATATTCTGGATCTGCGATCTCTTGTTCGTCCATCCTGGTACTCTATGGGTTGGTTTGATTCATCATTCTAACACTGTAACAGGTGTTTTCAGTCCATAAATATGATCATAAACCTCGAACAATCGATCCAAAGAAAAACACCCCAAAGCTCATATCTCATGATCCGCTCCTAATTGTCTACCAAAACTGTCATTGCACCATTGTGACATCGCTACGAGTTTGGATCTACAATTTGGGATCATTGCGTGGCAGAACGGATGCGAAATGTTTTGTTGTTCATCGCCCTGCGAAGATCATAAAAAACACGAAGAAGAGAAAGGGGATAAATCCAATGAAACAAAATTGAGGAACGAACCTCCACCTTCATTCTTCACAGCATTGATCCAATATCGTAAAAACGATTAAACGGTGTAGAAAAATAAACAACACAAGATCAACATGGATTCAATCTCCCAAAATCCACGCAAAATCCCATCCCGCAAGAACGATTGATCCGCAAACTAATATGTTCGTGGATTAGACCACTTTCATCATAGAAATAATGAATGGGGAAGAAATAACAAATTAAACATCTTACCAAGATTCCGCAGGGTTTTTTGGTGACGATCCGGTTTCCGTGTCGTCATCACCATAGAAAATCGTCAGGAACATCTCGACATGTTGGGAGGTTTCTTCTAGAGCCTCCAGAGCTGGAAAGGGTTTCAGGGTTATGAGGTTTGTAACCCTGGACCCCTGCACTAGCCTTTATTTAAAAAGGATAAAGATATCTGCTGCAAGAGATTTAGTAAAATATGTTTAAATAAATATTTTTTTACGGTTACGTCCAAAACCCAGATTTCGCCACCGACCTGCACTAGTCGATGTTAGGTCCCTTCTAGGGTAAACCTGCTACTCGAAACCCAAAGGTGCCATCATATTTTTGATCTGAGCACCCATTTGGGAGTTATTCCATTTTTTCAGGAAAACCACACGCGCACTTAATTTAATTATTAAATCAAATTCAGACATTTGTTCCGTGCTGACTAGGCCTCAGAACTACGTGCCATCTCTGAGCCTCGTCTCTAAATAATATCCTTTACTTTTAATAATAAAGTATGGAAAATTTATGACATTAAATCTCACCCACCTTAGGGTTTTTACGTCCCCGAATAGCCAAAACAATGGAAACTGAAAAAGATGTGGGTACTGCTCACGAATCTGAGCCTCCCGCTCCCACGTGCTCTCTTGGAGATTACCGTGCTGCCACCGGACACACACCAAGGGAATAGCTCGCCCACGAAGGATCTTCTCATGCTGATCCTAGATCTCCATTGGGTACTCAACAAGTGTTTCTCCATCATCGATGTCTAGCTCGCCCAAGTTGACGACGTTTAATGGATCATGCACGTACCTCCATAGATGCGACACATGGAAAATGTTGTGTACCCGATCCATCTGAGGAGGTTGAGACAAGCAGTATTCCACCTCGCCAAATCTACTCAGAATCTGAAAAGGGCCAAAAAACCTCAGAGATACCTTTTCTCCTTGGCCAAATCTATGCAACCCCCATCGAGGTGAGACCTGAAGGAACACATCGTCTCTCTCCTCGAACTAGAAGGGTCCCTGCAACATGTCGACATAAGACTTTTTCTGACTATGTGCAGTCTTCATCCACTCCTGGATGACCTAAACCATCTCTATAGAATCTCTCACTATATCTGGGCCCATGAGTGCTGAATATCCCGTGTAAGTCCAACAATGTGGTGACCTGCAAGGTCGCCCGTACAAAACCTCAAATAGTGACATACCAATAGTGGCATGATAACTGTTGTTATAAGAAAATTCCACCAGTGGTAGGTGATCCTCCCATCTATGACCGATGCAAAGTATGCAAGCTCGATGCATATCCTATAGAACCTGGATGGTCAGCACCTCCTAACCATCAGTCTGAGGATGGAACGCTGTGCCCAATCGTAACTAAGTCCCAAAAGCTTCTGGAAATCCCCTCCCCAACCAGGATGTGGAACGAGCATCACGATCTGAGATGATCGTGGATGGAACTCCATGAAGTCGAACTGTAACTTGCACATAGAGGTGTCCCATTCTCTATACTAAACTCTGCTCACATATGGATATGATATAGGCTGACATGATGAGCCGATCAACGATCACCCAGATGTCATCGTGTCCCCTGGACGTACATGGTAAACTCATCACGAAGTCCATGGATATCATGTCCCACTTCCACTATGGCACCTCAAAGGGCTGAGTTAAGCCTGCTAGCACCTGGTGCTCAGCCTTCACTTGCTGACAAGTAAGGCACCAGGAAACAAAATCTTCCACACACTTCTTCATTCCTAGACACCAGAATTGACGTCGGAGGTCCTGATACATCTTTTCCTTGCCTGGATGAACCAACAAAGGGGATTTATGGAACTAGCTTAGAAACCCATCTCGCAACGCCACTAGTACTACTGTATACCCTCTGAAAAAACATCATGCTACCAAACTTCTAAATATCCATCTGTCGCAACACCTGTGGATTTCTGATCACGTAGAGTCTCAAAGCTAGAATCCTAGAGTTGTGCTTCCTTGAATCTATGTAAGAGTGGAGGGGTAACAACCATAGACGGAAGATAGGCTTTCTCATCTCCATCCACGAAGGATAACTGTAAAGAGGCCATCTGCCTCGTTGCCTCATCCAACAACTGCAAACTGGATTTCCTGATAAGAGCATCTACCACTATGTTCCATTTCCCTGGAGTATAAATGATCTCAAATTCATAATCATGGAGGAACTCAAGCCACCACCTCTATCTCTAATTCATATCTTTTTGAGAAAAATATATATTCGAGACTATTGTGATCAGAGTAGATGATAAATCTCTCGCCCATCAAGTAGTGCCGCCACATCATCAACGTGAAGACTACCGCTGCCGAGTCAAGATCATGGGTCACGTAGTTCTGATTGTGTGGCCTCAACTGACGTGGGCCATAGGCAATAACAACTTTCCTCTGCATCAAGACACAACCAAGCCAGATTCCTGGTTCATCGCAGAACACTGCGTACTCGACAACCTCCTCCTGTTATCAGATGATCGGGGAGCTTGTTAGGATCTGTCTCAACTACTGGAAATACTTATGGAATATCTCGGTCCACACAAAAGCCTTCCCCTTTCGGGTCAATGTCTTCATGGGTGCTGAAATCCAGGAGAAATCAAGAATAAATCCCTGATATTAGACTGAAAACCCAAGGAAACTCTGCACCTCTGTCATGATGTGGGTTTCTCTTATGCTAGAACTGCCTCCACCTTGGCTGGCTCCACTTCTACACCATCTACTGAGATAACATGTTCCAGAATGTGGACATATTGTATCCAGAACTGGCACTTCGAGAGTTCCCCATACAACCGGTGCACTCGTAGTGTGTCTAGAACCATCCTTAGGTGTCTCGCGTGCTCCTCCTCGGACGCAGAGTTCACAAGGTTATCATTGATGAAAACTACAAATAACCTATCTAGATAGGGATGAAAGATCCAGTTCATGAGTGCCATGAACACTTCCGGGGCGTTCTTCATGCCGAAGGGCATCACCAAGTACTCATAGTGACCGTAGCGACATCTGAAAGCCGTCTTCGGTACATCCTCATCTCGTACTTGCATCTGGTGATAGCCTGATCGTAGATAAACCTTCTACAAACATTGTGCCCCTCACAAATGGTCGAAGAGGTCATTGATCCTCAGTATTGGATACTGGTTCTTCACAGTAACCTGATTCAAGCGCCGGTAAGCCACACATAGTCTAAAGCTCCCATTTGACTTTTTGGAAAACAGCACTGGGGCCACCCAGGGTGAAACTCGGGGTCTCAAAAATCCCTTATTCTTCAAGTCTCTTAGCTGCACCCTTAGCTCACGAAGCACTACAGTAGCCATCCGATATGCTGATGTTGATATCGGTGTCGTCCCGGGTTGCAACTCAATGAAGAAGTCTATCTCCCGGCAGGGAGGTAGTCTGGGGACATCCTCCAGAAAGACGTCCTCGTACTCAACCACTACTGCTGGAAACTGGAAACTTGTAACATCTACTGCGCCAAGGGCTAGGCTATCTAATTGATATGATATCAGTTGCACCCTCCTACGCACGAGTCTATCCTGCGCTGCCTGGGTCTCTCTTTCACCGACAAAAGAGAACCTCTTTCCATCACTACGAACACACCGCACCCTTCGCCTAAAATAGTCGATCATGGCATGAATTGTTCATGGCCAATCCATACCAAGAATGACATCGTAAGACCTCGACGCTAACACCATGAGGATCCAACCGAAAATCTCACCTATAAGGGTTAGTTCACACTGTCTAAATATGTTTGTGATCTCTAAATCTTCTCCTGTGATTGTTTATAAGCATAAGGGTCGAGTCAATGACTCAACTGAAATATCAAGGTCTCAAACAAGATAAGTATTCAGAAAGGAATTACTAGCACCAGTGTCTATTAGTACGACAACCAAAGTAGAAAAGACATAGATTGAATCTCTAATCATTTAGGGAGTACCTGGGTCATAAGCCTCTGCCACCTGCAGCTGTCCCTGACTATGTCCATCAGGTCCTTGAACTTGGGGTGGACCTCCTGTGGGTGGTGGTGGTAAAAGGTCAAAATGCCGACCACCTCCAACTGGTCTCCCAGCACAACTACAATGCCTTCCGCCCCGCAGATCTGTCAGATCCACACGTTGCCTCTATCTTGGTGGTCCATCCACAACTCATGTGTCAGTAGTATAGCGGGTTGGAAAATCTCGAGCGATATGTCCCCAGCCATTGCATGAGTAGCACCGCCTATCTCGAGGATGGATGGATGTGCCCTGTGAACCCTGTATGGATGATCCCCTGTCCTGGGGTCTCCTCTGAAAACATCTCCCAAGCCTGGGTCCTTGGCGTCGGTTCTCTTCTGCTGAGGTCTCTGCTCCAGCTCGCCCACTACTAACAACTACCGGTTGTATTTGCTCTTCCAAGAAGTTCTCGACCACCCAAGCCCACCTGAGCAGCCCTGTATAAGTAGTTATGCTCATAGGTATGATGCTAGCTCAGATAAATTTGTGCCAGCCCCACTTGAGAGTATGTTCTCTGAAGTACTGATCTTTGACCATATCCATCAATTACCGTCAGAGGTAGATAAACCTTGATGAAAAGTCAGACACCATCATTGTTCCATACTGAAGCTGAAGAATCTTCTGTATACGTACTGCTCTCAAGATAACAAGTGAAAAGTCTTCTATGAAGAGATTCTAAAACTCTGACCATGAAAGAGTCTCCTCATCGTGTGTCTGGATAACCAAACTCCACTGTCACCCTTCCTACCCCATAGAAGGCTAGCTGCCAGGATGACCATCTGGTCTGCTGGTGTCCTGACTAAAGGGAAGACACTAGTCACTACCTCAAGCCAGTCGTCTGCTGCCTGAGGGTCCAGCTCGCCTCAAAACCTAAGGGGTATCTTATTCTGAAACTCGTGGAGTACGCTCAGCCTGCGCTCCTCCTCCACTAGAACAACTGGAACTAAACACTACTCCACAGGTGGCGGGATGACTGGCACACCACCCGACGGTAAAACTGGGGGATCCGGTCCCTGAATCGAAGCTTCGTCACTGAGGGGGTCATCCACGTGATCGTGCTACTAGATCCTAGTGGGTGCATGTCACAGAGGCATCATGTAAGGAAAAAATATTTATCTCAGTCAGTGAGTATATCTGCAGAGCTGACTCAAGAAGTACATTGAAACCACAACCAATTCTTATATGATGCATGTACCATTATTTTCCCCTACAACTATTTTTTTCATGTTCTGAGTCGAAAATAAAGATATCAGAGTCCTGTTGAAGGTATCATACTCTTATATGTATGAAATGATACCGGGAACCTTCAAGAGAATGACCAAGGGGATGAACTCTAATTAAACTAGTCCATGTCGCAGAAGGCAAGTGTATCATGCCATGAATAATTGGTTACATATGTAGTATGGATACACGGTATGTTCCTTGATCCCGGGTACTACCCGTGTAACGTCCCGTGTCATCTGTACAGTCTATGTAAAACTAGACTACACAGTGTGTATAAGGATCACACGTCGTGTTCCTTGACTCCGGGTACTGCCCGTGTAAATGGACCATGACATTTTTCTTTTCGGATAGTGCACGACGTGTCGAAGAATCACACCCTGTGTCTGAGAACCCGGGGATCTCTTTGTGTACGTTGTCCATGAGCCCGTACACGGTCTCTATCCATGTCGCCTGCCTATGTACCAGCACATGGGGTATCTCGTGTATCTGGCTGGGTCTGGCCAGGGAGGGGTATACACAACGTGTCCTTGGCCGTGTACCCAACCTGTGTCCATGTACTCACGGAGTACACGCCAGGTAAACCCACTAACTAGCACATGACGTGTAGCCCATACTACACGTCGTGTAGTCGAGATTTTTCCAGAAACTCCGTCTTCTTCCTCGCGCATCGTCTGATTTCCCGAATTCGTGATCTCTCGTCCGTTCATCCCGATACTGCAGGGGTTGGTTCGTTTCATCATATGAACACCGTAACGGGTGTTTTTGGTCATTAAATCAGATCGTAAACCTCGAATGTTACATCCGAAGAAAAATCCCTGAAAACTCATATCTCTCGATCCACTATGAATTTTCCGCTTAAACTGTCATCGCACCTTTGTGATGTCACTCCAGGTCTGGATCTACAATTTATCATCATTGTGTCTCCGAACATATGTACAACGATCAGTTGATCATCGCGCCGTGAAGAATGTGAAGAACATAAAGAAGACAAAGGGGTGAAATCCAATGAAACAAAATATAGGGATGAACCTCCGCTGTCATTCATCACAACGTGGATCTTCTACATTTAATAGGATTAAACAGAGTAGAAAAACAACAACAATAGATCAACATGGATTCAATATTCCAAAATTCCCACAAAATCCCATCCCACCAGAACGATCGATCTGTGGACTAATCTGTTTATGGATTACCACGCGTTCATCGTAGAAATCAAGAACATGAACGAAATCACAAATTAAACATCCTACCTGGATTCGACGACGTTCGTTTGTGAAGATCCAGTCGCCATGTCATCGTTACTGGCGAAAATCGTTAGGAACGTCGTCACCACGTTGGGAGGTTTTCTGTAGAGGCTCCAGAGCCGCCAAGGGTTTCAGGGTTATGCAGTTTGTAACCCTGGACCCCTACGCTAGAATTTATTTAAAAATTATAAAGATATCCGCTGCAATAGATTCAATAAAATATTTTAAATTAAATATTTTATTACAGTTACGTCCAAAACCTAGATTTCTCCATTGTCCTGCGCTAGTCGATGATATGTCCCTTCTAGGGTAAACCCTCTATAATGAAGGAAATGGTGCCATCAGATTTTTTATCCGAGAACCCGTTTAGGAGTTATTCAACTTTTTTAGGAAAACCACACACGTGTGTAATTTAATTATTAATTTAAATTCAAACATTTGTTATAGGCTCACTAGGCCTCGGAACTGCACGTCGTCTCAGAACATGGTCTTAGAATAATTCCCTATATTTTTAAGAATAATAAATGGAAAATCTGAGACATTACAGATATATTGTATTTTTCATTATAATTTCCGATTTTGGATCAATGGGGAATTTGAAAAATGTTGCATCCAATTATAATTTTAAACAGAAACATGTTTTCTATTCAACTCACTTTTAAAAAGCCACCCCATATCTACCCCACTACAGTCATTAAAAGAGCCATTTCATGTCCAAGACATTCCCTTATAACTTCCTTAAATCCATCACTACTTCCATGACCAATTATATTGATCATAATTTTGTATAATGAGTGTTTTTTATGCTAGAATAAGGAATTTTTTTGATGTAAATTTATTATTCTTAACCAAGAATTGTTACTAATTTTTTTTTCTAACCTCCTTTAATTGATTTTAGATTATAATGGTATAAAAAAACAGCAATATACAAAGTAATTGAATGTTATTATAGAAATTAAATAACTAATATCTATCTCATCATATTTTAAATTGTAAACCAGCCATCATTATTGTGTTTACCAGAATACTATTGAGAAAATTATTATTTTCAACAATATATAATAATGTTATTTAAAGGGGTGACTATTGAAAATAATTCTCTGTCTGTTTATGATAATTTTGATGCTCAAAAATACCCTTACTTATTTTATAATGATTTAATTTAGTATTTTGCAGGAATATATCATTTTATTTTACTCTTTAAATTAATGGAATTTATTGTTAATGTATTCGTATTTAGCATGTTATGTAAACACTATTCATGCACTACTTAGTCATAAGCTTCATTAGTGTGTCCTGGAATCATTGTTCATAACCTAACTGGATAAACACAGCGTAAAGATGAAAATCATGTATACTTTTTGAGATAAGTGAAATGTATGTTTAATTAACCATACATTATCAGCAATGTTTGATAGAAGAAACTTACATTTTGAAGGAACCTTACGTTTGGGTTATCAAAAAAGTATGGAAGGAGAAAAATACGTAAATATTAATCATTACGTTTGTTTCTCAAAAGTATGGTTCATCAACCATACTTTTGTAAACAACCTTATGTTCTTCGAAAAGTATGGATCTAGTAAAAGTATGGATATTTTACCATACGTTTTAAAGTTGATGAAAAAGTATGGATGATAAATCCTATGTTTATAATCAACCTTAAATTTAGAGAATGTAACATAAACCATATGTTTATGTTCATTATTACATTGTCAACCCTAAGTTTTGAGGCCACGTCATCAACCTTACGTTTGCCGTCAGAATGTTTGAAAGACGATATTTTTTATGCAACGGTCGTCAAGCTGATTGTTAGGTGGATTTCAAGCCATATTTAATGTCGATTATAATATAAAACTTTGGCTGATTCAAAGACATTTTATCAATTGATTAATGATCGAATTAAAAGGATCTTTTTATGCCGCATCTTCAGGGAAGAAACGACTACTCTTCAAATTTATTGAATATCACGAATCAAAAGGTGACTTTTATGGATCTAAATGTGCATGGGATATGCTCGGATTTTTTAAATATGTTTTCTCTAAAACACCAGGTAAATGTGTGTGGTTTAATCTATTATTAAAAATGGTGGAAAACCGATACTACAAAAAGCACTCAGTTCTACAGATTCAAAAGGAGCGTCAAAGCTCTGTTTATTTAAGAAGAAGGAACTCGATAGATGATTCACTTGTTCTACATAAAATATCTATTGTGGATCAACTACTTCTGATGTTGTGAATTATATTTATATATCTACTACATCTGGGTCGACACAGAACAACTTCGACTTGAAAATCAATATTTCTAGAGACGACGATCAATCTGTTGTCAATTGCATTCTGTTACAATTGTGAAGATCAAATGGAAAAGTTTGTTTCTAATATTATTTTTATCTTGAGTAACATGCTTTTCATACTATGCTGAGTAGGAACGTGTTTGAACCAGAAGGATTTGTTTTTCCTTGGATTGTTAAGGTGTCAACTGCCTATACTCAGTTGTGAACCGGTCAATTAAAACAAGGACCAGATAGTGAAAATCACCAAGCTTGTGGAGTAGAGCATTGGTGGAGTGGACTAGGGACCTTCTGTTCCCCAATCCACTATACATCGATGTGTCCCTTCATTTACGTATTACACTGCATGGTCAAATATGATAAATAATATAGGATATAAATCATTTATTCAAAGAGTTATCGAAAAACCAGAAAGACACAATTCACCCCATCTTGTGTATAATCTCTATATTCAATATCCAAAAATTGGTATCAAAGGAGGAGCTTCTAAAAGTGAATTATCAATCTCGAAAATTTAAAATTATACAACAAAGCATCATGACTGATACAAGAGAGGGAATGTCTACAGATAGAGAACCATACTTCAATGGAGAAATCTATGGATGCTGGAAGTCAATAATGATTATCTATCTGAAAAATCTTGGATACCAAGTCTATTATAAAATTCTAACTCCATATGAAATAACAGAAACACCTGAAAGATGGAGTGCATCTACTGAAGCATAATATGATATGAATTCGAAGGAAAGGAATTCAATTATATGTGGTCTAGGAACTGATGAGTTTAACAAAATCTCAATACCCAACAATGTATTAAATGTGGGAAACTATTGTTGTGGATTACAAAGGAAATAACAATATAATGAAATGAGATGTGAAACTACTAAGATTAAATTTGATACATTCAGAATGGTTGAAGGTGAGAGTATTACTCAAATGAATGGAAGATTGATAGAGATTGTCAATAACATAACTTCCTTGGCAGATCCCATTAAGAAAGCTGATAAACATTAAAAGTATTGAGAGTACTGCCGAAAAAATGGAAAGGAATCTATGCAACAATCCGACAGTCGACACCTGTCAAAGATTTAACCATGAGAGGACTGATTAGAACATTAATGATGTATGAAGTTTTGATTGAAGATGAAGCTAATGAACATAAAGTGCTTATAAAAATAGAATATACTTCCCTGAAAGCATCATCACAGAGCAGAATCAGAAAGATGAAGAACATAGAAGTCAATGTTAAATCATAGGGATCTGACTCATTAAAACTCATATTAAGAATTGGATCAGCTAGCCAGAAAATTTAGATATTTCTACAGCAAGAAGAGAGACCTCAAATATTCATTTATGAGACCAGATTGCCCACAATTAAAAGATGCATTGAAGAAGAAATTCTTCAAACGAAATGACTATGATCAGAAAGACAAAAAAGATAAGAAAGACACTTGGAGTGTATCTGAAGACTCTAGTAGCTCTCTTGAATAATGCTCAGAGATAGAATAAGTCAATCTAAAAGAAAACATGTGTTTTATGCAAGAAACTGATGAGGTACACTCATATTTCTCCTCTGACTAAAATAATGAATCATATTCTGAATCAAGCTACACAAATGAAAAACATGCAGCCTACTGCAATATGCTTGATGAAAGATATGACTCACTCTTTAAGAAATATAAGTCATTAATGAACATATATAACGATGTTTCAGATGAAAGAGATACAATGCTGAAACAACATAAGTAATTAACTGATAAATACAATTATATAAACACTAACTATATTAATTTTGAATCAAGAATAAAAATACCACATGCTGAAGTAGAATCTTTAAAATAGGCTGCATGGGTTTTTACAAAAGGATAGAATTCATTAAATGAAATTCATGGAAAAACTGCCATTAAAAGGTCGAGATTTGGAATTTGGAATAAAGGAGAAAAACCTACGCTATATAAAAATTATTTTGTTCCTAGCTCTAAAAGTGTTAATTGTAACTTTTGTGGGACAAAGGGACATATAGATAAAAACTATTTCTTAAGAAAACCTCAAATTTTTTGTATTATGAAATCCTATGTTTCCAAATACATATATGATTTAGCTGATTTTAAAAGAACAAAGAAAATCTGGATACCCATATCATTGCAATCTAACACCCCTAGACCCAACAAAATTTGGGTACCAAAGCAATTTGTTTGAATGTATTTTCAGGTAGCAGGCCCCTAGAGTAGAAAAGGAATATGGTATATGGATAGTGGCTGCTCAAGACATATGAGTGGAAACACATTGAATTTTTTTTTCACTCGCTCAAAAGGAAGGAGGACTTGTCACATTTGGTGACAATGATAAAGGAGAAATCATTGGCATTGGAACAATTGGAGATCCAAAAATAATCCCAATCAACCAAGTACATTATGTACACATATTAAAACACAACCTGATAAGTTTCTCTCAACTTTGGGATGAAGGATATATTGTTTATTTTACTAACAATAATTGTATTGTTTCTGAAGATAAACTGTTTAAATTTAAGGTACCAAGAACTAACAATGTCTATACTTTGGATTTAAATTCCTTATGTAAACAACAAGTAAACATCTTGACTGCTAAATTAAGTGAATCTTGGATCTGGCATAGGGGACATGGACATTGCAAATGTATATTTTTTACATAAATTATCCAATAAAAATCTAGTTTCAGATTATCCTAGTCTCAAATATGAATGTGACAGATTATGTGATGCATGCCATCATGGAAAGCAACACAAATCATCATTCAAATCTGTTAATAATGTTTTTAAAACTAAACCACTAGAACTAATCCATGTAGATTTTTTTGGACCTTCCAGAGTAGCAAGCTTAGCTGGTAAATTATATGTTTATGTATTAGTTGATGATTATTCTAAATTTACTTGTATTTTCTTTTTGAAATATAAAATTAAATCTTTTAATTTATTTGAATTTTTCTACAAATCTGTTCATAATGAAAAATGTTTTAATATAATCTCATTGATATGTCATCATGGTAGAGAATTTCATAATCATGAATTAATTCATTTTCATCAAACATGGGTATTAATCATACCTTCTCAACACTAATAACAACTCAACAGAATGGGATTGTAGAATGAAGAAATAGAAAAATTCTAGAAATGGATAGAACTATGTTAAATGAATATAGCCTACCTATATATTTTTTTGGCAGAAAATGTAAATACAACTTTCTATTTAATTAATAGAGTTTTAATTAGACCTATTTTGAAAAAGACACCCTATGAAATATGTATTAACCGAAAACCTTATGTAAATTACTTTAACATTTTTGAATGCACGGTCAATATCATTAACACCAAAGACAATGTTGGTATTTTTGAACCAAAATCTGGTGAAGATATTTTCTTAGGATATTATGCTACCTTCAATTCTTATAGAGTCTATAATAAAAAGTCACGGATTGTTGAAGAATCAGTTCATGTGAAATTTGATGAATCTGACCCCTTTTAGAAAAGGACAGATCAAATGGATGAACCTGTCTCTAATGATAACATGAGACTTGAGAACGTAAAAAATTATTTTGAAAATGATATAAAAGAAATTTAATCCAGTTCAGAAGAACATAATACTGAATAACCTATAAGTGTATTGCCTAGACAGTTTAGAACCCTAATGAATCACCCTTTAGAAACTGTGATAGGTGACTTAGAAACTGGTATTCAAACTAGAAGACACCTAGGAATCCTAGTGGAATTCGCTTCATTCGTATCCCAATAAGAACCCAAGACTATAGAAGAATATATAGATGATGAATACTGGGTTATAGCAATGCAAGATGAATTAAAATAGTTTAATAGAAATGAAGTTTGGGAATTAGTGGAAAGACCTGTTAATTATCCAATAATATGAACCAAGTAGGTCTTTAAAAGTAAACAGGATGACCAAGGCACAATAACTAGAAATAAATTAGGATTAGTAGCTAAAGGATATAGCCAGGAAGAAGGAATAGATTATGGCTAGACTTTTTCTCATTTAGCTAGGTTAGAATCCATTAAAATACTTTTACCCTATGCATATTATATGAATATTAAATTTTTTCATATGGATTATAAATCATCCTTTTTAAATGGTTATTTAATTGAGGATGTCTATGTTGAGCAACTTCTTAGTTTTGAAAACTCTCAAAAACCCGATTCCGTTTTAAAACTTACAAAATCCCTTTATGACATTAAACAATAACCTAGAGCTTGGTATGAATGACTAAGTTCCTTTCTTTTGCAATATGACTTTACTGTTGGGTTGGCAGATCCCACACTCATTAAGAAAACTGTGAAAAATAATGTTCTATTGGTTCCAATTTTTGTTGATGATGTAATTTTTGGATCAACTAATAAAAATATTTTTCATGAATTTTACAAATTAATACAAGAAGTATTTGAAATGAGTATGATGGGAGAATTAAATTGTTTTTTGGGTCTTCAAATATTTCAAAAAGATTTGGGAAATATTTTAAATAAAAGCAAATACATTGCTGATTTACTTAAATTTTTTTGACATGAATATATCAAGCCATTTACAACTCCTATGTGTACTAATATAAAATGTGATTTGGAAGAAACATGGAAATCAGTTTACAACATGTTATATATAGGTATGATTGGTACTTTGTTATGTCTTACTTATAGCAAGCCAGATATAATGTATTCAATATGTCTTTGTTCTTGATTTCAATCAAATCCCAAAGAATCTCATTTAACTAATGTCAAAATAATTTTAAATATATAAAGGGAACTATTTTTCAATATCTACTTTATCCTAAAACATCTGATTTTAATTTGATTTCATATTCAGATGCTGACTTTGGAAGTTATAGATTAGATAGGAAAATCAAATCTAGAACATGTCACATTTTAAAAAATTCTTTAGTGTCATGGTCTAGTAAGAAACAACATTAAGTTTCCCTGTCAATAGCCGAGGAAAAATATGTTTCTGCTGGAAGTTGCTATGCACAAGTGTTGTGGATGAAAAACACACTTCTAGACATTGGATTCAATTTAAATAATACAGCTATTTTATGTGATAATACATGTGAAATTAATATTTCAAAAAAATCATATTACTTATTATAGAACTAACAACATTGATATAACACGTCACTTTTTAAGAGATCATGTTATTCAAAAGGATATATTTTTAGAATTTATAAATACAGAAAATAAATTAGCAGATATTTTTACTAAACCACTTCCCAATGAAAGGATTGATTTTTTTAAGGTGGAGATAGGTTTAATTGAGTTTAAATAAAATTTATTTTACAATACTAGTTCTTTATTTTAATTCTGCATAAAATAATTTTTCGTTTTTTATATAGAATAAGTTTCTTTTCCCTAAATAATCTATTTTATTTATTTTTAAAAAACGTAATGATTATTAAAAACATGAGAATCAAGGTTGTTAGAAACAATTTCAACTTCTAAACCGTTTCATTTCTATCGAATCATTTTCGAACCCACAAACCACACCTCTACTCGAAAACCCTAATCTTTAAACCTCTAAAACCCTAACCATAAAACATTCATATATTCTCACAGAGTTGGTAGGAACTAAAATATCCAGTGAAGCCAAGACAAGAAATTCCATCTGAGAACGCTCTGAAGGAATAAAAATCTTACTGGGCAAGGTTATCAATATCGACTGGTTATTTCAGAAAAATATACTGTTGAAACAAGCGTTGTTCTTTTAAAACCATGAACAAACATTCATCAGTGAAAATAAGGACTTTCTGTATGAGGTAGAACTTAGATACTTTTTCAAATATATACAGTTTATTTTGGGAGATACCGAGAACAGTATGATAGCTAAGATAGAGGATAGGGATTTTTCAATCTCATCAGTAGAAATTGGTCAGATTCTCAACTGACCTCATAGGGGAGTTTTTCATTTCGACATAAAAAATATTGGAGATGATGTGCATAAATATGAGGACATAATGTCATTTCATTTTGGTACTACGACTATAAAGAAAATGTTTATCAAGGATGTGGAGCCTGACCAGAAAATTTTGGTCAAATTTGTGCAAACTGGAATAGCTCTAAGAATGGCAGAAATGGAAAAGATTATTTACCATGATACGTACAAAATGTATCTTATGTTATGTGATATCAAATTAATCTTCCCAAGGTACATGCTAAGGTACCTCAATTATTGTTTTCAGAGTGATGCCCGAATGCAATTTTATCCTTTTGCTCGATTCATTTCCAAGCAGTTACTTTAGATGGACATGGTGAGATTAGTGGATGCCCATGTACACTGTCATCATCACAAAAATGTATTTAATGTTGTAACTCTATGAAAAATTTGCAATTTATGGAGCACAATTAAAAGAAAAACATTTGCTAGTAGGAGTTGAGGATAACATAGAGAGTGCTCAGGATCAACCTACTAAGTCCAAGGGAAAAAAAGATGAATCAAGACTTAGAAATGTAGCAAGAAAGATCTGATTTGAAGTGAAAGATGCCGAGGAAGAAAGAAGTCAGGAGTGACTTCAATCTCGATGAAGTAGAAATGTTAAAGAAGAAATTATTTCCCCTGCATTGGCAACAACAGAAGCATTAATTTCGTATACTTTTGTAAGAGAAGCTGCTATTGATAAGACCATGGAAGATATTAGTCAATGGAAGAAACTAGTAAAGGGATCAGGAGTTCAAGAAGAAGCTCAAAGGGAGAATCTGGAACATATAGTATCTGATGTTGAAGTTACACTTCAACATGAATAAGATAAGGAGGTAGATCCTTGTGAGGAAGTGGCCAGACCTTAGGAGAATCCTGAAAATATTGTTCTCAAAATTTCAGTGCAAGACAAAAATGATGATGTTTGTGATGAACATCTCCCCGATGCTCCAACAGAGTTAGATAAAGAGGATTTTTCTATGGAAGAGTCTGGAAAGGACACTGAGGTAAAATTTGTGGACCAACCTACTCAGGCCAAGGAGAATGAAAAATATGATGGTGAATCATTACCTTTAGTACTACTGCATCACACAGAAACTTAAAATGTGAATCATGAACAGGGTTCCTCTGATTCAAGAAACAATGAAGATGAATAACTGTAAAAAAATGTGTCTCAGTTGGAATATGAGAATATCACTCTGAGAAATGCCTTAGACTTAGAACATTTGATATTTCAAAATCTGAAGGCGAGTACAGTTTCATGAAATGATTTTGAAATGCTTAAAGATGATATGATGAATTCAAATGACATATTGAAATATGAAATTGTTATGAATACAGATTTATCAGATCTAAAATTGGTTATGGAGCACCAATTTGCATCAGTTTCAAATAGTTCTCCTAGTGGATCAGACACTTCACATGATCTAATCAGAATATTTCAATCTATCATAATCGTGATAAGAAAGATGAATGATAGGTTTCAAGATCCTCAATGTAATAGTGCTCCATTATCAGTGTTGCTGGAAAATCAGAATTTTTTAGTGGGTCAACTGACATATTGTGAGCCACCAATCAGAACATTGTTAAATCATATATCAGTGAGGTTTTCAGTGTTTATATAAAAATAGGAAAGGATCCATGAGTTTTTCAGAGTCAATTTAATCGTGAATATTCATATAACTTAGGAGAACAAAGATCTCATTATCAAACTTGGAGATGGGATGATGAAGAGACTTAGGGAACAATTTACAGAAATCAAGTCTGCAATCCATTGGAGATAACACTAATTGAATACCTTGCTCAAACCTTGATTCCTTTATTTATCATACTTGTATCTATATTTTATTTTTAATGAAAATATGTTTTCTTCTATATATTTGTTTTATTGCCTTTATTTTGATATGAAAGTACTCCCGATTTAATTATTCATAAAAAGGTAATAATAGTTTTTTACCTACAGTTAAGTGCAACATTAAATGTGTTAAAATACATGATTTATAATTATTTTTGATATCACAAAAGGATGAGAAATTTGGATAAACACAACATTTTATTTTTAAAACCATATTTAAATGATTTCCTATATATTTAATGTTTTGGATTTATACAGATTTATACTTATACAGAAAATTATTTTATGTTATTAATAGTCATTTATTATAAAGTGAAATTTTCTTTTACTTTTTATTCAAATGGATACATTTGGATAAAACTAGGAACTTTTATTTTATTCTTTACTTTTATTTTTAAAGAATAAATATTTTCTATTCATGAAGGGGGAGAAATGTTTTTTTATTGTAATGATTCTGTTTAAATTAAATATTGTTTTATCCTCTAAATATTCTAAAACATTATGTAACTAATTTAAAAGTTAATTTCATTTAATTAGTATTATTATTTTATGGGTTTTGTAATCATAAAAAAGTGGGAGATTGTTGAGAATATTATTGTTTTCAACATTACATAATAATGTTTTTTAAATGTGGAGATTATTGAAAATAATACTCTATCTCTTTATGATAATTTTGATGCTCACAAATACCATTAATTATTTTCTAATTATTTTATTTAGTATTTTTCAAGAATTTATCATTTTATGCTACAATTGAAATTTCGGGAATTTATTGATAAATTATTCATATTTAGCGTGTACTAGAAACACTGTTCATGCTCTACTTAGTCAGAATCTGCATTAACGTGTCCTGAAATCACTGTTCATACCCTATGTGGATAAACGTAGCATAAAGATGAAAAGCGTGCATACTTTTTGAGATAAGCGAAAAGTATGGTTAATTAACCATACTTTATCACCAAAGTATTAGAGAAAGAAACTTACATTAGGAAGGAACCTTACATTTGGGTTATTAGAAAAGTATGGAAGGAGAACCGTACATAAATATTAAACGTTATGTTTGTTTTTCAAAAGTATGGTTCATCAACCTTACATTTTTAAATACCCATACAATCATGTAAAATTATGGATCATGTAAAAGTATGGATCTTTTACCATACGTTTGATAGTTGAAAAAAAGTAAGGATGATCAATCCTATGTTTATGATCAACCTTACGTTTGAAGAAAGAAACACGAAACCTACGTTTATGTTCAACCATATGTTGACAACCCAACGTTTGGAGTCCATATCATCAACCTTATGTTTGGCGTCAGAAAGTATGAAAGACGATTTTTTTAGGTAACGGTCAGCAAGCTGATTGTTAGGAGAATTGCAAGCCATATTTAAAGTCGATTATAAAAAACGACCTTGACTGATTCAAAGCCGTTTTATCATTAGATTAATGATCGAATTAAAAGGAGATTTTTATGCCGAGTCATCAGGAAAGTTACGACTACTCTGTAAATTCAAATTTTTTGAATATCGTGAATCAAAAGGAGACTTTTACGTATCTAAATGTGCTGGGGATATGCTCGGCTTTATTATATATGTTATCTCAAAAACACCAGGTAAATGTGTGTGGTGATCAATCTATTATTCAAAAAGGTGGAAAACAGAGACTGCAAGAAGCACTCAGTTCTGCTGATCCAAAGGATCGTCTAACCTCTGTTTATATAAGAAGAAGGAATTCAATATAAGATTCAATTGTACTACATCAAATACCTACTGTGAATCTACTAATGCTGAAGTTGTTAATTATATTTTAATATCTAATACAACCATATCGACTCAGAACTGCTACGACTCGAAAATCAATAATTCTAGAGACGATGATCCATCTGTTGTCAATTTCATTATGTTTCAATTGTGAAGATCAACTGGATTTTTTTTCTAATATTATTTCATCATGAGTAACCAGATTCTCGTACTAAGATGAGTATGTTCAAGTTTGAAACAAAACGCTTTGTTTTCCCAGGGATTGTAATGGTGTCAACTTCCTATACTTAGTTGTGAACTGGGATGTTGAAACGAGGACCAGATAGTGTAAATCTCCAAGCATGTGGAGTAGAGCCTTGGTGGAGTAGACTATGGGCCTTTTATTCCCCAAACCACTATACATCTCTGTGTCCCTGATTTTACTTATTCCGCTACATGATAAAATCTGATAAAGCATAAAGGACAGAACTCTTTCAATCAAAGAGTTAATGAAAAATCTGATAGACACAATTCACCCCCCTCTATTGTATAATCTGTATACTCAAGATCCAAAAAATACAACCACGCTAACCAATTTTTTGAATTTTTCATCATAACCATGAATAGTTTTTCAAAATGATGTATTTAATATTTATATATCTATATATGATTTGTTAAAATATAATTATTCTCCACAAATTATGATATCAATTATACTTTTTTACTACCCATTAATTGGGTTATATGATAGCATTGCTCATGAGTAAGGTATATTATCACCTCACGAGGCAATGCGATTAATTTTTCAGTAACAGATTACATGGAATATTGTAAAGATAAATTAAATGAATATATATAACATAAATATAAAAATTATAATAATTGAGGCATGTTTATCATTTTTGAATGCTAATATATCATTTTCATTCATACTGTAAAAATCATAATGTCATTTTTATTATATGTGTACCGAAGTGATCAATTGATAACATTGTCACACATAGAGTGTGGGGGGTGAATCATGTGTGACTTGTTTTACTAAATTATTTGTCACTTTTTAATTTAAATATTTTTATGTTATTATGATTAAGAGATCATGTCAAAAAAATGTATGTTAAAAAAATACACAATATTTTTACAAGGTTCAATACTAATTTATACTCCATTGGATGTTGGTTTACCCCACAAATGATTCTCCAAAATAATATTTCTATCAGTTACAATGGATTAGGTGCAAACTAGTAATACACACTATTTTTTCCCACACCAGTTTATCGTTGTTTTAGTATCTAGTGATCCAGCTCTTATGACTATGTTTGTTAACATCTCGGTAGGTTAGACCCATATTCTCTCAATCCTCTTCAACAACTTAATAGACTGCCTCAAATTCACATGAATCTTGTTTTTCATATGAATAGTTGATATACTGATAGTGGGATTACTTGATATTCCTAAGTTAGATTCTATGATCACAATGGCTTAAATTAAACTTCAATAACCATTATACTGATGTTGTTCATTCATAATAATTATGATCACATGTATATGGTTAGATGCCTCAATAAAACAATAATTAGGAATGTTTTAATTCCTTTAATGTATCAATTGCTTAAAAAAACACTAAAAATCAAGGTTATAAATGTATTCTTAAATATATCTTTGGCTCCATTATCTGCAATAACTACAATAATTATATATATATATATTCTCCAATATGAATCACGTGAGTACAGTAGCATCTCAATATGTATCCACTGTTCATTTTCACAATACAAGTAAATCCCTTGTATCTATCATGACCTATACTAATGGGTCCTAGGACACAACTCACCAATCCTGCCTCTAATAGGATTGGGTATATCAACATGTTCTAAGAAAGAATATCATAAATCTATGGGTCCTTTTTCTATGTACATGTATGAACACATCCATAAAAACCTTATTGATATATTGAATATATATAAAAATGTGGAAACTAAATTTCAAATAATATATCAATCCCAAAATAAATTATATAAAAATTACTAAAACATTTAAATTGAAAAAAACCCACCCACAAATAGAAAACTATATAAGAATACAACCTTCACATATGGGGGGATTTATACCAAATGAAATTATAGAAAATTTACTCCCCTTGGCTCTATTATACACCTCAATCAGTGAAGCTCAGTAATATCTACCTACCTTGTGTCCTTCGGGGACTCCGTAGAAATAACTATGGTCTGCATAAGGAAAATCACATGTGGGAAAATCCCATGATTGTTTGAGTATAAAAATACTCATTTGGATCCCCAAAGGGACAAAATTAAATGGATCTACATAAGTGAAATTATCCTATAGCCATAACCAAAGGGAAGGAAATGAATAAATAAACAACATCTTGACCCATCTGTGACTACATATGAATTTTCAACTTATTCCAATGACATGTCAACCTAGATACTTGATATCTCCAGAAGTACTCTCAAACATAACCCAGATATACTTTTCTCACACTCCATGTATCTGAAGGTTCTATCCTAATAGACAAAAATATGTTTCAACTCATGTTCATAATGGTAACAAATACCCAAAAGAACACACACTATGGTCTCATTCGTCCCAAATGAAATCCTTTTAAAAGATTATCACCATTGGGAACAACTCACTCTTCCCATCTATATAGTGTTACAAAAAAGGTCCTAAAATATCTAACAGTATCCCAATGCATGGTTGTGAAAACATATATCTGAGAGCCCACCCCTCACAACTACACACTCTAGAGGGTAATATTCTCCACACTACGCACCATTTGCACCGTCTCTAAAAAGAGAGAACATGGAGACCCACATATCACTGCTTACCTCTAGCCAATGGAGAAATGAATCCTATCCAAACCCACAAAATCTTTATAAATCTTACACGGAGTGGCCCACACCATTATCCATCAAGATTGAACAAACTACTAACCTAATATCACATGTAATAAAATGTAGATCCCCACTCCTCGTAATTATTGTGGACATTCAAGGGTACACTAACTACAATTGTGGAATTGATCCCCACTGTTTCACAATGATGTGGAAGTACTACTTCGTTGGTGATGGCTTGTACCCTAGTATGAAATATGATAATGAATCTATTCCTAGAGGGGATAAAACGTAGTACAATATGGGATTACTACTCTTATAACCCAATTACTATGGGGGATCCACACCTTGACATGATAAGGGGGTACTAAGACCATGCTAGATGGCCTACACCATGGTATGACATGTGAGTACCGACTATGCTGGGAAAAAACATATTTAATAAACATCCCCTCAGTAAAAATGTGTTTTCCAACTCCAAGGATAGGTGACCCTCACCCTACATTCATTGGGAGTGCCAACTCTTACTATACACCACTTTTGGTGGTCCAACACCAATAAACAATAGGGGATTACAATCATGATAATCAAATGACCCACTCATTGGTCCAACATAAGAGTAAATACTCTATCTGGTCAATTTGTTTGGAGGCACTTCACCCTTGTTTGAAAAGGGTGATATTTCTAACTATATAAATGGTATGGGGATCCTGTAACCTAATATATTATCGGAGTACCCACCCTAGATAATCTACCCCAATTTAAATTACACAATCCCCAGACATGGAGATCCCAACATTACCAATGAAGACAAGTTAGGGAAACCAATTCCAAGATGCAACATGGGAGTACAAGTCCAAGAATCAATCTTAATAAACCACGTTGATGTAACATACCAGTTAATTACCATCATATGACCATCATGATAGAATTTTTCCACACCATACTCAGACCAAAATAGAGTCCATTCTCACTTTCTTCAAGAAAAAACAACTTAGTTTGTTCTGCTATAATCCATAAATCTATGTCCCAGATACGAATATATCAGAGGAAGATCACAAAAAAATGTGATGGAGAATCCTACAAACATGGGGTATATATAGTGAGTGAACCCACCAGATCACCTATTTTATTATAATATATACATTTTAGTCTAACACATATATTAGTACCCTATATTTATATCTTGTACAAAGGTTGTCCCACATGACCTTACATCGGACATTGTTTTTACTCCAGATGGTCGGCCTTCCATGTCACTCACACATAGCTTATCCAATACCAGATGATGTATTTAGGATAAAAGGCCACAAGAAAATGTCTTTTGATTGTGCATGTGTACAATACCTCATCTTGAAGTATATTGGATATGTATATTTACACGTCCATGTACAATCACAAGGATGGCCCGATCGATGTATCATGGCTACATGGTTTCGGTCAATAGAGGGTGTATAACCCTGGTACGCTCTGTGTAGTACAAAAATTCGTCTTCCCCATTAAATAAGTACTACAAGGTGTTTCTATGTAAAATACATGCCATATAGAAGGTAGTTATAGTTTTTAATTACCACAAAAAATACCCATGTCAACAAAGTTTATCCTGAAATTAGTAGGTCAACCTTGTTTGGATCTCTAGAAAATTTAATTCCGCTCCAAAACATTAAATAAATACAAAACAATTGGGATTGAAAAAAAATTAAAACCACACAAGTCGAGAGATAAATTCCAATATATGGGTG
Organism: Viscum album; assembly: GCA_963277665.1. Taxonomy (NCBI): domain Eukaryota; kingdom Viridiplantae; phylum Streptophyta; class Magnoliopsida; order Santalales; family Viscaceae; genus Viscum; species Viscum album. The sequence goes on along the minus strand of OY728142.1, from coordinate 1,354,720,803 downwards.
TATAATGATGCCCAAATTGTGATGATCATTGATCTAATGAATACCACCACTTAGAACTGCAATCAACATCACCACGTTTCATTGATTAATCATTGCTTCCATCATCTCCAAATGTAATATCCTAGAAATATTATGTAACTTATAAATTAATTATATTTTAAATAAATAATGTTAGGAAATATTATTATAAAACTATGTGATTTCATCAAAATGAAATTTTGTTAATTTGATTAGTATTATTTTATCAAAATGAAGCTTCTTAAATATAATATGGAATATTAATATAATGTAAACTAATAATAATTTTATGAAATTCTGTATCATCAAATAATATTTTCTAGTAGGCTGATATAATAAATAATAAAAATTAAAAGAATTGTATTTTGATGAAATGAAATATAATTCTCTATATATTATATATTTATGAATTTTTATTATTGTTCTATTTGTACTTTTATTAAACTAAATTATATTTTATAAATGAAATCATATAATAATAATGATTATGAGATTGTAAAAAAAATTATTAAAATTAAATGAAATGATTTTTAAATGATTTATATTTAGATAAATTTATGAAATAAAAGAAATATATATATATAATAAATATTTTGATTTATTTATTATTTTGGAGTTATAAATATAAATATATTAATTATGATATGTAGAATGGTATACCAATAAAAATAATAAATGAAAATAAAAAAATGATAAAGAGATTGTGAAAAAATAAAGAAGTATATATATGTTAAATGGAACATGGGGCTTGTTTAGAGATTTCAGAAAATTGAACCTGAATTCTATTACAAAGCTTGAGAGAAATATCGGGGGGAGATTGCAGGTTGATGGATTTGATGCATAATTTTCATCTACTATATAATGTCCAACATCCTAATATATATTTGAACTCGGTTGCGGGTTTCATTGCAGGAGTTCTAAGTGAGTTGGAAGAAATAAAGAGTAGCCTGAGACATGTTAGGCTCCGAAAACACCAGATCTGCATCACATGGAGGTTCTTAATGGGATAGAGGTAAAAAAAAATTCATCATCTCGAATCAAATGTAGTTATAATTAATATTATTTTTGTTATATGGACCTTGTTCTGGATTTATTAATAAATGTACTATTGTCTACTTTTCTTTCTCTAGTCATCCATTTGACTATATTTATTAATTACTAATATTTATACAATTATTTAATGTTAATTTAATGAGGATCATTTCTGTTTGGTAAAATTATTTAAGTAGTGTTGTCATGTTTCATCAAATTATCATAGAGAATATTGATATATTTCAACTAATTCAAATATAAATACAGATTAATTAATTATTTATATCATCAATTTGAATCTCGATTTCATTAGTGGATAAAATTTATATATATAATATTTTCTTTTCAATAAGTATGTATTAAAACCCATATATTTTCTTTCAATAAATCAATGGATGCAGTAGGAGGTGAATTAAAATACAAAATTTCGATATATGATCTTGATATTTCTATATTGATCCCTACATAATAATTCATTTTCATTTAATTTTATATATATTGAATGGTATATAACATCTATATAATGAATATTTCTTTCTACCATTTTTTGGAATGGTGAGTAAGTGTTTCTCAAAGCAGTATGGGAGGAGGGGTCTAATCCCTCTTTTATATTATTTTCTATAATTTCCTATTATATAAAAATCCTTTATTGGAAAGAGATATTATAGTAAGAATAATATAATAATGAATATGGAGACTCTGAAAAACATGTAATGGAAAAATAATTCAAATATTTATTAATTTTAACAGGGGATGTGCTAATTCTATTTTTAAATTTCCGTTCTATATACAGTTCTGGTTTATTTTTTAAAATCAAATTTTACATATAATTATTATCTTATGAAAAATATATTTGATTATAATTTCATTAAAATTCATTATTCATGTTTTCTTTAATGAAAAATTTTACGATTTGTAAATTAAGTGGAAGGGACAATTTCTTCATGATTTATATTATATTGAATTGGAACTAGTATTTTACAAAGAACATGTATGTTTAATATTTTACCTTTTTTAGAAACATTGTTTATTTATTTAAAATTATGTCATTACTAATTTCTAATGTTTTATTTCCAATATTTATTAATTGATTAATTTTATATTAATAATATTCTATTTTGACAGTCGTTCTTTATTTGAATATAAATTTTTTTGAATTGTTTCGTTTTAAAAAAATTTCTTCATTGTCACTTTTTAAATTCTAAAATATTTCAGAAGGGATTTTCTTTATTATTTATATATGTTTAATTTCAATCAAAACAAATTGTGAGATTAAAATATTTAAAATATTATAATTTGAAAAGTTATAATATTATTATTTTTTGAGAAAAAAAATGATCATTTATAAGTATCTTTATTATTAATGTTTTCCTCAAAGAATATACTAACTTATGATATCAATTTATGTTTATTATTTATATTCTTAAACAATTTGAAGAATAATTTCAAATTTCCAATGTTAATGTAGAATCATGGAATCTATTTATTAGATATGGTAATAATATTAGATTGTGACATGCCATGCATGTAGTTGTAATTATTATAAATATATATGATTGTTTTTTGGGCAGAACATTCTTTAATAGAAAATATTTTTGAATAACATTATCATTAATAGTGAATTTGGATGAAAATTAATCTCATAAAATGAAAATATATGTCTTTATGAGATTTTATTATTTCAAATCTAGAAGATGTGTTATTCAAAAATTATATATATATATATATATATTCATATATATATATATTAAAACGTTTTGACATTTTGAAATTTGATAATTGATAAGTCTCTTTGATGCATACATTTTAGGGTGTTTTTATTCAATATATTTTATGAATAAATGATTTTATATTTCCAATTTTTGAATGTATTGAGTTTTTTGGATTATTTGTATGAAATATCTATATTATGAAAAATTAATGAAAATTGGTGGTCTGTGGAGAAAAAAACACACTTCACACCATGAGGGAAGAGAAACGACATAACTCCATATTTTTAAACAGGATGATATGTTATTAAATGAGACAAAAGGAATTACACATCATGAATCATCAGTGCCTGACATGTAGTATTAATTTTTGAAATTCTGGGGGCCATGATTACAAGTCACGAATATATTACATGTCATGAGCCTCAATTAAACATTGTGAAATTATGAATTTATTAATGTCTTTGAAAATGATTTTTACAGATAGTAATATCATGGAACTAATATTGTATTAGGATTACATGATGTGTCATAACTATAAAAGTTGTGTATTGGACGTAGAAGATCCCATCAAAAGCAAATAAATTGAATTCATGTCTACATATGTAGAAATTTATTATATATTGAGAACCAAATATTAGCAAAAGAATTTGTTGTTCCCCCACAAAAAATTCTTTATTTTTATTTATTTATAACCTAATTTATCATTCATTATAAACCTATCATCACGAGGATGATGAGGTTTATCCTCTCATTGGTTAGGGATATTTAAATACATGGGAGAAGTTGTATAGGATTTATTTATATTAATTATTCAAGTATATTGATTGTGTAATTTGTTTGTCAACTTCCAAACCCTTTTTTATTTCAATATAATAACAATTGAAATTTTTATAAAATGTAACATTTAAATTGTATAACTTATAACCCTAAAGGATGAATGACCATTGTCAACATTGGGGTAAATAAGAATTAAATATGGTATCATTACAAAATCGATTTCGAGAAATAATATATTACTATATCTACGAAAATACTGTATTACTGTATTGATGAGGATATTCCACGGCCCATGGATCTACATCATCATAAATCGGACACCAATCATAAGTCAATAAATCTATTTTCCAATATCCATTTTTACCTGAACCATGATATTACATTACATCGACACTTTTACAGAAAATGCTACCACACCATCAATCCGCTACACATTGTCTTCGTCTCTCGTTTTCAATAAACAAAAAAAAACATTTCTAACAATTTTATAAAAATTAAAAAAAAAATCATTTGAAATTATAATAATTATAACATAACTGTCTTTGTGGGATCAATATCAAACATTCTCAATACACCATTTTAATCAATTGAGTATCATAGATTGTGTCTTATAATTTTTTTATAGATTGGTTGGGAACTAACAATTACCTATGAGGTTACCAAACATGCATTGTTACTAGGGATGGAATATATTTTCTTTAAGGATTTCAAATTTTTACTTCATGTTTTTATTTTTTATTGCGATTGTTTATATAAATGAGTTTTTGATTTGTAATGCACAATTATAACACATGGTCAATGGTCAAAGACATTGTCGACTGTTTATAACATTATTAATCATGTTAAGAGAGTGAAACATTTTTTCTATTGTAGGGGAAAAATAGATTCAAACTGCAGGAGTTATTCAAATAGATCAGGGGCTATAGACCCTCACTGATTATGGGATGCCTTCAAAAATATGATTTCAATGAAGCATCATGGAAACCATATTTCCAAATACAACTTATAAATCAATTCAGATATCATCTCAATTATTTTAAGCACTATGCAATTCAATGGAATTGTATTTTATGTTCCAACCAATAATTTGGGATGATTTACCAAGCTCTGTGATACTTTCCAATTCAAATGTGTTTCATGCGATGTAGTAAGACATTGTCTCTTCTGATTTTAATTATGTGATGGTACATGAGTCTGGATCCACTGTCTTGCAACTCATTACATACCTACATTGTCTTAGATGGATAAAAACATCCACATAAAGTTATTTAGAACTTCTGAATCAATAAATATATTGGTAATGGTTCTCAACATCTATCCATTTGATGAATAATCTTTATATTCAACTGAAGAGATGGATATGGATATGAATCAGAAATGAACACATCATGGAATAGATCTGTGGCTACTAAAACTGCCTTTTTATAAGGGTTTGACCTAATAAAACATTTTAATCCTTAGTGTGGAAATAGGATGATCATTAATGAATAAGTCACCTAAAGCAATCTATAATTTGGAGGTTTAAATGGAAAAAAATATCTTCCAATGGAAAGGGGAAGAAATATAGATGAAAGGATTCCATAAAATAAATAATAAATCCTATAGGGAAGCAAAACTATAGTTTCTGACTAAGAATATGTACATCATTATGAGAAAACTATAGAACCATCAATTTATGTGTGCAATTGATTAAAACTATGCTAATTATAATAGGGGTAATCAATTTCAAATATGGTATAAACAACAACAACAAGGCATTTTATTTCAATAGAGACCATAAGGTTACCAACAAAAATAACATCAAGGTACGACACTAACATTCCAGGTTTATTATTTAATGGAGACACTACCAATATTCATTAATAATTTTAGGGATTAATTAAATGAAATAAATGAATAAACATCCTACAAAAAATACACATTAAAGAATTTGGAGCTGCATGTTGGGAAAAATGATGATGAGAATAGAGAGTGACCAAGAGGAACACTATTAGGAATAACTGAGGAATTTCCACGTGAAGAAATGGAGTCAATATAGATGAGAAATGGGAAGAAATAATATATTTTGGTATAGATTATTGATAACATCACCCAAATGATGGAAGACAAGAGGAAGACGAGGCCAAAAAAATATGTAACTGAAAAGAAGATATGTACCACATTAGTTAATACCTAGGATTCATTTTCAATAAGATATAGAACAAGAAAAAAACAACTTATATAATGGTATGTTCTTTGAAAAAATTAAAAATTACATATTAATATACCTTTTTAGAGGATATTACAAACATTCTTACTTATAATACATTCATGAAAGATATAATAATCAATAAGAATAAGCCAGAGAAGATTCGAACCATTACACCCACAAAAATGTGTTCGTAAGTGGTATCAAATAATATACCTAATATGTAATGTCATCCATGAATCTTTTCAATTCTTATATTTATTGGAGCTAAAATGTTGTAATGATTTGTGTGACATATATTGAATTTTCAATATCAGGTCGTACATGACATTAATGTGTTTGATACTAGATGGAAATAATCCCACATGAGTACTTATAGAATTATCATACTCGTCTATGAAATCCCCAAGAAGATTAATTTAAGTTGTCCTGATCAAAGTCAAAACATTATACATTCTAGTTAACATCCTAGTGTTGGATATATAGGAGGAGTGTAATCCATTCATTTTTGGAAGTCTATTTTTAGCCACAAGTAGTGTATTGATTGATGTTAGAAATAGAGAACCATATATATGATTTTTCAATAATCAAGTAATTCTCATTATTCATACTGGAATGAACTACTATTTTGAGCAAGTGAAATTTTAGTTTGGAAAAAGAGAAACATAAAAATTTGATAATTTCATTAAGATTGAAGTGGTACATTAGTTAGATGATATTTTCAATGAATATTACAAACTAAAAAAATAAAGAGAAGGTGAATACCAAGACTATTGAAACAAGAAAATAAGATGACTCCTTGACATTAGTTAAAGTAAAATAGGTATGGATGATATATTATATCATAATTAGTGTATCAGGATTGATGAAAACAAATTGGTCGAACTAATAGATATCAATCATGTACAAATTTCTAGAAGGATTAAACAATGTATAGAAGAATGACATGGGTGAAACTATAAGGATATGTCAAAACTATGACCATTCATGGACCCAAAGGAGGTACAATATTTTCAATCATCCATAACATGATATGAAGCGTATGGAGATATGTTTGAGCCAATTATGATAAATAGAAGATATTTTGGGAGGCAAGATAAGTTTTTTGGTTTTTATTATCTTATTTTATTAGATGAATCCATGTTCCCACTCCAAATATTTCATAATTAGTTGATAACTTCATTTAATTGTACTTTTTTATTTTGAATTTATACGACCATCAAGATCCAAGGTATCAATAAATACATAGAATTAATGAAAATGTTGTAAGTAAAACCTACAAAACCATGGATTAATATTAATTTTGATAGGTGAGTATGTGTTTCAATATGTTAATTATCAATTTTGTCCCACACATTTAATTAAATTTTATAATCATTTAATTGCATTTGTGAACATGATTAATTATTTAATCAACTGAATTTTGGGAAGTAAACTGCTTATGATAATTACCATGCCCTGAATTTTAATTTCATTTTCAATAAATTTTAACAAAATTTTTATGAAAAATAATTATTAATAATTATAATGTGGACAAGGAATTGACAAATCATGATTTCGATGAGCATTTTGATCATTGTAAATTATTTTTTCTGTGATTTGGACATTTTATTCATTTTTTTAAAATTAAAATATTTTTATTTATTTATTCGTATTCATTTTCATGATTAGTTGTCCCAAAAATTAATATCATTAAACTGACATACAATTAGCCTAATATTTTCAATTCATTCTATAGTATATTTATTGAGAAAATCAAGAATATTTTTTTTCAAACATTCATTTCGTCTTATTGATGCTATAAATGAATAGAATAATATTTATTGTGATTGAGGATTAAATTTTTATAAACCCTTCTCCTGAGACAAACCCTTAATTAATATATATTAATCTTTTAATGGAAATGATTTTTTTTGTTATGAAATTATCTATATTAGAAACATATTTTAACAATTCTAAACATCCGTTAAATTATTTTCATGATATTTGAAAGAATAAATGTTTGGGAGGAACTATATTTGGTGGACCAATATATACATCACTAATGATATTTTACTGGGGGGTTTCATTATGTTTTTGAAGAGGTGATGAAATTCTCTCATCGTATATTACTATTAACCTCTTGATAAAAAATTAATAAATTAAAATAAATATCAGTATATATTTTGGAGGATAAAAATTCAATATTTTCCAGACCGATGAATTTTTATCTTATTTTATTAGGTGATGGATGTAAAATTTGTTTGAAGCATAACTTTAAAACAAATAAAAAAATAATAAAAAATAGAAAATATGAAAGGGATGTTGATTTATTCATTTTGAATACCTGTATGATAGGCCCACATTGAAATTTTTTGGGGGAATAGAGGGATGAAAATTGTAAAAGGATAAATTCATTAAACATATATCTATATATCAAGAAAAACATTTAGAGTTGACCCCAATTTTTGATCCTTAAATTATTTAAATAATTTACCTACCTACCTTGACACTATAAACTAATTTTATCCTTAATGTGGAATAGCATATGATAAATTGTGATTTTTTCATTATATGATGGAGATGTTAGATTCCTCACAAGTCTGTGGTATGTTTCATGTTTTTGAAGTATATTCTAAAATAGATTTTCTTTTTTACCCTAATAATGAGAATAAACAAAAAAATTGATTTTAATTTAAAATGGAATTTATATTAATGATGAATTAAAAATTTAAGATAGATGAATTAAAAAACATGGATACTTCAAAGGGGATAAGTAAAATATATGGTTAAGTAGGTTCTTTAAATGATGAGGCATTAAAGAATTCTTCTATTTTATGGTTAAAAATATTATTTCCCATTTAACCAATCACATTTATTGAACATTAATTTTATGTAGCTTAATGTGAACGCCATTTTTAATATGTGGATATTACATCAATGAGGGAAAATCATAATTCAACTATTGTGGTATTTTGACATGAATATTTCATGCATACATTTTATGGAGATTTATTATATATATTATGTGTTAAATGAATAATATTTCCAATTTTGGAATTTTTTGAGTTGTTTTATGATTTTTGGTAGGAAACAACTAGATTATGAAACAAGAATGAATATAATAGAATTATGGACAAAAAAGACAATTCTCACCACAACAGAAGTGAAACAGTGTGGCATTATTTTTTTCAACATGATAAAAAGCTAGAAAACTGAAGAAAATGAAATACAAATCAGGAATCATTGGTACATGACATGAATTATCCGTTCGTGAAACACTGTAGACCATTATTGCTTGTCATTAAATTCTATTTCATGAAGTTATTAAACATTGTGATCCATAGTAATACTTCATTAAATTAGACTATTTTCAATGACTTCAAATATGTTTCATGCAAATCCAAAAATCATAGAACTAACTTCATTCGTGGATTACACATCGTTAAGGATTCTTCCGAGATCCCATTGAATAACTATAAAGTGAAATTCTTTGTCTAACTGTATATTTCAAATTCGGATTGATAGAAAAATCCCAGAGTGAGAAACTATTGTGCCATCCCCAATGTCTTTCATTTATTTTATGTGGGCCTTATTTTCTCATTCCCTATAAACCACTCATTGATATGATGAAGAGTTAATCCTTTCATATTCTATAGTGATGTTAATAGATAGGGGATTGTGCATTGAATTTCGTTATTTTAATTTTTCATTTATTAGTTTTGATAAATTTATTCTTCAACTACAAATCTATTTCATATTATAGTATCATTACCATTGATAATTTAATAAATAAGAACACTACCTTTTTTAACTAATAACCGTAATGGAGGCATGAAAATTGATATATTTGTGAGAATTAATGTATAAATATATTATCGAGATGAACTTGATTCGACATATTCTTATTTTATCAGTCCTAGGGAAACATAGTATTACAACATTAATGATGAGATACCATGACTATTAGATCTATCTCATATCGAATTTGAAACTAATCATGAGTCAATAAATCTATTTTCTAAAATCCCATTTCACCATAACAACAATATTACATCACCCCTAAATTTTTACAAAGTGATCTTGCAACCCAATCAATCAGTTGCACTTTTTTTCATATATCCTTTTTTAAAAGCAATAAAACCTTTCATTTAACAAATTTTTATAATAAATTAAAGAAAAAAATGATTAATATTCTAATGAAACTATTTTCATTTTTTGTATGGGTTTTACCTTGAACATGCCCAATTTTATAGTTTAATCAATTGGGAAACATAAATTATGTTTTAAAAATATTTTTTTTATATAGACCAGTACCGAACTAAATACCCACTACAGAGCTATAATGGTAATTGTAAAAAAATTATATATAAAATAAAATGATAAAACTGATTTCATAAAATCTAGGACATGAACGTTGTAAATATATTAAAGAATTGGGGAGTAAAGCTATCCCCCAAAATATTGGTAAGCCCATGATATCCTTCAAGTTCTCAAGTTGCCACACATTTTTTTTGTTTACTAAAGATTAGGTAATGAATTATAAAATAAAAATATTACATTACCAAAAATATAGGTATATAAGTAATTTCCATTGTGGGGTATTTTTCTAAAGAGTATGTAATTCCAAATATGTTTACAAAAGGTATTTCAGAAATTATTATTATTTTATTATTTGGGAAATATTTTACAAAATAATTTTCATAGAAGAATTTTCTAAAAGGCATTTAATAAATTTTAAAACCCCTTGTTATGAAACGTAATGATCATCCTAGGTTTGTAATGTTTTTTCATAAAAATCAAAGATGATCTAAATCCATCAACGATGATTTTGAATTTATCATGCATGGAAGAATAATAGGCGTATGTTTTATTTCTAAATGTTTATACATAGTAATTTATATTCTTATTTTATAAAACCTAGAATAGAAATGGTATTTATTGTATAAATAACTATTTATTTTTCAGTTATCTTTAATAAAAAAATACATTACAAGATTCAAGAATTGAAACCAATAGTGTAGGGTTGTGTCGTAATAATTAGTAAAATACTAATATTCTAAAGGATCATAGAGATTAGATATTTTCATTTGAAGAAAAAAAAATATGAATGTGTTTGAAGTTTAATTAGATAATTATGTTCTTTTATAAATTCATTAATTCAGAATAATGAAATTCAGAATTTATTGATGTCTGATGAATGAATTGCAAGGGTGAAATTCTTCTAATGGAGATATAATTCTACAACCCAAAAATATTAAATAATTAGTTATCAAATTTTATTTTAAATAAATAATATTATGAATTATTTTTTAAAAACATTTGATTTCATCAAAATAAAATGTTAATATTTAATGTGAAATTTTTAATAAAATGTCACATCTAAAATAAATGTCTAAATATTAAAAATAAAATAAATTAATTATAATTTTATGAAATATATTATCATGCAAAAATATTTTCTCATTTTTTAATAAATAATAATAACTATAAGAACTAAATTTTTTCTCAATGAAATATAAATTCCCATATTATATATATTAATTAATTTGTTTAATTAATTTTTTAAAAAATTTATTTAACTAAATTCATCTTTATAAAATAATTTAAATGAGAATAATAATTAATAAATTTGTAAAAAAGTTCTTAAAATAAAATATTTAATTTATAAATGATTTATATTTAAATAAAATATATTAAATATAAGATAAATATATATAAGAAGTATATTGAATTATATTATATTATAGAATTATGATAGATGATTAATACATTATTTATGCATATATTAATGATAAATATATAATATTAAATATGAAAATCAAAATAAATAATCAAAATATAATAAAATATCAAAAATGAAGAAATCTATTTGAACTAAGGGGAAATCTTTATTCAATTACGGTCTGTAGAAAAATGATGACAAATTGTATCATTGAGCTTGAAAGAATTATTTGGGGTGATCTTAGGTCGAGGGATCTACAGTCGAATCATCAAACACAAAAGTTGGTTCGATTGCTGTATTTAGATCCAATCTTGGCCGAGGGTTTTGTTTAATGAGATTTGAATGAGATGGAAGTAGATGAAGGTAGAATGATTCATGTTAGGGTTTGACTATTCCAGATCTACGCCATGTGGATGTTCAGATTGGGATCTAGAAGGAAAATTATTTATGTGCCACTAAATCAAAAGTATATGTAATTATTTCATTTCCAATATCTATATCTTGTTCTAGATTAGTTCTAAAATTTATTATTATCTTTTTTTTCCTCATATGATCATCTACTGATTTTTTTTAAAATTTATTCCCTGGTTAAATTTATTAAAATCTTATTAAATTAATTTCCTTTATTTTTTGTCATTATATATTGTTTTCATTTTCTTGTTTCATCAAACCTTTTTTGATATGTATGATAGATTTCATCTGATCCATATATAAAAATTAATCAATAAATTAATAATCATATGGTTTGGTTTCCCTATTTTATTATTGGATATGATTTATATATTCTCTTTATTCTTGTTAGAGATTCATGAAATATAGACCATATATTTTGTTTCACCAAATTAATGTTTGTAGTAAGAGACGAAGTAAAATAAGTAGACCGATTTCCAAAATCAATTTTTCAATGTCAAGCATAAAATAATTATAAAAAATAATTTAATTTTATGAAATATTAAATGAAGAAAACTATAATATAAACCATCTTTCCCCCACCGTAATTATTTTTGCAAAGTGATAAGAGTTTGGATACATATTTTGAGAAGAAGGGTCTGATCACTTTTTTCTAATATTTTTTATAGTGTAGTGTTAAGATGGAATCCACTATGAGAATAAAAAATTAGAGTACAAAGAGTATAATAATGAATAATAATTATCATAAAAAACAATTAAGGGTGATTTTTTGTGTTCAAATATTTATTATTTCAGTAAGAGTGATGTTAATTCAATTTTTAGATATTTTATAACTATACGGTTTTGGATTATTTTTTTAAATAAAATTTTATTTCCAATTAATCAATCTTGACTTTTCTATTTGATTATATTTTTCAAAATTATTCAAACATGTGGGTTTTAATTAATATTTCTACCATTTTTTAAATTGAATGTAAGGGAATACTGTTTCATGCTTTAATATCATATTTTTTCAATACAACTTTTTTACAAATAACATATAATCATAATATTTTTCCTTATTTTCAAAAGATATGTTGTTTACATAAAATTATATCTTTACTAAAAGTGAATGATTTATTTCTAAAATATAGTCTGTAATTTTATTTATATAATTAATATTCCAGTTTGATAATTTTATTTTATTTTAATTTACAATTTTTAGAATTGTACCATTTTAATATTTCATCTAGAGTTGGGTTTTTAAAAGAAATCTATAATATTTTTAATGGGATTTTATAAATATTTATACATTTTTAATTTCAATAAAACTAGATTTTATATTTAAAATATTAGAAATATTATTATATTCAATTTTAATGCATTATTATGTTTAGAGAAAAATAATTATCTTATATAAGTGACTTTATTATTATTTGTTACCTCACAAATAAACTTTACTAAAATTTTAAATCACATTATGTTTATTATTTATAGCCTTAAATAATTATATCCATCATTAAATGAGTATCAAATTCCTATTGAATCATGGATTTCATTTAAAATATATGGACATAATTTAATATTATTACATCGAATGGATGAATATGTAATTTTTAAGAATATATATGTATGTTTTGGGAATAAAAAAATCATTGGAATATTTTATTTCTAATGAACTTTTTCATTAATGTAGACATAGGATGACTATTACTCTCATATCATGAATCTTTATGATGGAGTGAGATTTTAATATTTTGATTATAGATGATGTGTTCTTGTGAAAGAATATATATATAAACATATAAATGTATAATAAAATTTGATGTTTTCAAATTAGAAACTACAATGGAAATTATATATATATATATAAAGAAAGCTGAAAATTTCTTTCCTAAAAGTCAGAACATGAACATTTTAAATGTTGTTGGTAATTGGTTAGTAAACCCATCCATCAGTAAGTGGGTAGGAAAAATATATGCATTAATGTTTCAAGTATCCACAACGGTTATTTTGAAATATTTTATAATTTTTTCTAAAATAATTGGATTACCATACGTGTATGTTTTTTACATAATAAATTTCAAAAGTGGTATAGTATTTTAAATAAAAATTAATTTCAATTAAATTTTCAAATGGTATTTTGAAAATAATTTTTATGCAATTATTTCAAAATAATTTCTTAATATATTTATAAAAATGATTTCCCAAAAATAATTTAAACATTTTATAATCCCATTAATATATAATGATGTTATCATCTCATTTTTTATATGTATTTTCAATGGAACTATATAATCCCTAAATATTTCATCCATGCATTTGATGTTAGTGAGTACAGAAGTTTAGTATGTCTTTATTTTATTTTTCAATCACTGAAAAATTGTAATATGAATTCTAATTTTCCAGATCCATGATAATAAATTTCCCTCTATTATATAAATCACTATTTATTTTTCAGCAATCTTTTATATGAAAAACTACACATTATGATTCAATTGTAGAATCCAAAAGTGTGGGTTCGAGGAATTATACCAAATTTGAAGTGGAAATGAGTGGATCTTCGTTTGTTTTGTGAGCACAATATATGTTACAAAGTACGTATTAGGTTATCAATCAAATAAATATTTATTTAATTAATTAATCTACCACATAACGCTCTTCAAAATAGCCTCCAACCAAAATACCAAACACACAATACATTATGTCATGAATAGGGAAAACACAGAGTTATGAAATAAATAAAACCATTATATTTATGGTCTAATACTCCACTCAGGTTTACTTCACATTTCAATAGAAACATCACACGCCTGAAAAAATAAATTTTATATTTTTAAAATTATTCTTATGAGGCTCTCTGGGAACATGATTACTGCAACGACTCAACATATGACTTTAGAAATGTTTTCAAAAAAAAGTAATGACTTATAGTTCATGTCGTAATTACTAAATAATCTCCACCGTCATGGCCTTTCAACTTTGAAAATTGAAATTCTATACACAAGGGAATAAATAAACCTATATAATGATTCTCCCATACGAGTGATATCCTCATGGTTTCCTGTGAAGAGTTTAAAAATGCACCTATGGTAACCTCGAAATCCAAACCAAAGTCAAGTATAGATCTAGTCAGTCCCACATCGAGCAGAAAGGAGAAGATTTATCCATAGAAGTGATAGATAGAAAACCACCAAACACTTGGAAAAATCTTCTTTCATATGGTATTGCAGTAAACCCCCATTCTAATCGACACAGAAATAGAAAAAACCAAGCGTTAACAACTTCATCTAGAGTACAACCTCCTCAAGCGTCTTTCAATCTGGGATGATGTCATGCATGTGAGTGTACCAAAAAACAAAATAGTTGAGTAGAATCATTCATCATTGATAATATACCACATAAATAATGTTTCATACACCACATTTCTTCACATCTCCTAGAAGATGATTAAGGAAAACCTAAAAACCCTTCATAACCCACTAGTGGCATCCTCACTAGGTGTGGATTGTAGGAAACCAATCCAGACTAAGGAAAAAATCATAGGATATGACTCTACCTCTACATAACTATTATATTCATGGATCTATAACTACATGGGCCTCTGTGAAATATTTATCATGCATAAAAACACCACATGATAGCATGGACATGCTATGAAACGCCATCAAAAAAATTTTCTTTGAACAAACAACTATATATAACACACAAACAACACTTTGAAAATATCATCTTTTTGAAATAATGATTCAATTGAACTATTTTTATTATTTCTCATAAATTAATATTTATTGGTAATGTGTATATTTACTTCAAGAGTCCAATGATATATCAAAATCCACCATGCACATCACAAGTACTAATGAACATCAAATTGCATTCAAAATTCTAAAATTATTACTTACCATACACCCTATTGTCAAAAAACAAACCAGCAAGCCTACAACATAAAGTCAGAGTGAATCGTCCACCTCACCTTAATACTAATTGATTTGGGATGAATTTATTTTTTTTCTCATGGTTTTAATCGTTCCACAAAAATACATCTTTCTTCGGAAAAGACAACTTTTTCTCATGCATTGGAATATACACTAAAAACAACCATTACAAGGTTCAATCGATGGCATGTGTCACCCAAATTTAACCCATGATTAAGAAATTGAAGAAACAATACCTTAACATAGTGTCTAAAAATAACTAATGATGTACTAGAAATGACACATAGCATTCCATTATTCATTCTCGGAGCATATGGGTCAATGTTCCCTACAGCTTGTAGTTTTACTCATCTACGACCTCTTGATCCCCATGAGAGACATAAAACACCTGGGGTGGTGGTGGAAACACATCAAAAAATCATCCACCAATGGATCCTCTCCATGCTCATCTATGACATCTTTCATATAGTATAATTCCCCTCTCCAAATGATGCCTCTACCAATGTGGACTCTCAATTGGGTCCCTCTTGGTAGTATGAAGGGTCGGAAAATCTCTAAAAATATTGCTTCCTTCATCCCATGAGTAACAAAAACTATCATGATGTTGTTCATATCCACGACATTTCTCTTTTAATATATTCTCATGTGCATGATTTTGGGATTTGGTATGCCCCCTCTGACGCAATTCATCCATCATCCATCTATTAGCAAATATAAATTCATTATACTCATAACCACCACTATGGGCTTTATACCCATGTACTTTAAGTGGGAATATCTCTATGAATGGAGATAACTCTAACACCCCCATATAGGATAGAATTTCCAACAAGGCCAAACCCACATAGACATATCTATAGAGGTCCAGCTCAGTGGTACGAGATCAGAATAATTTATATTTTACCATTTTTAATAACTATACATACAATTATTTTAAACTCACTATGTACATTTCCACAATCATGAATCACTTCAGATGCTTCAGAAGAACCTCGATACACACTAAAATCAATATGGCTGGGTGAAATGCTTCCATGTAGTGGTTCTTGAACTACAACCTATTGAGTAACACATTTTCATGGGACCATGTCACCATCCACCACCACATGACCAAAACATGGAAATGACTCATCCCTATAACCACAATATAATTTGTTTATTTCATCATAAGGTGGAAATCATGAATGACTACATTTTTCTAGTCATTAGATTCCTAGGGCTATAGATCACTCTAACGCCAAATAGGTTACTGCCTCTAGAAGTCATGCAACACAAATGGAATATTCTCATATTGGGAGTAATCTTTTAGAACAACTAGAAACTCATTGGGCAGGGTCCGAACTGATTGACCACTCGGAGGAACCGCCACAATAATAATGAGCTCCACTGAAGCCTCATCATAGGGTAAATTTTAATCAAAATCATGTAAAGAGCCCTATCTAGTTTTCATCACAGAGGAATCCTACTATGTAATCAAGACTCACCACAATAAAATAGTATATCTAAGTAGCTTACTCAAAAATTAAAATTTAAAACTAAAACCTTGAAAAATAGGATGAATTACGATTTTTATCCATCCATCCATTTTCCTAATGTACCAAGTCTAAATTAATGATATCCAAGTCTGGATGATTGGATATATCGGTCCCCATACTTATTCTAGAATTTCTAGACTGAGAGATATAGATGAAACACCCAATATATTTAAATATGAAATCCATACCAAGCTCATGGGATTACATTTCCAAATTTTATCCTTCTCTAATTAAACTCTATCTTGACCCAACCCAATAGGTCCCATTCCACAAATCTCTAAGATCGCCTACAATATGCCAGTGGTGGTAGACTAGCATTGAGAAGGAATGTTAATCTGATGGGAGGCATTTTCCTATGTACATGTACACACACACTCCCCCACAAACACCTCATTTAAATTGTAATGAGATATTAAATGTTGTATTCTAAAACTCATTCATACATTTATCAGGAACCATTATATGAAAATGTAAAAAAATTATATAAATGGAAAAAAACATTGTAGAATATTGAAAACTGTAATAGCTTCCAACATTCTCACAAAGCGGTATAGCTAAAAAATCCAACTCTCGAAATCCTCTTTTACATTGTTTTTTTTAAAACCTCGCTTGGTCGAGATTACAAATATCTACAAACCTCAGTTACTCTAGGGAATCTATTGCAAGGCTTGAGTAATACACATCAGGAAACATGTGTGGTAAAATCCCATTTAGGAGGGAGTATAAGTATTCCTAGTAGGCACCATAAAAACTAATAGAATATGGAAAAACTAAAAGGAAGATTTGATCAACCAAACCATAGGGAACTTAATGGATAGAGAAACACCATCTTGAACCAACTTCATCTATAAAAGATTATTCAGCTCTGTACAGAAGGTGTGTAAACCCTAACACTAGAAAAATACACAAGTACTCCCCGAAATCTCCAATATATACTATTTTAACACTCTATGTCTCATGAAATTACGACCTATGATCCAAAAACATGATTCTACTTGAGGATCTAATGTTAACCCCAAAATATGAGAACATGCTCAATGAGCTCATCAATCCCTGATGGAACCCATATGAAAGATATGCTACAATAGTAAAAAATCACTCAGTCTATATCTACTTCCCAAAAGTCCAGGACAAGGTAAATCTTACCTGGTCCCTATACAATGTCATAAGAAGCCATACGATGAGGCCCACCCCACACCAATTTATATAGTTTTGGGAGATCTAATATATACTATATACTATGTGCATCCTCTATAAAATCAGGAATGAAGGAACTCATATGTCACCATATCCCTTTGATCATGGGAGTTTTAGATCCTAACTAAACCCTAGAAACCATTATCTATATTTTATGGAGTGGCCCTCAGCTTAGTATGTCAAGGGATAACTAACTCCTAACAAGTTATCACATGTAAAATTTTGGCGAGACACACTCCTCATAACCTTAGTCAATAGTTAAAGTGGAACAAACTCCAGTGTAGGAATAACCTCATCTTATTACATGAAAATGTTGGAGTACTACTATCTAGGTGAGGTCCCACATGAATGTATGATAGTTAAGTAGAAATATTCGTCTTGAGGAACCACACTCTAGTATAGAAAAGGATTACCACTCCAAAAAACCATTACTATGGGCGACATGTACCTTAACATGATAGGGGTGTACTAACATGAGGAAAAAGTACACATCCCACGTATAACACGAGTTCATTCACTCTTCTAGAACAGCACATATGGATGATCCACACCATAGTATGAAAAATGGTTTCATGTGAAAAGGAAAGGTGACCCTCACCCTATCATAATAGAGGAGTACCATCAATATATATACATAGAATTAAGAGGAACAATACCCTTTCACATTAGGGAAGTATGAAATCTACGAATAGAGGATCTAGTCCCTTCTTGATATGGGATGTAACTACTCTATCTGGAAAATGATTATGGAAGGACTACACCATTGATCTTCATGTGAGATCTATCAAACATTATGATTGATATTGTGAACCCAATCACTAATACATCATTGGAGTAATAATACCAGAGGATCTATTCAATAATATATAACCCACACCCATGATACATGGAGTCCCTTATTTACCCAAGAACAATGTTATGGGAAACACGAACGCTGATGCCACTTGGGAGTACTAGAACAAACATCAATCTTTATGAACCACACAGATCAACTGCATTGTTCAAGGAATACTAAAAAAGATTCATGCTCGAGTCACACCACATCATTCACCATAGAATGAAATGGATTCCCCCATCACATTATCAATTTATATCATCTTTAAATCGGGTATCCAAAATCATAAATTTGAGTCCCACAGAATGAGATGAGGATGGAAGAAGATCTCATCATGATCTCAGTGATTACAGTGTGTTCACTGGATCCCACGTGGTGGGTGAGAAAAACCAAGAACCTAGGTATATATCTTAATTAATAATATTTTCAACCCATTTAGTGGTACACTATGTGTACTTCCCATAAAATGTATGTACCACTACACTGGTCCACTGGTTCTGTTCCTCCTTTACAAGGATGACCAAAAGAGGACCTCACATGTTTTTTCTCCCTTACTACACTATTTCTTCTAGATAAACAAATACTATTCAATATGGTTTCCACATTCTTGTGCCTACCACCATATGTACATGTACATTGACCATGTACATTTACACAACCTTGTAATTTCACATTGGTAACCCATGCCAATGATAATGAACGCACAGTTTGCGTTACTACGCATCATGTAACATAGATACATAACATGTAGTCAAACAATGTCTTCATACAGTTACATGAAGGTCTAATTCAAATGCATCACAAGAATAAATAATATGTTCATGGAAATTCAATTTTACAATTACATAATAAAATTATTGGTTAACCTCAGTTTACCCAACAACCCATATATCAGACAAAGTGGGATCTCTAATAAAATTATTATTTGGGTATAAAGCATTAAAAAAGAAAAACAAAGGCGATTTAGACCAATAATAATAACCTTATTCCTTGTGAATAAAACACCAAATCACTAGGTGTAGAACGACACAAGGATCTTGTTGCTCCTAGATTTGAAGACGATAAACATCAATAATAGTGATCAACATCTACAGATTTAATTTAATAGTACATTTTTCTCTCTCACTTCAGGGGTTGGGGGGGGGCGATGAGAGGAGCAGATCATATTTTTGTTTTTTCACACAACGTTTGTGGTAGAGGATGGAATAAGTTAAATTTTAATTAAATTTTCATTTAATTAATTTATCCATCTCATAACATCCCCACCAACTCGCCTCTAATTTTTTTATTAAAGACAAAATTATGTCACTACCATGGAATACTCACCATTATGTAATCATTTATGAACTCGTATTTCAGATTCAAGACCAGTCTCAAGAGTTACACACTTTTTAAGAAAAACTATGTGCCTGTGAAAAAAATCCATTTATATATTTTTGAAATCACTACTCTGAGGATCTCCAATATTTATTTTCCCATGACGACTCTTCTTATGGCTTCAAAAATTTTCTAAACATTCTTCTATAGACTTATAGTTCAAACAATAGTCCCTATAGTATCCTCATGCAACTAAAAAATTAAATTATACATTATTCACATGAATCACCAATAACACAAGAGTATTATTTCATTTATTATTGTTATGATCATCAGAAATAGACCTTGTTATACCCATAAAAAATCTACATAACATTTCTTTTTTGGTTTCTTCTTTCTCTATCAAAAGACATGTTATTTTATTTTACAGTGGTATGTGGAATCTCATGCCCACATTATGTGATCATGAATGTCTATAAAAATAAAAACACAAGTTTATGGAACCCTTGTTGAAATACTATGTCCTTGATCTACATTGTCTGGATCTCACATAAGTAAAATTCTCGCTCTACGGAATTCTCATCTCACAAACTACAAATAAACTCCTAGAGAAATATATAAAAAACCTAACCATATGATTTATAAAAAAAATCTAAGGGGGCTTATTTTTCTCTAAATTATGAACTCACATTCTCAAATCATACTTTTTGAAATATCACATTCAATTGAAAAGTTATTTATATGGACAACATATTTATTTTCTTTATTCCTCCTTAAATGAAGAAAATAATGTTTCATTATAATTAGATCATATTTAAACAAATAGTATGATGAAATAGTTCTTGATAGATAT
The DNA here is from genome assembly GCA_963277665.1 of Viscum album. Classification (NCBI taxonomy): domain Eukaryota; kingdom Viridiplantae; phylum Streptophyta; class Magnoliopsida; order Santalales; family Viscaceae; genus Viscum; species Viscum album. The sequence continues at coordinate 1,354,699,307 of OY728142.1, read as the reverse complement.
TTTTAATCTAAAATAACATGGTATGTGTAGAAATATCAACAAGTAGAACTATGGATGATGACAAGAGGTAGAAAACAACCTGTAGTGATGAAAAAATTATTATGATGAAACTGACTGAATTTTTCTGGACCATTCCATGTTTTTATGGAATAAAAATTGTAAATTGCTGAAATATTTCCCACGTAAAATGAATTTCAGTTTCACCCTAATTTATATTATAAGGCACTATATTGATTGTAAAAAATTGGTCCGAGGTCTACTCTCACTAATCACGGGAACCACCCTTCTCTGGAATCTACCTCCACCATTGGGAAACCACAAAAGGTTGATTTAAAATCCCTTATAACTATATTATAGAAGTTTATGTAAGACCACTATTGATCCATGTTGTCTAGATCATTCTAGGGTTGATCTTACAGTCCACCAAGATTCCTTAGTTAATTGGTTGGCATGTCATTTTTTGATATCTGTGTCATTAAAAATTAAACACTTATTCAAAATCCATATTAATTGAATAGACCACTAGAATATCCTTTTTCTCACAAGTCATGTAAAATAGAATTAAGTTTTAACTAGATTTTCAGGTTGTGACCGATGTGTCATCCTCAATCATAATGGATACCTGACTTTTTGAACTTTTAAATACTTCCACAATATTTATAATTAAAAGTAATTGACTTTTCATTTTCTGGACAAATTGAAAAAATATTATTCTTCAACAAAATACTTTTATCATTCCATGACACCACTAGGATTTGATGTCAATACCAATTATATTTTTAAAGATAGTGATATCTTCTACCCTTAATTAGAAATGAGTCCAAATATATAAGTACATGAAGTAATTATTATCTCAAAAATTTAAATTTTGAGAATAATATCTTCTATTATGATATTTATAAGAGGATTTACACTTTAGAAGGATGGAATCATTATTATCTTAGAAAATAGATAAAATTAATATGCTAAAAATATAAGGGATGAATAATATATATATATATATATTATGAGTAATTTTGTTTACCAATGATATTAATAAAATTATGTTAGGTAATACCGACACTAAATTTAATTATTATGGATTTTCAAATAATTTCGATCTAATATACTATTTACATTATAGTAAATAGAGTAAAAATAACGCAGTTCTAAAATAAGTGGTCTCCTATGAAATTTTCATTTATTTATCTCATCATTTAATAAGATTCTCACTTTTTAATTGAAAAAATTAGAGAATGTGACAAGCATATCACAATTGTAAAAATATTAAATATTATGATTCTTATCTTTTAGAATCATCAGTATAATCCCTCAAAAGATGTTATGATATTCAGAAGATATAAACTATGATGGAAATGTTTGGTGGTTGATCATATGTGCTCCCTCTGATGATATTCACTCAGTAAATTTTTAACATTATTTTCTTCATAGTGTAAACATTAATAATTTACAAACACTATTTTAAATGATACAAATAAAAAACATGATGATAATTTTAAACCTTAATGAACAAATTTAATGAAACAATATTTTCCCAGATTTTATCAAATTCAGGTATACCCTTGAAATCAGGGATCACATTCAATTCAATATATGAAATAACTAAATGTTTATATGGGAATCAGGTGGAGTTTAATTGTTCATATATTAGGGAAATATGTATGAGTATTTCTTCTCAACATATATATATTCGTATATGACAAAGGATTCATCACCATTGTAATAATAGAGTATATAGGTTTCACTTCTTCTTCAACATTTTTTTCTTCTTTCAAAATATATATCCATATTACAACAATTTTTTTTGGATCATTGTCATTATATAGATTGAGTGTATTCATATTTTTTACAAAAGTATAATTCACATGTGTTATATTTTCTTATTTATGAATTATTATTTTTTGGATAACCATGTAAATATCTTTTACCCATATAACCATAAATATTAAACATTCCGAAAAACATTATAATTCATTATATTACAGTTTTTAGGAAACATTTAATTTTTTTCCTCAAATATTTCCATCACCAAATAAAACCGATATTTTCCCTTATGCAATGATTATTTACTTAAATATATTTTTATTTTATTAGTTTTTTTTCATGGAAAATACAGAATGGTTCATGATGTGTCCTTTTCTTCCAAAATATCGGAATATTTTATTTTTTGTATCATTCATCATATCATTCATTACAATTATATTGGTAGTTATTTTAAAAAACTATATTCTTTTATTATGTTTCACAGGATGACATATAATCTTAATTTAATATATGATTCATTTTTTTTACTGGTTTTCTGTTTATATCAAATGAAGATTTGTGAATGATTGGTATATACCAGAAATGATCATAAATATAATCATTTTTTTAATTTCCACATAATTTTGTGAACCAATATAACCAGTTCATTATTTACTGATTTGACTTATATGATCTCTAATTATATTAATGATGTTTCATCCTCTCATTATATTTTATCCCCACAAATATTGGAGTTATATAATTATCATGCAGTGATATATTGTTCAAAAAATTAATTTCTAAATTCCCAAACATCAAATATATCCTAAATTAGCTAAAACATATTTATTTCTTCTTCTGTTACCCATTTTAAAAATCCATGAAATTTTTTATACTATTGTGTTGAATATTTTCTCATTTATTCTTTCATTGAGGAATTAGAATTTACACACATATATATCCATATTTCTAGATATATTGGATTCATGATAATATTTATTCCCCCATGTTTGTCTATATTTTAATGTTGAACATGCAATCGTTTTCAAAAAAACATTAGTGAACACATATTTATATTGAAAATGGTTATATTAATCATTTATACTTTAGCATAGTTATCCTTAGATTATATTTAACACTTCTTATAAATGGATTTATTCCTTTATAAATTTTGAAATTTTCATGTAAATCTTTGAGAATAAATATTTTCAAAGAATTTTGGTTGTACTCAACTTGTATCTATTACATATCTCATAGTTTTAATACATATTCAAGACATAATAATTTGTGACAAATCATATCATATTCATCTTATTTCATTATTTACACCCCGTTAATATTCATTTTCTAAATTTCATATTCAGAAATCGTATTTTCCTCATGTAAACTTCTGTCAATCTATATGACTATTCTTGCATTAATATATAGTTTATCTTCATTAAAAATAATCTAAGTATTATATAGCTATTAATGTGAATGAAATACTCTTAAAATTATAATTTAATTAAACTTTCTAAGGAAAATTTTTAATTTAAAACTAATAAACGTCCCTAGTTTATATTTTCTTGTATATAGATATAGTGTATTTTTATACATTCGAATGTTTTGGGATTGTGTTTTTTATGAAAAACTTTTTATTAAATCAAACTTACATTGAATAAGCCTATTATTCTAGGTATAATATAACATCTCAATGATTATTTAATACTCTAATAAACCATGTTACATCATAATTGTGAACATTCTTTATAGGATATCTAATTTAGGAATTAAAAATATCTTTATCACATATTGAACATGATTTGGGAGAATTAAAATCATTTTATTTCACCAAAGAATTATCACCCTATGTACATTTACAAATTATTTTTTATTAATTAATAATTGAATTCATCTTTATATTATTTTACACTCCGTTAATCATGAAATTTGGTGTATTTTTAGAAACATAAACATTTAATACATTAATAGTAAATGTATGATTATAAATATAAATAGCATTGAAATTTTCATTAGACATAAATATAAACAGCATATACTTCTGATAAAAACCAATGGATAAGTGTTGTAGATCCAACTTGATGGATGATTTTCTAATAAAAATTGAAGTTCAAAATTGACCATGTAGTCATACTGAGTTGGAGTGAAACATGGGTGAGCTATTTTTTTGAATTATTGATCACATTTTAAATTAATCTTATGTCACCTATTAATATTAGTGTATCATTTATAAAATGTATAATCTAAATGTGAAACAACACAAAGTATTTTTATACGGTTTATTAATATGAACAACTCCTCATCACATTGGATAGACCATCCAACATGGATTATCCATTATTCTCTATTTATCAATTACCATTGATCATGAAAAAAAATATAATGGTAATTATTTGATCCCCTAGTTGAACTTAGTTATAACCACCAGTGGCCCAACCATTCTTCCTAGATTGGTTATACAACACCACCATTAGACTAGTTAGACACCCTAGTATCCCAATCCAATTCAGAAAATAGTTAGACTTCCTAGTCGCATGATCCTTCTTCTTTTTCATAAGTTATAATCCACTAATAAGTTGATGACTTGGTCTTTCAAAACAAGATTTCTAGAATACACTGAATCATCTACAACAACATTAACATTTTTACTAATGTTGATCTTTATTCAAAAAATTGATAACTTATAAATGGTAACTCCTCTCGTTACAACATAACCAAGTAAAGTATTCCACCCTCTAAAACATACACATCCTCACTAAAGATATAAAAACTATCATATATATGTTTTTAAGAAATATTTCTCAAGTTTCAGTCTTTAACTACACTGAACACTTTATATATATACTATTAAGACTGATTCATGTAAGAACACTAGATTCTCAATAATATCTCACTATTCATTCAAAAAATATATTTGAATCCACCTTATCATATCATAAAAAAAATATAAACCTGCAATTCATTATCATTAATATCCCTTCATGCTTTAGTATCATTTCATTTATGTTTACTATTTTTATTGTAGAATAGAAGAAACACTATATCTAACTTCTTATTAATGTAATTTAACTTGTGTTCTTATTTCTCCCTTGTAATGAATGGTGTTGTAATTTACACTAGTTCAAATAATATCTAGCCCACATTATGGGATAATTTATGTCAAAAAAAATTCCACAAAGACATGGAACTCTTTTGAAAATAAAGTGTGATTGAATTATCTTCTTGGCCCTCAACTTAATCAAATTATATCTATAAATATTTCTCAACTCACCCACTGTAAATGAGATCCTTGTGATATTAATAGAATATCATAACCATCTCAATACCCCAAAAAATAAATGATATCAACCATTTCTCATAATAATGTTCTCACTATCTTAGATCATGTTGTATAATATTTCACCATCAATAGGAATATCATTTATCTCCACACTATTTTTCAATTTTTTGTTCTTTTATTGTTTCCTAAAAACAATATTTCATGATAATTTTATTATATTTGAATCAATGGAATGATGAAACAGTTCTTTAAGGGCCCTAATAATCAAAAATATGTTATTTGTGGAGAAATATAATTTGAAAGAACTAAAATCAAATACATCATGTAAAAAAACCTATGTGAATATCAGATAGACCTGATAATATTTATTGAAGAACACCTGTTCAATCTTTGATTTTAATGTGGAGTAACAATAACCATAAAAATGATTCCCCACATTGTAATGGAGTTTGGTCAAAATGTTTATTATATATAAAGGATCGGCATGGAATAGAAATAAAATGTTCTCGGTCTACTCCAACAAATCATTGACACTTCCCTATGATGACATCATTATGTATCTATATGATTCCACAAACAGTGGTGTGCTACTCCCATTATCCTAAAATATGGTACACTATGAAATATCTCATCATAGTCATGATTTTTTCTCATTATAGGTTAATCTTAATGCCCACACATATCCCAATGAAATATATTTGACATTTTATTTTTAAATTTCTAAATCATTAATAATCAAACAGATAGCCAGATTCCATATAATGTGTAGTGAAAACTATAAAATCATCATTCTGATTCATAATGTTAAAAATCCTTAAATATTAAATTAGATTATATTTTATGAAATTTGATATATCCTCAATCACAGATGACAATTCTATTTTGAAAATGAAAATAGCTCCACAATTTTCAAAATTATAGCTCATTGACTTTTCATCTTCATCCCTAATTGAAGTGTTAAAACGGCCCAAAACAAGTCTAAAATATATTTTTACATAGTATTTCTACTTTATATTGAATTTTTTATACAAGGGTCCTTTTTGAATCTAGGTGTCAGTTAGAAAATGTGGTTTCCAATTATCTTTTTTCAAATATTACATGAATTCCATTCAACTCAATTATAAAAGTCGCCTCATATCCAACACAAATGACACCTTAAACAAAACATTTCATTTCTAATACCTACCCATATACATTGAAGAATTCCCTAACCATTTTCTTGATCCCATAAATAGATCATAAATTTATCTAATTAATCTTATTAGTCACTTTTAAAAGGGTTTTGTTAAAATAAGATGTATACATTCTTAACAAATAATTTTATTTTAAATATTTTCCAACACGTTAATTTGTTGTCATTTATGATGATATAATAACCCAATTATGTACCATATAAAAATATGTAATTATATTAATAAAAGAAATTATATCCATCTCCTCGTCCATAAAATTTCAAACCAATCCACCATTCCTGTGTATACCAGAATATATCCTTGTTGACAGATGTAGTTAATTTTTGACCATCAACTTTAATGGATTTACATAATGGTGGATTTAAATTTGATATATATATATATATAATTTAAAAATTAATTATACTTTATGAATTATTATATAACATATTCCTTAGTTGTATAAATTCAATGGGGTACCCAATAACATTGCTCGAATGTATGATAGACTACTACCTTATGATATGATGTGATTCATTTTACTCTAAAAAATATTGAAGGTAATAAATAAAAATTTCATGTATATATATGATAAGAATTATATAATTATTATATTTATGAAATATTTATCTTTTATAAATGATTATATATCATTTTATTTATTACTCTAACAGATGACAATATCATTTATGCAAACATGTGGATGAATGCCTCCACAATGTGACATCAATCAATTTTCAACAACAAATAACATGGATTATATGTTTAAGTATATATATTGAAATAATATTGTATTTATGATATAATCGTAATTATACTAAGAAAAAATATTAATAACCATTTTTACACAGTGTTCATTTAAAAATGTATATTTTAAAAATATAGAAGTGTCACCTACCTTAAACATGATCATAACGTAGTTCATTTTTAATAATTATTCTTAATATGGAATTTTATATTTATTATTTATTTATAAAAAATGAAAATATGTCACTAATATTATTGTGGTTATGATAGAATAAGGACATATTTTTCCTCAGGAAAAACACATAATCTGGTCTGATATAATGAACTGATATTCCTCAACAAAACAACATGTAATTAAATAATTATGTATTTAAAAATTAGAATAAAATATATTAATATAAATTATTTATAATTAAAATAATAAAATGAATAAAATATTATTAAGAATTAAAATATTTAATATAATATTATTATATAGGGATTTAATGAAATATATTGAAATTATGGACTCAAGAAACTAGATTGTTATCTCCCATTAATTTTCAGAAAAATTATTGAATATTAAAAAATTGATTATTATTTTACTTAAATAATTCATATGATATTATATTATGATTCTCATGAGTTGTTATTATCTCGACCATTCATGATAAATGTTTTACTTGTCCAATGTTTTCTTTTCAACTTGTTTTGATCATATATTCCTTCAGTCATGCTATGGGGCCAGGTTTGGTGAATTTAGAGAATTTTAGATTCTCATGGGGTTGTGAATGGTTGGAATTTAGATAGGGAAAATCATTCCATTTTTATACAAAACTAGGATCTCTTATGACAAAAGTATGTGATATGTGGATTAATATAACCATTAATTAACACATCCAAAAATATGTACCCTTATACAAAGGGGGTCTTCGCAATGGGTTCATTAATTGGAAAACCATGAACCCGACCAATATTAACAGAACATCCCAATAAGTATGGGTTTAATATTATGTAGAGTGGGTTATTAACTATCGTATCTATCATAGGAAACCATTCCCATGGTATTTTAAACCCATAAAAATAAAATTAAAAATTCCCCAAACCCTAAAATATATCATTATTCATCACTATTTGAGCTAACCGTATTTCCATCACATTTGGATACTCCAAAGAGGGTTTTAGGGCTCGTATAACTAATTTCATTAGTGATTCAAATATCTTATTGAAGCATTGAACTCTAATATGATATGTTATCTCCTCCTAATTTATAATCCTCTTTTTACCAACTTATATCTCTTATGGAGAAGTATTAATTTTTTATCATTAGTGATTTTACAGATCTATTTTTAAGAGATCTTTTTTAGATGTATTTGCAACATTGATTTTTAACATAGAAATGTTCTTCTAGATTCAATTTGATCATTCTACAATGAATTATGGTATGTGTTATGGTGGTCATTGATAAACTATCATGAGGTAGGTGTCATAATTCCTAATTCACTTTCCCCTTATCATTATCATCTGGATGAATTTTTTCCATTTCATTTCTACAATGTGATTTTTTTAAATTTAAATATATTAATTTAATATCATTAAATTGTGATCTATTCATGGATACCATTTGGCCAAATAATGTTTTTTAGAGAATTATTTATTGAACCCCATGGGGTGTTCTAGTTACTCGGAAAGGAATATAAAATAAATATAGATGTGTAAATTATTCTAACGCCTTATTTCTTATTTAATAGATGTATTTAGTGGTATAATTAATTATCATTTAAGGGTTAATGAGTTGTGTAATTCATAATTATAAATTAATTAATGGGTAATTATTTATGTAACACACATTGATTAATCTAAATGACTATGTAGGTGATTGATAATGGAATTAGTGTTCTATGATGTGAATGATTGATAAGTTGGTAAATATTGTCTATCAATGATATATTTATATATATCATAATTATGAATGACTTATCTAGGAGTTGTGGGTTTGGGTCTAATTTTCCATTTACATATGGAGTGAATGATTGTTTCTCTTGGCCTTAGATGCATTCATGTCAACAATTAGTTATGGGTTAGGTAATGATCCTGTAAATACCTATGAGTTTCTCGACTGGAAAATTAGTCTGTTTATGCATATTTATATTTTCAAGTAAAAATAATTCTTTTCTTGGGGATTGATGTTCAAAATATTCATGGGGTGATAAAATACCTCTCTAGGCCCCCAATGCTTGGATTTATTTGGAATTTAATTATTAATTAAATTACATTATTAAATGAATTGTGATAACCCTATGAAGTATGTTTCAGAATATAGTATAGGCCAATGTTAGAATGGTTCATTTGAGTTTTACCATGAACCCATGATTCTAGATGGTTAATTAAACATTATTAAATTTAATTCTTCTTATGTTGTGCCATTTTATCACATTTATTTATAAATCTTTATACACCGTTGTAGATTTGAAAATTAAATTGATATAATTCGGGGTGGCCTACTAAGTTATTCCAACTCTCTAATAAGGTTTCCTAATTGGTATCTAAATTGTCATAATTATTGAGGTTTAGGATAAGGGAAGATCTCTATTATATATGGATATCCCTTGATCTGTGATGGATAATTGATGAAGGAATCAAACATGATGTTAGGACAAACATGAAATATATTTTTATTCCTTTATTTTGAATAATCATTTTACACCTAAAAATTATTTGGAATTTCATATATACTTCTTCAGATTATTTTAATTTTATATTTTTGGAATTTTATATAGGTGTTGTTTTTTATTGTTTATTTTAGAACTGCAATTATATTTCAAATTTATTTCCACTATTGTGTTATTTAAATAATAATTTTTTTTTCTAATAAAATCATACAATAAGCAATTTGTACTAGTCACCAACCTCTAGAATAATTGGAGGCATGACAGAGGCTAGTGGGTAAACCAGATCAGTGCACCAGTATGTGGACATTAGTATAAGGCCATAAACAGTGGAATAAAAAAATGTATTTTTTCTGTTGTATTAATATTTAGAAAATGTATAAAAGGGAATATGACTACTCAATCCATAGTCCTGATCTCTTGAATGGGGGTAACAAAAAAATGTTTTGGGAAAACCAAGATAGATATGGTGGTATTTGTTTCATTCATTGTGTCTATTTTAGTTTAACGTTATATCAAATTGAATGATGCACTTTTTTTGGTGTTACTATTTTTTGGGATTTTAGTCTTTGATGATGGGGAACTATATTTGAGTTTTTATTAATTATTCATCACACTGAATACTTTATGTGACATATATAATTTTTTGGAAAAAATGGAAAATAATTTTTCAGTGGGTTTTTGGGAAATAATAATTCTTTTACGTATTTTGGGAATCTTAAATGAAATGGTTAATGATTAGGAATTGTTAATTTAAATGATTAAAAGGTTTGTAATATAAAATAGTTAATAATTTGGTTTCTAAAGATTAATTTATAATATGGTATGTTTTATGATTTTGTTAGTCATGGACCATGTTAATGATGGATGATGGAAGTGATAGATCCATTATTTTACCATAGAGTAGTGTATATAAGATGATACCTTATGTATTTATGAGAACATCTTTTGTGTAAATTTTTTAATGGTGTGTTATGTGATATAATATGTGTGGATGGAGTTATAGGGACAGGACTTTATGAAGATTTTTATTTGATGGATGGCCATTAGACAATAATTTAAATGTGAATCCAGTAGAAAAAAAATGAGACCTAGATAGTTTTCGGGGCATGTGTGGGAGGGAAGATTAGTGGGAAAATGTATTACGTTATGAAATTGTTGAAAATTGTTCTTAGGGGGTTCTGTGAAATATGTTTTATCTTACCAGGGAGATTTAAATACAGAACCCCCTAAAAATTACATAAGAAGGATGATTTGAGGATGTTCTGTTCTAGATAGAGAAAATATAGAAAAAAATAATTATTTAGAGACTCCATTACAAAAAATAGTTAGGTTCTACTTTTATATATGATGTGGTCACTTAACGAAATGGATGGATATTCATCCTAGTGATGAGTAGTCAGAGATCATAGAATGAAATGAATTTCATGAGAATATTCTAAAGCACTACTACCAAAATACAATAATTTATTAGAGGGAATAAGAGTAAATGTGGTTGAACCATGGAACATGTTCCGTTATGGTCTATAATAGTAAGATCACTGACCAAAAGCACATTTTCCCTACACTTTATAGGCAAAAGGAAACTATAATGAACTTATTTTTCAAGATGGAATAAATTATGGGATTATACCCCAGGTTAATATCATTCTTTTTAAGAAGTATTTACATGGTAGTGAATCTGGTTATCATTTCATAGGGGAATCTACTAAAATATTATATTGGAATAAAAATTCTTTCGTATGGGTGACTATGAGGTAAATCATCTAATGGTTGGAAGTATATCTATTACAACATAATGTAGTGTGGTTTAAAAGATAATATATAGGGATAATGATCAGTTAAAAAGGTATGTAATCATGTGTATTAACATCGTGTTGTAGGTCGGGTCAGATTCGTCAATAGTTTCTATAACTACTAATGGGGTGTTGATCCTTTGGAATTATGGGACACAAAATGAAATTCTACCAGAACCCTAAACTCATAGGTAACGAAATATGAGCAATACTAAACAATAATAGTTTTTGGGGGTGTTGTACCTATTACCTGGTATCCTCTTAGATTTCTATTATTGGTGGTGGAATTAGATACAGACATGGTACATCAAAAAAATAAAACTCATATCAATATTTTAGTTCATGATAGGAAACACAGAAAGGATCCCCAGACAAAGGGATGGGTTAGTTACATGTTGTCCATCATTACTTGATAACAAGGATGAGTTGTTTGAAGTTATAGGTCCAATAATTATTTCTATTATTCATGATAAAATTATATAAGATTCAATATAATCACATAATTTTATATCTAATCAACTTGTTAATTGGTTGATAATGATGGTGGATTTTTTGAGTGGGGTTTTATAGATCAACAAACCTCTTGGTGTATAGTTAAATAGTTACAATATAGACAAGGGATGGTCCCTTGAGTATGGTGAGTATTTATTCCATTATAATATTTATATAATTTAAATGATATGTTTTTATTTTATTTTGGGTTTGTATTGGTGGATATCATACCGATAACACATTTATTATTACATTATAATTGTAATTGTTAAATCTCCTAAGGGAAATTGTTAGATTCATCAGGGAGAATCGGATGTCTATTTAGGCTCTGTTGGGAAAGTTCATCAACATGTATTGGAAATCATTTCCCTGGAAATAACTCTTATCTTGGATTATGGGAGTGCAATTTATTGTTTATTTATACCTGTGGTAAAATTATATTAGGATGTGTTTCCTAAAGATATATATGGGATTCCACCTAAGAGACATGTTGAATATAAAATTGAGATAATGCTAATGGATATACCATTTTACATTCCACCATAGTGAATGAAAATGTATAGATTCATGAGTGCATGACTCAGCTATAGCAATTTATGTATAATGGATTTATCTTTTCAAGAATGCCACATTGGTGTTTTGTAGTATTTTTTTCTACCAATTTTAATGAAAAAAGTGTTTATGTGTTTTTTAAAAAAGTTATCAGAGATGATTATTCAGAATTTGAATACATTTTATTTTATCTACAACATTTTATTCATGTTGGGTTGATTTTATGTGTTCTATAAATTATTTTTGAGGAAAGAATGTCAAAAATTGGGAGTTATACCTTTTCACATACAATATAATACATTCAAAATATGGTATATCCAATTATAGTTATTTTGTTATGATATTTGGATTTAAAAAATTTTCATTCTATGCTTATCCCCATTATTAAATTAATCTCTCTCATTTACCTTGATTATTTTTTGTTTTATCTTTTATAAAGTCATCATGCGGTACACAAAAACACAAGAATATCATTACAAAAATCATTATATCATCATTAGTACACTATATTGGAATATTAATTACTCATATTTCTAAATGATTAAAATATAGATGATCATGGAATAATTATTTGGCCACATAATATTTGATGAAGGTATTTCCGTAGACCTATATAATGTTTATTATTTTTTGGTGAAACCAAAAATGTTTTGGATACTCATTGATTTCTAGGTTTGGTTGGGTTTTAACGTATATAATTATTGTATTTCTTCACATGAAATCCCCATTTTAGGTCATATACAATAATTTTATCCTTTTGGAATGTTATTTTTTATGTCATAATACATTCTAGGAGTTTATAAAGTGGTTGACTACCACACATATTTTGATACTACTAGATTCAAGTGTTACGTAATTTTTTTGTGATGCCTCTAGGATCAGACAATGTTTAGTTTTGATGTTGACATATTTATTTTTGTGTTATAGATCATTATAGTACAACACACATGATAAAATTTACTATATGTATGATCTTTTCTTATCTATTAAGGATTATTCATTAATTTTTTTGGCAGAATTACCTTTTAAAATAAGTGTATACTATATTCCAAACAAGAAAATATAAATTTACATGTTCCAAATTTTTTATTTGAGACATTGAAAGTTAATATGGAGTAATTATAAAATATCAATTGATTTTGAGATAGCGTTTTATTTGGGAATTAAAAATAGTGCGACTAACACTTTGTGTTATATGACATTGTCACTAGCAGTACATGAGTTTAGATATGAGTGGAATATGATGGGGTTGATGTTTGAGATGTATATATAATTCCAGGTAGGAAATCATAATATGAATCTTGTGACCTTATAAAATGATTCTACACATATGAACATGATATATAAACAGACTATGAGGATTATGAGTGTTTTCAAATGATGGAAAGAATTAAATGTCTGAATTCACATTCCAATTTTACTACAGATGTGGAAGAAATAATTTATTTCTGAGGTCAAGTTGTAGGGGCTAAGTGTATGTTTCTGAAGATAATGTGTTAATTTCATTTCTCAATGTGTGTAGTGCACACTAGTTTGATTGTGTTGATCTTAAGGGTAATGTATCATTTTAGTAGAACATGATTCATGTTTTTGATCACATTGAGAGATAATTGGGGTGGATAATTGTGTCATTGGTTAGAATGTTGTTGATGGATTGAAATTTACAAGACGAAACATGGTTAGTTGAAGAGGTGATATTGGATCGCTGGCCCGACCATTCTTCCTCAGAAGCTTAGTGGAGCTTGGGAGTGCTTCTTGAGAAAGATTTGTTATAATGTGTTTCTATTATATGATAAAAACAATTATTCAGTGTTTTGATACACAATTTTAGATATTCCATTAGAAAAATTATAATTAACCCTTTTTTGGGTCCTGCATTGCGGTCTTTTGGGTGAATTTGGAAAAATTTTGATACCCATGGGAATATAATCAGTTGGTGGATTTTTAAGATAATCCTTGTGTCATTAACTAAAAAACTATATGCCCAATTTTGAGATAAAATAATTGGGTGCATGTTTGGACTAAATATTGTGGCTAGCATCCCAAAATTGAACCCCTTTGAAAAATGGTTTTTTCTCAACTGTTTATTGTTTTTGAAAACCATGCATTAACCCATGTTTAATTGTTCATCCTAAATAGTTGTGGTACCTGTGTATGGTCCAACATTTTTAAAACTGTTTATACCACCTTGTAAACCATGAAAATGATATTTTTAGACCCCCAAAAATTAACTACTAATTTATGAACCCACACAATTATACCAACAATAAAACAGATTCATCATATAATTATTCTCATCACTATTGTAGTCATTAAAAAGAGTTTCATGGATACTACTACTTCTTTAATTATGAATCAATGATCTGGTGGAAATATCTTATTATCTTTTAATATGTGTTCTCTACATTATTTAGGTTCCTCTCTCTCTAGTATTTCTTTCCCATTATATAATGTGATTTTTTCTTCTTTTACTAATATCATAAATAAATTTTTTAATGGATCTTGTTTCATTGGATATTGATCCTAGGTTTTGATCATATATATCTACTACCATTGTATATTAGACCACTTAACATTGAAATGCGGGATATGGTATGCTTAACATTCATCAACAATATTGAAATATGTGTTATATCTGATAATAATCAATTAATTGTTCATGGTCATGTGTATGTAATTGTTTCCATTATTATTCCCTTTTGTGATATTTATTTTATAAATAAACGGTTAATTTATTCCCACAAAACAATGCGATTATTTATGGATCCCATTGGAACCACTAGAAATTATGAGACTCAGATTAATGGAGACCCATGGAGTGTCTAAATTACCTTGAAATGATAATAACAAATGTACAATAGAATTAGCGGGTTAATGTAATTGAAAAACATTATTATTTAATTTTTTATAATATGATTTAAATGGATAAATAAATTAACAAAGAAGATTTAATTACATAAGTACATATTGATGTAAAATGAATTAATGGTGAATTTATCATGTTATCATTTATTTTTAAATTAAGGAACCATAGTTTTGATTTATAAATGGAATGGTTCTCTAAGATTAGAATTATTTATTAGAAGATTAATGATTCCATACCTTGATATAAATATATATGCTAATTTTTAAAGGTTATTCAATGAGGTTTTTATTAAGGACTAACACTCCAACAACCGAAGGGGTTCCATACTGCTAATTGTTTTATACTAATACATCCATGTTAACAATAAATTCAATGTTAGGGAATAATGAACCAAATGCCAATGGGGTTCCATATTTCTACTCCAGGCCATCGATGTATTTTTTTTATGCATTTGAATAATTGGTTGTGGGTAAGGGACTAATTATCCAAACACCCATTGGATGATAATCAAATAATGTAGATAACTGATGAAAGAATTAAATTGTAATAATATGAAAAACAAATCCCATTAAATAATAAATTTTGATATATCTATACTATATAGGGAATGAATTTAAACATGTTAAAGCATTTACGATTGGTTAAATTTCCACTATGAATATGGGTCCTTATGTGGTTGAATAGTGAAAAATAAAGTTTATTCTTATTTTCTATTTTATTTGATCATTATCAGTTATAATACTGCAAACAATTTTATAGACTAGATATTCCATTATATGTTGTTGGTTGGGGACAATTATGTTGTACTAACACCTAACTAATGATTCTTTATGGGCGTCCAGATATATTTCAATTTCTTCTTCCAAGATTAGGGAATGGTCCCTTTGATAGGTTGACCAACTGTGATTCCTGAAACATCAAAGACAAGGTATATAGACTTGATATTCGAACCAGCAAGGGATTTTTAATTGTGTATTTAATTTTTCCATGACACATGACCCATACATGAAATGACATAAATATTAAATAGGTTTAGGTTCAAATTATGTGTTTTGGGTTTAATTATCTTTCTTTTGGTTTGATTATTTTGTAATTTGGTATATTAGTTATATATCATATTTATTTTGAATATTGTGATAATTTTATATGGAAGGAATAGTCTCCTCATGTTACATATTAGACCATAACAACTAGTAGGTAGAAATTAGCATATAGGGAATTCTGCCTAAGGTTATGTGGAGAACCAAAATAGAGAACCAATATGTGGGACCCATGTCGAGGAATTACATAAAAATAATATGATTTCTATATCAAAACGATGTCTTTTCTTTCTTGTTTTTTTGATCTAGATACTTACAAAGTAGTAATATATTTAATATCAATTTAGATTAATTAAGGAATATTTTAATTCTATTACAAAAATTTCTAAAACATGTGATATATAGTAACTCGTTTAAATTTATGTTCATTAATCCCTCCAAAATAATTGTATTTTATGATTAAATTTTAATTATTTCATCCAATGATATTTTAAATGTAAAATATTTTGTTTTACATAATTTCATTAATGAGTTTATATTAATTTTTTATGTTTATTTCTTCATTTTATTTCATTATAATGTACTAATTCTTAAATTTATATTGAATATATTATGTTATGTATATGCTTTATTATGCGGAATAAAAATTTGAATCATATTTCTGACTCATTGATAAAATATAGCTACAAATTTTTAATCATTATATTGGTTTCTCAGTGTAAATTATTTTTATTGAGACGTATGTTATCTTATACACAGATCATATTTTATAACGTGTACCTACTACCCCATTGAAATGTTATATAAGTTATATCCCTATGGTCCTGATATTTAATGCTTTATGCTATTCTTTTCCTTCAAAAGGATATAAATCAAAGATTTATTAAAGAAGAAAAATATATTTTTCAATATATGTTCTTTTAATATCTATTTATGTTCAATGTTCTGTTGGAGAAAAACATATTCTCTTATTTACATAGAACTCATATGTTTCATTTTAGTGCGGTAATGAATTTGGATCACATGTTTAAATTTAATTTACACCAGAATTCAATGATGATATGAAAAGAATTGATTTTTCAGTGGTATATTTCTTTAATACATATTTATATCATCCATCATAATATTTTAGATACCTGTTTTATAAAATTATTTGACAAATTACCATTCTCAAAAAAAATTATTTTAAAAATATATTTTCAGTTGACATTGAATTTTTTTAATGGTATAATTTTTTTTGAAATTTCCTCCAAATGATTATCTTTTTACACCTTTCACAAAAAGTAATACTAGAATATTTATTTTTAACATTATGATATGTATAGATTTTCTCTCAATCATGACAATTATTTTCTTTAATCCTTACATATACTCATCCAATTATATTTTGGAATAAAATGAATTTTACAATATGTTTATAAATTTTCATATTTAAAAATGATTTTAATATATAAATAGTTCTAATATTCAGTAATTTCCCTAATTACTAAATACAATTTTTCCATTAATCAAAAAAATTAATGCTACTTAAAATTTAATGATAATATATTTTAATTATACCATAATTAATTTCTTTCTAAGTGGATTAAGAAATTAAAATGGAATCCATTTCTTTTCCATCGGTGAGTCAAGAAATGAAAGAATAATTAATATTTTTATGTTGAAAACTGAATGATTATAAATTTCTTATTGATGTACCATATATAGAAATTATTGATTATGATTGGTTGATCCCATTATAATTTTTATAAATGGTTAATACGCATTATATCTCACAGGTCATCTGAGTATATCTTATATGATGGGTATGCCCTAATAGCTTTGGGTGAGGCTAATATAGATTATATGTTGGGTGTAATGAGATAGTTTTGGGTGGGACAAATATAGATTTTCTAATGGGATCACCCAAATGACACCCAATGAGATGTATATAACTAATATGATTAGTTCACCTAGATTGTGTTATGATATCGAGATAGATATTAGTTTGTAGATGTCATTAACAAGACCTGAATTATCTTAATACATCTTATATGATGGTTGTTCCCACCTAGTGATCTAAGGTATTGTGTAATGTTACCATTAATTTTATTATATATTGATAGAGATAGAATATGGAATCTCATATAGATTTAATTGGGATATATTTATTTATGATGTGGTTTTAAATTTTGTAATGAAAAAGATGTTCAAAGACACCAGTAATTTTTAATTATTTATTCACTGTGCATTAATAATTATTTTTACCATGAATTAAATAACGTGGATCATGATTATCAATTATAATGAATCGTTAAATTAGTATATCATTAGTTCAAGATTCAGGATTGATGATCTAATTGTTGATATGTATGTATATCGTAATGGTATTCTCATGTTCATTTTTTATTTCATCATACCCATATATTAATCTTATTCTCAAAATGTGATTTATTTATAAATAATTATGTTTACCCATACTAGATATTTTAATTATCCATTATTATATTTTTGTTTTCTTATGTTATTAAGGATTATAGATAAATTATTTTTAACTAGAATGGTTTCTATAATGATGATGTTTTTATGATATATCGAATACTTATAATGGAATATGAAAAGCATGGTATAGAGAAAAAATGGATCAATTGAATTCATGGGTAATGAATATATAAGAGTTTTTAAAAAATATATAAAACTATAAAACTAAAATATCCCTGGGTATGTAAGTGATTCAATATTTATTTTTTTTGTTTAAGGTTTTTGATCGTGAAATTTGGGTCATCTTTATTGTTTTCAAATCAATAATCATAAAGAATATTATTTTACAACCATATCTAGTAGATTGAGTATAGAATTATTGCAGAGGGAGGATTTCAAATAGTTACTGAAATATGCATGGTAATATAATTACAAATAATATTCCTTAAAATAGTTATATAAAATAATCCGACAAAAAACATTTCATTTGGAATGTTTTACGGAGTTAACCTTTTGTGAATAGTGTAGTGCCCAACTCCTATAATGGATCATAAAACATGAGGCTCTAGGTCCATATGGTAAAAAATCCCACATCATAGTGTCGAAATACTTCACTTGATTGGTTTGATGGGATATTGAACCATAATATTTTTCAATTTATTCTTATATTTTATAATTTATATAGATATCCTTTTATGATGTGGTAAAATACAACCCATTATGTATCCCCTCACCATGTAATTTAAGTGGTCACGACCGAACATTTTTCTTTTATAAGGATTTAATAATATATTGAATATGTTATAATATTATATATCCTATGAGTTACTATAATATATCCATCATCCTTAGTGATCCTTCCACTTTGGAGTTAATTCACTTAATGTAACACACAAATAATTTACGATGTAGTTCTCTTCAAATAAATTAAATTTGATTAGTTACTTTCAACACATGGAAACATGAGAATAAATTTACCATAAAATATTATTTTATTATAAAATTGTAGATTAATTTGAATGTGAAACATGATTAAAAAAATTCTTTATTTTATGTAGGAATATTTTTAAAATAAATATATATTAAAAAAAGTACCCATTTATTATTAAACTTATTATATGATTGAAAAGAAATTTTATTCAAATTGTTTCTATTTCTTCATGATGAACAATAATAATATTAATCTATTTCAATTTTAGAATTAATTTTCATCAAAATAAATATCAAATTTAAAATATATAGGTAATAATTGTCTTATATTTTAAATTTTAGTGTTTTATAGAAATAATTATTTTTTGATGAATTTGGAGAAATAAACTTTTTTACTACATCAGTTTTATTTAAAATATATTTAAAGAACTATTTTGTGTTAAATTCATTATAAAATCATAATTACATAATTTTTATAAAATATAATCAAATTGATTCTAGTAGAATCTGTTTTATGTTGAATTTTTAAAGAGGTACATTTAATACTTAATTGATTTTTTGAAAACAATTGTTCTTCTTATTTTCTGCTTTAATTTTAAATGAAAATTTACCATATCAATAAATTAAATTTTATAAAAAGTAATAATTTTTAAATATTAGCATAATTTATATTTTATAATATGGGGAACATAATTAATTATATTTATGAATTGTAATTGGTGTGAGAATTCATTAATAGGGTTAAGTATAGAAATTGTTTACCGGTGGGATGAACCCACATATATGTTTATGTAGGAAAATAACACTTGTTTAAGTCCTATTTAAGGAAATATTTCATCCTAATCAAATCGCAACATCGAATATCACTCCATGAAAAATAAATAAAATTGAATAAGACATTATAATAATTTAAAAATTTATGAATTTCTATGTGTTCTATCTATCACACTTATTAAATAGAACTCATAATTTCTATTAATAACACCACTTTTATCTATCATGATAAAAAAACCCGATTCCCTTCTATATTTACATTGTAATTAAATATATGTAATTGTATTCATATAAGGCAATTCCAAGGGTCCTTTATAATGGATATAACGATATCCTAACAAATAAGAGATAATCATATTACCTGGCCTATATCAATTTATTTATCTGATACCTCATATTAATAATTGTTATTCATCATAAAAGAATATAATTAGTATCATAAATAAAATAAGTTGAATTTATGATTATTAAACCAATTATATCCAACACTTATTCAACTAAATAGGATAATAATTTATTTGTTGTGTTTATGTGTGGACTTCTGCCTCCATAGAGAGATACAAATACTACTTCTTCCCCATAATTGATGGATGATTATTTTGACGGGTTTAATCTATATAGATGATATTTATAAAATAAGTTTTGTAATTTATTTATAATTTCATGTCTATATAAGTACATTTCAATCCCAAATAAAATTTTAATGTCGATTCTGTTTAATTTGGGGAAACCACCTCCATGAACCGATATGATTCACATTTCATTTCCACAATAAATTGATGACAATAAAGACATATTTATTAAATATTTATTACATATGTGATCTAATAATTATTTTATAAAATTTATTTATTTGGTAATCTTATTAAATTTTATTCATCAAAATTTAAAAAATGTGTTCATGCATACACACAACCAACATCTCTACATCCATTTTCTATCTCTACATTTTATTCAATAACATATATATATATATAATGAATTTATTAGATATTCATATCATGATGAAATTTTTGGATATGATGGAACCGTGATAAATGAATAATCATTTAAACTAACGTACTGAATATTTTTTTTAAAAGAAACAATTAACAGTTTGAAACAACAATTTATGAAAATATTAATAAATGAGTATTGAAATGATAAAATAAAATTATATATGATAATAAAATTAATTAAAAAATTTTGGTATATTTTTATAATTTATTTTTATTTATAATATCTGAGGATATAAAATATTCAAAAATTTAGAAGACGAGGTAATGTATTTTCAACATTCTTTTAATTTTATGAGACACATTGGATATTAACCACATTTTTTCCATTTGGTCTTCTATGTACCCCTGAATTAATTTTATGATTATTATGAAGAATATAATAGGGTTATATATATACATGTATGTTTTTTTATTCACAATCTGTTTATTTTAATGTTGTGAAATTTATAAGTTCCTTTCTTATATTCTCATTGTGTTTTGAGATTGATTATGACCAAGGTTTTGATAATGAAATTTTATAAACTCTCTACCCTCAAAATGAAGAATTTCATTATCCTCAACAAAATTCATGAAAATAACTAAATCGATTTTTTACTCTATTTATGAATGTAATAGACCAAAAGAATCTATATATGCAAGGTCACAAGTATTTCTAATTTTTTTAATATATATTTAAATTTACATCGATGTTTTCTAGAATGTTATAAATAATGTTTTTTTAATATATAATAATTATCTAAAGTAATTTTTATCATGTTTGATTTTTAAAAACATATATAATCAGTAATCAGTAATCATTTCAATTATCATTGAGTCACTTTTCTGTTATGAATATGAATGTGAAATGAATCATTATTTTAACATTCATTATATGAAAATAATTCTCTTAGGTAAAAACTAATTAATGTATAGAATCATCAATTACATGTTTTCTATTATTTTTTTAGATAAATTTATTTCCATAATAAAAATTAAATATTTATTTTTCAATTAAAGGATTCTAAAATGAAAAATTTATTTTTAGGAACAAAATATACAAGTTATATTTAATAGATTTTCTAATTCTGATAACAACATGAAATATTACCTATTTTTTACTGTGGATATTTTACATATATTTCAATCACATTATTTCTATGGATGGATTATGATTATAAATATGAAAATTTTATGAAAATAATTTCATTAATACATGTTAATATTTTTTATCAATGAGTAATGAAATTTTGGAACCCATTTGAATATATTATGATTTTGTGACTAGATGGCCCAAAATTATATATCCCTCAAAAGAATTAGGTAATGGTTGTTATCACATGAGATAATAAATACGAGAATGAGGAGTGATCCTAGTTTATGAAGGGGTTATTTCCATTAAGATATTATTGGTAGTGAACAATGAATAAGGATATGATGTAATGGAGTGTGAATCCAATCCACTATTATAGTAATTCAATTGAGAATCAACAAGGTTAATGGTTTTCTCTTCTTATGGTTATGGGAAAATCATGTTTTATGACACCATTATCCACCAATATCTCATATTCATGGATTATTTTATGATTCATCTCTTATAAACTACATAAAATTGTAACATGATTCTAGATTACGATCAATGATATGTTTTGTATGGTTTCTTGTGTTAAACTCATGTTAGCGTACTCTTATAATCCTTGAATGATTTAATGATAATTTATATACACCTTGATTACCTTTCGTATTCATCAAAGCCTACCATTTTTTATTTTTCCTCTCCCAATGTTATAAAAATGGTTTTATTTATGATTTTATAAGCAGGGATCCTATTTTTAAGAACATAGTGGATATTGATGTAGATATCTTGTGAGAATTTTAATGTATCCATATTTCTGAATCCACTAATCCAAAACAATTTTGGAATTGTTAATATTGTATTATATTAAATATTCATTTAATTAATTTTCATATTTAAGAATGAAATTTATTTTTCATTATAGTTGGTATCATTTGAAGGTTTATATACCTTTGAAAATAATTACAATGAATCTTTATGTATAAAATATAGGATAATCATATATATTGGTTATTTCTAATGTTATGGTAATGAAACAATTGTAGTTTTTTGATAAATGGATATATTATCGAATTAAACATGGGGAAATAATTCTATAATTGATATATAAATATACATATAGTTTTAATTACTACTAAATGTGTAGTTTTAGTATATCTTAACCATCATTCAGTGGAATTGTGAGTGTAACCGTACTATGAACATGGTTTGATACTCCTAGTGGATACCTATATGTTAATTCCAAATTTATTTATGAACAAATATAAATGATTTTAATTAATTATAACCATTAATGTTGTTGGATAAACATAAGTATTAATAGGAAAAATATTTTTTCATTATTTACACAACATATGAATTATTTTTCATGAACATTAACATTTATTAATGCTACATGTGGTTTATTCTAACAATTTTGTTTTCATTATGGAATTGATGATAAATGAGGATGTTGAGGTTCAAATAGATATTATTAAATATTAATGTAATCGATTAAAGAATATATTTAATAATTACTATATATGTAGAAATATCTGATGTTATTCATTTAGAAATAATTAACGATTCAAAGTCAAATTTGCTGATAAAGCCACAAATGCTAAGCTAGTCAGATATAAATTCTATGATTCTTTTTTGTGATGTTAAGGGAATTTTTCCTTCAAAATAAATCAATATTCTACCAAAAAATTTAACTTTATGTTATCATAAGAATTTAATGGATTTTATATCATAAAGGTCGAATAAATTTCCAATGAATGTTAGAAAAATTGTACATTATAAATCAATCTATGATCATCTATCAGTGCGATGATAAATATGATCGTGAAATAGAATCATCATCTTTTATGTGGGTCCTAGATACTATTCAATTTGGGGGTCTATATTTATATAGTCAGTGAGAAAACTAATATTATAAATATTCATTTATATAGTTAGTTTTTTGATGTATTTCTTGTATTGATTCCATCACAATCCTTGTTGGGATTCCATGTCACCTGACACACGACTCAGTCAACAACATGGCCCGAATGGCATTACTCATCCCCACAGGCTTGAAACTAGTCACTATTATTTAAAAAATTAAATGAGGGAATGATATTCTACGAAAAGTAATTACTTGAATCAAATGAATAAAATAATACCAGCTGAATACCAACATTGATTGTCAATTAAAAAAAACAATTTTATCCAAAATGTATATTTTAAAAAAAGAAAACTAAAACAAAACATAAGTTGTTCC
Organism: Viscum album; assembly: GCA_963277665.1. Taxonomy (NCBI): domain Eukaryota; kingdom Viridiplantae; phylum Streptophyta; class Magnoliopsida; order Santalales; family Viscaceae; genus Viscum; species Viscum album. The sequence continues at coordinate 1,354,674,516 of OY728142.1, read as the reverse complement.
CCATGTGATATCCATGTCAAATCAATATGACCATCTTACTCTATCCATCCCACTCCTATAATGAGAACACAACCAAGAACGTGAGAATAAAAGAGGACATATAAAATATATAAGGTCTTCCAACACTGTGTTGTACATGTAGAGTGTGATCTAAAATATCTTAGTAGGGAACCACCAAACAAGCCTTATTTTCCATTTCCTAAAAACATTCCATTTCCAATAGTTTGAATTTTATTTATTTAAAACGGGTTCTTCATATTTTTTCAAATAAAAATATAATATTTTTCTTTAAAAATAGAAGACAACACTTATATTTCAGTGAGGCCATCATTTTAGAACCCAAATCCTAAACCAAAATTCCATTAAGAAGCTACAAATTAGTGCAAAAGAATAAATTGGTAGAACAAATACAAAAGAATATACAATGTAAAGAATGTTAGAGGTTAAAAAAATAACCACAGGTTATCCTAGAAGTCCCAAGAGAGGCACCTGGATGTAATCAGTATAGGACCACCTATCAAAATATGTCGAAGCTCCTAATTCTATATCCAATTGAAGTCCCTCATTTGGCCAATCTAGTGGCACATCCCACCTGGCCTCACTACAAATCTTGGGGGACCAACTCTAGTAATCATGTTTGATAATAAATCTTCACATGATACTCTAAATGACACATAAGAGGTCATGGTAATAATATGATGTGTATGTGGGAGGCCCCTGCACATGTGACACACCATAACTGTTGTAACCACACATGGATACCCTAAACACATACACCACTATATGATGACCCATGAATGGCAATACCCCTCATAAAAGTTCCAACTATATATATATATATATCAAATCAATATGGTTCCAAGAGAACTACCACATCACATAGGAATTTGACCCTTTCATTCAAAAAATAATACACATCCAAATGTGAATTTATCATTGCATACACAATTGCATTTACAAAATAATTAATAAATATCATTCTAATATAACATCAATAACACTTTTATATTTGAAGTTACAAACATCCATTTACGTTCTAGTTTTCTAATAAATTTCCACCAATACATATCAAGAATTAGGGAAATAAAAAATCATATAAATCATTCCAAATTCCCCCTTAGGATAAACAATCACCAAAATATACCTCAAGTGCGATTTGAAAAACCATTATTAAACCATATATGATGTTTAATGGTGAAAAATTTACTTTCACCCCACATAGAAACCAAAAATATTTTCCAATGTTCCATCCATGCCATGATTTAAAGAAAAAATTTTACAAAAACAATAGAGTCCATTGAGGCCAAGAGGACAATATTCCTTTTATGAAAGACCTAGAGTAAGAAAGGGTTGAGAAATAGAATGGTCTAATGTTTTTGAAATATTGTTTTTAAAATTATGCCAAGCATTTTTCAATTGTGTTCCCATCCTTGTGTTCTCCCTAAGCACACGTGGGGGGCCCACATCAAATGTCACATCAAAATTATCCATGAAATTTCCCAATATATGTTTTATGAAAACAGTACATATTTTCCAAAAACAAATTAATCCTTAAATAAGTTCCAAGACATTAGAAATTGCAATTTGACACACACAACTCAAACATTTTTATTGTAGCATAAAAGGCCAAATCCTTCACAAACCCCAAATAAAATTTCAAAATAATACATGATATATTATCAAATAATTAAAGATTTCATATCCTAATGAATAATTAAAGAATCACTTGAAAACATATATTTAAATAAATCAATATATATCAAAAATTCACACTAATATTTGAATGGGACTTGTATGTATGCCAATAATGTAAAAAATATTTTTAAAAGGAATCAATCATGAACAGAATACATCAAAAATAAAAAAACATGGATTCACCGTCCTCGTTGGATTGAGAATGTGACAAATTTTCAAAGGGATACTAAATAAAGCCTCATGGACAAACCAAAAAACATAAAATCCAAAAACAAAACACATCCCAAAAGCTATCCTTGATCATGTGTGTTCACCCACAAGGGAAAATCCCACAATAAGGACCCTAAAATCGAGAGATAAGGAAGATGGAATGTAGAAATGGCCAAAAATTATAAAAATATACCTGGGAATCTCGAATATCTGGACATGGGGGGATAAGAGCAAAGGGGGGAAAGGATTTCGGGACAGCATGGTGCATCAAACAAGGGACGTGTGGAGGAAACAATATTTTTGGATAATAGGGATGGATAGATAAAATGGGGTTGTCTTATTTTTATGACATCACATTACCGCATTTTTGAACAAAAAATTAACTTACTTTTTGTATCCAGTGCCTATGAATTAACTGACTACACTACCAACCTGCACAATTTATTTGACAGTGAGAAAACTATGTAGTAGCTACTAGAAAACTTTTATACATACTAAATTGGTACCTGGGATAAACTATATTGTTTCTTCAAACCATGTAGTGAACATGCATAGATTGGAAAAGCCACATGAACTTTCAAAATTCAATAATCTATATCGATTCTCAACTAGATCCTCATCTGGAAAGTTCCATGAACAATAAAAAAGAAAAATAATAGAGTATACGTGGTTTAGGTGTGACAATTCTTCCCATAATAAAAACCATATACCCATATAATGTCCCCATGTCAAAATATGACCACAAACTAGAGTTCATGCCCAATTAAAATGATTAAAACCAAGAGTCTCTTGGCTACTATTCACTTCCCAATTCATACTTGACCAATCTAAAATGAGCCACAACATGATAATGAGGATAAGAAAATATCTATCCATCAAACCACAAGGTCTTGACTAAAGTGGATATTTTAAAAATGAATTTAAACCACAAAACATGAATAAAAATGTCACTATGGAGTGAATCGAAAAATTTGGAGTTTAGAACTAAATAAAAATCACTACAATAATAATATAACACCCTTACTGCACCCAAAAAATATATATATCTCAAAACCAACACATTCAACATCACATTATTGTGTTAACAACAGCAAATACATAACAAGGAACATCCAACACAGCCCGATCCCCCAACACTAGGGGATGTCTATAAAAGGTACTCAAAGAGAATAGATAAAAAAATCCTATTCCCATATTTCCAAAACACACATGAATAGCCAAACTATCCCTAAAAAATGAAACCACCCTTTATAAGGACTAAAAAAATCAAAGAATATCAATCAATTATAATGATTCACTTTTAGATAAACACCAATTATTAGATTACCAAGAAAAAAGTTTATCAAATAATTTAACTATATACATAAAATAGTAGGAAAATAATAAAAATAAGAATGAAAATGTATAAATCACATCATAGGAGGTAATATCTAAGATAATGGGAAATTCCCTTAACACCCTGGAAACTCCTAACTATGTGTAAGATTTACTCTGAGGCTTGGGGTTAGATATCTAATGGCCAAATCATTTACTGCCTCATAGTTTTGTATAAAAATCTACCATTTAAAAAGTATTACATTTGTGATTATTCCCATGTACCTTCTCTGGATTACTCCAATAGCAATAATGATGGAATGTCTTCATAGGGATTATGATAAGATGAAGTCAAATGTCCAATATTACCACACTAGAGTAACATAAGATAATGGTCCAATAATTTAGAATCTAGAACAAACAAAGGAGATATTTCATAAATACCATCATTATGTATGAACTCTTCACTATATGGGGAACCTTCATGACATCCAACCACCATGGAATGCACCCCAAAAACTAGCTCAGCTCAAAATTCTTCATCCACTAACTTATTGATATATGTCTCACTAGAGTATATAAAAATTTCTACAATATCATGACGAAGACCCCAACAAAATTTAAGAGTTCTCATATGATATTATGATACGACAAATAATAAATAAGAAACCATATCTTTAAAGTGGACAAATGATGTTTTTACTGGATGTTTCCCCTTCCAAACAAAAAATATATCCTCTACACTCTTCAACATAACATCCTCAGGTATGACCATGTGGATGAAAGTGTCCTTAAACAGCTCCCACATTATCCCAACATTGGATGAAGATGGGGATACCAACTACCCATGTTCCAATGATGGTCCATCAAACAACACCAGAATAGAACGAACCCTAGTAGCCTCAGAAGTAAACAATAACCTGAATTAATTTTCTACGTATTTATTCCACTCCACTACTTCTAGCTGACTATGATTACCATGATAGACATGAAACACTTAAGAAGAACCAAATACTAGTCATGAATCATCAGAAACATTGGGTACCATTTTGGGTTGTATTCTCTGTGCTACCTGAAAATAAAAATACCAAATTCAATCATCATATCCAAACCAAACTTAAAATAAAAACTTGGTACCATAAAATTATCCTAGAAACAAAACAGGCCCAATAAAAATAGAAAAAACCATAAAAAAACCAACCATATTCATTTAAATTTCAAACATACATTCTTCCAAATAAATTTTCTAAAGAAAAATCCACTTTTAACAAATAACAAACCACATCCTATAATGAAAACTGATTATTAAATTCCTTTTCCTCATTAAAAAATAACATTATATAAATGAAAATACATTTATTTTAAACTCTCTATTATGGAATACAATGAACTGTCACACTTGGGTTCATCCATTTCCATCCACAAATTCCCCCATGAACATTTCACACATTGCAGCACATGTGAAAATATTCATAAGGATCACCACAGGATTCATCCAAGTAATTTATTTTCCAAAACTAGACACAAACATAATTTTCAAACAAAAATATCATTTTAAAACATGTTTTACTAATCGAACCCAATTAAAAAAATAAACATCCATTTAGAGACCATAATAATTTCAAAAACCCACTCACACTAACTAGAAAAAAAAATGGAACTCAACTCACACCAATATACCAAAATGGGGAACTATTTTCTATGAATAACCCATCACCATGGTAGTGGGATATTTCATAAGTAATAAATAACACTAAAAGAAACTGGAACTATTCAAATAAACCCCAATGCGTAACTAATCCATGTTAAATAACAGTATAACCCTGACTCACCTCTATTGTTATTCATCAATCCAAAGCCATTATAATGGACTCAAACACCAAACTAACTCCAGATTTACAAAGGTTCAACATGCTCTTGGATTTATGAAGTTTTTCCTATACCTATATCTTGAGTACCATGTGTCCTAATATCCATAAAAAATACACCACAAAGAACAAGGTATTTCTATGATACCAATAATTCATGAACAAGCCTAGGATTCCATCCAAATCAACACCCGACCAGGTCTATGGCTTGGACAGAAGGGTTTTTTCAATCCCCATAAGGTAGAATATATTTTTCATGCTGAAAACAATACACATGATAATAATTTTATCCCAATAGAAATAAACATGAAAAAAAATTGGACAAGATAAAGACTAACATTGAATGTCAAATATATATACAATAAAACTCATGCACATGGTAAAAATAAAAAAACTAAAATATAAATTAAAAATCAAATCGTTATCCAAGATATATCCATGTGACCACGTGGTAACTATAATCCACCTACCATCCCAATTGAACAATAATAAGCAACCAACAAACTGAGTATGATATGATACATTTAATAAAAATCGGGTCTTCTAACACTTAGTGGGACAAGTTGGGTGTGAACCAATGGATCGTAGAAGGATACCACAAAATAATTCATGGTAATACTTTCCTAAAAACATTCCATTAACACATGTTTGAATTACATTTATAGACAAGAAAGTTCTCACAATTTAAAAGTAAGAATATTACTTTCCCCTTTAAAAATAAAACTCAACACCATTTATTTCAAAGGGGAATCCAATTTTAGAAGCCAAATCCCAAATAATCCCCTATAGATGCTACTAATCTCTTCTAAAGAGTAAAAAAAGAATAAATAAAAAATAATGAGTGAAATAAGGAAATAAATAATAAATAAAACGAAACCATTGGTGATTCTAGACGTCCGTAGAAAATCCCATGGATGTAATCGGTTCTGGACCACTTACCTGTATATGGTGATTCTATTATTTCTATAACTAATTGGTATCCCTTAACTAACCAATCTAGTTGAACATACCAAATCAACTCACAATACATCCATGGGGTAGCAACACCATTAATCAGGGTTTACCAGAAAACATCACTCAATCATCTACAAAATTACTGGGAACCCATGCTAATAAAATGTTGTGTAAGTGGGGTCCCCCACACCAATGACTCCTCTTACATGTCCTCACCGCACTTTCTTATGAAAACACAGACACCACTACACGATAAACCATGAATGTAAACCCATCATATTGAAGTTATCACTATGTATATATATATTTGTGTGTGTGTGTGTGTCTATATATATATATATATATTCATTAAGGATCCTACCAGTCCACCATATCACATCAGCATTCATACCATTTATTTGAAAACATGCAAATTGAAAAACATGACTTTATATTTATATACCCATTTTCATTTACAAATATATATACTCATTATCTTTAAAAAAAATATCATCACCACTTTTATGTTTGAGGTTATAAATTGGCCCTAGAAATTTGATTTTATAATACATTTACATAAAATCTTATCCAATATTGGGGAAATAAACAATCTTATAAATCATGCCAAATGACCCTTTTTGGACAAACAGTAACCAAAATATAATCCATGTTCCATTTCAAATCCCACTTTAATCCCATAAAAGATTTCTATATGTTCCAAAACGTCTTTCAGTCCACATGGAAACAAGAAAACTTCTAGAGGTAAAAAATGGGCAATGAATTTAAGAGTAACATTTGAAAATATTTTAGAGTTAATTGAGACCAAGAGGGCACTAATTAAAGATAGGGAGATTGAAATTTGAAGAGAATGGTAAGGGGTAATGGTTGGGAAGTCTTGTTTTTAAAATTAATCTAATCCATTATTCCTTATATGACAATCCATGATTTAACACAAATCACACATGGGTGTGACCACATCCAAAGGTATATCATAAAGATCCATGACACTTCCCAAAACCACATTTTTAGAAAAACTACATATACTCCAACAAAAAATATAAGCCTCAAATTAGTGACAATACATAATAAATTAGACTTTCACACAGAAAACATTATTATAAAATAGAAATTTTTTATAACATTAAAATTTACAAATCCTTATAAAAACCAAATTAAATTTTAAAAATAATACACAGTATTTTATAAAAAAAAATAAATTTTCCAACCTTCTAAGGAATTATTCAAGAATCACTCTAAATCCGATTTTTACTAAATTATATTAATTTCAAATGATCATAATAAGTTAGTAAATGGTATCATTATCACATAAGTCATCATAAAAAAATATTTAAAAGAACTTAATAACAAAATGAATTTATCAAAAATGAAAAAAATGGATTCACTAACCTCAGTGGTGTAAAGATGTGACAAATCGTCATTAGGAGGAAGAAAAAATCACCATGGACCAACCACAGACCATAAAATCCAAATAAAAATAACCCAAAAGCAATCTATAATCAGTTTTTTTCATCCAAAAGTGAAACAACCAAATGGGGAACTCTATAATTGAGATATAAGGAAGAGGGAAGGGTAAGATTCCAAAAACCCTAAAATGTACCATGTAATCATTATGATCGGACCATGGAGGGAGGAGAGCCATGGGATAATAGGTTTTGGGTAACCTTGGTGCACAAAAACCAATAGTGGGAGGAATAACTTTTATGAAAGAATATGTGGAGAGGGAAAATAGGTATTTATGATTTTAATTACCTAGCATCACAGCATGATTTGGCTGGATGGTTTACCAATCCCTACACCAACCATGCGGTAGCCTTTCCTTGAGTAGGAACTGACCGTATGACTAAACAACATGGTTTGTGGACTATGAACAAAACATGTGGTATCCTTTATAAAGTTCCTAGAACAACCCATGCATACCTGGGATGAATGACATGGTTTCTACTAAATTTACAGTGCATAAGGGTGGGATGAAAAAGATACCTAAACTTTCTAAATTAAAAAATATAGACTCGGCCACTACCCGATCCATATTAAGAATTATCTGACACCAAGAAATGAGTAAAATAATTTAGTATCCATTCTCTAGGAGTGATTGTTTCCAATTCATCCACCCATTCATTATGATTAGTTTTTAGAAGAAAACAGACCAGCTTCTACACCTAAATCCGTGACTTCATAGAGAATATAATCCTTTGATTTGTATAAATATAATGAGAAACAACAAGATAATGAAGATAAATTAATCATTTTTACATATGTGTCACCATGGTGTGCCTATGTTAAATTTTCATTTCTACATATTGATCAATGAGGCAATATATTTATTATCACTAAATTGACATGATAATAGTAATTAATATGTATCATGTGCCCCATATTGATGGTTTTTTATCAACTATGTGGCTATCTACTACATTCCATGATTATATTTAATATTTTTATCATAAATTGATGTTATATATGATATACATACGTAATAATGAATTATATATGATATATGCACCCTATAAATTTATTGTGATTCCATTTTGACTTACTAAATCTATGAATCTCTTCATGATTTATTGAAAAAATTATATAGAGATTACTTAGATCGTATTTTGGTAGTGTTTTTTAATTATATTTTTATATATTTAATGTTCAAGGTAAAGAATGTTGATAACTTGATTATTGATAGGATTAATATGATGAAGGAGAAGATATTTGTGATATTTACCAAGGGATAATTTTAGACAAACAATGACACAATTTTGGTTTATACAATGTCAATAAATAATATATCTATAATTATTTGAAATATATATGTTATATATATTTTTAGATCAATAAATAAAATTGATATTAATAGTTTTCATTGTTTGGTGAGATATTTCAGAATATTTGTGGTGTGTTTATCATGGATTAATTTACCATTAAACTTTTAAACTCTAAAGGGATTTATATTTGTCTAGATATTTTTATGTGATTTTTGTTTCATGAAAATAAGTGGAAAAATAGTCATTTCACTTATTCTTACAGTACCATATATTAAAGAGTGTCTTGTGAAATTAATTTTTAAATAGAAGAATGGAAAATGATGAATCATCAGACTGAATGATATATGGATAGCTTGTGGCTCATGAAAATTGATTTTTCATTATAATAATTACTCATATGATGATTTGGATATATATATATATATATAGAATAAATTATTCATTAATTATATAGAGGAGTATTTATTTTTGATAATGGAGTTACATATATAATAATAACAAAATACTAATTTATATATTCAACAATATTTGAATTAATTTATTTCAGAGAATATCGATGGAGTTGATTAATTATTACAATTGTTCAATTAATTACAACATAGATAAATAAAAAATGGTATTTTTGATTTTATTTGAAAAGATGTTTCTATTTTATCTATGATGAGGATCACAAAGTATATAATATTTCTTGATTTGAAAAGGGTTAGTCTGGAATCATTGATATAATGGAATTAATATTATATATATTAATTTAGTGTTAAACAATATATCCATGTAAATTAAAAATATCATAGAGGGATTATATGGTGTTAAAAATAAGGACTGATTTTTTCACAAGCTAAAACATGAATGTTATCTAATAATATGGTTCAATAACCATGCCTATGTAAGATTCATTACAGAATCAATGTTATATTTTTTTTATAGTTCTAATATTTTATAATTTTTTATTCAACATGGAAGTAATATGCTATATAAATACATGAAAAACTGTTTCTAGTATGATAACATGAAGTGATAAATTATACATTTGTACTTCCATTTGTGTAGTCTGTTATTATATTATTCCTTAAAGATATAATTATAAGTGTAGATACAAAAATTATCCATAACTAATTATAAATGGAAGTACATAACCAATGATTTGGACATTTGACTCCCCGAAATTTCATAATGATATAATGTTATTTGGATTATTTTTGATCATTTTACAATATAAATTCACTACAATGATATCTAATAATATTTATCTCATTTTAAAATTTCCATAATATAAAATAATAAATTTCAAATGATGTAGATAGTGCCACATTATATTATATGTTATATGAGTCAAAGCATTACTTCAATGTTCTATCGAACTATTCTGTAGAATTATGAATAATAATTACTTTTCTTACAACTGATCATATATAGATAGTTGTTTGTGATAAATTTTCAAAAGCTAGATGATATGTTGATAACTTGTTCTATGTATTTTAAATATTATTAGGATCATTACTATCCCATTCTTTATTTTTCTCATGAATATAACTTCCACTAAGGAAATATGATCAACCTTATTCATGTATAAAAGAAAATAATTTCATTACATAAAGGTGATGGAAGGATGTATGAAAATAATGTTTTTTTCACACCTGATATTATAGTGAAAATTGATGATAATGATAAATCAATTAAGTGGATCATTAATGAGTCACAGAGTAAATAGAAACTTTTTACTCACAATCATCATCAAATACTAGAAATCAGTTTTGTTGATAAGTTATTATTGTTAATACCTACATGAAATATAGATAAAATATTCATAATGAAGATAATGATAACACTATTAATATTAATACATTTTAAATTTTTGGCCATTGAAGGATCAATGATTATCATTTGATTATTCCACAAAATCTCTCTAATGTTCTTGTTGTCTTACAAGAATCTCTCCAAAACAAGAACCGACATTAACTTTAAAATGTACTAAACACCAATGTGGATACTATGTGTGAAGGGATATTATATTAATAAAAAATATATTTAATCATAGATAATAGATAAAAAAATTAAGTGGAATAATACTACTCACCGTGTTAATTTTATCTAAATGATTTAGGAATTTGAAAAAGTTTTATTTAATCAAGAAGATATTATGAAATAGATATATCATTGTTTTCATTAATTGAATTAATTATATTTTGAGGGAGAAATTATTTTTATTATTTGAATAATATAACACGCTATTATTTTATGATATATTTTCTGAAAATTAATTTAATTTCTTAAATAGTGTGTGACCAAAACAAGTTGATGTATAAATGAACTATAAAATATTTAACATTGGAGGAATTATTTCATTACATTTTATAGAAAAAATACAACTAAAATCAAAAGTACATTAATGGTTTAAATGAATCTATGTTATATGGTTTGTAGGATTTTATTTTAAACAAATAAGGCTAAAAGATGAGGTTTATCACTTAATTTATGGTGAATTATATATAATGCATCATAGTTAAATCATCCACATATATTTTTGTATACTCCCACTATCCCTAAACTCATTTTCTGGTTAGGATAATGAATTTATAATTAATGATTTAAACCTTCATGATTTTTCAATATTTCTAATGATATAATATTTTTCAAATGTAATTTTTCATTTTTTTTACTTTTCAAATTTTATGGATAAAATAATAATAACATTCAAAACATAAGCACATATTATTAAAAACATAATTCTTCTGATTGTTATTTTTGATTCTTTTAAATCGCATCCCTTATTTATTCATATTTTAAATAATTGAATAAATGTCAAAGTAAAATGTATGAGCCAAATAACCATTCAAATTACCTAAAGTATATCCCCACACATTTTTCAAATAAGGAATATTAATTATTATAAAACTATTTTCCTAACATAAATGATTAATATTTAAAATTTTATACTAATATTAAGAAGATGGTTGGAATGAATAAAAATTTATAAAAAACATTGATCATATCAATAAAGGAGAGTCTAAATCTCAAACAAATTATCAAGGATTTAATAGATAGGAATTCTCAATAATAAATTGTTTTAAAATGAAGCATATACAAATTTAAATGTTTTTTTTCAATGTAATATATTTTACATGATCTAATAAATTGTTATTAGGTGGAATTTACCATGATCACAAAATAAAAATGTTCAACAGAAAACCATAAGTAATTGATATGTGAATCCAATTAAGAATAAAATATATGGCTTTTTAAAATTAAAATAGGTAATAATTAAAATAAAATAATTCCTATGAATTTCGGAAGTTCAAATCATGATGAATGATAATGATGTCTCATTTTCATTTATCAACTAATTATCTCAATCAATAAATCAATATTTTATTATTCATGCTTCAATTTTATAATTATGTTCCCCATTTTACTCATTTAGTCTCATTATCATTCACAATTAAAAAATATAATCTTATGATTCATAAGGAATCTTATGTCTCCATGATAAGTCATATACAAATAAATTTAATCATTGACATTAAATATTCAAGTTAATTCTCAACATTTTTCTCAGAAAAAATGTTTGGAGTATGAACATAAATAATAAAAATATTAACACTCTATTATAATCATTAATTATTCCTCTTCCTTAAATATTTAGGGGATTTTATATTAATCATGAAACAATATAATATAATTACTCAATTTATTAAAAGGATCATTCCATTTATGATCAATATGAACTGATGGAGTGGGGATACAAGCTAGAATAATTATTGAGACTGAAATTGAATATACTAAAATGAAAATAAACGGATAAGTATTGGAAAATCCTGCATGTGTGGAATCAATTTTAACTTCCTCAATTGGGTTGTAGATTCTTCCATCAATTTTCAGTTTGTGGATGGAGAATCATATAATTGATACTCTACATGGGTATTTTCCCATCATGAACTTCAATTTTTATGGTGTGAAATGATACATAGAAAGAGTATATGAGATCCATCTCCTTCTGAATTTTGTATAACATGCGTGTTGGGGTTTGGATGACGATTCAATAATATTCTTCCTTTGTTTATAGATTTGAAACCTTCTCTTTATTTTACAATGTTGTCTCAACATGGATATCATTAATTGAATGATCAAAGGGAATGTAAGAGGTTATTTTCACATGGGAAAAAAAATCAAAATATGAATTTTTAATATGAATTTCCACACATTTAAAAATATTAGACTATATATTTATTTCATATATCCAAAATAATTTTAATCCCTCAAGGGATTCCCAAAATTCATGTTCATTTATGTTAGGGAGCATAAGGTGTTCCTTAATAAAGTAATATCTTGTTAATTCATATTTTAATATGTGAAAAGTAGGATATTAAAAATATAATAATTCAAAATATTTGTAATTAATTCACAATTTAGTTTGAATAAAGTCAATTGAAATTGAGTTTTAGATGATATAAACTCTATGTATTGGATAAAATTGAATATATTCTTCAGTTAAAATCTCACAATAATGTTGGATGGTACAAAGTGTAGGTAGGCATTAAGGCTCCCACATCATTTCATCAAATTCCACCACCTAGGTGATGACTTCTACCATTGATTGAGCTATTTGAAATGGTGTTGTATCTTTTACATAATAGTGGTTGGGGAGATAATATTGATCCCCATAATCATTCATGATGTCATCTAGATAATTTTGATATCCCAAAATAATACTACAAAAAATGTCTTCCTCAACCCAAATCTACTCTCTTTCATTATGATCATCTTGGATATAAACATTCAAATTTCTAAGTTGTCGATATTCATAGATATTGGATTAAACTTATTGAATATCCTCTATAAAATTATGGAATACAAAAGGGGACTCTTCTACTAATTTATTAATGTGATAAAAATTATAAAAGTATTATTTGAAAATATTTAGTTATTCTTTCATGAAATAAAAAACATGGTCTTTCGTGTAAAAAATCAATAATGATATTAATTATTTGAATTCTTAATCATCATTATTCAATTAATACAATAAAATACTCTATCTATAATCAAATAATTTACATAAATATATACAATATAATGACTCAACATTTTTTTCTTGAACCAAGGGAATTTCTTTAAAATTTATTGGAGGAAACATGAAACACTCAACTGGTATATTTTCCATTTTATTATATAATTCAATTTTGTACTACAACAATCCTGTTTACTATTTTTTTAATAAATTAATAAATATTACTTATAGGATATAACTAAGATATTATATAAGGATATTGAATTATAGTTATTGAGGATGGGTATTCTGGCTCCACTACTCTATATAGAAAATTGAGCAATGTCATCATCTATATACTAGGTTGATTCAACTACTAATTCATACACCAAGTAGTATCCATTATATATAGAATAATAATTATTTGAATAAATTATAGAAAATAAATATTTTATTTTTTTAAGATAAAAAAAATTTATATTTGTAATCTAAAAAAATATAAATAATAAAAAACATATTGGATCTCCAAAAATAGAACCAGTTATGACGCATCACACACAATAGGCATAAAAAACAAAATATTATTTTATTAATACTATATAATGTCTGGACATGATAATATCACTTGAATGGATTCATAATAGTACACCTTCATATTCTAATTCATAAAGAAAATTTCATTTTTTAGTTACTTATATTTTTTTATACAAAATAAAATATCGGAAGATAAATGAAATGATAAAAATTATACTAACATGTACAACTACTTATAATGAAATTAGAATGAAAAAATGTGAACATAGGATAAATTTTGGGTTAAATAATTATTTTACCTAAAATGTTTAAATTTAAATATATAATTTTACTATTCGATATTATGAATGAATCAATATACTTTTATTTTTTGAATCATGAAACATTGAATTCCATAAAAATTATAAATTCCACCTCAGCTATTATTAATTTTGGGGGAATAACTTATTCTAAGATGTGATATCTTTCAGGACTCATCCACATCGTATATTTTCTGATCAATTGATTGGCTCAAATATAAATTTTTAATATATAATCCTCGAATGTGAGGGAAAATAATGAAAATAAATAATATAAATATATTTTAGCTTCTTGTCATGGTTGAAAATCACGCCACTCGTGAAATCCATTATCATATAAAAAAATCATAAAATAAACATTATAAAATTATTAGTGGAAACCATAACCTTCCCCATTACAACACTTTGATCAGCCCTTCATTTTTAGGGTAATATATAACTTGAAATAATGATATAATATAAAAATTCTAGTAAAAACACATAATAAAAAGTGATTACAAATAAAAGAGAAGAAAATATTAAAGTAAAAAAGGATTATATTTCATGAAAAAAAAGAATATAATAGAGACGAAATATTATGAATAAAATAAAATTATGGAGAATAAAAATATAGAAAACATTGGATTTATGTAATAAATAAAAGAAATTATGGAAAAAAAAGTAGAACAATAATGTGAGGTAGAAAATGTTGTGTGGAATTGATTAATGTACATTACTAAATGCATGGATTATATTTTATTTTAAATTAAATCAAAAGAATATTCAAAATAAATAATGATAACCAAAAAATAAAATGACAATTAATATGAAAATAATTTAGAATCATGTAATGGATTAAATTTTTTTCCATCTGTAGTAGGAATTTATTCCGTCGGCTCTGGAGGGTCCTTTTTATAGGCAATGAATGAAAATACTTAGCCCCTTAAATGTTGAGGATGAAGATGATACAATATATATCATTGATGATATACCATTATTCCTGGTTTTTTTTAATAATACCAACAATAATCACATGTTTCCATTATGTCATGGAAAGAATTGCATCGTGGAATACTTCTTCAAAAATGGCATTGATAGGTGGTTAATTTAATGGGATTATGATGTATATTGATGTTTATGTGATTAGTTGGATGCTCTTGAAGTTAATATAGAGGATCATCTTTCTCATAAATCATTTCCATCTGATGGATGATCCTTGGAATTGATCATGGTAGTTGAACAACGGTTATGAGGTGATCATGGGAATTCATTATTGGTCAAAGTAGAGGGTGTGTATGATCAATGATACTCTAGGTGTCAAAAATTGATATTAGTGGGATGAGTACATGGTGATATATGATCTTTGAAGGTAGAAGGTTTTTTAGATCATTTGTATATATATTTCGAGGATGGGGAGAGCTAATAATGTGTGGGTAAAATCAATTGTTTATGAATGTGAATAGTGGTAAGGAAAATGGAGACCCGCATCAAAATAGAGGGGTAAGATGGAACTTATTTAAATTAACTCTCCTCTCATCCCCTTATTAGAATATCCTAACATGGATGGGATCTTGTATCGCCTCACACACATGCATGGTCTGCACATAAAATATTTATCATGTACTAGGAATATCCCACCTATGCATGTGGTGGTCTGTGGTGACTTTCCCATTAACAAAACCATCTTTCCCACTGGGAATCCATGTCAAACTTGTGTTATTCTATCGGTAATGTAGGACGGGACTTATTCAGTTGATGACTTGATATATAGTTAGTTTTTCTACACATTAAAAATATAAAAACATAATAAAATTTCACTATAAAGTTGGAATAAATTCATTATTTTATTGCCTAAAAAATTATAATTTATCAACCATTTTAATTCAAAATATTAAATTTCACATAATTTAATTAAAACAATGAAACATATTAACTAATTCATTGAATTTCATTGTAAATATATAAGAAATTGTTTAATAATATGCATGATATATGAGTCCATCTAATTGTATAAAATAATATTCAATAAATAATTCTTTAAGTATAGAGGTTTATAAATGAATATATATATATATCATGTATTATTGAATATATACGATTCTGATAGTTTAATGACATTGAGAAAGGTAATATTTTATAAACCATGTATGTGGATGAAAATGTTAAATGCCAATTTTATATAATATTTTATAATAATATATGATTTTATTATCATTATATGATTTTAATTATATTCATTATTTTTTGGTGAAATTGTATTTATATGATTAATTACATAGGAGGATTGTGAAGATGATTAATGTTATCAAACATGTAATTGAATGTTTTGAGATGCACATTTGTAATCAACATATATATTATTCCGTATGTTTTTCTTAGATAAATTCTATAGATAGATATGGAATATTGTAAATAAAAGAGGATACTACACAATGTGTACATAATAATTATTTTATCAAATTTTATTTATAAAAAAATTGCATGGTTGTAATTGGAAATAATATAATACAATTCTCAGATTTATTGATATAATGGAGATGGTTTTCTGATAAAATAATAAAAGTTATTGTTTGGTGATGTATTTCTAATTTATTAAACATCACAATTCCTTTTAATTGTAAATCAAGATGGATATTGGATAAATAAAAATCAAATTGAAATGTTTTTTCATATATGGAAATTTTTTACAATGTAAAAAATTCAAATGTACAAATATTATTGATTTATTAGATATTCTTCATGATATATTCTTAATGTAATTCATTCTGGAAAAATTCTTCAAAATACAACCATTTGTTTCTTCGTTTTCCATTAACAATTTTTATGGTATTCTCTTCTAATTAAAACTTCATAAAAGTAAATATTATTATGTACTGATATTTTTTTATTTATTATTGAATACATTATTAATTGTGTTGTAATTGAAAAAATATTTTTTGTATATCGGTTTTTCTTATTCATTAATTACCATATCATTATATTTATATTTATCCCCTTGATATAGGCCACCTATGTCCTTATTCATTTTTAGTATTATAGAAATAATACATAGAATAATTACTTAATCATTTACAACACAATAATAGAACTAAAGAATTATTTTAAAATATTTATAACATACATTAAAATATTTCTAATACAATAGAAAACTTATTTATTTTTTTTCTTAAAATATATAAGGGTATTTATAGGGAACCTGCTACCAAACAAATTTTTCTATCCAACAATAATATCGGTGTATTCATCTCCCCATTTTATTCATAAATTATTTAATATATAATGTTTTCAAATCTGTACTATTCATAATAATATATTGAGAAAATTTTTATGACAATGTTATTCATTTTACCTCATTAATTGAAACTAATTCAGATGTCTCATAAATTGATTTCTTGGTTTTCGTTTTATATAATATAGGATATTCATTATTAGTATCCTCTATCGATCATTTTATAGTAGATATGGACTTTTAATTGATTTTTCATGAATATTAAAGTTGATTATGATTATCAAATTATTTTACCACTAATTTTAGATATCTCATATTTATTTTTTTCATCAAATAGTTAATATAATTTATAGTATCCTTATAACAATTATCTATTCAAAGAACCACTTCATAATGAATATAAAAATATCATATTAAAATGATTCATTCCTATTTATATTTTTGGTATTTAATTACCTTTTTAAATCCTTGGCATCATTTTTAATTTTTGGAATATTATAACATGAATGGATATACCATATTATTGTATACTTGAATCCATATTTGTCATCATATTCCCAAACACATTTTCATCAGAATTTTTTGAGACCTATTTAATTAAGCGATTTTATTTTATAAATAGAAGAAATATTCATGTTGATCAATATAAATTTTAAAACATTCCCTTTAAAATCATTATCTATAATCCATTTTAAAAAATTAATTCGGTAATCTCTTCTTGTATGCTTCCAAAAATTCTACAAATAGGAGACATAATTTCCCTTGAAATCCAATAAATTATTAATCATAAAAGACAACCTTTTATTCATTGATATGATCACGATAGATTATTATCACCACATTTGAATTGTTTTATTCTTGAGGAATAATTGTCATTTAATTTTTTCATACCACAATAAAAATTTACCCAGATCATGTAGATGTAGTTAGTTTTTACATCAAATTGATAGTGTTTAAACAACTTATTATTCACATTAAAAGACATATATTTATTTTTTGGTATCATGGAATGGAGAAACTGAATTAACTTCTTCCTCATTTATTATGAGGTACATAAACATATACATTATTGTATGTTTTTTTATCTTATTAATCAATGAAATGGAAAAAAATTATTCATTCTGATAATATAATCTTTAGAGAAATTAGAATTCATTATATATATTTAAATTTTTTCTACCATTAATTGTGGTTCAATATCCAATGGGGATTATTGGTGGAAAATAAAATACCCCAAGACTCCTAAATCCATAATTAATTATAATCCATCTTTTCAAAGGAAGGAACTCATTGGAGATCATAGCTAATGATTCTTAAGAACACACATTAGTCGAGATGATATGTGAATAGTTTTATTACACGATTTATGGGAGGGGAATTATTTCATAATCATGGACTCTATTACGTATTTGTGATATAATCATGATTCCATTTAAAATTAAAAATATTGAACATGTCACCCTTATGTTTTAACAGTCAGGAAGACAAAATTATTTATTGAAAACCATAATTATATATTTTAGGATCTCCATCTATGAACCCATCTATATTTATTGGATGTTCTCCATCTCGATTATTTTTTTGGATGATAATTTTATGTCACAATTTTACATTCTCTTGGATATAACTTGATATTTTGAAACGATTTTTGTTTTAATGTTTGTATCAATCCAATTAGTAAGGATCCATGTGAATCAAATTATGTGGAATATAAGTACATGTTATTTGATTCCACTAGAAGAAATACATCATATATTATAAATACTTATGAAAAAAAATAAAAAAAATCATATTTAACATCATGTTACAAAGAAAACCTCTAATGTTTCTTGTCGGGAAATTATTTTAAAATATTCATTTTTGGTTTATCTTCAAGTGGGTATAAAAAAATGACAGTATCCCACATATAGTAAATGGGTTGATGATGATGATATGAAAAGGAACTAAATTTTTTATATCCTCCCAGGTGGGGGTCTGGTCTTTTTGATAAAATTACCTAATGAGAGTAGGAATCGATGAAAATGAAATAAATATGGAAATCTGCTATAGATAAGACAGATTCGACAATATGTCCCATAGAATATTAGATAGTATTTTGTGTGGTGGGTTTTTCCTCAGAATGGCTTCCTACGTATCCCATATTTACTTGAATTAACTCTCACTATGTTAAGAAATGTTGGGTCTTACCGCTATGGAAGATTCTAATGTGGTAGCTTCCTAAGAAATATGTACTTTTGATGGTATGATAACAAGGATGGTTCTTACAACTATTAGGATTCCCCCATGACGGATATCATATTATGATGACGACATGATCACGTCTAAACAATACTTCTGTATTATTAATGATTTTGCTCAAAAAAAAGTTGAATACGTTGATTTTTAAATATATATATATTATCCATTAAATGATGGTTGGAAAGGGAGAAGGCATGGATGGTAGGATATTCCATTCCACAAATACTTTGGTATTCATCTCAATGATATTACTATATTTGTTCCTTTAAAATACATAGATGTGTATGTGATGATTAGGAAATTGATAATAAGGGAATCCAGTCATATGATTAAAATCACATTTCCGAAAACATATTTCACCGCCTGACGTGATAATGCTTCCACCAAAATCCCTATGTTTTTTATCCGAAAAACATGATGTTGTATGATTGAGAACATTATATGGACCCCTCAAAATGAATAGGGTAATTTTTTTTATATTTCAATGTGATTGAATAATTAATTGAACATAATGAATTTTCCAATTTACTAATCAGACATATATAATTGATTTTGATGAGGCCGTTAATTAAAACCAATCATAATAAAAACTAGTTTAATTGAGTATATTTTCATTGGATATGTGAAAACCAGGATTAAATGGTGCTTCTATTGTTGATATATATTAATTTTGTAGGGTGTCTCCCTAATATGAAACATGGTTTAGCTAGATTTTTCTTTAGAAATGTGATAACTAAGTGTTCTAGGGGGCACCTCACACAATTATAACATGGGGAAAAAATTATAGAACAGTGTAAACATAACATCATAAATACTACCATAAAAACACTATGTATCTCATTAGGTATTCATGAAAGGGTACCACACTTGTCGAAAACATGGAAATTCTCCAAATTCATATGGAATGTAGACAATTATATGTTGATTCTCACACATGACTTTATTTTTTTGTAAACTGGATTAACACAAATTCATAAAATTTGGATGATTATTTATTATTTTAAGGATTGGATATATATATTTGTGGTTTTTTTTTGTTTGACCAAACAGCTATGTGGACCATGGAATTGAACCATCCTATCAGTTGTTTGTCAAATAAAATGGGTGGGGGTGGGCTGGGGGTGAAGTGTTAGATTAACAGGTATCGAAGGTACCCTGGGAAATGTAAATGAATTACACAATTACATCCTATAAGTCTTTAATATTAGAGGGTGACAGGGGTTATTGAGGGAATTTTTATGTGTCTTTTAGGCCACAATGTTTAATGGTTCATGATATATTCTATATGTATTTATATGCCCATTTGATGGAGTTTATACTCATATTTGTGGCGTGTGAATGATAGTTGAAGGAGTTCAATGAATTATCTTCATTATATCATGAATTCGATTATAAAAATTCATAATATTTGAAATCCATAAAATTTGATCTATATATTTTTGGCCTCTGTATGTAAAAATACTAAAACATAGGAAGGATACTACAACACTATCAATGGTTTGTACACCATTAAAGTGGTTTTTCATTGAAAATAAAAAAGTTTATAGAATTCTGTTAATTTTCTATTGTGTCAACACTGTTTTGTTAATTATTTATGAAATCCATATCCTACTTTAAATGAGTTGATCTACCCACCATGATATTAAATTGGGAAGAATATAAATGGAATCATTACTCCTAGGTCGAAATTTGTTTTACAACCCCTGGAAATTCCTTCTATTTCTTGTACTACTATGAAGACACATTTCAACTCAATATCTATTTGTGTTGTCAATTTAATGAACACATCATGAACTATTTGGAAATGTCTATGGAATTTATTTTTTATGGAAACAAAAAAAAATATTCAATTGTATTGAAATAAATTAAAATGAATATAATTTAATGGTAAATGTAGGTATGTTTGACATACATCTTAATCATCTTGTATGATATGGAGTTTTCCTGTAAGTTGGTGGATATTATTATTTTTTCCTTATCAATGGGGTCTTGTTTTAATTGTAAAATGTTTTCCCAATCCACATGGATGACTATAAAAACAATATTTTTGGATTCATCACCAAATTTTTTTTTAAATAATATTTAATATGACTTAAAGTGAATTTCCCAAATTTTTCATAGGCATACCTTAATGGGGTTTTAACCTAAATTTTTTTATTTTTAATTTCTATTACATTATTTTTACTAAATAATGGGTATTTCATGTCTTAGAAGATGAATTTAGAATATTTCACAGGGTCCCCATTGTGTTTTATCATCCATCAGACTTTCATTATTATTTAATTATTTTTTTATGATCTTAAATGTTGAACCAATTGAGAAAAACATTTAGGTCAAACATAATTTCCCATGACCTATGAGGTTAACAACGAATATGTGGGTTATTTTCTAAAAAAATTGTAATGAATTCTGGATCTATGGATGGAAATTTCATACACATGTTGTGTTAATTTTCCTATCGTAATAGATTATATGTGACTAGTACAAAAGAAATTATAATTGACCATGTTGGAAAAGTGAATTCCATTGGGATGTTGTCTGGGTGTATAGAGATTATTGGATTTTACCCTAAGGGAGAAAAAGAAAAATAATGATATGACATATTATAAAGAATGATACATGAATATATATTGGAGTTTTATATGCCTAGTCAAAATAATGGTGTAATTTGGGGATATATACTCATTTTATAAATTTCTGTGGGAGTTTAGTGAGGATTCGACTAACCTGAGGCAATTAAATGTGGTTTGGAAATTAAATGTGTCTAGGGAAAAAGGAATCATGTAATTTAGAAATAACGTTGGACGAGGATATGAAATTATTCTCCAATAAAAATTTTGTCATAAAAGTAAATAACCTTGTATTTCAATGTATATATTATGACAATGTGTTTGTGTGAGGTGGGGTTGAATTATTTTTACAGTGGCAAGGCCTACGAAAAATATCCAAAAATCCATACCTATCTCTTGAGAGTATGAATCAATCTATGTGTTGTTCTCAGATAGAGGAAAAATATATTGATATGGAAAATATATAAGGTATAAAACATATATTTTATTATTTTGAATACTTTAATGGAATATTTTTTTGAAAAATATAATGGTGCATACACTATTATAAAGACCGAAGACATTAAGAGGTGTTGACCAAATATACTCTAGTAGACTTCAGATATAATTTTATGAGTAATGTTATAAACTAATATCATAGAGTTCTATTCCATAAAATAGTATGATGGGATATTCATGTTATTTATGACATTGTCCATGTTAGTACTGATTTTTCCAATAATAATTTGTCATTGAATACAGAGATGATAAGGATTTCTTAAGGGGAAAACATCTGTTTGAATTATAATCATTATATGGTGGTTTGTTATGAAAATGTTTCATTGATTTATATTATTCATTGTGAAAAAAATTTTACATTATAGTTAGAATATCTCATTACTAATATCTAATGAAATATTATGGGGATATGAAATTACTAATATAGAACATGTAATTTTTAGGTGAATATATAAAAACATGATGAAACATTTTAATATCTCCTAGACCCAGTCAAACCAACATTACATTGATATATTTAGATCAATTTTTGAGTAAAATATTTATTTGTTTTCCCTGTATAGTCCTTTCATATAATTATTAGGAATCATTTCATGTCTCATTGATAAGATAATTAAACCATACATTGTTCTTTGGAAAATCTCTATAAGATAGATTGATCTATAAGTGGGAGGGGTATTTTTTTAATATGGTTTATAGGATAAATGTATATAGTCCCTCTCTCGAGGATATGAATCATATATAATAGAGTGAGATAAATTTTTATGTATTTTTTTTTGGTACAAGGTTGATCAATCTTGGTGTCACTACATATATAATCATGGGAGAATTATACCAAAACTAAATCATAGTTAGAGTGAAATTTAAATTTATTATATGGTAGATTAATAAGTATGTGGTATTTATGTATCAATAAATATATCATATAAATCATAATCAAGCCACACATAATTCTATAGTCAATGTGTGGTGATATACCAACACCCAGAATGGAGGTCCTCCCGTGTGGAGGCTGCAAAAACATACAGTTTTATATGAATTGATAAGGATGTGAACAATGAATTTTAAATGTTTATATTGATGATTTTTTCACCTATTTAACATCATGTGACGATGAAATTTGGTGTCTCTAATATAAAGAATTTTTACAAGGCCTTTAATCATAAAAACTCATTGTTAATGATATGTACTTAGTCTAAGGTAGTGATTTTTTGATAGCAATGTGACATGTCCATTTGAGTGGACCCATTAACAAGAATCATAATCAAATGTTAGTTATAATCAATGTGAAAAATATCAATATTAGGAGCATATCCTAGCGCAAGTGCATCACCCATTGAATAGATTGTAAGTTGAATTAATAATTCTATAATGTATAGAGTGGATTGATCAGTTTTTACATAGGATTACTATTTTAATGAATAGATTCATACACTATACAATACAATCAAACTCCTGTTATTTTTTGGTTTGTTAAGATAAAAATGGAATATGAATCTTGATGTACCCTACAGAAATAATAATCAAGTCATACATTTTCTTGAATGAATATTCCATACACATATCTTATACATATGCATGTAATGAGAAACAATTTATTCAATTTCATTGTTCGGAATGTGATGAAGGACCCCTAGGTTCCTATGTATCTAAAAAAGAAAATAAATACACATATAGTTCTCATAATTCCATGAGTTTTAATTTTATTTATTAATTAAATATATATCATATAGGCTCTGGAAGCAAGATAAGATGGGGTCTATTTCTTAATTGCTGCCCATGATTTTGAGTAATCATCTCATAAGTTGACTTGATTATATGTTCTATAAAGCGTCTAATAAGAGGCATCTCATGATCATAATACAATGATTCTTATAATTTTTACCAAATTCATGAAATTCATTGTGCATAAGGTTAAACAACATTAAAACATCATTTTAAACTAATTATTTCATTATGTTCTACTTTCACTCAATATGAAGGTATATCTTATACCTTATAGGTTCGTCTGATAAGGAAATCTCTTTGCATTTTATCATTAAATAGTGAAAAAGAATAGTTTCATGTTGTTTTGGGTTGTATGACTAGACCCTATGTTGTTAATAACATGAAATAGTATATTATAGGTATTTAATTAGTAGGGGGTAGTTCCCACTACTTCCATATTGATCAAAATATAGTCGATATCATAATAGTGATTGTATTTGAAAATATTTCTTTCCTAGTTTGATTCAAATTTTAGAGGATTCATTCAGGATATCATAAATATATTCAAAACAAAACTTAGTTCCCATTATAGTAATTAATGGTGGTAAAATTTTTTTGATAATGACCGAGCCATTTTATTTCCATATAGCTATTAATGATGCATGGTATATGTAATTTTTATATAAAAAATTTAAAATTTTTCAATCATTTTTGGGATTTTTCATCTCTAAAAAATTGATCATAGTACATAATAAGGTGTAATGTAAATATAAATCACTATAGAAAATACTATTTTCCGTATATGAGAGAATATGGGGGAGCATACATAGTAATACGTGATATGATATGGTTTTACCACAAGGAAAGTAAAAACTTTTCAGGCTATGATTTAATGTCATTGTCCACATTTTTTTTATTTTTCCAATAGAATTTTTTGAAGTATTTTAACACTATGTTGTCCAAAACATGATTGATGTTTGAATTCTGTAATAAGTGTTATTTTATTGGTATATCTTCATCAATAGTGAAAAAAATTTGCTTTTATTTCACACTGATATTTTATTAGGGACACCAAACTTATTGATGATGATCGACATAATTAAATTGATAATACTTTTTATATTGTGTCCTTTATGGGGTATTAGGTATCCAATAGTAGAGAGGTATTCATTATAAGTGATAATGTTTTTAAATTTCATATATATTTTTATATATATTATAAGGATAGTGTTTTATAGCTTCCTATCCAAATTTGGTTAATATCAACGGGTATTTGGTGATATTTAATAACTCTAAGGTTTGGGTGACGAAATTTCATGCCCTTGTTATGGATGAAAATTTTGTTTTAAAATGTACAATCATGTATCATTGATGGCAAAAAATACCCAATCCTTATGATTTGGTTAGAATTAATTTTTCTAAACTAATGTGTTTAATTAGAACAAGAATGTTATTATCATATAATTATTACAATCTAATATCATTTACTGCTTCTGAGGGGGTGGGGGTTATATCTAAGGCCAACTTATAGTGAATAGTGTAATGTATTGGGATTTAATAGATGTTGAAGAGGAGTGACCACTTTATGAATTTCACATTCGAATATCTATTAAATTAATGTGTCATAGATTTGATTAAATTCAAGAGTTTCATCATTCAATCATTCATAGGATTATAAAGTTCTAGTGAATAACTGAAATCATTGATCACTTTCATATTAATATGAACAAATGGTTATACCATTATACAATGTAAAATTCCAAATAAAATTTCATCTATTTACATATTATTAAAATAAATAACCACATTTCTCATTTAATCTTCATGATCATTCTTGGAGTAAAGGATATGATTAAATGTTGTATCCAATGGGATTTAGTCCACTCGTACATGGACATAATCATGTATATTGAATCACAAATTTTCATGATTATTTAATCACCATCGACCTAATTTATTTCCGTCTCTAAGGCTCATTTGATTTTCATATGTGTCATTGGTATTTTGAACATGTGTTATAAATCTGATATGAGGGCCTGATATTCTTCCTAATTGATGGTGAAACATTCTATAAAATAAAAGAGAATGTGGAAAAAGGATTTATTAAATAGAAAAGGATAACTCACAAATAAAATTTGTTAATCATGTGGAACTCCATATTTTATTATTTTGGGTATCTAGAAACACTATTAAAATACATCTCCCATGTTCATGGGAGGTTAATGGAAAGACAATATTTATTCATCCATTAGTTTAGTATTTTTTCTACATTTATTCCCATTATGAATTATCTATATAGTATTGTAATAAATAATTCCCCTTTATATCATTATTAGTTTAGAACCTGAAGATATGATACTAATGGATGACTGCCCACCATCCTAAATTTATGGTCAACATAAGTAGTCTAAGGATGTACTTGAGAGGGTGGTTTTTTGTGGTTAAATGATCATGTTGATTCTACAAAAAATTCCTTAATATAGAAACAAAAATTATTTATTCATCTCAATTCATTAAAATAAATTAATATAGATCCTCACAATGACATGTGGCTCAAATAATAAAATATTAGATTCCTCATTTCTAGTGAAATTATTTTTGTATTATGAATTAATCCACTGATAGTTATAAGTATATAACATAAAATATGACTATATCCCATTCAACATGATCTATCATCATTGAAGGACTTATAAATTACCTCTTCATAATCTCAAAAACAAATTAGTTGTCATATTTTTTCTAAAATTTGGCCACTTTTTTCTCAACATATTGAAGGGAAATCACTTTCAAGAAGGATGTACTATAAATTATTGAATGTTGGAAAATATTTATAGTTTTCATATATATTCATTAATGTTTCAAGGTATTAACTTGTGATAGATAAACTTTTACTCTCATTATGGAATTTGATTTCATGATGGAATAGTAAAAATACATGAAACATTCCCAATGATATAATAAATTAGAATTTTAGGGGTTTTATTTTTAGTATATTTTGTTGATGTTTGTAGAAAACCATCTCAATGTTGGAAACATTCAATGTTTTGTATCTCCAACAAATAATTGATGTATAACTCTATATAATATCCTTGAAAGGGTTTGAATATGTGGTTCATAGCATGTTAATATATATATTTTTCATTCATCATGATGATAAAAATAAAACTCTGATAATATACACATTAGGGATCCATGAAGGTAGTTTATTTTATTCACAAGTTTTATTTAATTATTGAAATATCAAACATAATAGTGAACAAAGGTGTTGTATTGGTATCCCAACTACTCATTAACTATATGTACCTATATTATTGCAAGAAAATCATTTTTTAGATAATGTATTTTTTCATATATATAGTCAATACAATAATTTATGTGAACATTTTTATTCACAATTGACTGAATTTTTGGAAGGTTTTTTTTACTAGGCATCCCAAATGAGGATTTCTTTGATTATTTTTAATCATCTCCCTCAAACAAGAAAAATGATTTTGATACATTTTTTTGGAGTCGTTCTTATAAACATGATGATATTTTGGATGAGCCAAGTGGTGGGTGGCCGTATTGGAATCATGTCCCATCATTTCTATGTAGTTACAAGTTAATCTATATTAATTCAATTTTAATAAATAGGTATATACAACTGGTTATCTAATGGTCACAACCATACTAACTTATGTGGATTGAGGTTATTTTTTTGTTCATTGATTTATCTTTCAATGATCTTCAATGACGATAGAGATTCTATCCTCAAATAATTGAGTTTGTTCGTTGAGGTCATACTCTGCATTTTTTTTCTTCATATATTTATTCCTCATCAAAATCCATCATGCATGCCTTAAGATAGTATATTTGTTAAAGGTAATAATTATATTTAAATGAATTTTTAATATTATGTGATTTATAGGTATTGATATAACTATTCCCTAGAGCTGTAATGAAAAAACCATTAGATTCATATGATGAAATTAGGTTCACCTAATATCATCGGGATATATTGTAGTAATTTTCAAATATTTCATATCAATTGATATAAGGATCAAATGGGTTTTCAATGAAATATAGGTTTATCTAATGGATAGATATTATGTGGGTTAAATAGCCTATTCCCACTTTTATAATAACATCTTTAGTCTGATTATGGGTGACAAAAATTCATCATGGATATCTACAATTGGGTTGTCCAAGATTATTTTCAAACCATTTTTGGTGGAAATGAGAGGAACATTATCAGTCATGTATTCCATCCCTTTATCTCTAATAAAATCCAATATCAAATTGTTCATCCTATAATTATTGAAATAGATACATATCATTGTATAATTTCCAACATATAACATTTCCATAGCACCTGATAACTTAGTGTTATGTTTACTTATTTCCATATATTACTATATACAATGAATGCATAGAAGGACTTTGAAATCTATATAACACCAAATAACATGAAATTTATATTCTGATAATATATCTCTAAATTCCGATTTGTGATTGATCCTTTTGTGGGATTTTTTTTTACATTATTCATATACATAATTTTTCACATGAATTTGAGGAATTTGGCTTCATTGAATTACAATAGATATAGTGTACGAAATCGACGGATATTGACCCCCAAACCATTCATAGAGAATTATTGATGAATATTGATTTAATATATATTGTTGTTGGCTTATAATAGTCTAATATCTCCTATTTTCACATCACCATTGGCATGTCTATTAAAGAAACAACTACATGAAATTACTTAATTTTTATTTTTGAATGATATTCCTCAGTTCTAGTGTCAATGGATTCTAATACATGACGAATTAACAGGGCCCCAACATGTTATTTTCTGATATCCTGTGACATGTTATGAGATTCAAATATTGAATGTTTCACTAGATTTATAGAAATATTATTCCTCATAAAATATTTTTAATTTATGATAATGAACCTTACTATGAGAAAAACCTTCCAAGTTTGATTTTCATTGGATGATGTGCTAGAAATTGGAATGTAAGATGGATGAATAAGTATCAAGACATATTCACTTGATGTTGGATTAGGAGTTATTGGCCTAACAATCTATCAGTATGAACATTAAATTTTTACAAAATCTAGTAAATATTGTTAAATAAATTATTTTAGTATACACTTAGTGAATGTGGGTTAACATACCTACACATTCGGTTCTCATTGATGGGAAATTTCATGACTCATGGATGTGATAATGACTATGGTGAGGATGATTTTTCAATATAGGGTGTGGCCTTTAACACTTCATCTTCTTCCCATTTAGTTCTAGAAACCTCTACCTTCTTTTCCCCATTATGGCATATGAACCCCATGTATGTTATCCTTTAATCATTTGATAATATATCTATTATGTGAATGTAATAAATGGAACCAAAAATTAGTACATTTCTAGATGTGGACATCACTATGGGGACAATTTCCATAATATTTTTTGATTGGAGGGTTTTCATGCTCTTGGGGATGGCGACATGAAATATAAGAGGGTTAGGTCAGGTTTGGTAATTTTTATAGGCTCACACATTAGTACATGTCATTAATAAATTCATCCATTGAATTCAACAAGAGAATATATTTTTGAGGACGTTGGATATGATATAGATAATTGAATTATGGAAGAATAATATGGATTAAATTTTATTGATTTAATTTTTTCATGAGGATATCATGAGTGTAACATTAAAATATTTGATAGTAAATTATTTTTCAAATTAATTCAATAACATTCACTACACGCAATACCGAGTTCAAGTGCACAACGACTTACCAAAGTTGACGTTCAAAAGCGGTTATGAATAGTATTCACTAAATTTTGAACTTTATATAAAATTTATAATTTTATAATCTATATATTTAGTTTCTTTGACATAATTATAGAACAAATTCATTTTTTTCAGATAAAAGAAGTATTTTTCAAAAATTTGAAATTTTACAGCCTTTAAAAAGAGAACCCTTTTTAAATACAGTATATGACACTTTCATAAATTAAATTTGAAAAAAAAAATACTTTTTCTTTATAATTTTGACATGAAAATTTAGTTTGGAAAATTTTTTTGTACTTTTATGATAACTTTCATATTTTGATGAAAAGTTAAAACTACTAAATTTTAAATAAATGTAACTTTTTTAATCGAAAAAATTAATACTGATAAATTATTTATTTTTTTGTTTTGGAAATATATTAAGATTATATTTATTTAATTTAGTTCTATGTAGGAAATTATATGTAATTTCACATTTAAATTGGAAATAAACAAGTGTCAATAGTTTGATATTATTTAATAAAAACACACTTTTTGGTTTGACAACGAGAATAAATTTTAAATTAAATTATGCCACTTGTATGTTTTGAATTTGGGAAAATAAATTCCATATTTGGAACCAGGTTGTCCAAATTGTGTAAATAGGTATCTTTTATTTTTATAAATATGGAATATTTACTTTAGTAAATATTTTATTTAATGTGCTAAAGGGTTAAATCCAGTAAATATGGTTAAATATAATATTATAATAATATTAAAATACCCTAACACATGTGTTAAACCTATTGGATGATACCATTACGACCATGGGCATCCTCAGGTTGATTTTCAGTCCTAATGGAACCACCTGGGAGTGATAATGGCCTTATATATTAAATAATCTAAAGTAAAGACAAAAATAACAAAAAAAATATCTTTTAGTGAAACAATTTTATTTGAAGATATATAATTTATATTTTCGACTATAAATATTCATTGGAAATATAAACAAATTTCATACATTAGGATATTGTATTTATAATTTTGAGACATAATATAAATATATTCATATATGACACAATAAGGATGCATTATTTTCATTATTAATGAATCAATCAAATGTATAATATTATAAATACTAAAATAAATATAATTTAAATGTTTTGTTGACATCCAAAATTTCTATAGGTTACTAGGACATGTTAGAGTCTATTAAATGTAATTATTTCAATGTAATGATGTTTTTATAAATTAAAAAAATGTATTATTAAAGAATGTCAAAATTGACATAAAAGAGTTTTTAAATTTAAAATTATATTATTAATTGGTATTATTTTCCTAATATTCTATAGTGTATAAAAATATCTTCAATACTATTATATTTGTCATTAATGAACAACTTTGTGTTCTCAAAAAAGTTTATAGTATGTTTATTAACCATATAATATAAAAATTTATATAGACATGGTAAATGTAAAACTGTTTAACTAAGAGTTAAATCTAGATGATAAGTTTAATACAGTGACCCAATCCTATCTAAAACATATTGGTTGAGTTTTTTTTAAAACAACCCCACCATATCATATAAATAATTAATTTCTGAACCATATAAACTGAAAATGCTTTTATTATAAAATAATATTTCAATATTTACCTAAGGTGACCCTCACCCCTCTTATAAAAGGGAACTTCCTCTACTCTCAAATTCACACCTCCAAAGACATTTGTCTCTGACAAAACCTACCCAAATATCCACCCAACTATCCTAGATTCATCCTAGAGGTATTCTTTTCGTCAGAAATCCAACCTCGGTAGCCCTTTTGATCAAATCCAAAGGAAGAACCCGAAGAAGAGGTAAGTATTTCACCACCCTCTTTCATGTTCTTTTCTTCTTCCACTTAGTCATTATATGTTATTACCATAAAAAAATAATAACACTAATAAATTATATATACTATGATGTTATTAAAAATATTGAACAACCATATTCATTATTCTATCCATCATATGAATGATAATATCACCATGTGTGCGTACATGTGAATTACCATCTCCACGTCGTGGTGTAATTTTTATTCAACACTATGTTATTTGGAAGGATATAATGATGAATAATATGTATATAAATAATGAAAATGACATGATAATGTATCTGAAAAATAAATATTCCATCCAATTCCACACCATTTAAGAAATGATGTTGTTGCTCATGCGTATGTGTAGATTATCGCCTCCATGACGTGATGATATTCATTTCCACGTTCATCATTCGTCAACGATTATCAAAAAAATATCTTAATAATAAGTATTTAATATATGAAATACTAAATATATAGGAGATATATATATTTATATACATATTTATTAATTTTATTACTAACTTATATCTTATTTACATACTTCCGTTCAATACGATATGAAAATAGAAACAATGTTTATATGTACATACGACCAACCGTCTCCATTAACAGTGTTTTCAATATCATATATCTATCTATTATAAATATTATATTCAATAATATATATGATATATAAGTCAATGTTTATACTCTGGAAGTATTTTTTATCATGATCTAAATGATATGATCGATAATAACAAGTTCATATATGTACGATAATGAAAGTGATTATTATTTGAAATGTTAATTTATCATGGTAATTATTATTAAATGGGAAGTATAAAGTCATTAATGAATCATGTATGATATAATAAACATTAATATGGTTCTGGTATAATTTAATAACATACTATGGTCTTTATACAGGAGGTTAAATGTACCATTGACTAAAGGAACGTACAAGGTAACAATTAATTTCACAATCACATTATTATATGAGTTTGTTTTTATAGAAGTATTTACTGGGTGATTTTTTTTATACATGTCTATTTTTAATACAAGTGTTTTAAAATAGAAAAATTTTAATAGAGTATTTTAATAAAACAACTATTTAAATGTTTTAAATTAATATTTATCTATACCTTTATCATTAATGTTCATTTTTTTAAATGGTTTTTAAGGATTTATTTATATATAAATGAATGTTTTTAAAATGTTATTTCCTTCAAAAAATTTCAAAGTGGTATGGGACAATTTGATTAAAAACTATATATAAAATGAATTCATTTAGAAATTATGTGACTTTTAAATGATATCATGAATAATGTATATTTCTCTCAAAATATTTTTACTAATCATTTTCAACTATGTCATCGTCCATTACCAGATATTATTCTTGCTCAAGGTTGATTATTATAAAAATCAATCATATTGTATTGACAGTTTTTTAATATGTTTAATTATGGATGTGTTATTTTTTTATCATTCATGGTTTATGGATAAATATTAATATTTAATATGCACGTTTTAATATAAATGTTTATGTTATTTTTAGAACTTTTCAAATGAGGAATGCATTGGACATAGTAAGTGATGGGGGGAGCCAACTATAGCTCCTCGATGCATTGGTACGTCTCATGAGACAAACTAGTTTTTCAAAACAAGGCCTTGATAAATTTTTATTTTTAGTCTTGGCACACGAACATGACTATGTGTTTATGAAGTCATGCATTATGCATTCCATCATTATGAACGTGGCTATTGACATTGCATGTGATTATTCGACTATTAAAATATCCATTAGAATAAGTAAATGAATTATTTGATTTTATATTTGAAATATTATAATGAAATTAAATTTCAATTGTATTTCTTTTTAGTATTATACATTTCCTTAAATGATTGATCTTATTTATGAATGATTCTAATATATTGTTATCCTTACTGAGAATCAGAGCTCACCCCTTTCTATGTTTTATTTTTCTCAGGATTCCAAGAAGTTTATTGTGGCTGAGATGTGGGGATAAACAAAGGGAATAATGGTATTCATAAAGGATAATTTATGTTGTGTTTTATGTTATAATGTTTAATGTAACATTCATTTATGTAATCTATCATCAAAGATAGCTAAATTGATCGGTCCTTCAGGACTTGATTCCTTGTAATCATGACAATTAATTATAATTATAGACCAAATATGGGTAACTGGGGTGAGGGCGTTACAGTTGGTATCAGAGTATGTTTATCAATAACCTTGGAAAATATATTTAAAAAACATTGATTAGTGAACATTACCCTAAAATATACATGGAAGAATAGTATAGAATAACTTATCAGAATTTTGGTACTGTAGATATTTTGAGAGTTTTCCAAACAATATATCCATGTATGGGTATGAGTAGGTAGAGATGACTCTGGAATAGAAGTATCTAAGAGTAAATCTCGATAACAATGCTTTAAGCGTGTCTCTAATGGGAACTGGTGCATGACAACGGGCCTTGCTGCACTCTTAGTTATGACACTCCTGGGGGATATGCATAGAATAATTCTCATTTTCCTTACCAACCACTATGAATGTTTTATTTGTATATACCTCCTCAAAGAAAAAATTATTTTGATTTTTAATTATATCCATAAACTATTCAATTTAAATTATTTTTTTTACATGTTTATAATTATGAATTTTGATTCATAAACGGACGTAGTGTATGTCATTTTTTAGGAATGGCACCTAGTAGAAGGAATGAGAACTCCTGCAATACGTATGATCCAATGATTAAGAAGGGACATATCATTAATGGTTTAATACAACATTTAGAAGGGAAATAGTATCACATGTATTCTAAACATGTGAATTAATAATATCATCTGTTAGTAATATAAGTAAATAATTCCTTGTGTAATTTGGCTTTGAGGGGAAGAAATAGAAGAAAAGGATGGTAGTGAGAAAGATGGATAAAGGGAAGAGGGGAAAGATGTATTTTCCCATATGTGATAAATGTGGAAATAATCACCTTGGTAAATTCTTGAATAAAATTTGAGTTTGTTTTAAGTGTTAAAAAAATGGACTCCAAGTACGTGATTGAAAGGGTAAGAAAAAGGATTCAAATGTAAAATGTTCCATCTGCAAGGCGTTGGGACACTATGTTAATCAATGTCCTAGTCATCCGAGATTACCACAAAGGATTCTATTCAATAACAGTCAATTTTGATACTACCTCATATGAATAGGAATTAATAGTGTTCTTATTTTGTTATTATAGAATTATTTTATTTTAGTGTTTTATCAACAGTATACTGGTTATATTAATGATGGAGATAAATAAGGATTGTTTGGCCGTACTATTTTATTGAGGATTTGATATTATATGATTCTAAGAAAAGTGAAATAATAGTAAACTATACTTTTTAAAAAATATTTTGTTGAAGGAAAGGTAATCCCTAATACTATTCTATTTATGAGGTATTTATTTTAGAATAAGATATGGTTTACTTGGATAAAATATATTGGATATTATTGACTTACATGGAACTGATTAATAGTTTTTTAATTTAATCATTGTTGGAATATTCAATATTTTTTTATATAAAGAATATATCCAGTATTATATAAAGGATATGGTAGCATGTATGTAATCAATAAGGGTTTTTTTTAATTTAGGGTTCTACCATTATAGAAAATAATATACGATGAAGTTGTTCACATATTATTATGTGAAAAAAAATATCTTCATATAGTTTATATTACTTATAATATTTGGACTATGAGTTTGGATAGAAGTATTTTGGATAATTAAAAACGTTTTGATGGATTAAATTTGAAATTGGTTACTTTTGTAAAGTTTATTTTTAGATTGTTATAAAAAGGAAAACATGTAGATGGTGTGACAATCTGTCGTGTCGGACAAAACTGAAAGAATTGAACCCACAACCATAGTACGATTGAGATTTATCACCTACCACTAGACTATCTGATGTCTCTTGATTGTATAATATAGTTTATTAAAGTTTATGATAGATGAATATTAAATTCATTATTTTTATTACCCTATACGATTATGATTAATAGAATATATTTTTGAAATATTTTGGAGTGAAAGATGAATTTGTTGTGGAATTAGTTGAAGGATGAAACTCTTCTTGTCATGTATATATATATATATAATTTATTCCCTCTTATTATTTGGTTAATTTAATTATTAAAATTAAGGTATGGGATCTTAAAACCAAAAATGTGTTATCATAATACATTATGTTTTGTTGAACCGATGGTATTTTAAATCATCATAGATTGATAGATTTAAGTGTGGAATTATGAATTCCATCATTATGAAATTGGCTATTTATATTTCATGTTATTATTTGATGAGTTGAATATCCATGTGAATATGTAAATGACATTATTTGATTTAATTTTTTCCATATTATGAATAGGTTTAATTTTAATAGGAATTTGATTTAATATTATACATTTCCTTAAATGTTTATGCATATTTATGGAAGATTCTATTATATTTTTATCCATAATGAGCATCTGAGCTCACCCCTTTCTATATTTTATTTTTCTTAGGATTCATAGAAGTTAATTTTTATTGAGATGCAGGGTTAAACTCTTGGAATAATGGCATTTATAAAGGAGTATTTATGTTGAGTATTATGTTATAATGTCTAATGTAACATTCATGTATGTAATATATTTTACAAGACTATTAAACCTATCGGTCCTTTGGGATTTTATTCCCTGTAATCATGTCAGTGTATTAAAATAATGTACCGACACTCGGTAACGAGGGTCGATGCATTACAATGAGTTAATTTGATTTTCTTCTACCATATAAAAATTGAACATCAGTACACAATTTCTCATAATATATATTTTTAATTAATCATTTTGAATGGTGTAAAAAATACATTCTAGTTGTGCTCGTGGATTAATTAGCTTTAATTTCTCGGAATCATACATCATCAATAGGTTGTTTTAAAAACAACACAATCTCAAAAAACCAATAACTAAATTCATTGAAATGTAAAATAATGTGGAAAATAATTTAGACCAGCATGATGAGGACACCTATGATCTATAAAAATCGACTGATTCATTTCTATAAAATATAAAAAAAACATAGAACTTTATTATATATGAATGAATAAAATTTAGTCTAATAGTCTTGTGATTTATAGTTCTAATGATCTCATCAATAAACACATGGGGGTTTTTTATATAAATTCGCTAATCATGAGGAGGTGTTTTGAGATAATTAGATGGCTTTGGATATATATACAATGAACATTTAAATTTAAATATGATTGATCTGGTTGCTACAATAAATTTACTCTTTCATTGAGCTAGTTGAATTGGTCATAAATTTTCATTAGTTCAAAAATTTCAATACTCAAACATATGTGAAATTGTATTGAGATCCAAAATAATTCATAAATTCATTATCGATATAATTAGTGTTCACAGCACTTCATGATGGTTCAAAATGAAAACAATCTTAAATTATACTGTATGATGTTGTAAAATTCGGGATTAAGTCAAACATATTACATTTTTACCTGAGTGAAACTCAGAGGTTCCCCAATTTGGGGGCCACATGGATAATATAGGGACTCCTTGTATTCTATAGGAATATAAATAGTATTGGGTGTCTAGGGTGTGTCTGTTGGTATGATAGTCCATCATGTTAATGTGGTGAATAATCAGTAATATGATTATAAATAAATATCCAAAACATGTTATAAATTAATAATTTTGCATAATCAGAAATAAAAACCCAAAAAATACTCAATTGTTTTAAACAAATTCATGTACACAATTTTTATTTTATGTCATGTCTCCTAAAAAAAGGTATACATGTAATTAGGAAAAACATTCAACAAAAATAGATCATAATGAAGGGAAAACATATACTCCCATCATATACACTATCCAAGTCATATTCTATACAGATCCATCCTGTGAAAGAAATCATGGTTAGTGTCCAATGATGGATACTTTCCCTTGTCAACACATACATACATATAATATTTTTAGGTACCATCAATATCATATAAAAGGTGTGATATATTTCTCATTAGCC
Organism: Viscum album; assembly: GCA_963277665.1. Lineage (NCBI taxonomy): Eukaryota > Viridiplantae > Streptophyta > Magnoliopsida > Santalales > Viscaceae > Viscum > Viscum album. Next base: position 1,354,635,998 of record OY728142.1, on the reverse strand, counting down.
CCCAACAAAATTATTTTATTATCCATTCATTATTTATTAACTGAAATGATTTTAGGTAAATACATAGATGTAATGTAAATATGTAATGTAAATAATCATACCTAATTCATCCATAGGTGGTGAAATAACACTAGTCATTTAATAAATTATGTTTCAGTTTGAAATTAATGTTGTATATGGTTTATATATTAGAGATTAGGTAAGATGATTGAATTTGTAACCAGAGCATCATATGATAATCACAATTATAATAGTCGGTCCATTTTAAAACAAAAGAAATTGTTGAACACATGGGTAGATCCAAATCATTAAAAACATGAAATATAGAAATAAGGGGTCTAGTTGTAATCTAATGGGAAACACCGAAGGTATAAAATTGTAAATAGTTCTATCAAAAGTATCAGTATATTTTCAATTGTAAACACGGTATAATCATCACTAGGACCAGTAGAGAGTCTCCATAGCACCATGGGTCTGAAGATGTCATAATGGACCGATGATGTGTATTTGAATAAACTAATATCTAAATTATATTATATCTAAAATACAAAAAACATTTTGGGTATCCGTAAATAAAAAAGTACTGTGTTCCGTTATTATTATCTCTATTTTAATCTAGAAACATATATAATAATGGAATCTGTTGATTAATCAAGTAATTACCATTGAAATCCCCAGATAGGTCATGTTTGGACACTCCTATAAATATAACTAGATCCATTTTCTCTAGTCACCTTACACTTATTCTATTTTAAAAAATAGTTTATAAAATTTTAATTCCATTTATTGGTTATTTTCGTACATTCCATTGAATATTTATACTAGGTGACAAGGATAAAAGGGCCTTGAAAACATTTACTAGTTTTATTAAATATTCTTTTATTCTTTTAAATTAATTTCATTTAATTAACATGATAATTTCATCTATAGACATGCAAAAAAATAATTTAATTATACTCAATTATTAGGTACATTAATTTTTATTTTAATAGAAATAAAATGGATAATCTAGTTATGAAAAAATAAAAATTATATTATTTAAGGAAATGTTATATATATAATATAATTTCAACGTATTAATTCATTATTTAATTTATAACACATATATTATCATGGTCATGACCAAAAACGCCCAATGTTTGTCGTATATAGAACCACATGGTTCACGAAGGAATATAATAAGAAACAAACTACTTTGTGTGGATGACATTGAGTCGAAAAAATAAAATGGAAAAAATTTAATATATCAAAATGTATTATGAATAAGATTTCAATTATTATAAACATGGAATATGAATTCTACTAGAAACACCCAATAATACCTCTATTAAATAAATGAAAACTATTTGTGAGATGATGAGACATTATGAGATGTGTCATAGACCATATACCATAATCATGTCATACTATCCACATCCAGTATTGTCACTTATTATAATAGGTATTATAAGAAAATAGAAGAATTTATCAACTCACAGAATGTGTGACATAAGATCTAGAAGCAATGTAGGGAATCTGATATGATGATGAAAGTTTTACAATTCTATGGGTTGTATTATATATATAGGGGAAAACATTGTGATATTTATTTAAAAATTTAATGATTATATGTACATTCATGAAAAAATAATAGAACATTAATGAATAATAGCTCTTATTCGAAATCCTTGTCAAGGGAGAGGATGATATAAAAGAGGGGTGAGAAAAGGAAATTTGTATCTACACTATTAAAAACATATCATACCATTTACAGGGAGTGTATGTTCATTACATGACATGTAATCCTCAAACATTATATCGTATGGAATGAATATTAAATATCAAGAACAATCATTCCAATTTTAGTGAACGTTGCATGAAAAACATTGATGCTACATAACATTTTCGAAATACTTAAACATTATACAAAAAGACACCCAAATACAAATGATTTTATAGTTCCTTTGGAATCATGGAAACATAAACATATGTAGATATGTGGGATACATAATATCTCACTAGGTTCTTCTTGACAGTCATCATTCTTAAACATATCAAATATATTACAAATCATGATAAAAATTGGGGGGGGGAATAAAATGGTTGAGCTCAAATGCTCAGTAAGTTTAAATAAGGAAGATGTATAAGAATAATCATGATTATAAGTGTATGGTAATGAGATCCTGAAAATATAATATCCTTCCGTTCAAAATAAATATCATCGAATAAAGAATGAAAGTTCATATTAGATGAATAATAATGAAATATAGATAATACACCATTAATGCATAATATAGGAATATCAAATGGAATTATGGTGAAACATTGGCATATACTGATTTCAATAGTATCCAACGAACTAATGCCAATAGCATGCTAGTAGAAATTTTTTTTACTGAATCGGGTGAACCTATATTCCATCCCTATATTAATGAACCGAGTAATCACTCATTCCAGCCCAATATTACATAACCTAGTTAACCCTGAGTCCAACCATGTATTATTTTACTGAGTAAACCCCAATTCCATTAAATTCAATCTCATGGGAAATAAATGACTACACAATTCATTTTTGGGAGATATAGGTCTCTCTCATCACATAAAGAAATCATACACACATGAGACAAAATATAATAAATAACATACCATAACAATGAAATGATATCAATATCATAAACATATAGACATATCATATCCTGTGGAAGGAGACAGATTTCATAATCGTTTAATCATAATCATAACATGTGAAAAAAGATGGTTTCATGTACAAATAACCTGTGAAAGTTAAACTAGTTAAATAAATATATTACCCAAGAATGAGAAATGGGTTTCATAAAGACAATTTAATTAGTCACAACTCGTTAATAAATGGGATATGAATAGAACATGAATATCATATTCTAAAAATTCTTGAGTAAAATCAATAGATGTTATCATAGATGATTTATTATTGAAATATTCTCTAAAAACATTTCTTGAGGAAAATATCCATTATTTGTTGAAATGTGATTTATTACATAAAACCATTTGAAAATAATTTTATTAGAAAATTCCGTAAATACATAAATACCAGAAGCTATATAATTTTGAAAATATTTTTCCATTAAAATATTTAAAATATGCTTCATGAAATTTTAAAAACCATTTTCATTGAAATTTTTTGATATTTTTAAATGAAACTGTGAAAATGTTTAGAAAACCATATCACTAATAATACATTAAAGAATATAAATAAAAAATGAAAACGTTTTGAAAATAATTATTTCTTGAAAACTTATAAATAGTCTCGAAAATGTTTTGAAAACCATTATATTGAAAGATCCTTAGATGCATGTAAATAAGACATGAATTTTTTTTAAAATAGTATTCCCTGAAAAAATATTAATGATATTTGAACCATTTTTATAACATATTTTCATGAAAATTAATATTATTAATGATAAAACTTTTAAACAACACAATGTTATATTCCAATAAATGATGGAAGGTAAATCCAAACATGTAGTATAAGGTAAAAAGTATATTCCTTTATAATTATAAAAAGGATTAAAAAGGTACTTGTTCATAAATGGAAATGAATATTCCATTTAAGATATTGGGAAAATTCAAAAATCATAAACATTTCATTTAGAAATTATAGGGGAATGTTATTATATTCTTGTAATTTTATAATAAAACATATATTTCCAACCAGATAGAGGGTAATGTAGGGATTTCCTAAAAAAATCATAACTAACATATCTTCCAAGGAGAAGAAAGTTGTTCCAATATAAGAAAATATAATGAAATAATAAAGGATATGTAAATTCATGAATATTCCTGAAATACAGATCCTAATATTTCTTCAAATAAAGCATAAAAAAATTTCACGAAATGAAATTAGATAATATCAATAATATCTTATAACATGGTATATTTGAATAATTCTCTCCATGTATGTAATGGAAATTACATAAAGCATATAATATCATAAAAAAAATTAAAAATTTTTATATTTAATGTAAAATCAAATTATATTAACCTAAAAAAAATTAGGTTCATATCAAATCATGAATCTAAAAAAATGTATCTCAGACAAAACATCATTACCAATTTAGTAACATTTAAGCCATAAACCCAATGAATATTTATCATAAAATGAAAATGTGAATAACCATAAATATAATTTATATATACATATATTAAAATCATGCTCATTACATACACAATACCAAATGAATATTTGGTGAACATGGCTTGTATCTCATAAAAATTAAATGTGAGATGAAATCCATTTACCTAGTGTCTTGAATCTCTCTATACTCATATAATATTATTATATAATAAATATAAGTTTATTATAAATCTTATATGGATGAATATTATAATATATATTACCATATATTGTTTTATTATAACATTATATTACTTTCTTGTTAATGATCCTTCAGTAAGGTTTCACTTTATGTATTATTATATTTGTTCTTTTCATGTGTCTTAGTTTTTAATTTCATTGAGCCTTATACATATAACAGGATTCTCGAAAGTACAAAATAAAATTAATATCTAGAATTTTTTTTTATATTTATATTAAAATAATTTATATCATTGTGAATTGTTCAATTTAATACACCGTTCATGGAAATGGAAAGTTGTTCGTATGTATGAATTCTATTTTTTATTTTTACAGTTGTATAACAATAATGTCTATAAATGAAATATGTATATGTATATATATATATATATACATGTGTGGATATGTATATATAATTACTAAATTAAACTGAATATATCATATACATTATATATGTTCATCAAACCCATCATTAATACATTTTATGTGGTGTGTGAACGATTCACATCGCTTTGAGGGGGCGATAGTCCACACATCCTAAAATGATATTATCATATTAACACAAAATGGAAGGTAAAATGATTTGAGTATAAAAAGGAATAAATAATATTTAATTAATAATATGTTTAATATATTACATATATAAATATATTTTCATTCATAATGGAAACCATTATAAGTGTTAAAGGAGAAATTAACAATCATCGTTTCGTGAGGCAGTAGTTCACAGTACATAGAAACAGTTAGCTCAAAATCTATTATATGGGGGTTTGTGTATGTTTAGGTCATAACCCTGTCATTAAAATATCCTAGTGTAGGTAGGATACTCGTTTTATCAAACATGAAATGTATAAAGAGAGTGTAGGGGTGGAGAAGGAAAATAATGGAACATTGCCTGAGAAAAGACGTTACATCTAAATCAGTTAACTCTTTTTGGTTTATGATAAAAGGATTACCTAGTATGATTTTTTACCAAAGAGGGGATTTAAAGTATAAAGTAATACTTTGGGAGGATGTTCAGGATTTTCTTATCTGTAATTGAGAGGTATGATAGGTGTTAGGAAGTGGTAGAGTCGTTGATAAATGGTTTTTTAAAAAATCATTTAAATCCATAGAAAATTTAAAAAACCATCTGATGATATTTTTTGGTTTAAATTCATCATTATCAAAATAATATATTGATCATAAAAGATGATAAAAAACATTATTAAAAATCATTTCATCATCGATAAAATATTATTGAATAATTTTAAATGCTCATTTAATTTATATGTAATGTTATTAATATCATCAACTTCACAAGTCATGAATATCTGGGATTAAAAATATTTAAAAAATTAATTTTGTTTCAAACTATCATTCTTAATTAATTAATTGATTATAATCCCAAAAATAATATTATATATTTCATCATGAACTCATGATGAATAATCTAATAAATGGGAAAATAAGAAATTGAATAAAAACAATATTATATATTTCAATATGCAATCATTCATATGATTTAAAATTATCTGAAACAGAAATAGTTCCCCTTCATGAGTGAGAGAATAATGATTATTATGTCATGTGGCTTTTTGTGATCAAAATGGGAGAATTAGTTTAATGTAAAAATTGAACAAGAATATATTTTTTATTTTAGTTCAAAAATTACATCAAATGTGTATTCTATTTATACAATGCCTAGTGTGATTGATCATATAAAAATTACATATGTTTAATACATTATTAATTTTATATTTGGTGATGACTAGAGCTACATTTTAACTTATAATAGAACAAGAACATTAAAGGGGGATAATGTTTTGGATGACAATTGATTCAAGCCACTTTGTATCATACATGGGGGGATCTAGTATTAATTTATCCCTCTCTATATGTTTTTTATAACCAAAATCTCCGAAGAAACTTCAAAAAGGAGGTTAAATAGTGTATTAATCATTTTTTACTAAAATGATCTTATTTTTATGCTGGCTAGACAAAACTAAATTAGTATAAAAAATACAAAAACATAATATCAAAATAAATAAAATTACATGAAATCAAATAATGGTTTTATATGCATCAACAAAAAGAAATATATCCATTGATCATACATTAATGATTCTTTTTATGTAACTAATTCACTATGCAATAGATTTAATTATAATTATTAGGTAAGTATCACTACCAAACCAATGGTAAAATCATCCTTCAGGCTATATATGGAAATCATTAAAAATTGATATTCAATAATTTTTTAACATGAAAATTACAAACAATGAATAAAAGTAATTTGTTCAAAAGACCCTGAAAATGATGGTGTTTTTCTCTTTAGTCATTACTCTTAATGATCAACAATATATCTTTTATAATTTTCTTTATATTAATATATATCTAACAGAAAATAGATGTGATTTTCCATTATATGTATTAAATTTCTTAAACATTATAATCATTTAAATCCTCTAATATTACTCCTTTGTTATTATAAATAATTTCATCAGAAATATTATTCCATTGATAAACACTTTTATAAAAAAAAAACTCCTTAAAAAAATTGTATCATGGAAGCGTAAATGTAATTATTTGTGATCTAGTTTACTATACATTTTTTATGATAAAATATTAGATATCATAAAAAATAAACAATAACATGTCATGGTCCCACCCATAATCATGTGGCAGTATTAGTTAATGTATGTAATTTTTTTCCACTTACATTTAAAATATAAACACATTAGGAACCCATTTATTTCCATATTTTAAAATTAAATATTTGAACATAATTATGACCGGGTGCTCCATAAAAAAAACATGAAGATTCCCTATACATAATCATTTTTCCTCCAATGAAAACTCTCATAAAAATAAATAAATGAGTTTTCATCAATGAAAAGCACAAAATTTTATGAAATAATTTTACAAAATACCTATCTTTTTTTATTAATTATTTATAATTTGAACAATAAAAGTACCAATATCTAATAATTAATAAAACTATGATGTGTTCTTCTTAAACATCATTAATTTTAAACCAATCTTAGAGTCCATAAAAAATCTTAAATTGAAATTCCACAACACCTTATTCTCAATAAACTGATAAATAAATTCTATATGACCTCACCTATTATATGATTTTGAGCAATGACAGTGGTAGTGAGAGTGATACTATTTGGATAATGACTCGGATGATGGAAAGGGTGGGGGCGTGTGACCGCATAACTGGAAAGTGATCGGGGGGAATAGAGTTGTAACTGCAGTGATGATAAATAGATACGGGAGAACAGGGTTATGATTTCACAACTTATAGGAATCTGGGGGAATGGGGATATGATAACAATGGTGGTAAATGATAGAGGTTTGTGAGATTAGAGGGATTGATATATTCTTATGTGCTAATGAGTGGTGATTCATGCTGGTTTTAGGGTGGGTTCAATAGGAAAAAATAGATCATGGTAAAAGAGTGGTCTAGAGAGGATGGCTCCAGGGCATTGAATAAGGGGGTTGAGATACAGTTCATGTTTGAGGGCGGAGGTGGGGCACCACAAAGATCATGGGGTGCATTGTATTTATGGGCCTAAATTCTTGTTTTTGGGGTCCCATGTGAAGGATTTCTCTATGGATGAGGATTTTTTGGGGTGCAAAGTGTGCACTTTTAACAAAAACATAAAATTTAGTGGATGTTAATAAAATACTAATGTTAAAAAATTATCTTATTATAAAAATATTAGTAAAATTATTCTACAAAACACTGCCAAAAACAATTTTTTTGTATTATTATATATTAATTGATGTCATTTATCCTCCATTTCATTAACGATACCATTCATTTAATTTAGACATATTTTTGGTTCATTACAATCATTTACACTTTTAATGATCCTCCAATCCCAATTATTTCAATTCCATTTATGTTTATTCCCAAATTTAAAGAAATAATATTGATTAAGTTTCATTTTATCATTTGATCATTCATTATTTTAAAAGAACATGTTCTTATCAAAAAGATACGAATTGTGGAAATGTCCATTTTATATTTGAAACATTGGTTCACATCAAATAAATTCATAATAGATACTAAATTATAATTTATCCAATACCATTATATGATAAGGTTTTATTCCAATAATGAATCAGTCAATTTTTTTTCAAGGAATATGATTACAAAATATTCATAACTTTATTGGATTTTAAATTTTGATTTAGATGTACTGAAAAATTCAACATAATTTTTATAATGTTCATGTCATTCACAATGTATCATGGTTCATATAATAAATTTTATGTAATTACTGATAATTACTCTCTTAAACTCCTCACATTTTTTTTATTTAATTTATAATTCTTCTTATTTATTGTTAATAAGAGTATGATATTAATATGTTTCACGTTAAAAATTAAAAAAATAAATATGAAATTTTCATTCACAGATTGATGAATAATAGGATATTTTTTAGTAGTATTTATCCAATTCACAAAAACATCTAGATAATTGGATCAACAAAAATAAGTTGGATTCTTCTTCCTGGTGGAATTAATAGATTTTCCCCTCCATTTCTTGTTTAGAATATCTATTTGATTCATATTTTGATAATTTTTTTAAGGATGTCAAAAAAAATTCAACCCATATACCATAACATTTGGTTCCTTAGGATGATAATCATTGTATTTTCAACTTCATTAAGAATTAATATTGTTTCTTCATTTTATAGCCATTAAAAATAACATAGAAATGTAGTGCGAGAATCAAAATTCATTGTCGAAAAACACCTATCAAAAAAAATTTATAGGATTTTTAAATCATGACACTTTCTTTTCAATATATAAAAACATATATTTATCATAGAAAATTGATTTTCATAATCTATTTAAATTCATTATGATTTTTTTATTATTTTTATGAATTTCAAAATGATATCCCTCTATAGTATCAATATTGATATACAACAAGGCTCATTTTCATGCAAAAGGGGATTATCAATTCCATCAATGTGGGAAATTTTTAGAGTTATTACCTCAGGGTTCATCAATTCTAAAGGCATATCCACATTTCATATTTAGAAAGGGAATAAATTTCACAAAAACCACTTTGTCCATCATTTAATAATATTTATCGAAATTTTCCCACAAATTGAGTCATCCATATTAATACCCTTATAAATATACTAATAAATATATATACATAAATACTTAGGGATTTAACTAATGTTTTCTCATTTTATTTGTAAATGTTTAACAAAAAAATAATCTGATGCTAATAGGAGCCATTGAGTATTTTCAAATACAGACAATAGATCTTTTTTGGTAAATATTCTATATATTCGACAAAAATGTCATGAGGACTATAATGGATTAATATTTCAATATACTAGAATCAAAATCACCAATTTTGGTGAAAGATTTAAATATTTACCATAATTTTATTCTCACATATAACTCCTCTTAGGAATTACCTGACTAAAACATTCATCAAAACATTGGGAAGGAAGCATGTGAAATTATGAGCTTAGATGATATATTTGGGTAATCATAAAATATATAAATAATATGTTATATGAAACAATAATCCAATAATAATGGTAATTTATCATGAACTCAACTTAAAAAATTCATACCCAACCCATCATGGATTATAAACATGTGTCATGGCATAATTATGTATCATTTATGAAAGCATAGACCACAAGTGTGATAAATAATCATAAATAAATAATAAACCCTATGATTATTCGATAATAGTATGGAAAAATAATAAATAACAAAAACCAAATCCTATATAAATGTTATATACAATGTCCCCCAATCCAGTGAACAATGACTCGTCAAATATTTCCAATTTCATATCTGGACACTCTTGTTACCAACAATGTATTCAGACAAATAAATTTCCTATATATGATCCAGGAACACCAATATCCCATAGTCGATCAACATGAACATATTTTTGATTGTGTATCAATACGATGAATGTTTTCCTATTTTTTCATGAGGTATAATTCATTTCCAAATGCATTGGAAGGTGATTTAGGTCCCACCTCTCACAATTTGAAAAACATAAATATGTGTGCCACAAGGTCATTAAATATTACTCATATCAAAATACATGAAATGAAATGGTATTCGTAAATATTTCATCATATAATTTCTAAGGAGAATTTATTGGTTTAATATTCAGTTGATTTTTTCATCATTGAATGAAATTTTGAGAAAGTAGTTGTGTTCATCAGAACTGTTTCACGGTATAACCCATTTAACATTAATGGGTTCCATAAATATCATTAGATCATAAAACTAGACCCTTGAAAAATAATAACAATGGTATTATTTGTTAATATACCCAATAAGTCATATGTTACATCAAATTATTTCATCATATTTGGATAATGGTTATGAAATATAACTAAGTAGAAATGTTCTCGGAGAAGAAAAAATTTCATTGTAAATCAATTTTTCAATAAGATAATCATAAATTATTATGGAAATAATTTTTTAAAAATATAATTGGAATAGTATAAATTAATATTTCCATAATATTTTGATCATGATGGAAGAATAATATTATCATATTGTACACGTAAAAAAGAAGTATAATATCATTTATTTTAATGTGAAAAGGCATTATTTAGAAAATGAAATGAAGACTCCATTAAAAAAACTATATATTAATACAAGGGTAAAAGTTTATTTAATAAATAATTTTGATAATGTGAAAAAAAAATTATATTTTTAGAAATCATTATTTTGGAAGGAAAGCTTTTTTTAATAGATGTGATAAATAAAGTAATATTTTCCTAAAAATATTTTCTCACATATATTTGTTACCAAAGTGTGGGAAAATGCTAAAATTAGATTGACATTTCATAAATAAGAATGGGATAAAAAATTCAATGTTTAATTCATTTTTGGATCATAATATTTTTTTATTGAACACATAAAAATAATCAATCATGAAAAATGAAGAGATTGTAACATTAAATATTTAAAACACTGGAAGAATTAAAACGAAATCACCAGGAGAGAAAAAAAATACATGAAACTAAAAATATCATCAATTTTAATAGATTATTGATATTACGTATCAATGGGTCTGTATATACACATTGTAAAGAAGGATCTAGGCACAACATTTCAAAAATCTAATGAAGAAAACTTGAGACAAAATTCCACAACCACATCAATAATATTATGAATCATACTCTCTAGTAAAAAATAAAATGTAAAGAAACATTAAAAATCATGAAAATAATAGTTATCCTAATATAACAAGTCAAATTGAGACTTCATATAACAAAAAATAATCGAGGGGTGAATTCCATATGTCTCCCTGAAATAAAAGAGATACTAGTAACCAATTACATTATGATTATAATTCCATAATATTCATTAAAAATTAATTAAAAATAAATATATTTATATTATTAAAATTCAAAACACCAATAAATTTGTATATAATACCATATATGGTATAGTTATAACCTTTTATTAAATTTTATACATCAATTCCAGGTTAAAGTCACGTTTTTGGTAGTAATATCATTGTGTTTTGTAAATGAATAAATTTTGGATTTTCGTTACTCTTTAATTGATCATTGTTATATATTATACATAATGATAAGAAATATATAAATATCATATATTTTCAATATATATTTTTATATAGATATCTAAAGTAGTTAGAGAAATAAAATGATTGAAGATGTTCTGGGAGATGGTAGGTTGTACACACGTATGAACATTGTTTCTATTTTCATGAAATCAATATATATAGAATGGTAAATAATTTATTAACATTATATAATCATTTTTCTGTTATATAAATTACTTATTTTTATTAAAACCATTTTTATTACCTCCAATGTAAAGGGTGAATGAATCTAATCGTATTATGAGGCGATAGTCATCAATAAACACATGTTACATTATCATATTCAAAAAAATAGAAAGCATGAAAGTATATTTTATTGAATAATAAATAAAAAAATTAATATATAATTAATATCATATATAAACCAAATATCATTCCTTGATTACTTTTCGGAGAGGTGTTAATGGAAAAAATTAATTGTGTTTGTTCATGATATAGTAGTCCAACATAAACATGAACGATGATTTCATACACTATTTGGTTAATGTAGAGGTCATCTTTGGACATTACCATAATATAAAACCATTTAATTATATTCATTTTTCATAGGATATTATATCATCATTTATTATTAGGATTTGATAGAGGTGTATGAAGAAATAAAATAAAAAAACTCACTAAAAAATGTTACATCTTTTTTTGTAACGACTATAGGATTCCACAATATACCTACTATGATGGATTTATGACCAATATAGAGATTTTATAAAGAAATGGGATATTTTTTATGTAATTATTATAGTATTTTGTGAAAAAATATAATGTGTGGTTTGACCATGTGCATTGAGTGTGTTCCGTTTTATAATTGAGGAATGTCATATTTGTAATTACCCATTATATTATATAATGGGTGGCCACTATCACATTATGTTGATAAAAAATTTATATATAATAGTTTTTATGGACTATATGGTTGATAAAAGACTCCACTGTATTGAAAAAACATGTTTTAGACATGTTATTTCTGATCATATATGTTTACTCCCTTTTTCAACATTTCATTCTCCATGGTAATTAGTATATTATAAAATGTAATTAAATATTTTTCATAAAATTAATTAATATTATTTAAATGACTGGGTTAAAATGATTATAAATATAAATCGGAATTTATAAAATTAAAATCCTATGTGTTTATGAATTTTTTTTATCAAAATACGATGTAATGTGGAAAAATACTCTTATTAACCTTAACCACAATACTTATTTATTGTTGTCTTAAAAAATTATTGTGAAGAGAAATTAAGATGACAAAATTAAAAAATATTAATACTACTAATTTAAAAGATAGGATAAAAATTTTAAAGTTAAATTCAAAAAAATTAACAATTTTATTTAAATGTAAACCAATAAACATTACGAAAAAAGTAGTTTTACAAAAAGAAAAATCATCCAACATTTCAAAATTTATTAGATTAAAAATAAATATGAAATTTATTTTAAAGACATAAATTACAATTATATATATATATATATATTAACTAATTTATCTTTAAATACCATCTAAAAATAATTTTTAGGATTTTAATTTCATTATGAGAAATGAAAATACAGAATAAAAACATTTATTTTTCACCATTCATCCAAATAAAATTATATTTAGAATAACAAAAAATAAAATGTAGGAAAATTTTTACATGTTTATTTGAATTATTTTTATTTTATCAAATTAGTTTTCAAATATTTATAAAAAATTAATCATAAAATTAGAGCGCTAAAGGAGAGAAAAATGATTTTCTAAAAAAATACAATTTGAAGCATAAAAATGTATTTATTTTAATCGTTGTTTTAGAAACCACATAAGATCATGGTTATAAATTATATTCAATATATAATATATATAAATTTTGATCATATAATTCCCAATAAAATTGTAGACTATAATTATGTAAAGCACACGAGTAAGAATATAAATTGTTTTAAAAAAAATTATTTCATTTTATTTTCAAAAGGTTTTTTATTTTTATTTCTATTTTATTTTCAAAAAATATATCTTTATATGTACATAGTAAGACATATTTCCATATTTATTTAATCTTATTAATACCCACTATTACATAACATAGGTGATAAATGTCAAATTAAATAATTGTATTTTAATAATGTGACATGTTTTTTGGAAACATTACGTTGGACATAATTTAATCGAAATTCAATGATTACATGAATTAAACGCTAAAATAGTTATTGTATATAATGAAAAACATTAAAGAGGTTAAATCTACATCACTATACTATTTCTAAATAACATGACGTATTACATGAACCCTATATTACTAAATGAATTTCTCTCCATAGGGTAAAAGTAGGCTTGTATTGGAGTCAACATGGACTTACATGTTAGTAGATATGAACATTTGAATTTATAAATTTTTTTGGATTTTATCTGAATTAGGTTTTAATTTCACAAAACCAACTAATTAATTATATTTTTTTCCTCACTATAATAATTTTCATATAATTTTCACTTATATGAAACTCATTCAGCAATCTACACACCCATCAAAATTTCACTAGTCTTGGAACCTAAGTCATGTGCACAAGTCTCCCTACTCTATTAACAGAACACCTTGCATCCAATTTTTGTGCATATAATAATATATAAAATATTGTTGTTTTCATCCCCATTCTGTGTCCTTGAAAACATAATAACAAATAAATCGTGATCAAAATCCATGGTAGAGATTGTATATTATGGGTCTAGGTTCCCAAGTAATCCACATATGCCCAATTTTAGGAGAAAACACATATTTTCCAAGGTACATTTTTATTAATTTCAAACCTTGTCCTCTCAAAACCTATACCAAAAAACACTACATTTGAGACCCCACAATAGTGAAAGAAAATTATAAAATCCAAAAATATTGTTCTGCAAAACATCATACAAGGGTGAGCCACAACCTTGGACTTATATAAGATAAATACTTCACCTATAAGCCTAACTAAGGTATAAAATGGACCCCTGTATTTATTCTAGTCAATCATTTCTCAACCCACCACTAAGGGAAAATGATCTAATATTCCGTCACAACCCACATCTATAGAAACCATTCTCTGATATCTCTTATTTTTCAAGCCACACATCCCATGTATATCCCGAGGTAACCCTTACATGTATAAACCCATTTTTTTGGACACAAACTTTGGATCCCAGAAATAGGAAAACTCGTATGCACATGTCATGCATATTGGTTCCCCCACTATGGAAAAAACATTTTCCTGGTTCTCAAACCTAGAAACCCCTAATAAGGATATATTTTTAATTGATTATAGTTATCACATATACCAATTTTTTTATCCTATATTAGGGAACAACTTCCTCCTATTTTTATCAATAGAGAACCAATTTATAATGGCCTTTTTCATTGTAACTAATTTTTTATAGTCCACATTCTTGTGAATGAGTCCATATTACATATTCTTTGAGGTTAGATACTCCTCATGGAGTTTATATATATCCTATGACAAGGTGATCTTCACGGATTCCAAATTATTCAATTCTCCATAAATAATAATTGACAAACATGATAATCTATATTACGATAGATAATAACATTATTTTTTATAATATATTACTAGTACAATTTAATTAAAGACTTCAATATAATTAGGAAAATAGATTAAATAATATTGAATTTTTTATGAACATATAAAATTTTTTATCACTAAATAAAAAAATTATTAACTGATTACATGTATTCATCATGCCTTAAAAAATTTTCTTAATATTTACACTTATAGACACATATTTCAAACTTCATTTATGAACAAATTTGGGAAAAGGAAACATAAGATTCGATTGAGATCAGAATCTCAGTAATGGTAAAATTCATTAATAACAAAAAAATTATAATTGATCATAGGATAATCATCTGGGTGTAATAAAGATGAAAAAGAAATTTATACTCAAAATTAATTGAGAAAAAATTATAATATAGCATTAGAGTACATCATCAGAAAAAATTCACTTCAAAATTATAACATGAAATATTTGACTCATCTATTATCATAGGAAAAATAAAATTTTGGTTTAGGTATCAAAAAATATTTCACATTGTTTATTGGGATTCAATAAATGAGTTTCTTTTCTGGACCATGTTTCTCTCACCAATTTCTTAGAGAGGATAAGGCATCCCAACAGATTTAATAATTTTAATCAGAAAGTTTATATCATTTCACTATTATCTCATTATACGTTATTATTAACTGATTTCATTGGAAACATATGTGGGACCCACCCATCAATTAATCAATAACTATACACATGTATGTATCAATACCACTTAAAAATATCAAATACCCAAAACCAAAGAATAATTATGTGATTTATAAAAAAACATAGTTGAAAATAAGTCCATTTTGATTTAAAAAGTGACCCATGGGTTTAAAATGGGGGTTTTCAACAAATAATTAGTAACACATGAAATTATAATGGGTTTAATATCCTTCTCAAAATTATTCACATGAGGATATCATTAAAAATTATATGAATAACCACTACATGATAAAATATTGAAAATATATTTTTTTCCAATGTTATTCAAAATATATATGTAGATACCATTCAATAAATAAAATAAAGAATATTTTTTTCACATTGTACTGAATAAAGGTATTTGTATTATATTATTATTTCACAAATAAATTGATAATATATTTCTATGTGGTTAAACATTAATCAATGGAATATAAAACATATTATTTAAATATTGAATTTATTGAATGAAAGGTCATGCCTTTTCACGATGGATGCTTATTATAGTTAAAGGTAGTTATTAATATTAAATTTAATTAAAATTAACATTACAAAAGTGATAGAGAAATATAATTTGGATTGTTGAAAAAGTACATATAACTTTTTTACAATAGGGAAATTATATTGATGTTAACAAAGTTTCAATTTTTTTAAAAACAATTCTTGAATGATATCACACAAGTTTGTATCATGAATCGAATATACTAACACAAAAATTTCAATCCACAAAGTTATAAATATATATTCATTATATATGATAACATATAAAATAATTTTCATTAGTGTAAATCTTTTTGAATATGTAAATGAATAAGGATATGAAAACATTATATAGTAAAACATTTTTCCAATATAGTATTTTGTAATACCATGTAAAAAATTAATACATTTAGATAACCCAATAGTGTATGAAAAAGAATCATGACAGAAAATTATAACATAATGAAAATAAAGTTGATCTAACAATATCCCTTAATGAAAACATAATCCTTGAATCATGAGATATTTTAATTTAGGGTATGAAGTAAAATTGAAAACATTTGTTTAGTAAAACGTTATACAATAAAATGGATGAACTTCTCCAAATTATATGATTTACGTGTAAGAGAATGATCATAAATTAATGAATAGAAATTGATATAAAAAATTCATTTAAATGTTGTAACAAATGAAATAATAAATAATTTTATTAAAAATATTTTCATTTATAAAACTATATCCAAAAAATAAGATTGAAATTATGAATATAAATTTTATGGAAAATTGAATAAATATATTAACATAAAATAGTGTAAGGGTGTAGATCTTATCATATTTATATTCATCACATTTTTGAATATCATTTATCATTTAATTAATTGAATTTTTTTGATAGAATTATTTTTATAAAACACCAACTCTAAATGAACAATTGTTTAGTAACCCTTTATAAGATGTTCATTAAATAAGATGATATGAATATTAATGAATTAAATATGTAAATATATTATATCTCATTTACATATTAAAAATCAAATTATTAATTCAAAATAAATATTTTTTCAATATTCATTAAATTCATTTTCATGTTAAAAATTAGGATTTCATCATATATTTTTGGTATTTTATTTTGAGAATTTATGTTGAATTTTTCCATTATTTGAATTATAATTTTATAAAATGAATATCATTTTATTTAATCATCAGGTAAATACTCACGATTGTGTGACCGTTGTAATTTTATTCAAATACTCCACACATAATGCCTAACATATAGTGGAACCCATGAAATATCGTTCAACAATCCCTCTTTTTCTCTCGAACTTGCTCTAGAAATTCATTAGACTCATGGTAGTGGCCGGATAATGTCTTATAGGCCGCATGGTATGTCTCCATTAAGCACATGACAATCCAACCTAAATAAAAATTTAAAATGAAGTGTAATACAATAAAAACTATGAAAAATTGTTACAGATGAAAATATTATGTGATTCATCATTGATGGGAAGGGTAATAATAATTAAAATCATCCAAAAAAACTCATAACAACCCTAATACGTTGTTAAACAAAACTAATGGAAATAAATGCGGGTTGGAAGAAGCCTCTCATGGTCCCTAAAAATCACGTGACACACCTCGATCTATTCGTAAGATACCGCAAGCTACATTCTGTATGACATCATCATCATGTAAAATTCCCCAGGTTTGTAAATGAGATGTTGATCCCCACAATTTGGATCGATATGGAAAAAATATTTTTTTTTCATGTGAAATACTAACTCACCCCCATATTAAAAGACATCAATATTTGTTACAAATAGAATCCCCAAAAAATTAGGAAAATTCCCTCAATGTCATTAAACATTCACTATATATTCTCTACCATTTGACTAATACATCAACAAGAATAAAAAGGGATGAAGAGAAAGCTCTCATGGTAAAAAAACATTCGGGACATGCTATAGAAGTTCACATCATTTTCTTTTGAGACACATGGACAAGCCATATTGATTTTTCCAACACCCCCAAACATCCCATTGTTGCCTCATAAAATCTCACATGCAAGGCATCATGCATCAAATAGATACCATTACATAGGAACATTTATCTCATGAAGTAACCCTGACTTGTCAATATAAAAAATTTATATACTTAATCACAACTACAGGAACAAACAAGTCCCTAATAATTGTAAATAATCAATCAATGGATGAATAGAGTACGGGGGACACAGTCTGTGAAAATTTGGCAACTCACTCAGGGATATCGAATGCAATGTCCCGTGAAGACAATTGATACTAGTCCTTTTCATATACTATAGGATGATATCATTATAGTTACACCACACATACCTAATAACAACTACTATAGGATCACTATAAATTCCCCACAACATCATGAAAATTTCACCTCTATACTCTCTAATGATGGGTTGGATTTTTCATATTCAATTGCATCATGACAAAAAATTATCATATTAGATTTCTTGGAGGAGATTATATCCCAACTGAATTTTCATTCATTAGGTAATATATAGTCGAAATTTCCGAGTGATGATGCATTATTCATAACGAAAATCATGTGATGATTCATTAATCACATGAAGGACTTGAGACATTATGTGTGAGGAACATACCACACATTATCTCAATCAAGCAACACACGAAAATAAAATGGTACTGAATAAATCCATGTATTTTTGAAAAACGTATAGAACAAGGAATAAATGTGTAAGACATAATGGAAAAACATTTTAGATAACCCTCATGAACATTTCTTTAACCATCCAAGAGTTGTGATTTTACCAGGACATTTCATCTAATCATGAAATGCTTCATCAACATTCTATTTGGGTCATAAAAACTATTCTAGGACATGTACATAATGTCATTTGGTTACCATGTGAACTAATATTTCGTATTTTGATCACATAGCTAGGATATTTTCCCACGAATCACAATGTGGTAGAGATACATATCCCAATTGATATAATACTGCCAACCCATGTTCGCCAAGTGTAACAGTAGCATCTGTTCATGTCAACTAATCCCTTTGGAAACCATATAGTCAATTCAAATAAGACTCATGACACCATCTAGAGATGTTGGGTAGGTATCATGATTCCCTAAACATATTTTATCTAAGACACATGAAACCACTTGATACAAGTCACATTGAATCTCGTGGCACCATCAAAATGTGCCAAGCCATATCTTGTGAAAGCCGCCAAGGAAGGTATACTTGATCATACGACACCTAATATATTGGTTAGCTAGATTATCCAAAAATCTCATCATAAGTCAACATGATGATGATACACCCTCTAGAAATTTTATTTTGGTCACGTGATGGATTCCAGGATATACCACCTAGATCATGTGATGTACATTTGACATTTCAACTTGGATCATGCAACAACCTTCTGATATTCTACTTGGGTTTTGAAAATTCCTTTATAATGTATGAATGTATCACATTGTTTCTTTATGTTATTGAAGAATGATACTCTCCAATATATCATGATATTTATCCCATCGGTGCAAGTTAGGAAGGCAAGAAAGACTAGTGAAGCCTTGTAGTGTATGCCTTGACTAGTGATGTAACATTATATATACCAAAAGACTATGGAAATGTCAGAGTGTATTATCTAAATAAGGGATCACTAAATACTCTAATTCCTTCCATATTTTTGATTTGATGGCCACTTATTCATGTTCTATGTTCAATAGTGATCATACTCGGTGATCCTTTTAAATATGACACATTTCAACATGAAATGATAGTGATCACTTCCCACCCCTTATTACTCACATTGGGATGGGATCACAAACACTTATGACGTTTAATTGGTTATATGATCTACACCATAACCATCCAAAATTACTATGGAATCATAGAGTGTAAGACATGGACAAAAGATATATGGAGGATATAGTTCCTTCAATATTTAGGTTACACATACCACCCATTCTTGGTTTGAGATATAACGGACTATCTTAATATTTAAGTCCCTCAGTATCCCAGAAATGATATTGATAATCTTTTTCCATTTATCCAAAAACCAAGCATCCATTATGTGATTATAGGGAGTTTAAATAATCATATCATTCAAATCATTAGTCTCCACCAACCAGGGGAATAAATGTAACTAAATCACTAAAAGTTCCATGACACATTAAAATCATTCAAAGGGAATCTACAATTAGATCAATACCAAGGGCATAGTTGAACTATGAGAACACTAATTCATACAATAACCCGGATATATAAGATTCCTTCTTCAATCCTCATATCAAATAAACATTCATTTCTATGTTATAAATATGTCAATTTCATTTCAACCACCATGACCCAATCACAAACATGGTCATATTACTATATCTCATTCATTAGTGGATAGAGAAATAAATTGATATGTAGTGACTCTTATACCTTCTTTAACGAGGATAAATATGATTTATCCTTAATGTTTTTCATCCATAATAAATCATATAAGGGCAGTCCCTTCATATTACTATGATTTTCGGATAAACGAAATGATCATTTCAATTCCCTAAATTTTAACATGGATCATAGCTCACATATGCTTTATAAATTTCAAAATTAATGTCATATACACCACAAGTATCTAAAATTATTGGGTTATACCTATAATATAATCCCCATACAATTAAACTATGAAAATTATGATTCCAAATATATGTTTTATATAGATGATGTCCCTACCTAACCAAGGAATTAATACATGTTATCCCAGATCATCCATATATGTCCTTTCCATATGATGATAAACATCTCAGGGCTAAATAACTACGTGGGTATTGATTCCTTTTATAACCTTCATATATAGGATTCCACAAAATTGATCATTCCCCTCATCAGAATATTAATTGCCTCCAGGCATGGGTGTACATACCGAAGAACATTGTTATATAGCTTCATCAAATTAGTATAATCCAATTAAAAGATAATGATAGATAACCACATATACATAATAAAGTATTGTCCAATGATACACCAGTCATTTTCACATAGAAAATAATTATCCAATGATCAATTTTTTAGGGTAACTGGATCCACATTAGAATTATGAACAGATTTGTGTACATATAATATGTCTATAAGAGAGTCATAAAGTAGGAAATAAATCACCCTAATAGGTTTCGATTATCCATACCTATAATCCTCTCGAGCAATGAGAGTTCTGAGGATTCACTACGCCAGAAAATCATGATTACAACCGTCATTTGTAAATAATGTATATACACAGTTATAAAATGGGGAACCATATAGAATTTCTAGAATGATCAAAAATTGTAATCTACTATTCATGATAATACAAAACACCAATCCCCCATAATAAATCCATTGAAAAGATCTCAAATATTCCATGAAAACCCAAATGAAACAAAAATACTAATTCTGACGTGAATATTTAAAACAAAAAAAATTATTGGTTATAATCCACAAATCAATTTTGTTTCCACCATATATATAAATAAAAATAACATCCCCAATGTTAATCTCCCAAACAAAATTATAATCATGCATCCGAATAACTATATCTTCATGCACTATTTATAAAAATAGTAATACTATAATGATCTTATATATAATACTCTATAATAGGGGTTTCAATATATCCCTATAAAAATTGATTGGTCCACGAGAGTAGAGTGGATGGATTAGGAATATTTGGATAATTGTGAAAATAAATAAAATAGGTTCGCACATATTTTTCCATGTGCAATGCATTAATATTTATCCTCATTACTTATTTTCTTCATGACTACATATACTAAAAACATCCAGACTCAAAAAAACATCATCATCATCCACTATTTTATATGGTAAATCATACATTACTGTATCCCCAAAATGATGCAATGTGATCTCACCATCTCAAAAACTCTAACAAAAAGTGGAAAATATAATGGCATGGGAGTACCAGCATTGAGGTATGAATCTATCCTTCAATTATTCATATGATGATATCTAAGAATGACAACCATATAGTCTGCAACACCCATGAAATGAGATGACTATACCAGTATCCCATACTGCTAATACCGACCACATTAAGATATTATATCTGGTTGGTACATCTAGCACTTCCACTATCTAATGATTTTCGATAAAGAATCTTAATTCAAATACCTATTTGTTCTTGTTCACCAATGATTGGACCAGTCAACATTCATCACTAACACAATCCCACTAGTATTGACCAGTCACCTACTGAGGGTACTACCCGACACACAACTTCCACTAACATTGATTCACATGATGTAAAAAAAATATTCATTGTGGGAGAAAGACATAAGATATCTAATATAGGGATCATATCCCCACTCTTTCTGTTGATTATTCTGAATATATTCCAGAAATAAATAGAAAGTATACAGAAATTCTTATCGACTCAGAACAAGTATATCGTCAAATTCATCAATCAGAAATGGGAGAGTCACATATCTCATCCTCCATTCAAGAATTCCTTATACATATTCATAAGGAAAAATGGATAAAAAATATAAATTATCACTACTTCAATTGAATAGATAATCTAGTGTACAACGGTGACGTGAAATGTGTCGGCATATATCACACCACAGACATGTATAATATGCCAATTTTTTTAGAAAAATAAATACCAATATTCTGGTATATTTTTCAACTATTGTAGATAATGGGATAGACACATACATGTATCAGTAAACCCATGAAATTTCAATACACTAACAATCATAAAAAATTGGTTGTAATAGAGAAAGTGCACACTCTATCTCCATTCCAAGATATTTTTTTATCATATAATATGACATGAAGAGTAATCAAAATTAGATCATACCCCCATTCCAGTAGGGGATCACCATTTGAAAGGATAATATGACTTGGTACAAGTTCACATTAAAGTCAACTAGGTTCAACAACATACTCCAAATGCCTATGATTGGAAATATATCCCAATTTTGAATGTGGCTTGCCACGTGATAATGAAATAATCCCCAAGATATGATCATATTATTATCACATAATCATCATTTCATATTCAAGATAATCATAGAAGAAATTCTAATATTCCACCATATATAGATGAAAAACGATTCCAATATCATTCCAAAAAATATAATAAAGTGGATCATATTCCTTCGATAATTCCAATGGACTGCTGAAATATTCCTGAGGGGAATGAATATACAGGACAAGAAAATATTCTTATTTGAAATGGGGAAAAATTGAGTGTGGAACATATATTAGAGTAAGATCATAGTCTATCCATGAAATACTATTGGCAGGACCTAAAGGCTCGGGATTAGGTTCATACTCCCATCATGATTTGTTCTCACCAGGTAAGAATGGTACATGATTCAATACAAGCCTCTATTGTTATCAACAATATGACAACGTAGTGGAATATTCTGATAGAATATCAATATTTAGAACATATTCAGGCAACCACATATGGTTACATTCATGTTCCAACATTCTGTATAATATAAGCTTTTATCCTTGTACAACACCTAAAGGGAGGTAATCATATTCATACAATTACCCATAACATGTACCATATTCTTAATATGTTCAATTTGAGAGTCCATGAAGTTTATTAGGACACATTATCATCAAAAAAAGGTTCCACCAAATATTTTATCGAATCATATGTATAATATGTTCATTACAATGACAGTTCTCCATGTTCTAGTGTGGATATCGATCACATTGATTCTACTCCTAATATTCATCGTGGTCAAACTCCCCATGATGATATGCCACATAAACATGATAATCCCTTCCTTCACAGATAAATATATATTGATAGGTGTTTAGAAATCCGAATACATCATATAGAGTGGTTATTAAATCATCAAACTCAAATTAACATGTATTTCCATCAACTTCTAGTAGCACTCAACTATCATAAGCCGGAAAGCATCACAACCATATTCTAATTTCTTGAACAAATGGGGGCATTTTAGTTTGATGAAACGAAGGTTGACAATGATATATGGATATATTTATCTAGAAAAAACCTCCCAAACAAGGTCATCCCCATCTATACATATGTCTATGATATCCCATGTGAGATATAAAAGGAGTGCATGCCTTATCTATACTAATATATGTTGACTACTAATCAGTGACAATAGGCCCGTCATCACCCTTTTGATATGAAATGAGTGTCACCATTGTAAAATAATGATAAATATACTATTAACTAGACCTATAGAGTATCTCTATGGACATGGATCCAAAATAGGAAATGCACAACACAAATCTATAACATTGTTTCCACTATCTCATTTTGACTCTTTAGAAGTTGATCCTCAAATGCATTGTTATGTAACTATATTCAATAATGGGGATGGTATGGAGCATTACCCAAATCCACACCACTAGAAGAAATTTAAACCATAGTTTTGGTGTTCTTTAATGTTTTCTCCTTTAGGAAATTCATGGTAGTTGGTTACATTAAAGAACATTGTTCAATACAAAAAAAAATCTGCATCATCAACGATGTCCAAAAATCATGAACAGAGGGAGTGGATATGAAACATGACATCAAATTGGTACCCTTGGAGCAATGTGACATCCTTTTGGACACATAGAATGTGTTTGTCATCCTATAGAAATATCCAAAAAATAATGGTTCTCATCATGGAGTTTCTCCAAACCCAACTGTTAGGTGAGAATAGTTATTTTTTTCATATAATTTGTAGCACCGGCTTCCACAGTACCCATCCATTATATGGACCAACCCCATAGATTAAGATAATATTTACCATAGATGTAACATATAGAATCATTACATCGCAGGATGATACGGGACACGTCATCAGTAGATTTGGATAATCCCTAAACCATAAGGCTAGTGGAATTTATATACCAATCACCATCACCTGAATAATCATACATTGAGAGGATACTAGAAGAATTAGCGGTGATTCCATAGAAAGAATTCGACTTCAACAGGATGGTAGTTAAACTATGATTGTCCAAAAAATACCCCCTTCAATCGCGGAATAACCCTCTATTGTTCGGGGACTATATGAGGACCGAAATCAAAAACTCCCTTAATGTCACTATTCATAGTTTTAGAAGAGCGGTTCGTACAAAAAAGATATTTTAAACCCACCCAGGTTACTAAATGAATCTTCCCAACATGGATATGCGATTAAATAACAACCCTAATGATGGAAGTACATAATCATTATGTTGAATGGAATGTAATGGCAGAGCAACCATTTCTTTATATGCCTATGTGAATATTGTCACTATCAACAAGGTGTAAATTATAAATCAAAAAATAAATGCAATGTGACAAGACACAAAAAGTGTACCCCAAGAGTAGTGTGATTTCATTGAATGAAATGGATTATTGTGAACATGAAACCAAATAAGGATTCAAAATTCACCCCCAATGAATAACAAGTTTACACCGCTTCAATGATTTGCATCCAAAGAAAAAGGGAATGATGTGGAAACATCCATATCAAATACAAGTACAGTTGAGATTTCTTCAACGAAGGATCAAATGTTTTGATATGAGAGTTAAATAAAGACTATATGAAAACTAAATAAGGATCTACATAGGGTAAATATTCTAATTGGGTATCATATTTAAGCTGAGATGAATATTATCCCTCTCATAGAGGATCCTCCTGAAAGGGTGGTATCTGAGCATCAAATTGTGCTTGGATCTATAGTGTTAGTCTTCATAAATGAGGACATGGAAAATTATAATAAAAAACCTTCATTTAAGTGACTTATAATCCCTCATTAGTCCAATCATTAAATCATTGGAGGAGTCGATAATCAGTTGTTTATGATGGAAATATGACTTTATTGGCCCCCGCCTACACTATTCAGATGGGGTTCAGCTCAGAAAATAATATCACTAGAGTTTCTTAACATAATTGAGTCCCTAGGTATAAGAATGGAATACGTGGAAGGGACACTCAATGGTATTCATCTTGAGAGGAAGCCTAATCCTGAATAATTGGATGGTACTCCACCTCATTCCACCTTCGAAAATCCTACATTGTCAACAATTGATGGTGTAGGAAGACATGAGTATCATCTCACAAATTTCATATCCCGATAAGGGTGGATGATGGGATCTCAGGATTAATAGGAGACAAGAAACTGAAATGCTACATACATACTATGATTGTTCTTTCCTTATTTTGGTACAATATAATTCCAGTAGGATCCATTGCAGTATGATTTGTAAATTTTTGTCAGTTACATTATTTGTTCAACTCCACAATAAGGAAGAAAAAATTTTAGACATAATAAACAATAGAAAATGTGATAATGAGAGGATGTATGATTTAATTCCAAAGGGTAAAGGTTGAATGTTTTCAATTAGAATCCCTCACATACAATGAGAATCTATTGGAACTCTATGCTAATAACTTGATGGATGCGTTATAGAAACCTTCTCACCTAATGTTGTGTCCTGATGGGTACATTGATTCTTATGAAATTGAACAATGTTTTGATGATTCCATTTACTATACATGATACAAGTCTCCACTCATGCCTA
The DNA here is from genome assembly GCA_963277665.1 of Viscum album. NCBI lineage: Eukaryota > Viridiplantae > Streptophyta > Magnoliopsida > Santalales > Viscaceae > Viscum > Viscum album. Next base: position 1,354,608,778 of record OY728142.1, on the reverse strand, counting down.
CATAATAAGGGGAGAAGGTAAAGAAGAGAGAAATCCATGGTTTTCACTCTCAAGATTACAGTAGTGTCCATCCATGAACCTAGTTAGGCACCAAACCACCCATAACATTTTATCTAGTGGTGACAACAACAAAACCCTCCCTTTTCCAAATGAATTGAGATTCCAGGGCACCTAATATTTGAGGAATTAAGGAAAATAGTATAATCCTTCAATAATGAAAAACCCTAGATTATTTCATATAATCCATGTATAAGAACCTTCTTAAACATCCCAAACATATATAGCCTAATGAGTTCCACTCACAAACTGTACCAACTATTACACTATCCATAGGAGGCTACATCATTGAATACCCAACTACTTCATCATAAAATATGACCTTCAAGGCATGGCCAATTACAAACTAATTGTGTTATAAAACTATCCAAACTAGGAGTAAATCATAAAAATTGACTAAATAGAAGAATATGGGGATTGGAAAAGATATAGGTCCATGCATGATAAAAAATTCAACAACTGGATGACTCAAAATATAGTTGATTGTTCTCACACCACCTAGAATGCATAGTTTCATATTACCTAAATAAAAAAATATATTAATAAGGTAACATCAGAAGTTCATCCCAAAGGAGGGAGTGAACAATTGAATCAAGAGGATGTAGAAGATTAAGAATCACATTATACTCCTAGAAACCTATAATCCTTTGATATTTATTCCTTTCAACAACTATTACATGAGAACCACCCCACTGAAAAAAGAATCCACAATAGAAAAAACAGATATTATTTAGTTATCCAACATGGTATACTTGGATTACCCTATCATAAATAATGTGAATTCCTCCCAATATGTTTATAAAGCACATAACCATGAAACGGGAGGTCGTATATTACAATACCAAGGGTACATGGGACGTCACATATGTGGCCAGACCAAATATATTGTTCAAATTTACATGCGGGATTTGTATAAACCTGATACCTAGAGGAAATGACTCCAGTGTTCCCAAAAGTGATAGGGATGTGTCCCATAACCCTTCAGTGGTCATTCAACCCAATTTTCTTGCATGTTCTCGTATTAAGGGTTTGTTAATCCGATAAACCAACCAAAAGTCTATGGTTAGCAAGGCCCACACATTTTGTAGTTGATCTCCTCTCAAAAAATGAATAGACAACATGCCCAACCACCTATGATACAAAATTATATTACTAGATGCCAAAGGTAACATATTATTAGGAAACACTAACGTTATGCACAAAATTGGGATGTTCCTTTACATCTAGATTATTTCCCAACCATGATTTCAATACTCTATGTCTCCATCATTGAAAATAGAATAAGGAGAGACATGTATAATTCATATAGAACCAAAATATTTCATAATAGAAGTTGGTGCATATGAATCCTATTGAGTTGATATGATTCTCCTTAAAATTTTATCTATCCATAACATTCGCTGAGAAAGATCAAGAAGAGGCAATCAAATGGAAAACCAAGACTCTATATGTTTTGGGCAGACAAATTTTTTTTAATTTATCAATGGATATTATTTATAATGTATATGTGATGAATATCATCCCATTTCTAACCATATGATAATTTTGGATATGGTGACAGGGACTTATCTCCCATAAATATTACCATTAAAATGTATGATCATCATGAGAAATTTCTAATCGATAATATTTAAATTGAATCCCATATTGTGGAACACAGATCAAGATGATGAGTTCATGGTTTTCTTGGTAGACACCGCATATATTGTCCTAATTGGATGGTCGTGGCCCGTTACCAACATGGTTATACCATCAACATTCCATCAATTTTAGAAGTACTCCTTTTATAGAATTTTTGTAATAATATATAGTGAAAATTCCTCATTAGAGACAATTGATGACTTATATACCGAATAATATTTCTACATGTACAAAGGCAAAAAAACAATGGGGGATTATGATATACATGTTTCATCTCACAATTTATTTGGTATTTCCAATGTGAACCCCAAGAATATGCTCTATAATGACTATGGACTCCCAATAAATATGGTTAAGGTAATATATCCAATCCCATAGGTCTAATACCATTATATCTTCAGTGATAATGTTAAATTCAATCAGCTCAAAAATCACTCTATGATGACTCGTATAGAAAAGGATAAAAATGTCACTTCTAATATATTCCCTCACCCTAGTAGTGATGGAGAGTCCCCGATATTTCTAACATGATCTGAAAATGTATCCAAGTAATAATAATTGGGGGAACATGATTATGACCTCAAGAACACCCCTCACATATTTTAAGAAGTTGTATAAATTATAATAGATGAGCTCATAAATATAAATGCAGTAATTAAAGAAGAAACTAGACTAACATTGATTGGTTCCACTATGACAATTTAAGATAATTTGGATTGCATTGAATTTATAAAGAACCATATATATTTTTTTCTTGGAACTATTCAATAATACGTAGACTAAATCCTGATATGTTTACACATCATATCAGACTACCAAATGAGAAATGATGCTTCAGGATGGCATCCACGGGGATTCACCCCTATAATTCCACCAATGTATCGGTGTAATCTAACTTGATGATCAAATACTACATTGTTTGAGAAGTGAAATATCCAATATGTCTTTCCCTCATCATCCATGTCAATAAAATGAATGATTATATTCGGGTATATAATGACATTTGATACCATAGGCATAATTTCAGAAAGGAATCAATCACATTTCCAATTATAGAGCATGTGATCGATAAGATTTCTAGCATCAGAGGATTTTCTATAAAGGAAGGGTACTTAGGGTAAAACCAAATAAAAATATCCCCTAATGATGAAGAATTCACTACATTCATAAAAACATAAGGGATAATCTACTAAAAGGTCATGAAATTAGGATGAAAATCTACTTGAACTATAAATTGTCACACCATGTATCAGATTTTTAAACCATTAAATTGAAGTATATCCATGATTAATATTGATTAGTTGGTTGTTAAATATAGAAAATGATGTTATAACTTGAAAAATATATGAATAATATATAATACGTGACATCACAGTTTGAATATGAATCTTCTTAACTATTCCTTCTAGGGAAAATATGGATTGTACCTTGGATTTGTGGTATGATGCCATGAAATTGAGGTCAATCCAAAATAGACTAGTACTATTTTAAGAATTTCACTTCTAGAAATATCAAATAACTAAGGGGAATCTAAAACAGCATAACTAAAATATGGTTATTCATATCAATCCCCATTGGTAAATCTCTCCCCTTTACCATGATAATTAATAAGGGAATCAACTATCCATGGGATGATTCCATTTGAATATCCTTCTAATGGAAGATGTTGTATTTCCTATATAGAACAGTTTTAATTCCATTGGTGGAAGGGAGGCCACTCATGTTATATGTATCCACCATGGAGCACTCTCTTGGAGTCCTCCTCATCAAGGAAAATTATGTCGAAGTGATAATATACTCTATTACCTCCCCTGGATGATCCTAAGTACCATGATAAGATATTATAATATTGTGAAAAACTTATTGACACTTATATATGTGGTGAGATTGATGAGGCATTACATGAAGCACCACAATGTCCACCTGGTCTCTAATAATGATATGGCCAGGTACTTCTTTGGTCCTCCTATGTTGAATGGGTTTTTGGCCTGATGGGAAATCATTCAAAATAATTATGACATTTAGTTAATTTCATAGAAGTCATTAAAAGGGCCATTATCGGTTGATTTCAATAAAACACATCCTACCTCGCAAAATATACTATAAGACACATAAAATTCTAGATGAGGAGGTATTTTATTCCCATGACACACTTTATACATGTTATATGTACATTGATGGCACTTACCATAACACAGAATGTACCATGATGGAAAACAAAAATCTGAATTGGGTTGGTCTAGGATTGTATTTGTCTCTTCAAAATAATACTTTTTCCCTACACATTATAACTATCTAAATGATTCAAAAATAATGAGGAAGGATACCATGCCCTCGTCGCGGGATTGAAACTACACTACGACTTCACATAGCCGACATTAAAATCATAGGAGACTCGTAATTGATGATAATGAATTTCAATGGCAGATGTTATATTAAAAATAATGAATCAACACATATTTTTAGAAATTTTATGGGGATTTATGAAAGAATATCCTCTTTACCACACATATCATCATGTTCCAAAATCACAGAATTGTTCCACCAACACATTGGTTAACAAATCCACCACCCTAGACAACCATGATTAGGAAGGAGAAATAATCAGTTTTAACCATCGTGGAATTGTTTCATTCATATCCGTATGAGGTATTTAAGAAATCAATCTTGTCCAACCTACCCCAGAGTTTGATGAACCGAAAACTAGACAGACATGGATGAAAATAATTGTTGTTTATCTCCAAAATAAGATTCTCCTAAAAAATCTAGTACAAGGTAATTGATTAGGTACCTGGTAGAAAATTACATATTGCACGATGGTCTGAATGAGAAGAAAGTTCTCTACAAGTGATTCCTTGGTGGAATCATCCTCATGTTCATAGAAAAATAAGATAATCTTGTTGACATGGAATATTTCCCTGTAGGATATCCGAGTGCCACCCATTTAGGAACCAGGCCCCCACCAAAAATAGAGGATGTGATTTGATTGGAAAACCAAGATACATAATTGTGTGTAATTAACTTTGAAATTTTATGTTTTCTAGATCAATACAAACATCATCAATCAACCCCTAGATTTTCTACATACTCTTAAATTGGTCTGGCTATATTTAATTCTTTTGGCATTGTTGTTTGGGGGACAATATCCCCTAGATACATCTATGATGTTCATGTATAAAATTTATTCAATGGACTTCTTTTACAAATGGTTGAGGAAATACCCCATAAAAATGTTGATAAAAATAATATTATCAACTTCTTAATGTCTCATATAATCACTAAGTTCTAGGTCCCCCAAAAAATATTTATGTACAAATACACTAACTTCTATTCAACATGACTTAAAAGAATTTACATGGGGAATAATATAAAGTCTAATTACTTATCTCACTATTATAATGTAGAAAAAATAATAGATAGAGTACATCAGTAAGACTATAGGAAATATACTCTTGAAGATGGTGAAAATGATACATTTTATTTTTTAGGGAAATGCCTTCGTGAATTATTGTCCGAAAGTAATACAATGTGTACTGCTACATATGAAACACCATACTCATTGGTGTACAAGATTGAGAAATTATTATCAATAAGGGTATAAATTCATTCAATCTGAATATCAATTTGAGGATAGATCTTAGATTATATAAAATTCCAAAAGTAGTTGGATGAATTATAACATCTATATATAAATAGATTATGCACACTGCACAACCTAAAGGTCCATTAGTATCTGATTTCACAATCCATTAATAAAAAGTTTATACTTCACTTAGTACTCTATAGGGAGTTGCTGATAGCTATCAGAACCACAATGATAATGGGAAAGTGAAACCTAGAATCTAGATACCATGTTGGGAAGGCCTTATGTCATAGATAAGGTTTATCATCATGGAGCAAACACAATATCCAAAAAATATAGGGAGAATGTCACACAACCCCCCATTGTAATATTTTTTAACAAATAATTTTCATAGATTACATCATATGTCCATACATATAAGAGTATTCTATATCATTCATCCAATCCATATGAATTTTAACTGTACTAAGATACACCTAACAACATGATAATAAACTGCATGGTGTTCTTTCTTTCCACATGAAGTTTAAATTTATAGTTCTCTAAGAACTACATATTGATTTTGGCTTTATTTTATATTATACATAGTGCCAACCAAGCCTTTATTCTTGGTCTAAACCATATGTTTACATTCTATTCATATTGGATCATCTAATATCATTACAACATGACATTACACTATAAGGAATATATCCGAAATTTAATATTTAATACTACATGGATGAACAATACCTTGTTTTCATCACATATGGTGATCTATGTCTTTACCACATGACATAAAACTACATGACTTTATAATATCAATAATGATTCAAGTAAATTCACCCACATCCTTATAAAATTATGTTAAACTACATCGTTTTTATAGAACTAAATATGTATTGATTCTCATTTCAAATTAAATACCCAACGATAGCTCAACATTATATATTTTTCAACCGACCAAATGATACTATGTTCCTCTTTCATTCTCTTAAAACCCTTTTAATTGGAAGAGGATCCTTTTAAATTCTTTTTTTCATACATCAACCATCCCCTTTGTATGAATAAGATTCATTTTAAGGGAATCCTCACACAAAAAAGGAATAAAAGCATTCAACAAACTCATCACAGTTCATAACAAATGACTACCAAAGGAATAGTATGAGTCTTTACTTTATGGTGATAAAATTCATAATTAATGTAAATTAAAAAATATGAAATTACATAAACTTATAAAACCATATAGAAGGGACTACTACAACATATGTTTGTATTCAAACTCACATCAATCGTCTCTGTCCCTCTTCACATCAAGGATTCCATATCAATTCTATAGAACACCAAACTGCATGGTCCTTTCAAAAATATATGTGGAGTGATTCTCATTATCATGAGATATGTAGAGATTCCTAGAATTTTACACTCTTTCCTAGCCACAATATCACCATATCGCCACGCTCATTCATCTTTATCCTAATCACGTGTTTTTAAACTAAACGGTTCCCCACAAACTAGGTGTGACATTATTCCCATCCCTGTGGGATTTGTAGTGACAATAATAATTACATTAATTGTCCTAGTCATGAAAGCATTATTTCATGTTGGGGGATGCACATCCTCAACACATGAAATTAAACTATATTTATTTTAATAACTACATGTGTTTTTATTAAAATACTCTTGAGACACGTAGTGATTCCGTGATTCCAAACCCTTGGCCCAACAATGAAATTTTCATCCATCCACATTGGTTCTTGCATCATTACCACATCATAATAAACATAATAGAAATAAATCCTAACCATATGATGAAAAAATTCCTGAAAATTTACTTCTAGCATGTAATTAAAATGCATGGAAAACATTTTCACAACATTATGATTAACTATGAAGGTTGTCACCCATTTTTTCTATCCATATAGATGGATCACAAGAACCATACCTTGGTCAACTAGAGTAAGAAGTGCTTATGCGATCATTTAAATGAACCCAAATACATTTTACACAAATCATGTATTATGTAATTATGGTTGTTTTAATTTTTCCAATTCCTTTAGAAAATAAAATAGATCATTCATAATTGGCATGATATTGTTGCAGAAGGGATTGAGACCAACCAACCAGAGACAATTTGGCCAAATATAAATGGTCTTTCTAATTATTCTGTTCTTTAAATCATCAAGGATGAAATCAACACCTCAATGTGGATTAACTAATCTTTATAAGAGTCTCCAATATCATTTCTCATATTCCTATAAACAATTTTCATCGATATAAATCTTTTCATTTTATTCATAGATTTTTGTTGGAGTGCTCTTCATCCAGGGTATCCTAATTATGCTTTTGTGTAAAATCATGCATATTAAAATCTGTAATGCATGACCATAAACATAATCTAATTATGTCGATGTTTTATAACATTAATCTATAGCCTATAATGTTCTAAATCAAAATACCCTCAACTGATATCAAAACACAAACAAAACATGTCATTTTAAAAACATAAAAATGGATAAAAGAGTTATTGTCAAGTCATTGATCAATATACTATTCATATTCTATGTTTAGGAAAAATTTAGGGTGAAAACATATAATTCATATTGCTCATAGAATTTACATTTTCACCCTATTCAAATACATGGTGGGATTACTGGACCACCGGGTCAAGGAAAATGTTAGAGTAACGATTTGTTACATCTCATCGTAGCAAGAATATGTTTTATAGGTGGTGATTCAAACTTTTGGGTGTTCAAAAATTTATTGGATATTACACATTCTTCAAATAACACATCATGATTTGGGTTCCTCATATCTCTTGAAACATTTCATGGCCCATTTAAAACATATATAGATTTAATGGACCCTTTTCATGTCCATGCATGCATGCTTATGGATCATGAAACTACGTCTATAGTCATCCACCAAATGTTTCACTCTACAAAAGTACATTATAATCCTTGGATTCCCTAAAATCAATAAGAAATAAATCAAAATCATGGTGTGGAAGAAATAATACTTATATGACTATCCCATACCATCCTCTCGATCCAAGCACTTTGGATAATGATTTACAATCCACATACCAAACTATCCTTGTAAATTTGAAATCCATGATGTTATGTGACCATGTTTTGTATCCATTATCAATGATGTAATGTGACACTCCAATATTGAAACATTTATGACCAACACATTTTTATTAAAAATAAAAGGGCGTTGTGATTGAGAATCATTATTAGGAGGAAAAATACCATACGTTTCTAGAACCGTTTGTGAATAGATTTCCACACATAAAAAACATCATAATCTGGACGTTTGAGTATTTATAAATCTTTCATATCCCTTGGAAATATACTGGGATCATCAATATTTCAATAATAAAAATACATAGGGCTGTAACCCCCCATTAAATGCATTACTCCTCATCAGAACGAAATTTTAATCCTTATGAGCCCGAGAAATATTGCAGTAGAACTTGACATTTGAATTTGTTATGTCTCATCCCATACATGTCTACCCCATTTCATATTCATTATCTCAAACCATTCGGTTATGATTTATATCAGCCATAATAAAATTATTCAACAGGACCTAGTTTCTCTAGTATTTTTGTCAACCATATTAACTCTATAAACCATCCATGGAATCTATGAGAGAAACCCATGTTCAGGGACCCCTTTCATGACATTGAATACATTACTATGGATAATGAATATTTTCTTATGTTCTTCAACAAAATGAATCTCTCGAAAAAAAGAAATTATGACCCTTGTGAGGCCTAACATCTCTATGGTGGCACTCAACACCTCAGTTTTTATAAACTATTCATGGAATGTAAGCACTATATTCATGATTGCATTGAGTAGCATGATATAAGACCTTAAACAAAAGAAATATCATTTCTTAGCTAATTGTATATATATTATAGCTCATTAATGTATCAGAAAAAATACCATAAACTACATCACATCATGATATGATAAAGAAGACATGAAACTTCAACTCATCATGTTTTAAGCTATAAGAATGTACACTTAATCTCATCATAGAGTGTTCTAAAATACCCTAAAATATATAACATCAAGATATGATATGAATGACATCATACTACACGAATCCAACTAACAATATAAAATACCATAAAATATAGAACACCAAGGTCCAATATATAATTACGTAATCCAAAACACATATAGGTCCATATTTATTGATCCTAAACTATAGATACATAATGTAAGATATAAATGACTCTAAAAAAATGTGAAAAATGTTATGAGGGAAAATACACTTAATTAATGTCACATAAGGATCATGCTAAAATTACCAAGACTAATAGAATATTACATCTCAACAAAAATACCTGAAACTAATGCAATATTAGGTCCATGATAAAAGACCCTAAACCAAATAAAAACCATGATTTAACTTGAAAAACATAATGAGGAACTCTATATTGCCTTAGATGAAATAATGAAGCTCTCTCCATGTGTATAAACCATAGAGACAGATATAAATCTATCCCTCTATGACATATATATTACATAGGTGATACTTCATCCAATAGTTAGAATTCATGAATGTTGGAATACATTATTCAAAACGGATTACAAGTTGGTGAGAATTTATAAGACTTTATGAAAGGGAATTTTCCATAATTTTACAATCCAATTCCAAGAATTCAGTTTCATTAAATATAAATGTAATGGATGTATAATGTTAGTCCTTATCACAGTATTGGAGTAATAATATATCATCCACATTATGAAGGAATGAAATCATGATATTAGATTATAGGGTTCAAGAAATTAATCCATTCTTAGTGTGAAAATAAAGGAGTAATATCATAATTTTAGAAACTCGCCAAATGTCTCAAAAAATGGAATTCTGTAAATATAAAAATATATGATAAAAAAATATTAGCTATGATTGAACGGTCGATAAGAGTCATGGGGAAGTGTCTATGGAACACTGGAGTGTCACTATACCTATATCATCCACTTACTCTCTAGGGTAGAGGGTCTAGACCAATATATTCTTCCATTTAACCCTTTTCTGAGTAGTATTAAAGGAGTATGATGACGTTAAATGATCAGTACTCAGATGGAAAATGATCTCCTCACATAAATATATTATTGAAGACCAGACATCCTTATGATCTTTTAATTCAAACATCCATATAATATCTTATATCAACACCTATGAAGACTCACTCAAATATCTACAACTATGAGTCTCATATATATGATCATGAATATATTTTCACTGGTGTCTATAAATTTCTAGTTTGGGACAATTTTTATCATGGAATCATATAATGGTTTTGATTAAAACCACAAACCCCAAGTCATAATATATCTAACAATGATGGTCTCCTATATATCATAATTTCTATAACGGAATTTTAGTAATAAAATCATGGATCTATTCCCAAATATTTTAATGTTTCATATGATCCTCCTTGACCGATGATAGAAATATGGTTGGAGTATACGTTACAATTTAGATTGGTAGAAAGTATAAGAGCAAACATCGTGGGTTATTATATAGAATGATGTATCATATATAAACTATTGTCGTGGAAAACCATCCTAAAAAAAGAGTATGTTTCATTATCAGAATAATAATTACTTAATGAGGCTTCATTCTGGACACATCACCTAGTTCTTTAATTAGATCCCATGATTCTTCAAATAATGTGTTTGGAGTATAAAATGATATGTCCACAGTACATAATAGATTACCATTCTCACCACATGTGTAAGCTGCTATATATTCCAAAGAATAAAGCTTGTTAAGGAAGGTGTAAGCATCAGTTAGAGTTTGCATGATATCAGCCCGAGTATCATCATGTCATCGAATCTTCTAAAATTGGGAGATGACTCCAGGATATCACTTTCCTTGAACACTGATCCAAAAGACTGGGGAGGAAATTTTTATATATTCATACTAATTGGAATATTGATAAGTATCACAAGGTTTAAAAATAAATAGATCACCCACACTAGTTAAGAGAACACAATTCTTAAGAGATATCATATAAGACCATGCATCAAGGGAAAAATAATAATTATGAATAATCAATCCAAAAAGTGCACGAAAGGGGGTATTATTAATTACGATAGAATGGATCAATGTGTATTTATCCTTATAAAGTCGTAAATACATGGACCCAACTCCTGATATATTCAACAGTTTGGGGAGACAAGAAGCATTAGGGATCAACCTGGTGTGGTAATATTAATAACAATGGATGTGGTCCCTGATTAAGAATAATATAAACTAGGGAGTAATCATAATCCTATAAGAGATGATACCTTGTACAATGTGTAATAGTAATTTGTAAAGTTGTGAAATTAATGTTTGTTAAAATTGATATTCAATCTTTCCTCATGTAGTTCCTCCATCACCAATGTGCTAACATCAGTACCTGACCATGCACCCAGTTTGGAAATTACACCCATTACATACATTCCCCTAAATCCTTCCAGTCTCAAGATTAGATAAATCGCATTGTTAACGCTATATCCCTATTAAATATAATATACAGCCTCTATAATTGAATAATATGTTTGTCATAATCAAATAATTTTTAACAAGGGCACCAACGAGGATATTAAATAACTAGACTGACTCTCCTGCTATAGTGGAATATATTGATCCAATTTTTGATTGAGAAAAGATGAAATATCTTCTCCCCCTCTATAAAAATATCCTTAATAGTAAAAATCATATCTCCCTCCATTATTGGAGTCTACTTTGGGATTATCATAGACATCACTGGTTGGGATGAACTATTCTTGCATTTAACAGGGGGGATTTATCCATTTGGTGGATGTATTGTAATATGATTACCACTTCACTATGAATGAAATGAAACGTGTTGGTTCTGGGGAAAAATATTTTCATCATATTTTAATGTATTTTATTATATTTATAGACATTGAATTGATATATCAACATGAATTCATAATTATAAAAGTTATATTAATCAACAAAAAACTCCAAATAGCTTGGCCTATTTTTGAAGGGCCATGCCCCCTCATCAGAGTGATTACTATGAAGAGGAAGATCCAATTTCAAGTACCATTCATGGAATATGTTTTGAATATAGGATGAATATATACTAAAAAAACTATAAGTAGTTGGTTTCTATGAAAATTCACGGCCATAGGTTTCTATAAGAGTGTTGGACCAAAAATAAGACAAACCCTTGGGTCAGGCTATAACATGCTTACCATCAAAAATAGTTTTCATTTGAACAGATTTGGTAGAAGATGAAACCTAGAGAAACACATGACTAAAACCTGAAGGGATAATGATGGCATCATACCACATTCCAAAACCATAGAGATGCAGTCAGTGCGAAATAAGGTAATATAAGAGTTCATAAAAAATAACTTCTTAAAAACATCTTTATCTAAATCCACACCATATTGAGTATCAGGGGTGAAATTATTATTAATCATGGTCCTTTAATTGGATGTTTCTAATGAAGATAAAAAATCTCTTGAATATATATTAAAATTAGTATGTGGAATATGTCAGAAAGAGAGAATATGAAATCTTGTTACGAATAATGATATAAAACCACAACCTGATCAAGAACATGCATTAATCAGTATGGTAATATAAAATTTCATATGGATTTCAAAAATATCCTTTCCTCTAAAGGACTTTTAGTTCTCATAATACAGAAAAGGAAAATCACAATTGAATGAACCCTTTGGGGACTAAATGAACATGTGACCTAGTCATGATCCTGAAAATATCTTGATGATCAATTGATGATATGATCAATCTAGTTGATTTTGTGAAACTTGATATGAAAATCATAGAACCTCATGGTTGATGTTAAAAATAATTATCTAAGTATGTTTTATATTCAAACTATAAAATCTCCAAAGAAAAAGAGATCTTGTTTGATATATTTGGTGATGAAGGTGTAAGATAAGGTCTTGAGATAATGTATTACAGAAAGTTCTTGTGATAGGGTTATATGATTTAGGAAAGGTCAGATAGCTTAGTAGATATGGTATCATATGGATAAATCATCCCTTAATAACAATATATTTACATAATTCTTCCAAATACAATGAGTCACCAAGTATACCATGCATCACCCAAGTCTCTAATTCGCGACACCACCAAATAATCTTGTTGGAATTTACAATCCTCATAACCGAGCCCATGTCCCCACTAATGTCTCTACTATGGTTAGAAATTATATGATGCCCACAAAATGATAGTCAACATATCCACAAATGATGAGATACCTAAAAATGAGCAATATTTTTTCGAAAAAATAAAATGAAGTAAGAGGGGTTTGAGACCTATGGTTCATGTATAACTTCAAAGGACCCGTGATCATGTGATCATTATATGGTCACATGAAAAATCAAATCTAAATGAATAAATTACAACATATCCCTTGGTACCCCATTCAAAAAGTCATCCTTCTTTTACAACGATTAAATAGTCAACTAGTGGCTATAAAACTATAGTCAAATAATCTCTCTTAGGCCATGTGTATTTTCCAAAGAATGAACCAAACAACACCTACATACAATCCTATGAATATTAGTAATAAAAACATAAAAATGTTGGACGATTCTTGTGGATTCATTTATCCCGCGATGCATCACTGATGGAAAGTGTAATAATCCTTGAAAATATTTGATCAAAATTGAAAGGACCCTATTAATTTATATAAAAAATTAAGGTAAATGAATGGTAGGATGTTAAATTCTCCAATAGTAATTGAATTTCACATGACACTCCACTATCGATTCCAAATATTTCACCAGATAGTTCCGTCATGCCCTCCCTATCAAGCAAAAAGTCTTATATATGTATAATAATACTTGTACACCCCCTTTGGCTATTTAAGGTTAAACATATGGGAAACTCCATGAACTACTCATGAACCCCCATAAGACCTTTATTGGTCAGCCATAACATCCCCAAACATATAGATAATGTACTCAATGAAACAAAACGAACATGGAATAATCCCTGAATTTTTTTTGAATAAGATAAAAGCAGTAAAAATGGGAAAAGGTATGTGCTCTCATTATGGTAAAAAAACTAATCATGATAAATAATTCCATAGAAATGTCTCAAAATACTGTTAGACAAGATATCATCATCTTGTAGATACCACTTATCAAGCAACCCGAACCTCACAAAATGTTCCAAGAAAATAATAGAGAATCCCACAAACACCTTTTAACATGCACATTTATCTCATAAAGGACATTACATATTTTAATATGACAATATAGAATACCTTCTTCATAACCAAGTGATCATAAATTCCTAAATTTTATTATCAATAATCCAATAATAGTGTAATTGATATGAGGTACTTTCGATCACTGAAAATCAGGAAGTGCCTTAGGAGAAATATAAGACAATGGCTTGTGATGATGGATAGTGCTAGAACACTTCATTAAATCTAGTATTTATTACTTCTAGGTACAACACATATAATTGATAATTGATTTGGTAGAGAGGCCTATAAATTCCAAACCCCATTGTTAAAAATGAACTGATGGACTCTCTGATGTATGGTTGTCTATTTCCCATCCAAGAACATCATCACAACCCTTCATAAGATCATATTTTTTAGAGTAGATAATATTTTGGATGGAAACTGATTCATAATGAAATATATTGTATGAAATATGGAAAGATATTTTACCATTCATAAATCAATACATGTGATCACTCATAACTCACATTAATGACATCCAAAAATGTGTATGAAGATCATACCACACATCTTCTAGATAATGTGAGACTCAAAATAAACTAGTAATAAATAAATCTGAGTTATTAATGATAAAAGTTATAGAAAAATGACTAATTGTGGAAGAAAAAATAGATAAACTTTTTCTATAACCCTTATTCCCTTTACGTGATCTATCAAAGACATGAAACCGCACCCGGACATGCCGTCAAGATATCACGATACTTCTACATCATTTTATTTTGGTAATGGGAAATCCTCCAAGATATTTCAGAGTAATTAATGAAGTTCTCTTTAGAAATACCACTTCTGTATTGTGAATCCATCCCTCAGCTTGTCTCCCACACCTTATGAAATCCTTTAGAAACATCACATGCCACTTATAACAGCATCCACGCATGTCATTTGAGTATTATGATAGAATATGACCATATCAATTAAGCCCATTATACACCCCTAGGAATTTCATATGATACTCTGGAAACCTTCCATACATGTCTTACATGTTACTCTATTCTCTATTAGGATGTTATCCTAGACATAAGACATTGTCAAGACATGTCACATTGACTCTCGTGACGACCTCAATATGAGTTACACATGATCGTGAAAATGAAATGAGGGAATGTTATCCAGATCATAGGATTCCATTTATATGTGTAATATGGATATTGTACCACAATATAGACATGTTATCATGATCATGAGACATCCTATAGACATGTCAGTTGGATACTTCAATGGCCTCCAGGAAAGACCAAATGGATCTAGTGATTCCCATTGGAAAACTAATTATGGATCATGTACCAAACATCAGATATGATTCCCAACATAAAAAATGTAATTTTTTATAAATAAATAGATCTTTTAATTTCCTCCAGATATTCTAGGAATATAATCTCTTGTACATTAGGATAGATGAATAATTAGTGGGTGTCATTTTGTAATTCAATACTATGGAATCCTCAATGTTTATTCCTAGAAAAAATCCATAACATGATATAAACCAAATGGCTAGGGAAAACTTAAAGTGTAATCCCCCAACAAAGGAATCATGAAGAAACTTATTCAGTCAAAATTTACGTTATATAGGCCACAAATTCAAGGTTTTAGTTCTGTTATGATCACTAGAGTGATACTAGAATATATGTCACATCTCTAAATGCAATAACATTGATCAAATTACATCATTTATATCAAACAATGATAATGTGTCATGTAGGATTATTTTGGTTCATTGTTCATGTCTTTTGAACCATAAATCTTAATTAATACTTGGAAAACATCATATTGTATGCCCGAACTAAAGGGATTATGATGACTTCGAATCCTACAATTTTTAGGATATGTACGCCACTAATTCAATGTTTGAGATCCACAAGGCTATCCAAAAATTTATCTCCCTAAATCTCCATGAAATGATATTCATTATTTTTTAAACCCTTATTTGTCACATTGATCATATATCATGTGATCTAAGGGATTTTGAAAAATAATGTCATTCACATTGCAAGGCATCACTAACTAGGGAAAAAAATTATTTAATGTCCCAAAAAGATTAGTTAGAAATTATACACAACACATGGGAATCTAAATTATGAACAATACAATGTGTGTGATTAATCAATGAGAACATTCATTTCTTCTATAAAAAAGATATGTAGAACACCTTCCTAAACCATCATCTCAAATAAACATACATTTTCATATAATCCTTATGTCATGTCATTTAATCCAATGAGACAAATCATTACCATGTTATAATTACTATATCCCATCCATCATCAGATATAGATATAAACTAAACTATGTACAATCTTATTTCTTCCATAATTAGGATACATAAGTCATCTACCTACGGCGCGAGTCCCATTATAAATCATCTAAGGGAACACTAATCATCTAAGTCAAATATCATGACTAATGGAATGATCATTATTCATCCCTAATTTCTCACACCTAGAATTACTATCATGATCTTAGGGAATTTCATCAATCATGTCATCTTCAACACAAGTCTCCATAATGTTGGGGGAAAGCACATTATATAATCCCATTACAGATGAACTACAAAAACTCTTATTCTCTCTATACTAATGATATAAACAAAATTATTCTAGAAAGAATTCATGAATACTTGTTGTACTAGATAACCCATATAAGTCATCTCCACATGACATTAATCTAAATGTGCCCAATAAACTATGTGGGTTTCACTTCCTAAAATAATTATAATATGCATGTATCCTCATAATCTCTCAATCACCTCTTAGAAATATAAATCACATTCATTCGTAGAAGAAAAGTTCAATGAACCTGGTCTTATAGATTAAACACCTAATAAAGTCCCTATTATAGAAGAATAATAGATAACCTTTTAAACATAGGGATGGATTCACAAAAGAGACCCCCATTCATTTTATCATGAAACATAGCAAACTAATGATTTTTTTGTTATTGAAACACATTGTATATCGGGAGTAGGAAGAAATTAATGAAAAAAATCATAAATCTATAATGGTTTCCTATAGTAGGCAATATGTCCCGCCAACAAGGTCTGATTAGATCGGCACACCATTCATCTCAGCCAATGATAGTAACATGGATTTACCGGGCATGAAAATATATGAAACAATCTACATGAGAAAATATGTTATTTACCATGTCATAGATGGGGGAACCATTATTTGTTTCTAATTAGAATCATATGAAAATCCCGTGATAAATATTTTAAAAAACACAATTCCAAAAAATCCAACAATCATGAAGATCAAATTCACACCTCAAATATTCCAAAATAAGATAACATTATGAGTAAACCATAACTATATAAATGATGGGAAAAGGGGTGAGCCTAATTTACTATAATTGTATTTATTGTGATCCTAAAACATAAAAACTACTCTATATAAATATTAATATGACACAAACTTATGGATTATTATTTTGTTTTTTAAAAATATAAATTATTTATATTACTTCACCCTTGTGTCTTGTGTTTTTTATTTTATAGAAAATAATTCATTTTCCATGATTAAAGATGTAAGGATGATTGGGTTTGATTATTATAAGTCATAGTCGTGTTCATTTATCCAAATTATAATCATATGTCGACTTATTATCATTGATTGTAATATTTCATTCACCATTACAAGGAATCTGACCTGCACTTTTTTTTTATTCCCATACTGAGGTCAAAACAACTAATTTATGTAAGATAAATCTAAAAAACATTATAATTGTAGTTAAAATGTTTGGTATTTTTTTTATTTTTTTACTATTTATTTAGTTACCCATGTTTCTTTATACCCTAAATTTTTACAGTTATGACCCTTATCGTATTGTTATATAATCATTATTCATTTAATTAGTTATTTTATTTAAGTACGAATGTTTAAGGACTATATATTTGTTATCATATAATGGTTATGTACTTTTATAAAATATGTTTGGGAATCATTAAAGACAAACCTTTTGATAATTCTATATGTTGGACAACATCTTAATTAATAGTGATGAAGGGAGAGTAATTTTCATAGATTTATTCCCAACTCTGGATAATAAAAACATGATTTGTCTTTGGAATAGATATATATTGGTATTATATCAAAGAATAGGGTCGTTCATTCTTATGTTACTGATCATTAAATTACATTCTGATTAGACACTTTTAGAAACCCTGATTTAAAACTCTTGAGGGGTATTCTGTTGTTAATTCACAATTACATTCTGATCATTAATTAAGGATTTTAGTATATTATGCCACAAATTAACTATTATAATACTATGGTGTGGTATATTAAGAATTATTTTCAATTTTTATACATAAAATTAATAATTTTTCATGAATACAAGACATCCTAATATGATTATTATTTCTCAAATAATGAACTTTTGGTTTTAGACATCATCGTGATCCATGATGAATCATGTTATTGTTAAATGAGAAAGAAAATAAAATGTTTTTCTTCCTAATAATCAAAATGAGATGATAATATAATTATAAATAAATTTATTCTTCATAAGATACATAGTTATAAGATTAAAGAAGTCATCTTGGTTTAGTTTATTAACAATAATAATTATAATAAAATTGAGATTCATGGGAATTTTTTTGACTGGGACGATTTTTTGGAGGAGACTTTTCGTATTTTATTTCATGTATGTGGGGTGAATCAGCAAAAAATATATATGAAAAGAAGAAGAAGGTTTTTTATGTGTTGGATAGTAGGTCATAGAGAATGTAATTTAAGAGGAAAAATAACAAGTTAGATATAGGGAAATAAATTTAATATGACATTAACAATTATATATTCTTGTCTTTTGTGGGTAGAAATTGTCAATTCTATATTTAAACTACCTAATACAAAGGGATACACCTTCAACAAGGAATTAATTATTGTACTCTAAATGTAAAAATTTAATTGATAATGTGATTATGTATCAGAATTTATGAATTATATTATAGGATAGTTTTCTTCATTATATTATGTTAATAAGAGTTGTAAAACATATAAATATATTAATACATTATTTTTTCTTTAAGGATTTTCAATAATATGTTGAATGGTACTTAAAAAATAGAAATGTCATTTTTAGTACAGTTATATTTTTTGGAAACTAAATACAGAGGTATGTATTACCCATTACATATTCTCGATGTTACGATAATAATTTTATATTGGGTTGAATTGTTGATTGGTATAGAAAATATAAATAGAAAAATTTTAGAAACCTTGATTTTTATTAGTAATTTTATGATACATTGGATGGTGTTATATTAATTGTTATTTTATTTTTATATCTCTTAAATATAATTTTTACTATATGATTATGTTGAATAAATGGTTAAATTATTTTTTTGAAACATATATTCTTTTAGGGAGGAATATGGTGATTTATGTTATTAGAATGTATTTGGTGAATATAATAACTTGAAATTAAAATTATTTGTATGTTATATAAATAACTACATCATCCTTTTTTTGGATTGATTGTTTAGTTGATTTTGGAAATTGTGTTGACTTTTTTTAAATATATTTTTTTACGATGTTTAATAATTATTTGATATTATTTATATTCTAACTATTGGAGGAAATATTTATGTAAAAATTGGGCTATTCAAATCAGTGATATTAATCTATAGAAATGGATTTTATTCATATTAGTTAAAATAGTATTTAATAATAGTTATTTATTTTGAAACATAAGAGTGAATGATGGATTTTCTGTAATGATTTTGAAGATTTCATGATCTATTATAAGATTATATTATATTTTTATTGAATTTAAATTTTATGTCATTTCCACATTATTGTGATATAAGATGAAATGTGGTGTAAAATAAATAAAAATTACAAAAAAAAATATTAATTAACATTTTCAGATATGATGAAATTATATATGTATATTTTATTTTATTATATGATACATTAATTCCCCAACTCTTGAACAAAGACTATGAAATTATTATTTTCACATTTTTTTAGATATTTGTTAAGAATTGAATCCTGTTTTTACCCTCTCTAGTATAAGACGTTTTTCATTGATAGTATCATTAAAAATTTCTTTATCATTCTCTATTGTTATGCAAACATTATCCTTCCCATCCATGTCCAAATTTTTACTCTCTTGTGGTGTTATAATTATTTATGAACTTATGTAGGTAATGTGTATGGTATCCTTTCTGTTATTAACTTCTCTATTCAACAGAGTTAATCTAATTCAATTTCATTATGTTTGTTTTCAAAAAAACATATTTTTAATTGTTTAACCAATTTCTATAATGAAAATAATTGTGCGGAAACAATTTATTTTATGGTGGGATAACGTAACACAAAAAATATTATAAATAATTTCTTCATAATTCATATTGAATGCCTTTTATGGATTTATTTATAATATAAACTGAGTTTAAATGAACCACGATATAATAACACATTTTAAAATAAAAATTGTATTATAAGGTAATAATGTTAAATATCATAATGGAAAAAATATTTATAATGGTCTGGAAAAATTCATGATGTTGATTAATGAAAAAAACCGTTTAAATTTTAATTAATGTCAATTTTCACATGAAGATTATGTTTAAAAAATGAATTTAATTACATTTTGGGAACAAAAATTACAAATAATTTATAACTATATTATATTGTTTTTATGAAATTGATCATATATTAGATATCATATATAATGTATTATATTATTAATAAAATATATGATTTTTCAATAATGATTACTCTTTTAATAAAATAGTAAAAAATGTTATTTTTTGTACAAAAACTTATCTTTGTCAATTATGTGAATTTCCTATTATATTTTTATTATGATCATAGAGTAAAATACCAATTCATGAACAATAAATAATCTAATTAATATCCATGTAATATTCATACTCTAAACATTGGTAAATGTTATGATTTTGGATTAAAACTCATTTTATTAAAATATGTTTTATTATGCACAATTTGATTTTAACATAAAAATTATAATCAATATATATTCATTAGTTTTTCAATTAAATAAATATATTATATATTCAATAATAAATTTCGTAATTCAATTCATGAGTTTTAGATGGAAATAAATGCGAATAAATTATGTTTTATGATTAAAATGGAATTTATCTAAAAGAAGTATTCATTATATTTAGTCTGCCTTTTAAAAATAAATTATTCCATTTGAATAAAATAAAAATCATAAAATGAATAAAAATTTCCTAGTATCCATAATTATTATATTTTTATTTGGGAAAATTTATTTTTTTTGTCACAATGAAAAATAAATACCATAAAATTAGTTTACCATATTAATTGATAAAATCGGTTTACCGGGTGTTCAACACATAGATAATGGTACGTTTTCAATGAAAAATTGAGAAAAATTATATTTTAATATGATATGTGATCATAATATTACCTTTTATTAGAAAAATTTACAATTTGGAGCCACATGCTTAATAAATTGACCATATATCTATAAATCATTTACCACATTTTATCTGTGGGAATCTCCACACTGTTAATAGGAAACCTCTTCTCCTCTCTTATTTCAAAACAATTGATAATTTTAAATCAACCAATAGATAATAAAATTACAACACATAAACCTTACCATCGTCCAATAGATTCCATTAATATCATAAGAATAACATATCAAGCCTTATCAGAAAAAATTATTAATAATATGTATGAAATATATTTATTGTTATTATGGAGACATAAGTCTCAATTTCAACATATTTACCATCAAATGGGAATTAAAAGTATCACTCATGTGTACATGAGGACCACAACCTCCAAATATTATGATGAATAATGTCTCATTTCCATATTTCATTAGAAGTTATAATGAATTAATTAGAGTTTATATATTACATATATATAAAAATGTTTCTATAATTATTATCACGTATCTAACATATTACAATCTTGGCCACTGGTAAATGTTTATATCACTTGTGGGTATATGGGGACTCATATCTCAATGAATATATGTGATTTGATTACCATTTACAGTTAACATGAATAATTGTAATGTTATATTTGATTGAAATATATGATATTTATAATATAAAATTTTTTCATTCTAGGAGAATATTTATTTACCTTTCTTTAATTACATTTAGCAAATGTAGAAACATCTCTACTGTGTACATGAAAATTATCGTCTCTACAAAGTTATACAATATATTTTCCTATATAATTAATATGAATGGATATAAATATGTATATACGGAATATATAAGATATTTTATAGATTAATATCATTATGGATAAGGATTAATGATAATCAATTTTCTTTTACCATAACATCATATCATATTTATGGATAAAAAATAATGATGATAACACATGAAAATATCATAATATCGTATAATTGTTAATAAATGTTTATTTCATGATATTATTATATTATATAAGATATTATATATATTAATATGATTATAATATATAATTCTTATCAATCTAAAATATTTATACATCTGTTTAATGTTCTTATGATTCCTCTCAAATTTAATAGAAGGGTTATTTATATTAATTAAATTTCCTTAATATATTCTTGATTCTATGAAGTTATATTTTTTATGAAGATTAAATAATTAAAAATTGAAATGTCATATGACGTACCTGTACTAACAATTAATATATATATTTATATAGGTAAAATTATAATTATTACTTTTACTATTTTTGGATATGAATGTTTCTATTCTGGGAAGGGCTTACATTATTAATATTTCATATTCAGTACATAAGGTTTATTATAATCATACCTAATAATATAATGTGTATTTCTATGAATATTCCACCAAGGTATGTCTTATTATTTAATATAATTAATGCGATAGAAAACTAGTAAGTCTATATTCCCACTTTTTAATGGAAGGAGTTTTTCATATATTTCATTGATGATGTCTTATACATGATAGAAGTGGGATGATGAGATGTTAGAATCACCTTACATGTATTCCTATATAGTGATCCTCACATTTTCTAATTATCCCTCATATAATTATGTCTTGATAGTGGAACCCATTCTTATCATAATTTAATTATGGAAACCAATTAATTATGATGATTCGTTTTGGAAATTCTACTTTTTAATTGATATATATGAATCATTCAACCAGGAGAGTAGTTACTTTGGGATTCTCTATGCAGGCTTGGAAACTAGGATCACCGGTCACCTATATTATTCCGATTAGGATGTAATATCATTTGATGCATATTAAATTTTAGAATACATTTTATCCCTTATCAGTCACATGGTATCAAATCTAGGGGCATAAGGCATGCAAGCATTTTTAACATAGCATACTATACGTATGCATTGTGTAGGTATATGGGTTTGGTCAAAAGTTCTACATATTTGACGACATATCTTAATTATTGTTTGCGATGAATCAATGTGTGGTTTTAATGATTTCTAAATACATTTATAAGGTTGATGTCTTATGGGGATAATATAAATAGGTCAAAAAGTTTTTTCTTGGTAGTCCCAAGAAGTTTTTCCCTTAGAGAGACAATGTCATACCCATGAAGGATGGACCAAATCACCCCTTGATGTTGATTATAATGTTTCGACCCAAACAACCACATGAATAGTTCTAAACAGGTTAGGAGTAATTGAATACTGGAAAACCTTGCCCATCGAAAAAGGCTGGTTACTAGCTGAAATGGGGTAAATAGGTATATTTACTAGGTTATACCCTCTCGGAGGAAAATAGGGTACTAGTTAAAGTATAATAAAAAATAAGAGACTTTTCAAGAAGCAAACCACACCCTCAAAGAGAATTAACAATATATAAGATATAAACTGGTGGAAACATTATAGAAACAAGCGCAGATGATTTAGAGTAAAATAACATGTTGAAACCGCATCAAATAACTACAGAAACCACAATGAATGCATCCACAACATGTCATACATGTTAATTGTAATGGTACCCATAGATAAATAATAGTATCTAAAAAATAATATAAGAATGATGATATTATAAAGAATGAAAAACAACGTAACTCCATCTTGGAATTACATCATGGTCCATGCCAAATCACCATGTAAATAACAATTACAATCCAGATCCTGAAGCTGATCACTTTCATACATGTAAATCCATATAGTATACAAGTGCCTTGAAGATCCCATGTGTGGTGAGAGATGAATCTCAGTAGGATACCACCCAATGGTGCGTACTTGTATAGGTTATTAAGTAGGAATGCATATATAATAAATTTAAATATTACAATTCATAATGTAAAACCAACCTCCACTAGTGCTATTTAGAAACATAGGAGCATCACCTGCTTCGGTCAGTGTAAAAATCATTGTAATGTAACCGGGCACCATGTTCCTCCTGACACTATGATTCTTAAGTACCTACTTCCCAAAGGCATGTATAAGAAATAAAAACACTAAATCATGTTCCACGTGACATAACATAGACAAACCCATGTGATAGTGACCCTTCACCATGTGACTCATGACACATTGTGTCTCAATTAACGAAGTCCCATTAAAACTCATAGACAATCTGATGAATTTTCACCATCCATGTGGCTTCCACTACAAGGACCCCAAACCATAATCACCTAACAATAGCTACAGAGGCCATTACCCACATGAATATTCAAAATCAATTCATCATGCAGTCATTAATGTACACATGACTAAAGTCATAGGTGAGTAGTAATGGCCAAAATTTAGATCCCAAGACACATCCCATGTAACACCACGTTACCCTATGACCATGTCGCTCATAATCTGATGTCCTTACCTCCAATGTAACTCAGGACATGCCCTACTTGATGGTCACCCTACCTCTATTAAACGTCCATGACACACAATCCCATGGTTAATCCTCCCAAATAATCTTGGCCAGGCCCAACACATTACAAAGGATCATACATATACAATATCAAGAATCAAATATATTCCATCAAAAAAATAAATCTAAACTGGAAAAAAATTAACTAGTTTATTTGAACAGTACGTGTATTGTCCCATACTGGAACTGAGGTTTTGAAATCCTTTATTAAACATAATCATCCCTACATATCTTATAATTAGTAGTTTAGTCAAAAAAATCAATTATAACATTTTCCCCCCAGACCAAAGTGCCCCCAATGAGAAAAGAAAACTAACACTGCCACACTCAAGCATAACAAGGTATGGGAATTCCCAACAACATCACATAAGGAATACAATCAATTCAACAAAAAGATAGTTGAGTATCGCTCAATACCTGATATTGTGATAAAAACCCACAACCACATAAATACCACAAATACAGAAAACAAGGTATGCACCACCTATGTTATATTTGCAGACATATACATATCTAATATCCCACACTATTTCGAATCTGATCATTGAAGATTTATGTTTCTGTCAAATTCCAGATGTTCTACTTAGATGGAAAATACGATGTGTGATTGGAAGGAATAATAAGGGGATAAGGTAAATTTGTTTAGCCTCACTGATTTGATCCCAAAGAAACATATGGATTGGAGATTTCATGTCACATGATGAATCTAGGAGAAGAAACCATCCTGACCTTATAGAGTGTCCTAATCTAAAAATAGGGACTAAGAAGAAAGATTTGAAAATGATACAATATGTACTCAAATATAAACGAAAAAAAAATTCATGGTGAATATCAAAGAAAAAATGTCATTTAGTATCATTCCCATACTCTGACATACGTTGGTTTCTAGGTTATCCAATAGATAAGATGCATCACATGGGTCAACATATTTTTGGGACTCATCATGTACATGGGGAGTAAAATAAAGGTAATTATAAGGAACACTACACATCATGTAGTATAATATTTTACATAATCACCACACGACATGTACTTTGTCAACATGTGGCCAGTAGACACCCAAAATACTCATAGTGTGTATTTGGGAGTACATGTCGTGTAACCTAGAAATTTTCACAACTGCCCAGTTTCCCCCTTTTTTCTATAAAATAACGTAAAAAGGAAAAGAAAAATAAGACGTGTACCACAATTTTATAACCAGGTTCTTACAATCATCCCCCATTAAAACAATTTGTATACAAATTTTCCATCCATGGGTGGTGAAGAAATATTACAGAACAAATCTGGTCCAAAACTCAACTCAATCAATGGGTTATCAACCTATTACCCATACCCATGGTCCATCCATGAAAAATAATCACCCATGAACACAATTAGAATCACCCATGTCATTCATGATACAGAAACCTATCCCCCACCACATCAGTTTCTGACTCTACGGGGTCCTGCATCCTATGGATTCTCTAAACAAAACCTTAGGTCCTTCACCTCATGTAACCCACATCCTCAATGCCCCGATGCCCTGGATACCTCGTGTATTCTACATCCTAAATGCTCCAGATTTTTTGAATCTCACATAAAAATATATATATGATTCACCCGAAATAGTTTCAATCCCACTAACTAGTATCTGGTTAGTCCAAATATATATTGTGATCCTCATGCACTCAAAGAAGACAATCCTCTACAGTCTATACCAAATCAAAAACAAGAAATAAATAAAAATGATTCAAGTGGAATTCCACTAACTGTCATGGGTACATTAGTCTACTCAGCCTTCGGTATCTCCATACTGAGCACCTAGCCTGATGTGTGATTGCCTGATGTCTGAAAACCTAGCAGTGTTTCTCCAGTCATCAGTGACTAACCCCATAGTTGGGTCCCACTGTCCCTTCCACACCCTCTGTGTGGAGATGATTGTCAGCTACTTACACATGGTACCAATCTTAGAACGACCCTGAACACCGCTGTATATCCTGGTCCCTACCAGCAAGCTATCTGGGAAGAATTCCAACAGAACCTATCCAGAGGTTCGACAATTCCACAAGACATACCCTTTTTTGGAGGCATATCCCACTATGTACGGACATGACCAGGCATCCCACACACATAGAAAACGACTGAGGAACTACGAATATATGGTCAAGGTGAGTCTATGGCCTGAAATCCCTACTCAAACTCATCTTGACCCCCCTTTATTCTATATGAACCACCACTTGTAGCCAATTACTATCTCAAATAGTATTTTTTATTCAATTCCCTTTGGCTATGAGAGCCTGATTCACCACCTCTGAGAATGTGGTCATCCTAAAGATGTTTACCTATACCTTAATAGTGTGTCAAAATTCATCCTAGAAATGTATCACCATAAAGGTCTCATCACTTACCATCACTACACTAAAGAGAGACAGTTCTCTGAAGGTATCTACATTTTCCATGATGAACATGTCACACATCATGAGTTTTAAGAACTCTCTATTTCTTCATTTCCTATACATCTCTAGGAAAACGTTCTCGAAAAACAGGTCCTTAATGACCTTTCATTATTCCCCTTCGTGTCTATGAGCCCAAAGCTGAACATCCCACCAATGCTTTTCCTGCCCTCTCAGCATGTACATCTCTAGTTTGACCCTCCAACTTAGAGATTTCTAATGCTTCCCCATGATCTTCTTCATGCTCTTAATCTCATTTTCAGCCACCTCTGGACCAGCCTCACCCTGAAAATGTGGCGGGTGCTGCGACTAGAACTCCCGCTTCATATATTCCATGGATGGATATGTACACTAAGATACTTTGTCAATTTCGTTAAAGACACATACTATACCTAATAAGAGATTCTCTTCTATCCTAAAACCAAACACTACCAAACCCTACTACTCTTCTTACACAGGATACTAAAAATAATCCTACCCCTGAGACTATACCTACAGCTCATGCTCTTCCTATCGCTCAGTTATCTGAACCTAATCGTGCTATATGAATACCGTACCATCACCCACCCGACGTTCCATCAATCCAACTTTGAGAAACCTTCTAAAAACTATAAATTTGTTTTACATCCCACATATATTACAATATATATATATATATTGCTGATTGAGAAAGATGTAATGAGGTTGCTCATAATAACTACTCATACTTTCCCCACCGCAACCAATCCCCATGGAATCCTGGCCCCACAACCTCTTTACTCACCCCCAAAAGATCCAAGTATCATATTACCTCATAACACGCCTTTCTTGACAACCAGTGTTACCTCAAACTGACAACTGAGTCACCCAATCCTTGTAGTCATACTACCTCAATCCTACATCCACGATGCCCAATCATGATGATCAATATCATATCAATCATAGTACATAATCTCTCATATATAATCCATGCCCAATTCTCATTACAAAGGAAATTTTATATAATTCAAATAATTGAATATTCAATTGAATTTAAACAAACAATTCCATCGATAATTTAACCCATTTTATTTTAGAATTATCTATTTTCGGAAAATTGTTATTATTCAAGTGGTATTATCACTTCACAAAGAATATGTTCAGATATTAAATTGAAATACCCTAAAATGTGCAAATAAAAAACAAATAAAACAAGAATTTCCATAGTATTCCAAGGACCAATTCTCCCCTAGCTCACTAGGAGAAGTGTCACATATCACAAACAATAATATCACACACCATGTAAGCCGTAATGGTGGAAATCACATAAAAAGTACTCTGAGAAAAATAAATACCTCAATTTCTACCCAAGGTAACTTTGTACATCCCCTATACCAAGGGGTGCAGGTATCGAAGCACAAGCTAGAAACTGAGTTCTAATAACAACCTATCTCCAGCAAACCATATCCAAAACATTAAAACTAAAAGAAATTTAAATTCACTATTGTTCTCATTAGTAGTCACTCAAATAGGTGATACTAAGTCTTAATCAATTACATGCTTCCATTGATATAAATTTGTAATGTCCTGACCCAAACTACCACCCGAAATATGCAAAATGGTTTTGCTATTACTGGCCATAGGTGCACCTCCCCGAAGGCCAAAGCCAGTTGACTAACAATGATGGTGTAAATTGGTATAGTTGGGATGTTATACCCTCACGGTGGAAAATAAGAAAGTGGTACGAGTATAATATATAATAAGAGGCTATGAATAATCTATCCATAACCACATAGTTAGAGCACAATCAACATAAAATAAAATAGAAGATAAAATAATGAATCAAGTGCAACAGAATTTAAACAAAATAATATGCTTAACACCACATTAGACAACTACAAGAACAATAAATCATGCGTCATCAATAATTCATACATGTCAACAATAATGGCTCCCATGTCTATCCAAATGTATCTTAAAATATAGTAGTCATGATATTACATGAAGGAATGAAAAAAATTAACTCCAACTAGTCATGGCCTCAGGATCCATGCAAAATATCCATGCAGTAGCTAATACTATCAAGATCTAAAATTTGATAACATTCACGCTCGTAGATCCATAATGTCTGTATGTGTTTCGAAGGGCCCGTGTAGGGTGTGAGACTAATCTCAGTAGGATATCACCCAATGTTGTGTTCCTAGTATACATGTTTAAGAATGCTTAAATCTATAAGGAATGTAAACAGTATGATGCACAATGTTGGCAAAACCTCCACTAGTGCTCCGCAGCTATGGGGGACTGTAAAATGCTTTGGCCAACAAAAGAATTTCTATCACGTAAATAGGCACCATGTGTCTCTAGACACTGCGAGACTTATGAATCAATATCCCAATGTCATGATAAATAAATAGTAACCTAACACCATGTTCCTCCTGACAGCTCATGTCTCCAGTTCTGATATCCCATAGGCATGCCCATGTGATAGTAATCGGGTATTATCTTTCTCCTGACACCTCGTCTCTCAAGTATTTATGTCCCATAGTCACTCACAAAAAATATAAAGGCTACTCATCTTCTACGTGGCTTCCAAATCAAGAACACTAAAACCAAAATTACCTACATCCAACTACGAGGGCCTCTACCCACAGGAGTGTTCAAAACAACCTCATCACGAATACATCAATGTGCACATGACCCAAGTCACGGGTAATTGGTAATCACCAAATTATGAACCCATGACACAACTTCTCTAGCACCTCATTCCCATGCCACAAGGTCACTTATAATCTAATGGCCATTTCACTAATGTAACCCAGTCCATTCCCAACTATACATTCAAACTGCATCAATCAGACATCAATAACAATTAATCCTATATTCGACCCATCTAAACAATTTGTGCCATGACCAGCACAACTGAATGGTTAAATCATATGAAATATCAAGAATAACATATATTTAGTCAAAAAATCACTTAAATAGGAAAGAAATTAACTAGTTGAATTTCACTAGCCATGTATATCCCATACCATCATTGAGATCATCAAACCATTTAATAAATATAATCACACTTAAATAGTATAAACTCTATAGTATAGTAAAAAATCAATTATAACCATTTTTTCACCTATGGAAAAATTGTCCCAAATAAGGAATGACCTCTAACTCTTCCTTTCCCATGCATAACAAGGTAAGGTAATGCCCAAAATCATACGATAAGGCATACAATCAATTCAATAATAATAACCTTCGGTTCCTTATCAATACCCAAAGTTGGGCTAAAAATATGCTACCCCCAAATGAACATGAATACACAAAACAATTTATTTACAACCTACCTTAGATTATTAGATGTTGGAACATTCAATATTAAGATCCAATTCAAATATGATCATCATAGATCTATATTTTTGTGAAATCTCAGCAATTCGGCCCAGATGGATACTACATCGTGTGAGGTAAAGGAACAATAATGAAATATTTTGAATTAGTTAGAACATGCTGATGCGACCCCACATTCACCAATATATTGAAGAATAGATGTCCAAGAAAGAATCATGGAGAAGAAACTTACTTGGCCTTCTAGAGCATCATAGTCTGAAAATGGGTAAAAAGAAGATAGTTTTCAAATTGTGACGTGATACTCTCACAAATAAATGATTAAAAAAATAAATAGTGTGTATTAAGGACTAAATGACATGTAGTATCTTGTAAATACTCAAAATTACCCGGGTTGATAGGTCATGACATGACATAAATGCGTCACACCGGTCAACACATGGCTTGGACTCCGTCGGTATGCAGAGAGAAAAATACACAACGTGTTAAAGAACACAACATGCAATGTAGTATAATATTTTTACATGGTCACTGCATAGATTTTACTTAGTAAGCATGGGTCTAGTACTTGCCAACCACACACAAGGCATGTACTAGGGAGTACATGGCATCTAATATATATATTTCTAAAACATCCCATCCCCCCTTTTCCAAAAAAAAACAACGTAAAATGAAATAGAATAATGAATTCCTATAACTCAGTGGAGAAAAGAGTTCTTACATTGGTCCGGGATTTTGATCAGAACACCACTTGGGGCAGATCAAGGAGGTGAATACCAAGGAGGAAGGATTTTACCCCAGGAAATTTAGTTTAGTTTTCTATGTATAGAATATCCGTAATGTTTTTCAAAGAAACCCTTCAAGATTATTTAGAAGGTTATTCATTATGATTGGTAATTTTAGTTTATCATTGATTACAAATATCTTTGAGTTGTAATTGGAAGGGTGACAACAAATACCCTTGAGTTAGATTAGGGTGGTCTATTTCCATGAGGGAAGGTGTTACCCCATGTGATAATTTTTAATCGATATACTATTGGGGGAAGAGAGGAAATAATTATTAGAATAACCAATTGACAATGATTAGGGAGGGATACCCCCAAGAAGTAATATGTAACACTATGATAAATTACTAATTGATTTGAACAACCATTGATTTGGATCTATAAAGACTATCACAACACCCATTGAGGTGGTTCATATAGGTGTGACCCTATGAGGGAAGATGTCCCACGATGATTGTCTACAGATGAGTTAGAAAAATCCTAGAGCTGGATTTGAAATGTTTTTTAGAATTCCCTTGATGAAGGTTACTGAGTTGTGTCCCTGGGAAAAACACCCTACGATTACCATTATTCATGATTTATCCTCATGGAGGCATCTTAGGTACCATTATTATAAGATAGAGATAAAAAACGAATAATTTAATGTCGTAGTTTATGGTCATGTCGAATGTCTGATCCATGAATATTAATGTCATTTGGTATGCATTAATTTGACATTAAATGATCATCGATGGGGACTGTTGTGGTGAATATGGATCAATGATTCCATATTCAAGAGGATTGTATTTTTTTGGAACAATTTAATTCCTACACAGGTTGGAGGATCATACGACCTGCTTACTTTTGAGTGGTAGTGGTGTGTGGGACATCCCATGCCACTCATTGATGAGAATCCTATTCATAAAGAATAAGGTAAGGCTATAGTTTTATGATTTTTAATGAGGACATTGTCTTGTTGATCAACATTATATGAATAAGACATTGAAGTGGATAGTTTTATGTTATTCATCTAAAATGTGTGGGGGGGGGGGGAATTTATTACCACTAATTCCATGTGACCACCTCTCACATGTCTTTGATGGGGAATAAAGTGGGAACAGACGTGGATGGGTGGTAAATTAGGACATCCAACATATAGTGCATTTTATATGATAATAATTATTCTAGGTTACATATTTTTAGAAGAAAAAGAATGTTGGAGGCTTGAGACACAATTGTAGTGAAGTGAGAAGACACGTCAGTGCTTATCACTGGTCAAATTAGGAATCATGGAGCAGTTGGTACGATCATGGATGAATTAGTGGACCCTAGAATGAAAATTATAATAAAAGAGGGAGAATAAAAGGTATGCACGATAGGGATACATAATAGAGGGGGTTTTCTGAGCCTTGGTTCATAGAGATAGGTGATATATAAAAATTGGGGGTTCTCATGAAGGTTTGTGGATTCTAAATGAATTATGCTTCAAGAAACCAGGTGAACCTACATCAAAATTAAGTCGTGTATTGGAAATGGAGTTCATTGAGAATTTCAAATGTTTTAAAATTTATCATGAGTTATAGGGGGACATCATCGATCAATATGGTCTTGGTACTTCATGAAAGGTATAAATATTTGGGTTAATGTCTCTTAATAACAAAATTAAAATACTTTTGAGAAGCTCACATAATTTTGGTGATCTTTTTTCACATTGTTTTATAATGGAATGGAGGTTCAAGAATCAGGATCAATTTCACATGTGCAATGGCTGAACAAAATCATTAATTTTTTTTAACAAATACTATATTTATTTGAATGGGGTTTCATAATGATTGGTGGTTTTCATGAAAAATAATGGTACCAATAAAGGGGTGATGCCTTGAGAGTCGATGGTTGAACTAGAAAAGACATAATCTACCATAAATGTGTTTAATAAGTAATCAGTTACTCTGATGGACATTTTACTGAGGATTACAATCAAGATCCCATGCATTCATTAAGTGAACTCCACATCCAGGGATCCTCGTGAGATCGAGTCATTCACATGGGATCAAGGCATTGAAAAACACACCCTTAATAGTGATTTTAGGCCATTGCGTCTTTGATTATATCCAAACATAACATTTCATCCACTACCATACACAATATGAATGTATTATTATGTTTATAAATTCCCAACACCCCCCCCCCACAAAATTTTTAATATATGGAACAAGAAGGGATGAATTATGAGGTTGAATTGCTAATAAAATGAATTCAATGTTTTTACATGATGATCTATAATGAATCTAATTTGCAGATAATATCTATTCTGGTCACTATGTGAAGAGCATCATAAATATAGGACTGTCCATACACCAATAAAAAGTGGTCGGGCCCCCTAAAATATATTATACTAACTTGAGGAGAAAACATTGTGCTCAATTTTCACAAATATCAGACAATTAATTTTAACTTTTTCATTTCGATCCCCATCACTGAAGAATAATATATTCTCCATGAACCAATCTTCATGAATGATAATCCATAAACTAGGCACAATTAATGTTGTCATTGAGAAATTAGATCCCTGTGTAAGAGATACATGAACAACATTTTTGAATTACCTTCTTAAATGGTGATCATAAACCAGTCTAAAAACTACATCATGAATAAAATAAATGGTTAGGGAATTAGAGTTTTCCCTCCTAAAAGATAAGGAATTAATGATAATATCATGAAACTAGAGAGATTTTTATGTTCCTCATACTACAAATTGTGTCTCATAACAGGGAAACTGGATTTTATAGAGTATTATGTATCCAAAAGGCTACCAAACATAAAATTATTGGTAAAAAATGATATAATCATCTAGGTGGGGAACAATGAAGAACTCAACTACATGTTTAGAAGAATAACAAGACCATACTTGTAGAATAATGAATAAGAATTCCACTTCGGAAAAGACCATAAACTGATTATAATATATTTCAACATTAATAATATAGATGTGGATATGTTGGTGGATGAGGAACACCCCACCACAATTTGAAAATACTATGAAGGGGGTTTTAGGAATCTACTCAATGGGAGGAATAAAAATTGGGACTTACACCATGGTAGAAAATCATCATTTAGTGGATTTGTTCCTATTAGGAATGCACATTAGGCATAGATTTTGATGAAGATCTGATGAAAGTGTGTCTCTAAAAATAATATGAAATCCATTAATATTATTATATTTTTTCGATTTTTTACATAAAATTTCCCATAATATAACATATATGATCGATAAGTGTTGTGTATTTTGGGTGGTAGGTACATAGCCCATCATCTGGAACATGGGGTAAAACAACATTATTGAAAAAACTCTTAATTACTCTTAATACTAAAATCATTTAATACTAAATGAGATAACATAGGTAAATACACAAGACTTGAAAGGGGAATTCATTAATATTTCTCTAACATAGGTATTGTAAACTATATAATAATGTAATCAAAACAACAAACCCTCCCATGGGGTTTTCCAATTGTTTTTTCCATGGATGGGTGGATTTTATTATTATTTATTTCTAAGTGGTAAATTAATTCAAATATTATACATTTTTATGTGGATGTGATTGTAATCTCTTTTATAAATGAATATAAAATATTAAAATACAATATAGGTTTTGAAGGATTAATATTTAATTTATAAGAATTTCCAAATTAATTTTATATGTCATTTTTTTAGAAACAATATTCATTCATGGATAGACCTTACTGTATTTATTACAACATTTGTTGGTCATTATGATTACATAATACACACCATATATTTATAATATATTTTAATTTTTCCCTAAAAATTTTGTTGTCTCTAAGAATTATGAAAAACTCAAAATTGGAAAATTTATATAAAATTATTAAGAAAAAGGAATTTTTTTATGAAAAATATAATATATAAATTTTAAATTTTAAACTTTAAAATTTTTATTAACATTTACTAAGAAAAATTGGGTTTTTTTGAATTGACTAGTTTACTAACACTTATACAAATTACATATTATTTCATAAAAAATATATATGATAATTTATATTTCATTAAAAAAATTAGTTAAATTTTAATATATATATTTATTTATTTTAGAAATTCATTAATTCAAAAATATAATTTCACAAAATGAATTTGAATATTACACAAAAATAAAATATTGGATATATTGTATAAAAATAAAAATAAAATATAATGTTATAAAAAAATATTATAATATATTTATTATTATATAAAATATAAATATTTATATAATTATGGTGTTGATATATATCCGTTAAATATAGTAGAAAATTCTTTAAGAGTAACATGTGAAATGGTGAGAATTTTCTGTGATAGTTCGATGGGCATGGTTATGATAAAAACCACAAAAAGAACAAACTTTTACTATAAACGGTTTCGATTGTATTAATGTTTTTGTATATCATAATGGTCTTATTATAGAAGAAATAATTATGATGTTATCTCCCTTGGATTATCTAACAATTAGTATTCATATGGAACTATCGTAATTGTTGAGACCATCACCTCATTTTCCTATATCAATTGTATTTGATAAAACACATATTTTTATACTATTTATATGATAACTTTTCAATGTCTATATAATCAATATTAATGATACATTAATTCGTTTTAAATAGGATATAAAAAAACAAATAAGTGCATGGGTTTCATATAACGATAATTCAAAATATAACATTTAATTTAATTAAAAGGTATCATTGTTTAAAAATTATCTGGTCATTACAATCGTCCCGCAGGAAATTTTAATTTCACACTCTAAAACAGATGTGGGTATTTATTTTTAATCACCTCTTTCGGTTCCTACGTAGATTCTTCATAATTTTGGATTCTCCATAGCACCTTAACTAGGGGAATTGTCTTATTTCATTGAAGATTATCTCTACATTATATGATCATCACTAGTTACACCTTATATGAAAGTTCATTATTCAAAAGTAACACCTACTTATTGAGTACATGTGAGGGATTTGGTATATACATTCTCAAGAGGGATGTGTTGATTACATTATGTATTTTAGATATGTTAGGTTGGTGTTCTAGTCATGAGGCCTCTATGAATATGCGATCAAGGATCTCAATTGGAGTTATGTATCTTGGTTTATTCATTCCACTATCCAAAATCACATGAATTTATTTCATGGAGGTATGTGGGAGAATACTATGCCTTCAACCTTAGTCTATATGTCACATAGATGAGTGTCATCGTATTTAATTTGTTGACTCTGATTTTCCTCAATGTGTTGTTGAGTGGCCTTGAATGTTTCCCTCATTTACTCAACCATTTTAGGAAATGGCTATTTTTGTTCCCCAACATCATCCCACCATGTAGTTTTCCTTCATATCTTCCAATAATGTTCATGATAATGATCCATTTTGAATGAATGAGTGGAAACTATCATTATTTGAGATCCTTATTAGAGGAATATGTTGGTCTCATCATCTATTGAAATCAATTGATCATTCTCACAATATATACTAGAGTGTATAAATAGTCTTCCCAAATTGTATATCTATTTTAGGGTGTTAATAAATTCATAATTTCATGTCAAAATTTTGATAATATTGGAGTCTATTATCTAACAATTAGGTACAATAATGGTTATCGATCTGAGAAAAATGACTGTGGTGATCCATGCAGCCTCCCAACTTGTCTATTGTATATCATTTGGCTTTTATCCCATGATAAGTTAAATTTAATATAAATTCGGTTTAAAATCATTGCATGATGATATTCCACAACCCGTAAAAGTTTTTTCTTATTGATTTCTTTGGAAGATGAGTGATTAATTCCATAGTGATTCTTTCCAATATCCATGTAGGTGTGGGTAATTGTTTTATTATCCCTGGTATTTTTTTTCCATTCATCCTTCAAATTTATGTCATTCAATACATCTTGATATACATTCTATTTCCTTTTTCTTCATATTTTCCCACCAATTATTATGTAAGATATATTGGTGAATATTTGTGCTTCTTGGATATATTAATATTGTTGATCAATGTTCAATGTCCAAATAATATTTTATACTTGTTTTTGATTGTATAAATAATTATGACATGAATCACTAATCTCATTCATTTACATCGATCTTTAACGATGTTCTTTTTTATAGATTTGTCCTTTTTATGAAATCTTGGATACTATCTTTAATAATACTTTATCATCCCTAGAAAGGATTGCTGGGAAATCATTTTTGAATTGATTGATGATGTTTCTTTATGTACGATTCCCATCTCTATCATTTTTATTTTAAGGAATATTTCCTCATTTTCATTTTTCATTAATTATAAAATTGTTAGATCCTTTCTACCTAAATGATCTTCCACTTTATTCTCATTGCTATGATGTTATTAGATTGAGTATTCATAGTCCTTCATTATCTCTACTCATCACCACTAATTAAAATACATGTCTTCATGTGTGAATATATACGTGAGGATATTTTGGTTCTTTTATATTTAACACCTCTACCCAAAGAGTTAATATAACCAGATTTTCAATGTGATGATCACTACATATAACACACAGTAATTTTTTGGGTAGTTATATTCATGAAACATCTATTTACTTGATGCATGTGCTACCACTTTGTCATTATGATTTAAAACATAGCCCAATCCTCACTCAGAAGCGTCACTAAATATCATTACTGGTTCTCTAATTGTTGGTTGTGTGAGTATGGGTGTAGTGATAAGTCTATTTTTCAACACCATACATCTATCTCCATATTAATTATTCAAAATAAAAATTACATCCTTCCAATGTATCATTGTTAGAGTTTGTGAAAATTATGGAAATTGTTTTTAAAATTAATGATTGTACCTATGAAATCTATGGAATCTATAGATATATGTCACAGATGTTTGCATCATCCATCCAACTATTGAATCTTACATTAAAATGTACACATATATCACTTAACATGTCATAATATTATCCTATAAGGATAATTACTTCAACATGAACTCACATTTTTTATACATTTGATAGATCATATCCTTTTGACATGTATTTGGAAAACTGCTCAGATTTCTCCCATTATCCTCCTTTATTTAAAGTATAATAAATGTTCATCTATAGTGAATATAAAAAAATATCAATGTGATCCCTAAACACATTTTTAATATGTTCTATAGTGATTTTTTGTTCAATTTTGAATCTGAGTGGAAATAATATGTACTCATAGTGCTCGTACCTTGTATAAAATGATACCATGGAGATATCCCCTTCTTCAACTAAAAAGGGTAATACCCAGTCTTAGATGCACCTAAAATATGTATTGTTCCCCACATAGATGACCAAACAAGTAATAAATAGATTGAATATTATACATATTAATTATTTTGATTTTCTAGCTCATGGTAATATACAAAAATGAACATTAACACATCCTTGTTTTTTATGAAGAGTATCGGTGCACTTATTGTCAATCACATGGGAGCAGGAATGATTCTTCTATATTCTCTTGTAGTTTTTTCATCATATCCTAACGCTCTAAAAATCCATTCTATATGATGTATTGGATGGAAAATATTCCCCATGTATATGATCGATTGATAATTTAACCTCTCATCTAGGATGAATCCCATGAAATTCTTCAGCAAACACTTCACTGTATTCCCTCACAATAATCTTTTTTCTAGTTTAATTTAATCTCTGTACCCAATAATATTCATTATATGAACTATATCAAAGTTAATAATATTATTTATTTAGATTTTGGTTCCAAATAATATTCAGAAATGTCATTTCATTTGAATATAACTAGAGGACCATTAATAGAACATATGGTGATTTCCACCTCATGTCAATTTTTATTGTATATATATAAGGAAATTCTATCCATTCCCATAATTGGATGAGATTACAAAAAATAGGGTGTCACATGTTTCATTTAAAATTTCAACCAAAAAAATTTCATAGCATTGTATTTATATAAATGGGATGCAATAATTTCCCCAATCTCTATTTTCATTAACATCTCAAATTCCTACTTTTTGGTATTTTAAAATAGTTCTACTAGACGTTACATATATAAAGTAATCTTTAGAAAAAAAATAAGAAAGAAAATTCTCAATTATTTAATGAATAAATTATTTAATTATGAGTGAATCATTGTTGTGATCCACCTAGGTCATTGGATAGAAAAATATGCCCATGGTTTCTTTAGATTTTGTTAATTGTCTTAAAAAATCATTGTCTTAGTGAAATTGTTTATGATGTATCCTAGTTATTTGCATTTGAAATAATAAAAAATGAACTAAGTGAAAAATTTACCATTCCTTTCATCTATATAATTATTTCCATTCACCACTTAGTAATTACATACTATGTTACCTTCATTCCTTGAACTATATAATTTCTATATCCCCTTAGGCAATTTTCATGGTGAAAAATTACACACCCTTGAAATGTGGGATGTCAAAATATATTATCATTGTTATATTTCCACATTAGACCACTAGAATTAATCATTAATTTTACATCATATCTATGTGATTCACTTGAAGTTCACATATCTCCATTTTTTCATTCAGGGAACTTCATACACCATCTTAAAATATATCGAAGTCTCATATCACCATAGATTTTGATAGACTAGGTATTATCCTACCATAAAATTTGTAAAAGTTTCATTCTAGGGTAACAACAATCCATAGGCATGTCATGCATCTATTTTGATGTTTTCCTTATATTCCCTATTAGATTCAGCATCTTTTTTCCTAAATAAATAAAATCTTTTCCCATTTTTAGTCGTATAGTGCAATGAAAATGTTTATCATAACAAAAAATTTATAAAATTCTCTCCATAACATTTATACAATATCATCATTATTCATAAAATTCATGATCAATATCCAACATTTACAAGATTCTTCGATCATATGATAAAAAAACAACATAAGATTCTATTTCACATAACATTGTCGGAAAGAGAAGATCATCCCAATGGAGATGATCCATTATTATGTGATTAATGGATCAAATGATCCACTGAAATTTTGATTCATTTTTTTCATAATGGTATCAATTTCATCATAATATTTCTGAGGGGTATTTGGGAACTCTGACCAATTCCATATTCTATTCAGTACCTGAGTTATTTGAGAGAGTATCAACAATAATATTGTGATTCCTACTCCAATTGGGTTGGCCATATCATGG
The DNA here is from genome assembly GCA_963277665.1 of Viscum album. Taxonomy (NCBI): domain Eukaryota; kingdom Viridiplantae; phylum Streptophyta; class Magnoliopsida; order Santalales; family Viscaceae; genus Viscum; species Viscum album. Next base: position 1,354,567,729 of record OY728142.1, on the reverse strand, counting down.
TACATCATCAAATTTACCTTTACATTGGGGTTTTTCCTAATTCCTCATATTTACATTTTTTTACATTAAAAAATGTGAATAATTGGTATGAGTATATTAAAACTATTATAAAAAATTTGGAGTCCATTGAAATTATAGTTAAAAACCAAAATTGACATTTATTTCACAAATCATGAATTTAATGGTTTTAATATATGTTACCCATGATCCATGTTCTAAAATAAAATCTTAAAGATATTTATTTTTTCATAATAATGGTTTTTAATTACTTTTTGTAATTATGCAAAGTATATCCCCTGTGACTTTCAAACAAGTTGTGCAATAAAGACAATTTTCATGCACGAGTTTCCGGGTTAGTATAGCACAATGCAGTGATTTCTTGTTTTACCCCTCTGTATTTCTATAATAGAGACACATCATATTTTATTATAAATAAAAGGTGTTATTTTTTAAAAAAAATCTCTTAGCCTATACATTTTAATATTTAGGGAGGTTTTCATATAGCATGTCTTGTCCCTAAGGTTTTCATTAGAGTTTTCTAATCATAATTCCAAAAATAAATACTCATTTACTTTAATACATACTATAAAAACCATTCTAAATATTACATATTAATTCATTATATATTACCTAAAATTAATCATAATAAAACCCAAATTATTTATCAGTGATGTTTATTTTATAAATATTTAAATAAGATAACATCTTAAACATGGTGTATAAATAAATTTTTGAAAATTTCTTAACATGATTCTAAAATTCAATAGTCGTTTATACAATACAGTATAACCAATGACCATAAATGTGAATTGCGCTATCTAAAATCATAGTAAGAGAAAAAATGACTTAAATGAAGAAATTAAATCATGTTATTAAATAGTTATATAACTGATACATAAAATGGGGATATTAACAAATCATGAATAATAAGGCATGATAACGAATTTTAATCATAAATGTGACTAGGAAAATGGGGAAAAAACATGAATCACTTCATCATAAATGGAGTAATATGAAATCATCAAAGAAATAATAATGTAAAAAGTCCCATTATTGATTAGGTTCACTCGCTAATCACTTTGATGATGTCTAGTGAAACTTAAACATTAACCAGTGCATTGATGCTTAATAAAATATCAAGCAAACTCATCACTTTTATTTTATTTTTGTGAATATGTGTGCCACATTGATCGTAAAACATGGAATCATTTCTTTATCATTTTTATTCCATGTCCAATGAATTTTGGAATAAATATAAGTATTTCTGAGATTAAATATTTTTATGCCCATAATGGTGAACATTGTTGTTAAGAATTTTTTATGTGTATCTACTACACATTTTTTGGCATGAAAAATCGTGGTGAAAATTCATAAAAAGTATTTGGGAATTTAAATGTTAATTAATGGTATTAATAATAGTGGATGGGGTATTTAATCATTTTTGAATCTGAGGGGATGTATTTTGAATATGGATGATCATATCTCAACATCATTAATTAGAGAAGTATAGCATACAATAATGAATATACATAAATAATAAATAAAAATAGAAGAACCATAACATTGAGAGTGTGAATCCAAATGTGTGTGATATTATACATTACATATTAAGACACATTTGAATGACTATATTTAAGGGATATTTGATATTGGTAGTTATCTATGTTTTTAGTGTAGAAAAATTAGAGTTTGGGAGGTCTTATATATGAAAAAGAGTGGATAATTCTTTATTATTTTGTAATCATATGTTTAGACACCATGTCATAATGAAATAAAAAACAAAATATTTACCATTTAATTTTCCAATATTTTTTAACAGAGTTGTGGTTTTCATTATTTTATATGGATTAGGTTTATTATTATTAACGTATTACCCTTGGTGATGTGGATGTGAGTCTTACTCTTATAGAAATAATTTTAAAACAATGAAATGTAACATTGATTATGGAGGATTTGTAATGGGATTATAATAAAATTAAACAAAATATTATTTTGTTGAAATAGAAAACAAATATTTTAATATAGATGCCCGTTATTGTATTTAATACATCAATTTTTGATCCTCGTGATGTCATAATACACATCATATATTTATAATGTATTTGATATTTACCCAAAAATTCGAGATTCCATTAAAATAATGAACCATTAAATGTTGTATAAATTTGTTTCTATGATTCCAATGATAATAATTATTTTATAAACAATGTTTTATATATCATTGAATTTTCACTTTTATAATACAATCGACATTTACTATGAAATGATATGTTTTTTTAAATAACTGTTTTTGAACCCTCATAAGAATTACATATTAATTTATTAAAAATATACAGTCATTTATATTTGACCAAATTATTTATTAATAATTATTTGTATTAATTTTATTTATTTAAAAAATAAATTAATTCATCAAAATGTACTCCTTAATTTAATTCTTGAATTACCGAAAACTAAAAATTGTATTTTATTGCACCAATATCCAAATAATTAAAAAAGTTATAATAATAAGATTAAAATATATTTATTATTCAATACAATATAGATATAAAGATTGCTAGGGATATGATACATATCCCTATAATACACAATCAAACTCTCTATGTGTGTGGCTCATGATGGTGAGACATTCATAGGGTTGTTCGACATACATGGATTGGGACATGATCCTTCTTAGCATAAACTTCCTTCATAACTGGTTTTGATCATGCTTACATAGTTTTACATTATATTGGTCTTGGTCAAGGGAAAATACCTTTGATTCTATATTCCTTAGAAGCTTCATTAGATGGTAATTCAATAGTTATGATACAACTTGTTGAGGCCATCACTTCATTTATCTATTCTATATTTATTTTTAAAACCCAATATTTTTAGTATTCCAATAATCAGGAAAAGTAGTGTATAAGGACCATAATATTTTATCTTCATTACATCATCCAAATATTTAGGAATATTTCTAATTGATGAGAACCATAATATTTTATCGTCATTACTTATCAACCCCATATCCTATATATATATAGATATTGGGGAGGGGTTTCGGCACAACCTCATCAAGAAAAGTAGTGTAGATGGAGCATCGTCATGCTATACCCTTAGAGGACGGAGCCGAACCTAGTGGGGCATGACAGACGCCACCGAACCTGGAACCGAAGGATGATGTACGAGTGGTGTCATTGGGAACTGATTGCGGGAATGAATAACATGATCGACCATCAATCACTGACACTCTTCAATGGGTTTTCAAGGTATGTGGTTATTCATTTCTGCATTTTGAAATATTTCATCTTCCACATTGTTGAATAATATGAAAAATAATGACCAACCGACTAACTGTATGATCATTGATTCATTCTTTCCTACAGGGGGACGTTGTGGTGTGAAATTGTTGTTGGGTTTTTTCTTATTATTCAATTCAATTGATTATTAAAACCTTAACTCCCCTCATGTTTGAGAGCTAATGAGGAGGGAGTGGGCCTAACGAACCTGTCCTGAACCCTCCACTACTTTTCTAACGTTTCAACTCCACGGAACATCGAGGACATAGAAATACCAACCAGATACATTAGGGATAGTGCTTCAACACACTCCGCAAGAGGAGGCATCATAACAAAGCTATGGTGGTAATCATAGAAGCCGACATCGGCTTTCCATAGAGGTGGCACAATGCATCGTTGTGAGACACTGATGAAGAATGGAAGTCGTGACTCGTCAGTCATGGCGACTGGAGGAAGGGGGCTGGCACACCGGCCGGTCATAGGTGATGGTGGGGAATGCCATCATGCACCACCAAAGAGGTCCTCCGACACACTGACTAGCTAAAAAAGAACCAGAAAGGTTGGGTCATTCCCCCAAAGGCACGCCCAAGTTGTACTAGGGTCGCAACCTACATTTTATGTTATTAGAATAGGGTCCTCCAGATCGACTGGCGACCAATGAATGGGGTGCCTGCCAATGGGGTGCTTGGCTACAAAGTTGTGACTTGTCCACCGCAACACAGAGGACATGCAGTGTAATGCGGCACTATGTTGGGTGATCCCTCAGGGGTTAACCAATTGATGTTGTTCTTCACCACATCATCCCTATCGACCGCGAACTAGTGGCCTGACCCACGGCCCATTCGGGCCTGGTCGGGCCCAGCGGGCCGGGTTGACTCGAGTCATGTCAGACCCGAGTCGTGCTAGGTCAAAACAGTTATTTTGGGTTTCCCTTGCTGATCCAGGTCAGGCTAGTCCAACTGGTGGGGACAGGACCCAGACCCATTACTGACCAGTTACACAAAATGGGCTCTAACTTCTAAACCAGATGTCCATTTGATAAACCATTGGTGGCATCAAGAACCTTGGAGAAAGACATTACTTATGGATTACTCTAAGAGTGTTTTGTAGAAATGTGTTGTATGGATAGTTTGGATCTCAAATTATTCCAACTGGGCCCTTAACACTGAAATGCCAATAGCACACAGATCGGTCGTCTGTTTGAAGCGTTGTATATTGCGTTGGAACCCTAATGACATGACAGATCATTATGTTACTTCTTTGTGAGAATTTTTGTTGGTCGAAATATGACCAATTTATTGAGTGGAGGATCATCCAAGTTCATTATGTAAGTAACCCTACAACTCGCTGAGACTTGATAATTGTTGATCTTTTCGACTACGAGTGACGCGACGAAACAGTGGGGTGTGCCTTTGGGTGACGTGGAAGACCGATGATGGGTAGCACCTCTATGTGACACAGTAAACCCATGGTACGTATTGTGGATGAGTACCTTCTAAGGCCACGTTGGGGAGTGGCCCTATGTAACCTGGCTAACCCACGATATGTGATGGGAAGGAGTACCTCAGCAGTCCATGGTTAGTGGGAAGTGCTTCTGTTCGATGTGGCAGGACCATTTTACTCGATATTTAAGGAGTTCGCTAGCAGTCACGGTTTTTGATGTTGTGACTGGGAATTTTACCTATTACTAAGCCTAAATAATCTAGGGCTAGCTATAAAGATTCATAGTGATCTTGTGTAGGTCAACATCATAATCGTATTTCTCTTACTTGTATACCTGGTTTGATGTGAGAGACTAATTTAGCTATGTCTATTACATTGTGCATTATGATTGAGATTATGATTTTGAGTTTTCCATGTGGAATTATGAGATACCTTCTTGGGTATTGGGGATCTTACTGAGTATCATTATACTCATCCCTACAACGGCTACACCCGAACCTTGTTAGGTCTTGTGTAGACGACAATTAGTTGGGCTGAGGTTGAAGGGAACAAGGATTAGGATGTATATAGAGGAGACAGGAGGATGCGGAGTGCTGAGGTGGATATCTGTACCAATCATTCTAGTAGGATCCTCAGAGGATGACTCAGTAGTTGTTTTCCATTTTTATTTTGTATTTTTCATTTTAGTTGTATTTTTACTCTTCAGTTTTACTCGTACATTCATTTGGGATTTTATTTCTTCCACTTTTACATTCAGCACCCCTTTTTCTACATTAGCTTATATAAAAACTGCTTCTTGTTGTGTTCTGAGACTATATGTTTGTACAGGTATAAAGGAAATGCTTTTTCGTTTTATGGAATACTCTTTTCGGTGGAAGTCTCCAACCCCTAGCCTATGGAAGGCGCCCTTGGGGTAGTTAGGGTATGGGCCCCAGGGGATGGGTAATGACAATTGAATTCAAGTATTAATTAAGATTATGAATGAACAAATATATGGTAGGTAATAATTGAGGTTATGATTGGGGAAATGAAATTTAAATGTGAATTATAATGGTTAATGGGATAAATTATGTGAAATAATTATTTAATTAGTCAATAAAATGTTGTAAATATGAAATAGTTAGATTATATTAATTGATTATAAAATTAATTTATGGGTTATGGGGGTATATGTTATATTGTGATATATGTGATATTGAGATATAATTGATAATGTTATACAATTATATTTGTGATAGTCATTTGTTTTTTATGGTATAATTCTTCAAAATAAACATATTGATAATTGAATAGATGGATGGAAACAATGGACTTCATATAAAAATTGACAAGATGAATGATATCAATGTCATTCTGAAATTAATTTAGATGAATAATTATTATAACAGAATTTAGATATGAATTTAGAAGATTACCAATAACAACGAAATTTAGATATGAATTGAGATGATGAATGGTTAAAATGATTTTCGGATAATAATTTGTATGATTAATTGTAAAAATGGAATTGGATATATTATATCTCATGATGATATTTTGGAATCTATAATGGGATGAAGTATGTATCGAGTGTTCTGGTGTCCTCGGGAACCCATGGGTTATTGGTTTACATAATGTGAATTTGAATAAATGTAAACAGTTTAGTTTATTTACTTTAATTATTCATTATACTACTATATACACTATATTGAAGGAATATTGTTTTAGATGTATTGGTAGTTTCATGATAAGATGTACCCATACCCTACTCAGGCTTTTTGATTGGTTCCTAAAAAGATTTCATGGTTGATGGACATGTCATGGGAAAAGGTCTAGTGTAAGATGGTTGAGTCTTAATATAGCATAGTGGGGGGAACCAAATGAGATTTGGGACTTGAATGGTTGTTTGATGGGTCCTTATTTTTTTTCAAGTTTAATTGTGAAAAAACATGTCATGGAATATTTTGTGTTTAGTTTTTAATATTGTATTTTCTATTTTACTGATCATGTGCTATTGGTTCATTTGGTTATTGGTTATATCCTTTCATTTTTACTTATTTATTTTGTTTGTTGTGTTACATTTATATAGAGTCTAAAGTCTCCCCATTATCAATATTATTCACTTTCTTATAGATAGATGACTATGGAACATAGGGATGTATGTTTGGGGTCGAATGACCGACCGACTCGATTAACAACTGTGTGGCACCTGGGTAAGAATGTTACATTTTCGAAAGGCGATAGGTAATATTTCATATTTATAGAATGATGATGAAATCATAAATTTCTTAAAATACATATATATATTTATCATCTATGTTGTTTTGTGACTACAATAGGTTCACATCACATTATGAAGGTAGTATACCACTTATATAGAAACCATATTATCAACATTACTTGAGTGTAAATGTAAGGAAAAGGAAATGATTTATTATTATTTAAAAATGAATAATCTTCCATGAATATCATACTTATTTAATGTATATAAAAAATATTCAAAATATTTATTTATTTTATATTCCATGTAATGATATAGTGAAATAAAAATTACATTATATAGTGATACACTAGTCCATTATACACTAGAGAGATGTAACTATATCCCCTATAAAATAGATTGTAAAAAATTAATATATTATATAATTACTAAATAAGTATAATAATTTAAAAAATATAACATATATAATTTATAAATATCATTATAGAAAACCATGAGATGAAGTAATGGAAAAATGAATCACATCTGTTTGCGAGGTGGTTGTCCACCATACACACGAATTATGATTTCATTAACCATTTGATGGATGTTGATATAGTTGTAGATAGTTTAATTATAATAATAACATATAGTTAAATGTATTATAATGATGTTGTTATATTATCATAAATTATGAATATGTTTTATTTTTCAATGAATAAATAAAAGGATAACACATAGTTATGAATTTTTCCTCTTCCCATATGACATCATTAGGATGATAATATAATAAATAGAATAATGAAGAAAACATGGTATTATAGGATTATGGTAGGAAGATTTTTATGTTATTTGAGTGTTTCATGGATGTGTAAAATCGTTTTGAAGGTGTGATGAAGGGTGGAGAGGGGTGGCTATTTATAAGTGAGGTGAGTAGACCAATTGTTTTTGGAATGAAACATGTGTCCTTATAGTATTAACATCCAAATATGAACTATTTATGAATTGTATAAATTGTAGTGTTGAAATAATTATATGAATGATATTCTAGACCATATTTCAGTTCAATTTAACCATTATCATTCATGATTAATTCATAATCCATGTATTTTTACCTTAATAGATTTTTTTTTACAGTTTTCAATATATATATTGGAAAAAATATTTTGAAATTATTAGATAATATCAATTATGTTTGTTGAAAATATTTAATACATTTTTATAAATTCCATTCATAGTTGGTGAAAATTTAAATTTAATATTAAAACCGCATACATGACCAAAAATCATGTTTTTTATTCGAAAAGATTGAATATTTACCATGTTTTTATATCAAAATTCAACATAATAATGAATCCAATAATATATATTGGATAAAATTATATTTAAATAATCAATTATTTATTAAATAATTGAAAATATAATTTCCTAATAAAAATAAATTATATTAATAATCAATTTTCAATTCAAATTTTGTATTTTCACATTACATCATAAAATAAATCATTTCATAATTTTCTAAAAAATTAACACTATAATTATTATTATATTAATATTCAAAAACAATTAAATTTATATCAAATAAATATTTTAAAAATAGATAAAAAATGTTTAAATATAGTTCATGAAGATTCACTAAATGATCATATAAAATATTCAATTTTTTCTTCAAATATCTATTTTTCATTTAAATGATTTTTATTTTATTTCAAATAAATAAATAATAATACTTTTTATAATATAGTTATTACATTAAATAGCTTAAAGGTTTATGGATATATTATAATGATCATTTCCAAATAATATATCAATTGGGTTTATTCATTTGAACAATGTGATTCAGGCATTAAATATTATCGATGGAATTAAATTTATTCAAAAGAAAAATATATTGTAATGTATTGATTATTTACATTATACCATGCCAGAAAATATTTTTTCTTTATAAATCATGGATATTACCTTATCAACATATGACGGTATTTTCAATTAATAATATTCCATTTTTTCCATGTTGCTTATTCAATTTTTTGATTGCTCCAAAGTAACATTAGTAGTCGAGTTGTCTTATTCCTTAACACATTCAATCTAGTTTCAAGAATATGGATGTATTATTTATATTAGATAGATGATGTTCCAATTCTATTTCATCACATATGATCACATGTTTCTATTCTACATTTTAGTTCATTGATAGGGATATATGAAACACATCATATACATTGGATATATTTCGGATAATTTCCAGACGATAAAAAAAATATCATATTATTACATGAATTTAAAAGTGTCTAATTTAATTGGTACTCAGTGTACATTTCATACTAAACCATATATCACCCTTCTATTAATATACGATCAATAAAAAATTATCACCCATTTGTATTTACAAATCATTCATTTGATTATTTGCATAACTATTTTCACTATATTGATATACATCAATGTCAGCTTCAAAATACTTTACCATATTAATTTTAATTTCAAAAATATATCGTAAAATAGGTTTCATTTCACTGTCATCATCCAAAAAAAATGAAATATGAATTATCGTTCCATATAATGAATTATTCTACACAATTTTAATACATTAATGAAAAACATTTTCATAAGTAGACTCTACCAAAGGTATATATTTTTTTAACATAACATGAAGTTCATGCGATCATGACATCAATATTTATTACATTATATTAATATTCATTCTGTACTGCCAATAAATTTGAGGACTATAAAATGTTCTCAAAAGAAGATCAATATCTTGTTCCATTTTAATATTCTTATATAATTCTGATGTAATATGATGGTCACCATCTCACTGAATATAAATAACTAAAAAATGATTTTTTATATCATTATTATTATTGATCATTACAAAACATTCATGTTTTAAATGATCACTTATATCAAAGAATAGATAAAATTTTATTATTAAATCAATTATTACCCATATTGATTCACTATTTGAAGGTGTATTTATTATTCCTATAAAAAAATTCTTATTTTTTGTATTATCATTCACAATTAGAAATATGAAGTGGTTTCATGAATACTATAGGGGTATGTATCATAGCATTCTCTTGCTGAAAACCCAATCATCTGGATACATAATAATAAATTTAATACTTATTTTTATCCCACTAATAATATGTTCTCAAATCCCTATACATATTTATGTTACTAGGGTTTATAAAAAAAGTAATAAATTAGCATCATCCAACAATTCACTTTATAAATAAGGTATATATATAACTTATAATCCTTTTAAAAAATTTAGGAAGACATGATGAAAAATTTCATATGATAATTTCCAATTATTCAAATCTTCAATATGATTTTTTTAATAATCACATTCATTACATTTATTCTATTTTAATAAATAAGGTTTAACAATAATTTGAGAAATGGGTGATGTATACCCTTCCATAATAATTCCCATAAAATTTTCTCTAGATCCATTCACATGTGATCTCTCTCAATTATCATTTTTTTCAAAATTCTATTTTCATACCTATATAATATATTTCATACACTATTCTAATTCTATAGGTGGTAGTGTTCTAAGATATATTAATCCTTGAGTATGTTGATCTATTTCATTTTCCTTATGTTGATCCCTATTTGGGAAAACACTCATTTTATTATTTTATGATCTTTTAATATCTAAAACATTCCACTAAATAAATAATTATTCCTTATAATGAAAAAATATTTCATATACCAACTCTAGAAGATGGTTTAGACTGCTCTGTTTGTTATTCTTAAATTTCCTTCTTGTATATGAATTATCTTTATAATTATTAATTCTGACAGTACCATGTTCCTTACTTAATGAATCATTTTACATCACAAACCCAAAACTTCTAGAATTTATTTTCAATATATTGGAATTGAAAAAATATCAACATTAGTTCATCAAAAAATTATTCACATACTTTTCAATGAATAATGTCACCACTTTGAATGTCATATTGGTTAAAAGGCTAAGTATTATGGAAAATTTTTGGATGAATGCCATTAATAACCTGCCAACCCAATGATACAATGAAACACATTTATTTTATTGGTATTATCGATTATCAATCTATCATCATCATTGTATGATCAACTGATATTCCATACATGTAGAAAATATATCATATTAAATAATCTTTATGAATCCATAAATGGAACTTACTATATTTAAAATATTACACATTCCTTTTCATATTAACAATAATGATCCATGGGTTATTCTAATGGTATTAGTTTTTTCCTCAATAAAAATAAATATTCCAATGAAATCCACAAAAAACCCTCACATTATTTATTTTATACTATTTTTGTAGGTACTTAATGATATTTGTTTCATTAGTCAACCAAAATGGAATTTTTTTCAAACCCATAGCCTCTCTACCACATTAAAATATGTATCTACGTAATGTATTCCTTTTTTTCTACCCGTTTATTTTGTCAATAAAAAAAATATTTGAAAATTATTATGATCTATGTAGTTGATCAAATATTTCATCTACGAGAGGAAGAGAATACTTGTTCTTTATCATAATAGAATTCATTTCACAATAATCAATAAATCATATCATGAATAAAACTTTCATCATAACAATGTATATAACGGATATCCAAGGATATGAACTGGGGATAACAAATACCTTATCACCCGAACACTCTAGTTGTTTATTGAACTCTATATTTTTCCAAATAGTCCATTATATTGTCTGTCATTGATATTATTCTTGCATCATGGATTATATTAATGGAAAACAAAAATTTATGCTTTGGGGATGTCCAATTAAATCATAATTAAATACATAATTGTATTATTACACAATATATACATCATATATTTGATGATTACTATTGGGAAAAATCCTTCAAGGCATTATTGAAGAATTATAGGGATAGTTGTGTTGGTTGACAAAGATGGCCTCGATGTTTTATTTATTGACAAGGAGGGATTCTAAGTTCAGTTTCATGATAGTGGGAATCTATAGTTATTTATTTAGATAAATATATGTTGTTCAAAATATATTATTGATATATGAAACTAAAAAAATTAATGGTCGATCTAAAGGTGGTACAAATAGAGAAGATACAAGGTGGTGTTGTGTTTCAGTGTTTGCAAAACATTTGTGCAGGAAAATAATAAATTTGACAGTTGCATTTTTGGAAATGGAAGGTCTATAGAATATTATAGTGGTGTGTGAAATAGAGGAATTGTTTTTTCACATAAGAGGGGTTCCAAAATAAAGAAACATGAAAATTGTAAAATTCATAAGGTGCGTGAAATATTTGAGCAGTGCCGAAATTTGGTGTTACATGCAAAATGTGTTTTCCATGATCGAAGTGGATTACATGATCTTTGATGGTTTTTCTCCCATTGTTGATTTCTACTATAAATATGACGTGACCGTTTCATTTTAAGAATCTTAAGGCTTAGGTAATACTCTAGCATTGATGTTCTTAAAAAATGCACAAAGGGATTTGTGTGAAAAAACCATTGTTGCGCATAAAAATTGATGTTGCACGTAAAATTTAACATTGGGTATAAAATTAAGGTTGCATGGAATTCAAAAATTTGAGTGAAAATTTAATTTTTTATTGGGTTTATAAGGATATATTTTTATGGAGGAGACAAGGAATTACAAAAATGCGCAGTAAGGGATGCACGTAAAATTTGAGCTTTCCCAATTCAATTCTATAGTAAACACTATTCATTGGTGGATGATGGTATATCATCAATAGAGAATCTATATATATTTGAGGATTCAAATATTAATTTAATTTAGGAGACTTATAGGTATATAAATTTTGAGTGGATCATCTAAATATGCATTGAGAACAATTCTGTTGAGAGAGAAGTGTGCCTTCATATTGTGATTAGTTGTAAAGAATGAGGGACAATAACTATGCTCCAAACATTTTAAACAACAGTGTTCTCTAAGTGGAATTGGAACATTGGCATGTCATTTGTGTATGCCCTTTGGACGTAGCCTAGTCAGGTTAAACCCAGTAAAATTGTTCTGTCATGTGATTGTTTTATGATTTGTTCAAAATCTACAACTGGAATGACTGAGAAGATAGTCTTGTATAATAGTGACACAAGATAAATAAGGGCAGTAGTTTTAATCATTCATAAACTGTTTCACCCATCTCATAGGGTATCTAATATAGTGGACATAACATTTTGTTTCATAGTGAAGGGTTGATATTAGTGTTTCTCTATCAAATGGAGGACACCAATCATAATGGGATTCTAATATTCGATATGATCATTTTATTCTATGAATGAATTAGATTCAACACTACTTATTATCCATGGGAATGGATGTGTTTAAAAAAACAATGTATAATATAAAATTTGATATTAATAGTGGTTCTTTATCTAAAACTGGGTGGAGATAATTGTATGATGATTCCAAGGGTATCAATTCTTTAGGGAGAACACTATCCAATAATATCTGTACGATGTTGATGTAATTCAAAAAATCACATGCTAGGTTTAAAAAACATTTGATCATATATGAAGGAGAGTCAAAGTACATAGAATCAAAGATGAAAGTGTTGTGAATGATGTATGAAGATCTTAGAATATAACATAATGAGCATGTTGATGCATTCATTGACAGGTTAAATGTTCTAGTGGAAGACATGTGAGGTCTGATTGATGCCATTTAATACATAAATTTTTTGTAGCACATTTTGAAAAAATTCACCTCGCGTAAATCCAATGGTCTTAGAATTAGAAGACAATGATTCGATAGAGTTGACACTGAATAAATTACATAGTGCCCTTGTGGCATATGAAATGTGATCTGATGTTAATAATGTAGTGGAAATTGGTAAATCCAAAGAGGGGGCATTCAATGCAATCAAGATGATCACTATTGAAGACTCTCATGAAGAAGAATATATAGATGACGATATTTCATTCCCTTCATGAAACCATCAAAGTGGAAATGAAATGTTTAAGGGAAACATACACATTCTGTGTTTCGATGTGGACAGGTTGTGAATGTTTTATTACGGTTCCCCAAAAAGATCCACGAATATGATTATGTATATGAATCCAAAATTTTCAAGGATAAGTCTTCAACCTATGAGATATGAAAGAAATATTTCAAGAGAAACTTAAATAAGAAAAAAACATATTTCACTAGAATGTGATAGTTAAGATGATTCAATGTTTGAGGGGACTGAAGATATAAAGATAAACAAAGATTATGGAGAGAATTCTATTGTGCATGTTGTTGATACTGCTAAAAAAACACGATGAAACAGAAGATGACTAAGTAGAATAGTAATTTCAACGAAGAGTAAATATTAAATATGAATTAGAAGTACCTCATAAAGAGATATATTCTTGGATATAAAAAAAAGAAACCCAACAAGGTGGTAATTGATTCCGAAAAATACATGAAATAGTAGGAAGAAAGGAATTTATATGGTAGTAAATGAAATAAAAATTCATTTATTGTCTAGTCCGGAGAACTCAAAATTGTTGATGGATATAAGATCATGATTGAAGAACAAAAAATGTAGATTGATGGCTTGAAATGAAAAGTGAAATATGATGTCGACCATATCGAAGTATATGAAGTGGAATTTCTTAGTTTGTGATGAAAAGTGAAGGATGAAGAAAAAATCATGACCCCTAATGTGACATCATGAACAAAGAGAATTCATAAGGTTAAAAAGATGAAATAGGTGCCCAGTAGTTCAACAAGAAATAAGAATCAATCAGCCTCAATTGTTAAATCTGATTTAATGATTGATCAGAAACAAAATGAAGGTAGAGTTGAATTCAGACCGCAAGCACTCATTACGAGATTGAAAATTGATGTGGGAACAAAGCAAAATCCGAAAACACAAATAACACAAGGAACAAAAAGCAGTATATAAGTCACACATAGTAATGAACCTTTTATTGGGTTTTATAAATGTGGAATGATGGGACAATAAAAAAAATTCATTTATAGCTAGAAGATATTGAAGGGCATTAGAACATCAGATGATGCCAATCATGGAACAATTTTATCGAACATTTTTCAAAATAAAATATTTTTGGTGCGGAGGATTTGGGCACATGGTGAAATAGTATAGGTTGAACATATATATTAATGTACCAATGAAGAATTAAAATTGTTGCAAGTTCCAGATCAATGAATAAATAGTTGATTTTAAAATGAAAACTAGATTTTAAGACATCAAAGATGAATCATGTCCAACATACTTTGTGAATGATCATAAATCTCAATCTTTGTTGAGTTACAAAAAAATATGGACAAAGAGGAAGATATCATAGAAGGCAGTGGTGGAGGAAATTTCACTTATAGCATTAGATCGTCCTGGTTTATAGATCCTTTATAACAGTTCCATGTATCACATTCAATGGAATGATAATGTGGTTACATGCATAAAATATGAAAAAATATGAGCGGTTATATTTGGAAATTATGATGGACTAAAGATAATTTGATCGGGAAAGGACATGATTGGGGAAAAATATATATGACCTATTGATTTCTTTGTTATAGAAGGTCTCAGTCATAATATTCTCAGCATCAGTCAATTGTGTGACTAAGGTAATTTTATATGGATTACCAAGATTATGTGTTTTATCCATGGAAGAGATGATATAGTTATCATACAGGAAAAAGAAATAGGAAAATATCTACCTAGTAAGTGGAGAAAAAGATATGTAATTTTTATCTAGAGAGTAAGATAACAAGTTATGGCATAAAAGGCTTTGTTATCATATCCATCCATCCCTAGAATATTAGGTAATGTGTGATGCAGTTAGCGACCTCCCTAAGAAATCATAGGATTTTTCTAACAAATGTAATCCATGACATAAAGGGAAGCTCATCATAATGATGTATAGTGAAAAGGAAAATTATTCCACAAAACTTTTCTAATTGGTGAATGATGATGTTTATAGCCATATCACACCATGAAAAATTTACATAAAGAGGTAATGTGTCATGTTCATTGATAAATATAGTAGTATGTAATGACTACTTGTTATTTCACTTATGTCCAATGTATTTAGCTTCTTAAAACAGTACTTAAGAGTGTGAAAAAATGCATGGGTAGAATATAATGATTTTTCATAGTAATAATGGCATTGAATTAACAAAATGTAAGGTGTTTGACTATCTCTAAAAACATGAGATAAGGGATAAAATTTCATTAGTAAGAACTCTCTGACATAATGGAGTGGATTAAAGGATAAATATGATCATCAACATCATGGCCATAATGATGCTTATAGATAAAGTCCTACCATATATATTCTAAAATGAAACAGTGTTGACATCATTATAAATGTTTAACAGTTCTGTGTTGTGTCCTATGGAATGATAGACTCCGTATGAGTTGTGTTATGGAATGAATACAATTGCGAAATTAATTTAAATCTTTTGAAGTATGTTTTTTATTCTCAACATGGAGAAACATATGAAATTTTAGTCACATGGAGATGAAGGAATATTCCATGTATACTCAAGAAAAATTAAATCCTAAAAATGCATTATCAAGAGGCCAGAAAAGGTAGTTGGGAGGAATGGTGTCATTGTAGTCGAAAATAAAGAGAATATTCAACAACAAAGGGATCATTTTTCTGGTGAATGTGGTGTGGAGGAAAGAAAAATTGGTTGGGAAGAAGTGGCAGATGCTGATTAAGAAAGAATACTCTGATGATGAAAAAGAGGTTCTCAATTCTATATATGTGATGTATCCCAAGAGTGGAGATGATATTGATAGGAAAAATATCAATGGTCATTAGATGCCTCTAGTTTAGACAAGACATATGAAGTCACTGCAACAGAAATATTTCCTATCTCACATAGATCCTAAATGAATTTCAGATGTATCTACAGATAATAACATTGTTCAGGAAATGAATGACAAGCAAGACAAGATTGATAAGAATCACACATGGGATATTGTTTCGATGTTAGGAAATGAAAATGTTATTTAGATAAAATGGGTCTTTCACAAAAAAATGACTGACGATGGTTTAGTGATCCTAAAAAATTAACGAATGGTGTGTAAAGGTACTCATAAATTGAAGGAATTGATGTTGATGAGACATTTTTACCTCTCGTAAGGATGGAGACCATAAAATTATTCTTGTCCCTAGTTGTCTAAAAATATTTCTGTGTTTTCCATGTGGATGCAAAGTTAGCATTTCATAATGTGGTCCTAGAGAAAGATGTATATATTGAAAAGATATAAGGTTTTCTAATTCATGAAGACGAGAACAATTTTTTTCGACAAAAGAAGGGGCCTTATAGGTGAAGCAAGCACCTAGATCCTGGAACTCATGGTGTGTTCAATATTTTAAGAAGCCTGGATTTCATCGTAGTGGATTTGATTATAATTTATACGTGAAAAATTATAGTAATGAATATATTATGGTGCTAGAATATGTTAATGATATAATATTTGTAGAATCATATGTATCACTATGCGGCTCGTTTTCTGAATTCATGAAACATGAGTTTGAAATTCCTATAATTGGTGAGCTGATGTTTTCCCATGGTTTATAAGTTACACAAGGAAGGAATGGAACATTTATCTCTAAATACAAATATGCCAAGGCAGTTTTGAGATGATTAAGAATAGAAAATTCAATGTATATGATGATTATTTTTTCTACAATGATGATGATTTAAATGTAGTGAATATAATATAATATATGCAGTTTATTAGGAGTTCACATTACATGATAGAGACAAGACCTAATATTGTTTTCCTACATGAAAGGAATCACGATATCAATGTAATCTAAAGGTAATCCACACGACTGAACTGAAAAAAATACATTGTTATGTGAAGGGAACTATAGATTTTGTCTTGTCATGTAATAAAAATTCAAATTCAGATCTATTAGTATATATAGATATAGATTGAGCTGGTTTAGTGGATGACACGAAATCAATATCAGAAGGTGCTTTCAATATTTGTGGATTACATATTTCTCAGCTAAGAAATTATCAATATTGGATTTCATTAAGCACCACATGAGTAGAATATATTTCAACTGCTCAAGTATGCACACAATTATTGTGGATGCAGTTTCATCATGATGATATTTGTGTTGAAGCAATGTATTTATTCAGAAACAAGTCATATATCGCAAGTGATAATAATATATGCGAAAATTACATTCATCACTTATGGACAATGAACACATAGATAATTTATCATTTTATCAAGAAGGTCGAGCAGGTAATTGTGATGTTTGAGTATGTTCTAAAATAATTACATGTTTCCAACATTCTTGGAAAAGACATTATCTATGGAATATTTGCAGAGACATTGATTAGATCTAGGAGTCCAGTCAAATCCCCGCTCATGAAAAAGTATTAATGTGGATACTCCACCTCATGGGATGATGTGTTATTCCCTAACGCAATGATATGTGTTCTTACCTTTTTACAAACCACAATGGTGTAACATTAGAGTTTGTTGAATAAGGTGGAGAAATAGTGATTGTTCAATTGGAGACAATGTGCGTATTTGAGAAATTATTAATGATATGGGGATATGTTGACATGTGGAGCAGTGAGATAGGGGGACTTGAAAGGTGAAAAGTAGTTTAATCATAAATAGGTGATGAAGCTGTAAGAATATTGAGTGATTTTTAAATTTGGTTATGCTATATCTGATCAATCAAATAATAGATACCAAAATAGCTGGGGATTGTGAAAAAAAGTAGAAGAATATTGTTGGAATGGTGTCAGAAGGTTTCTGACAATCAATAATTGGCATCAGTTTGGTATCCACAATTGGTGTCATAAATAATTTGATTCTTTGATCAACATTTCATTTACTCATGTTTCCCATGTCTATCATTTCTCATGTGGGATTATATTATGTGTTGAGTGAATATATGATAACTATTGGAATCGATAGTGGAGAATAGTGTCTGAATTCTTTACAAGGTATCACTGTATGAAAGAGTTGTCAACAAACCAAAGGGGGATATAGTAGGGAAAAATCCATCAATGCCTTATTGAAGCATTTTTTGGTCGGTTGTGTTTATTGACAAAGAGGGACTCGATGTTTTTTTTTAAAATGTGGTATTCTATGTTCATTATGTTGAAAAATGGTTTATCCATAGTGATTTGATTGGTTGAAGAGATATTGGTGACCCTCCATGAATGATAGAATAACTGTAACAATGGAATGGATGATCTAGAGGTGTTACAAAAAGAACAGATATATGTTGGTTCAATATTTCATGCATGAGGTGAGTGAGATATTAGAGTGGTGTGTGAAATAGAAGAATGGAGGTTTTTGCAGAAGATGTGTTTTGAAATCAGAATCCCATAAAATTGGAAAAGTCATGAGCTATGTGAAATATTTCAGTAGTGCGCGAAATACAGTGTTGTGTGGTAGATGTGTCTTCCGCGCCCGAAGAGAATTACATGCTAAATGAGTGTATTTCACATAGCTTTGATTCTTCTTATAAATATGAAGTGACCCCTCATTTTATGTATCTCAATAAATAAATAATATTACCACATTTATAAACATAAAAAATATGCAATGCATTTGTGCAAAAAATATGGTGTTGGGCATAAAAACTGATTTTGCATGCAGAATTATAGATTGCATGTAAAATGAATATTGCACTAAATTATTTAGGTTGAACGATAAGTGGAGTTGAGATTACACACAAATATAGATATTTTTCTCACAAAAAAAGGGAATTATGTTCAATGCGCAGTAAAGGAAATGCATAAAATTTACGGTTTCCCAGTTCAATTATCTGGAAAATTGGTATACATTGGTTAATGAAAGTATAATTAAAAAGATAATATACATACAATTGTGGATATATGTATTAATTCAATTAAAGAGACATGCATGTATATAAACTATGACTGGATCTTCTAAAGAAGCAGTTAGCACACTTTAGTTTAGAGATCAGTGAGATTTCATATTGTGATTGGTTGTAAACCCAGAAGGACAATGAGTTTGACCATACATATAAAATAATAGTGTGATTTTAGTGGATTTGGTACATCGGCACGTCTCAAATGTGCGCTCATTGGACGTAGCCTAGTGAGAATGAAATAGTAAAATTTTCTTGTCTAGTGATTACTTTAAGAATTTTTTATATTTTACAATGAGAAAAAGAGTGAAAAGGGTTTTTTCTAAAAGGGAAACAAGATCTATAGAGGCAGTTTTTTAATCATTCATATCGTAATTTATCCCACCTCTCAGGGTATCTAGCATACTTGACCTAACAATTACCTAATCCATAACCGATATTTTTTCTCTTATTCCCTATGAATATCATTAATTATATATATTTAATGATTATCTATAAATTACACAAATGATGAATTACCTACTCTAAATATAAGGAATTTTGTATCTTTCTTACAAATTATATCTTCATTTTTTTTAAAATAAATTTTGGTATCATATTTTCAAATCCATTCCATAAAAATGACTCTAACTAATTCTACCATAGGTATGATAATAAGATAAATTAATTATGTGAATTTATTTTTCATAATGGTGACTTATTAACACATCCTTGTTGTAGTTATACCTCATCTATGTGATTTTACTAACAAATCCATTCTTAATTAAAATGGAAATGATTAATTTTAATTTAAAATTTTATATATTTAAAATATTTTTAGGATCCCAAATCCAGTAATTCATTATCTAAAATTGATTTTATTATTCATTTATTTAATACTCCATTAATGAGTACTTACACCATTGTTATTGTGATCATATAAGCTCGGCCATCCTCCCTTGGACTCTTCAATGGTGGATTAACATGATAATTATAGAATTAATACTCAAAATTCCGAATCTACCTACTTTTAAAACACTAAATACTAATTTTTTCAACCCACTTTATTTTTTTACTTTCTCTTATATCTACACTAATGAAAAACCCCAAATCGCATGAAACATTCTCTTGGGTGATACATTTAAGGATATTAACATGGTGTAAATTAATGTGTTCTCTTCTTCTTCATTGTAAAAATAATTTTTCCATTATGTATAGAGGATTATTTTTATCATTATTTTATTGTATAATAAAAAAACTAGAGATATCCTTCTCATTTTTGATGAAAAATACTATTTCAATATATGATAATACATTTTTGGAGACCATCTACCATTTGATAGATTTATTAATACATTGAAAATATTTTTAATATTGAACTATGTGTTTTATATATAATCTTTAGCATTGTGAGATAACCATGTAATGTTTTACTAAAACACATAAAAACATTCTGGTTCATTTTCCATTAATATAATAAACATTCTATTCATTTAAATTTTTAACAGATGAGGGAAATATTTCATGAATAATATTTTCTTAACAAAATTCAATTTGATGAGTTATATTTAATATAACCCTATATAATTGTAGTTAAAATACTACCATTACTACGTATAACCTTTGAGATAATACACAAAATTTGTAAACAATTTTTTTTATGAAAATTCCATGGGAATTAATATATTATTCATTGACTTAATCAAATTTTCAATTACAATTTTTTTTGTAATCTTTTTAAATGGTAATTTATTCAGTCAAACTAATCAATCCATCCTAGGAGACTCACAATATGGAACATGTTTTATCATTTTGGATAGGTTATTATTCATAGCCTGATTGTGATGTCCTAATAGAGAAATACGTTTCTCAGTTCCAATACCATCTATATTGGCTCCCATTAATGAGAAATCTTTAAATATTATATGAGTGTTGATATATTTCATCTTATCAATAACTATTTATATATAAAGTATCAAATTATATTATATTATAAAGATTAATAAATATAAATCAAATTGTATAATTCCAAATATGGTGTAACACATAACATAAATCAAAATTTATTCATAGTTATCTCATAATCTTAAACTAGGTTTCATTTGGGATATCATGATTTTCAAATCATTCATAGTGGGTTTTAAAAATTATGTGACTTATCTTATGAATAACCATGATATTTGAAAAGTGGATTTGTTGTAACGACCATTATTATACACTATATGACAACCCGGCCAATCTAAATTCACATTTTTTTGGAGTCGTTTCACCATGGTACCTCTGTTCTAGAACCACGTCGACATATATTAACCATATAAGGATTTATTTCTATGAAAAAAATCATAATATATATTTTAATAAAACAATATGTTGTTATCTTATACATATCATCCTGGTAAATAATAGGTCTATTTTCCCAAATCTATTTTTTCCATAATCAAGTTTCCATGCTTTCTACTAAACTTTCTATAATACCAATTGTAACAAAACCAAATCCAGTAACCTAAAATGGGTTGATTCATTATATAATTTTCATTGATACGAAATTTAAAAGATGGAAGAATCAATGAATTTAGAAGTTATAGTGAACTAGACACATGCATTATACCAATGTTAAATTGGTAATAGAATATAATATATAGTAAAAATATAAAATTAACTACAACCATAAAAACACAATCAAAAAATTCTTATTATTATTCATTAGAAACATCATGGAGCTTAAATTCATAGTATAGGTTATGTATAATGAAAGTTATTATGAATAAATTTGAAAATCAACATTTAAAGGTAAATAAGTAAACATATTTCATTTAAATGACATTAATATCATGATAATGCAAATCTTAATCAATACAGGATGGTAAATAAATGAAAACCCATTACATTTAATTAATAAAATGAGAAGTTAATTTATCAAGAGTTAATTTTATGAAAAAAATATCGGATAATAATTTATCAAAATTTATAATTACACAAATTATAAATTATAACATATTTTGTCTTAGGTATATGAAAACTCTATTTTTGAGTTCTATGTAAAAATAATTTTAATAAAACTAGGTAAAAACCATTATATTTTGGCCAAATCGTTTTTTCTCATGATACATTTTATTACATTGAGGGTCTATATATAATTTGGTCCAACACATATCTGCAAGTCCAAATAAATCATTATCTATCTAATTTTTAATTTAATATAAGAACAACAAACATTATTATTATAATTGTCTCAATGAGTAAAGGGTAATGATTTAATGATAATTTCCATTGTTAATAAAATAATATTCAATGTATTATCCATATGAAAAAAATAAAATAATAATAAAGAAATAATAATTACAAAAAAAAACAAGATTATCTATATTTGTGATAAATTTATCTTTTAATTAAAATTTAGCACAATAAAGTGATTATTTCAAGGAAATTTCAGCAATCTCAATGGAGAGTGATATTATAAAATAACTTTTTCAACTCGGTTATATTTATATAAAATCATATGGGATGAAGTAAGTAAAATTGAGACATTAAAAACAATGAAATAAAAATTAATCATGATAATACATGTGAATAAATATTTTCATACACAGTTAAAAAGAAATTATGCTCATATAATTACAATACGACCCAATAAAGAAAAATTGGATTGAAATTACTTATTTAATTATTCCATTTTGATGAAAGGTATATATTTTATATATAGTGGTATTATAAATTTTGTTACCTTATATAATAACCATAAAATTATTTATAATATCTTATATTATTATTTTATATCATTTTATCAAATGTTCTATAGGAATATTTTATTATTTTCATTGATCCAAGTGTTAGTCACCTTATTTTCCCATTCATGCATTATCAAGAATATTCCATTAGAGGTTAATAGTATATATTTCCATAAACTCCAATATAATAATAATGAAATAATTAACATATTTATACATAGATTATAGTTTTAGCACCAATCATGAAATTTGATTTTGAGAAATTAAGTACGTGTTGATCACAGAGATGGTAGGAACTACATATGCAAGAGTGACATTACAATTGTTTAATGATCATTATGGAAATGTTTTATGTCATTTTTCAGAATTATATAACTATATTTACATACTAAATAATATATTTTCACTTTAAAAATACAGAAACACAAACATATATATATCTGTATCATCCATGTGGTTTTGGGATGAATGATTGGCACTTTGCTTTGTGAAGGTAGTAGTTCACAAGTACATGAATGATGCTAACATATTTTACTGAGTGTAAATGTATTAAATAAAAATTTATGTATTATATTTTCACAATAAAAAATATTTCAATAATATCATATTTATTTCATCTACATCTCCCATATTTCTTAAATGTATACTAATTACATACAGTGAAATGTATTAGTTATCAATGAGTCACATCTCTTGATTAGGTGGTAGCCTATTGTACACATCAGTGTTGTTATATTATTATATGTGGAATGGGAAACAAAATTATATATATTATATAATGAAACCAAAAAATAATTAATTCATAAATATCATATATATATATATATATATGCTATTGATCCATCATCATACATGATAAGTATATATAGTAATGGAAAAACATAAAACATCGTTTAGTGAAAAATTGTATTTTATCTACTATTGATATTATTTAATAATAATAAAAATTATTTGATGTTTTGGGAATAAGAAAAAAAGAAAGACACAATGATTGAATGTTTAACTATTCATCGGCCACCCCTTTATAATTATACATAATGTATACCTTGAATGAATTTATGACCATATCAATACTTCTATGATGAAGGTATAAATGTTTTCAAGGGATTTGGGAAGGTATTTTTGGAACCAGTGTGTTTCATGCTGTGAATATGAGTGGATATGTATGACTTTTGGTAAGTGAGGTGAGTGATACACTTGTAATTTTTTGGAAGGAAAATGTTGTAACCAAATTTTTCAAATAAAAAAGTCTTAATAATAGATTATATTGTCTAATTATATATTATAATGTCGAAATATTTCTATCCAATATATTATAGATTAATTTTTAGGATAATATGAATATTATATTTGTATTTTAACACCAAAAAATTTAATTTTTACATTATCCATGGAAATTACATTTCACTATTTTAAGTATTCATTTTTCACGAAATATGTTTTCATAATATTAAAAATCTATATTATTATTATTAAAATTATATAATATATTTTTTAAAATATCAATTCATATAAATGAAAAATATAATTAAAATTTAATCTTACATTCGTGATGAGAATGTGAGCCATTGAAGAGAATATGATAAAATCATTATGATTTTTTAATGTCAATATTCAATATTGAAATTATTTGAATGATCTAATTTGGACTAATATATATATATATATAGACAAATTTTACAAAAAATACAATTAAAATTATAATTTAACCTTAAAATAATTTAAATACGAATGTAGTTTTCAATTTAAATTCGGTATATTTCCCTGTTCATTGAAAATTTAGAAATTATGTAAATTAATAAAATATAAAAATAATATATTTTAAATAATTTTATATCAAAATTTATTCTAAATTTATTAAATAAAATTTTTATATGTGTTAAAAATTTATTTAAAATTAAGTACTGGAATCCCAACTATAGCGTGTTTTGTGAAGAAACTGCATTATTTAGAATAAATCTTATTTTTATTATAAATGAATATAATATTTTTTTCCTTTGAATAAATATAAATAATTTTGACAATTTTGTTTCTACAGTTCATATTAAAAAAATTAACATCAAGGATGTAATTTTAATGCATAAATAATATTCTAATAAAATTTCATCATTTTAAACTATTCATCTAGGAATCACAAACTGATGATAAAATTAAACTTATTCCAATATAAATTTATAGTAATGTCATAGAGTGCCACACAAACAATATCTAACAATAATGATAAAACCTCTAACCACTAATGACATTTTACAATACATTAAAAAGAAAAATCCGATCCATACGTGCCTTATTGAGTGTCGCCACCCCCATAGATACGAAATGACGAGGTTAGGGACATAAAATACTCTATGTAAAATATGTTGTATCCAAAAAATCTATTATCCCTGGACCACACATTATTAATGAGAGGAATTCGTATGACTCAAATACAACGATTATATATTCTTACATAGCATCTTATGAATTTCATTTTCTCATTCGAACATCTTGATATACATCAATATCATAAAATATGTTACATAGAGCTGGATCTATAATTAAAACCACTGATAAAAATATCAATGTTTTTTATCATCATCTACAAATATCACTATATCATAAAATACATATATCTTAAAAGGGATCAAAAACATCATCACAGTGGAAATCCAATGTAAAACTATAAGAATATATTAGTAAACATTTCCATTTCATTTTATGAATGAAACTCAACATGAATACTGTGTTGTAAATTCATCCACTAGACAAACAATTCCTCATGATCCACAAAGAAAAATTCACTAGGTCTTCACTTATCTAAGAAACATATTCACCACCCAAGATTCTTTTTCCTCATACCATTAATTAATTGATATGGATTATATATTTATCTTCTAAAACTATTAAACTATGAATGTGTCTTTGAGGGATACATATAAAATCTATAGTATCTATCAAAATATCATTCATAGAGTTATCGACGGTGTTTTTTTCCATCAACCATTAATATGTGGTTATATTCTTTTACTTCTATTTTTATTTATTTTGTATATACCATGTAAAGGATTTCATCTTAGATCCAAAAATAAATATCATAAAATAAATATTATATCATATACCTTGAATATTGGATATTTATGATTAATTAAATGTTTGTTTATTCATTTTTAACTTAATTCATAGGTATACTCATTTAAAACACATGCACACAGAAGTGCAATTCATGATCATTTCACAATTATCTATGTGAGAAAATTAAAAATTATATCATTATGTATATTGAAAATAATGGATTCTGAATTACGTTAGAGGGATCCATGAAATCACATGTCTATTCTCATTTACATTATTATATTTAATATTAGACATAACTGAAAAACATTCCCTTCTAACCCATGTTTTCCGCAAATTTTGATATCTCTAAATTAAATCCTCTCTATGATAATTGACTATTTGTATTAGTTTTTCATGAACCATATTCCCAAAATAACAACTCCTTGTTCGGAAAGGTTTAAAGAGATATAAAAACACCTCAAGGGAACCACAAATAGGCCATGTGTATGTGTCAATAATGAAAGTTATATAATATAAAAATTGGAGATATTACCTAAAAACAAATAAATAATAAACGATAATATTGGAACATAAAACAAATACATATCAATAGAAAATTATTGAAATATAATATATACATCCATTTAACTTGATACAATTGGAGAATTATAATAATACATAAGTTTTTTATGTTTTATAAAATGACCAGAAAAGAATAAACTAGTCACGAATAACCTATGAACTTTTCATGAAAAACACAAATACCCAAAAACCCTCGTTGATGAGAAAAAATTAAAATTTTAATGTTGATTATGTTTATTAAAAAAATCATTATGATCCTCATTTCATACACTCTAGTAAAAGACTCATTTAAAATAACGATTGCAGTGAACAATAGTTGTATTGTATCTCTTAAAAAAATATGTGTGTTAATTGAACACTAACACCATCAATAAACATCACTGCGTATGTCATTCATGTGAATATATAATTTAATAAGAAATTAATTTACCTACTAATAATACCCACCTAGATTTTGACTATTCTCTCTCACTACATGTCATGATCCATCTCCGCCAATATAAAGTGATTCTAAGTACTCATGTTTTAATATATTATAAAGATAAACCCATGTGTCATTTAATATCATCACAAACCATGAAATTCATGATTATCATTTTAACATTAACCCATTCCCAAAAACCATGTAGTATTGAAGTTATTTATGGGACCCACCATATCGTTAATGTCATGTATTACACATAAAGGCATCAATCTCATACATATCATTACTATAATAATATAAAGGATAAGGATGAGGGGGAAATGCGGGAGAGCTCTCGAGAGGCGATTCCTCGGCGATTTCTACTCGGTGATTGATGGCAGCGTTGTTGGATTTCTATTTTGATCCTAAGGATGTCTTCGTTCCTCCCTCGAAGGTGGTCGCTCCGGGTGATGCTATTGATTTGGCGGGGAAGGATTGTCTGTTAAACCCTAGGCGGAAGGATGATGGCTTGGCTTTCCGAAACAGGTTTTTCTCTGAATCCCTATCTGATTCAGCCTCTCTAAATAAGAGGATCACCAAGAATGGTTCGATTGCTTTTGTTGAAGCTAATCCAAAAGTTCTAGAGGATCGCCTTGAGGAATATAGGTTCTCACTGCTCGCTAGATTGTCGAGAACTCGTAGCGATGCTCCTGTGAGGGTTGATGAAGTGCGCAATTGCTTGGCCAGAAGTTGGGGGTTCTCGGATTGGCGTCTGATTTCCATCAGAAGAGGTATGTTTCATGTCGTTTTTCATTCGAAGGAATTGCATAATATAGCCTGAAGATTTGGACCTATTTCTTTGAAGCCTGGGTATATAATGGTACAACAGTGGGATCCTTTATCGCATCCCCTTGCCACTAAGAACTCTTCCACTCAAACATGGGTCCGCATTAGGGGTTTAAACTTGTTTTTTTGGCATCCTTCAGTCTTATGGGAAGTTGCCTCAGCCATTGGGAGTCCAATTATGGTGGATAAGGAGACAGAACACCCTCAATTTGGATATTTTGCTAGGGTCTTGGTAGAAATTGATCTAGCACAGGTCCTGATTGACAAAGTATTCCTTGTTGCTGGGGAGTTTAAGAAGGAACTTGCTGTTCAATATGAGTGGTTGCCTATCTTCTGTAAATCGTGTCTTTGTATTGGTCATACTTCTATGCAATGTCGTAGGAATTTGAAGTGTACACTTTGTAAGTCGGTGGGTCATACCTCTGAGCAGTGCAAAACGATTTCGGCGGTGCAGGCTGGTTCTAAGTTGGTTTCCAAAGTAAAGGAGCCTCCAAAGGTAGGCCCTACCTCATTTGCTGAGGCTGTCCAGTTTGGTTTGGGTAAGCAGTCTGTTGGCCAGCCGGCTGCTGCTGATGACCAATTAGTGGATAAGGCATTGGAACCATCTGTTGTTGGAATTACCAGGGGTGATGCATGCAGGTCATGGGCTGATATTGCTGAAGAGGAGGAAGGGTGTCATCTAGTGCATACGGATGCTGCTACAATGGTAACTGAAGTTCAGCAGGAGGATGCGGTTGATGTCCATCAGGGTGAACATATGCTTGTTGAGGAAGAGGACGGGGTCCAATCGGAGCATGAGGCTGCTGTTCAGGATGATGTCAATGCTGAGTTTGATCGTGCTGTAGTGGCTTCGGCTTGTATGAAGGGTAAGATGAAGATCTTTGATGAAGATGGGTTTCAATTGGTGACATTGAAGAAGTTGAGGTATGATCAAGCCCAGGTAACTACTGCGGGAGCGCGGCTGGATGGTGCTGTGATGGTGGATAGTGGTATTGTAGGGGAGGATGAGGTCCAACAGGTTAACCATTATGATTTATTATTGAAGGGTGATGCTGGTATTAGGACAGAGGATATTCTGGAGAGTTCAACTCTGCATGTTGCTGATATGGAGGCTGCTCCGAAGTATACTTTGAGTGCTGAGCCGAAATCTACAAAGCCAGTACTTAATTTCTTTTCTATGTTGGAGTTGATTAATACTTCAGAGTTTGATATGATTAATCTGGAGGGGCTTATGAAGGCAGGATGTAGCAATAATCGAGATAGCACCTTGATACCTGCTACTGATAAGGGGATGGAGATCCCAGTGGTAGTGAAATCCACTGCTTATAATACTGCTTGCTCTTCTTCTAAGATGCAGGTGGTCCAGGATACAAAGGAGGTTCGACCGGTGCATGTAGAGTGTCATGCTTCTGCGGATCACAAGGAAGACACTTGGACTGATGTTGGCCTGCATGGGGAAGCTTCCCCTATGGAAAATACTGAGGAACTGACTATGGCAATGGAAGCTGGACAACAGTGTGGGCGTGGTCACCTCCTGGCCAGTCGGGGGGTATATAGGGGTCGAGGTCGTCCTCGAAAAAGGTGACCTTCTGTTTGCTCTGTTTGTTCTTGTTGGTGTGGTCTGTTGGACTGTAGCTTTTCCTCCTGTTTGTTTGCTGCAAATTTTATTTTTCTTTGAATAAATTTTGGGGTCATGGGTCTTATGCCCATGATCGAGCATTCATGGTATAAAGGATAATATGTACATTGATAAATATTGGTTAAAATAACTATATTCCAGCATAGACCTCGATACACATATTTGGTAACATGGATATTAGGAATATTGAATTTCTAGATTCCACTATATTTATTTCACCCTACCAATAATTGTAGGAAGTATATGAATTCCGAAAAAAATATTGTATATATTGTATCTCACTACAATACTATTATAATTGACATAGTATTCGACCCAAAATTAAATATCGTCACTCAGAAACCCGAATTCAACTAACCATATCATCATTTCCAATATGTTGAAAAATAAACGTATAGACAACATCTAATTAATTCCTCCCTTTAAGATTTCTTTATATGTAAATTAATTATTTAACCATTAAATAACATTATTTTATTCAAGTTTCATTAATGAAAAAGTGAAATCCATTCGGTTATTGATTAATCCAACTAATACCACAGTTCCAACAGATTATTATCAATTTTAATCTGTTAAATATATAATCATGTGGTTTAATACATTTAATAGTATTTATCATTACAAAAGTAATAGTACTCTAGAATACATCCAATGTTACCATAAAAGTGACACATAAACAAACATAATAATCTCTATTATTCTGTGGGGAATTGAATGTAAGTTAACATGAAACCCAACCATCTAACCATTATAGAGGAACAATATCAAGAAATCGTCAATTGAATATATAAATAATGGGAAATCATGGAATCTAATATTTACATTAATCACTGTTCCAACATCTACACCATCATTACTATCACTATTCATGTTTCTGTTACACGTGTCTACTATTTCCAAAAACTTAAGAGTCATAATTTAACATGGATATAAAAAATGAAGAGTCAGAATTTTATCGTGGCCATAAGAAAAAGGCATTCATTCATTAATGGAAAATAGTCCAACATAGCCCCAGAACATTGATCATAATTAATAAACTAGTTTTATTGGAAAATTTGATTTACTGATTCATTATTCAATGTCCAAAACCATTGGTAGACTAAGGGATCAGTTATGGAAATTTATTAATTATTTATCCATTCAATCAAGAATAACTTACTATTTCAATGAACTGTACCAAAGGAATATTTCATTATCATGCCACATTATTTCTTTCAATGAAATTCATTTATAGCTTCATGTTATTTATCCAATTACAATATCATAACAAAGATAAAAATAATTACACATTCATCAAGAATTATTTTATTTCAATAAAATCACAAGATTATGAGGATTAAATTAACATGACTTTTTAAACCCTTATCAAAAAAATACTAACTATCTTTATGTTATTTTATCATTTCTATCAAATTAATCATGCTATAAATAAAATATATTTTTATATATCATAAATATAATCATAAAAAAGTATAGTATGTCAACAATTAAACAATTATCATGGCTAAAAATATAATAACATTACAACTATAAACAATATCATTCATTATAAATGTGGGATCATTATTATGGTTAATTTCTCAATACCTCAATGTGTTAATGAAAAATTACTATAAAATTAGTTATAATATAAGAGTTTATGAAAATAATACCATAACATGATGATTTGATCATGAATTTATAAATAAAATATTATTAATGAGGATCTCTAATAAACACTACTAACAGGAAACTACAATCCATCCTGAATGCTTAACAAAAACTATGCCTAAAAAATCCCCATGACTCCTCATGAATATTAGATAAAAAAACCATAACATTGAATGAATTAAAATGCGGAAATTAAAATTATTAGTGAATAAAACATTGAGGAATGAGTTATAATAACATTATATACCTTCTGATCAAACTTAGGATACTCAGGATAAATCCACAACCATGCGATTTAAAATATCTTGAGAAAAATCCTCTTCCTTTATAATGATAGAGAAAAAGTTAGTAATATTTTAAAAATGATATTGAGAAAGGGTCATAAAATGAATTATACAAGATGAAATTCAATGTGTTTTTGGTATATTTATGCAAGGAATCTTCTCACATTATGGATGACCAAAAAACTAATCTGTATGATTATATAAACCAAGATAACTTTGTATCATGATTATCATGTTGATTTCGAGATTTTTTAGAGATTGATTTATCTAATAAAATAATTTTAATCCCACTTAAAAAATATGTCTTAAAGTATAGATATCACACATTCTATACCCCATTATACAAGTTATGATTTCCAATTCTTGATTTGAATGAAACACACACATCATTGACTATAGTTCACATAAGGAAATTCACTATGATCTATATTTGATAATATAAACACCATAGATTGATTTATAAGAATCATATATGTACTAAAAACATTATAAATACACAATGTAATATGTTAAAATGGTCTTTAAACTAATATAAGAACCATTATTTTATATTTCATGAACATTTATCTATAAACTATACCCCATATTAGTCAATATTTTATACATAGTTATCATTAAATATTTAGGATGGGAAAATATAATATGGGTAAGATAAAAAATCAAATAAGGGATGTCATAATAATTTATATAATCCATATAGCATAAAAATAAATAAAATCATTTTTATCAAAATAAATAACTTATTTATAATAACTTTGTAGATTAAGTGTTCACCAAAAGCATAAAAGATATACATAAACTCATTAAAAATAAAACTTTTTACATGTTGTGATAATGTGAAATATGAAACATATTATATTGGACATGTAATCTAGTAATCAATTTTCTATAATCATAATCATTATATTAATATTCATTAAGAAACTAGCTACCCACCAACCTATTCATGAATAAACTTATGACTACATCTAAACACCATCACACTATAATTTTATTACAATCTATATTGGTAAACCCTTCCATATATAATTTTATACATATGATATATATGGATTTAAATAATTATTTATAGGTATATATAGTTCACAACCATATATTTTTCTATTTAGTATTCATAGGGATGAGAAAAAATAATCACATCATAATATAACACATATAAATAAAAATACGGTCATGAAATATAAAAATTATTATTTAAATAAAACATGGAAAAAATCTGTTTCATAGGATATAATTAATTAAATCATTTAATTTTATTAATGATACAACAAAATTCTATTAAATTTATAAAATAATCATTGAAAATATAAAAATAAATCACCATGTTTTAAAAAATGATCACAAAAAATGATCACATAATAAAAGAATAACATAGTGTGAAACAAGAAATATAACATTAATAGATGAATACCAATTTAAAGATATTGAAAAATAATTCTGGAAAATTTATTTTGGAAAACATTTATACTCATCGTTGAAAATTTTACTGATTCAAGTATATTTTAAGAACATAAAATTTATTTTCAAGAATATTAAAAGAATACCATTCATGGAAGTTCATTTTTGTGATAAATGATTTATCTAAAAAGTGAGAAAGAAGAAATAAATTGAATGGTAACCTTTTTAAAACCCAAAGATCCATGATGGCATTTTATATTACAGATAGATGAGTTTGAGTAACAAATTCACATATCATTAAACTTGATTTTAATGGAATTTTATTATACTAATATATCATATTGATTAAATTTATAATCAAATATGTCAAATAAATAATCATATACATTTATACTGAAAATATGGATTAATAACAATTCACCTAATTTATTGTACTTTTTAAATAACTTTTCATCATTATGTGTTAATAATATAGACCATTTTTGTTATGTTCATATAAAATGGTTTCTTCCACCTTTTTATACCAATCATGTTAAAATAAAACTAAATACGTGATATTTAATTTGTATATTATAAATTCGTATAATGATATAATTATATAACCTGTTATTTTAACTCACCATCCAGGGAAAAAAATTAACGAGCATGTTTCGAGTAATTTTCTGATATAGATTGACTGTATTATAATGATAATCGCTGTTGATGTGAACTAAAAATAACAATATTAATGATTTATATTTATTGTACATATCTTATAAACTAATCCAAAATATCCTAAAATAATGAATTTTAATAAGTGAAAAAAATAAAAAAACATGATTATTCCAGGAGGAATATGCATGCACAACACAAGAAAGGAGTTTCAGTTACTCAATAAACAAGAGGTTGAATGTGGATATTATGTCATCATTTAAAAAAATATTAATTTTTATGAGTCATATTTATTCATATGTTCAACCATTAATATAATCCATTTGGTTGTACTGATGAAAATATAGAAACACCACAACAAGTATGTTGTAATATGTGCAAAATCATTCATAAGGATACTTTTTTTATTTCATAGTAGATGGAAGATAATAAATAATTGTTGTAGAATTATTATATTAGAATATCAAAAAACTAATTATTAATATATTATTATAAAAATAGATTTGTGAATTTTATAGGAATGAAATAATTAGAATGAAATGTTACAAAAGTGGTGATACAGACCTTGAGACATTGAACGTCCTCTTCGTCACGATTATAGATTTGAGGGACATTGTAACAACATAATGTATATAAATTTCGTTTTTCAATATTTAAATTAATATTTAAAAAAATTAAATAGTATTATATATATATAAGAAATATAAGTAAAATAAAATTAATATTTTTTATTAACAATGATTTCAAAATTAATTTGGGACTGAACACCTAAAAATAAACAACATTACAATAGGGAAAAATATAAATTAGGAAATATAAAATGTGAGAATTCTGATGATTCCAATTGAAATAAATCATTGACCCCACATCCACCACTATAGTAAAAAAAAATATTATTAAATAAATCGACATTTAATAAACTGAAATTAGAGAAACTTGGTTGTAATTGAAATTAATGTCAATTTAATGGATGATGTGGTATTTAGTGGAAAAAACATTTCCATTATTATATTAATGTGAATGTTGGAATAGTGACATTGCTATTTGGAATAATAAAAAACCCATTGAAAATATTAATATGTTAATTTTAAGAATAATTTGATCCAAAATTCTCACAATATATTAAAAAAAATATTTACCACGTGTAATATATGAGAATAAATATTTTATAATTCCATAAAATTAATATAATTGTTATTCACATGATGAAAATTAATGAAATTTCTTATTAAACAATATTTTATGTAATTTCATAAAAATAAAAACATGAAAATTTTATATTTAATTTTTCTAATTTAGAAAATTATTTTGATAAAATTCATTTAGATTTTTTAAAAATATAACATAAAAAATTTTATAGGGTGATGTTTTAATAATATTTTCATACACTTCAATTTAAATATTAATAGTTAAAATACTATTTTCAAATTTCTCATGAATTTTTAAATAATGAATATGTAATATTGATTTAATAAATACTAAATTCTATAGATGTACCCTAATAAATTTAATATTATAAAGCTTTTTTGTAAAAATAATAAAAATACTTTTCCCAATATAAAATAAAATTTCAATGTCTACAGTCATAAATTTTTCCATAAAATAACAATATTTGATTTTTTGACATCATATTTTCCTAATATATAAAATTTGTTTTATAAAGTGATCTAAATTACTAAAACAATTTTAAATTATTGTTATATGATTAATAAAAAAATTCAGTATTAAAAGGATTTCCATTGATCTGGTATTTGATTCAATATTTTATTCTTAAAATTTAACATCTCCTCAAGTTGAAATTAAACATCCCTTACCCATTGTCAGCCCATTCAAACCTCAATTTAGAAAAAAAACTACTACCTAACTCAATTCAATCGTGTTTCAAATAGTATTTAGGGGGATTCTGGAGTAGAAAACTCCCAGAATCGATGGATTTTACTATAATACAATACAATTCACACAGTGATATTGGTATGTTTCCATCAAATTTTCTCTATTTTTTAGTCTTTGGATTATATTATTCTCTACCACTTCCAAAATTAAATAATAAAAGGTTATATAAATAAAATTTAATCATTTTTAATGATTTAATCTTATAAAAATATTTATATGTACTATTTATTTATATTTAATAATTCTCATACATTCCAACTAGATACAATCCAGCTAACTTTGGGTTAACTAACAATGAAGTTGTTGGACATTATTTTATTACCTAAATTCATATGTATGGTTATAATAATTATTTTTTATTTTGAATTTTTAAATATATGATTATTTAACTTATTTAATTACATATTATTATATATAACTAACATTGAACAAATTAGAGATATTTAATTAATAAAATATTTATTTTTTATAAAATTGATATCATAGTGGATACCATTAAATATTTGGAATTAAAAATGTAAAAAGTTAATAATAAACTATAAATTGTGAATGAAATAAATTTAATCACATCTGGTTAATGGTTTTGATAAATTCGGTTACCAAGGTAAAGGGTAATATTTTTTATTTTACCTTTAAATTAAAAAAACAAGGAATATAAATAAAAAAACATTCAAAAAAATATTTTATGAACATAATTTAAACTATACAATAGTAATTGTTCAGTGAAAATGTCTTAACACAGATGAATGAAATTTAGTTGATTAATTTGCATTGTTCCATGAAAATGACTTATATAATATCTAAATCAATGAAATCCACAAAATTTAACATTCTTGGTCTTATATATCCCTTATATTTCAAAATATGGAAAGTGATTTGTTGGGAACTAATGAAAAAGAAAATTTTTATATTAATATATATATTATCTTGAAATACTTCTATTAAAAAAACTGGGCCACATTGATGAGATTATATTATTTATAATATTTTATTTAATAAATATTGGAAGCTTTCATATCAATGTTTTAAATACTATAAAATTTCTTATATAGGGCTACCCAAAATATATAATTATATAAAAATATTTATATTAAATCTAGAAAATTTACATTCATTAATGTATTTTATATTTAATTTTATTGATGAAAAAATCATATAATATAATTAGACAACACTACTGAGTAATTACATTGCTAATATAAATTGAATCTAAATGTAATAACAGATACTAAAATAACAAAAATATTAGATAAAAATGTTATAAAAGGAATTTTCATACTATTTTGATCATTTTAGGATAAAATAAAACATTTTTTCGATGTTTAGTAATTATCCTTATATTTTTAAAACTCTATGTACTAGATAATATTAAAATTAACATTAATGAAATTTTTATAAAATATTATTTTATTTATTAATATAAAAACTGTAAAACATATTAAATAATAAAATCTATTTTTAATATATCCTAAAATGATATAAATTTTTCGTTCACGGTGTAATTGAAATAAAAAAACTGAAAATTTTTACTTCTTAATAATACAAAAGTTGTTACCATTGATAAAATTTAAAATGTTTATCAAATGTATAAGAAAAATGATAAGGATTTATTTAATAAAAAAATGAATAAAATATATTTTTTGATGATATAAATACTATATATTATCATATATTTCAAATAAATTTCATTTTTAGTTTATTTTAAATTGATATTGAATTTATTAAAAATAAATATTTTGAGAAATTTCAAAATGTACCCCTCACTTCATTTATAAAAGGGAACATCAACCATCACTTATCCACAACAAATTTATCCTTAAATAACAAAAAATAATCTTTTTATTTCTCTATTATAATTCCCAATAAACATTTTATAGGTTCCGGTCATCTCAAAAGGCCAATTGTAGTTCTCCTAAGAGGATATGCAAAAGAAGTTCTCCAAAGAATAGCTAATCTTCTGTACGAACATTTTCATGATTATATATTTTTATACATAATAATAATGTGGTGTCACCATTAGAATGTAATAATTCTTGAATTTATAATATTTTATATTGTTTTAATTATTATGGAAAAAATATTCAACTAACTATCTGTCCTATGAAAAACAAAATCATCGAACTTGCGTACGTACAACATATCATCTGCAGGACGTGGTGTAATATGTTTTTCATTACAAATTTATTTGGATGGTTATAATGATATATGTAATATAAATATATGTGATAATAATAAAATTATATATATATTGGATATAAAATTATTAAACCATCATCTTATTTACAATTTCACTATTGAGGGAATTAATCCATCACTTGTGTGTAGGTACCGCGTACCATCTCCACGATGTGATGCCATAAATTTTACATGATCACAATTTTATAATTATAATATAAATTTATATACTCAATAAATAAGTTATATATTTCATTTATATAATTATATATATTATTTAATTATTTCTTATGTATAATAATAGTGACTTTTACGACAAAACATGCATAGGAAAACGAAGAAGATAATACTTGAGAGAATAATAATATTGAAAAATTATTAAAAAATTGGTGTAAATATTATATAAGATGATAAGATGATAATATATTAAATATTAATATCACTCTACAATAATAATAAAATTCATTAATCCATTATATATGTGTTTTGGATACAAGTAAAGGAAATCAGACCTAATTTATAGGATATTATTCAAATTTTCTTTGGGAAAGATGCCTTATAGACTACCAGTTTATTTTGTGTGACATATATACAACATATTAAATTATTTAATTATTAATTTTATTGTTGATATAAATTTTTAATATATATAATTATTACATTCATTCGTTGGGAATAATAGTATACTAATTATAAATTTGAAATGTTTAATTTTATAATATTATTAAAATGTGTGATTCATTATACAAAAGTATCTATTAAGGAATATTTATCATCCATTTCAATTTTAATAAAATAATCCAAAATCTTTTTATGATTCATAAACAATTTTTTTAAATATATTTTTACCATTTGTGAATATTTACCAAATAGTGTGAGAGGATTTTTTTTTTCGTTTTCAAAGTGATGTACTTTGTGTCATTTCAAATAACATTACGAAATGAATCGTTTATTGGACTTATACACTATGAAATTTTTTTAAAGCATTCAAGACACAATAATCCCTTGATTCTTCCCTCAAAATATTAGAAAGTTATTTTGAAAGAATATTTTTCTTTTAAAATTTCAGGACATCTTAAGAAAGAAAACAATTCAAATAAATATGGATATTTTCTCACAAATTATTTCAAGTGATATAATTGATAAAAATAATATCTTATATTATTATTCATTTTCATAAAAAAATTAATTTCAATCCCATAAACACTATCATGTATTGTTTGTAAATATTTAATTAATAAATTGGTTACTCATATAATCTCTATATAAATAATCTTATTATCTTTTAGTGTTTATAGATATAATATATTTTTTAAAATAAATATATGATTTATTTTTTGTAATTGTTTGTGAAAAATATTTTCTAATACTTTTAAATATTAAATGTAAATAATATAATAAATATCTAGTGTGTAGCATTACCCCACCCCCCAGAAAAATTGAATACTCAAAATTAGACTTGAATGATTAGAGTTTTTCATATGGGGGTGTAATAATTATTTATAAATCACAAGATGATAATGTGTTTTTTATATTTAATAATTGTATCATCCCATTACCCATTTTAGGTAACACATTTATCAATAAATGATTTATTATTTAATTGGATTCATGTTAGGACCCATAGGGTGGTAAAACATTAGTTGAAATTAATGACATAATTTTCAATTGTGAAGGTTTTTATATGATTGAGTAGTACTAATATATTCTATTAATGGATTTTTGGGGTTCTCCTTATGTTCGGAGAATATCAGATGTATTCTAGGTCTTCATCAAAGAATATGCAGTTTTTTATTGCTACAAAAAAATTTCATATCATGGATGTAGTATATGATGGGTGATATTTACCAGGATAATTTCATGAGATGTGTTCTCTTCATGATGATGGTACAATTTATGTATGAGTAACATATTTTTTAATGTTAAAACATAATTTTTAAGAAAATTTATAGGTTTTATGGTGTATTTTATCCGCAAGGATTATACAATGTGTAAAGGTATTACATTCCATATAAATTTATTAGAAAGGGGTTTATGCTATCATATGAGTGTTATGTTTTTCCATTCATCCATAGCCATCTCCCCTCATTTCATAAAGGCACTCTTTGACAATATTTGGAACAAGAAAACCTTTTAGGTTGATTATTTCACCATTTGCCAATTAAGGTTGTGAATGGTATCTCACTATGTGAGTAATAATTTATTCTTTTTATTTTCATTTTATTTTTATTTCATCATTATATTTCATTATCACTTTCATTAATATGTAATGTTCATTATTCTTGATTATCATTAGATATATTGTGTGATATGGTTTTGGGGGTAGTATTTTTATTGGTTGTGGTGTGGTGGGGGTTTATTCTTGATGTATGTATTCCATCCACTAATATAACAAACCATTGTTAAGATGGAATCAGTTCATATATGTTGGGTTGGATCTTTGGAATCAATTTTTTTCTTCTTCTATTTGTTGGAGGATCCCCTTATAGGTGTGTGCGACCTGATTTTCATGGAAGGCATTTCTATCATAGTCTTTTTTTAATTAAATAAATAACTTTTGTTATTATAAATTATTTTTTTTTGCTATGACTAATTTAATTTCTATGTATTGAAATGGTATTTGGATAGAACGTGTTTTTCCTTATGTGTTTTTATATAAAAATAGTTTTTAATGGATTGATAAATGGTTATCAAAGAATGGTTTTATAAAAATGGTTTGATGAATTGATTTGAAAAATAGGGAACATGTGTATCTTTGAGTACAATGGTATATGGTTTAAAAGAGTCCTAATCCCATATTGGGGGGGTTTTCCTAGGAAATTATCATAATCCCACTACCTGTTAATATACGGGATTACTATGCATATTGGGATTAAAATTTGGTGGTGTTTTATGATCATTATACATGATTAATTGGACCAGGGTCTTGATGAACACATTATTTTCTACGTTAGGTATGAGTTTCCTAGCTCTCCTGGCACAATGTGTCCTTTGGTGTAATGTTAACATTTCTTCTAGCTGATTTATGTGGTTTAGTATATAATATTGGGATTATAATTCCATGTATATGATATGATAGGTCATACATTCTTTGATTTTATTTAATATTTCTATTTTTATATATAAATATTATTTTCTAAAATTGATTAAAATTATATATTTGTAAATGTGTAAAAAGGGGAAATGTAATTTTTTCCAGGATTTTGATATAAAAACTGTTATAATGTTATCATCCTTGTATTCTGTAATGTTTACCTTTATTGGAGTAATATTCAATGACTTAATATAGAAAAAAAATAGATAGAACCTATGGAGAATGTTATATCATGCCTTGTGTACCCTTTAGTGGATCATTGTACCTATTATATATTTTGATGTAGAGAAAAGAAATACAATATAGTAAAATGGTGAGGTTTCATATTATTAATGTTCTAGAAATATAGTTTTTAGATTGTGGGTGTTTTTCAGGCTATCACATGGGGAAATTGGAGTAGTTGTTTTAATTTTGTATTTATTTACAGTGTGACTTGTCTCTTTTAGATATTTCTTCTACCAATTTATTTTCATTGGTTTTTCATTCATTGTATTTTATAGAATATATTTTTATATCATATATTTTTTCTCTAATATGTGTATATTTTCCTTGTTGTCACTTTTGTGTTGGGATAAATATTTCCGACTTATTTTTGTAAGATGCAAGGATACTACGTGCTATCCTGTGGGGTTCGGGAATGCCCTTCGAATAGGTTCTGGATCAGTATTGGAGCAATTATTTAGATTTTATCAGTTTCATATGTCCAAAAATTGTTATAAATGGTTTTCGTATTTCATGATTCCTCATCTCAATACATTTGGGATAATTGAAATAGGATTTTGGGTGCAAGATAGGATGGATCGTGAGATTATATAGTAATCCCTTTCCATAAATATTGTCAACATACCATATAAAGTTGTGATTTTGTTTAAAAAAATATATTTTGTTATCAATTTCTTTTCATAAGGGTTTTGTTTTTTGAATTGTGATTACTCTTTGACTAAAAATTTATCATGTTTTTGTGTGCAATACTATTCTTTTAAGAGGTGTCCTTCATGTTCCACAGGATGGTGAAATTGATGATCCTTAAGGGAATCCACTTCTCAATCATAATTATTTGGATGAATTCATGTAGGAATTTAATTTTATTCAATATAATGTTCCACATGTTTAGAACACAATACTAGATAAATTTCCTGTAGTTTTATGAGATAGGGGTCTATTAGAGAAGTTATTTTATGAGAATCCACCATCCATTAATTGTATGAATAAAAAACAAGAGGTTCATGATTTTCTTGACATGATCGATTATATTTTCGACTTCCTAAATATACCATTGAGTATCAAGGGGAGGTGAAAAATGTTCAGTCATGATGGTCCAACAATGATTTTTCTGGATTCCATGGAACACGTTGATATGACCATGGTCTTGGAATGGAAGGGTTTCAATACTCCCAATATATAGACTATTTTTATTCATTCATTAATGATAGAGAAGTCTCTAGATATAATCTCATGGAATTATGGATAGTGTTCATTGTCAGAGTACACAAATTAGTTTACTGAGCTAGATTTTATCACCAGTGGTTGTATAGAATTAAAAGTAGAGAGAATGGAATTATAGGAATTGTTTTATACTATATAATTGATCACATATATTAATGATGAATAATTTAATATATATAAATAAAATAAACATGGCTATGATCGAACATAAGAATATGAATTTAAATTTTGGATGTTTTTTATATTCTCTTCAACCTAGTGAAATCTTCAGTGGCACACAAGTGATGAAGTAGTGGAATGTTTATCACAATAGTTGTGGAGATGTTTCTCAGTAAAATTCCTCTTTATAACCTCTTCTTATAGATAATGGTGTGGATATGACTTATTATTATTATGGTATTGTCAAAAACACATGGAATTATTTTCATTCACCTAGAGTGTTGTGTACTGTTTTTGGTTGTTTTGGTCATCAGTATCATTTCAATTAGACTGTGTCTGTAATACCCTTGAATTTCTTTATTATTTTCCAAAATTAATTTTATGTTTTTATGTTTTTCGTATCACACAACACTAAAAATTCTTTATCACTATGTCAAAAATTCATTTTAAATACAATATACATGTTGT
Organism: Viscum album; assembly: GCA_963277665.1. Lineage (NCBI taxonomy): Eukaryota > Viridiplantae > Streptophyta > Magnoliopsida > Santalales > Viscaceae > Viscum > Viscum album. Next base: position 1,354,524,551 of record OY728142.1, on the reverse strand, counting down.
ATGTTACACATAACAATAAGGTTTGCATACAATACATCCAATTTTGAAATTCCCAGATAGGATCTGTAACACACAAGAGAGAGTGTTACCTAACTATCATATATTATTAAAAATATTATTATAATCTAATATAAACAAGCGTCCAAGATGATGGATATGAATATTATTAAATAAATGATGAAAATATGTGGTTTAGAAATATATAATATAAATTCATAGTTATAGAATAATTATAAATGAATATGAACTGTGATTGAATACAATATATATATATATTAATATAGTCACAAACATATTTTATCTAGCTAAATTAAATTAATTAAAAATTGAATGTTAAAGGATTCCAATACATGTGGTATATATTTTATCATATATTGTTTGTATTAGTTAAACATTTTTGATATACATTAGGTAAGAAAAAACAATATTTTTTGCAAAAAACAATTTTTTTATATAGAGTTAGTTTTATCACCTTTTAATGGAGAATCCATTTTAAATAAATTTTTTGGTATTTATATAGATTTAATATTTATATATAAACATGATATTTTTGAAAGATAAATAAAAATCTGTTCATGAAATTTTTATGGTAGTTTTCTATAATGTGTCATCGTCTAAATATTAGTGAAATATATTGGATTTTATTTAAAAAATTCATTTTCATCTAATTTTCTATAAGGATAATTATATTTTTAATAGGTGAGAATGTTTACTTAGATAATATTTTTTTTATTAAATTCAGTTTTAGTCATTGTTATCATTTTATCATTGAAATTAGGTAAAAAAACTATCAATCATTTGGATGTTTTTATGTTCAAACCCCGTAATGTTGTCTCGTAAGTGGGATTAATTATAAATTAATTTTGGCATCTTATATGATTAGAATTTGAAAAAATGGGCTTCATATTTGGAATCAACATAATTTATAATTTATAATAATGTCAACATTGTATTTTACCAAAATTATAAGTTAATGTGATTAAAATTAATTACATTAGTGAAGATAAACATTATTTTACCAAAGTAGTAAACAATAATAATAAGAGCGAAAAGAACATGAAACAGAGATAACCTCATTTTCTAATTCTTTGTTAATCCATTAACATTACATTCTTGACATGCGTTGGTCAGGAATGAACTTTTTTATGTAAAAATGTGGTAATACCTAACATGTTTTTTAAAATTCTAAGGGGGTCATTTCCTTTCCCTATAAAAGGCTCATAAATTTACCAACATCCTCACAAATATCATTCCCCATGGATCGCACAAAATTCAATGAAAGAAGATACAAAATTACAAAGATTCACTCTAAATTCCTTAAATATGGATGATTAAATATCATAGTTTCCCTTTGGCCCAATCCTACTAATGTTACCCAATTAAGAGGAAATGTATTCTCTCATAATTGTTTCTATAATTATGCTTCTCCACCCACTATAATTTTATTATTACATTAATTTATTTAAAAAAAGTATCTTGAACTTATTATTTTTGTTTATTCTATGGCTTCTAACTACATTTACACACACCTCCATCAAATTGATATCGAATATGCTGTTTATGTGTTGTATAATCTACTTCATCATGAAATTACGATTATTCTTTTTCCCATGACCACAAAAAATGGTGGAGATTATTATTTACAAAATAATAGTATATTTTATATATAATACTTATTTTGTATTCAATATTATGAACTTATTTTTATAGCTAATATAATTTTACTTTCTAATTGGTGTTAATACTATAATCTCATATGATAAAGTGTGGACTAATACCCCCCCAACGAATTGTGATTCGTTCAAACAAAACACGGACTTATTAATGATGGGTTTATTTAATATATATGATATATATAAAATTATAATTATACTTTAATGATATTATATAAATATAAATATTTTAAATTTTTATTCAGTATTTCAATACATGAAGAAAAACAAAAGCAACATTCATGTGTACCTAAGGCTAATCATCTCCATGAACGATGAAATACATTTAATATATAGATATTGTATATATTTTTATATCAAAATTTATATTATATATAACACATATTTATATTATTATATACATTATTTAATCATTATATAAGTATAAGAACAAATGATATGGAAAATTAATTCAAATGCGAAGAACAAAGAGAATATTACCCGAAGTGAAACCTTAACTAATGATTGATAACAACATAGTAATATATGGTCATAATTGAAAAATATAAAGAATATGACATAATAATATGGTTCTATAAATAATTAATATTACATTAAAATTTATTATATATTCTTTTTGAACATGTATAATGAGATTCAACACACATGGAACGGGGATTTCAACTCACATATTATTCACATGTGATACATGATATCATCACCAATAATTACTTTTTTGTGTAGTAAGTAAATCCCAAGATTGATTTATATGTATATTATACCCATATATGAGGTTATTAACATTTAATTGTTGTTATCTTTCACCCATGGAATTTTGTTTCAAAAGTTACCAAATCAGTCAACAATGATTTTTCAGAATTTTCATTATTTGTGACTCGTGTTTTATAAAGAACCAAAAATAATTTTCAATGTTAATATATTTCAATTTTACTTGTTATATAATTAGTATTTTTATTTTTATGAAATTTTAATCTTAATTTAATTAACATTTATTACATGGATTGGATGATCTAATGTTACCATGATATATGAGTCTATTGAGTCAATTGCATCTATTTTCATTTTTTTAACATTTATTCATCCTTTGATTAATTAATATATTCCATTTCTAAATAAATTCATTAATTTTTTATCCTATGGATATTAATGATATATTATTGTATTTGTACTATTTTTTACTCTTTGTTACATAATATAATTAGGATTATTTTTTAATGTAATACTAACATCACTACCTCTTCGGTCTAAAATAAGTGTTCCAAAAAAACCATAATTTCTATAGTGGGTTTCCAATAATATTATTCTAATGTCAATTTATATCTAATAAAACTAATACCCATTTTTATTTTACAATCTATATCAATGGAATCATATCTCTTCTTTCCAAATAAGTAAATTTTGTAAATGTTTTCCATGAAAAATGTATGCTTTTTCCTTATATGAAATGTATGCATTTATCCTCCATCAATATTTGAATTATTGTTTTCATGATTAATTTTCCAATGAAATTTTCATAAAAATTTATTCTAATAGTAAATGTTTTTTATAAGGTTTTCATGCAGATTTTATATGTTCTGATGATTTTTTTTAAAATGTTTCGATTCATATTATATATTATTTAAAGAAAATTGGTGTTCATAAATTTTTAAAACTAATTTTTTATGAATTAAATTAATTTTTTTAAAGTGTTTTAAGAATTTTTTTAACGGTTTTCAGGGGAAATTTAATTTAAAAAATTTTCAAAATTTATTTCATTATTTTAAATGTACATTCAAATAAAATATTTTTCAAAACATTTTCAAGAACTATTTATATGTTTTGATTTTATTTTCAATGAATTTATTTAAAAAAAATTTCATTCAGACATTATAACAATTGATATTATCTTTCAATAAAAAGTTTTAAAAATTAATGAAATTTATTTTATATATTTTCAATGAAAAGCGTTGTCAAATGATTTCAAGTCTTCAATATATGATTTAATGGTATTTTGTATGAAAATTATTATCAAATGGTTTTATCATATTAAAATACATTCTCCGTGAATAATTTAAATTTTCATCTAAAAATAGTTCTAAAATATATTTCAAAATTAAATTTCATTTGAGATGAAATCCATTAATGTTACTTGTTTCCTTCTGAAAATGATGTAATGGTTCCCCCCGTATCCATTATACAAATGGGTTATTCTTAATGTCATGGTATTTATGAAAACAATCTATATTTGAAATTTTTTATGTTTATGAAATACATATCTCATTCATTAGTGTTATATTTATTAAATATTTTTATCTTTATTGAGTTATTATTTTTATAAAATATCATGAAACCTATATATTTTCTATAGGTATTCTTATAATTACATTTTTATGATACCCATTCAATTTAACATCTATTGAAATGAATGTAGATATATTTGTGTCAATTTTATGTCTGATTTCTTTAGGAGATAAATGGGACATATATCTCCCACCAATTTATTGGGTAAATATTTAAATTGCATGATACAAACTAATATGTCCATTTTAGTATGAAATGACATCAATGATGGCCATGAGAGTGAACCATGACTACAGAGATTTTATTTGGATTGAATGCATGCTACATATATGGATATCAGAGTTAATCAGGACTACCGTGATGGTATGAAGAGTGAACTCATGATACTAAGATAACCATGGTAGTGAAACATGACTACAAATATAATATAGTGAGTGAATCGTTACTAATAATATTTTTTTTGTAATGCCTTTGATACAATAGAAATAATCTTAAATTTTTATGTATTTTTAAAAATTTCAGGTATTATTCCTATGTTACACATTCATTGATTATGTTCATTATTCCATTAAAATTAATTTCCTATGAGCTATAAATATTTATTATAATCTTAAATATATTGGTTATTATATTCATAAGTTATACTCATGTTCCATACAATTTTGTTATTGTTGTTGTAACGAATTTCGATTATATAACCTTACTAAGAATCATTGCTCCCCAATTTCTTATGTTTCCTTTCACCTTGTGATGATGTGATTTTTTAGTTATATATGCCATCGTTAGAGATCATTAAGGGTTATTTTTATAATATTACACCTTGGTATAAGATTTTCATTCCATGTTTCCAAATACACTAAACTATTATGGTCCTCGTGCATTTATTTTTGTAATATAATTAATATTAATCTAATGTGATGTAATATCTATGTCTGTCAATCCTGGGATTCAATAGATTTTATCAGAATAAATGTTCTGTCAACTTTTGGAATGTTAGATAAGAACAAATAAGTGATACCCATATCTATATTTTTATGGATATGTTTAGGGGTGTCTTTAAAGATGTGTTTTCATAAAAGAAAGTGTCATATAATGTTGGTGAAGAAATAGTGGGTGGTTTCTATGAAATAAATATATATTTGGATATTATAAGTGGATGTGGATCAATAATAGTTATACCTAGGATTACAACTATGAGATGATGTTTCGGTCCTGACCCAATTAATCTTGTACATGACAATAGACCATTATTTGGAAATTGTTTTACACTCAAGGGATTTGTTTTTTGAATTCACAAACTCTTCACAATTCATTTTGATGGAGTTAATTATTTTTAGAATGTGAATAACCTATTATGAACCTAGTGTGTCATTAAATAAAGATGGTTTCATTATTTAGGCATCATTTATTTAATTATTTTCATGGAAATGTGGTTTTATTTAATGATATGTAATTCTCACAGTATGATTCATGTTTTTTCTAATGGCGGGAATCTGAATGATCTAGATTAATGTTGAATGTGATGAATGATTTTCTAATGAGATTTCTAGTGGGAGGATAATTGGAGTGAATGATGTTATGATAAATCCTAATCATTTTTATAGATCATCATTAAAAATACGTCTTTTAACAAACTCTAAGACTCACCAAAGGATGTTAATGAAGAAGTTCCCTATGATTTCAGTTAATACATAACATTTTGAAAAGAAGATTAATTTTCACTTATGTCAACAATGTGTAATGAATCACCTATGTGAATATATTATAGGAACAAAAATTTGTTTTGACTATGGGAAATAAGAACAAAAATCACGTAACTCGAATGGAAAATATTATATATTGGTTAATTTGATAGATTAAAATATTTGTATCCCTAAGTAATCATCAAAAGTAAAGTGTTTTAATTGATTATTTAATGGTCATTATGAAACTCAATGTCCAATGTGGGAATTTCATGAAGATAATAATCAATGTGGTGTGATTAATGGATATATTTTGGATGATGATGAGACTATATATAAAATGTAAATGTAAAAATTTATTATGTAATATGATGAGGTTGAATTGTAAATGGATTAAGAGTGATGTAATAAAAGATTTTATGTTTTTGGAATCAAATATTTTGAATGAATAAATATTCAAGGATTTTTCTACATATAATAGTTTACTCTATATTTACATGTTTATGTTGAATTTTCATAATGGATAGGTAAATTGATTTAATTACAAGGTGACATTTTGACTAAGGTATTGTCACAGTCAATATGTTTTTTATGTTAAGATAATGTTGTGTTGTTAATGATATGTCGGAAATAGATATGTATGATGTATGGTATAGATTAACTATAATCTAAGTAAGGACACGTGGAAAGGTGTTTTATGATATCATTGATTAATTTTACATCATTATGGGATTTATTGAATAGAAAAAATAAACATTAAAATAAGGAAACATTGATTTTTTCCGAGAGGATTTATCATAATTAACATGATTGGATAGAGGAAAACAAGTGCTACAATTTTATATAGTAGGGAAAAAATGTGTCACGACCCAACCCATACTGGGGCTCGAGCTGCAACTACCCCAAGACCGCCTCCATATGCTAGGGGCTGGTGACCAGTGCCAATGGAACAACAAACTAGGGGTGGCCTTTGCCTAAGAAACTGTACACACACATGTAGCCAACTCAATGAAATAGTGCAGAGAATGGAATGAAATATACAACACTACTACATAAGGGAAACCAACAAACATGCATCGACCTCTATCTAGTACTAGTAATGTTCTGAAAAGTACTGTCAAGTATGCTAAATATTAAAAGGGGAAAAATAGGCGCCCAACCAGAAAGGTGCCACAACCCTGAAATAGGTAAATCAAAAGTAAATCACTGGGGAGTCACACACCCCTAAATCCTTTTACAACCACTGAACATAGCCCATGATCATGTGTCCTCTAAACTCCATCATATTCTCGATGACCTGTATGTCTTCTATAAGGGAACACCATGTTTAGGAAAATCCCAAGCATGGGTGAGTAAAATGATACTCTTTTGGATGCCCTGAAAGCTCGAGGGAGAAACAAAAGAGATACTAAAATGATGGGAAGTAGAGAGAACAATGAAGAGTGCAGGAGAACAAAAGAGTGAGAGAGTGCAGCTCAACCCAACAAGAGAACGGAAGAAGACTCATCTTGACGCAAGGTTCTTGAAATGGTGAGAAGGAGAACTTCTCATCGAGCCATCGCTGCCTATAGCAGGAGAGTAGACTCGTCCATCCAAGAAATCTAGACATAAAAAGCACATGACATACCATGCATGTCTTCACCCCTCCCAGAAAGAGATTTACTAAACCAAAGGAGTGGGAACAACTATAGGGTGTATATATATGTTCTCTATGAGAGACCCTAACGAGCGTGTAAGGAGACATTTAACTCCAAACTCAACCCAAGAAGTCTCACCAACAGTTCAAAGGATATCATAACTGATTCCCAACAAGCTCGTACGTCAATTTTGTCTCATCAATGAACCATACCACCATGGGTCCCACTCCAGTAATCATATGGAAAAGTTACTAACTAACCTCATACAAAGGATAGAGCGTGAAATAAGTCGTCGGGTAACCCCCTATCTAGCCCCATTGTAGTATAAACCCCAATTATTAAACGGTGACCCACTGGCTAGCCCTGTTAGAGGGTAGACCGTAATAAATCATAGGGTGACCCACTGCCCAGCCCCAATGTATGGTAAACCCTAAATAAGTTGATGGTGACCCACAACCCAGCCCCATTGGAGGGTTAACCATAATAATTCATCAGGTGACCTGCTGCCCATCCATACGGGAGCGTAAACCGTAAATAAGTCGATGGTGACCCACTACCCAACCCTAGTGGAGGGTTATCCATAATAAATCATTAGCTGACCCACTACCGAGTGCTACTAGAGGGTGAACACTATATAAGTCGAAGATGACCCACTGCCTAGCCCCGCTGGAGGGTAAACCATAATAAATCATCGGGTGACCCACTGCCCATCCATGTATTAGGGTAAACCCTAAATAAGTTGACAGTGACCCAATGCCCAGCCCCACTGGAGGGTAAACCATGATATATCATTGGGTGGCCCACTGCCCAGCCCTACTAGAGGGTAAACCCTAAGGTCAATGGGAACTCCACAACTGAGACTCACTGGAGGGTAAACCCGGAAGTGGTCCGATATCTATGCACTACTTGTTCCATACCTGGTTGTCACAAACTCCGCTACCGTGCATAGGTTTGGAGTGCGTCAAAGGAACCTCCGACCAATGACCTTTCATAATTCCACATTTAATGAGATATCGAAAGAGGCTCTGCATGCCCAAAAAAATTAAACAGTTTTAATCCTCACGAAAAAACACATGAGATAGACTACTCAATTACTGGGAACGAGCTCCTAATGGAAATGTTATTCAACATCGCTTCATGTCCATATGGAGTCTCATGGGGCCCAGACCTCGGTCCCAAAAGATGCGGGTGAACGGTGCCATCACGATGCTCTCTAAAAAACATGCCAAATCAACTATTCATACACCCCAAATGGGCACCTGAGGAAAAAGTCATAGTACGCTACACACAGATCAAAAGACGGCCCATGGGGCCCACGCCTCAACTCCATATTAATCTCATGAAACTACCCCATTCAACATCGTCTCGATGCCAGGGTCACAGCACTATTGGCGGTGCCTAAAACAGACTCTGGATACAGAATTTTCATCTCCTAGTGTTATATCCAGACAAGATCCTATGGGGCCCACACCTCGACCCCGAACTCGCCACGCAAATTCTACCATTTTGTTCCTTGATAATAACCACACAAGATAATATATTCATTTCCCTAAAAGGACTTATGAAGAATAAGTCATAAAAACGCAGCATACGACTGAAAGTCGCCTCGTGGGGCCCACAACTCGGGCCAAAATTTTGGTGCGCAAATTCCGTCATTTCAATCCCCTCAGAAAAACACTCAAATAAAAGTACTCAAATACCCCTAACGGATTCCAGTTGAAAATGTGGTGTTTCACTATATAATGTGAGAACTACGACCTTTAGGGCCCACACCTTGTCTCCAAACTAAATGCTTCAGAGAGCCTCTCAAAAAGTCCGCACAAGAATATGGGTCACGCTACCGCTGACGGCGCGTCAATCAGACATCACAAGCAGGTGTTAGGTCCGACACAATAATTAATTAATTATTTATTTATTTAATTATTTAATTACTCACATTTCTAATTTCAGGCCACCGAGCAATGAAAAAAACTATAAAAGGTTCTGAACCAATCTAAGAAGGACCGCCTCAACTCTGGGGTCACCGCGCCTCTGACTGATCGTCAAACGGACGTCCGGCTCACGAACCACGTCCGTCACGACATTAATAATAATTTAAAATTATTAATGTAAAGAATTTACGGGCACCCAACATCGAGTGAAAAACCCAAAAACCTCAAAACATACATCAAAAAGTATGTCTCGCAAACATGGACTTGTAGTCACAGACGGTACGTCAAACAGACGCACAGATTAGGAATTATGTTCCCTGAATGCTAGGGGCCCCACCAGGCCGGTCCGACCCAATTTGACTGGATCCAACCGCCTGGGACAGCCCGCCCCGGCCGGCCGGGTCGATTGTCGTGCCTCACTGGCATGACATACTGATGGAAGGTGGTTCCTCGGGACCCCGCTGGTCCCCTGTGTTAACCGGGAGACCCGCATGTTGCGGGTCTTTCTCCCACCCTAGTCTCCCCCTTGGTCGCCGCCCTGCGCGACCGCTACGCCTTCCAGTGTTCCGCCATCCCTACACAAGCTGCCCCTACCATGCAGACCTAGTCCCCTTCTAATCTACCACTGAACTGCACCGAATCCACCATCGCACACTATTCCTGTAGCGCGCCCCCGGCCTCCGCCTTAGTGTCGCGCTCCCTCCGAGCTTCGAATGACGCCCAACGCACTACGCCGACGCCGCCTCTCGTGCCCCGGCCGCCTGGACTACCTCTAAGCTCCGCCTGATGACTGACTCGCCTCTGGTCTCCTCTCTTCCTCAGGCTACCACTCTCCAGACCTCTGAACTCCACCTCGGCTTACCGCGCCGCAACCGCACTGCAAAAGACGCCTCCGGCCAGCTCCACTGTTGCACCATCCCGGGCTACGGCAACCGCCCTTTCCAGAGCTAGGACTTCTGATGGACACCGCCGCCGCTCTAGGGGCCTGATTCCAAATATAAGGACGTTTTTGAGATACCTGCGATGAGATATTCCCAGAACCTATAGCTGATAGATGATTCGACAGTCCATTGACGCATCCCAAAATTATACCGGGTTTGCGCGAAGAAGGTAACCAAAAATAGGGTTCCGAACATAGATCGATGGTCGTGTTCATGCAGCCATCGATGAAGATAAATAAAAAAATGATGAAAAAAATGGACAACCAAGGATATATAATTTAAAAAAATTATTTGAAACTTAAAATTAAAATAAATCCTACCCTGATCCTCCCATTCGACATTGGTGACGCGCCCCCTCGATCCCGCTTCAATCCACCAGAGTCTGCTCCTCAATCCGACGAAGAACAGCAAAGAACGCTGAAGGATGTCGAATAACACTCGACAAAGAGAGAGATGAATGGTTGTCCCCTACCAACACATATGAGAATTTATAAATATTCACTAAAACTCTATCAACGGGCGTGGATTCTAAATCCTCAGTGCCGACCCATGATATATCACACCTGGGAAAAACACCCCATTTCGAACTCAACGGAAGTCTCAGATATCAATTTTGATACATCGTTCAATTTTTTTTCAAAAATATCGCAAGTGATAAAAATCCCTAATTCATTAATTCAGATAGATGATTTTCCCTTGGGTGACATCTCTCACAACAAGCCTACGCCCGCCACTATTAAACCCCGCCTAGGTTAAACGGCCGGCTCCACACACAAATATGCCCTCAGTTTTTCCATCCGAGAAACCATTTAAGATTTATTAATGTTTGAGCTATTTAATGAATAATTTGATAGTTTCATTATCCATTTAACCCGTCGCTAATGAGCGAGGGGTCCGAATGTACCACACCGACTCATTTTATGTCGCACATATTGTAAACATCTCATTCTGGACCCAACCATGGTATCAAATTTCATATCCGATCAAATTTAGAAGAGATATCACATTTTCTTTAGTTATCCATGAGTGCGTAATATAAAAACACATAACATTTTTATATAATTAATTACGGGAACACTAGGATCAGAATTTCACGTCATCTGAACGTCCTTCTCTAGAATGACATCAAGAAAATATTCAAAGTCTCAGAGTCCCAAAATCCAGGTTCTTACATCATTCCCTCCACGATTTTTTACCCCAAAAAGAAAAACTAGGAAAACAACTCGGGATATAGAGCTCATGCCTATCTCTCCCACTCTCAAAGAAACATTCACAACACCATGTTGGCACAACATGCGAAAGAAAGGGATGGTTCGTAAATTGTTGTGACTGAAATCAGGGTTTGTTCCAAGAACGTGGCCTCATGATTTCTTCCTTTATAATACACATCTGGTGAAACAACTAAGGATATCTGTTCAGACAAGTTTTCATAGTGGGAACATCACAACCGAGACTCTCTGGGTGAGGACGCACCAGAGACACTGGTGGTTTGAACAAACCACAAAGCATTCTCCCAGAAGATAGCGTCTCCAGATTCTCAGCGCAAGATCCACCAGCATCACATAGTGAAGTGCGTAGTTCTATTTATGGGGTGTCCATCACCTCAACTTGTACTTGATAACACTATCAAGATCAACATTGAGCATGAAAGGTTCCAAATAATGAGACCTGCGAGCAAACTCATCCATCTACTAGAGTCATGACATAGAAATCACGTGGCATACCCCACGTGTCATACCCTACGTGTCTTTTCCCCTCTTGGAAGGTGAGTAATCCTCAAAACAAGAACTATTACAAACCCACTAGTGTCACTTTAAGCAAATCGAGGTCAAGCAAAAAATCCCCATTGGAAAATCCAAAACCCACTCTAGCACTCCACCGCACAACCCATCCATGAATGCACATGTTAGAGGGACTCATCCACCGCACCTCGATATTATCATCTTTGGGTGGCACTGACTCTCCCTTATGTTTTTGATCACATCACAAAAATGCATCTCAGAGCGGTGGGAACCCCTCATTCTCTTGCATTCAATGATACATCGGAAAACACCAACACATGGATACACTGATGCCCTACGTCACCCTCGTTAACCCCTAGAATAAGTAGTTAAGCGAAAAGAGTACCTCATGCAGTTTCTAACAAGTTCTACTAAGAAAATAAGAAACATACATAGAGCGTACCCCTTATCATCTCATGCGTTGCCGAATTTTAAACATCCATAGCATGAAACCGCCAACGAACCCATCCGCCAGCTCTTTGATCTTGACATGGGATGCCTAGTGGTGGTGGAAGGACCTCGAAAGGTCATCCTCCAACCACAGTTCTTCCTGCTTTTCTTCCAACACCGCCTCCCTGAGGACCACCCTCTCTTCACATGGGAGTTTTTTGATCACGAAACTGCCTATGTCGTGGCGGTGCATCTACTAACTACCTAGAAGACTCAACACATTTGGTCAGATAGTCTCACGCCACATGACATCGCACATCAAAAACATAGAACTACGACTCCCTAGGCTATATCGGTGCTCTACACTGCCCCCCGACCATGTGACTGAGTCTCATCAAGGGGTGACCTCCAACGTCGAGCCCCTTCCAATCGATGTCCCTCTACCGGAAATTTAATTGTCATTAGTGCCTGCTCTAGCTCCATGAGATGGGTGAGGATGCAAAAGGGAATTATGCTGGCATGGATCTCCTCTACAGAGATCCTGCTCAAACTTGTTTACTCATTAGTTTCCATCATGGACCACATCCAAAGTGTACTGAGTATGGTTTGTGAACCCGGTCGTCTAATAAGACACTACCATCACTCCCCAATGATGCTCCCAAAGCTCCTAAAACCACAAAAATGTAAGTAGAAGAGGTAGTTCTCCACACAAAACTTTAGTTAGAATTCATTCCACAAGAGTACCGGCTCATCGTGTATCAGAGTAATCCAGGATCTACCATGCCAAACTGTTTGGTGGAAAAAGACTGGATGTCAAAGCCACCATCTAACCTGTCAGTCTCTGAATAAGTATAAAGAGGCAGAGCACCGACTCTATCTAACCCTTCACTGTTTGAGGGTATGGCTCACCGTGGAATCTCAGCGGTCTCTAACGCTGGAACTCATGTAGCATGCCTAGCCTGCACTTATCATCGTCCTTTGCTACTGGAACTATATGCTACTCTATAGGTGGAGGTGCTACTGCCTGTCCTCCCGGAGAAAATGGTAATCGTATGTTGGATCTCAAACTGAGGCCTCGTCGCTCACAAAATCGTCGTCACGAACCGGGGATAGTATCCTGTCTGGATAACATCATGGAGACATCCTGAATCTTATCAAGAAGTACCGTGGTCAAATGTGCATATATATATATATATCAACAATGACGGGGAGATTACTCAATACGGAAAATAATAGACTCAATCCTATATGATGCATTTAACGGAATTCCCTGCAATTAGTGTCTTAGTATACCAAGTTGACGAGCATGTTATCAGTGTCCTGGTGAATGGATACAACGGCCACCACACCATAACTAGACTCCCTGGCTTGAGATCCACTCTAGATACATGTTGACACTATTTCCCCAAAACTCAACCAATTCCTTTTTAGGGATGCATGAAAAATTTCCCAAGGAACGAACAACATCTGATATCACTTTTTCATGACCCGACCCGTACCAAGGCTCAAGTCACAACAACACTGATCTCCACTCCATAGGCCTAGGGCAAGTGACAAGCGTCGAAGGCACAACAAACTAGGGGAGGCCTTTGCCTATGAAACTGTACACACACACATAGCCAACTCAATGCAAAAGTACACAAAAAGGAAATCAAGAAACAACACTGTTACAAAAGGAAAACCAACATTCATACATCAACCACTAACTAGTACATGTAATGTGATGAAAAGTACTGTCATGTAAACATAATAGTAAAAGGGGAAAATGCTCACCCAACCTGAAATGTGCCACAACCCGACAACAGGTAAAACATAAGTAAACCACTGGTGAGTCTCACACCCAGAAATCCATCTACAACCACTAAACGCATCCCAATATCATTTTTCCTCTAAACTTCATCGTAGTATTGATCAAACTATTCATCATCTGCAAGGGGAGACCATGTGCGGGAAATGACAATGCAAGGGGTAGTAAAAAGATACTCATTAGGATGCCCCAAAACCTCTAGAGAGCAAAAAAGGAGATAGTAAAATCATGAGAAGTAAGAAGAAAAAATAACAGTGAAGAAGTACATAAGAAAGAGACTGAAACTCAACCCAACAAGAAAATGGAAGAAGATTCATCCAGACATAAGGATCTAAAAATTTTGAGAAGAAGAACTTCTCGTCGAGCCTTCCCTACCTATAGAAGAAGTGTACACTTGTCCAACTAAGAAGAGCTCGACTTAAAAATCACGTGGCATATATCGCTCGTCTTTTCCCCTCCCAGAAGGAGAGTAACCGAACCCAAGGTGTGGGAACAACAGTTGGGTGTATATATATATATATATGTGCTCAATGAGAAACCCAGACGAGCATGTAAGGAGATATCTATCTTCATGCTCAGCCCTAGAAGTGTCACCAATAGTTTAAAATATGTCATAAATGATTCCCAACAAGCTTGTATGTCAAAGCAGTCTCATTGCTGAACCGTACCACCAAGGGTCCTGCTCCAGTAATCAGGGAGAAAAGTCACTGACTCGCCTCCTAGAAAAGTCCGAGTTTGAAATAAGTAATCGGGTAACCCCATGTCCAGCCCTTTTGGAGGTTAAACTACAATAAGTCAAAGGTGACCCACTGTCCATCCCTGCTGGAGGGTAGACCGTAATAAATCAACAAGTGACCCACTACCCAACCCTACTAAAGGGTAAACAATAAATAAGTCGATAGTGACCCACTTTCCAGCCCCGCTGGAGTGTAAACCATAATAAATCATAGGGTGACCCACTATCCAGCCCTACTAGATGGTAAACCCTAAATAAGTGAATAGTGATCCACAACCCATCCAAGTTGGAGGTTAAACCATAATAAATCATTGGGTGATCCACCTCCCATCCCATATAGAGGGTAAACCCTAAATAATTCGATGGTGACCCACTGCACATCCCCGCTGCAGGGTAAACTGTAATAAATCATTGGGTGACCCACTGACCAGCCCTATTGGCGGGTAAACCCTAAATAAGTCTATCGTGACCCGCTGCCCAACCCCGTTGAAGGGTAAACCGTAATAAATAATTGGGTGACCCACTACCCAGCCCTACTGGATTGTAAACCCTACGGTCAACAGGTATCCCACTACCCAGCCTCACTGGTGGGTAAACTGAGAACTGGTCTGATATCTCTGCATTACCCATGCCATCACATTGGGTCACTAACACCACTACCGTGCATTGGTTTGGACTGCATTAATGGATCCTAAGACCATCACCCTTTCTTATGTCCACCTTTAATGAGTTTTCTAAAGAGGCTCTACATGACCAAACAGATTACACCATTGTAATCTTCGTGGATAAAAACGCGATAAATACAACTCAATCGATGAAAATGGGATCCTGATGGAAACATTATTCAACATCGCTTCATGCCCATACGGTGACCCATGGGACCCGCACCTCGGTCCTGAAAGAGGTTGGGCGAACTACACGATCGCGATGCTCTCAGAAAAACATGTTAAATCAACAATTCATATGCCCCAAAAAGATGCCTCATGAAAAAGTCACAGTACACTGCACACAGCTCAAAAGACTGCCCGTGGGGCCCACGTCTCAACTCTAGCTTCATCGCATGAAACTACCCCGATCAACCACATCTCGATGTTAGGGTCACAGTTCCACTGGCGGTGCCTAAAACGGAATCAGAATATGGAAGATGCATCTCCCCTTGTTATACGCAGACGGGGCCCTATGGGGCCCATTCCTCAACCCCGAAACATGTCACACAAATTGTACCATTGCGTTCCTTGCTGATAACCATGCAGGATTTGTTATTTATTTGCCCTGAATGGACTTATAAAGCATAATTCGTAAAAACGAAACATACGACCGAAATCGCTTCATGGGGCCCATGCCTTGGAATTGAATTTATGTGGGTGAATTGTGTCGTTGCAATACCCTCAGAAAAATACTCAAAAACGAGTACTCAAACACCCCAAACGGATGCCCAGTGAAAAAGTGGTGTTTCACCGTAAAACGTGCGAACTAGGCCTTGTAGGGCCCTAACGTTGTCTCTAACCCGAATGCATTGAAAAGTGTATCAAAAATCCCACACAGGGACTTGTGTCACACTGCCACTAATGGCGCATCAATCGGAAATCCCATGCAGGAGTTAGGTTCAACGCGATAATTATTTAATTAATTACTCACATATATCATTTCATGCCACCGATCAAAGAAACCAACCTGCAACGGTTCTGAACCAATAATGGAAGGACCACCTCAACTCGAGGGCCACCACGCCTCTGAAGGAGCGTCAAACGGACATCCTTCTCACGAACCACATCCGTCACAAATTTAATAATAATGTAATATTATTAAAGTAAAGCATTTTGGGGAACCCGTCTCAGGTCACCGATCCCAAAAACCCTGAAACATACTTCAAAAATTTCGTCTCACTAACGTGGACACGCAACCGCATACGACGCGTCTAATGGAAATGAAGATATGAAATTATTCCCCCCCCCTCCGAACGCTAGGGGCCCAATTGGCCCCGTCTAGCCCAATTTGACCGGAACCAACCACCTCGGCCGGCCCGCCCCGACCGACCCGGTCGACCGCCATGCCTCCCTGGCATGGCACCATGCTGGCAGGCAGTGACTCGGGACCCCGCTGGTCCCCTGCATCAACCAGGATACACACATGAGGTGGGTCTTGCACCCACCCCGGTCTCCCCCTGTGTCGCCGCCCTGCGCGATCACTGCACCAAAAGGCATTCTGCCATCCCCACGCTAGTCGCCCCTACCTTGTAGACCGAGTCCACTTTTACTCCACCACTGAACTATACCAAAACCACCGTCGCACAGTAGTCCTGCAGGGCACCACTCTGGCATCTTCTTGAGTCCCACGTTCACTGCAACCTTATCCTGATGCCCAACGCAACGCGCTGACGCCACCGCTCATGCCCCAACCACCCAGACTCACTCCGAGCTCCTCCTGAGGCCCGATGCACCTCAGGTATCCTCTAGTCTTCTGGCTGAAACTCTACAGCCCTCCGAGATCCACCTCTACCTACCGCGCCACAACATACGCCTCCGGTCGGGTCCACTACAGCACCACCCCGAGCTCTGGCCACCACCCTTGCGTGAGCCGAGACATCAGATGGCTACCACCACCGCTCTGGTGGCCCAATTCCAAATCTAATAACGTTTTTGTGATCCCTATGACTAGAAATTTGTAGCGCCTTACTCTGATCAATGATTTGACAGTCATTTGAAGCATCCGAAAATTATATCTGTTGTTCGCGAAGAACTAAACCAAGAATGGGGTTCCAAACATAGATCAATGACCATGTTCATGGATCAATCGATTACAATATATAAAAAATGATGAATAAATGGACAATGAGGGATTTTTAATTTAAAAACATGATTTGGAACTTAAAATTAAATGAAAACCTACCTCGATCCACTCGTTCGACATTGCCGACGCGCCCACTCGATCCCGCTTCGATCTGCCAAAGTCTGCTCCTCAATCTGGAAAAGAATAGTGACAAACACTGATGGATGAAAAAGAACACTCTAGAGTGAGAGAGAGAGACTAAAGGTTGTCCCCTCCCAACACATAATTGAATTTATAAAAATTCACTAAAACTATCTCAATGGGCACAAATTCTGAAACCTACGTGCCGTCCCATTTTATATCATGCCTACTTAAAACAACCCATTTCAAACTCAATGGAAGTCTCAAATTTCAATTCTTAGACATCATTCCAATGTTATTCGAAAATATTTCCAGTCACAAATATAAATAAGTCATTAATTCAATAAGATTGTTTTTCCCCTGGGTGACATCTCTCACAGTAGGCCCGCACCCGACCCTTTTACACCTCGTCTTGGGTAAACGGCCTACTTCATACTCAACGATGCCCTCAGTTTTCTCATCTGACAAACTGATTAGGAGTTATTAATGTTTGATCTATTAAATGAATAATTTGAAAATTTAATTATCCTTTTAACACACCTGCAATGAGCAAGGGGTCCGAACGTCCCGTGCTGACTCATTTTATGTCGCGCCTATGGTAAACAACGCATTCTGGACCCAACTGTGGTTTCATATTTCCAATTTGATCAACCATCTAAGAGATATCTCATTTTCATTAGTTAACCAAGAATGTGTAATATAAAAACACCTAAAATTTTTATAAAATTAATTCTGACTACATCGGGCCTCGGATTAGCACACCGTCTGAACACCCTACTCAGGAATGACATAAACAAAATTTTCAAAGTCTCAGAGTCCCAATAAATGGGTTCTTACAAAATTTTATGATGATTTCTTGGATCAAATTTTTATTTTTTTTATGTTCATAATTTAGAAGGGTTATAAGGTTATCCAATTTGGAAAAATATGAGTTAAAAATCAGAGGAAGTATTTATGAACTGATTATATATTGATAACTATAATGAAATGCATATTTAGTTATTAAAATTACTTCATGGATTACAATATTATATATTATTGAAATTATATTACTATGTTATTATAAAATGATATCATGTATGTCGGATGACAACCAATCCTATCAGAAAAGTCCACAGGTCATGAACATATTTCCAAAGGATAATAACGGTTTCATACCAGCCAATGGCCTATGTGATGTCCTTGTTATTGTCTATTTATTTTTTTGAATAAATATTAACAATGAATCTGTTTTGTTACATTTTATTTTAATATATTATTGCATATATATATAGAGTAGACAAGTATATAGAATTTTAAATATTTTATTGTCCTTAGGATCCATTAAAATTGCATCTTAATGATTTATGCATCAAGGTTTATTCATAAATATTCATTCCTTCAGTAAATATATTTATAATAAATTGATCAGAGAACCACCAAAGAATGAATTTTTTTTATAAAAATATAAAAATATTTCAGAAACATTATGAATGTGATATATAAATGTTGTCCTAATACCTTCAATTTCATTTAACCAATGGCTTTTGAAATAATCATAGATTTATGACATTGAGGACCTAAAATTTCATTTTATCATCCAATTGTTTATGATTTATGTCATCAATATCTCCCCATTAATATTTAAATTTTTCCTATATTTCCAATCATCACTGTCAAAATAGGTTCTCTTATGTGGAAAATAAGTTTTATGTTATAGACGGTAACTATTTGTGTTCCAAATTTCCCATTATAAGAGAAGATTTTGTATTCATTTTTATGATGTTGTTTTCTATTAATAAAACATTAAATTATTAAACCATTTTTAACCCAGATGAATTTTGAAGGAGAAATTAATTTTAATCAGGTAGAATGTATAACCCCGATATTTTTAAAATATATTTCTTTATTTAATTTAATATTTAGATATTTTTCGTATCACAGAACAATGAAAATAAATTTTAAAAAAATTTCTTTCGAATGGAACCAACATGGATTAATTTATATAGATCATCAAGAATAACATACTGTTCTTGTAAGATCTTCCTTCATCAATGTCTTACGTAACACGAATAACTGAGTGATACAAAATTATAATATATTGTTAGAAATATTACAATAATTGGATATAACCTAAACATCATGCTAATGTGTATGAATAATTTTAAGAAAAATATGAAAATATGTGGTTTATATAAATAAATGATTAATTTATATGACTCCAATTAATTCCAAATTAATATGAACACTAATTGAATATAATGAAAAATAATTTAATCTTTTAAATTTAATTAATTACAATTGTTATGTGATATTAATTTAATACATATGTTATATATAAAATAAAATATTTTTTATATCCATATAATATATTCTACAGTCCTTTGGTAGGAACAAACAAGTTTTTTTGGAAAAAAATCTATTTTTTACATAATGGTAGTTTTACATGATTTAAATGGAGAATCAATTTTATATTAAATTTATAAAAATTATAAAAATTTTATATTTCCAAATAAACATAATATTTTGATGAGATATATAAAAGTAGGCGAGGATAAATGTTTAAAAATTTTCTGTATGATTTCTCCTTTTAATGAATAACTAATAAGAAGATATTTTAATTAAAAACTACATTTTCATATAATAATTATAAATGGATAAAATATATTGATAATTTTTTTGATTGTTTGGTAGGATAATATTTTTATAAATTAACAAAATTTAGGTCTTTTGTCTTAATTTACCTATGAAATTTGATATAAAACAGAGCAACGTTTTGGGAGTTTTTTCATTAAAACCCCATAGTATCATTCTGTAAACTTGATTATTTTTAAATTAATTTCATCCACATAATTGATTATAATCTAAAAAAATTGATTCCATTTTTGGAATAAGAATACTAATAAATGAATATTAAGTTATTTTTTTTATTCTGAATAGTATTTATTGTGATTAAATTTAAATACATTGGTTAAGAAAAAAATAAGGTTAATAAAGTCCAAAAAAAAAATTAAGACCGAAGACAACCTAAATAATTTTTACAATCCATTTTTATGGCCATTAATAATCCATTAAGAATGAATTATTTTGATTTTATTGGGTTTTTATTTAATTTTTTATCAAAAATGTTCTTACACATAACTTTCATTAAAAAATTCTAAGTCTGTTTTTTCCATTCCTAAAAAAATTCCACTATCTATAGAAAAGTACTCACACCACTGAAGAACCATATATAATACGAAATATCATAAAATAAGATCCTGAATTCCCAAAATTCCTCATATCATCTTTAGATTTGTTATAAGACAACAGATGGATTCATTTTGGAAAAAAAACGGTTACCCTATTATGAGGCAATGTCTTCTCTAAAGATAATTTCATTTACTTTTATTTTCCAACCACATCCACTCTATTTATTATATTATGGTTTGAATAAACTATTAAATTAATTATAGTAGAATTTTATTAGGTTAGGGTTTATACATAAAAATCAAAACACATGTATCTAATACATATCAAACAAACTATTTCTTTGTACGGTGAACTACTGCCTCACGAAAGGATTATAGTTCATTTTTTGCTTTACCACCAATATTGGTGGCCATTTTGAAGGAAATAATATTTATATATGTAATATATAATATTTATTATTTCTATAAAACTATTTATTCATTTTCAAAATCCATTCTTTTTTACATTCCATGTGGAATTAATATTATAATCTCATTTGAGAAAGTGTTGACTATCACACCCTCAGAGCGATGTGATTCGTTCACACACCACATGGAATGTATAATGAAGGGTTTAGAGAAAAAATTTGATACATAAAAAATTATTACTATAATATTATGATATTATATGAATTTATTTATTTGTAATATCCTTATATTCATTCAACATAATAATAAAAACAGAAACAACATTCATGAGTATGTTAGACTTATCGTCTAAAGGAATAGTGTATGCCATTTCATACTCCAATAATTTATATATTCTTATCATAATGGATACTGAATATAAAAGATATTTATATCATTTTATAAATTTTATAATCATGATATTTGTATAAGGACCAACTATATAACAAATTAAGATACATGCAAAAAACAAAGTGTGTATTACCTGAAGTGAAATTATATCAGAGGATTGTTAACAAGTGGGTAATGTAAGGTCATATTATAACCATATATGGTGTTAGATATAAAAATACTATTATAAAACATATTAATAATAATTTTATATTTATTTTAAATCTGTTTTGAATACATACGATGACATTCAAGACACAATGTAACAGGATTTAATCTAACTTTTTATTCTTTTGTGATATATGTGATGTTCACCCCTAATTCCTTCCATGTGTCGAAATTAATGATCGGGAATGTATTATATGTATCATATTCATAAATTTATGGGTATGAAATTATAATTTTAATTAAATTTCATTATTGGGTTTTATTATTATAATGTTACAAAATCATAAACAAATTGTCTTAATTTTCCTTCCTTAAGACTCATGTTTTTTTATAAACCTAAAATATTTGTATTGGAGAATATACTTCCATTTTACATGATATATCATTAATAATAATATATTAATAATAAATTGTGCTTCATGTAATTTTATTTTCATACATTTAGAGTATGATAACAAGTTACAATGTAGTAAGAGTTTATAGAGACATTCACATCACTTTTCATGATTGTTTATGTTTATTATCCATTGATGAATTATTATGTTCCATATCTGAAGACAATAATTAATTTTTATTATAATATGGTTATTAAAAATATATTCATGTAGTGGTACCATTTTCTTTACCATGTTACATAATATAGTTAATAATGTGTTTTTAAGAAATCCTGGCATTACCCTCTCATTGGTCAGAAATATGTGCTCCATGAAATCCATTTTTTTTAAAATGTTTTCCAAGATTATTTTAAAAATATCCTATTATAATTAAAATATATTCATAATATTTTTTCCTTGTAACAATGTTTTCAATGTAATAATCATGAAATTTCCATATAAGTTAAGTTTCAATCCTTTTAGCTATTTAGATGGAATCCACATTTTACCTCGTACAAAAAGTAAATATTAGTTGACCTTCAATAAATTGAATCCTTCTATTCATTATTAAAGTTTAATTTTTAGGAAAATTTTTTATTAGATATTTTGAAAGAAAATGGTTTTCAAAATGATTTTATGATTATTTTATATGTTTTCAATGAAAAGGTTTTTCAATATATTTTGAATATTCTTTTATAATATTTCATAAAACAATTGTTTTTAAAATATTTTTAATATTAATTTATAAGTTTTCATGTATAATTGTTATCAAAAACTTTTCAAGATAATTTCTTTATTTTTAAATGAAATTTAATTTCAAAAAATTTTGAGAATTCATTTATTTAATTCAATTTATTTTCATTGAAAATAAAATTCAAAAAAAATTGTGCACTATTTAATTTTTTTTATGTTATTTCTAATGAAATTATTTTAAAATTGTTTTCAAACATTCATTATGTTTTTTAAAATTATTTTTAATGAAAATGGATTAAATTATTTTTTATTCAAATATTATATTTATTAAAGGAAAATGTTTCAAAAATTATTTCAAGCCGTATTAATATGTTTCAAATGTATTTTATATGAAAATTTATTATCAAATGAATTTATGTAGAATAAATACTCTTTCAAATGAGGAATGTATATTTACCATAAGATTTTTTTCGAAGGAGGTTAAAAATTTATTTTCCATCTTAGATGAAATCCATTAAAGCAACTCAAACCCTTTGAATTAATTATTTATAGGATCCATTAATATCCTTTTTATGAATGGGTTATTTTTAATGTCATGGTCTTTAAGAAACATGATTCCCGTTAATGAGTTTTATGTTTTTTAAACATGTTTCTCATTCATGGGTTATATGTTTGTGAAATCAATTTATTTTTCCCAAGTTATTATTTTGTTGAAATTTTTATGAAACATATATATTATCCATAGGTTATTATATTTTTATATGTTTATGATAACAATTTATTTTCATATTTTATTATATGATTGTTATAAATTTGGGGGCACATGATTGTGTCATTTAATTATAATATGGGTTGGACATATATCTCCCTCTAATTTGTTAAGTAATTATTGATATCTCATGTGATATAATAATATGTCTTTAGGTGTAAAAATTGAATACTAATATGGTCATAGGATTGAAATATTTTTTCTTAGAAGGTATGATGAGTGAAATCAAGATACAATGATGGTCATGGGATTGATCTGTGATTACTAATATTTTTTGAACAGTGAATTCATACTACTAATATGTTCATTGGAATGAACCATGGCTAGAAAAAAGGTATGGAGACTGAAACCATACTACCATGATGGTGTAGGAACAAACTCTTTTGTTAATATGGAAACCATATTATATTTTTTTTTGTATTCCAAAATTCCATGTTTTATTCATATGTTATGCTTTCTTGTATTTTATTATTTATTTCCATATGATACATATCATACTAATTTAAAATCTTTATGAGGATCTCAAATATTATGGGGATGATCTTTAAATTCAATTATCAAGTTCATCACCATTTATTTCTTGTTATGAATATGCATTTCCATTATAAAACATTATTGATCATCTGAGATAAATTTTTTCTTATTTTTCCTTTTCCCAATGTATGAAGAATGTTTTTATGTAGAATTACTAAATGTGGAGATCATTATAGGTGATTTTAACATAATTACAGAAGGTTTGGAAGATTTTATTTAAAAGATTCCAAATACACTGAACTATTATAGTCCTCAGGTATATATTTTTTGGAAATGATGTGAATATTCATCTAAATTTATGTAATATAAAGTATTGTCAACCCTGAGATGCTATATTGTATAAAACTGAATAAGTTCAAGGATCATTATCTCTAATGTAATATATGGGTATATGAGAAGAATAAATAAGTACAATGATCCATCCGCGCTTCATAGAAGTGATGCAACTTTTATTCAGTACATATATTTCCATTAGAGGTAGATGCATGTACAATGATAGTGAGAGGTACCATATTTATTACATAATTAGTAGCTATATCTATATTTGATACTATTTCATCCTAGATTTATATTTATAGATATTTAATTGATATTGTAAAGTACTCATTGTATATTATGTCTACTTTTTTATGTTTGAGGCACCACTTGGGATTAATATTGGGTAGCTTTTTTTGTCCATTTTGTACACTATTCACAGTTTAGTTGGATTTAGTTTAAGATTTCATCATTATGAATATATATATTTTTTAAATCATTGTAATAATGTATTTTATTATTTATCCACATTCTGAGGTTGATATTTATCATCAAAAAGTCTCATTATTCCGGTCGATGGGAGATCATGGGTGATTCATTTATAGTGGAATCTGATGTGTGGATGTTCAGTACCATCATTACTAAATATAAATGGAATTTAATTCTTTAGAATTTATTACCAATTTATTTTATTCTATATAGATCCAGGTGAACTATTTATTTTAATTCCTTATAGTATTATGCAACTAGAAAAGCAGTATGACATAAAAATTCAGTTTGATAATCTGATGTGGAAAGGAATGGGTAATCCCATAGATTAAACATGAGAAACCCTAGTTCTCTTTTCCAAGAAGGTACATGGTTCAATTAAACTGAGTGAGGATTATTGGATATTGACCTAAGTAATAGTTATGAATATGTGACATTTTCCTCATGGGAAATGATAGTTTTGATTCATAAAAGGGGAAATAGTATTTATATATTGATCATTGGTCATGATTTCATCCGTATTGTGTATATGATTTTGGCAGACCAAATATGTCAAATTGTTTTTCTTATGGCCATTTCAATATCATGTGATTCTATTTGTCCTGAGTAACATTCTTGTATTTAATTTTCATTTTATAAATTCAATATTACATCTGTATCATGTCACCTTTTGGTATTGTTCATGGATTATATTTTTGTTTTATCAAGATATTTTCTAAAGGAAGATATGTATCTTAATTTGGTTATGAAAAAATTAGGGAGACACCAATTATGTATAATAATTTCAAAAGATTTATTATAGATTTAGGAAGTTAAATTTCTCGGTAAAATTTTTTCTATATGTTCTTGATCATTTGATCTTGAGAAGGTAAATTTTTTTCTTGTAATGAACTATAAAATGTCTTTGAAATTCAGAATTTCATTGTTATTACTGAGTACTATGAAAATTTTGATAAGGATTTATCAATTTTTGCACCACATATTACTTCTCTTACATGGAAATGGTTATTATTCAAAAGGGATGCAAAGTGTTATTCTAATTTTGATTAGATAAAAATACATCTGACAATATCACCAATTTTAATCATAGCTGAGCATGACAAGGGGTATGATTTATCATTTGTTATTATTGAGTTGGTTTAGGTTGTTAGATTATGTAGGTTCATCAGGTGTCATATTATGGCCCTCCTCATCTTTAATATTGTTAGAATGACTACCCCACTCATGATTTAGAGATATTTACAGTTATACAGGCACAGATTAGTTGGAGGAAATATCTCATTGGGGATTGGTTAAATGTATTTCCTGATCATAAGAGTTTGATTTATGTATTTAAAAAAATACATGAATATCAAACAGTGGATTAGAGTGTAAAACCATCATTCATTTCACATAGATACCACCTGCACCCCTAGAAGGGTATTTTCATTGATGATTACCATATAAAGAAAGAGTAATATATGGAGATTTTTTGGAAGGATAGAAAGTGGATCCTTAAGAAAATATTTTCTATATTTTATCTAGATGCCTAATAGAATGTGTTGTGTATTGTTTTTATCATTTTTTTGATATATTCATCCCTCTATGAGAATATTATACTAATTCATCTGCGGGATTATGAGTTCAGAGGAATTAATGAAATAATATATTTTGGTTGACCATTTCTGGTTTGTCTCTATCATCATACGATATTATTAGACTTATAGATTGGGTTATCTTACCAGCATCATTGAGGAGCAATGTTTTTTTCATATTTATTAATGGGATATTAATCTAGCAATAAATATGATGTGTTTTGACAGGAGATATAGATTCCGGAGTCCATGTATAAATAATGGAATTTCTGATTATCTATCTGAATATTAAACCTATCAATTGATAAATAAAGTGAATATGAAAACACAAGGTTTGTTCTGGCCTCTATTCATATGTGATTGGAAATGATACATGTTACCCATGGAATGTTTAATTCGATTTCATTGTACCCCCCAAGGGTGGATATCTATATGGTTGGCTATTGGTAGTTTGCAAAATTATTATCACATCATTCATATTGAAGACAACATTATGTTAATTTTCTTGGTAAGTTTTATGTCTAAAATATTATGAGGGGATATTGATTTCCTTCCTACATTTTATCAGATAGAGGTCATAGATTTATTATGAGGTTTTGGAGGAGCTTTTAATAGGTGATAGGTAATCAGGGTTGGCTGGGTACATTTTATCATTGATAGATAGATGGTCATAAATGGAATAATATTATATTCCATGAGGATTTTTGATGTGGATATTTCTTTGATTTTAGTGGATCGTGGGATATCAATCTTGGAATGATTATGTTTTCTTTTAAAAATTTTTACCATTCATTTATTACAATGGAAATTCTTATGTCTTTATTTGGACAGTCTTGAAAATCACATATTTTTTATGAAGATGTAGTAGAAACATCATTGGTTGGATCATGAATTTGTTAATATATGTCTCTGAATATTAAATATATATGTCAATGGCATGTTGAATCATAGAGTTGGATTAAATATTATGTATATGATAAATATCAAACATTGTATATTTCTATAGAAAAAAGATTTTTTATGCATTTTACTACCCAGGTGGGTCACTCTCTTCGTGAAAAAAAGTTCTAGATTTATTTATAATATGTTGAAACTTTTTATCTCACCATGAATCATGGGAATGTTTCTTAAAGGTAGTTAATTCAAGTTAATTTTACTATAATTCAGGATAGTTTCAAACAAATAATAGCTCAGGAAATAAAATTCTAATCAATCCCATGTTATTATTTTGGAAGAGATTGAGATTGACATAGATGTTTATATTATTTATAAACTTATAGTTATCATTGAATCTCAAGTGAATGTACTACATTGGTATGTTACTCAATTGGTCAGTTTATTGTGGAATAAATTATATTCTCAGGGTACTTGGGAAAATGATTCATTGTTAAGTAGAAATGTTCCTCACCCCTTTAGTAGAATATATTATTTCACATGACATTTGTATGAATATAAATTATTATGTTGGGGAGTATGTAACACTCTATTTACCAATATCAGGTAACTATTTTATCCATACATATTTTCCACATTTATTGGTTATGTCATTGGACACCAAAGGATAAATAACATTTTATTATCAAAATGACCTAAACATTATCTATTCATGTTATATTGGATTTATTCAGTCCGAATATAAATATCTAATTACTTCAAGTATTTCTCCCTGAGATCATATAATGACTAATGTGTATATGGTTATCATTTAAGAATCAACATTTTTTTTGTCTGTGGCTAATTTATATATCATTCAAGAATTACATCACATTTAATGTTTTCCAGGATCATATGAGGAGATAAAATCATAGTTTAAATAGAGTACATGATGTGTATTATTTACATGTCATGTAATTTTTGAAAATTGGGTTTCAAATACAAAACTGCGACATTTTTTGTGAATTTGGATACCAATGATGACATGATGAATAATATTAATAAACATAGAATAAATTCTATATATAATTATTTTAGGGAATCGTATGCGTGATATTTCGATTAACTCATCCACAACCCTCTATTTTTGAATAAGAGGAAATCTACTATGATTTTACAAACACCTAACACGTTTGGATCAATTCATTTGGCATTTAATCATCAGGATTTTGTTTGGCATTTTGTAGGGTGAGTAATTATTTTTTCGTATTCTTCATATACATTGATCATGGTAGAGTTATTTAATTTCATTATCATAATCAATGATATATTGTGTTGATTCATCTTGATAATCTTTAGATTCATTATGTTATATAGTTTCAGGGGCCATTAACTTGTTGGTTATGGTGACATGGGTGTCTGTTCGTCAAGTATGTGTTTTTTCATCACATCAGCATTACATTATATGAAATTGAATGAATTATAAGTTATGTTTATATGACCACTTTTTTGTTCTCTCTAAAGATTGATTATATTGTAGGAATTTGTGTCTATAGTTTCAGAAAAGGTGGATCTGTCAATATCTTCTCTTGGTGAGCTATATTACTCAATTTTTTAATAAATTTTTTTAAATAAAATGAAAACATTTATTGGTTAGATATTTTGTGTGTGGATGTCTTTTGATAAATGATGTTATTCCCATAGTTTTGGTAATTGAAATAGATTTTCAATTCATTATGAAATAGTTTTTTGTGAAGTTTATCACATAATGAATTGATTAAAATAGTGTGATGAATTGACTTTTATAATAGGGAACGTGGAAATATTTGGGTACATTTTTTTATTTTGTAGAAATATGCATTATCCAATTTCGTGTGGTTTTTCTATAAGGACATCCTTTTCTCATTAGTCCAATTGCTCTAAATTCTTTTCTGACATATTGGGGGGTCCATTTTTTATGGTGTTCACATGGTATATATAATTAATGAATATATATATATATAGGTTTATTCATATATACTTTTATAAGTCAGGTATGATTTTCACATCTATCATGACCATTTGTGATCATTGGCATGATTTTGCCAATGCTTCTAGTAAAATAGGGCAGTTTGGTTATTAGTATTCTGATTATACTGACATGTATTTTGTATGATATGTAATATGAGATTTTATTTTATTTGATAAATCCATTTGGATATTTTTATTTAAAATTATTTTAAAATGATTTACCTTCTTAATATAGATATTTTTCCATAGTTTTGGTATAAAATCTATAAAATTGTTAGAGTGACATGTTTTATTTAATCTCATGTTTAATAAATTGAATCTTATTTTCAGTTATGCCTTTTTTTATGGTTATTTTTTTAAAAAATTAGTTATTTCATGTAATTTCAGGTTTACCGGCCGTGTACTTATAAGTACATAGTGTGTACTTAGTTATTGCAGGTAGCTTTGTGCTAGCCATGTAATAGTCGAAGACATGGCCATGTGGGGTGACCTGGAGACTTCCTAAAGCAGATCTTTGTAAAGGAAAGTACATGTCGTGTACTTTTTAAGAAAAAAATATGAACTCTCTTTTTATTTCTTTAAACGGACTGTGGTCTCATTTAATCGGCAGAACACACATATTCTTCTTCAATCTCATTCTGGAGCAAACAATTCCACAAATTCTTCTCTGAGCCCCTGACTTTTCGTATGTTCTCTAAATCAAACTCTGTCATTTGCATTGGAATCACATCATTTAGTTGTTCCTTCTTATATAACCTAATAACATGATTTCTTCTCTTTCGTGAGATATCCTTGGTTGAACATTTTTAGCGATTTTAAGATATATGATGTTATATTGTGTTTCAAGGCCTAAGGATCATGTATATCATCTGTAAAACAATAAGGTAGGTGGTTTATGTTTTTTTTAAGTTATTATTTGAGTTGTGTGTGGAAAATTTCCCAATACCCTTGTTTGTTGTATTCTGTTTTAATGGTTTGTATCCCTCTAATTTCCTGTTTTTTAGTGTATTATTGAGTAGAGGATTAATGATTGTGAATAGGGTCGTATTTGTCATGGTAATTATTTTTTCCCATGCTTGTTTGTTATTGAACGTTTTGTCTAGCCTTTCATGCTAGGTTTCTTTTCTATCCCTGGATAGTATTTTATGATGGAAGAATTTTAACTAACATGTTGTGATATACTGTAGACTTTCTGGCCATGTATTTCTTGATTTTTACATTGGATTCCTTTATATCATTGTGCACGATTGACTTACACAGGTCCACGAGATCCTATTGTAGTAGAAAATATGGGGAATGGACATTGAGGAATTCTTTAGAGCTTCTGTTTACTTTTATATTGTAAGACCATAGGAGGGATGGACATCGTGCTCCCTCAGACTGTCTGTAGTTTCCTCGTTACGAGACCACAATGCAAATTGGACATTGAGTTCTTCCCTATAGTGTCTATAGTCACTGATATGAGTCCACATGGTGAATTAAAGGTTAGTGTTTCCTCAGAGTGTCTTTTCTAAAGTTGGACCAGAGGGGTTGGACTGTGACTACAGGTCAGAGGGTTTCAAGAGATTTTTTTGGTTAACCCAGATGATTAAGGCTATGAGTATGTCACATAGGGTTACCTATTTGAGATTAGTTGCTCAGTTGATATATTAAAATGAATATAATTGAAAATTCTAGATTGTTTACTTTTTAGTACCTACTTGTTTTTTGTTTCTCTTTGCTTATTACCTACCATATATATTCAGTGATTGTTATGCACAGATCATTTGGTGGTTGCCTATAATAATTAGTCTCACACTATATTTGATTCATGCTTTTGGGGATAAACAAATTATATTGTTGTAGATATAGATAATTTCGAGCACCCTTTTTTATAGGTACATGAATTCTATGGATCTAGAGATCAGGGCACCATGATGAAGATTGTGACAATTTTTTAGATTATTTGTTTTAATTTTCAATTGGTTTATTACTATCATCCATAATTGTGACTTGTTTTCATGTTTTACTATACATATGAATCATTCCTCGTATATATATGTGCTCATGTTGTTATTTATAGTCTTCTCTTATTTACTAATTTTAGGTTATTATTGATTCTGCTATTGTTATCTCTTTATTTCCAATAAATTACTCTGCCAATGATGGAATAGTTTTACCTCTATATCACCCAAGGCCCTCGATGCTGGTCAGTAGCCTTTGGCATTTGGGGAAATTCACATGAGGCCATGTGACCAACCAGGTATGCAACACCTCTAGGAAGCTACCAGAACCAGGACGTTACAAAGTGATATCAGAGGATTTATTTTCTTCTTGATTTACAATTTGGATCCTATAGTAATGGATAGAAAGAACTAGGTACTTGGTAATAAGTTATTCCAGTGAGTAGCTAACTTGTGTACAATGAAAATCTAATCTACCTCAATGAGTACATTTTTGATATTTTTGCAATTTTTATTGTTTGATTTGATTTCACCATTAGGTGATTCACATGTATTGTTTTGTTATAGTTTATTTAATTAAGGATCAATATCTATTGCAACTTGAGGATGTGCAGGTATTCCATCTCATGCATCATATAGGCACTTTCTAAATATCAAATATCATGCATTATTTCCATTCTATTTAGGGTGCATTACTACAGGAATGTTATTATGATAGATGATTTTCTAGATATGCATGATGTTGTGATATATTCCTTTATAGAATACATTCTGATTGATTAGGTATTGAAAATATTTATGGTTTCATATTAATGAATGCCACACATTGGTTGCTGATGTGTTATGGGCCCTCATAAATTGTAATTTGTTGGATCATTGGGTTTTTATGATTGTAAATGAAATTTTATGATGCTATGAATTGATTCATGGGGAGTATGGGTCCTCATGGATCATAATTTAGGACATTAATGTTTATTTAAGTGTTTTCTGGGATCCGAAGTAGTTTCTGATATTTAATTTCTGAAAAAACCGGAATACATGGATTGAAATGATAAATACAGCCCATGTGTCTTCTATTTGGGAAGGAACTATTTTATAAATTACATGTCATGTGATGTATGTACAGGTTGTGTAGTATCAACCCATTTCACTTGAAGTGTGGGAAAAAATGTTGTTGAGAAATCATTGGAGGGAACTGCTGTATACCAGATGTACATGTCTTGTTGTGTAGACCATGTGTCCACCCATGTGATTAATGACAGTGATGGATAAAACCTAGGTTATACACATCGTGTCCATCATGTAGATGTCTTATAGTATAATAGTAACACCCCAATTAAATGAATAATAAGAAATATTTCATATTTATTAATATTTGTGATTTAAATATTAATTTTACTTTAAAGGGTTTTCTATGTTCGATAGCGTACCCGATACGCAACGACGAGATTCATTGAAATCTTACGTTGCACTCTAATAATATAATATTATTATTTTAAATGATAGTTAACTCCTAGCCATTGTACAGGTAGGAATGAAAAAAACTAACTACAATATGATTATAATTGTTTGATAAATGTATTTATATTTATCCAATAAAACATCAGTGTCTTAAAATATGAATGATTATAATTTTAATCATAAATTACATCAACAGGTCGATTTACCACCTTTTAATGGCGAACCCTATTTAAATCATGTTTTGGTCACTTTAATATATTCTATATGACCAAATAAAATTCTTCTTTATAATGGGGACATCAAAACATACTTTGTGTAAATTTTTGGAATTTTTCCAAGAAAGCTCATTTTTTAATGATTAGTGAAAATATTGAATTTTAATTCAAAACTGCATTTTAATATAATTTATTTATATGGATAGATTATTTTTTAATTGGATTTAATGTGTAATTAGAATATATTTTTACCATTAAATCCAATTTTTTTCATTGAAATTAATTAGTCTTTGAAAGTTAACCTAATGAAGTTGCAATCTTTTGATAGTTATTGTTTCTTAAAAACACACTATTTGTTTTAACAGCGGGAATTATTTTTAAATTAATTAATTCCATGTATGTGTTTTGAATTTGTAAAAATAAACATCATTTTTTAATTCAGAATACCAAATATAGCTTAGGATTGATTTTTTGTATTTTTCCAAAAAACCTCAATTTTTAATGAATAGTGAAACCACATAGTTTAGTTAAAAAACTAACATTTTCATTTAAATGAAATTTAACCACATCTGTGAGTTGAATTTCGAAAACCTGAGAGACACAATTAATATAAAGAAGTAAAATTTGATAAATAAGATGAAAATAATTTTGTGTGAATAGTAACATTTGACATTTATTTGTCGCGGTTAATGATAAATAAGGTAAATCAAGGTAAATAGAATATTATATTAATTCAAAATTTCTTTAAAACTAGTCCAAAAATAATTGGATGAGTCATTTACGTCCATAGGAATCTTTTGGACTCTTTTGGGACACCATTGAGCTACTTGGGAGTGATAATGATAATTTAGATTAATCAATTTAAAGTAAAGTCACAAATGACAGAAACAAATATCTCTATGTAAATTAATATTTACATGGTGTTATATAAATTTTTTTCGACAATAAATATTCATTGGAAATATAAAATAATTTCCTACATCCTGGTATTTGTTTTATAAATTTTAGACAACAAATATATTAAATTATTAATGACACAATAATGATGCAGTATTTACCTCATTAATAAACGATTTAAAGAAATAAACTTATAATAATTAAAATATTATCCCAAACATGTCCAATTATATTTGGATGGTTTTATTTCGAATATTAGTCATTTTATATTTTCATTTAATTATTTTTGGAACTTTTCAAAATGAATACCATTATATAATAAAATAATATTTTCACACATTCCAAAACAGACCCTCCTCAACCTTATAAAAGGAGACCACTTCTAACCAATTTCTCACACCTCTCAAGCATTGTTTTGTCCAAAACTCCCATATTAACCTCCATAAATCCCTCTCCTCCTCTTATACATTTTACCTTAGGTATAAGGCCCTTCAAGAAGTCATTTGGTCCAAACCAAAGAGAGTTACCCCAATTAAAGGTAACAATTTCTCTTAAATTGTTTTCTTTTATTTTACTTCTCCAACCCCTAAAATCTTTTTATTAAATTATTTTTTATCAAAAAATTTATCATAAATAATATATGATGTTTTTATATTACTTATTCAAACTAAAATAACACACACCTCAATCTAATAGTGAAGAACATACTGTTTCTGTGGTTGCAAAACTAACGCCTCATTAATGGATGATTGTTTAATTGCCTCTTAATGCCTCTCATGGTGGCCATTATGATGGAAATGTATTTATATATGATCTATATTATTTTTATGATTTCATTTTGCTTCTATATTTTCCATTTATAGAACGCCTTTATGGCTTCCCTAGTGGGAAAATACGATAATCTCATTTGATGAAATGCAGACTACCACCCCCACAAACTGATATGACTCATTAATGACTAATGCGGGATGTAAAAAGGAAATATTTAATGATATTATATATCATATTATACTATAATTATAATATAACTATGTATCATTATTTTTTAATTCCTTTAAAATAAGATATATAAAAGAATGGAGCGTTAATGCGTACGTACGACTTACCGTCTCCATGAACGGTGCATTTCATGTCTTATCTCCAAATGTTATTTACTATTATAAATACATGTATATACTAGATATATATGATATATATGATATCAAAATGATGAATATAATTCTAGATATAATTAAATATTGACCACACAGACTACTTGTAAATATAATGTGTTCATGTTTGACTCAAGTACCAAATTTGGACCAAATGGAGGTTATTAACATAAATGATTACATAATCTTTATAACATGGTAATAAGTTATATAAAAGGTATAATAAACTTGAAAAAGATTCTTAATCAAGTTGAAAATAAAATTATTTTAATATTCAGGATATTAAAGAATGGTCTAGTCACGTCAGACATGAGGTAAGGGACTTCTTCGTAATCTCCTTTCGTTGAGGCATATTTAGTTCTATACAAAACATTATTTTATATAGTGTATAAACCCCTTTGACATTTCATTTCATTCAATGGGAATCATTTTGTACGAAGCGTTTTACTAAATGACAAAAAATAATGATTCATTTTAACCTTAGTGGAGACAACATCCTTTCTACCACCGCGAGTATTATTTGACCATTGGATTACATAAAAAGTAAAATTGTTTTTAAAAGGAAAATAAATACCATATACTATTTTCTGTATTTTTGGTGTTGAAAATGGTTTTGATACATTAATATATTGAAATTTTATATTTTTGTTTCATTGTGAAATTTTATCTTTCCTTTATGATTATGTTATGTGTTATGATCATGTTATGGTTCATGGGAATTATTTAAGTATACGGGTTGTTCTGTGATAATCCTAGGTGGGTGAGAACGAGATAGCTCCCTACTGCATTGGGTAATGTTACGGAGTTAATCATGAATGTTTCTCCTAAGAAATTTAAGAAATATATTGAGATGGGTATTCCAAATTAACTCTATATGTAGCTGTGATAGCTATACTTTCTTTATGTTATGGATTCCACAAGTTAACTTTATGATATATGATTTCTATGTTTCTTTCGTATATCTTATGATTTCCTGAGATAAGTAAGAGAGATCAATCTTTGTATGTATATATTAACAAATGTTTTCATCATTTGTTATATAATCCTAACTGGGCTTTTTATGCTCATCCCATGTTTTGAAATGTTTTCAAAAGACTTAAAGATGAGTAGGTTCAAGGATGGGATCATGGAAAATTCAAGATGTCTAAAACCTAGAACTAGACATGACTTTTTTCTTTCAAGAGTTTTGTTTTTATAAAAAAAATTGATACTGGGTAGAATTGTCTACATGTAATATTCAAGTTGTTCTGTAAATGTAATGTCCTAATTTTATAAAAATCTAAACCTAAAAAAATAATCATGTAAATTATTCATTTAATTAAATATTATGTATTTTTTATGGCCGTGTCATTATTGTTGGTATCAGAGGTCGGTTTAGATAACATTAGGAGTTATGGTATTGTTAAAATAATGTCCATAAATTAATTTATGGTAATATTGAAATGATATAGAATTTACAGATTACCATGATGCTTCACTTAATATATTTCTATGTTCAGAATGGTTTTCCATATAGGAAATAGGGCAGCTATGTTGGGACGACATCAGGAGGAAGGCAACCTTCCAAATTTGCAACCTGAGATGGTCAGAATTAGAACAGTACAGTTTTTTTGTAGTTATGGCACAATTGACTCGGATATAAATGGCGGTGGTATCCATGTATGAGATCTTCCAGATCAACCACAGAGGAACATGTTAGTAGTGGATCATTTCATGAGGCACCATCCCCCACCATTCATAGGATCATCTGATGTGGTGCTAGAAGAAGGGTAGATTAAAGCACTGGAAAAAAATTGATGCCATGGGTTGTTCAGAACATCAAAAGGTTAGTCTTTTTGTTTACTTCTTTGAAGGTGAAGGTGACCAGTGGCGGTTGATGGTGAAAAATATCAGGGATAGTGAGTAGATTGATGATCTTGAATGGGATTAATTGAAAGGTCTGCTTCTTATAAAATATTTTCCTAAGGTGGTTCGTCTTATTATGGAAAAACAATTCCTATAATTATGGTAGGAGAAAGTCACAGTGGCTGCTGATGAAGAAATATTCACTCAACTATAAAGGTATGCTCCAAATTTCATATGAGATCTTGATATTAAAATAAACGGTTTTTACTCAAGATTAAAGCCAATGTATCGAAGGTATTTAGCTTCTCGTGAGATTAAAATTAATGAAAAACTAGTTTGTTGTGCGGGGAAGGTGGAAATGGTGTTTACCGTTGATCAGGTATTCTTTGACAGAAAAAAAAACAAGATGGTGAGGTGTCTTGCGAAATGGAATAAGTCTTCAAAAAAATCTGATGGTAAGAAACGTAAGATTACAGTTTGTGAAAATTTTCGTACAAATCATGTTGGGGAATGTATTTTGAATTCTTTTAAGTGATACTGATGTGGTAAAATGTGACATAAGGCATGAAATTTCACTAAAAATGAAATTGTTAATATATCTTATTTCTGAAATTACGGATATATATATGCTTTTATAATGATTTTGGGTTATATACTATGATGATTATTAATTAGTTAAATTTTTTTACAAATATTCAGATTAACCTGGTAGTTTTGTTCAAAATGTACTTGTCTTGTATTATTATTTTATATTATCAGTGTATAATAATTCCATTAAAATAATGTGATGAAATAAATATATTATAAAAAATTTAAAACATTAAAATGGTTTAAAGACCAGTAATGAAATAGAATGTGATGAATGAAACTCTCTTGTCCACAAAGGTTATAAATTGAAACCTCATTGATGTTGATTTCTTTTATAAAAATAAAATAGAGGGAGTAAGAATATTAATGATGTTTCATCCATTCATAGGATATAATTCCAGTATATAGATGATAATGGAGTTTATCATGGTCATTAGGATAGAGGAGGTGAGGGGAAAAAGATGAATTTGAAAATAAATGAAAAGGTGAGATATTCCTTATTAAAATTCAGCAGCCTAACGACGTCGCTGAAAATATCATATAATAAAATGATGAATGAAAAATTGTATCTAATCATAATGAAATAAAATATATATTAATTAAAACACATAAAATCCAACCCCATCACACGAGAATGTAATATAAAATAGATAACATAAATGATGTGTCGACTAAAAGAAGAGAATGAAAAATTCCCTTACCTTGTAGAGTAACTCCTAGATCATGAAGGATGAGACCTTGTGGGATTAAGGAATCCTAGGGATAAATCATAGAGAGGTATAACCACAACAGTTTCTAGGATGAGGGATTTGGAATGAAGGAAAACGAATGGATGAGTGGGTACTTATAGAAAAAGAGAGGCAATCTTTAATAATTTCAAAGGGACACCTCATTAGTGGTTTGTTTGTCATACCATGGAAATTACTCGGGTATTTTCCCATGGTTTTATCCACCAAGGAAACATCAGGTAATATGTTACTATTCACAAGTCAACCATCCTTTTATTTTATTTATTATTTCATTATGATGTCATTAAACTACTAAAAACACAAATATGTATTTTTACTATTCATGAAAATTTCAAGTATTTTAGAAAAATGTAAAATATTCACCATAGCAATTTTTCAATGTGTTGAATTAAAAATTTAACTCAAAATTTTTTAAACAATTTTATATGTTTTATAATTTAATTTTTAAATAAAATTATACTTAATTTGAAAAATAAAAAATTAATGGTATAATTTGTTTTGTATTACATAAAAAAATTATTTAACATATCATTATCTTATTACCTTATGAAAATTAAATATTATCATTACTCACTATTTATAAGGTTTATATTACTATTAATATTACTATGAATAAGAGTGTGTTATTATTCATCCAAAAAATCATGTTGGTTTTATCGAACTCCAAACGACTTACTGGTCACAACTCTAGATGCCCTTTTTTTGAAATTCAAAACATAGAAGTGGAGAATATATGTTTAAGGGCTAGGTTTTGACTATCCCATAAATAACCAAATGTTGTTTTCAAGGAACAGAATGCTTTATGACATATATATTATGAATAGAATGTATTTATGAGAAGCATACCATAAATGAAATGGGTGTTATATTATTCCCTCCTTTAGAAATTTCTTCCTTGAAATTTTATGTATAAATCCCACCAAAAAGTTGTGAGTGGTTCTTCATAAAGAAATACCATTGATATCATGTTTCTTCTTCCATATTTTGGTTTCCCCAAATAACCATTACTAAATGAGTTGTCAGATTTCTCAATACCTGCTCCCTTGGGTCAATAATCCCGAGAGGATTTTCACAGTTTCACAAATCAGGTTTCTGTCCAATTTCCTCATATGTGAGTATATGCGTTGGGTCAGGAACTTATTTATTTAAAAATAACATGTGTAAGACATCATGAACACTTTAGAGATTTGGTGGCATCACTAAATGGTAAGCTACAACTCCTATTTTTTCAAGAACATCAAATATTCTGATATACATGGGGATCAGTTTCCCTTTTTTTTACAAAATCATAGGACACTCTTAAATGGAGATACTTTTAGAAAGTCCTGATCCCCCACTTGAAATTCCAAATACAATCTCTGATTGTCAGCCTAACTATTTTTCCTATATTTTTATTCGTTAATATGGCTTGTATTATCTTTTCCTTTATTGTGGTCTCTTCAATATATTTTGGTCCTCTATGTTTCCTCTCACAAAATTCATCCCAAGATGTTGGAGTATGAAATCTTTTTCCATATAATGCTTCATATGGATCCATCTTAATACTCGAATGGAATCTATTGTTTTTAGAAAATTCCACCAAATTAAATTATTGATCCCACATTCCTTGGAAGTCAAAATATCATGACCTCAACCTGTATTCTAAAGATTTGATAGTCCATTCAGACTGTCCTTCGGTTTGAGGATGATATGCAGTACTCGTATAAAGTTCATTATTCAAATACTTATTGATAATTTTCCTAAATTTTGATGTAAATCGGGGATCTCAATGGGATATAATTGAAATAGGTTCACCATGAAGTCTTACAACATCATTAATATACAGTCGTTCCATGTTCTCAAGTGTTAAATCCACTCTTATAATAAAGAAATGTGCTGATTTTGTGAGATGATAAACAAATACCCTTATTACATCATTCCC
Source organism: Viscum album (assembly GCA_963277665.1). Classification (NCBI taxonomy): domain Eukaryota; kingdom Viridiplantae; phylum Streptophyta; class Magnoliopsida; order Santalales; family Viscaceae; genus Viscum; species Viscum album. The sequence continues at coordinate 1,354,484,267 of OY728142.1, read as the reverse complement.
TCTTGGTGTCCTTAGTAGTCTAGTGATAAAATCCATCGTAATGTTATCCCACTTCCCCATAGGAATACGTAAATCTTGTATCACTCATTTGGTATTTTGTCTCTCTACATTCACTTGTTGATAAACAAGACACCTTGACACATAGTCAGAAATTTTCAGCTTTATATTATCCCACCAAAAGTATTCCTTCAGACCTTTTACATCATTGTGTTACCCAGTTGTATAGAGAAATATGAGCTATGGGAATCTTTTAAACATTTTATTTTTAACTCAGGTGATGATAGAACACATAAAATTTTCAAAAAATTTATAAATCCTTCTTCATACATGAAGTCAGCCAGACTCCCATCCCTAACAACATTAATTTTGCTGTGCAGATTCTCATAATTTGATTGAGAGCTTTTAATCTTCTCTAATAAGGATGGTTTAGAAATATTTTGAATGAGAAAAGATGTCCCCCTTCCTTAGAAATTTCCATATCCATCTTTAGTACATAAAAAAATATAGTATCTTTCTCAAACCTTGTTTGAGTCAGAAGTCCATGATCCATCATACATAATGCATCTTCCAACTTATTCACCTTTCCTGGGTGATAGTGTATTGAACAATCAAAATATTTTAGTAACTGGAGCAATATTATGTTCCTCATGTTGAGTTATTTTTGTGTTAAAATTAATTTTATCCTCTTGTGGTATTTATAAATCTCACATCTTTCTCTGTAGTGAAAAAGTCTCTATATTTTTAGTGATAAGATTATGGATTCTAAATCAAGAACATGAGTTGGGTAATTTTTCTCTTGGGTCTTCAAATTTTGTGATGAAAAAGCAATAATGTTATCATTTTTCTTAAGAACGAAACCCATCCCATTATTTGATGCATCACTATATATCACAAATCCATCACTTCCAGATGGAAGAGTCAAAATTGGAGCTTTGACCAATATTATTTTCAATTCATCAATGTATTCCATAAAATATTTTTTCCACACAAGTATAACTCATTTATGTGGGAGATTGGTTAGCGAGTCAGCTAGTCGGGTGAAATTCTGAATGAAACACCGATAATATGCTACTGTGCCAATAAAACTACGTACATCGGTGATGTTTTTTGGCGTTGTCCAATGATGAATTGCCTTTGACATCGTAGGATCAACTCGGATTCCATCCATTGAGACAATATGGCCTAGAGAAGAAACTGAATGAGGCCAGAATTCACTCTTGCTAAACATCACATATAATTCATTTCTTCCAAGAGTTTTTAGAAAAATCTGCAGGTGATCGTCATGTTCTTCATATATTTTCGAGTATAATAGGATATCATCTATGAATAAAAAATAAAATTTATTAATATATTCCTTAAAAACACTATTAATTAAATCCATGAAAATAGATGGTTTACTCATCAGTCCAAAAGGAATCATTCTAAACTCATAATGCTCATAGATGGATCAAAATGTTGTCTTCTGAATATCATCCTTCTTCACATGCAATTGTTGATATCTGAATCAATGTTCATTCTTTGAAAAGTACTGAGCTCCATAATTTTATCAAATAAATAATAAATCTGGGGAAGCAGATAATTATTCTTTACTGTTGTAGCATTGATTTCCTTATAATAAATGCATATCCTAGAGGATCCATCATTCTTTTTGACAAACAGGAATGGGGCTCCCAATGGATAAACACTAGGTCGAATAAATACCTTTTCATTCAACCCCTATAGTTGTTTCTTTAGCTACACTAACTCCATAGTGGACATTCTCCTGGGGTTCATTGATATAGGTCATGTACCAGGAATTAAGCCAATGTAAAACTCAATTTCACGCTCTAGAGGATGTCCAGGTAAATCCTTAGGAAACACATCAATGTATTATTTCACTATATTCACATCTTAAATTTGAATATTTCTTTCCTCACCCATATATATTGGGTTCTCTTCCTCTCCATGAATTTCATTCAATAGAGCTACTAGGTGTTGGTCTAGATAAGAATCATATGGAGAGGTCTCTTCTCTAAAGATAAGATATTCTACACCAGTCACAAATATTGTAACTTCCATTTTATTGAAATAAATCATCACATCATAGTTCGATAGAAAATAACTACAGTTAATTATATCAAATTCAGTCATTGGTATGATGATAAGATTAGAATCTAATGCACGTTTATGTGTCATGAGGGGAACTTGTTGACATGACTTTGTTGTAATGAATCATCCCCTAGATCTTTTGACTGATAACTCCTTTATTATATCAAATTGAACATGTCTAAATTTCATAGATAACTGAGAAGATATAGATGAATGCGATGATCAAGAATCAAATAAAGTGTCAGTTATGTTTTAGGAAACAATTAAATTACCTACCACCCCACAATTAGGTACTTCAACTTCCACGGTTTTAATCGCATAAGCTCTCCCTTGTTCTATTGGCTTTTTCTGAGGGATTTTTTCTTGGTGCATAAGACACTCATTTTCATAAAGTCCCATATCTGTAAAATTGTAGCATTAAACATAATCAAACTGTTTCTTCCCCTTGAATTTATGAGATATATGACCCGTTTCTCTACACTTATAATAGAATCTCATGTATTTTAATCATTTCCTAAGGCGAATCTATCTACTGTTTTCACATAATGGGAATTTATTTGTTACCTTGTTGTACATTGGCACTTTGTAACACCTCGACCATAGATACCCATAGTTAGTGCATTATTACATAACATCGGAATGATCACAAGAATGATAAAGTATCGAAAGACCAATTAGTTTAGTAGCCTTGTAAACATTAGTTATATTAATAAATTTTACATTACATAAATAAGTGATTAACTACAACAACATATTGTCTTCATATCCCCTCATACTATCCCTGCAGGTCAATCATAAAATACTTCTTCACATCCTACGAAAAATAAATCATTGAAAGGGGTGAGCTCAGATACTCCTTAAGGATAACAATATAGAGGAAACCTTCATAAATAAACATAAAAGTTTAAAGCAATTTATAACTAAAACAAAAGCCTTTTAAACATGAACATCATTATAATATGGAAAGGATAAAATGAAATAATTACATTTAATTATTCACATGGATATTCTACTAGTCAAATAATTACATGAAAATATTAATAACAAATTTCATAATGACGTAACCCATAATGTCAGACTATCATAACCATGTAGCCAAGGCCTCGTGCCATGACTACAAATAAAATTTTGTCAAGGCCTCGTTCCAAGACACTAGTTTGTATCATGAGACCTACCGATGCATCGAGGAGCTATAGAGGGCTCCACCCGTCAATTACTATGTCCAATGTATTCCTCATATGAAATTTTTAATATATAACAAAAACATTCATATAAAAACTAGCATACGAAATGTCAATACATAATCCTCAAACCATGAATGGTATAAAAATAGCACATCCACAGTCAAACATAACTCATTCGATACAGCATGGTATATTGTATTATATAAGATTAATCTCAATTAGGAATAATGAAGGATATTGACATAGGTTAAAATAGTCATCAAAAATATTAGAGAGAAATATCCCCCTTTTTCTTGAAATCATTTTAAGTCACGCTATTTGTCAAGAAGCCATTTAAAAATATATTCTTGATTCAAAGTGTCCCATACAACATTAAAACTTTTAAAAGTAATTTTAATTTTAAATAATTAATTTTCATATAAATAAATCCCTAAATCCATTTTTAAAACATGGACGTTAATGAGAATGATTTAGAATAATATGTCTTTAAAACACATAAAAATGTATTTTAGTTAGAGTTTCAAACAAAAAGAGAGACACTTGAATAAAAAAAATTGAGGAAATAAAAACATTGTAATATCATTAGAATAAAGGTATTCATGATATATTATGTCAAAGTACATTATATACACCATATAAAAGTGATTTGGTGTATAATAATAAAGGAGTCTCAATGGAATGTAAATTGAGATGAAATCTTTTATAAAGGCAGTATCCTTAGGTTAAGGATAAATCAACGACATAATTATGAGTGAAAAATATAAATACAAAAAATATGATTGGATATTTAGTGTAAATCAATCAATATACATTCACATATATTCTTGTAAAAACAAAACCAATGAATCAGATGTCTAACTCAACAAATCGAGATTGAGTAAAAATTACTCTTATCAAGTTCATACCGATGACATGATAATTTATCAATGAAGTGATTATGTGTATCATATGTATATCCACATAAAGGGGAGTGGAATTAATGACATAATCTAATGAATAGTGATTCTATACATAATTTGGGAGTAAAATAATCAATGAAGTATGCGTTAGGCCGAATGAGTGGATATTGAAATTTCAAATTCCATTATTGCATTGGTAACATACAAAACATACTCCCATGAATGAAGGATCATAAAATGATGATGTAAATATACATGAATTAAAGTATATTACACAATTAATACAAACATGGGCAGTAAACACACCACATTTAATAAATAAGTGGTGAACAATGGAATTCTCATTGAATTAAAAGTGAGTTAAGAAACCCTTTACTTTGTACTTTTTCCATGGTCCACGGTAGGTTAACCTTCGGTATAATGGTGAAATTATTGTTATTGAATTATACAAGAATCAATTACATTACTATGATATCATATATGATCTTTTAACAATGATTTGTTAATAATATCTTACTATAATAGTCATTTCGGGTGTTGACTTACTCGTTTTCCTTAATATTCGTTCTTACGTAAGTCGTGTTTGTTATGGATAGTTTGTATCCAATTCATATCCAGATTTATATCAAGTCCTTAAACATTATGCACGAGCGACAATATCATTCTTTTGATGTGAAAATAATATATAATTTGATTGTATATCATATATACATAATAATTATCATGTTATATTTATTATTTAAATGAATTACACATCATTATTATACTCATCCAAATAATAATTTATTGAATGACAATTACACCAAGACGTGGAGACGTTAAGCCGTACGTACGGACGTATGGTGACATGCCATTCGAAGGAACGATAGAATACTAAATATGGTTGTAAGATATTTATAATAACACTACAGTATATAGAAGATAGTTGATTTATTATTTTAGAATAGAAATAACAATGAAAATAGAAGTTGAAAAAGAAAGGAACTTGAAAGAGGGTGGTGAAAACATTACCTCTTCTTCGGGTTCTTCCTTTCATTTGATCAAAAGGGATCCTTAAGTTATCTTTATGATCAATCTAAGGCCTCTAGGTTGTAGTGAGGGAAGTTGACAGAGTATTTGGGCAGGGGTTGGCCGAACAAAAAGGCTATGAAGTTGTGAATTAATGAGAAGGAGGAGTGCCCTTTTATAAGAGGGGTGAGGGGCACCTTTGGAAAATATAGAAATATTATTTTATAATAAATTCATATTCAGTTTCTAATGGCACCATATAGGATTAATTAAAGGTTAAGTTGGGGATGGGTCTAAAACCACTCAACCAATAGAATCTAGATATGTTTGGGTCATTACATTAAACTTATCTTTTAGTTTAAACTCTTAGCTAATTAGTTTGACACTTACCATGTCACATTATATTTTTATATTATATAGTTAATAAACAAACTATATAACTCAAGAGACCCCCAAGTGGTCCATTAATGATACACATATCATGATATAACTCTATTTTCCGAACCTTATATTTTTAGGAATTGAATATCAATTAATAATATAACATTCGTTTTAAAAACTATTTTATATCAATTTTGACACTATTTGGAAAATTGATTTTTGATAAAATCATCACCGAATGATTACATCTAACAATGTTAATTAAATCATTCCTAACACGTCATATTGACCTAGAAAATTAGTGTAATTCATAAAAAGTCTCAAATTATATTTATTTGGGTATTTATAATATCAATTATTTTAATTTTTCATTATTATGGTAATTATTGCATCATCTTTGTGTCATAAATAAATTAAATTATATTTTTTCTAAAAAGTATAAATAAAATATCATTATGTAGGAAATAGATTTAGCTTTATAATGAATATTTACAATATAAATTATCTTATGTATAACCCTATATTAAAAATGATTTAGGAAATAAACATTTATTTTAACTCTTTTAACTCTTCTTTGAAATAAATAAAAATAAATGTCCCAATCTAATACAAGTGGACCTAAATGATAATATTTAACTCCTAAGGTTGTTTTTGGTCGAGATACACTTGTCCAATAGAATTAGGACATGTTTTATGGTAATATTAATGATATTTTTACTCTTAATTGCCATATTTACTTTTAACCGTCGTAAATAAAAGTAAAAAAGTTACTATTCACCAAATATTATTTTCATCTCATTGAACCACATTTTACTCCTTGATATTAACCGTGTCTCTCGGATTTTCAAATTTCCACTCAAATAAGCGGTAAAATTATGTTTTATGAAAAATTCAGATTTTTAACTATCACTTAGTGGTTTCACTATTCATCAAGAAATGAATGTTACCAAAAAATAGCAAAAATTAGGCCTAAGATATATTTTATATTATAAATTAAAAAATGATGTCTATTTTACCAAATTCAAAACATATCAGTTGCATTAATTAATTTAAAAATTAATTCCCGTCGTCAAAACAAATAGCGCGTTTTAAAGAGATAATAACTATCAGAAGATTGAAACTTGTTTATGTCTGGTTAAAATGTGAAATTACATCCAATGACCAACATTGTATTGAATGGAAATAATATATTCTAAATATAAATTAAAACCACTCATATTAATAATTTATCACTATTAATTATTCAGATTAAAAAGTTGTTTTTAATTAAAATTTATTAATTTTAACTATTCATCAAAATCTGAAAGTTGTCCAAAAAGTACCAAAATTTCACCCTATGTTAATTTCGATAATATGAATCAAAAAATGAAGTCCATTAAAAATATTACATTTATAAAATTTTAAAAAGTAGGAATTACTATTCATAACGGCTAGTTTGATTGGTTGTGGTGTGATGGAATCTTGAAGTTAAGTACAATGCATGCCATTGCATTATTAAAATGGAAACGTAGCGTGGAAGATTCAGGTGTTACATTCTCCCCTCCTTCAATAAATTGCATCCTCACAATTTTTTAAAATTGGGCTTGAGAATATAAAGGAATGTCCCACATAGGGAAAAGAGTCAATACAACTATCACTTTAAAAGAAAGGAAGAGTGGTATAATGATCACCCTAGATAACCCATACTAGGATTCCATATAGGAAAACATGAATATGTACGATATAATATGTGTTATGTTCTGATGGAGAGGGATAGAAAACATGATCAGGAGAATGTTAACAATAAGAAAATCACAAACTTGTGTTGGGACAAACGGTCATTAGTCTTCCAGTAGGAAAAGTACACGGACAAAATTTTTTGTTTTAAGTTACATTACATAAGGACGAGGAATTCATTTATGATATTGACTAAGAACATAAAGAGGTATACTTACTTTTTATATATAGTATCATTCTTTAATAAATTTTTACCACTAACTCATTTTTAAACAATGGGTTTTCAAGAAGACTTTGTCACAATAGGAGAGCAAGAATAAACTTCTACATAAATACATTTTACACATAGGATAAAATATATATTTACCATGTATTTAGAGATTTAACAAAACCAAAATGGTTAGTATAATATCTGATGATCACCCAAATATATATTCCATTAGAGAAAATAAAACACTAATCTTAATTTCTAAAAGTATACCATCAATACACCAAAGATAAATAAATACCATTCAATAGTCAAATGTCCTTAAAATCCATCAATATAAACAGAACTAATATTGAAACTCAAAACTTATAAGAATGTAGTCTTGCATGTTAAATTTTATCTCCAAATGACATTAATTACTCTTAAAGTCACATACTGAAAAGTAATTAACCTAATCATTTCCGTAAATAACCCAAATCACTATAAATCCACAATAAAAACATAGATAAAAATCCACCATCACTCCTCAAATAAAATCCCATACTATTCTATTTTCCTTGGGCATATAGTGTTCACAACAAAGCGAACAACTTCCAAAATAACATTTATCACTTAATCAAGAAATCATTTTCCTATACTAAGGGTATTTATTTGATAAGACATAAGATCCCAAATAAAATTATTATTGATCAATAAAATCATTTAACTAAAAATAATAGTCACACTCACAAGGGACATCATGTAGTCTATTGGTGGGCGACAAATCCAAATCGCTCTTTTGTTGTGGGTTAAATTCCCATAGCTTTTTCTGACGCGATGGGTTGTCACACGGTTTGCATGATGTCCTTTTTCAAATACTATATTTTATAACATTTCCAAAATGAGATAAATTCCTCAAAATAACCATAACATAATTTAACCATAAATCTTATTTCATACATTGCATTTTCATTCACAATTATAATAACTTATAATTTCCTCAAACCCAACGATCATATAAATAATGGTTATTTATAACAATATCCATAAGAGAAAAGATATCTCTTCCTCAAATATCATTCTCACATGGAAAACTGTAGGGTTAAAAATACAAGAGAAAATTATTCCAAAGTAAACCCATCAACAAGAAGCACTAATAATTTTTATACATTTCTCCATCCATTTATTTTCACATAGCTTCTTCTTTGTCTAAGAAAATATCCTATAGAATAGGTTATTCACTCAAGTAATGGCCAGGTCCCCTACATTTACAGGAAATGGCTGTAAATGGATTCTTGGGACCATTTTTTTCTTCATCCATAGTACTCTTCATTTTTCTTCAGCAATTATTCACTTTATGTCATTCCATCCCACACGTGAAGAATTTATTTGTCCCGTTAAGACACATTCCTAGGTTTCTCTTTCCATATTTCTTGCAAGATGGAAATTGAGGATTCCTTTCTCCATGTTCTCCACTGCTGGATCTCTTATCATTCATCACCTTTCTCTTCTTTGTTGAGTCTTGGAATTGGTTAATAAATATATTGTTGATCATATTTTTGGAAAATTGATTTGGCATAAAGAAGATATCTTTTATTCCAATCAACATTCCATTTTTTTCTCATTGCCACCACTATTCCCACCTTGTACATAATTCTCAAGGTCATTATGACTTCCTTGGAATCTAGCCATTGACTAAAACAAGAAAGCATTGTGTTAGTAACAGTAGTCATAAAATCATTTGGAGATTAACATATCACCATATTTTCAATTTTAAATGCATTAGGATTAACCAAGGTCATTTACTATCTTCTTTTATATATAGTACTTCAAATCAATTTGTAAAGAAAACGTAAATTATCCTAAACATATCCCCGGGGAGTGTTGTAGCCAAGAGTACAACAAGGCCCGTTGTCGTGCACCATTTCCCGTTCGAGTCTAGCTCAATGTGGTGTTTTCGGGTTTTATCCCTAGGTACATCTGTTCCAGAGCCGCCTATACCTGCTCGTATATATACAGGGTTGTATTGCTCAGAAAACTCACAAAATCTCTATATTACCAAAATCCTATGAAGTTCTTCAATACTAATCCTCAAAGTTCATCTTAGGTCTATGTGCTCTAATCAGAGTTTTTCTAAATCTAGATTCCATGGTTTGTACTAAACATTCTATGATACCAACTATAACGCCCCAACCCTAGATACCCAGAGTCGGTGCATTATTACATAACATTGGCATGATCACAACAAGGATCAAGTCTCGAAAGACCGATTAGTTTAGTAGCACTGGAAACACTAGATATATTCATAATGTTTACATTACATCAATAAGTGAAAAACTACAACAACATATTGCCTTCATATTCCCTCATACTATCCCTACAAATCATTCTTAAAATAATTCTTCACATTCTAGGAAAAATAAAACATTGAAAGGGGTGAGCTCAGATGCTCAATAAGGATAACAATATAGCAGAAAAATTCATAAATATATATAAAAATTTAATGTAATGTATAACTAAAACAAAATCCTTTTAAACATGTAATTCAGCATAATATGACAAGGATAAAATGAAATAATTCCATTTACTTATTCACATGGATATTCTACTAGTCGAATAATCACATGAATATATTAATAACCAATTTCATAATGATGGCATTCATAATTCCAGACTATCATAAACACGTAGCCAAGGCCTCGTGCCATGACTACAAATAAGATTTTGTCGAGGCCTCGTGCCAAGACACTATTTTGTCTCATTAGACATACCGATGCATCGAGGAGCTATAGCGAGCTCCAGCCGCCACTTACTAATTCCAATGCATTCCTCATATGAAAAGTTTGAAATATAACAAAAACATTCGTAATAAAAATAGCAGACGAAATGTCAATACTTAATCCTCAAACCATGAATGGTTTAAAAATATCACATCCATAGTCAAACATAACTCATTTGATACAATATGGTAGATTGTATTGTATCATATTAATCTCAATGATGAATAATGAAGGATATTGACATAGGTGAAAATAATCATCAAAACTATTAGAGAGAAATATACCCCTTTTTCTTGAAGTCATTTAGAAGTCACACTATTTGTCAAGAAGCCATTTAAAAATAGATTTTTGAATCAAAGTGTCACATACCACTTTGAAAATTTTAAAATGTAATTTTAATTTTAAATATTTAATGTCCGTATAAATATATCCTTAAAACCATTTTTAAATCATGGACATTAATGAGAATTATTTAGAAGAATAAGTCTTTAAAACACATAAAAATGTATTTTTTTTAGATTTTCTCACCAAAAGAGAGAAACTTGAATTAAAATAATTGAGGAAAAGAAAACTTTGTAATATAATGAGAATAAAGGGATTCATGATATATTATGTCAAAGTACATTATATACACCATATAAAAGTGATTTGGTGTATAATAATAAAGGATTCTCAATGGAATGTAAATTAAGATGAAATCTCCCATGAAGGTAGTTTCCTTAGGTTAAGGATAAATCAATGACATAATTATGAGTGACAAATATAAATACACTAAATATGATTGGATATTCAGTGTAAAACAATCAATGGAAACTCACACATATTATTGTAAAAACAACACCAATGAAATAGATGTTTACCAAAACAAATCGAGATTGAGTAAAAATTACTCTTATCAAGTTCATACAGATGACCTGATAATTTATCAATGGAGTGATTATGTATATCAAAAGTATATCCACATAAAGGGGAGTGGAATTAATGACCTAATCAAATGAATAGTTATTCTAACATAATCTTGGAATAAAATAATCAATGAACTATGTGTAAAGATGATTGAGTGGAAATTGAAATTTCAAATTCCCTTATTGATTTGGTAACATACAAAACATACACACATGAAAGAAGTATCATACAATGATTATGTAAATATAAATGAATTAATGTATATTAGACAATTAATACAAACAAGGGAAGTACACACACCACATGTAATAAATAAGTGGTGAACAAAGGAATTCTCATGGAATTAAAAGTGAGATATGAAACCCCTTACTTTGTACTTTTTCCTTGGTCGACGGTCGGTTAACCTACTGTATAATGGTGAAATAATTGTTATTTAATATTCATAAATAATTTACATTAATATGATATCATATATGACCTTTTAACATTGATTTGTTAATAATATCTTAGTATTATCGTCATTTCGGGTGTTAACATACTCGTTATCCTTTATATTCTTTGTTACGTAAGTCATGTTTGTTATGGATAGGTTGTATCTGATTAATATCCTGAATTATATCAAGCCCTTAAAAAATATTTTTAATCATCAAATAAGAATTATACTTGAATGGATACAATGGAGAATGTATCTCATCACGCTCGTGGAGACGGTAGTACGTACGTACACACGAGCGACAATATCATTCTTTTGTTTTTAAAATAATAGATAATTGGATTTTATGTCATATTGACAGAATAATTATCATGTTATATTTATTATTTACATGAATTAAACATCATTATTATACTCATCCACATAGTAATTTATTGAATGACAATTACACCACGACGTGGAGACGGTAAGTCCTACATACGCACGTATGGTGACATTCCATTTAAAGGATGGATAAAATACTGAATATGGTTGTACCATATTTATAATAACATTTTAGTATATAGATGATACTAGAGTTATTATTTTAAAATATATATAACAAATAATGTAGATGTTGAGGAAGAAAGTATCTTGAAAGAGTGTGGTGAAAACATTACCTCTTCTTTGAATTCTTCATTTTGATTTGATCAAATGGGCTCGTTAGGATGTCTTTCGGATAGAAAAAAGGCCTCTAGGTTGTATTGAGGGATGTTCAGAGAGTATTTGGGTAGGTTTTGGCCGAACCAATAGGCTTTGAAGGTGTGAATTAATGAGAAGGGGGAGTTCCCTTTTATAAGTGGGGTGAGGGGCACATTTGGAAAATCTAGAAATGATATTTTATAATAAATTCATACTCGGTTTCTAATGTCTCTAAAGTGTATTATTTAAAGTTTAAGGTGGGGATGGGTCGAAAACCACTCAACCAATAGAATATAGAAAGGTTTGGTTCATTATATTAACCTTATCGTTTAGTTTTAACTCTTAGTTAATTAGTTTTACACTTACCATGTCACTTTGTATTTTTATATTACAAAGTTAATAAACATACTATATACCTCCAAGCAACTCCCAATTGGTCCATTAATGATACACCTATCACGATATAAGTCTCTTGTCCGATCCTTAGATTTTTAGGAATTGAATATCAATTAATAATATAATATTTGATTTAAAAACTCTTTTATGTCAATTTTGACACTATTTGGAGAATTGATTTATGTGAAAATCATAACAGAATGATTACTTCTATAAAAGTTAATTAAATCATTCCAAAAATGTCATATTAACCTATAAAATTACTTTAATTCATAAAAAGTCTCATATTATATTTATTTGGGTATTTATAATATCAATTATTTTAATGTTTCACTATTAGGGTATTTACTGCATCATCTTTGTGTCATAAATAAATTAAATTATTTATTTACTAAAAACTATAAATAAATTATCATTATGTAGGAAATATTTTTAGATTTATAATGATTATTAACAATTGAATATATCTTATGTATAACACTATATTAAATTTTTTTAGTAAAAAAAATTTCATTTTAACTCTTTTAACTCTTTTTTGAATTAAATAATAATAAATGTTCTAATCTAATACAAGTGGAACTAAATGATAATATTTTATTCCTAAGGTTGTTTTTGGTCGAGATATAGTTGTCCAATATAATTAAGACATGTGTTAGGGTAATATTAATGTTATTTTTACCCTTAATTATCCTATTTACTTTTAATCGTGGTAAATAAAAGTAAACAGTTACTATTCACCAACAATTATTTTCATCTCATTGAACAACATTTTACTCCTTGATATTAACTGTGTCTCTCGGATTATCAAAAGTCCACTCACAGAAGCGGTAAAATTATGTTTTATGAAAAATTCAGTTTTTTAACTACCACTTAGTGGTTTCACTATTAATCAAAAAATGAAAGTTTCTAGAAAAATACAAAAAATTAGGCCTTAGATATATTTGATATTATGAATTCAAAAATGATTTATATTTTACAAAATTCAAAACATATCATTTTCATTAATTAATTTAAAAATAAATTCTCGTCATCAAAACAAATAGCGTGTTTTTAAGAGATAATAACTATCAAATGATTGACACTTGTTTATGTCTGGTTTAAATGTGAAATTATGTCCAATGAAAAACATTGTATTAAATGGTTAAAATATATTCTAAATATACTTTAAAACCACTAAAATTCATAATTTATCACTATTAATTATTTCGATTAAAAATGTTGTTTTTAATTAAAAGTTAGTAATTCCAACTATTCATCAAAATATGAAAGTTATCCGAAAAGTACCAAAATTTCACCCGAATCTAATTTTGATATTACAAATCCATAAATGAAGTCCATTTTGAAAGATAGAATTTAAAAAATTTCAAAAACTAGGTATTACTAATCATAACGGCTAGTTCGATTGGTTGTGGTGTGTTAGAATCTCGAAGTTGCGTACAATGCACACCATTTCATTATTCAAAGGGAAATGTACCGTGGAATCTTGGGGTGTTACACACTTCACCTTCCCCTTGGTTGTCAGAGTACCACTTCTTATCTTGGTTCCCCTTGAATGAAATAATTAATTCTCTATTTTGATGGCACTTGATTCAATTTCATCATATGATGAAAATGTTTGATAAGTCAGTTCGTTTAGAATACTTGACTTGTGACCTTCAATGAAATGATCAATCTTATCTTCCGAGTCATTTATGTAATCTTTGGCATACTTGGAAATCCTTGTGAAGGTAGCCTCATATTCTGCAACACTGTCTTCTTATCCTTGTTTTAAGACAAGTAATTTCCTCTTCAATTCAAATCGTTTCTCATGACAAATATATTTTTTGAAGATTGTTTTCTAAAAATTACTCCATTCCATATCATTAATTTTTTCATCCTCCGGGGTATTCTGAATCAAGGACCACCATTGATCAGCGTTTCCCATGACACAATATACTGCATTTACTACCTTTTCATATTCATTGGATCTTAATGCCATGAATATATTTTCATGGTACTTGATCATTTCTCAACAACCACAGGGTTAGTAGTCCCACATAAGGATTGGGGCTTCTTCCACATGAAATGGTCCAACGTAGGTTTAGAATGGTTATTCTTTACAACCTAAGTATGTTGTCCCAATATGGTCATGATCTTATCTTCTCCAAAATTGACTTTGTTGACTTGCTGAGTAGGGAGATCCCTACCGTTCCCACGAGTAATGATTCCCCTTCATTGATTAGATGAAATTTCTAAATAATGGGATACACTATATTTGTTTTGGAATCTGAAATAGAAAATCACAAAACATAGATTGAAATTCAATGCATAGATAATCTTATAAACATGGATTCTCTGAGGGAAAATTTACATCAAACTCCTTCATAATGGATTTTAATGAAAATGTGAATTATTCTAAGCATGTTCCCTAGGAGGGTCATAACAAATAGTGCAGTAAGGCATGTTACTGTGCACTAGCTCTCTTTCGAGTCTATCTCAAAATGGAGTTTTCGGGTTTTACCCCAAGATACATCTGTGCCAAAGACGCCTCTACCTGCTCATTTCTATACAGGGATTTGATTCTTAAAAAATCCACATAACCTATTTCGTACCAAAATACTAATAAATTCTTGTACTTTTATCCTCAAATAATACATTAGGTATTTGTTTCCTACTATATACATTTCCAACTCTATCTTCCATGTTTTCTACTAAACATCCACTCATACCAACTGTAACACCGCGACTCCTCTAGACCAGAGCTGGTGGATTACTTATTATATTGGAATTTTTGTAAGGAATGAAATTATTTAAGGAAATATCAGTTCATTAATCTTTAAATAACTATATACATAAATGTAACTCAAATTACATTTTAGAAGGTTACAAACTATAGTACATAACAAAAACTAAAAACTGCATCCCCAGGAACTCAATAAATGAACTTTTCTTCATCACCTGTTGAAGGTAAACAATGAAAGGGGTGATCCCAAACACTCATAAAGGGTTAAAAATATCAAAAGAATGATTCAATAATAACTTAATCAAAAAAATATGGCGTGGTGAATAAATGAAAAACACACGCCATTAATAAACTGAGAAAGGGACTATATACATAGATTTTTTCATAGTGAAAATATCATGAATAATAATGACTAAAAATGAATAAAATGGAATTATTATTAACTGTAAATCATGTTTCTTGCACAATATTCCATAATAACATTTAAAAGGCTTAGTTTTGTGGGTAGAATCCTATATTTTTTTGGAAACAAACTTGAAGGGTTTGTCACCAAATTATTTGTCTCATGAGAACTACTGATTCATTGAGGTGATATTGAGGGCCCGTCCCACCAATAAAAGTTCAAAAAATTTATTATACATTGTTTCAATACAAGAGAAATATTCCTTTTCAATATCCTTATAGAGTAGAGTATACAGATACATCAATATTTCCATAGTTAAAATAACATTCAAATAAACATTGTATTTAAAACGTTAAACAGTTTGGACAACAAACATATCCATGATATGAGTTTATGGAAATTTAATATAAATATAATTTGAAATGAAAAGGGATCTCAAATGGCCAGTACTCACACCACATATAGAATATTAGGTGCACAATAAAATGTTTGTCACTACAAAATAGTAGTTGAGACAAAGTCTCTTACCACCTTATAATCCGTCGAATCATATAACTAAAACTTAATAACGGTAAAATGAGGGATTAAATTCCATTAATATAAATAGATTTATGTTATTATATATAAAATGTCAGTATACATATAACACATACAATAAATAATTGGCGAACAATTGAAATCTCACGGAAATGAATGTGAGATTAGAAAACCCTTACCTTATGCTCGAGTGTGTTCATCAATTTTTTTAATGACCTAAAAAATAAAATTTATCAACATTAATTAAAAAATCCAGAACTTTCTATACCATTATTTTATTTATTATAATCTTATTAGGTTCCTTCATGGCCCTTTTTTGGGTTTAAGATGATCAATTTTCTTGTTTTCGAAATATTTTCTTCCTTTGTTTTCATTATTTGTTTACTTGTTTTAGTGAATGGAATTTCATTTGAAATGTGGTTAAACATAAAGAAAAGTTAATATATCATATTAATAAAATTAAATATATATAAATTATCTTATAATGATTTTGGGATATATACTATAATGATGATTCATTAGTTAAAAGTTTATTACAAATATTCTGATTAACTAGGTCATTTTGTTCATAAGGAACTTTTTTTGTATTATTATTTTATATTATGAGTGTCTATGGATTACAGAAGAATAATGATATGAAATTCAAATATTATCATCCTTATTCAACAATTAAAATGGTTTCAACAACAATAATGAAGGGGAAAGAGAAGAACGAAACTCCATCATCCATAATGGTTATAAATTGGAACATCATAGAAGTTGATTTCATCTATAAAAATAAAATGAGGGAGTAAGAATATTGATGATGGTTTATCCATTAACATGATATAAATATAGTTTATTTATGATACATCAGTTTATCATGGTCATTTGGATAGATTAAGTGAATATAAAAAATATATAAAAATGAAAATAAATTTAAAAGTGAGTGATCCCTTATGAAAATTCGGCAGCCTAACGGTGTCACATAAAATTTCATAAAATGATATCATGAGTGAATAAGGGTATCTAATATTATTGAAATCAAACGGAATGTATTAATAAAACATAAAATCAAAACCTATCATATGAGAATGAAAAATAAAATAGATAACATAAAATAAGTGTCGACTAAAAGAAGAGAATCATGGATTCTATTACCTTTTAGAGTAACTCCTTGATCATGAATTATGGGACCTATGGTGCTTAAAGAAAACTCAGGAGGACTCATATAGTGGTGAAAAACCATATAATTGAGTATGAGAGTTTTTGAATGAAGTAAAAAAGAATGGATGAGTGGGTATTTATAGAAAAAGAGATGATGATTTTAATAATTTCAAAGAGACACCTCATTAGTGGTTTTTTTCCAATACATGGGCTTGCCCATGGTATTTGACCATGGTTTTAGCCACATGGTACTCCTCATGTCATATGTTAATCTACAAAAGTTGTCTAGCCTTTTTTATTATTATGTCATTATGATGTCATTATACTACCGAAAACTCAAAACTGTAATTTTACTAATCATGAATATATCATGAATTTAAGAAAAATCCCAAAAAATCACCATAAACATGTTTTGATGTGTAGAAATAAAAAATGAACTCCAATTTATAAAAAAAATTCTGTGTTTTTAATTTAATTTTTGAATAAAATCATACTTAATACGGAAAATTACAATTTAATGTTAAAATTAGTTTTTTATTACATTGAAATATTAATTTTTTTATTATTAACTTATTACCTTAAGGAAATAAAATATTATAATTATTTACTATTTATATGGTCATATTACTATTCATATCACTATTCATAATGGTATGTCACTATTCATCAAAAAATCATATTGGTTCTTTCAGACTATAAATGACTTACTAGTCACAACTCTATATGACCATTTTTTTAAATTCAAAAGACAGAAGTGTAGAATTTATGTTCAATGGATATGTTTTGACTATCTCATAAATAACTATGTGTTTTTTCAATGTAACACAATCATTTATAACTTATTGTCTATGAATAGAACGTAGTTATGAAAAGCATACAAAAAATGTTTGGGGTGTTATTGTTTTTCAGTACACTAAGAGTGAGTCAGTTATATTATAATCTCTCAAAATTTCACTTTTTGATTGACCAAATTCACATCATGGGTTATGTTATCTTAGAGACATGAGTGTTTAGTATACCCTGAGTATTTGATAGCAGTAGTTTCTTATGAGTAGTAGAAGAACATCTTTGAGGTACAAAGTGTTTTTGGCCTGGAATGAAAATATAGACGTTTCATTGATGAAAATTCATTCTTAGTAGTGCCGATGATAGGCCGTACTAATATTGGTGCCATGTACTTATGGTCAAACACTTGCAAGTCAGCCTTCTAGGAGCTGAAAGGGTGGTTGAAATCAGCATTGATTCTAGTTTTCTAGAGTGGGGAATGAGTTATACTATATACATTGATGAATCATGTATCAGTCTAGAATCAGTTCTTATAAAAGAAGAAGGAGTCGATGTGTATGGGTCTCAGTCGTGGAGGATAAATGAGAGGAAATACTAGACACAAGATGTTTAGTTGGATTTCTATGTCCATGTTTTACACTATTTAAGGCATTACCTTCTGAGAGAGCATTTTTTGGTTTTCACCGACCACAAAAGTATCAATTATATCTTCACTCAGTGCAATCTATAATTTGTGACTGGGAAGGTGGGTTATGTACCTCCATTCCTTTAACATTGAGCATGCCTATATGCCTTGGAAAGGTTACACAATAGATAATGGGTTGAGCATGAGGACTTAGATACATGTAGTTCAGGAGGCCAATAGTAAGTGGTAGCTCTTGTCTCTGTTCTCTGAGATGAATTTGGAGGTTCATTATTGAAAGGGGAAGACATTTCATTCTTCTGTAGCTGTTACTTCTATAGATTTAGATCATGTGAAAATGACGAAGCTATCATATTCAGAAGGCTTTGTACTATGGGAGAGTGTGTAAGTGGAGGACCCTATTCTAGTATGGACAATAGGTGAGGATGAGATCTAGTGTTTTCATGGGCATGTATGGGTGTGAGAATACATATGTGAGGATATGATGTGGGACATTCATTCCTTAGTTTGTCCAGTTTATCCGAGAGTCACCAAGATGTATAGTGATCTACACCGTTAGTATTGGTTTCTAGGTATGAAGAGGTATGTGGCTGATTTAGTGATGAGGTGTTCCACCTATCAGTAGGTGAAGGTAGAGAATCGCCGACCAGTTGGTCTTTTACAGTAGATACCCATTCCTATGTGGAAGTGGAAGGATGTCGTGGTGTACATTGTGATAGGAATACCGTGGTCTCTTAGTGGGAATAATGCAATATGGGTTTTCATTGACAGACTCATGAAGGTTTCTCAGTTCTTACTGATCAAAGAGACCATCAACGTTGATGAGCTGGAATGGTTGTACACCTGGGAGATTGTATGTCTACATGGTGTTCCACAATCCATTATTTTAAATAAGGATATCCATTTTACTTCTTAGGTCTAGCATGTATTACATATGGCTATTGGTACAAAGGTACTTTTGAGTAGAACTTACCATCCCAAGAAAGATGACCAGTGAGAGCGTATAGTTCAGGTTCTTGAGGACATGCTTCAAATATGCACCCTAAATTTTCGAGGATCTTGGGAGAATCACATACCACTTGTAGTTTATTAATAGTATAATATTTTTTAATAAAATATTTATATGGCACCATATATGGATTTGTGTGGAATGTCATGCCAATTACCCCAATGTTGATGGGAAGAAGGAGAGGCACAATGCTAGGACCTCGTCTTGTCCAGGAGACTACATAGCATATATTGTTTATTATAAAGAGTATAGATACTAAACTCTCTTGACATATCTCTTATGATCCTCGATAGAGACAACATCTGGAGTTCAAGGTTGGAGATCTGGTTTTCATGCGTGTCACTATGATGTTAGGGCATGACAGAAATATGATCCAAGATATGATTTTGCCGAGATATGTTGTGTTATTTGTAGTTTTGGGGAGAGTCAGGCTGGTTGTCTATTAGAAGTAGTTACATCAGAGGAACTGAGCTATGAATGATGTTTCCCTCATTTTTTGTTTGCGATGTTACTTCTCAGACACTTCTCTTGTCTTTCAACCTGTGGAGGTTGAGTTATAGGTGGATGCATATTTCAAGGATCATCCTATCTAGAATGTGGATTGCAATGTGAAGGTTCTCTGTGGCCAGTCTGTTCCTCTAGAATTTGTGCTACGACATCATGAGCGAGTACATGATGAGACTTGGGGGGGGATACTGATGTACTATCACAATGGTCGAATCTATTTGAGGATTCTTCTTCTACGCCACCCTTTTAGGGAAATTCGGGTATGAATTTCTTTAAGGGGGCATTCTTATAAGAACGAAGATCTTCTTTTCAGGTATTTAATTCATTATGGTTATTTTTTTAGTAAAAGATATGTTTTTTGAAATTTCAGGTGCACATTCTATGTACTCGGTATCCACAGGTAGCTGGTTGCAGGCCATGTAATAGCATAACAAATGGTCGTATGGGGTGACCTAGAGATTGCCTAATGTGGAGCTCGGTAAACGCAATTACACATCATGATATTTTCAATAACATGAATTGTAATTTGTTTTTCTTTAATTAAATGGACCCGGGTTTCATCTAATCGAAAAAACACACTTCTTATTCATTCATCTCATCTAGGAGTGAATGAGACCACTGAATCTTCTTAGAGACCTCAAATCGCCATCTGTTCTCGGAATCGATCTCTATCAGTTGCATTGTAATTTCATCGGAGAGTTATTCCATCTTCTGTTGACTCATCTCTTGATTAATCTTATTTCGTGAGATTTCCTTGATTGAAAATTTTTAGCATGTTTATAGATATATGTCATTATAGGGTGATTCAATTCCTAATGATAACTTATATTGTTTTTACAACGCTGAGGTCCGTAGTTTGAGCCTTTCTGTAGTTAGTATTTTGAGTTATATGTGCAAAATATACCAATAACCTTGTTCATGGTATTGCGTGATTGTTTTTTTAAACCCTGTTATTGCCTTCTATGACTTGTGTTCATGAGTAGAGGATTTATGAT
Organism: Viscum album; assembly: GCA_963277665.1. Lineage (NCBI taxonomy): Eukaryota > Viridiplantae > Streptophyta > Magnoliopsida > Santalales > Viscaceae > Viscum > Viscum album. Next base: position 1,354,462,860 of record OY728142.1, on the reverse strand, counting down.
TGTGAATAGGGTTTTTTTTCATTCTATGGATGTTTTTTCATTCTTGTTTGTTATTGACCATTTTTTTTCAGCCTCTCTTGTTAGGATTCATTGGTTTCCAGGACTATTATTTTTAGGATAATGTAATTTTATATGACATTCTATTAAATGTTGTATGAATTCTATACAATTGGTTCATTAGGATTACATTGGATGCCTATATATCATTGTGCATGATTGAATTACAACGGGACTTGAGAACCTAGTGTAGTAGACCATTGGGAGAATGGAATTTGAGGGCTTCTCCAGAGTGTCTGTTTAATTTTTAGTTATGAGACCATATGAAGGATGGAATTTTTCATCCCTAAGAGTATTTGTAGTTTCTTTTTATGAGACCACATGGGAATTGAACATTGAGTGCTTCTCCATAGTGTCTATAGTTACAGGGATGAGACCATATGAGGAATTATTGGTGAGTTCTTCTTCAGAGAGTCTTTTCAATAGTTAAACCCGAGGGGTTAGACTAAGACTACTAATTAAAAGGTTTATTTAGTTCATTTGGGTTGAACCATAAGGGTTGGGTTGTGAGTACTTCCTAGATGGTAACTTTTTTGTGATTAACAGCTTACTTGATATATGAAAATGAATGAAATTGTAACTTTAGTATTGTATACTTTTGTGTAATACATTATTTATTGTTTCCATATGTATATTACCTTCCATATATATTCCCTGACTGTTAGGCACTGATCTTTGGGTGGTAGCCTGCTGGGATTAGTTTGACACCCTGTTTGGGTGATGCTTTTCAGCCGAAATAGATTATATAAGTGTAGGTATTGATAAGGGAAAGCACCCTTCTTTTTTAGGTACTTGATTTTTGTGGAGCTGGGGAGCATGGGACCAATCCCTGGCTTGTGATGTTGTTGGTGTATTTTTTTTATTTTACATTGGTTTAGTGTTGTAATCCACCATTGTGACTTGTTTGGCTGTTCTCCTCGACATATGTATCATGTATCATTTATATATGTGACCTAAATATAGTTTACTTATAGTCCTATTTTTTTACTTATTTCTTGTTATTACTGATTAAACTATTGTTATATGTTTATTTCAGCTGGTTTACTATGCCAATGAGGGAATATTTTCCCCCCTATCACACCCAAGCCCCTCACTAGTAGTCGGAAGCCTCTATCATTTGGGGAAATGCACTTGAGTCCTTGTGACCAACCGAGTACAGGGAAACTATAGTAGGCTTCCTTAATATGGACATTACATTAAGTATTCTTGTATTGTTATTCAAAGATATGATAGGTAACTCATGGATTACCTGAAAATAATAATTCAAGATCACACCGTACATACCCCTTTCCTGATGTATATAATTTTTTTATGTCATTCGATGTAGGTGAACTAATCACATTATAGTGAGTTGGTGATGATTCTTTCATATAGGTAATGCATATATTGGGGTGATATAGAGTGACATTTCCCACATTATCACATGGACATGTTATAATATATGTTCTAATTTTGTAGTCATATGTAGTTAGAGTTTTCTATTGAAAATATATTGTGTAAAATATTTAGTGGTATCATTTGGTTATTCCTCTACCTATATTGAACATATTTTTATCTCCATTTATGTTTCCCTATGATATTTTTATTTATTTCATGTTGTTTCGTTGGGTTGGGTGAAATTATTCCCTCTTACTGTTGTCTAATTCTTCAGTAGAAGTGACCAACCATTACGGAATAGGAATTCCAATTGGGTATGTGGATGATCGCTTTGAGTGTCATCATTGACAGTGAATCATGGTCTATTTATTATATAAATGATATTTATCTATATAATTATATTATTATTTTTGATTTACAAATAGATCTAACCGATTTTAAAATTTCAAAAAAAAATCTACTATGTGAATAAGACCATGATTCATACGTAATAACATTTTAAATGTCTGTAAAATGATATATATGATTACCATATAACTATTGTATTTTTAATACATCACAATATATAATAGTATTTTGACAACATACATGACATATGACATAAAAAAAGTACAAAGAGAAAAATAGGTATCCAATTATTTAGTAGTAGTTTCATAGAATTTTAATGGTTAGGATGTTTAATAGAATTAGTTAAAATGTTTTCCCATGGATTTGTACATTGATTTACATAGTTACAAACCATTATAAAATTGAAAAAATGGATTTATGTAGATTTTATCTTTCAATTAGTCTTATGATTGTGATAATATTCATCTCAATGCTCATATAATTTTCCTACACATTGAATGAAATTTTCCCTCCTGAAATTCCAAAATTATAGATATATATGAAATTGAATACACTTCATTTATCATCTTCATAACCTGATCATTGTTGAGACTCTAAATATGTATTCCCTTTGTTTTTTGGAATTTCACTATGTAAACTTTGTTAGTTAAAATTTGAGATTGATTATTGGGGTTAATGATATGTTTTATTACTCCATCAGTAATTTTTGGGGGTTGTTTATTGATGAAATATTTTTAATGTCCCTCAAACCATTAGTTTTATATTATTACATCTACTACAAATAGAAAATGTGTTATGTTTAGGGATGATTCTTATAATTTTATCACAATATATAAAAATATGAATATATAAGCTCATGATGTATCACACTATAATAATATAATGTTATCTTATAGTTCGTAAAAAATCTACTTGTATTACACTCAATTAGTACTCTATCAAAATAAAAGTAACATATATCATTCTTGAATCAATTTTTTTACATTGATTTGGAATCTATCATCACTATATTATTAACCATCAAATCATTGATCTAAAATTACCCTGATCATTGTTAGCATTTTTTATAGAAAATAATCACATATTATTTTTCTCTATAAAACAAACATATCATTCCTCAAATAAAATTTTTACATCCTGTAATTTTATATCCTACACAATATATAATTTAATCATATAATCTCATGAAAATTAATTTCTAGACAATTATTTTAATCTCTATAACATTATGTTATAATGAGAATATACATTCTTCCAAAAATTAATTCTCCATTTAACCCTTAACATGTATAACCCACCAGAACATAAAGTCCCATATTACTTAAAATATATCAAAATCAAAAAAATGAGATGAGATTTTACTAAAATAACATGAATCAATTATCTATTCAAAACTAACCTTGAAATATATAACTTATATCTATAGAATCATACAACATTATATTATATTGGAATCGTGTTTAATTTATAATTTATAGCAATACATATCCCAATCATGTGTTATCCATTAATTATCCAAAAATAATATCAAAATAAATTTGATGCTATAAATTAATTTTATAATTATTTTTTATAATTATAAATTTATACTGATAAACAATTGTTTTTCTGATTCACAAAATAAATTTAAAATTTTTTATAAACTAGAATATTATATTGATAAATAACACTAAGTAAATAATATTTTTAAGATTATAGACAATAAATTTATGTTTTTATGACAATATCACATCCATTATTAACACAAGAATACTCCCATTTTCAATCAAAACCAATATATAAAAGGAATTAAAATATTTTTCATCAATTAAAATGTTTAGTTATATGAAAATGTGGTTTGTTGGTACATACCATTCTAAAATTCATTAATGTGTTTTGATTTATACAAAATAGTAAAAAATACTTTTAAATATTGAATACATGTTTATGAAACCATGAATATGAATTTTTATTCACTAATGAAACATTTGTTTTAATAATTGATACATTATAATTATCCTTATACACTCTTTATATAATCCCAATTTATACATGTAATTTTTTCTATTAGATTCTCTAGGCATTATTTTTAGCATTATTATTAAATCCATCTTGACTATTTGTAAACAGAATGAGATTGATCAAATAATATACCTTTAGATTATCTCACTTGGTGAGTATTATTACTCCTACAAATCACACATTTGGTTATTTCCCAATAAATAAATTTAGTCTTATGGTTTTTAATGATTTTATATTATCATGCAACTGAAAACAAATTAATTATTACCATGATCTAAAATTTCATAATTATCCTTAAACATTTTCTATACCTTTTCAATTATATAAAACCTAAAATTATCATAAAAAATATCATAATATGTAGTGTTATATAAACCTTTCCATCGATACGAACTATGATTTATCAATACACATACTCCTTGATCTGGTGTTGTAAACACATTCATTAAACATGTACGTTTGTAGCAGCTATACAGTCTAGGATCAAACCCTCTATAACTACAAAATAAATAAAAATTAATGTTCCAATTATATTATGAGGAACATTCATGATATATTTCATTAGATAATTAAGAGAAAACATTAAGTAATAAATCTTATATTAATTTGTATTAAATGTGAAACATAACTACTATAAAAAACATCTTAACTCATAATGAGTCTTCAATATCTATTAAAAAATATTCCACATATCATATCCTTATATAGAAATCATATGAAATACTTTTCATCATAACCTTGGGAGTGTTAAAATAATAAACTGAGTATCACAAATAATTAGTAAGTTAACTATATAAATAATGAAATCATGGCATAATTATAAAAAATATATTATGTCTATAAGTTTTAGAATATAAGAATCCATAATCAACATTGAACTGGTGTAATTTTATATCCATGATAAAAAAGAAAACATTGATATAAATAATAGTAATTATATATTGATGTAATTAGTAATTTAAAACAACTGAAACCTATATTCAAGGACATATTTTAGGACAGATTATATTTAATTGAGAAAGTATAAAATATATTTTACTGAATTGTGATGGTAGGAAAAAATCCCAAACTTGTTATATCACATGATACATAACATTGAAATGTGGGGATATATATTTTTAAACCCCACTAGTGAAATTATTATATCTAGTGTAATCACCATAAGTGTCATTGTGACATTTCTATCTTTTTTCACAAGGAACCTATTACACAATATAATGAGAAGTTGTAGAATAATATAAAAAATCCACTGGTGTTATCATTTAATAATCATTAAGAAATAAAATATATTTTTTATGTCATTAAAATTGATAAAATGATCATAACACATCCAATGTAAGAAATTATATGGACAAATATTATATATTCAAATTAAAAAAAATTGATAATATTTGGATATCAATGTACATAATGCGAAGTATTTTCTGTAAATAAATTTAAAATAAGTTATCATTATTAACATTGTATGATATAACTTATGAAAAATGTGAGGTTCGAAAAATATAGATAAATGAGTATGTTCCTAAATCAATAATATGATAAATTGATCATAATACATTCATAGAATCATTGTGTTTGGTTTCAAAAAAAATATCCCAATTATAATAATGGAATTATAAGAGTCTTTTAACAAAGTTGAAAGCCATCCTTCATAAATAATGCATTAATGATACCACCAAATATCAGGAAAAAAATAAAATTTCTGGTCGAATAAGTTTAATACTCTAATTGATATATATATATATATATATATTAGAGTATATATATTGAATCTTAAACCATATTAGGGTAAATCATTTTAATAATTATAATAAATTGAAGTGAAAACATAAACGGTATATTATAAAATCATTTGAAAACTAATTTAATATAGTAAGATACAAGCCACATCAATATTTGTTTTCACAACGGGGAAGTGAAAACTTATAGAGAAGAACTAAATTTTATGTAATATAAAATAATGATTCTTCTAAAGAAAAATAATTATTTTTATCGGATATGTGGATCCAAAAAATAATATTATCAATTGGAAATTTTAATAAATGAAATTACGATTGTTGGGAAACCAAATTATAAATTATGAATGAAAATTAATTTTTCAATACCTTTTTTATAAAATGTCCTAAAATATTATGATGGGAGAAGACATTACAAATATAACAATGTTGAAGATAAATCATAATTACTCAATGAAGGGGAATGATGTTACAATAAAATAGTTCGAATTAAGGAAAATATATATCAATAGACATTGGAATAAAGAAAAAAGTTTTTGATACTAAATACCATGAAATGAAATAATTATGATATATTCATGTCAATGGGTTATAAATACACCATACAATGGAATCATGGTGCCGAAAATTTATTTTTTTCCCATTAAATATGAATTGATAAAAACAAAACATTTATAACTTCCCAATGACAATAATCTAAATACCATGTTAGTGAGTTAGAAAATATAAAAAAACACCCTATAAAATATAATTCAATATTTAAATTATCAAATCGTAACAATATAAATAACATTATTTAAATAACTTTCAGAACATTAATCATGGGTTAATGTGAGTAATTTGAGATGAAAACCCTTACATCGTTTTACATACTTATAAAGACTCCGTATAACATCATGAATCTCAAAAAAAAAAATATTTTTTAAAAAATTTAATACTATATTAATATAAATTTTAATTTACATATTTATTAAATATTCATTTCATATGTGATTATTTGTAATTATCAAAAATTTTTGTTTATTGTTATGATTATTTTTAATATTTTCATACAAGTTGTTTCTATATTCATAATTCATCTAAAAAATATAATAATATTTTCATTAATATATTTATTACAACTTTTTTATGATCATTTAATTTTTCCAAATCCATTTAATGAGTTTTCTAGTCTTTATACAATAAAATGAAATAAATTGAACAATACTTCTATAGGTCATGAAAATCAAAGAATGTTTTAAAAATTACTAAATAATATATATATATATATATAATATCTCCAAAATAAAATAATATAACATTATTTACCAATTACTGTTATATAATTTTTAAAAATTATCTTCCCATAATCATTTTTGATATAGATTCAAATTATCTTTCAATTTGATTGTTAAACTGACCCAATCATGAACATAACCTGATTCAATGAAAGCTTATGAAGTTGTATTTTTATAGTAAAAATAAAAAGGAAGAATATATATCATATTTTTTAATTATTATATTTATATATAATTAATTTTAATTATAATATTGTGAATATAATTTATAGGAACTCATTTCTTAGAACAAATATATCATTGTACTCGTTGTATGTTTATGCTGAATATTAAAATTTGCCATGATATTTTCTGAACCATTTAATTTTTAGGATATTAATTTGACATAGTTGAACAATAAATATACCATAATAAAAATATTTATCCTTCAATACCATCATTATTTTGTTACATATATGTTTCTTAGGGAAAAATAAATGTTATGTTCTAAAGGATGGTTATCCACAAAACCCATGAACGGTTGTTTAGTTTTTCTTAATGGATGATATATATGAAAAAAAATCCCTTAAATAATATATAATTAATTATATAAATTATTATAATATACTTATATTAATATGAATATAATAAATTTTTTAGATGATAATTAAGATGAAATAAAATAAGTTGATAATAATCATGTTGGTGACTTCAATTTTCTAATGAGGCCATATTAGAAATGAAGACCTTGTACCTATTAAATATGACCATAATATTTTAAATTTTGAAGTGGTTTTTGTGTCATGGATAATGTAAGCACTTACAATGAAAATTTTATGGTTTTTAAGAATTTATATGAAGAATATGTTGAACTATTAAAATTTAATATAAGGGTTGTTTTATAAATATACATTGGGTTTTAATAATTTAATATCATTATTAAACAGTGAAGGGATTCAAAAAGGGAAAATGGAATGATATGAAAGTATTCTTAAAATCTAAAAAAACTAATAATACATTTCAAAACAAATTTTTAGCCAGTTTCGAACTACCCCTTTTGAAAAATATGTTTTAAAATTACTAAATTTTTCTAGTTTAAATAGTTTTTTGGAATATTAATTAATTATACGGGCTCAAAAGAAAACATACCTGATTAACTAATATGAACAATTGTTTTAATTTTTATAACAAATTTACATAATAAAATTTCAACATGTTAAAAAAATTTATGTGTAATATATAAACACATAAACATGAAAAACTATTTTTTTTGTGAAATAATGTTTCTATGCATTACAATTATATATAAGTTATCATTAAGTTGGATATATGTTTTATTGTTATAATTTTAATTAAAATATATCATAAAAATGATTTCAGTGATCCATTTATGTCCAAAGTTGAACATCCCTTTAAAAAACACATATATCAGGGAAAATATTGAGTTCATTATTTATATTACTGATAGATTTTAATATGTTTTAAAAATGTTTCCATATGATTTTTAAGGTTATATATTTTAAAATATTAATAAGGTTCATAAATAAATTCAAACATAATTAAATTATTTATTAATAAATATGTTCTTCATTCTTGTGTAATTATAATGCGATTCAAATTATAAATTTCGAAAAAATATACTTTTTTATTTAAAATTAATAATTTTTAAATATATATTAAAAATTAATACTATGTAAATTTAGATTTGAGGATTTAAAAAACGAATAAAATATTTTAAATTATTAAATTTAATAATTACATATTTATTTTTTGGGTAAAATCTTAATATATATTATTGAAAACACATTTTATTTGGAAAATGACATATTCAAATATTGATATTTATTTTCTTAATTTATATCATCTACTAAATAAATTTTTGTTAACAAATTATTATTATAAAGAATAATTTTTATTTATTCATATCATTCATTAAATAGAAATTTATGTCACCTGAATGAAAATAAATGATGTTTTATATATTTTAAGTAAAAATATTATTTCCATTCATGTTAAAAATAATTTTATTATATATATAGATATATATAGTTATTAATGTTGTTATTAATATTCACCCCCATTAATTAAATGGGAATATTTTTTCATGATTTTTATAACTATTTATATTTTCTCAAAATAGTTCATGGTTTCAATAATGTTCTGTGATTTTTGTGGGGAAAGATATTGATCACATATATCATTTTAAAGCTAATAAAAAAATAAATATTTTTCACTATGATAGAACAACTCAATATGTGTTCAATCATGGTTTTCTAGTATTACATAAAATTAATAAATGAATTTCATTTTATCATAATAATAATTATTCACAATTTAAATCCATTCTTTATGCACAATATCGAGTTCAAGGTGAAATATTTGATCTTCATTAAATTATTTCAATATTACATGAAATTTTATCATTTGAAATAAATGAACGTTTTTTGAATAACATCAAATAAAAGGGTTTTAATTCCACACAATTTTTTAGTCTCTTGACACTATAATATTTTTTTTGTAGTAATTCTTCAAACATAGAGGACAACCTTATATTCTCATCATTTTTGAATTTATTATTTTTATGTTGATTAGATAGATTTAGAAACACTAAAATATTTTCATTAAATTATTCTACATATTTCAAGACTATTAATAAATATATTTGATTTCATAATACTATCTTTTAAAAATTAAGAAAAATAAAAGATGTAATTGATTTGGAAAAATAACTTTCTAAATCATTTATTTTCTTAATAGATAATTTTTTTCTCATGTGATCATTTATAATTATTCCTGTATATTTTATTGATAGTTTAAATAAAAATCTACAAACACCTCAAGATAAATTAAATAACATTATCCTAATGTGGATGAAAGGACATCCAATTCCATGAAGGATATATTAATAGCGTATTATTCTTTTTTTAGAATAGTTTTTTATTTATTACTATTAATTAATCATGACAGTGACCTTAATACATAATTTAAAATGAGGAAAATCATTATTTATCTCATAATTTTAAATTACATGTTAATTAAATATGTAGTAAAAACTAAATTATAAATTAAAATGTATGCATAATCCAAAAAACTTAATTTCATTAAAAAACAGAGAAAAAATCAAATAATCATAAATATAAAAAAATATTGAATCCTACCAACTTTTATCCTATCTCTGATACAAATTGAGGGGGAAAATTAAGGCTTAAATCAACACTAGTGGAATCAGTGAAAATGGATTTTATTACTATTAATACTTTAGTCCCCATATTCTTTAGAACTAAAATTGGATAACATGATATGATTATATATTTCTCCCTCCTTTCATTTGTTTTTATATATAACGTTATAAAATGAACAAAAAAAAATAGAACCAATAATTTAAATATTTTTCCCCCAATAAGAGAATCGTGAAATATGATGAAAAATGAATTCCTCCATTAAATTAAAACACACTAAACTTATCAATTGAGAATTAAATCATAGTTTACATACATATTACTGTTGTTCATACCTCAATACCATATATGGTTGATCACTCACACATTTTCATCAAATACCTTTATAACTAAAATATAGTTTTAATAACCAATGTTTATGTCATAAATTTAAAATTCCCTATGTTATTTTTTTTCATGGATCCTGTGAATTATCTATTACACCCATAGTAGCTTGAATGTAGAACATCATCACTATAAAAAGAGTTGGAGTCTTCTAAATATTTTTCTTCATAAATGTTAGTTTATACAATGTCTTCTCTTTAAATATAAAATATGAATACTAAATTTCTTTATTACCATAATAAATTCATCTTTTCAAAACCTAAACATAATTTATACTTCCACTTTCATACCTTTTTAATCAGAATAGAAAGGTATAGTTATTTTTTTATGATCACTACCAACATGACTTCTTATTCATACACATACACTTTATTATTTTTCATCCATCCTCTATTAAATTATAAATTAGGGAAAATTATTTTATGTTTTTCTTCATAATTCGATATGAATAAAAGGATGAATAAAAATAATAATATAGTCAAGTCTCTTATAACCATAATATTTTTCTTCTCTTAATATATAAAATATATCAGATGATAATTATTTTATGTAAAAAATTATATATATAATTTTATATCTAATGTAAAATTAAGATTCAATTTTCATACACATTCATTTTTTATAAATAAATCTATAGTACCACATGATTACTTCTGTTGAATTATCACAGTTTTCTATAAATCAAATTAGCTTCATTATTCCCTCCTTATCTTTGCGAATATCCTAATTATGTACCTTTAATAAATTAATCAACAATAATTGTGTATATTAATAAATAATTATAACATAATAAAAATTATTGAAATTATTTTATATCATCTTCCTTCAAATGTTCTATATTTCTCTACATTATAATCTTTAATATTTTAGACCTCTGAATTTATTAATGTATTATGTGACTATATGCATGTCTATGAAACAAAAATTATCACAATTTTGGAATCAAAATTCTTATATAAAATATTAGGAAAAATTTTATCCTCTTATAACTATATTCATCCCCTACCATAATGATGGAATCTCCATTAAGAAACATAAACAGTCATTATATTCCTCTAATTTATTATTCATTCAACATACTCTAACAATTACATTGTAATCATGATTTATATGTAAATATATAAAATCCAATATTTGGATTACTAAATATAAGAAATATGTTTTTATTAATGGATGACTAATATTTTTTAGGTGTATGAATCAAACATATTTTTGAATGAAACATATGTTGAACCTATGCATTTTAGTCATACAAATAATACTACACCAATGAACAATGTCAATTTTTCATTGCTATGGAATTAATGAAATACATATTTTAAATAAGACAAATATAAAAGGTATAACATTGTTTTCTTAAGTGATTAAGCACAATCGACTATGTAAGAATCAAGAGATCCAATTACATTATCTATTAGATGGTATAGTAATGTATTATTTGGTGATAATGCATGATCTACATCATCTATAATGCCCCGAACCCTGTTACCTAGAGTCGGTGCATTATTAAATAACATTGGAATGATCACAAAAGATAAAGTGTCGAAATAATGATTAGTTTAGAAGTTTTGGAAATACAAGATATATTCATAAGTCTTACATTATATCATAATGTAAAAAAACTACAACAACATATTTTCTTCATATCCCCTCATACTATTCGTGCAGGTCACTGATAAATTACATCTTCACATCCTGGATAAAATAAAACATTGAATGGGGTGAGCTCAGATTCTCAGTAAGGATAACAATATAGCGGAAAATTTCATAAAAAAGAATTAAAATTTAAGGTAATGCATAACTAAAACAAAAGACATTTAAACATGAAATTCAACATAATATGGCAGAAATAAAATTAAATAATGCAATTTAATTATTCCAATGGATATTGTACTAGTTGAATAATCACATGCAATATCAATAACCGCATTCAAAATGATGGAATGCACAATGCCAGACTATCATAACCACATAGTCATGGTCGTGTGCCAAGACTACAAATAAGATTTTGTCAAGGACTTGTGCCAAGAAACTAGTTTGTCTCATAAGACCAAATAATGCACCGAGGATCTATAGCGGACTCCTCCCGTCACATATTAAGTCCAATTCATTTTTCATATTAACAGGATTAAAAATAACATAAACATTCGTATTAAAACTAGCATACGAAATATCAATACTCTGTCCATAAACCATGAATGGTATAAAAATAACACATCCACAGTCAAACATATCACAAAACCATTAATACAATATGGATGTTTTGTATCATAATAAATAAACTTCAAATAATCTTAAAATCTATCAAAGGATGTTGACAAAAGTGAAATCAAAACTATTAGAGAGAAATATCTCTTTTTTTAAATCATTTAAAAGTCACATAATTATAAAATAAAACATTTAATTTGAAAATATTCATATAAGCTTGTAAGAGATGATTAGAAGATTTTTTAATGGAGGAAAATAGATGTGCTCGCCGTATATGATAAAAAACATTCTTACATTAATTCTGTCGAAAAGGTTAAAAAGGACCTTGTTTGGAAAACGACATAAATATTCTTTTATAAACATCTTATAAAAAGTCAAAAAGGGTTTAAATGAATTTATCGCATATTATATAAAATTGTAATATTTAATTAAAAAACATTTTTAAGAAACTTGGATGTGGAAGATAAATAGGTCTCAATATATAATTACTTGTAAAGTACCTCGAATAATAATGAGATTGTGAAATAAAACCATACCTTGTAATTTCCCATGGTTGATGTTCGGTTAACCTCCTGTATAATGGTGAAATAATTTTTATTAAATTATACAAGAATCATATTCATTATTATGATATCATATATTATTTTGTAACATTTCTTTGTTAATAATATCTCAGTATTATCATCGTTTCGGGTGTTAACTTACTCATTTTCTTTTATATGTTTTGTTAAATATGTCGTGTTTTTTATGTATAGGTTGTATATTTTTCATTTCTTGAATTATATGATGTTCTTAAACATTAATTTTAATCATAAAATGTGATTTAGTCTCGAATGGATATGATGGGGAATGAATCTCATCGCGTTTGTGGAGACGGTAGTCCGTACGTATGCACGAGGGATAATATCATACTTTTGATATTAAAATAATATATAATTGGATGTTATATCACATATAAATAATCATTATCATGTTTTATTTATTATTTACATGAATTAAACATCATTATTATACCCATCCAAATAATAATGTTTTGAATAACAATTACACCACAATGTGGAGATGGTAAGTCGTACGTACGCACGTATGGTGACATTCCATTCAAAGGATGGATTGAATACAGAATATGCTTGTACCATATTTATAATAATGTCACAGTATAAATATATATATGATATTGGAGTTATTATTTTAAAATGGTAATATAAAAGAATTAAGATGTTGAAGAAGAAAGGAACCTGAAAGAGGGTGGTGAAAACATTACCACATAATCGGGTCCTTCCTTTTTATTGATCAAAAGGGCTCCTTATGTTTGCTTAATGATCAAAATAAGGACTCTAGGTTGAAGTGAGGGATGTTTAGTGAGTATTTGGGAAGGATTTGGCTGAGACATAAGGCTTTGAATGTGTGAATTAGTGAGAAGGGGGAGTTCCCTTTTATAAGAGGGGTGAGGGGAACCTTTGGAAAAACTAGAAATATTATTTTATAATAAATTCATATTCGGTTTATAATGGATCCAAAGTAATTTATTTAATTTTTAATGTAGGGATGGGTCAAAATCCTAACTGAAAATAGATTTTAGATCGGTTTGGTCATTATATTAACCTTATCTTTTAGTTTTAACTCTTAGTTAATTAGTTTGACATTTACCATGTCACATTGTATTTTTATATTATATTTTTAATAAACTCACAATATACATCCATGTGACCCCCATGTGGTCCATTAATTATACAACTATCATTATATATGTAATTTTTCCTAACAGTAGATTTTTATGAATAGAATATCAATTAATAATATAATATGTTTTTAAAAACTCTTTTATGTCTATTTTGACACTATTGGGTATATTGTTTATCGTAAATTTATAACAAAATTATTACATTTAATAAAATTTATATCACCAATCCTAATATGTCATATTAACCTCGAAATTTAGTGGAATTTATATCAAGTCTGAAATTACATTTATTTTGATATTCATAATATCAAATATTTTAATATTTTATTAATTAGTTAATTACTGCATCACCATTGTGTCATAAATGAATTAAATAATTTAATGTCTATAAATTATAAATAAAATACCATTATGTAGGAAATATTTTTATCTTTCTAATTAATATTTAAAATCGAATTTAACTTATGTATAACCCTATATTAAAAATGTTTTAGTAATTAAAAATTGATTTTAACTCTTTTAACTCTTCTTTGATTTAAATAATAATAAATGTCCTAATCTAATCCAAGTGGACCTCAATGATAATATTTTATTCCTAAGGTTGTTTTTGATCGAGATAAACTTGTACAATAGTATGAGTACATTTTTAGGGTAATATTAATATTATTTTTACTTTTAATTACCTTATTTACTTTTAACCGTGCTAAATAAAAGTAAAAAGTTAAAATTCACTGAATATTATTTTCACCTCATTGATCCACATTTAACACCTTTATATTAACCTTTTCTCTCGGATTTTTGAAAATCCACTCACAGAAGCGGTGAAATTATGTTTTATGTGAATTTCTAAATTCTCCTATGAGGTGGGTAAAAGACGGTGAACAGTTCAATAAAATTTTTATATATATAAAATTATTCTGAACTAACTCCAATGAACTACAGTGAAATTATATAGGTATTGTGTATCTATTTTTACCTTAATTAAATTTAAATAAAAAAATTAGTTATTTAAATAAAAATTTGGTTTTAAACTATAACTCAGTGTTTTTTTCACTATTCATAAAAAATTGAATGTTTTCAGAAACATACCAAAATTTCACCCAAGGATAATTTCAATATTCCGAATCCAAAAATGAAGTTTATTTTTAATGATAAAATTTATAAAATTTAATAAAGTATGTATTAATATTCATAACGGCTAGTTTGATTGGTTATAGTGTGTGTCAGAACTCGATGTTGTGTACAACACATGCTACTGTATTATTCAAAAAAATATTACTGTGGAAGCTTGGGGTGTTACATTCTACCCTACTTCATATAATTTGGTCCTCAAGATTTCTAGAATACTACCACATGAAAAGACTCGGGTGGTTCTTCACCATAAGTTCCTCGGGTTCCCACATTGCCTCTACCATCTTATGGTTTCACCATAGAACTTTTACCAGATGAGTCTTCCGGTTTCTCACCACTTGTTCTCTTGTATCAAGAATCCTAACAGGCTCTTCTCAATAAGATAGATCAGGTTCCAGTTCTAAATCCTCATAAGTGAGTACATGCATTGGGTCAGACATGTATTTTCTCAACAGTGATATGTGGAACACATCGTGAACTTTGTAGAGTATTGGCAGCATTGCCAAATGGTAAAATACAGCCCCAATTTGTTCTAGAATTTTGAATGGTCTGATGTACCTGGGACTCAATTTACCATTCTTACATAAATATATAAATCCCTTCCATGGATATACCTTCAATAAAACATGATATCCTACATGAAATTCCAAATCCTTCCTTCGGTTATCAGCATAGCTCTTATGCCTACTTTGAGATTCTTTGATGTGGTTTTGGATTGCTTTACAATTTCAATTGTTTCCTCCACCAGTTCTTGGCCTACAAATTTTCTTTCCCCAACATCATCCCAACAGGTTGGTGTTCGACATCTCTTTCTGTATATTGCATCATATGGTGCAATATTAATACTTGAATAGAAGCTATTATTATAGGAAAATTCCACCATAGGTAAATATTGATCCCACATACCATTAAAGTCATCTGGGAATGATCTAAACATGTCATCTAAGGTTTGAACATGTCATTCTGATTGTCCATCAATTTTTGGGGTGGTAGGCAGTACTAAAACGTTGTTCAGTATCATGGGATTTCTGAAGACTTTTCCAGAATCATGAAGTAAAATGGGGATCAAGATTTGAAAAAATCGATAGGGGTACTCCATGAAGTCTCAAAACATCAATAATATATAGTCTATATAGACGTTCCAGTGGTAGTTCTTCTCTTATACAATAAAATGTGCTTACTTGGTAAGACGATCAACAATAACCCATATTGCATCGTTCCTTCTATTAGTCTTATCTAGTCCCATGGCAATGTCCATCATGATATTATCCCATTTCTACTCAGATATTGGAAGAGGTTTCTGGACTCCTCGAGGCTGTTGCCTTCCGGCTTTCACTTGTTGAAAATTCATAAATCTTGCCACAAAATCAGCAATCTCCCTCTTCATGTTGTCCCGCCAAAAATGTTCTTTCAAATATCTATACATTTTGATGCTCCCAGGGAGTATCGAGAAATTGGAGCTATGAGCATCATCTAACAATTCCCTTTTCAGATCAGGTATATCGGGAACAAAAAGTCTCTTCCCAAATTTTATAATTCCTTCTTCATACATAATGTCTCTCAATCTCCCATCATTCACAGCTTTAATCTTCTTTTGAAACTCTGAATCACTGCTCTGAGAACTCTTTATCTTTTCTAGTAAAGATGGTTTGGAAAAAATTTGAAAAAGTATTGATGTTTTACCTTCCATGTAAATTCTTGTATACATATTCACAAGATCCATGAATATTGGATCCCTTTCAATTATCTTATTGTTCAAAACTCCATGATATCTTCTGATCCAAGCATATTCCACCTTATTTTCCTTCCCTGGGTGGTAGTGTATCGTGCAATCATAATACATCAGTAGTTCAATCCATCTCCGTTGCATAATGTTGAGTTCTTTCTATGAGAAAATGTACATCAATCTCTTGTGATTATTATAGATCTCACACTTTTCACCATATAGATAATGTATCCATATCTTCAAAGCATATATCATAGATGCTAACTCAGGATCATGAGTAGGAAATTATTGCTCCTGAATTTTTTGTTGTCATTATGCATAGCCAATAACCCTATCATTATGCATAAGGACACAACCCTGTCGTTTCTTCGATGCATCAATCTAAATAATGATCCCATCATTCCAAAATGGTAGTGTCAAAATTGGGTAATCGACTAATATTATCATTAGTTCTTCAAAACATTATTCACAGACTTTTGTCTAAACAAATTTAACCCCATTACATGTGATCTTCGTTAATGGGTTAGCCAATCGGGTAAAATTCTGGATGAAATGTCAATAATAACCTACTAAAACAATAAAACTGTGTACTTCTGTTATAATCGTTGGTACTAGCCATTCTTAGATTTACTTGGACTTAGATGGATCAAAAGAGATGATATCCTTAGAGTTAATATGTCCAAGAATAGAAATCTCATGATTCCAGAATTCACAATAGCTAAACATCCCATATAACTCATGTCTTGTCAAAGTCTTCAGGATAATGCCCAAGTGATTTTCATGATCATCGTAGCATTTGGAGTATACCAAGATATCATCAATAAATACCACCAAAAATTCATTAAGATATTCCTTGAAAACTCTATTCATTAGATACATTAATACAGATGGTGCATTAGTCAATGCAAAAGTCATTACTGTAAATTTGTAATGCCCGTACCTGGATCAAAAGGTTGTCTTCGAAATTTCTTCCATCTTCACACACAACTTATGGAATCAAGATTGAAGGTCAATCTTGGATAATTATTGATCTACATGCAGTTGGTCAAATAAATCATCATTGCGAGGTTGGGGATACTTGTTCTTTATTGTTATTGCATTGATCTCCCTGTAGTCAATACATAACCTCATAGATCCATCATTCTTTTTTAAAAAAATAATAGTGGATCCCCATGGAGAAACACTGGGTGAATAAATCCCTTATTACTCAATTACTCTAGTCGTTTCACTAGTTCAACTAATTCTATAGTAGCCACTCTATAAGGGGTCTTCGATATAGGAATTGATCAAGGAATTAAATCAATGGAAAACTCAACTTCTCACTCTAGAGGATTTATAGGTAAATCTATTAGATACACATCTACATAGTCTTTCACAATAGGAAAATCCTAAATTTAACCATTCCATTCCTTACCCACAGTCATTTCATTCTCTTCCTCCCCAATAATTGAATTTAGTTGAGATACTGGGGGTGGATCTAGGTAAGAATTAGGTGGTGGTGATTCCGCTCTAAAGATAAGGTGTTCATTATCATCATCATCAAAAATCGCAACCTCCTTCTTCTTACAATAAATATTCGCATCTTCGTCCATAACCAATCCCTACTGAGGATTATATCTATCTCCATCATAGGTTTGACGATGGGATCAGTAGACAAAGAACATTTATGTTCAATAAAAGGGACTGATTCACAAAACATTGTTTCAATGATACTTCCCTTAAGAGTTTTAACTAACGACTCCCTTGTTAAATCAAATTGGAAATATCTAATTTTATTAGAAAATTAGGACGATATGTAACAATGCGATGATCTGGAATCAAATAAATCATTTGATAAACATGAGGAAAACATTAAATTACCTGCCACCATGTCTTTCGGAGCTTCTACCTCAGCAGCAGTGATAGCATAATCTTGTCCTTGATCCCTTGGAATTTTCTAAGGAATGTTCCCTTGATTCATAGAACATTAATTTTCATAATGTACCTTCAATCAGTAGTTGTATCATTGATCATTGGTAGCTTCTTTCTTCCCCTTGAAATCATGAGATTGGTGGCCTTTTTCACTGCATTTGTAACAGACTCTCATTCCCTTCAAGAAAGTTCCACGGTGTTTCTTCCCACATATATCGCATCATGGATATTCAAATTTCCCCTTCATCCCATAATTTCCATTCCCAGAGTGATCATCAGATCTCTTCTTCTCTTTCGTTGATTTAAATTCATATGACTTAGAGAATTCTTTTTCTGTCTTGATATCACATGAGACAATATCTATATTCAACAAGAAGGATTGTGACACTAAATATCGGTGAAGAAATGGTTTTAACCCATCAAATAAATGACAAATCTTACTTCATGGGTTACATATATAATCTCCATCATACATTACTATCCTTGTAAAGTTATCCTCGTACATTGCGACATTCTCATCCTCCTTTTGTCTCAGACTCAAACATTTCCTTTCCATATCTGCTCGATGGTCACAAGGAATTTATTTTTATAAGATAATATCATTGAACTCCTTCCATATTTGATACTTCATCATCTTCCTTCATGTTTTGAAACAATGACCACCATTGATCAGCATCTCCGGTGAGACGATAAACTGCAATGATAACTTTATTCCTTTCACTACTACCCAAAGCCTAAAATATTTTTTTCAAGGGAACTTATCCATTGATCAGCTACCATTGGATTTGTAATCCCATTGAATATTGGGGGTTGTTTCATCATTAAGGGATCTAACATTGATCCTCTACGTTGTGGATCAGGGTGCTCCATATAGTTAAGGTTATTATACTTAACCTGAGTGAGTCGTACCAGTATAGAGATTAGCCGATCAGCACCAATTGAATCACCAGCTCCACTATAATTATCTTGAGTAGGAGGGAAATCCCTACATGGAGTGCGTGCATTAATACAGTTTCCATTCCTTCCACTAGGAACCATTTCTATACAATGTCATAATGTAGATCAGTTTATGTATCAAAATACTTAATTCATTAATTGTAAAACACATAACATAAATTGAACTATTTATGGATATAATCCATAAAAATAAAAATGTTTTCTTTGAGGAAGTATATACTCATAAACCCTTCATAATGGTTTGTATAGAAAATGATAATTATCCTAATAATATCCCTCAGGAGTGTCGTAACCAAGAGTGCATCAAGGCCCGTTGTTGTGCACCACTTCCCATTCGAGTCTAGCTCAAAGCAGTGTTTTTAGGATTTACCACTAAGTACATTTTTTCCAGAGCCGGCTCTAAATGCTCGTATCCAGACAGGGATGTATTTCTCACAAAAATCACAAAATCTCTAAAATACAAAAATTCTAGGATGTTCTTCTACACTAATCCTCAAAGTATATCTTAGGGATATGTGATCTAATCAGAGTTTATCTAAATCCAACATCCAATGTTTGAACTAAAATTCCTTTGATACCAATTGAAACTCCCTGACCCCAGTTACCTAGAGTCAGTGCATTATTACATAACATTGGCATGATCACAAAAGATCATGTCTCATAAGACCGATTATTATAGTATTATTGGAAGCACTAGATATATTCATAAGTCTTACATTACATAATAAAGAAAAAAACAACATCATACTGTATTCATATCCACTCATACTATTCTTGCATGTCATTCAAAAATTACTTCTTCACATCCTGTGAAAAATAAAACATTCAAATGGGTGAGCTCATATTCTAAATAAGGATAACAATATAGGGGAATCTTTCAAAAATAAACATAAACATTTAAGTCAATGTATAACAAAAACAAAATACATCTAGACATGAAATTCAGTATAATATGGAAGAAATAATATGAAATAATTCCATTTACTTATTCTCATGGATATTCTACTAGTCGAATAATCATATGCAATATCAATAACAACTTTCATAATGATGGAATTCATAATGCCTGACTATCATAACCACATATTCAAGGCCATATGCCAAGACTAAAAATATGATTTTGTCAAGGCCTTGTTCCAAGGCACTAGTTTGTCTAATTAGACCTACTGATGCTTCAAATAGATATAGAGGGCTCCTCCCGTCACATATTAAGTCTAATGCATTCCTCATATGACCATGTTTAATCATAACATAAAAATTCTTATTAAAACCAGCATACGAAATATAAATATTATTTCTATAAACCATGAATGGTTTAAAACAACACATCCATAATCAAACATATCACAAAACCATCAATACAATATGGATGTTTTGTATCATAATAAATAAACTTCAAATAATCTTAAAATCTATTAATGGATGTTGACATATATGAAATTAAAACTATTTGAGAGAAATATCTCTTTTTTTTAAATCTTTTAAATATCACATAATTATAAAAAAACATTTACTTTTAAAATATTAATATAATCATGTAAGGGAAGCTTCGATGATTTTATAATGGCAGAAAATAGGCGCACCCAGCGTATAAGTTAAAAAAACATTCTTACCTTAATTCTGTCGAAAATGTAAAAAAGGACTTTGTTTGGAAAATGATAGAAAGATTCCATTATAAACTTCTTATAAATATTCAACAAGGGTATAAATTAATTTATCGCTTATTCATTAAAATAGTAAGAATTATTTGAAATAAATTTTTAAGAAACATGGATGTCGATGATAAAGAAGTCCCAGTTGATAATTACATATAAACAACCTCAGATAATGAAGAGATCATTCAATAAAACCTTACCTTTAAATTTTCTTTGGTCGAGGGTAGGTTAACCTCCTATATAATGGTTAAATAATTTTTATTAAATTATAAAGGGATCATTTACATTATTATAAAATCATATATGTTCTTTTAATATTGCATTGTTAATAATATCTTAGTATTATTGTCGTTTCGAGTGTTATCTTACTCATTTTCTTCAATAAGATTTGTTACAAGAGCTGTGATTGTTATGGATAGGTTGTTTGTTTTTCATGTCCAGAATGATATAATGTTCATAAAAATTACATTTATCATCAAATGAGAATTATTCTCGAATGGATATGATGGGGATTGAATCTCATCACATTCGTGGAGACGGTAGTCCGTACATACGCACGCACGACAATATCATTTTTTTGATATTAAAATAATATATAATTGGATGGTATATCATATATATAGAATCATTATCATGATATATTTATTATTTACATGAATTATACATCATTATTATACCCATCCAAATAATAATGTTTTGAATAACAATTACACCACGACGTGGAGTCGATAAGTCGTGCGTACACACGTATAGTGACATGTCATTCAAATGATGGATAAAATACTGAATATGATTGGACCACATTTATAATAAAGTCACAGTATATATAAGATACTTGGGTTTTTCTTTTAGAATGGGAATAGAAAAGAAAGAATAAGTTGAATAAGAAATAAACTTGAAAGAGGGTGCTGAAA
This sequence comes from Viscum album, assembly GCA_963277665.1. NCBI lineage: Eukaryota > Viridiplantae > Streptophyta > Magnoliopsida > Santalales > Viscaceae > Viscum > Viscum album. Next base: position 1,354,440,336 of record OY728142.1, on the reverse strand, counting down.
ACATTACCTCTTAATCGGGTTCTTTCTTTTGATTTGTTCAAAAGGTCTCCTTATGTTGGCATTCTAATCAAACTAAGGCCCCTAGGTTGAAGTCGGGGAAGTTAAGAGAGTATTTGGGGAGTGTTTTTCCAAGAAAAAAGGCTTTGAATGTGTGAATTACTGAGAAGGGGGAGTTCCCTTTTATAAGTGGGGTGAGGGAAACCTTATGAAAAGATAGAAATATCATTTTATAATAAATTCATATTCGGGTTCTAATGGATTGAAAGTGAATTATTTAAATGTTAATGTGGGTATGGTTTTAAATCCTTTCATAAAATATATTTTAGCTAGGTTTGGGTCATTATATTATCCTTATATTTTAGTTTTAACTCTTAATTAATTAGTTTGACATTTACCAAGTAATTTTTTTATTTTATATAATATAGTTAATAAACTTACTATATACATACAAGAGACCCCCAACTGGTCCATTAATGGTACACCTATAATTATATATGTTCTTTGGCTGAACCATAGATTTTGGGGAATCAATTATCAATTAATAATATAATATACTTTTTAAAAACTCTTTTATGTCAATTTTGACACTATTTGGTATTTGGTTTTTGATAATTTTAAAACAACATTATTACATCGGATAAAATTTATATAACCAATCCTAATATGTAATAATAACCTAGAAAATTAGTGTAATTCATAAAAAGTCTCAAATTACATTTATTTTTATATTTATAATATCAATTATGTTAATATTTCAATATTTATGTAATTAATGCATCACCATTGTGTCATAAATAAATTAAATTATTTAATATCTAAAAATGATAAATAAAATATCATTCTATAGGAATTCTTTTTAGATTTATAATGTATATTTACAATTGAATGTATCTTATGTATAATGGTATTCTAAAAATGTTTTAGTAATTAAACATTGATTTTAAATCTTTTAAATCTTATTTGAATTAAATTATAATAAACGTCATAATCTAATCCAAGTGGACCTAAATAAAAATATTTTATTCCTAAGGTTGTTTTTGGTCGAGATACACTGGTCCAATAGAATTATGACATGTGTTTGAGTAATATTAATATTATTTTACCCTTAATTACCCAATTTACTCTTAACCGTGGTATATAAAAGTAAAAATTTATTATTCATCAAAAAATATTTTCATCTCATTGAACCACATTCTCCTAGGATGTGGGTAAAAGACGGTGCAAAGTTCAATAAAATTTTATAATTTTAAATTATTCTGAACAAACTCTAATGAATTACATTGAACTTATATAGGTATTATGTATCTATTTTGACCTTAATTAAATTTAAATAAAATAAATAATTATTTAAATAAAAATTCGGTTTTAAACTATAAATCAATGTTTTTTTCAATATTAATAAAAATTTTAATTCTTTCAGAAAAATTCCAAAATTTCACCATAGGATAATTTCGATATTTTGAATCAAAAAATTATTTCCATTTTAAAAGATAAAATTTATAAATTTTCAAAAAGTGGGTATTACTATTCATAACGGCTAGATTGATCTGTTGTGGTGTGTGTTAGAACTCAAAGTTGCGTACAACACATACTACTATATTATTCAAAAAGAAGGGTATCGTGGATGCTTGGGGTGTTACATCATCATCATGCATTTCCTAAATAATGACCATGCCCATAACATATCACAATATATATCAAAATCCTCAAAATAAGGAACCGTCATGTTATACATGAAAAATGATCTATATAGGCTAAATGATGTCCAAAATATGAGTTCAAATAATGGAGGTATATAATAATGATTATTCATGAAAAGGATATGCGAGGTACATGGTGTTTGAGGGGACCCACATGGTGTGTGGTCCTATACCACCTCATGGCCATGTTCCCATCTAGTATTCAACATCTATTCCTTGTACAATCACAGGTCATGCTGCTGGACTACATTTTGTGTCCAATGAACTCAATGATATTTTTTTCCCTTAAGGACCAATCCATGTCCGTTCATCTTGTGTTCATGTATATAGTATATGGCATGTGGATTTATTTGTTGTGTCACATGTGTTCTATAGAAATTTCTATGACTTATTCCATGTCCTTATACTTCCAAACTAACTCATCAGTGATTGTTAAATCACAAGTATCATTCACCAAGTGATGAGGAATATAGTCTGTAAGAAAGGTTCATTTTATCTCATCCTTATTATTAATAAAACCAGAGCTACCAAATTCATAGGGGGATAAATGACATTTTTCCATCCTCATATATAGTGTGTATCCATAATGATATTATTTCCTTATATCTATATTCCATTTATCAATTTAATCCATTATTTTTCTTTTTTGAACTTATCTCTACCTGATCATCATTGGAACCAATATATGCGGATAGATTTCATCACCGTGGTGGATGGAAATCTGATTCCAAACACCTATAGCTGTTTCTTTATTCGACATGTATTCCACCAATCCATTATCATTTGATTTATTGACCATAAATATTAAAAATGATCATTCATTACATGAAATAAATATAATTCATACCTTATTACATTGATTCCCTCATTGATATTCATTTTTTCGTAGTTCTGGGGGTCTGATCGGACTCAGTTGCACTAAAAAATGATGTACTAGGAACACGGGGTCCTACTAGTTTTAAAAATGAAGAAATATTTAGGGTAATGATATCATAACAAAGGTTTAAATATTTTCATCCAGTGATTCTTGGAAAATAATCATGAATATTGATATCTTGGTTAAGAACAAATGAAATTAATAAATTTAAACTCATATGTAGGCACATGCTTGCAAAAACATTGGTGTAGGTCAATAGACGTGATATATCTTCTTAATAAATTTAACAAAAATGGAAAAAACTATAAATTTATGTGTGCTACATGGATATTGGATCATTGTTCGTTGAATAATATTCCTACCAATGTTTTAATGGTTACTTTGTGTTACATAAGCTTTTCTCTTCTATGATCTGGTGCTTCATCATCACACAAGGTGATTTTTCAATGGAGGAGGAAGGAAGAGACATGGAATTCTCATTGGGTTTATGTAGAAATACATGGATAATTAGAAATTATTGTTTTATTATGTTGTTTTTTATGGATAAATTTGTCAATTAATTTAATTAATTAATTAATTAAATCACTAAAATGACTACCAATAAGAATGAATATCCAAATTCAATGCAACGATAAATTTTAGTTCACTCATTCGATAAAAATCGTGTAATGGACTCAAATGTATTATTAGATTTTTTATTTTGTCTTATGTTTAAGATTTATCCTATTTCATTAAAAATCATGCATCCATAATATAAAATATATTTTCTATTTTATAAATTTAATTATTGGAATAATTGGTTTTGGTATTGAACACATTCTCAATGAATATATATATATATATATATATATATATATATATTCAACGTATTTCATGTCAGAAAATATATCTCTACATCATTCCTAATTTAAATAGTTTCACCCCAAAAATGTATATGTATGAAAAAAATTCAGGATATTTTGCCAACAAGTTGATCTCCCACACTGATTAACTATTAGGGAAGTTCCCATAATATAACAATATTAGAACCTAGGTGATGTTTCATCCACACAGTTTCATCTAATATTTACCCTCCATCACCACTTGATTCTCCATAATGGTCAATCTATAATTCATCTAAATCTTACCATAATTTAAAACATGCATATGTTCATGCACTTATCTCCTCATCTTCCACATGTGGTGTACATTATACACCCACTCAAATTGTGTGGGCAGGGAGAGACATTAGGAATACTCTCCAAGACTCTGCTTGATCTCCAACGACCTGATAGACATTAATGATATCATTAATCCCCCAAAAAAAATAATACAATCATCATCATGAGGATACTCTAAAGAAAAATTGTTCTCCCAGATCTATCTCCAAGGACATACAATGGTGATATTTGAATGATTAATTTATGCTATAGGTTATCCTCATATTCTTAGTTTTTACCTAGAATATCTAAATAATACACTAAAACATCTACGGGCCCACATGAGATGTTTCTATAATCACATTCCATCATATGATTGAAAATCAGTGTCTCCCATGTATAATGTCAAAAGGATCGACATTTATGTTAGATTGGTATCTAGTGTTGAATGAAAACAATACCAATGTATATTAATCCTCCTAGATCTAGTCAAAGTCTAACATGAAAGCCCTCATCTTTAATGCCACCTCCAAGGTAGTGTGATCAATATTTTCATCTGCATGTGGGTGAAAATTTGTACTCCCCATAATTTGGGAGATGAATTCTTCCTATAGTTCTATCCACATTTATTACACAGGCCATGTGATACAAGTGAATAAAATCATTGATGGAAAACTATGAAGGTGTAGGATCTTCTGTACATAGAACTCCCCCATACATTCCACAAAACTATACACTCTAAAAATATGATTTGTGTCGACTACATGAGTAGATAATATAACAAATAGATTGAATCATGTAACTTATATACATGTGGAATATCTATCCCAATGTCCATGGATATGTCATCCAAAGTACACTCTATGATCTAATGGGATGCAACTAACCTACTGGATTACGGTGCGTAACCATCACCTACTGATATGTGGTGCACTAGGAGACAAACTAAAATTTTACTCATCTCATGATGGACCCCCAAAAATACAACTGCTGATCTATATACATCTTTCCTAAACTATAATGTAAATCTAATGTAAAAGTGTTAAACTCTTGCATCACCTCTTCTTGCATCGTGGAAGCATTGGCATCCTATCGAATAATATGGTATGATTCCATCCTTAAAAATAAACAATTGGTGGGGCCCCGGTAATATATTGTTGTGAAATACCTCAAAATTTATGTCTCTCACGAGGTACAATCATACACTCATGAAGTGTTTGTGTCAACGCCATCAATTAGGAAAATATTGCACACTCCTTCACCAATAGGCTTATTTATAAGGAGGACAACTATTATGCATCCTCTTCTACTAGGTGAGACTAGTACTTCATGAAGAAGTAATCTAATAAAACATTTCTCTTTTGTTGATTATTTATTATATAGATTTTATAGGCATACATATAATCCATCTAGAAATGCTATCTCAATTATAAGTCTCTCTTCTTGACGTTATTCTTGATAATCTGTTGGTCTGAGTAAACCATAATGATCTCCCCCAAACGGTAGTGCATTCACATCCTTACTAATATTCTATCATTGGATGCTCTTGGTTGTGAATGACATAGTTCATATTCTATATTTTAAAATTTATTAGCTCATATGAAACACATACCTTGTGCTGTATCACCACATTGTGGAGACCACCTCCCGAGAAATTGTAATAAATTACGAACTACAAAACTTTTTCTTGTATTCGAAACATAGGATCAATAGTCAGACTTTTACTCATTTTATTTAAGGACATCAAGAATTACTCAGACCCCATTATAATATTCCCTTTCTACTTTAGGTAATCATAGGGTCGATAATTCTAGAGAAGTGTACCTAAAATCTCCTGAAGTACCTCACCAAGCCCTAAAGTGTTCATACCTCTGGAACATTCTTCTATGGATCCAACTCAACAAATTAATTATTCCTTTCTTGTTCAATTACTATCCTAGATTATAAATGTTATTATCCAAGAAGCGATACATCTAGATTATTTCGTAAAGATGGCGTTCTTAGTAAAAATCATGGACCATCTTCAACCACACTATATGTTCCTCCTCTGATGTAGTTTACATGATTATGTAGTCCATGAACAAGACCAAAAACTAGTCAAAATAAAATTAGAAAATATGGACTATAAAATCTATAAACATGGAAGTGGACACATCACACAAAATGACATCACTAGAAACACATATATTTAAACGTGACAAAATAATGAAGATATTTGAATACAAACAATATGAACCATCAACTGGTGGTATCCAATAATGAGATATATTTTTGAGAACAATATCATGCCTTATAATTAGAAAAAAGGTAGTTAATACTCAGAAATGTTAATGGTTCTTAATTGTGTACTTGTTTAGGAAGAAATAATCTACAAAAATATGCAATCTCTTATGCATATTTCTCTTGAACAATACCTTAGTTTCCTAGGGGGACATAGTAGTTCTAATAGAACCCTTATCTCAAATGTATTCCTACTACAACCACATATCTAAGACCTTGTTATGGACCATTAAATATTCCATTGAAAATATCATATTGGTATCAAGATACAAGTTGATGAAAAACCCAATCTCCTATATCAATGGTTATACTAGAACATCATTGGGTATGAAATCCATATAATTTTCCATTAATAATTGAATACATATACCTTAAGGGACAATATCACTAATGGATATACCTTCTACATAATGGATGACGGTAAGAGGACACGTTCATGTTGAACCTATGTTCCACACCATGAGATCTCTCTCTCTCTCTCCATAAAGAAATAATATCATCCCATTAGTGCATAGAAATCTAAATTATCTATATTTTTCTGTCAATATAGTAACAGAATATGGTCAACATATTCACAAAAAAGATGATGTAATATGGTTTCATCGAGAAGAACAAAATTTTACATGAGATCCACTCACAACTAATTGATATCTCAAACTACTAGACGAAATTTGATAATGATGAAGTGCTCCATTTAAGGACCTTTTGATGACGCTACATGGATAGCATCTCAATTTTAATTTCTAGTAGATAGATTAGGAGTATAGAGAAGAAGGATCGAATGGAACATATATCCAATAATATTGATTCTTTTTTAGAATAAAAAAACATAGTTTTAATCATATAACGTACTGTGGTGTAGTAATCCTCTAGTACATGTAGCCGTTTCTGGATACATCTGCTAGGTCATGAAGCCAAATTTGGGGTGCCTAGTGGTGATGGTGGAAGGATCTCATAATGACCTCTCCCACCCGTAGCACCTCATACTTCTCAAATAACTCTTCCTTTCTGGGGACCACATTTTACACACATGAGTGTTCCTTGACCATGGTCCTTCATATACCATGGTAGTCCATCAGATAGAAATACGTGTTACTTGTCTCATATAGTGAGGCATTGACACACTATGTGACCTCAAACATCACTAGGAATCCACTATTCCTATTCAAGATTACCTAGTTTCCCTTCACTATCTATGCACCTTTTGAAATCTCACATGATCTTAGTTCTGAAAAGGGGTAATATACCAAGATCCCACTGATGGGATCCTGCTATCTACTATAGACAACCAAAATATGTGACACCCACTACCAACTCTACCTATCTGGCTTCCCATTAATGGAAATAAATTTCTTCACCAATACCCACCTCAGCGACCTGATGTGGGTGTGGATGCATATGGGAACAACATTAGAACATATCTTTCTTTGTAGTCCCTTATCAATCATTAATTCTCAAAAATAACCATCATGGTTTATTTCCAGAGTTATCCATGTTGTCTATGTCAACCCCAATGCATACTAAACCATCATCATCCCTCATTGTTACTACTTCAGAGGAAAATAAATCAAAAATTAACCCATGAAGGAGGGTTAGTACTCATGGAATTTCTACTAGATGTTGGGTCATGATATTATTGACTCATAACGAATCATCACAATAATGCTCCAATAGTATTGATATTTTCCATGTAAATGGATAGATACTTGTGAAAAACGCTAAACTGTCTTGGTCTACACAACCCTAAATATAAAGACCTCTATATCTAGGGAATCCTATGTTGCATGAATATCTTGATCACCCTGGAACATATGGCCTTTGGAATTGAAACATTCGAAGTATCCTAGGCCTATTTGTATCCCCAAAATACAGTTCAGAAATGGTATTCATCTCAACATGTGGAGGTGCTGCTACAATCCCACCTAGAAGTAGGGGATCACAATATGGACCCCAGACAGAGGTCTCACCACTCCCCAGATCATTGTTGTGATCTGGAGATAGTATAATTTTTGGATTCAATATGAGGGCATCATAATATTTATGAGGAGGTTCAATGGATATATGACCATATATAAATATATATATAAAGTGTATCTGACTCAATAAATACAGTAAAAGTATCAATCATTTATGACTGATGTACCATTGACCATTGTATCCATTGCCTTGATATAAAATTTTGGAAGTTGGTTGTCAAGGTCCTAGTGAATGGATTTATCATCCACCATTATCTCAAAAATATTCTATAAACTGAAATCTATAATCGAGAAACACTAACATTATATCTCTAAACCCATCCAAAACCATTCTTGTGATATAATCCAAACAACATCCTAATGAAAGATATTTATATGACATAAATATGTCATGACCCAAAATAATAAGGTGATCATGCTTGGAATACACCAATATGACATTCATAGACCAGGGGTGGTTATAATTATCGAAGGCATAACTAACATATAAGGGTATTTTTCTAATTACATGTACGGACGAAAATTGTGATCTTGATGCACAAGTCTATTTGGTGGAAAATTAATGAATAGAACATGGAAATGGAGAACGATGAATTAAAAACATTAACATTGTACAATAGTATGGTAGTGTAAAAAAATTAAAGGGGAAAATACATTCCCATCCTTAGAATATGTCACATCCAAAAAAGATAATTAAATTATACTATTTAGAGAGATCCCATTTCATAGATCCCAATATATGACCATTGTACATGGTCCCAAACATCCAACATCACTAAGCTCCTCTGATGTCATTTCCATCATATCTATCATTTCCATTAGACATGACACATGTATACATTTCCCACATATGTTTTAGTATATACAAACCAATTAGGATTCCATGGAATAAGAAGGGGTAATAGATTAAATAGTAAAAAAATACCGTATATAAAATATACAATAAATTAGAACATTTCAACCCAATCCAAGAGTGAAAGTAACTTAGTATAAACACAAGGGGCTCAACAGAGCAAGTAGATGAGAAAAATGTCATGTGACTAAACCATATAGTAGGTGAGTAGTCAAATATAAATATGTGAAGCTAAATGTATAAATAATGTGGAATACCCCCTTGACATCGCCTCTCGTGGGATGAGAGTAACCAACACCAAGGTATGGATATAGAACAATATTTATTTATATATAGAAACTCACATAAGAAAACACACACACACACACACACACATATATATATACATATTATCAATTAATGAATACCAAATGAGATAATAAGGGGATCTCCATATCACATGATTGATTAAGAATAAAAGTATCCAATAATTACGAAAGACAATCAATGATCAACATCATCTCACACTTTATCTCAGATGTTTCTATTCAAGTATAACCAAACCTAACCACTATAAAACACAGTTTAGGGGACACAATATCAAGGTAGAGGACACATTCAAAATAATATCCTAGGTGTTCTATTCTGGAATCTATCATGAACCTACTACCCATCTCTATTAGATGGTACCACTCAGTAGTGGTTGGGGACTCCAATACCAACAACTTCTAGAGGGCAATACTTTGTAGGCATCAAGGGTTACACTACGAATATCTACTAGAGGTTACTACTCTGTAGTCATTGAGGACTCCACATAATATATCTTTTAATAGGGCAATAAATTTGAGTCATTGTGGACTCAACTTTCCAACTATAAATGAGGGAACTACTTAGTAGGTGTTGAGAACTCTAATACACAGTTTTACTTGATGGTAATAATCAGTATATATCGATGAATCCACTACCAAAATCTATTGGAGGTAACTAATAAATATGATTCAATGAATCCACAGCATAGATATACTAATGATTACTAATTTGAATGCATCACGGACAAGATTTCCTAGCTCTAGTAGATGGTAGTACATAGTAAGTGTTGAGGACTCCTCTATCAAGCTCTACTAGAGGGAACTACTTGGTAATCTCAAGTTATCCTTCTTTATAACTGACATCATCTTGCATTCTTTATGAATCAAATTTCTTATAAGATTTAAAACCATATTTTTATTTACATATAAGAGTTAACCATTGCATTCTGCATTGGAAAAAATCATGATAGACTACTCAAGGGAAAAATATGAGTTCAAATGAAGGATATATAGAAGATTGATGTTCCCTAAAAAAATACAAGGGGTACACATTGTGTGAGGAGACACACATTTCATGTGGTCCCTTAACCCACCCAGTAGTGTCTGTAACTAGTATAAATCACCCTATATATGTAGTAACACATGCCTTCCAGGTGGAATATATAGAATTTCCATGATGAATTAGACAGTGTCATGTCCCTCTAGTCGTGTCTAAGTGCATTAATCACATGTATGTGTAATATAGTAATGACATGTTACTTAACAAGGGGTGTCAAAAATGATCTATTGATATAGCCATGTACTTGGGTACCTAACCATGTGCCTAGGCCATGTAGCCCCACATATATACATTCCAAGGAGGTCAATCACACAGCACATCCACTCATGGATGAGGTAAAAAAGATGTAAGAAGGCTACAAGTCATTCCATCCGTAGGATTTTAAATACTATATTCATCACAATAGGCAGGGGGTACACATTGTGCATACATCCTTATACATGGCAAGAAATCATGTTTTAAATTGTTTGTCAAATTGATTTTATGGAACATGATTTTATTCATTATACTTTGATTTGGTCCATATCTCTACCAATAACATCAAATCTATAATTGGTCAATGGAAATGGGCCACTCATTGGCTGAAAATATGACAAAAAATACCTACGAGGGATTCATCTTTTGACTCATACACTAGAAATGTTTCTACTTTCGATTTATTGATCCCAATATCATCAAAATGGTCATACATTCATCAATATGAATACAGATCAGGTCTTAGATAGACAATCCATGCCTCGATAGACATTTCTATAAGATTCTAGGGTTAGTTTGGCTCTGTACCATAGGGAAAAATAAAACATGGATAGTAGTGTCATAATAGTGATGAACATGAAAAAATGTTTTAGAGAAATGCACCATAAAAAGGTTTAACTATTGTTCTCCACGAGTTCTTGGACAACGATCAGAAACTGTGAATCATGGTTATGAAACCAATCAAATAACTCAATTTTAACTACTATGTAGGTGCAAGAATTGTCTACAATTACTGCATATCGATAAAACAGATCCATATTATCAATCACTATTATCAAAAAGGGACTAAAACAAAAATTGAGGAGTAATACCTATTCATGAGAGTATTCATCATTTAAGAACATGACCAAAAATAATTAAAGGAAGTGTTTTCATTTTTTTCTTTGATTTACTCTGATTTGGAGTTTCATCATCTTATGGTATTTTTATCCATTGGAGGAGGAAGGATGATCTCTATAATTCTACCCAGATGTGTGTGGATGACCATCAGGAATGTTCCATGATAGATTAATTCTATAAAATATTGTTTATTTTAATTTAAATGTTGAATTAAATTAATTATTTAATGCAATTAACATATAGGCAATGATCAAGGAAGGTGATTACCTTATGAAGACCCATTTTAGTTCACACATAGGGTAAACACCCCATTCCGACCTCAATTGTTGCATCATAATTTTGATCTAATCATACATTTAAAATTAATCAAGTTTTCTTTAATACCATTTATGCCAAATATAAAAATATATTTATTATTCTAATAAAATCATTTATGGGCACACCACAGCTCAGAATCACATGTTCTCAAATTTCTTAGTTATAGAATATATATATATATATATATATATATATATACACATTTCAATGTCTTATAAAGGAAAAACTATGTCTCTACATCGGTAGTAAGCTATGTTCTATATAGACATTCCAAAACTCTTCATTACTTAGATATAAATAAGCACACAATGTATATAGAATAAAAACACAATGTATCAGTGTATTTCTATATAGGCCATGATCAATTCGTGTAATTGATTATCTTTGAAGGTAAGTGGAAAATATACATAGTTTAATCACAAAAAATCAATTTTTTCAAATTCAGATTTGTTAATAGGTTATGTCCATGTATATATGTGACAGAATGTGTTTGATGTATTGTTTCCCATGTATTGGTAGTAATATAAATTAATTTTCTAAAATATATTGAAATTAATCATATTAGGTCCCTAAAATTTACCTTTATCTAGTAGTGATTTTGAGAAGAAATTAAATGCCCAAATTCCATGGAATACAATATTTCTAGGAAATCATAGGAATATTCATTGAGATGACATGATAAGGAGGAGTAGACAGAACATGTAATGGTTGAGTCACTATTTTCTCTTTTTAAATCATTGTTATATAAATTGTATACTAGGCCACATGACATGCAATATTTGTATATTAAGAAAATTATTTAATAATTTAATTATTTTGTTTTTAAATTAGTATTATCTATATAATTATTGATAAAATAGTTATATATATATATATATGTATACACATAGAGAATATATAAATAATTGATGTATTTTCTGGAAAAGGAATAAGTTATAGAAATGATTTGTGTTGGTGCTGATGGTGAGGTTCAAACTAATGAAACCCTCAACTACTAGGGAATGGTTCTCAGTATTGATGGGTTAATATAAATTTTAAATTTAATTAATTATTTAGTAATAAACATGGATGAATTAAAAAAAGATGAAATATGGATTTTTTATTGAGATTATGATGATTTTGTATAGTTATACTACATCCCAACCATGTTTTCTTTGGACACTGGGTTGTCACTCTTCCCATCACCCATACCAATCCTTTGGTAAAATTTATTCATATATTTCTTTTTTACTTATTTCTAAAGGTACTATAAAAATAATAGACATATAATATAAAAATAAATGATGAATACTTTTTCAGCACCCATGGTTTCAATTATGTAACGATTTATTTATATATTTTATACATGAAATATTATTGAATAAATATAGTGAAATTTTGGTTGGATATTGGAATTTTTTTTTCTCTCTTTTAGAGGTTCATGATTTGATTTTGATTCTTACAAACCATGAAATATATTATTGAAAACTGTGCCAATTGAGGCCATTCGATATGGGTAGGTTCATTGTTAGGTGGAGGGTTTTTTCAAACCATGTGGTTACCTAAAGGAATCATTTAATTTTGGGAAATGGGAATTTTCACATTCAGTGAAAAAAATTCCTAACCATGCACCCTAAATATTCTTGGATTAATGTTATATCTGAAAATTGTGAATCTAATTCATTTTTTTCATTGGGGTCTTTTTTTACTATTACAACAAGAAATAAATTTAATCTATTTGAAAAAGCATTCATCACCCTTCCTATTGATCATGAGGTGTTCTTTTTCATAATATTTGTGTTTTGAAGGTTGTATGTCTTTGTAAGTGTCCACGATTGTTAGTTTTTCATAGAATTTTTCTGTATCCCTCTGTTTCACTCTTAGATCTAGTCTGTTAAAAGATAAATATGTTATATTTCATTAACAATTTTATGTGATTTTTCTATTTATATAATTGGTAACTAAATATAATATAAGTATTCATAGTTTCACTCTTTTTTTTTGAATTAGTTTCATTCCCCCTTTTGTTAAATTTTTTTCGAGGTAGGTGACTTCACACACAATTCCTCCTATTTTAAACATGAATGGTTTTCTGAATTTTTTTAAAATTACATGGAATATATTGTGAAATTATTGTAAAAAAAATTGTATAGACATTATTTATTGATTTTTTTTGAAATAGTAAAATCTTTATACAATGTTCCTTCTTGAATTATTATAAATTTACGAATTCTAATATAGTTGTTTGTTTTATTCATGAAAAAATGGTTTGAAGATTATATTTAAATAAAAAAAATTTATTTATTAAAATGTTTTATCACAATTGGTTTTGTCCTTATTTTGGAATAATAGGATGGAGTGTGTTTAATTCCCTTAATGTGAAATTTGTAAAGGGAATACACCAATAGAGTATTTGTATATGGTTACATTTTTTAGGATATTATTGATTGATGAGTGACCACTCATGAGTATGTAACTATAACATGGTAATTCATCTGTGTATTCTTGGATGTGTGGATGTGTGTATTACAATGGGATATGAAAAATCTATTTTTGATATGGTTTGAAAGACCTATTTGTTTATATTTCATTGAATATTTTTTTGTTGAAATATTATTCTTTGATTCAAACATTTAAAAATTTATTTAATTTTGGGATATAAATTGTTTTAAATAAATTTTCATATATGTTATATCCTAGTGGAATGAGTGGGGAAGTAATTCGTGGAAAACCAAATGTGTTTACTTTCTCATTACAATCATTGGAATATAGGTGTTTTTTTAGAAATTTTTTATTGAGACATAAGTAAATTCAAGGTATATCATATTTAAGCAGGGCGTAATGATATATTGAACATAGAATAGGGAGTTGGATAAAGTATCATGTTGTTATAAATTGATTTATTTTATATGGATTCGTTTAGTTTGTTTTTTGTTTTGGATTCCAATTTTTACTCTAATATTGGTTTTTGGTTTCCACATTATTATTTGCTATGGGTTATTGAATATATTTTTATTGTGGCATTTTTTTATTATGCTATTTTCATGAATCATGTATAGGTTGTTTTGTTCGTATGTTATATGTTGAAATTTTATTTTCAAAGGGAAAATAATCCAATGATTGTATTGAAGCATATGTAATTTATTTATATTCTTTGGAATATTGTCGGTGTCACCTAAGGCCTGGTAAAAATTCATCCTCAACTCAATCCATTGTGATATTACATGTTTTATCAGTTTTTTCTATCCTTTGTTATAAGTTGTGTTAATTTTGTTGTTGAAAATCATTCTAGATTAGTCCTTCAGATGGTATGGATGAAATTAGAAGGATTACCAGATCATGAAATGTATAGAATAAAAATTAATAGACAAAAAATTAATTTTGATCCTCTAATTACTAGATATATGAGTACAAAATTGTTTTGAGACACTTATATGACATGTTACCTCATTGTCATTGGGTTATCCCAATACAGGATCATAAAAACAATTGATAGAAATTACTAGCCACTTGGAGTGAATTGTTAATTTGGATTAATGATATATGATGGGTGGAAAACTAGTAGATTTTTTAAAATTATTTAAATTGATTTAAAATTAGTGAAATTAAAAAGAAATTGATGCTTTATTCTAAAAATGGTTTTTTTAAATTAGGGAGGTATTTTTCAAATATGGTTGAAGAGAAATGATTTTTATTTTTAAAATACCAATTTAGATATGTGTCATATGGTAGAAGTTAATGTTTCTAATCATTAAATTCATAGAGAGTGAGACATATGGAGTTGTTTTTTGGTTATAGAATGTAGAAAAAATTAAAAATCTTAGAAACCAACATTATGATATTGTAGAGAATGTGGTTCTACATGAGACATAAATGATCCAATTTTAATCATCTCTAGAAAAAAAATATTAATAAATCTCACAATCAATTATATTCATGTCAATATCAAGATATATAAAACATTTACAATAAATTTGATGGATATATAGGTTTTTACACCACATTGTTAAAACCATACATATTTTTCAAAACTAAAATAAATCATTCACCATATCATAAACCATGGATTGAAACCGATTTCCCAAGAATCATTCAATCATAAAATAAACCTTAAAAATAAATTTGGTTTATAAATATTATTCCATAATAATCATAGAAGAACCATAGGAATATAATTTATTTTGAACCAAAAAATATCACCATTAAAAAATATATGAAATTAAATAATGTTATCATATATGAAATATAATTTTGAGAGATCACATGAAAATATTTATTAAAGAAAATGTCCTCTATTATTTGTAAAACTATTATTAAATCATAAATCATATAGAATATTTTTTTTTCATAACCTTAAAAAACATATAAAGGATAATTTGAAACCCATTTTAAACGTCATTGAAAAACCTTTCCTAGATAATTCTAAAATTATCATTTAAAATCACCATAAAAACATTATTAGAAATATTTGATTTGCAAGAATAAGGATTCTATAAGTAAAAGGAGAGTAAAACAACATAATACTTTTAATATCATAAAAATATGGATATTAATGATAAAATATTTCAATGAAATGTATTAACACCTCATAAAATAATACAGGTTCATAATGTATCACTTGTCTCAAATAAAAAATTGAAATAAAATTACCTTACCAATTTATTAACTTTTTATTTGTAGACCCCCAGAATGAGATATCATAACATAAATAAGTAAATACACAAAATTTAATATAATATGAGTAATAAAATACATTAATGTATATTATATACAACAAAAAAATTGATTAGTGTATAATGGATGTGTCCCATTGAAATAAAAGTGAGAAAAAAAATCCCTTACCATAACTCATATATTCATTCGATTATGTTAAAAACTCATATATAATAAATATATGTTTGTTATATTTCTTACACATGACCATATTAAAATATATAAATCCATAAAAAAATACTTAGGACTTTATATTACTCTCATTTTAAAAATATCATGTTAAAGTTGTGTTTTCTATAATAACTGCTTTGTTTTTTGTTATTTTACTTTTAATCCTTGGTCTTCATAATTATAACATGATATCATAATCTAGATAATGATAACCATGATATAAATATCATATAAATATTAAATATATATTTATTCGTTGTTATTGATAAAAGCAAGAGGTATAAAATAAAATAAATTGTTCATAGAGACAGTATGTCGTACACACGCATGGACATTGTTTTCATTTTCTTATATTATGAAATGAAATAAAAAAATGATATATAATTATAAAAAAGTTATTCTTATGTTATATATATAATATATATTCAGAAAATTCGTCTATATTACTATATATGTGAAATATATATGAACCATGAATCATATCACATCATGGAGATGGTAAGCCATACATAGGCAGGAGGGACATTATCATTTCTAAAAACTATAGTTGGTAAAAATATATACATGATATTTTAAATCTAGAAGTTAAAATATTTATCAAATATCATATATAAATAATAAATCCATCATAATTATGACTAATAAAATATGGTGGAAAAAATGAACAGTATTTCCACATGGAGACGATAAGCCCTATATACACTCGAGAGATACGTTCAATTCTTATTCAATGTGAAACAGGATGTGTAGTGGTGAGTTTTTAATAATAACAAAAATTTCATCATTATAGTTATTCTTTATATAATTCTTTATTATATATATAACATATTTAGAGGAGGATTAAAATATTAGAAAAAATGGGTGTTCGGTTAGACCCATTATATCTTCATCAAAATGGATCCATTAGATCTCCTAGAAAGAGATGTAGAGTTGGTCCATTTTGAATAAAAGAAAACATATAATGTTGCTTGGTATGTGATTAATGAAATTTTTCATTTCTTGGTTGAGAAATAATGATCAATGTGATGTAATGTATTGACAGAAGATGTGTCCTATTATAATGGAGGTGAAGGGTACTTTTTGAAAATCCCAAAATATTAATTTATAATAAATTCATTTAATGTATAAATACAAAAAATATACATATATTAGAATCCATGAAAATATATATTTTTAATTTCATCACCCAATAAAATTTATAAATGTTTCGGTTTTATTTTAACCAAGTTAATTTGATTAACCCATAATTAACCTATTTAATTTGTAATTGATGTAAAAAATTTAAATATTATGATGTTATGATTTTTACTTATATGGAATAAATTTTCAAAAAATGAAATTATTTTGAGATTTTTTATCTTATCATAATAACTTATTATTTTTTAAATATTTTTATGATTTTTAAATAATTTTATAATAAATTCTACTCAAAAACAATCATTAGTGACAATTTTGAATGTATTAATAACATTTAAATTATGAAAAATAAATATAGCAAGCTAAGATAAAAAAATAATTCAATAAACCCATAATATATCATATTCACCTAGAAAAAAATAACACCTTAATTTATTTTAAAAATATTTCATTTTTTATTAAAATTATTTATTTGTTTTTTCCATTAGATTTATAATTACTCTATCATCACTGCATATTTATTAATTATAATTATATATTCACTATAAATTATATATAAATTACAAAAATTATGTTGAATAATTTTCCTTCACAAATAATATTTATAATTGATATTAGATTCTGAATAAACATATAATAAAAATGTTTTAGTGTAGAAAAACATGACTCTCACACCATTTCCATTACATTAAATAGTATATTATAAATTTCATAATCTATTCTATGTTTCACTGAATTGTTATTAACTAATACCATGATTTATTATATACTATATATACTCATACACTAATTTTAATTAATTTTTTGGTTATTTAAATGGTTTAATAATTTAATTTAATATACATTTTTTTCATATTCTTTAAAAAGACTTACATCAAAGTTTTATATGAATTAAAGGTAGTTTTCTCAGACATAAAAAATATAAATAATTTAATAAAATAAATATAAGTAAATAAATCTATATATATTCGTTTTTAAACATTCACTACCAAATTACGTCCATATGTCGATACATAAAATATATTTTTGAGAAAAAATGTGAAATTTTGGTGAATTTGTTGATATAAATATTATCAATTTATTTTCATGGGTAGGTGTCCATTAAACAACTAAATTTCGATAATAAGTTCATAATTATGGAATTATATTTCTACAATAAAATTTTGGTATGTTTTAGAGCCATTTTATAGTATTTATCATTTTATTATTAACCTAAATTACACGATTTTCCCTTTAACGTGGTAACAAACTCTTCAATGGTTACTATTCATATTTCACAGAAATATTTGGGAACAATTAAAAAAATTTAACCATATATATATAAATTTTTTTTCAATTTTTAAAATTCAAAACAAATTGTTTCAGAATTTAATTTAAAATTATACCTGTAAATTTACATGGAAATATTTTTTTGGGTGAAATTACATTTTAAAACGTAAAATGTTTTTATAATACATTCATGTCTAAAATCATATTAATAAATGATAATTTTATTATTTGAAATGAAAAGGATCAGATTAAAAATGAAAACTAACCAATAAAATTGAATACGTTAAAATAAAATACTGTTTTCAATTAATATCAGTACATCTACTATTCATGGAAATATAATACATTCAAAAAAACCTGAAACATCATCCAATGTAAATTATTATATAAAAAATTCAAATAAATTTTTTTTTACATATATTTTTTATTGAAATTAACTACAACTTTATTTTAATCATTTCTACCAAGAAAAGGAGTGAAACTAACATTATAAAAAAATACTTTATTTATGCAAAAAAAATGATATATTATTACATGATGTTTAGAAAATACATAAGAAAAATTTTATTGGTTATATTTAATATTATATATATATATAATTTATAAAATCCAATAAGCGTGGTTTTCATATTTATTGGTATAAAACACATGTGTAAACATTTACATTTTTTAGAATAACATTTCATTTAATTTAAAAAATAATGGATTTATTTTCATTTATAAATAATATTTTTATAAAATAATATATATACTTGTGAAACATAATTTATAATTTAGTTAATCATTTTAATATATTCCATTATAATATCTCATTTATATTTTTACATTTAAAATAAGTCAAATAATAAAATGATGTTTCATAGAAAATCAATGTTTCATGTAACGCAAGCTATTCCAGTGTTATGTGTAACACATAAAATGAAAAAAATATATTTTAAAAATATATATTTTATAAAAATATTAGGGTTCTACATATAGATTATGAATGGACATCAAAATTCCATTCCATCTTCAATACACCATGCATTCTGGAAATAGGTCCTTATATGAACCAATTTCAATTGGACCCCCTCTTCTCTAGAAATAAATTCATAAGACATAGAAGGGATCTAGTTAGATTAAAATATGGATGATTATATATCCCCATTAACCAATATATCATTTGTTAAATTTAATTATTTGATGAAAACTGAAGAAATTTTTGTGGCTAGTTGTTATATTCTAATTATAATAAAAACATTTGAAACATCACGTCGAGAAACATTTAGAGACTGTCATATAATATTAAAATAAAATTCCCACTCTTTTGATAATAAAATTACCCCTTTCCCTTGTTGTGGATGTCATTCACCGCATGAAAAATAAATTTATATAATGGTAAACTATTTATTTTATTATAAGATGAATAAATGTGACAACAAAATTATAATCCTAAAAAAACGCAGAACCTATTATTAAACATTTCAAAAGGAGAATTCATCTATGAGTGTAGAGAGAGAAATTTTTTATCAATATTGATCAAATGTCAATTTCTAACATTTTATAAGAATAATGACAATACATGATATGTTTTGTTTTCATATCCATTTTTTGGAGCACTATTATATCATAAATAATTCTTCTTTTACATATTTTCCAATTAATGACATTAATTATAACTAATACCTACACTGAATAATTTTAGTTCTCCTAGGGATTTATGTAGGAATTACATTTATGGAAATAAAAATACCAAATCCTAATTTTTATTGATCAAAACTCCTAGAAATTCGACTTTAAAAACCCATAAGGAAAATAAATGTGAAATAATCCACACCATATCGAGATTCAACTCCATCAATTAGAGACACAATTAAATGATATGTTCCCAACTAAATATCCTATTCTAAATAGTCTATGACCCCATAGATGTTTTATGTAATAAACAAAATAAATAAATCATAATTAAATATAATACATGATAGAGTCCACATTGGTAATGACACGTAATATGATTCCAATTATTTTAATCCTTCTATTATATACATCCTTGAAAAAAAGATTATATTATTTGAAATCTGTTTAGAACACTTATAATTTTTAAAATTTGCATGATTACTATTATAACTAAGTGAGGGGTCAATGTTGATAGTTGTGGAGTCCATACAATATGATAGAGGTTATCCATATATAATATTGAAACCCATTCAATTTAGAAGTTCTATAAATGTTAGTAATACCAAGAATACATTGATGTGGCCATCACAATTTCATAGTAATATCTTATATGTCACATGGCCTAAATATGGATCCTATGTCACTATATTATATTGAAAAGTAGCAAGCGATAACATTACATTGTTTTTTATTGATATTTATTAAAATAATTTTACTAATAAAATAAATTTCACTACAAAACAAATTAAAATGAAATGTTTTGAATCAAATTTCACAATGTAAGATGAAATATAACACAACCCAATAATGTCAGACTTGAAACAAAAATATAGAATACCAATATAAAATAATTATAAAACTCAATCCCATGTGACAAACTCCTTCCACTATATATTTATTCTTGATAAATGGATCAAAAAAATACCATGATAAGATTTTTCCACATTAATACAGAACAAATATTAATTAATCATGACCAATTTTGTTCGTATATCCTCTAAATTGAACATATAGGGGGTTCATACTAGTTGAGTTTTTTTTCAAAAATGATTTCAATAATATTATATAAACATGACATGATTTAATTCACTGTAAATATATAATGATAAAATAGAAATAGTGTAATACAAAAACACCTATATATAAAATTATTTTCAAAACTAATGTATTATAACAAATTATATGTAAAAATTTATAATTTTTAAAAAATTTATAAAAATATCAAATCCCTGATTTTTAAAAAATTATAAATAAATAATTATCTAAAAAATCACTACTTTTCAAATAATAAATGAGAAACTCAGAATTTATCTCAAATAAATGGAAACACCATACTTTCTTTAAAACTAAAAGAATCTATAAACCTCAACAATAACCGTCATGAATATATATATATATATATATATATTAATTGAATAAATTCAATTATATATTAACTCTATAAATGAATAATTATATTACCCTAATGACCCATGTTGTAACTTCTCCAGTTCTCCTATATTTTGAAGATGGCACATAAAACCCAGGACCACATAGAAGCATCATGTCCCCCTCATAGGACGACTAATTAACCCCCATTAAAAACTCAAAATGTCTAAATATTACTATAAATGGTTCATAAAATTTCCCAATCATGAAATATGAAAATTAATTTATTCATCCATATACACTTTATGCCATGATATATATATATATATATATATATATCAATATTAGATCATTTATTGGATTATCCTAACTCTAAATGGATTTTTTAAATAAATTTGTTTTACCTAAAAAGGAGTTCATCAAAAACACCATCAATTAATTAATATGAAATAAACTATCAATTACTATTTCAATACATATCAATTTTTTGTAAAATTTAAAATATTATATTTTAAAAATTATTCTATAAAAAATATAATATTGGGATGATAAATATTAATATTAAGATGAATATTTTATAAATAATGAATATACTGATAAATCATAAAATAATAAAAATGAACCAAAATGAATCATACATCATAATGATATTAAGAAAAAATATAAAATATATTGTATAATATATTTTTGTTTCATTTGATAAGAATTCTATAAAATATAATTCCCATTATTTCACATTGGTATGAATCATAATAAACGATATGATGAAAAAATTATAAATCATAATAAAATAACAAATATAATTAAATCTAATGACCCCATCATTTATTGTAATAAATAGAATGAAATAAATTTAAAGGATAATATAGACAAGGATCACATTTTATATTATATTTAAAATAATTAATTGATATGGGTTATCCATATAATAGACAATGAAAGTCTTCTAAAATCATAGTAGTGTTCATAGTGAAAAATAATCTTTTTTTTATAATAAGAATAATATAGTTTAGAAATTTCATCATTTGTTAATAGTGAATTTTCCAAAATTAACCATGATGGTAAGATATAATTTTCATTTTCCCTTAGAATTCCATTTTTCTAATTCAAGGAAAATCAATTTTTAATGGTGTAATGAGAACTAATATCTAACCATTGCCACCAATGATGTTAAAAATACGATGAAACTGAACCATTCAAAAGCAGAATTATAACATGTCACTACATTTTATCCTTTGTAAACTCCATTAATGGTTTATATTCCTAATAAATTGTTCTTATTGGATAATAAACTTACATTATCTAGTATGAGTTATTAGGTGTTCATCAAATTCCTTTTTCCCACATTATTTTTTATTAAAATCCCTATATCATTCTTTATATTTATGTCATCTAGAGAGTAATTGAATATGATAATTTCTTCCAAACTTCCTTCCTTCCAATTACAAATGTGTTTGAATTTAGAATAATATTTAGGCTCTTATTCTTTCTCGCATCATACATCCGTTTCTCCATCGAGATAATGCTGAATAACTGATGCATTAGCCACTACAAATAACTCCTATAATTCATTGGTATCATCATACAAGCTTTATATTCAAATTACTTTGTAATGGTGTTTTTAGAATTTGAATTATGTTACCATGTTCACTAATCTACCTCTCCACATAGAACCATTTACATTTCTCATCGATCTAGTAGTTAATTTTTTGTACGTCGTAATAATATTTATGTTTTTTGGTTTTCGTCCATATTTTTAAAGTATATCTCCGTTATCCAAACCCATCTATATTAATATTATTCCCACCAATAAGAGTGAAATATGAATCCTATATATCTTCTACACATTCAAAATAGTGAGTGCAATACTACCCCTTGAACATATAATTTGTTGTCATAGTTCTTAGAAAGTACTCATTAGTTCTTAGTTTTATGTTTTTGACTATAATATTTTTTTCTTCTATATATACATATATATTGTTAATCTCTAATATGATGTTTTACCCAAATAAACATCTCTTATTTTTTTTAACTTATTTGGTAGGTTATCTCTTACATCATTCTCTAGCACTATTGTCTTAACATATGAGGTTATAATTATAACATGAACTAGAACCACCGTCCCTTAAAAATTTTCATCATGATGCATCAAGAAGATCACTTAATAATCATTATTAATATAAAAATATCCAGATTATATCTAGAGTTCATGAACAATATTATTATAAAGTCTCAGTTAGATCCCATTACATGGTCTCAATGTTTGTATAGGTAACCATTAATTTGTTTTCCCCTCCAAACCCTTGTATTATGGGTTTTTTCCTATACTATACAATAATATTCAAAACTGGGCCTCAATTTTTAATCCATTTCATGTTTCTCTCCAATATATAAATTATTTCAAAACATGATCCCCATGATAGAAACCCAATTAAATATCATAGTTTCTAATCCATATACACTTTTGATAAAATATAACTCCCCATATAATATTTAATGTGAAAACAATACACATTAAATAGTTAATATATCAGATTTTCATCATTTAATAATTAAAAATGGAGAAATAAATATCGGGGAGAATACTAGGCCATTAAAATTCTACCCACAAAAGATTTTTAATTCTCTAAATAATTGTTATTAATATCATAAATAATGTAAAAATATACATAACTATATAATTAAATATAATATTTTAATCTTTATAAATTATGACATAATCATAAAAATTTATCACTAATTATATTATTATTTGTATTATATAACTCTATCTATAAAATATAATTTTTCTTGTAATGAAAAATAATATATTTTTTATTTATTTAAAACCATAATTGTACTATTATATATAGTGTTATCTAAATATAGATACTCATTACATAGTATTACATGTTGATATTTTAAAAGGAAAAAAGACGCTACATCATGTTTAAAAAACAGCTAAATGCTATAATGTGCCCCTATAGACATACTGTTAAAGTTATGGGTATTCATATAAATAATTTATTTATAAAAAAAATATAAATTTATAATTCAATATTATTTTTTTATTATGTTATTAGAATATAATTACACAATTTGTGGTGAAGTCATTTAAAAATTTCCAAATATGATTTCTTAATAAAAAAATTTATTTCTATTTTAGGTAAAAATAATTTTATTAATTTATAGGACATTTATAAAATATATATTTTAATAGAGATTTAATATTTAAATTCATATTAAAAAAATTTACCCAATATTTATTTTTAAATTTTAAAAAATAATTAATTCATTGCGAATAGTTGAAATTCATTATTTTTATTAAACATTGCACTTTTTGTGACATCATGAAGAAATAATCATGATATAAAAATTATTAAATCAATTTAATATAAATATATATGATTTTATAAGAGAATAAATTTATTGAAATAATTCATAATATTTTATTAATATTTATTTTCATGAATATTATAAAAATTATTTCGCTATCGATGTACTGTATGCACAACCTTGAAAATGTCATCGTTGGTTCCTTATACATAATATATTTTTACTAAAAAATAATTTTCAAGAGTGTTTTCTTAATTATTATCTATAATTTATATTTTTTCTTTTAATATCTAATTTTGTAGATATATAATATTAATTTTATTCAAATCCTTATACAATGATTTTACATTCCCAGAAAATGAAAAATAAAAACATTTCAAAGTTGACATGACATTTATAATTGCGAATAAAAATAATAAAATTATATAAAATTATATTTTGATCCTAATTAACATATATTTATGATAATAAATAATTTTTAATTATTTTAAATGAAATATATTTCTTTAATGCTTTGGCAGTGTTGATGCAATGCTTTTGAAAGAAATATAAATAAATAAATAAAATTTACCAATTAAATTTATAAGAATAATTATTTGACCACAAACTATATCAATTTTGATAATTGAATTTTTTTCCTCAATTTCCACTTTTTATACAATTTTTGGACGATTCTAGCCCACATGAATCATATTAAGGACTTTATAATATTTCATTTCAAATAGAGGTCATTTTATCACATTATAGGTTTTAATTTGAATAATATTGTTAGTTTTTGATAATCTTGTAAATTTTTTCAAATATAAATAATGTGATTAATTATTTAATAATTATATTCATTATGAGAATTTATTTTTAATTATAATGTAATTATTATATAACATGATGTCTTCGACAATTATAATATAATATTTATTTAAATAAGTAATAAATAATATTATTGACATTTAAAATAATAAATTAAATAATAAATTATATTATAATTATAATTAATGAATTAACAATATGAATATAATGTTTATACTAAATAATAAGGATACTTATTCAAATTTGAAAAACTGTTTTCACATGTTTTTATTTAATGTTATGAATAATTTTTATTTTTAAAAAGTAATTATTTTTCATTAATATAATATTTTATTAAAATTTTTATAAATTGTAAAATTATTGAATAAAGAATAAATGGAATATTATTGCCTGATAAATGTATCTCCCTCTAGTTTTTTCACCTTTTTGGAATTCATAAACCCTATAATAAATTAATTTAATTTTAATATTTTATATAATTTCTAATTTTCCCCTCACATCAATTATAAAATGGGACTCATGAAATAAATATATTTTATCACCATAAGCCTTCAATATTAGCAATAAACTATCAAATTATAGAATCACATTTTTTTCACATTGTAGAGGTCTTAGAATAGGATGAAATTCATATTATTTGGTTTTAAGGGGTTAAGAAAACCAATTTTTTGATGAAGAGGATTATAACGAAACGCAGGTGATGATTCAAAATCATGGTAGGGGAATTATTTTGAACATAATTATTTTTATAGAATATAATATTTTGTAGGAAAATATTTTATATCCATTTAATATTTTAGATATGGACATCATTTGTAATTGTTAGTGATGTGTCATGTACTTTTATGCAATCACATGTTTTAATTTAAAATTATTTATGTTTATGTCTTCTTTATATTATGTATTTTATATTAAAATATGTATTTATCCAATATGTAATGATTTTTTATAAAATTAATATTCATTCATAGTGAGAAGTAGTAATATCATTTTCTTCTATGAAAATAATTTTTGTAGGATTATAAATTTTTTTAGTAGTTTCTGATTGAGAAATGTAGGACTCCAAAAATGGTTTCACAAAATTAAAAATTATGGTATCATATTATATGGTAAAGTATAGTGATTGAACCCGTTATCCCAAGGGGACTATGTACAAAAATTTATAATCCTTATGGCCACATGGTTTTCATAAGATATATCTACTATCATTATAATCCAAAAAGGGTTATTATTTTCAAATTATTTTTATGGAGAATTTGAAATGATTTTCAAAGACGTTTTTAAAATTGGATTTAAAAATAATTATTATTTTAGAGGTTTTTAAAAGTCAATTTTTTGAAATTTTATGAATGAAATAGTTTATAAATTATATCAATTGTTTTTTACTTAATATAAAATGTTTTTTGAATGTATTGTCTAATGTGTATAAAAAATATTTTGTTGTTGTTTATAAAACCACTTAGTGAGAAAAATAATTTCTCACCATATGTTTCAAAATTGATTTTCTATAGGTTTAATTGAAATTAAGGAGATGTCATCTATTCATTTATAGTATTAGAACACCTGAATAGTTTATGTTTATTTTAAAACTGTTTAATCTTTTGATAATTTGTAATTTAATTTTCTATTCTATAAAACCTATCTGGGAAAAAGAACTCTATTGCATAATGTAATATATATTTTCTATAATATTTTTTAATTTAAATACACAAAATTTCTTAGTATAGAATCAATATGTGTGTGTTCAAAACATCCCATTTTTTTATGAGGGAAATTTTCTAGAAAACATTTGAGAATAGTCATTATGTTTTTAAATTTAGCAATAGAATTTACATTTCAACATATAGTAAATTAAGTATGTCACGAACCAACCCAGGTCGACCCTGAACCGGTCACCCGAGCCAGCCTGTAACATGGCCCAGGTGGCGTTCCTGATCTTTTGGGGCTGGAGAAAAGTACTAGGGAATCAACAGAGGTTATGGGAATGATTTCACCCAAAATAAATAAATAAATAATGTAGTCGAAATAAAACCGAGCAGAGAAAATAAATAGACAGAGTAAATTAAGTAAATAAGAACATAAGAAAATAAAACTAACTGAAAGAGACAACGACTATCTCCATGTGACCTCGCGGGTCACTCACCAACTCACGAAAAAACGTCACCGAAGGAGAACGGACCCAAGCTATAGCCTGAACAAACACTAAAAACAGAAAAAAAAAATTGGCATGAGTATTAAAACATAATAGGCTAGCCCGATATCTATTCCCAATGAACTACCTTTAAAATAATAGGAATTAGCATTTCATGTTCGAAATATAATTTATTAATGTAATGTTTTCTATATGTTACTCAAAAACAAAGTACGAGTCATTACCCCTATTCATTTCACAAAAAAACGATGTTTTTCTTTTGTTGATATATTAGCATTTTTCAAAGGGAAAGTGATGTTTACAATTCAAAATTTCACAAAAAGTATAAAACTCTATTCTTTGAAAATAGTCTTCATAACCCAATGTAAAACCACACATCACGTACTAATAAAAACACTGCAAATGAAATGCTACAGTAGTTACACAGTTGGGGAAATGAAAATAAAATATATACAAGAACTATATTCATCACAACAAGTAATTGAAATCCAACAGACATGGGTGAACCTAGGAGATCACGAATAAACCAGAATAAACAAATACATGGGAAATCATCCTCATTGACATGTCACACATGATGAAATCAAAACCTCCAATATGCTCGACCATCCATTCTTAGAAAAAATGAGGGAAAATCCAATAGTAATAAACCCAATATATCCCCCTACTATCGGCCATTGGTCAGTAGCATAACCTACCAGTTCAATAATCATTCTTAGAATATTCTCTCAATATTCAAGATTCCAATGTCTTAAGTTATTGGAAAGTGGGTGAGCCAACCAATACCAACCGAGCATCTATTCATATATATATAAATATATTGCATAACAAGCATCACCCCAAGACACTCCACGGGATATCCTATTGCCTTTAAACTACCCAAGTACCCTAGAGCCTCTAAGAATGGCCTCCCAAATAATCAATAGCAACCAAGGTAGGAGAGTTATCCATGGAGGGTTTTTATCAAAACATTTTCTTTTTTTTCTATAAAGTGACAAATGGGCATAAAATACATTTCACAATCACCACTTTAAAAAGAAACAAAACTCTTATTCCAGCTTTATATGAAATCGTTTATCATTGAAACAAGAACTATAATTGAAATTCTGTGAATTATGATTAAAATCCAAACTGGCATTCTTTCACTACTGGGTGTCTGTTCATTAAAAAAATATTTCAAGATTCTCATATAAAATAAGCGGATGTTTTTACACCCAATAATCATTTAAAAATTAACTATCTAATAGTATCTAACATTTATTAAAATTTATAATATATTTATTCAGAACCAATAATGAGTGAAAACAAAATGAAATAATTTAAATTAAATTTTAAAAAGTTGTGCAAAGGGATCATATCTTGGCTCCTAGTCCAAACATAATGGCACGTCACATCTCACACAGATTCAAAAACACACGCAAGCCAACGATCGTAGTATCATAGGTCTTCCTTGCCGACACACTGCAACAACCGCACAACTGAAACACATAAACAAGGACTCAAAACATTTTAAACGAAAAAATGGCACAAATTCCTCCTCAACATGCTTTCAAACACACCTCATACCACACCAAATCAGAATGCACACCACTTGCACAATTAAAATAACAAATTACAGAACATAAAAAAATACCTACGTGTCAAAAATCCATTTTTAAAACCATCGCACGTCAAAAATATAACTGAAACAAAATTCACACAACATATAATATTTAATAAACGATTTAAATGTTTAAATTAAAATTTTAAATAACACTGCATGTTTTTTACGTTAAAACTAACTCAAAAGAACAAGAAGAAATTTACAAACAACAAAGGTATCATATACAAGGCCCAAACAAAGATTCTTTTAAACCATGTCTTTAACAACACAAAATAACTTTTTAAAACCACAAGAAACTTTAATGAGGTACAATGAAGATTCATTAAAAGTTAATAATATAATGAAAACCTCAAGCATCATGGACAATCAATGGATTGTAAAATCAGGGATTTTCCTACCTCAAGGAAGTCATGTCGAAACTTTCTAACTCAAGCAACACATCTCTTGCATGCGTGCATGCACTTCCATATATATATATATATCATTAAATAAATGCACACGTTCTCCACGCCATGAGGGAACACACACCTAGAAGATGTATATATATATATATATATTCATACCTGGGAAAATGTGGGTGAGCACCTAGGAATGATCTCGACTCCCTGCAGCAAGTCCTGACACCTATCATTAGTGCGGAGAAGACCATCACACATCCAACAAGACACCAAGGACTCACATAAACCAATTTCATGGGTCATAAAACAAAACCAAACACTACCAAAAATGATTTATATCCGAGACACACCCTGATATAACGAAAAATATCATTTTAAAATAAGATGAAATTTTTTCGAGACCAAAAGGTGAGGAATTTACATGAACATAAAAGAATAACTTCAAAAAAAAACTAATTGCGATCAATTAAACTAATATGAAAGCCATACTAAAAATTTAATAAGTTTTTAATAAAAGTGAAAAACATATTTTAAATACTAATTAATAAAAATTCAAGAATAAAACAGATTAGAATTGATGCAAAAGGCATGAAACACCTACCTCAACTCGTGCGAACACAACGACACCTTGACGTAAAGAAGAATATCACTTTGCAGACCTATTGCATACCCTAGACACCAGAAAATCGCAACTAACATGACCCGAACCATTATCATTTGGATAATTTGAATAAAACACCCAAATAGAAAATGAAGAAAACAGACCGAAACAAGGGGGGTTGTAGGTAGGGGGTTTGCGCCAGAGAGGCGTGCATGGGGGTCAGCTGGCCGGAACACGGAGGGGTGAGGCATGGATGGAACATGACCTGACAGAGGTGGAATTTCCAGGATGCATATTCTAGGGCTTACAGATGTGGATCATGGTCGAAGGTTCCCTAGCCGATGTGAGGGGGTGGATAGGGCCATCTCAAGCTGGTGTACGAAGCTCGGCCACCAGAGAGGGCTGCATGAGCAGTGTGGGACAAGACTGGGAGCATGAAAGAGGGCTCGAAGGAAGGCATGTGTTGGATGGTGGTTTGAAGGAGGAGCCATAGTAGATGGAAGGGCGGAGTTTTGGCAGGCGGTGGCACTGGGAGGAGGAGTAGGCTGGTGGCGATCAGGTGGCACCGGGAGGAGAACAATGCTGGCGGCGGACATGGAGGAGCATGGGAGGTGGGATTCCTGCAGGGTGGAGTAGGGGCGGTAGGCTGCATCGCGCTGAGAGGGGGGGTGTAGTTCAGCGACGCGCCATTGGGGAAAGGAGGGGGCTAGGTAGCGCTAGGATTAGGTATTTTATTTCTTTTTATTATAATAAGAATAGTTACAATAATAAATCAAATAATAATTTTAATAATAATAATAATAATAACCTACACGTAATGATAATAATAATAACAACAATAGAGTTAAAATAAAATTCATTCTCAATAATAAAAACAATATTTTTATTAGTAAAAATAAGATGACTATATTAATAATATTAATAACAACCAAATAGTAATAATATAAACTAAATGGTAATTAAAATGAAATCGTTGTTTCATTTCATTTTGGATATTGATAATAATATGTCAACCGTGGAGTCTCCATGATCGAACGCATGGTCACCGCAAGCGGTGCGGTGACTGCACGCTGGCCTGAGACACACCAAACATATAAAACTATGGAAAAGTTCAAAAAGGGACCCATCCAATCCTAATCCAAACAAAAATATATCAATAAAAGAATAAAATAACTGGCATCTGTTGACGGGGCGTGACAATTCTCCCCACTACAAGAATCATTATTCCCCTAGAGAGTCACCACGCCAATAGTTGACACAACATGAGTCCATGACCAAACCAAACCATAAGATACCAAGAGGCTTAGGGTGACCATTAACAACCCTCATCACACCCAACCAACTCATGAACTACCATTTCCTGAAGTCAAGGGGGGTCACGGGAGGGTTCTCCCCACCACAAGAATTCACTAACAAGGAAACCCTAGAAACTCAAACACACTACCCCCAGGGGGTCATTGCATGAACTCCCAAACTAAACACATTCATCTTCCCAATATGGACCAAATAACACACCCGATACTTTGTTGAAAAACATGCTACGGAACAACACATCAACATAAGGATTAAGAATTAACTCAACACCTCAAATCAATTTCACGAATGAACCTACCCCAAACAAACAGATCTAGCACAAACACAAAATCAGAACATGTCCATTCATTCACGGCCCACACCATTTAAAGAGACCGAACAATTTGAAAACCACACTAAGAGAAGATAATACAGCTTGGATTGTGGGAGAACATGTTGTTTATGCCACCACAACAAGGATAAGATTACGACATCAATGAGAATAGAACAAGGAAATTTCGGATATTTCAATTCCAAATATATAAACATTATTCAAATTGAGGTTCATCACACCCTCGGAAACCCCTGACTATGTGTGAGCTTCACCCCGAGACATGTGGCTTGGGTCCTGATAACTTAATCATCTACTACCTCACATTCATGCATTTTTTTCCTCCAGTACCAAACTCCTTCTTCAGGAGTGAAGATTCTTCCAGAACTATCCTTGGTGTCCCGAACAGTAACACGATGGGAAGACTTTTGAGGGATGCTATAAGGAGGCTTAGAATAGCTAACCCCCCAGATTAGTGGTAGGCAAAAGAATGCTCCAACAAACTGGGAGTCAGTACGGACGATGATCATTTCCAAATAGGAAATCATCACAAGAGATGACTCCCACTAACTACACCCAAGACTCTAATAATGATGAGGCATCCAGCCTTTACCCATCAAGAACTAAACCCTCAAATAACTCTGGGACTGTACGAACCATAACTACTCTGGGAGTTCCCAAAATCCTGAATACACACTATCTTTTTGAACTATGCAATGGCCTCTAACTTTCATCGAATAAATCAATAAGCAGGAAACACACAAAAAGAACTGGGAATTGGGAATAAATAATTAACAACTTTTCGAGGCTTTCTGGGTGGCATACGCATAACAACACGAAAAACCCCATCGAAAATGGCATCATTCCATAATTCAATCAATGAAACAACATAAGTCAAGGGAAACATGTAAGGACACGAACCCATTTTCCTAGAGCTGGTGCCTTATTTGATTACATAGGCATAAAAACATGTAATACTAATCCCGAAGGACAAAGTAATTTTTTATTATTGGAAACAAGATATATGCATAAGTTCAATATTACAACATGAAGAGAAAAAAAACATGAAAACTTCTTAGATAATACCCATAACTCCTATGTTATTTCATTATGTCATTCATAATAAACTTCTTCATGTCTTGAAAAACTGATTTATAAGAAAGGGGTGATCTCAAATTATAAGTAAGAGTAATCAATACAACAAAAGATTGTATAAACATAAGACATGGTGCATAATTGAAAACACATGACATTAATAATAAACATGAACACATATGGCAAGAAAATGAGGTGAGTAAACAATGCCATAATAAAACAAAATCATGGGTATTCTACTAATTGAATAACCACATGAAATATCAATAGATGAACTCAAAATGATGGAATTCATAATTCCGGACATTCTAATTTTTTTTGAAGGCCTCGGCCAAGATGTCTAATGATTAAGGGCTCGACCAAAATCAATATCACATTGGGAAAGGCCTCATCCAATTCCACGCCTATTTGTCTCATTAGACCTATCGATGAAGAGAGGGGCTAAAGCGGGCCCCAACCATCACATAATATGTCCAATGAATTCCTCATATGGGCGAGGATATACATAAACAATAATACATTCAAATTTAAACTAACATATGAAATGTGATTATCTTTCCCCAATCACTAAACATAAAACACTAACCATTTGGAATAATATGGTGAATGGTTTTAGTATAGATATTCCTTAATAGATTTATTCATAACCATTAAATCAAATATTTTATATGACTTCATAAATTTTTAAACCCAATAATACCCTGGAATCAAAAATAGTGTGGAATTAGATGAAAACACTCTTATAAAATCATTAAGCAATTATGGAGATAAATACTCTTTTATATTGAAAAGAATCATTTTTTGGAAAAATATTTTTAATAAACCAGAAGTGAAGTAAGATAGTATTTTCATAATAAAATGATTCAATTTATAAAGATAATGGGTTCCAAAAACATATTATAGAGTTCCCTTGTAAATATGCAAGAATTAGAGAAATTCCATTGAATCAGGATTGTATTTTTGAAACAATTTTGAATCTTCCTTTTAAAATGTGTAACTATCCCTAAAATAAGGTAGTATTATGTTTTCTAACCATATATATGATAATCACACAAAACAAAAGATGATTACATAACAATACAGAATAATTACATCGAGTTAATTAGATAATGAAGGTATTCCGAATGAAAGTGGATGTTCGGGTGGAAAACCCTTAACATAACTCCGAACGTGTTCTGCTCTGGTACTTATGTTCCTAGAATATGAAATTATACTTATTAGTAAATTATTTCAGAACCTCTTATACATATATTTAGTTTATCTCAATTCTTTTTATTTCATTTATGTCATTATTGATTAGTTATTGTATTGACTTTCATCGTTCTAGAGTATTCATTTCTCTTATTTTCACATTCGGTTCACTTGTTTTTATGTAATGAAGTGAAATGGATGTAAATATCCACAATTGAAATTATATATTATATATGAACATAATTAGGTTTTATTATTCATTTATATATCTTCATTACATGGATCGAGGATGAATTATCATATAGAATGTTAATGATAATAGTTTTGGTTAATTTGAGGGTTTTGATTACAACGAACTCATTTTTCATTATAAACTAATACTATTTGAAAAAAGGTATTACAGAATCATAAATATGTTATATTATATATAATAATCTGGTAAAACCATAACAATAATGATTTTATGACCACAATTTAGAATGATAAAAGAAATCAAATGTCCATCGTCCTTGAATGTGTAAAATTGACACATCTCAGATGGTGTTCTTGCTACAAGTATAAAAGAAGGTAAAAAGAGGAAGATGATGATAACATATTCCAATATCATGAGAATATTCAAGTAAATATAATGTATTGGAGTCATCAAACAATTTGGATAAATAGAGGTAATAGGAAAAGAAAACCAACGAACTAAATAGGAAAGACAATGAATTGAAAAGAGGAATTTACCTCTTGAATCAATCTTTCTTGAGAACCTCCATAAGGTAGTGGTTTTGGTCATTTAATGAGACCAAAGATTCTTGGATGTGGGAGAGGAGGTTTGGAGGGTATTTGGACAGAATTTTGAGAAGGAACAAGGCTTTAGAGGAGTGATTGGAATAGGGGGTGAGAGGTGGATTTTATAGTGGATGAGAGGGGATTTCTTAATATAAAACTCCTTAATTTATTATTTCTCCTCAAAACATGGAATAGTGATTATTATATGACCATGAATAGTAATTTTATCATGTGATCCCGAATCAAGTGCACTTACATCAATATAACATCACACATGACTCTATAATTAATGTATTTATCTTAATTTTGCAATTTATGATATGTCACTATTCATCACAAATTCATGTATTTCAGAAAAATCCCAAAATTATTCCCCAACCATTTTTCAATGTGTAGAATCCAAAAATGAAGTCCATTTTTAAAAAATAAATTTCTAAATATTATTAATTTAATCTTTAATTAAAATAATAATTTATTATCAAAAAATAGTTTTAAAACATTCATTAACTTATTCTAAAATAGTGGTATATCGTACTTTCAACTTGAATATTATTTATACAATATCATAGGTAATGTTACTATTAATTATTGAATATCACTATTCATAAGGTTATGTTACTATTCATAAGGGTAGGTTACTATTCAAAAATTAATTTAATCTTATTGGACTCTAAATAACTCACTGATTGCGACTGTGTATGTTGGATTTTTAAAATTGACATCACAAAAGTGACAAACTTTTTTTAAGGGTCCCATAGGACATAGTAGTTAATTTGATTATGACATATTTATAAGAAAGTAATTTCCTTAAAAAAATATTTGGTCGTTACACTCTCCCCTCAATGGAAAAATTTCTCATTCAAAATTTCATTTAAAATCTAGGCCAAGAACATGTGGGGTACTTCTCCTTCATTAATTCCACTTATTCCCAATTTTCCACTTCGTACATATGGTTTCTCCATAGTACCTTGACCAGATGAGTAGTCTTGTTGTGTATAACTTTGTCTTAATGATCCAAAATTTTCATTGGCTGCTACTCATAGGAAAGATCATCCTCCAACTGTACAATCTCTAATCGGAGTATATGGGAAGTTTCTGGTATGTACTTCATTAAGAGGGATACATGAAAGACATCATGCACCTTCGACAAGGTTGGTGGAAGTTCTAGTCGATATCCCAAATCTACGACTCGATCCAGGATCTTGAAGGGGCCGATATACCTGGGAATTATCATTTTTTATTCCCAAACCCCATGACCATCTTCCATATAGATATGCGTAGAAATACCAAGTCTCTTACTTTGAACTGAAAGCCTCGTCGATGGTTATCTTCATATATATTTTTTCGAATTTGATATGCCTTGATATGATGCTGAATGGTTTTCAACTTCTCCACCATTTCATCACCAAATTCATGTCCTTGAAGCTTTCGCTAACCAACATCATCCCAACACACCTGTGTTCTACACAATTTCCCATAAAGGGCTTTATATGGTGCCATACTGATTCATGAGTGGAAACTATGGTTGTAGGAGAATTCCACTAGTGGGAGATGTTAGTCTCATTCTCATATGAATTCCATAGAACATGCCCTCAAGTTGACTCCCAATGTCTGAATAGTCTGCTCAGATTGGCCATAATTATGAGTATGATAGGCCATAATGAAGTACATTTCTATTCTTAAAGCATGTTGGAGTTTTTTCAAAAACTTCTAGGTGAATCTAAGATCACGATCAGATACAATAGAGAGTGGTACTCCATGAATCCTTACCACTTATTTTATGTAAATCTGTGCATGTGGATCCAATTAGAAGTTCTCTCTAATCGCTATGAAGTGACCTGTCTTTGTAAGATGATCCACAATGACACATATAGCATTTTTTCTTCTATATTTACTTGTGAGTCTAGTGAAAAAGTTCATGGTAATTTTTTCCCACTTCCATGATGGTATGGGTAGTGGTTTTATCATCCTCTTAGACTTTTGCCTCTTAGCCTTAACTTGATGACCTACAATTAACTTTGAGGTATATTCAGAAATATCCCATTTCATATTGTCCCACCAAAAGATATCTCAGAGATATCAATACATATTTGTGCTTCTAGGATGGATAGAGAAATTAGAGCTATGAGCATCATCCAAGAGTTCTCTCTTTACCTCAGGAATAATGAGAACAGAAAGCATCTTCCTGAATTCCAAAATTCCATCTTCATATGAGAAGTCAGTCAACTTCCCATCAGATATTACTTGAATCTTTTTTTAAACTCCTCATCATCAGCCTAAGAACTTTTTATCCACTCTAGTAAAGAAGGTTGGGAAACCATTTAAAAAATTATTGATGTTCTACCTTCCATAACTATTCCCATATCTATCTTTACTAGATACAATAACACTGGATCCCTTTCAGCTCTAATTATATTCATAATTACATTGTATTTTCTACTCAATGCATATGCTACCTTATTTGCTTTCGGCGGGTGATAGTGTATTGTGAAATTGTAATATTTCAGTAGCTCAATCCACCTCATTTGTCTCATGTTTATTTCTTTCTATTAGAATATATAAATAAAACTCTCATGATATTTATATATCTAACATTTTTCTCCATATAGGTAATGTATCCAAATATTCAGATCATGAATAACCACTGCTAACTCAAGATCATTGGTTGGATAGTTTGTTTCATAAATTTTTAGTTTCATAGATGCATGGGAAATCACTTGCTCATTCTTCATAAGGATACAACCAAGTCCTTTCTTTGATGCATCACTATAGATAACAAACCCATCATTCCCCAACAGTAGGGATAGGATTGAAAAATTTACTAATCACCTCTTAAAATCATCAAAATACTCTTCAAATTCCTTGTTTCATATGATCTTAACCACTTTTCGTGAGAGCTTGGTCATTGGGTTGTATAAACGTGCGATGTTCTGAATGAAACATAAATAATAACCTTCTAAACAAATAAAACTACCTACCTCAGTTACGTTCATTGGAGTAGACCATTCTTGAACAGCCTTTGTCTTTGCAGGATCTATAGATAAGTCATCCATAGAGACAATGTGGCCCATAAAGGAACTGATTGGAGCCAGAAATCACATTTTATGAACTTCTTATATAATTCGTTTCTTTTTAGAGTCTTCAAATTAGTGCGCAAGTGATTTTATTGTTCTTCATAGATTCTAGAGTACATCAAGATATCATTAATAAGTACCACGAAAAATTCATCAAGAAATTCCTTGAACACACAATTCATTATATCCATAAAAATAGATTGTGCATTAGTTAGTCCAAAAGGCATTACTGTAAACTCGTAATGCCCAAATCTGGTTCAGAATGCTGTTTTTTGAATTTCTTCCTTCCACAAATGTAACTAATGGAAACCAGATTGAAGATCAATCTTTGAAAAATATTTGGCTCCATGAAATTGATCGAATAAATCATAAATTCTTGGTATATGATACTTATTCTTTATTTTAATAGCATTTCTTTCCCTTTATTCAATGCACAACCTCATGGATCCATTTTTCTTCTTAACAAAGAGGACAGGGGATCCCCATGGAGATACACTAGGTCGAATTAATACTTTATCACTCAATTCTTCTTTTTTCTTCTTTAGTTCCACAAAATCCACAGTGTCCATCCAATAAGGGGTCTTTGATATGGGTCTTGAACTAGGAATTATGTCAATGAAAAAAACAATTTCTCACTCTAGAGGATGTACAGGTAAATATTCTAGAAAGTCATCAATATACTCTTCCATAATAGGTACATCTTCTATTTAAAAAATCATTTCCTCACCCATAGTTATTTCATTATGTTCCTCCCCGATAGTAGAATTTTGTTGAGCTACTGGGGGTGGATCTATATAACAATCATGTGGTGACGTTTCTTCTCTAAAGATAAGGTACTCCCTATCATCATTAAATATTGAAACCTCCTTATTCTTAAAATAAATTTTTGCATCATGGTTCAAAAACAAATGCATATCGTGGATTATATCAAACTAAATCATGGGTATAACAGTAATATCCACAGATAAGGAACATTTATTTGCCCTAATGGGAACTGATTCACAAATATTTTTTTTCAATGATACTTCCTTTAAGAGTTTTGACTGACAACACCCTTGTTAAATCAAATTGGAGAAATCTAATTTTCATAGAAATATGGGAAGATATGAAAAAATGAGATGATCTAGAATCAAATAAAGCCTTGCTTGAGCATTACGAAACTGTCAAAAGTATCTTCCACCACGTCACGCAGAACTTCAACCTTTGTAGTTGTGATCACATATGATTATCCTTGTTCCCTTGGGAACTTCTGTTTCATATTTCCTTGACGTTTTGGACAATTATTAGCATTGTGCCCCATCTCTAGAAAATTATAGCATCGAACATCATTTTCTTCCTTCTTTACATTGCAATCACTAACAAGATGTTCTTTCTGAGCACATTTGTAGCAGACATATTTTCCTTTTAAACATGCATTGGGGTGTTTCCTTCATCAAATTTCACATGGTGAAAATTCAACTCTTCCCTTATTCAATGTTTCCTTATTTTCTTTCCAATGGTTTTTAGTAGCCCTCTTCTTTTCATGATTTCCCTTAAAGTCATAAGACATAGAGAATTATTTTTCATTCTTGATAGAACATGAAATTATTTCTTCATATGATGAAAAATTTTGGGAGATCAGTTCCCACCAGAGGAATGTCTTTAGACCATCAAAGAATAGATCAATTTCGATCATTGGATTTAGTATGTAGTCAAAATCATGTCTTTCTAGCCTAGAAATGTTGGCTTCAAACATGGCCACATTTTCATCCTCCTTTTCCTCAGATTCCAGAATTGCATCTCCATATCTGATCTGTGTTCAAGAGGAAAATATTTTTCTAATAAAATTTCCTTAAAATCCCTCCATTCCATCTCTTATATTTCTTCCTGCTCCTTTTTGTTTTGGATTAATGACCACCATTGATATGCATCTCATAATAGATGATATACTACCATGACAACCTTATCTATTTCATTACATCCCAAAGTGAGAAATATATTCTTGAGGGAACATATCCACTACTCTTCTACCAATGGGTTTGTAGTCCCATTAAACGTTTGAGGATATTGTCACATAAAGTGATCTAGAATATCTCCTCCACGTGGTGGATCCAGATGCTCCATACAGGTAAGGTTTTTATTCATAACCTAATTAATTTCTCCCAGTATATTTATGAGTTGCTCAGCACCAGTCACAACACCAGAGCCAATATCATTATCTTGAATAAGTTATAAATCCCTACAAGGGAAACACGTGTCCATGTGATTTCCATTCCTTCCACTTGACACCATCTCTTGAAAATGGAACAAACTAGATTAGGTTATGAATCATAATGTATAATCATAACATCACAAAATACATAGAAAAAATTGAGATCCTACGAATGGTTAATCCCATATTCACAAATATGGTTTCATTGAGGAATATTTTACATTTCAATCCTTCATAATGGGTTGTAAAGATTATTTGAATTATCTTAATCATATCCCATGAGAGTGTCATAACCAAAAGTGCAGCAGGGCCCGTTGTCGTGCACCAGTTCCCATTTGAGTCTAGCTCAATGTAGTGTTTTTGGTTTTTACCCCTAGATACAATTGTATCAGGGCCTCCTCTATCTGCCCGTATCCAGAAATGGATGTATTTCATGAAAGATCCACATAATCTATGCCTAACCAAAATACCATGATGATATTGTATGTATATCCTCAATGAATAACTTAGGGACTCTTCCCTAATTCTAAGTTTCCTAAATCTAGTTTCTAAGTATTCTACTAAACATCCTCTGATACCAACTGTAAGGACCCGACCCCTGTTGCCCTGAGCCGGTGCCTTATATGATTACAATGGAATAAAAACATGGAATAATAATCATGAAGGACCGAGTAGTTTAGTATTATTGGAAACAAGATATATACATAAGTTCAATATTACAACTTGAAGAGACAAACAACATGGAAACTCCTTAGATAACAACCTTAATTAATAAGTTATTTGAGCATTTAATTTATAAATAACATCTTAATGTCTTGACAAAAATGATATATAAGAAATTGGTGTTCTCATATTCTCAATAAGAGTAAGAAATATTGTGGAAGATAGTATAAACATAATACATGGTGCATAATTGAAAACACATTCCTTTAATAATAAACTTGAACACATTATGGTAGGAAAATGACCTGAGTAAACAATTCCATAATAAAACATAACCATGGTTATTCTTCTAATTGAATAATCACATGAAATATCAATAGTTTAACTCATAATTATGGAATTCATAATGACGAACATTCTGAAATAATTTTTCAAGGCCTCGGCCGAAATCCATATCACATTGGGAAAGGCCTCGTCCAATTCCACATCTACTTGTCTAATGATAACTACTGATGCATCGAAGGGCTATAGCGAGCCCCACCCATCATTTTATAAGTCCAATGAATTATTTATATCAGCAGGGATAAACATAAAGTACAATACATTCATATTGAATCTATCATATGAAATGTAACTATCTTTCCTCAATCATTAAACATAGAACACAAACCATTCAGAATAATATAGTGAATGGTTTTAGGATAGATCATACACAATAGAGTTATTCATAAACATTAAATAGAATATGGTATATGACTTCATAAATGATTAAACCCAATAATTTCATTGAAAATACTAGAGTGTTTAATAAGAGGAAAATAGGCTTATAAAATCATTTAGCAATTCTGGAGATAAATACTCATTTATATTGAAAAGAAGAGTTCATTTGGAAAAATATATTTATAAAACCAGAAGTGA
The DNA here is from genome assembly GCA_963277665.1 of Viscum album. Taxonomy (NCBI): domain Eukaryota; kingdom Viridiplantae; phylum Streptophyta; class Magnoliopsida; order Santalales; family Viscaceae; genus Viscum; species Viscum album. The sequence goes on along the minus strand of OY728142.1, from coordinate 1,354,398,049 downwards.
TGTAAGATAGTATTTTTATAATTAAATGAGTGGTTTTATAAAGTTAATTTTTTCCAAAAACATATTATAACGTGCCCTTGAAAAATTGTACGAATATGAGAAATTCCCTTGAACCAGGCTTGTATTTTTTAAACAATTTTGAATTTTCCTTTTAAAACATGTAAATATCCATAATATAAATGGGTATTATGGTATTTAAAAATATATATGATACTAACACATAACATATTATGATTATATAACAATACATTATAATTACATCATGGTAATAACATAATGAATGTATCCCAAATGAAAGTGGATGTTAGGGCGGAAAAACCCTTACCTTAACTCCGAATGTGTTTCGATCTTGTACATATGTTCCTAAAATATGAAATTATACTTATTTTTAACGTATTTCAGAACCTATAATAAATGTATTTATTTTATCATAATTATTGTTAGTTCATTTATGTCTTTATTGATTAGTTATTGTATTGACTTTCGTCAATCCGGAGTGTTCGTTTCTCTTATTTTTATATTCTGTTCACTTTTTTTAAGTGATTAAGTGGAATTAATGTAAATCTCTCAAATTGAAATAATATATTATTTATGAACATAAATAAGTGTTATTTTTCATTTATATAACTTGTTTACATGGAATGTGGATGAATTATCATATAGATCTTTAATGATAATTGTTTTGGCTAATTTGTGGGGTTTGATTACAACGAACTCATTTTTCTTTATTACCTAATACCATTTGAAAAACGGAATTAAAGAAAATTAAATAGGGTATATTATATATAATAATTTGGTTCAATCATAATGTGAATGGACCATAATTTAGAATGATAAAAGAAATTGAAAGTCCATCATCATTGAATGTGTAAAATTGACACATCTCAGATGGTGTTCTTGCTATTAGTATAACAGAAGGTAAAAAGGGGAAGATTATTATAACTTATTCCACTACCAAGAGAAAATTCTAGTACATATAAGGTACTGAATTCATAACAAAATTTTGATAAAGTGAGGTAATAAAAAAAAAAGAAAACAAATGAACTTGAAAGGAAAGAGAATGAATTGAAAAGAGGAATTTACCTTTTGAACCATACATTCTTGAGAACCTCTTTAAGGGAGAGGTCTTGGAGATTTAATGAGTCCAAAGCCTACTGGAAGTGGGAGAAGAGTTTGGGAGGGTATTTTTCCAGAATTTGGAGAAGGCACAAGGCTTGAGAGGAGTGATTGGAATAGGGGGTGAGATAGGGTTTTTATAGTGGAGGAGATAAGAGATTTATTAATATAAAACTCATTAATTTATTATATCTCATCAAGACAAGAAATAGTGAGTATTACATGGCCAAAAATAATAATTTTATCATGTGATCCTGAACCGAGTGGTCTTACATCACCATAACATCACACATGACTCTATAATTAGTTTATTTATCTTATTTTTGCATTTTATGATATGTCAGTATTCATAAAAAATTCAAGTATTTCAGAAATATCCCAAAATTTTACCCCGACTATTTTTCGACATGTAGAATCCACAAATATATTCCATTTTTCAAAACAAAAAATTCAAGATATTATTAATTTAATATTTAATTAAAATCATAATTTATTATCAAAATCCAGTTTTAAAACATTCATTAACTTATTCTAAAATATAGGTATATCATACATTCAACGTGAATATTATTTATACATTATCATAGTTAAGGTTTCTATTCATTAGCGTATATCACTATTCATAAGGTTATGTTACTATTCATAAGGTTAGTATACTATTCAAAAATGATGTTTTTCTTATTGGACTCTATATAACTCACTAACCATGACAGTGTATGTCGGATATTTGAAATTCACATCAATGAAGTGACAAACATATCTTGTAAGGTTCCTATAGCACATAGTAGTTAATGTGATTATGAAATATTTATATGAAAGCAAATTTCTTTAAGAAATATTGGGTCGTTAAAGAACAATCCCATAAGCCACACATAAAAAAATACAAGCATTTATCTCTTTTCAAAAACCATTTTTTCTTTAAAGAATTTTAAAACTCACCTTTGGCACCTTATGAACTGTCACATGTGGGTTCATTCAATATCTCTCACATCATCAAAAACCAAGTGCCCCCACGCACATTCTGTACGTACCCATCCACGTGTGACCCTCCATAATGAGTGGCATGGTTCAAAAAATTATTTTCCTTACCAAACCCAAAGACATACCATGTTAATACAAACCAATACACTTCCCTCTAAAAACTACCTTCACCAATTTGAAAACAAATTAAAAGAAACACTATTAAATTTGAAAAATCAATTTCACTTTTAACAGACGCTCACATCAACTGTGGTAAAAATGAACACTACCATACATAATACATTGGAATGAGAACTAGTGTATGTTCCTAACCCGACGACATGGTGGTGAGAAATTCCCCAAGTAAGTCATAACACTATGAGAACCTTAAACCAAGCACCTGGATTACACATGGATCACCACCCCATGCAAGGCTGCAACGTGAACCAATTAGCTCTCATTGTCATCCCTCAGTCCAAAATAACCAAAGATGAGAGTATCCAATCCCGGAATACCCATGGTAAATCGGGTGTCATCAATAGTGGTGGTGATCAGGCACCGACACGTAACATGCCTCCTCAGCCTCGATAGTCTTAATCTCCGTCTACCGGAGATCCCAACTAACAAATGGTTCTTTGAAAAGCAGGGTCCGCTACGATCTGACCTCCTCTAATACCATTTTGTCATGAACTAACCCAGGTCGAACCTGAATCGGTCATACAAACCGGCCCATGACATGGCCCGAGAGGCATTCCCAGTCCTCCCGGGCTGGTGACAAGCGACAGGGCATCAAAAGAGGTTGTGGAATCAATTTCACCCAAAATAATTATATAAATAATGTATTTGAAATAAAATAAATCATCACAAAATAAATAAACAGAGTAATGTAACTAAACAAGAACAAAAGAAAATAAAACTAACTGAAACATACAACCACTATCTCCATTTGACGTCATGAGTCACTCTCCAACTCACGACCAAACGTCTCCCGAGGCGAATGCACCCAAGCTATAGCCTGTACAAACACAAAAAACAAAAACGAACTATAGGCATGAGTATTAAATCTCAGTAGTCTAGCCCGATATCTATTCCTAATAAACAACATTTAAAATAAAAGGAACATAATTTCATGTTTGAACAATAATTTATAAAATTAATGTTTTCAACATGTTACTCAAAAAATAGTTCGAGTATTTTCCTCAATTCATATCATGAAAACCCAAGTCATTATTTTAGTAAGACATTAGCATTTTTCAAAGGGGAAGTGGTGTTTACATTTTCAATTTTCACAAAAAGTAGAAAACTAATTTCATTGAAAACAGTTTTCATAACCCCCTATAATTCCACACATCACATTGCAGCAAAAACACTTCGCATGAAATGCTACAGTAGTTACATAGTCGGGGCAATGAAAATAAAATGTATACAAGAACCATATTCATCACAACAAGTAATTGAAAGCCAACAGACATGGGTGAGCCGAGGAGATCATGAATAAACTAGAAGACAATAATACATGAGAAATCATCCACGTTGACATGTCACACATGATGAAAACAAAATTCCCAATACGCTCGACCATCCTTTCTCAGGTCGGCCGAGGGAAAATCCCATAGTAATAAACCCAATATATCCACCTACTATAGTCCACTGGTCAGTACCATAACCTACCAGTATAGTAATCATTATTAGAATATTCTCTCTATATGGAAGATTCTCATATCTCTAGTGTTTGGAATGGGGGTGAACCAACCAATGCTGATAGAGCATCCAATCTTATATATATATATATAAATCACAATATGAATCACCTCGAGACCCTCCAAGAGAAAACATCTTGCCATTAAACTACCCATGCACCAGAGTGACTCTAAGAATGGCCTCCTAAAAAATAAATTGCAACCAATGTAGGAGAGTTATACTAGGAGGGTTTTTATCTAAACATTTACATTTTTTCCATAAAGTGCAAAATGGGCATTTAATTCATTTCAAAATCACCACTTTAAAAAGAACCAAAACACTTGTTCAAGCTTTAGAAGAAATCATTTATCATTAAAACGAGAACTATAATTAAAATTATGTGAATTATGTTTAAAATCCCACCATAAATTCTTTAACTACTGGGTGTCCATTCATCATGAAAATATTTCAAGTGTCCCGTATAATATAAACAGCCCTTTTTACACCCAATAGTCATTTAAAAATTATTTGTTTTATATTATCTCACATTTATTAAAATTAATAAAATAATTAATCTGTACAAAAAGTGTGCCCAAACAGCATGAAATAATGTAACTTAAATTTTAAAAAGCAGTGCGATGGGATCCTATATTGGCTCGTAGTCCAATCATAATGGCACGACACATCTTGATGTAAAAACACACGCAAGATGAAGACCGCAGTATCACTGGTCTTCCTCAATGACACACTGCAACAAATGTACAACTAAAACATATAAAAATTGACTCAAAACAATTCAAATGAACAAACAGTGCAAATGTCACCTTTACATTCTTTCAAAAACACAACTCACACCACACCAAATCAGAATGCACACCACATTCACTGTTAAAATTACAAATTACACAAATTAACAAAATACCCACATGTCAAAAATACATTTTTAAACCCAATGCACCTCAAAAATATTCCCAAAACACAATTCACAACACATATAAAATTTAATAAACCATTTAAAAGTTTATAATTCAGTTTTAAATAAAACTGCAATGTTTTTACGTCAAAACACACTGAAAAGAACAAGTTGTAATTTAAAAACACCAAAGGCATCATATACAAGGCCTAAACTGATATTCACATAAACCCTATCTTTAACCACACCAAATAATTTCTAAACCTTGCAAGATTCATTAAAGGGGTACCATAAAGATGCATAACAAGATAATAATATAACTAAGACCTCAAGAATCAAGGAGAAAAAATGGAATTTAAAAGCATGGATTTACCTACCTTAAGGAAGTCGAGTCGAAACATTCTAACTCAAGCAAAACAACTCTTACATGCACGCATGAACTTCCATATATATATATATAAACATTTTTAAACTGATGCATGTGGTCCCTACTTCATGAGGGAACACGAACTCAGAAGGCGTATGTATATATATATATATAACCTGGAAAATGCTTGTGTGCACCTTGGATTGATCTCGGCTCCCTGCAATAAGTCCTGACACATAACATTAGTGCGGCGAAGACCATCACACATCCATCAAGACAACAAGGACTCACATAAACCAATTTCACAGGTCATAAAACATAACCAAACACTACCCAAAAGTATTTATATCTGAAACACACCCTGATATAACCAACAATATCATTTTAAAATAAGATGACTAGTATTCAAGACTAAAAGGTGAGTCATTTACATGTGCATAAAAGAACGACATCAAAATAAAATCTAATTGTGATCAATTAAACTAATATGAAATCCATACTAAAAATTAACTATGAATGTAATAAAAGTGAAAAATATATTTTAAATACTAATTAATAAAAATTCAAGAAACAAATGGATTGGAACTGAAATGAAAGGAATGAAACACCATACTCAACCCGTGCGAATGCAACGAAACCTTGACAGAATAAAGAATATCACTATGCAGACCAATTGCATACCCAAGACACCAAAAAAACGAAACTAACATGACCAAAAGCCTTATCATTTGGCTAATTTCAAGAAAAAACCCTAAAATAAAATGAATAAAATAGACTGGAATAGGGGGGGTCGAAGGTAGAGGGTTTGTGCCAGAGAGGTGCTCATGGGTGTCAGCTGGCCAGAACTAGGAGGGGTGCGGCATGAATGAAACATTACCGAACAGAGGTGGAAATTACGGGATGCAGAGTCAAGGGATGACTGATGTGGAGCTTGGCCGGAGGTGGCCTAGCCGGTGTGTGTGTGGGGGGGGGGGGTGCTGGATAGGGCCCTCATGCGCCGGTGTAAGAAGCTCGTCCACCGGAGAGGGCCACACGAGCAGGGTGGGACAAGACTGGGAGTAGGAAAGAGGGCTTTGAGGCAGGCAGGGGGTGGATGGTGGTTTGAAGGCAGAGCCACAACGGCTGTAAGGGAGGAGTCGTGGTATGTAGAAGCGTTGGGAGGAGGAGTAGGAATGTGGCAGTCGATTGGCCTAGGGATAAGAACAAAGTCGGTGGTGGACATGGAGGAGCATGGGAGGTGGGCTTTGCGCAGGGAGGTGCAGGGGTGGTGGGCTACATCGCGAAGAGAGGGGGGGTGGGTAGCGCTATGCCACACCATGGGGGAAATGAGGGGACTGGGCAGCACTACGATTATGTTTTTTTTCATTTTATTATAACAAAAACAGTTACAACAATAAAACAAATAATAATTTTTTTAAAAAAATAATAATAATATCAATAATACTAATATCTTAATAATAATAATAACCTGCACATAATGATAATAATAATAAAAACACTAAAATTATCATTAAATTATTTCTCTATAATAATAATAAGAATATTAGTAAGAAGAATATGATAATAGTAATAATATTAATAAAAACTAAATAGTAAAAATATAAACTAAATGGTATTTAAAATGAAATATTAGTATCATTTCATTTTAGATATTGATAATAATAGGTCAATCGCGTAGTCTCTAAGACCGAGCACATGGTCTTCTCTAGCAGTGCGGTGACCGCGCACTGGCCTGAGACTCACAAAAAATATAAAACATCGAAAAAGATCAAATAGGGACCCAACTAAACCTCATCCAAAATGACGAGAAACCAAAAAAAGAATAAAATAACTGGTGTCCATGGTCGGTGTCTGACAAAGTACACAATAGAACATAGTTTTTCATAATACTAAATATATACATTTTTAATATTAATTACTATTAATTAATGGAAGGTAAAAATTAATTTTAAGGGGGGGATGTAACATAATTTGATTTTAAAAGGAATCACTATTCCACATAGTTCTTAAATGAAAAACTAAATGTTGTTATGTAACCATTATAGCATAGAAATTATATATATATGTATGTATATAAATAATTTTTTTATCAAATCAATATAATGTTTTTTAAATAATAATATTTTTTAATGTTACAAAAAAATAATAGTATTTTTTTATTAAAGACAATTTAATCTTGAGAAATAAATTTATGAAAACAAAATATGATTTTTTTGTATTTATAGACAAAAAATGTAATTAAAATTTAGAAAATTTGGAAAATATATATTTTTAAAATAAATTCATATTTGAAATCACATCATCAAAATTATTTTATGGTTTATATTATACAATTTTCTGAAAAAGATTAATTTTTATTTAATAGTTAAAATACGATCTTTTTAAAAAATACATTATTTTTTCTGACACCATGACGACATTATGATGATAAAACAGTATTAAATATATTGAATATAAAAATAATGAATTTATACGATAAATATTATATATATATATATATATAATTTAGATAATGTTAGTAGTTGAATATTTCATGAAAAGTATTATAATTATTCCCAGTCCTGATGTGATGCTTGCACTACATGATCAATGTAAATTTAGTTTCCTTTTAAAAATAATTGAGTTCTATAAATTATTTTAAAGTAATATTTATTAATTATTAATTATTATTTATGTTTTTGGGTGTTAATTTATAATATATGACTTATATGACATTAAACATATCAAAATGACTTTACAATGACTGTGCAGGGAATGAAAACACAAAATAACAAATATAAGAAATTGACATGACATATATTTTAAGTAATACACATAATTAATGAATCTATAATTTTATTTTGTAAATAATTATATTATTTTTATAGTAGTAATTTGTGTTTATTTTTTATAATTGTAATATTTATCTTTAATGCTTCTACAGTGTTGATGCAATGGTTGTGCAACCAAAAGGAAAAAATATATAAAATGAATAAATAAATTTATATGTATACATATTTGACCAATGAAAACTATTAATACACTATAATTTGTATTTTTCAAACATTATCACTTTTGGATTTGATTTAAGGACATTTTGGAACAACTTCAATCCATTTAAGGACATTATAATATTATATTTCAAAAGGCAATCATGTTTTCACATTAATTTTTTTAATTCATATAATATTTTAAATATATGATTTTAGAGTTATGTTTTAGATTATGAATAATATGTTTAAATAAAATAAAATATTCCACTTCATGAAATCCAATCATTAATTTTTGAGGAATAAATATATTCATTAATGGCTTGAAGAATTATGATATAGTTTTTATTTGAATAATGAATAAATGTGATTGATGATATTGAAATAAAAAATATTTTTTAAAAATATCATATAATAAATAATTAATTCAATATATGTATATGATGATTATTTGTAGGAAAAAATTATTCAAATTTAAAATTGTGTTTTGATTTTTTTAATGTTACAATTTTGACTAGTATTTATTTTCAAACAAATCATGAATAAAATATTAATTTAAATTATTTATAAATCATAATATTTTTTAATAAGGAAAAATGTAATTACATTTTTTCTAAAATAAAATACCCTTTAGTATTTATTATTTTTTAAGTAATAAATCCTATAATTGATTATTTATATTTTTTATTTTTATGTATTTTTTAATACCTCCCACCTCAATTATAAAAGGATAGTCATCCCATTACACAATTTTATCACCCTGATCCTTCCAACTCAACCAAAAAATGAAAAATTATATTCTCCACTTATGTCTCAAAATATTATAGGTATTGATTTAGGAACAATACTATCATTTGTGGTCTTAAGGTGTTAAAAAAAGTTATTTTATGGATAAGTGGAATATAAATAAACGTCTGAGGTGAGTCAAACTCACCTTAAGGGGATTATTTTGTAAGCATTATTTTAATATAATATAATATTTTCATGTAATATATACTTTTTTCATTCATTATTTTAGATGTGGCCAGGATCTATAATTTTTTCGGGCATAAGAAGATCTTTCCTACAATAATCTATTTTAATTTAAAATCACTTCTCTTTATGTATTAATAATTGTAATTATTTCATATTAAATGTGAATTTCTCAAATAACTAATTTTTATATAAAAAATAAATACTTATTCATGATGATAAGTATTAAAATTATTTTATTCAATAAAAATAATATATATAAGAATATGAATTTATTTTAGTTGTTTATTAATGAAAATGGAAGGTATTCTAATATGTTTTCTAAAATTGCAGAATTAGGGTGTCGAATGAGATGATAAGGTATGGGTAGTGAATCAATAAAAACAAGGGGAAATTTTCATAATAATAATACACCTAGTGGCCACATGGTTTTCATAAGATCTATCAGGGAACATTTTCATCCATAATAGAGTAATTATTTAGAAATGATATTTACGTAAGAATAAAAGTGTTTGTCCATGATGATTTTGAAATGGGTTTCCAAAAGTTACCAATTTTAATATTATTGAAAACTGATTTTATTATGATTTGTTTTGAAATTAAATGTTTAAAAATAACATGAATAATTTTTAATTTGATATAAGGGTTTTTTTCCGTAGAATTAGTCAAATTATATTAAAATGATTTTATAATTATTTATAATTAACATTATTGAGAAGAATAATTTCTCACCCTATGTTTAATAATTTATTTACCTCAAGATTAAAATAATTTCTATGAAATTATTCACTTTCCTTATAGAATTTATAAACATGATTTTGGTAAAAATTTTATTATATTTTTGGGTGTATTTATAATTTTTAATCTAATTTTATATTCTCCAAAACCTAGAAAATAAAAGGCCATTGATTTTATACATTACTATATATTTTTATGATACCTTTTCTAAAACAAATACAACACATATTTTTGTACTAAATCTGGAATTTCATTTTCAAGGAATCACACATAAGAAACCCTTCAATAGAAAATCCCTCATCCATGAATAATTAATTATATTATTGTGTGTTCTATAACACATTATACTAATAGTTATATAAAATATTAAAATTTCATTACTGACCAAAAACATCTCCGACATAGCAAATATTAAATAAATGTATACTATATAACATCTACAATTGTGTCAGATAAGTAATGACATATCATGATAATTAATTCTTAAGGTTATTATATAATTGATTCTAAAATATCTAAAGGCCAGTCAAATTTATAAACTACAAAAATAAATCATAATTTAGTTGATATTTACTACTGAATGATCTTTTCATTGGAACATAAAACCTCAAAAGAATCCTAAAATAATTGTGATACAGTATATCATAATTTAAAATTTTTAATATAATACAAATTAATGGTATAAATATACATTAGTTAATATTATCTTTTGAAATGCTTTAAAATAATTTTTTTTAACAATCCACCCATTTAGAGTAATTAATAAATTGATGTAAAATCACATTCAACCATTTCAAAATCAATTATTTAACATATTTGATAAAATGGGAATAATTTTTTTCATATAATAAAAAATAATATTGTATTAACCAAAAGAATTTTTGGTTATTTTTTTAAATAAGAGTTTAATTAAATGTAAAATTAATGAAACACTTTACAGACGCCATAATAAATCTATGAAACAAATAGTAAAAATAAATATACAAAATTTTATGAATTATTTTATAAATGATTAAAATTTTATTCATATTATATTGTATCCATTGATTGAATAATTATGTACTCATCCCTCACACATATATTTTAGGATGGTTTATCGAAACTAATAAACAGATTTATACCCATATTCACATCACATACTCCACTATAGTATAAATAAACCAAAATAATAACATATTCATGTTTTTAGGGAATCAATTACATAATTAATATCTATATTAATTATTTATACCATTAGAATAAAAAAATTCACTAATACCACATAATTATATTTTTAGTGAGTAATGGAGATTTTTTAAATCCATAGTGTGTGAAAAACCATACTTATTTACACACATCTGTATCAAATAAATTATTAATAAAATAGTATTAATTATTTAATATATTAAGTAAATTTAGACGAAAATACTCAAGGAGAAATATAAAAATATAAAATATAACTACATGGATAAAAACATTTTCATTATTTATTTAATTTTACCATATGTTCACATGTACTTTAGTTTTACAATTTTATATTCATCATTTACCATGAAATTTTATTCCTCATCTCTACCTGGCAAGTTATCAAATTTTTTAATAATTGTTTTTAAAAAATGATAGTAAATTTGTTTTTACACATGATTACAATACGATGAAATAAATTAATACAAATTTATTCAAAATATATTCACCTATTATTATGTTTCTTAATTATTGAAAATTGGATATATAATTAATTTTTATTGTGAATAATGTTCAGTAATAATTTTTCATAACAATATAACTATATAAATAAAATTATTTATTACATGAAATGAAATTGACATACTCTCATAACTCCAAATTTTAAAATTCTAAAAAAATATATCCCAATAATTCAAATTTATTCTGTCATTCTGTATAATAATAACTATAAGTAATCCAAGAATTTGATATAACATTGTATAATTCTTATTTTAAACCATGTGGATTTATTTATGATTATTTTATTTAGTGTCAAATAAAAAAATATTTAATACATTGTCAAAATTTTTAATTTATATAAATTTTTTCTATGAGGGATTTATCTATAATCCATGATATTGACCATGTTTACATAATAATAATTTAAATGTTTTGTACATGTTTCAAATGATGTTTTTATAGTTATAAATTAACATACTGTAAACCCAATTAAAACTTCATATTTTATTCAAAAATAAAGGTCCCATGCATACCTTATAAAACCTACAATCAATGAAAAAAATAAATTATCTAATTTGGGATAGTTCAAACTATAACATCAAGGAATAAAAAGTGTCATATATTGAGGGACACTAGATCCCTAAAAAATAATTTTATCTAAATAAATGAGTTATAATATACATCGATCGTAATGATTATTAACATATATATTTTCATTAACAATACAATGATATAATCCATGTTTTTTCGTAATACTGGTTAAGCCTCAAAAATAAAACACATTATAGATGTTTTAACCTTGAGGTCGATAGTTTAAATTAACATATATTATTCTCATATTTATGTAAAATTAATCCATCAATATATTCAATATAAACATTATATTATATAACATTATTATGAATTTATGTTTTACATCTATATGGAATTAATTTACTGTTCTTAAGAAAATAATGTGAAGAAATAATAAAATAATTTTTATTCCTTCATTGGGATAAAATATTTCTTAAATGTATATCATTTAAATTTAGTAATATGACTTTTACATGGGTTATTCAATTTTAAATACATTGAAATATTCAACATATTTATTATAAAAAATAGTTTGGTTCTAATTATATTATTATTATCTAGAAATGAAAATTCTATTAATTTTGATTTGTCTCTATGTAATCAAGTTCATCATTCAATTAAATTATCATGAATTGTTTTTAGAATTATCATTAAAAAACATTTGCCCCACATTAGATAATTTTTTTAATATATATATTTTTCCCATTATTTTTTTACTAATCCTATTTATTGCCAAATAATTTCATATTCTTCAATTTTGTTTATATTCTAGTATTTTTTTCACACTTCATTAGCAATATCTAGATTAAAAATAATGAATGATTTATATATGTCTACATCCTATTATAGATATCCTCCATAAATAATCTATTTATCATCTAATTTATCAAATATAAATTCACTACTTTTCTAAAAAAATTAATTTTCCCACATTTAAATATTCAAATTTAATGAAACTCTAACACCATGATTATAATATTTTTATGAATTTATCATTAAATATAATCCATTATAAAAAAATATTCCACACTGATATAGTATATTATATTGGTAGGGATTAAAAAATATACTTGTTATTATTTAAAAAAATTTCAACGTTTGATTCGACATAGACAAATACTAGTTTAAGATGAAATAATGTCTAATCTATTGGTTATTTATTCCCCTATATAAAACAATATTTCTATTAAGATTGGTCAAACATAATTTTATTATGTGATAATATTTATGGCTGAATTAGTGAAAATATAACTCAAAACAATATGAAAATATAGTAAAATCAGACAATAATCGTTGGATTTGTTGACTAGGAATGGAACAATTATGAATTAGTGAATATTAAGAAAAAAGGTATAAAAATTTAAAAAAAATTGTCAAATAATTAATGAAATCAATTAATGGTACATAGAATCATCAAATATATAATTTGGAAACAAATTTATTTCATTCAATATTTCAGTTACATATAAATTTATAAAAAAATACTTCCACAATCTCTGGCGAGAATTTGAAAGGTGGATTGTTAACTCTTGTAGTTGTTCAGAAATATTCTTCAAATAATTCAGCTATAATAATTTAATTAAAATTACCATAAATGTGATACAAAAAAAATAATGGTGTTTCATTCTGTAAATATTTTTTGATAGAATATTTCTTTATTAGAATACATTTCTATTAAATTTTTTTGATATATAATTTATAATTCTAATATAGATTGGATATTATTTATTCTTGATGATTTAAAAATGTGGATTCTCAATAAGGATGGGATGTGGCACAGTCTGGATTATAAATTATAAATTTAAGAATAATGTAAAAGACTAAATCAATCTAATTTATAAAGTAATAAAATTTTAATTCAAAATAATTTTAAAAATTCATCTAAAAATAAGATAGAATGGAATCTTGAATAGTTAGTGAATCATACTTTTGTGGATTTCTTCTTCTACATGCTCTACACTCCTAATAACCCTTAACATTTAGTCATTTCTATATCATCTATCTAAATAACATGAATTATGAATAATTTTTTTTATTAAATTTACTACTCTCAAATATATGAAACCATTTAATTATGTGGAAATTATTATATCCATATGTATTTTTTTCAAGAATCCATCACACACTAGTAAACCTCACATATTTTCATTGTGATTGTCTAATAATAATAAACATTCAATTTTATCAAAATAATCTTTTTTTGATCATATAACTTTGAATGAATTTTGAAAAACATCTAGTCTTTATTGAACATTCCTTCACTAAAATATCACAAACAAATGATCATATCAAATATCTAATACATGTAACATTGGACAACTTTCCCTTCAACAATAATAATGCAACCAATTTTAGTCAAGTCTTTCGTTCACCCTTAATGAGTTCAACATTAATATAACAATAATTTTATATAAGTAGAGAAATCCTTAATTAGTCACTATAGTTATGACCTATATCATAAATCCCAAGAATCCACATAATCAATGATATTTCCTTTTTTCAAAAAGTATTTCGAAAATAAAAACAATAAAATTACATGTTTTCATAGCAGTATTTAAGTTATTGTTTTATAGAACATGGATAACACTATGTAATAAACTATTCAACATAAAAAAATGATAAAAATCATTAATAAAATTCAACAAATAAAATAACACACCAACATCCTACCATCCTCTTCCTCGGACCAATATACCAACAAAACACTTAAGTCATATTTCATCATAAGAAGACTTTTTTCATCATTCATAAGTAATGATATATAAGAGAAATAGTAATATTTTATTTTACTGCAAAATTTAATAAATGATATATACATGAATGTAGTTCCATGAGTCTGTTATAGATAAATCTTCATCGAATCCTCATAATAGTTCTATATCCTATATCCTTCAGAATATTTATAGAGATCATGATTTCAATTCATGTTTCAATATATTATGAAAAAATCTACCATTCACTGATTATATTTAACATTGTTTTTTTCACACACTAAATGGATTTCATTATATTATATCTCATATGGTTTTATTATGACTCTATATCTACTTCACAATAAATTACCATTTTGATTTTATTTCTTCATTAGGGAATCTATAATGACATTGATATATCTTAATGCCTAGTAAATTATGGATCTACAAGTATTCTCTACAAATCATGTATGTGCCAATTGAGATCAATACAGACACAATAATTTTTTGATTCAATATTTAGTTTATGATATACATTACATTAAATCTATAATGAGTGAATTTATTTTTGATGAAACAAGAAAAAAAATATGGGTTATGAAGATGAGTAATATTAAATTTATAATTAATTTAATCCTAATGAATAAATATATACCTTTATCTTGTGATTTGTATTTGGTAATAAAATTATCATCTAGTAAAATTCACCATAATATAGATTTTATGAAT
Source organism: Viscum album (assembly GCA_963277665.1). Lineage (NCBI taxonomy): Eukaryota > Viridiplantae > Streptophyta > Magnoliopsida > Santalales > Viscaceae > Viscum > Viscum album. Next base: position 1,354,382,674 of record OY728142.1, on the reverse strand, counting down.
CAAGAGAAGCACTTATTTAATAGAGATACAGTCATGCTCTTTTGACCACCATAAAATGACGAAATATTTTTTGGTGTGAACATACTGGATCAATTATATTATGATGTTCTATAATAATTTTTTATGATTCCTTTAATCATGAAGAGTTTATATTTCACTATCATTTTTTATAATATGGATGAGGGAGGGGAATCTTTTATGTATTAGAGAAAAAACACAAGAGAATTATTCAGTATTGTGAGAGAGAGTTCCAGATTTTGTTTCACATAAATATTATTTCACCTGATCTACCATATAAATCTAAAATATTAGTTTATATATATAGTTGTTAGTTCAATTAAATATTTTTTTTTCACATGGGAAAATAATATTTTATTAATCCCTTAAATGAACCCATTCTAGGTAATTATAATTTTATTATTATTTACTCATGGCATGTGGGTACTAAATAAATGATAAATATTAGTTTATCATATTTTGTATTAATATTATATTCACTGACATTTTTTGGATTATAATCCTCCATTTAATTTATCAAATACATAAATATATTAAATTTATATTTAAAAAATAAATAAAAAATATTATGTATAATTATATTAAATAGTTACCTTATTAATGAAGATTAATTTTAATTTTAAATCAATAAATTCTTGATAAAATTATTGCAATATATTTGGATGATATTTTTTTAAAATAATCTAATAGAAGATTTAATTAATTGGGATTAACAAAAAAAAATATTCCATTATCATGTATTATAACTCATTTGGATTTAATGGTATTCCCAATAGTCATATATTACAAAATTGAAATGAGTCAATGCACTCATGAGGAAGAAGTTTACATCAATATGTTAACAAATTCATAATATCATGAAATGTGTAATATAATACCTTTTTCTCAATATATCTTGGATTATTTAATCTAATGGTTCCATAATCCTTAATTGTTGATATAACATCGATGATTATTAGTAAGGACCTTGTATATATAACCATAGAAATGAATTTATTTCAATTGATCCATTAAAAAAAATGTCCCAAGACATTGACATATCTAAATTGATGGGTTATATAAACCATTAAATATTAAATAATATTATACTAATCATGAAATAGAGAACATATAATAAATTATGTGAAGTCATTGTGTCAATGGTTTCATTAATAATTTTATGTACGTAAGTTGTGATATATGTTAACAACATTATAACAGACCATGGTCCAATAAAAATGCTCATACAAATGAATATCTGATAGTACAAAAACACGTGTATATAAAATTTTTGGGTATATATTCAGAATATATCACCTTATAGAATACCAATTGAGATGTTAATAATATATATCCTCTCCCTAATATGTGTACTCACACATCATAGTAAAAAATATATATCCCATGTAACAATCCATCATCCTAATCACAATATTTATATTTATGATAAATCATCATATCCTATCAACATTATCATTATGAAGGGGTATATGTATGACCAATTTAATGTTTGAGATATCATATGACATTATAATATTAAATTCGTATATAATAATAGTCAAAATATGATTCTGTTTAATTAAAATGTCATTATTTTAATGTAACTAGAAATCTTAGTGAGAATTTAGTTTCTCCTAGAACACCAATTCTATTGAAACCCCTCTCATTCTAGATCCAACTAATAATGATTTTTTAGATTATATCTCTAACATGATAATTTTTATTCATTATAAGAAAATAATTTTAATGGTTCCAAAATATTTAATTCTATAGAAAACTTCTATCTTCTAACTCAACACTCAGAGAAAGATCCCTAAAGATATGATAATTTTAGAGAATGTGATTTTTCAATTGGTCTTCCCTTGGTAATTTGTTTAGGTATGCCACTAAATTATTATAATAGTATCCTATTATTTGGTAGTTATTGTAATGTAACTATAACGACCCGTCCTCGGAACCTGTGTGGTGACTACCCGAAACCCGCCTTCAATAGGCCAGGGGCTGGCGACTAGAACCAAAGGTGTATATCCCAAAAACCAGGAAGGCATTACCTTTATAAAATATAAAAACACATAACAGAGTATAAGATGGAAGAAAAACAATAACTAAAACTATATACAAACAGAGCGCTAAAAAGTAAATTTTCCAGAAATACAATCCCAACTATAAAGTACAAGTATAAATGAAAAGGGACAAAAAATAGACGAATGGTGTAAAGGATCTCTAGGATCTTCCGCCATGGATCCTAACCGAAGGTGAGGTATATATAGTCTCCACATCACTCTAGGTTTATCTGTCTCCTCCATGTACTGTCATGCCATGTGGTCCACCTCCGGTTACTATCCAGTCCTCGTACACTCAGCCTTGTCCAGCGCTGTCTATCATCTACATCCAACAGAACGAGGTGCGAGCATATCCAGTGCTAGGGTTTCTATAATGATACTCAGTAGGGACCTCCAGACCCACAACATCTCACAAAAATCCACCAAAGATAAACCACAGGGTATGAAATCAATGGATATCCATTACATAAGAATATGCACATACATATTCAAATGAACGCTCGATCTATTAGTTATTAGCCTTTTATTTATAGGGGGCTAGTTGGATTCGTGCACGATCCAATATGACTTTATCTCAACTATCCCTTGACCTCAGGTGGGGTATACGCAAAGGGATCTTCATGCTCCAAGAATACTAGCAATGCTGACGGTTCGTCAAACGGACGTCCGTCGCCCATGTTTTGGACAAAGAATGTAAAGGGTCAGTAGTAGTCTCGGGTCCGGTCCTAACCGGTCGGACTGATGCGTCCCAACCCTATAGAAGCCTATATGTTCTAGGTCAACCTAGTTTGACCTTTGGGGTCTGGTATGACCCATTGGGCGGGCCAGACAATTAGGTTTGGGCTGATCTTCTAGGCACGACCCAGTGGACTGCTTGGGCCATTCGGCCCGGAGGTCACAGCGTTGGAGGCGTGGAAGACCCTTCCCAGGAGTGTTCCGGTAGGCCGGAAGTGTATGGGCAGGCTGTGGGGGGTGCCGGAATGCCATGGTCCAGCCGGCTGGAGGCCGCGTGCAGGCAGGCTGGTGGTCGGGAAGGCCAGTTCGACACGGCTCCGACCGGCGTGGGCCGGCGGTGTTTGGTCGAGAGCACTGGTGCGTCGTGGGGGCGACATAGTTTGTGGAGGATGCAGGTAGAGTGACTTTTGTATTTTCCTTCTTCGTTTCCTCAATGTTTAACATGAACAATATCGGCGGAGGGGTCGGGCCATGTTGGTTTGGCACGCACCCTCAGTGTTTTGGGTGGTATCAAAAGGTTCGTCAACGAACAAAACTCAACAACCTTCTTTATTTAAAAGAAAGGAACAACAAAAAACTGAATTGAGTATAATCCCACTAATTTTGTTGGATTTTCATCGTTTGTTGACGGAGTTGCGGGAAGAAGATGATGATGATCATTGTTCATCGCATCTGCCAAGCACTTCCAAACCCGAGTTGTGTCGGCTCGAGGAAGACCCTGCAGGTCAGTAGGTGTCTGGGGAAGTAGTCTAAAGGGATCAGCGTTCTTCATCGGTGGAGTGTTCTTCTTTCTTCATTGGGATATTTTCTCCCAAGCTCTCCTCTTCCATAGTTCCACCTAATGAAAGATGCCAACCCAATAGAAATTATAGATTGTATATTATTTTAATTGTTGGCACAAATTGAAATGGAGAAATAATTAATTATATAGGCTCCACCTAATTAATTGATGAGTGTTGTCACAAAATTAATAAAGGTAAGATGAATAGTCTCCCCCAAATTAATTAGATCTTGAGGGTTTCTCCAATTTAATGGGAATTTTAAGGGGTTATGATCCTTGGTGGTCCCCACCACATTAATCCTCTCATGGGAGGTTGTGTATGGGTGGGCCCCTCCACTATAAACACTCTTGGGGGTTAAGGTGTGGTGGTACCACCACCAACCTTCATGGGGTGGTTTTAACCACCAAAAACAAATCGGCAACTCAAATAAAATAAAGTGTAGGACACTATTATTATAATTATTTTTAATGAAAACCAAAAAACTAACTTATATCCTCGACTCACTATCATTGAAGTGAAAGTCTTCTAAAGTGAATATCTACGTTGCGAGTTCAATGTTGCCCTCAGATTTCAATTCCGAGTGCCGATTCAAATGTTATAAAATCTCTCTTGTACGGTTACTGAACATAACCAAAAAAACATAAAAAATTCATTCGGGGCACACCGGGCCTCTGAATCAAGCAACGTAAATTTTCACGTACTCATAAAATTCCCATGTATTTAAGATAAAATTTTCTTCTAGATTTCTAGGTCATTACATTCTCTCCACCTCATGTCTTTACATCCCCATAAGATATAACTGGAACTATGGGAACAAATGGGGGTATTGAACACGCATCTAAGACTCCTGCTCCCATGTGCTCTCCTAGAGTTTCCCGTGATACCAGCGTACGTGCACCAGAGGTATCGATCATCCATGTAGGACCCTCCCCTATAGATCCTCAATCTCTACTAGAACCTCTGTGAATGTCTCTCATTAATCGACATCCAACTCTCCATGATCAAATATATAGGAAGGTTCGTGCACGTATCCCCTCAACTAGGATACATGGAATAATTCATTCACCCGATACAAATGAGGTGGAAGAGTTAAGCAGTAAGCCACCCCGCCTACTCTGATGAGGACTTGGAATGGTCTGATGGATCATGGAGATAACATGTCGCCTTGGCCAAATCTATGTAGACCTCTTCGAGGTGAGACCCGTAGAAAGTCTTGGTCGCTATCCTCGAAGTCTAGAGGTCTCTGTCTCCTATCGCCATATTTCATTTGCCTACACTGTGCAGTCTTCATCTGCTCTTGGAAGGTCTATACATTCTTTATGGTATCTTGTACCATCTCTAGTCCCTCTAGTGCTAACTCCACAGGGTGTTTCCTTCACAACGGTGATCTTCAAGGTTGTCCGTACAATGCCTCAAAAGGTGACACACCGACGGTGGAGTTATAGCTGTTGTTGTATGAAAACTTCGCCAAAGGTAAGTTATCATCTCAACTGTGACTGATGTCGAGGAAAATAGAATGTATCATGTCCTCCAGTGTCTGTATGTTCCGCTCGGTCTGACCATCTGCCTGAGGATAGAAGGCGGTGCTTAGGCGAAGCTGTGTCTCGAAAGCCTCCGGCAACCCCTTCCATAGCCAGTATGTATACCTTGTGTCACGATCATAGACAATCATCGAAGGTATACCATGTAACTTCATAATCTCCTTCACATAAAGTGTTCCCAATGTCTCTACTAAACCATGCTCTCCGATAAGTAAGAAGTGGGCCGACTTGTGGAGTCGGTCAATGATCACCCAAATAGAGTTGGGTCCCCTTGATGTATGTGGAAGACACATCAAAATGTCCATGGATATCCCATCCCACATCCACTCGGGTACCTCTAAAGGTTGATCCAAGCCAGTTGGTACCTGGTGATATACCATCACTTGCTGACTAATGAGGCATCGAGAGACAAACTTCGCTACTTCATTCTTCATACATGGACACGAGGTTTTAATCCATGGTCCTGGTTCATCTTCTCCACTATTAGATGTACCTATATAAGGGATGTCTGTATCTCCCTTTACAGAACCTTTGTAATGTGCTACTGCTAACAAGGTATGTCATCTAAAGAGGATGACCTGGTCCCCACCTTCAAAAATCCATCTGGTACATGCCCTTTAGATATTTGAGCATGTCATGTCTCGCAGTCAGTGTCTCCATGCTACGCCTCCCTAACTCGCTGAAGAAGTGGGGGTGTCACTATAAGAGACTGATGAATGGCTGATTCGTCTCAATCCACAAAAGAAAATATTTAAGACAACAAGTTTCTATGTTGACTCACCTATTAGATGTATACCAGATCTCTTACTGAGTGCATCTGCTATAACGTTCCCCTTCCGAAGAGTATATACTATCTAGAAGTCATAGTTCTAGAGGAAATCAAGACATCTTCGTTGTCTCAGGTTCATGCCCTTCTGAGAGAAGATATACCTGAAACTCTTGTGATCAGAGTACATAGTAAAACGTTCTGCCATAAGATAGTGCCACCACATCATTATGGTGAAGAACACTACAACTAACTTTAGGTCATGGGTAGCATCGTTCATTCCATGTTGTCTTAGCTTTATAGAACCATATGTGATCATAGCTCGATCTGCATCAGGAAAAACACGATTTCATTCCCTAATGTGTTGCATTAAACTATGTACCTTCACCTTCCTCTATAAGAATATATATGGGGTTAGTAGATAGCATCTAACTCGGCTTCTGAAAGATCTACATGCATCTCTCCGACCACACGAAGGGTTTCCCCTTCTACGTCAAGGCTAATAGTGGTGCTGCAACTATGGAGAAGTCAGGAACGAATATTCGGTAGTATCCAGCCAAACCCAGTATACTCCGCACCTCCGAAACACTCATGGGTGGAACCCAAGAAAGTGCCGCCTCAATCATCACTAGATACACGATAACTCCAACCTTTGAGATGAAGTGACCTAAAAAGTGAACCTCCTCGATCCAAAATGGGAACTTCGATATCTTACCAAATAGATGGTGCTCTCGGAGTGTGTCTATTACTACCTAGAAATGGTAGGCATTCTCCACCTCAGTAGTCGAGTATATTAGAATGTCGTCGATGAAGATTACAACAATGAAATCAAGGTATGGCTGGAGGATCTTGTGGATGAGACTCATAAACACTGCTAGAGCGTGGTTTACACCGAAAGGCATAACAAAGAACTCGTAATGGCTGTATCAACATCTGAAGGTCGTCTTTTGAACATCCTCATCTCAAAATCTGAGCTGGTGAGATCCTGATCTACGGTCTATCTTCAAGAACCATTGAACTCCCTTTAGCTGATCAAAGATGTCATCAATCCTTGGGTGTGAGTACTTGTTCTTCCTGGTGACCTGGTTCATGCGACTATAGTCAATATAGAGCCTCAATCTCACATTCTCATTCTTGGAGAACAGAATCAGGGCTGGCCAGGGTGAAACACTGGCCCAGATGAATCTTTTCCCCTAAAAGTCCTCAAGTTGTTCCAAAAGCACACAAAGATTAGTGGGAGCCATCCAATATGCTGGATTATATATCGGTGTCTTCATGTGGTATAGATTAATTTATATTTCCACATCTCTGTAAGGAGTGAGTCCTGGAACATCGTTAGGGAAAACATCTGTGTATTGTCCCACCACTACAGGAGAGATCAGACTCTCCACATCAAATTTTTGGAGGCTAAGGAGGCCAACTGATTAGTGATCGACAACACCATCTTCCGAATAAGTTTGTCATGTGCTGAAAATGATACCTTCTTTCTAGTGAAGGTGAACCTTGTCCCATCCTTGTGGACACACCGCACCTTTCACCTAATATAGTAAATATATGCATGGTCTGAAGATAACCAATACATATCCAAGATGACATTGTTAGGCCTCGATGCCTCTATGAGGAGATCACAGCCGATTATCTTTCCTCCTAGAGTAAGATCACACTGCTGTATCTAATGCGTAATTGTTGAGTCTACTCCTGTAGGAGTATCTAGCTGTAAGGATCGAGTCAAAGGCATCATAGGAATCATCGAGCTCTGAATGAGGGTAGTGTAAATAAAAGAGTGATAAGTACTTGTGTCTATAAGAACTTCAGCTATGGTGGAGTAGATACACATAATACCTTTAATCATATCTCGAGTTCCATAATCATATGCCTTAATTTCCTGGAGTTAATCTCTCCCCTATCCTCATGCTCCCTACGGTTGGGGTCGACCTCCTGACAGTGGCGACAGTAACACCTCGAATCATCAACCAGATTTTGATGCATGACCAGATCCTCTTCAACATCTACCTACTCCCAGTGGATATCCTCAATCAAATCTTTTTATCTTCCTAGGAGGTTCTTCGTCTGTCTTCTAATCATCCGAATGGCGGGTCTGACAGTCACGAGCCATGTGACCCTACCCGCCACATGTGTAACACTGTCGGTTCCTGTCATGTATGTCACTACCCCAGGTGCCTCACAAAACTTATCCTGAGTCATGAGGTCATCCAACCATGCGTCTGGTCCTCTTGGACCTCTGCGTCATCTATCTACTACCAGCTGCGTAAGACACCGCTCCATGTTGACTAGTGGTGGGTCTCCCTACAGGAGACTTCACAACACGTAATATCTATAATAGGAGGAATATCTCTATCACCCCACCTGCACCGGGATGCTAAGTGTGATCATCAAATCCCTGATATCTCACTTGATCCCCTGCTCGATGGTTCGGGCCCAGAAGAATGGGTCTCGTACCATATCTGTGGAGTAGTGTGTGAGGTAGGTGAACATCACTGAGTACTGAGCTACTGTCATGCTTCCCTTATGTTTATGCAGTAGCTCCTGTATATGCACCATACAAAGGGTGGTTGAAAAAAAACATTAACCAAAACAGTCTCTCGATGTCTACCTATAGTAGTTTCCTCTCGTCATGCACCTATAGCATCAGGATCCACCATCATCCTACTACTACCTAAAAAAGACTCACAACAATGATCACCCTAATGTTTTCTAGTGTCCCTAAATGTATGAAGACTATCACCATAGCCTCGAACTAATCCCTGGCTACATGTGGGTCCGTTTCTCCCCTGATCTTGGGTGGCCTCTGGCGCTGGAACACGTGCAACGCTCTCTTGTAGCATGCATCATCTGCAGTTGCGTCTGATGGAATCGGTGGACCAATAGTTATTGGTACCACTTGTGCCTCCTCTAGAAGAGGTCCATTCACCTATGACTCATCGCTCGGTGGGCTATCTGCGCGTACATCTCTCGGGTCTCTAATTGGGGATCCGATGGGATGCATCCTTAATGTAACAAATGCAACACGGTCAAAAGGTTATACCTAGTGAGCTGACCAAGTTGAGATGACATTAAGAAAAGCTTTTGAAAACCCACACGCAATCAGTGTTTTCATGCACATAGATGGAAATCAGAAGATAACGTCATGTTGTATGGATACATTGGGCACCGCACCAACAATGGACTCCCTGAACTGAAAACAACACATAGTACCATTAACACAATTGATTCTCAGAAAAAAAAAAATAGGAGTCCTATGTTCTATGGTTGAACTAGATCCTCTTATACTAATTTCTCATGACCCTTCTTCGAAACAAGTGCCTTGACTACTCCAAGCCCACCTTCCATATGTCCTTTTCCAGTGAGTAGCACCAATGGAGTAAATCCATAAATCTGGGAAGGCATTTCCATTATAAAATATAAACACACACAACATAGTATAAGCTGGAAGCAAAACAACAAGTAAAACAATATAAAAAAATTGATGAAATGTAAAGTAGCCGGAAATACAAGTCCAACTGTAAGGTACAAGTAAAACTGAAATGAATAAAATTGGTGAAACGAGTAAAGAAACCCTCGGATCATCGGGCAATGATCCTACATGAAGGGTGGGTATAGATAGCCTCCAAAATACTCAACATCCATCTGACCTCTCCTTGTACCGTCACACCATGTGGTCCACCTCCGGGTACTGTCCAATCATCATACAGTCAGCCTCTGTCATCTCTATCTGTCATCTACATCCTAGACAAAGAGGTGCGGGCATAGCCCATGCAAGGGTGAGTATAACGATATTTATTAGGGACCCCAAGACCCTCAAAGTCTCACAAATTCCCCCAAGGATAAATCACAAAGTATGAAATCAATAGATGGTCATTAAATAGGTATATTCCCATACATATACCTAAGTTATCAAGTAATCCATCTCTTTCGTGAGGTAAACACAAAAGTCAGTGAATTAGATTCAACCGGGATTTTATTCTATAGGTGGTATCAAGTAACATTTCCTGTCACACTGTAGAAACCTCTCCTACTGGAGTATTATTTCCCTATAGTGTATTGTGGGCCTACTGCGTCACACATAGGTGCCTCCCACTATCCTGGTCTTTAGGGGTATTCCTCCTATCAAGTATTGTGGGTCTGCTGCATCTCAAAGAGGCTCTCCCCACTATGCGTGTGACGCTTCACACAGAGGCACTCCACCTCGTAGCCTACTGATGTAGTCCTCCTATCGAGTATTGTGGGTCTGTTGCATAACACATAGGCACTCCCAACTGTGGTTCTTTCGCAACACCAAGTCACTCTCTAATGGGCTAGTCGAAACACTCTGAGTTCAAATCGGTCAGTAGTCGTCAGGTGTCAGGCAGCTACTAAGTCTTTGCACGAATCTTGCTCGTCTATGGAAGGATCCCTTCCATGAGATATTGGATGATTCTCCAACTTCCACAAAGTCCCAGTTAGATGTATCTCAAAGGTCTTCCACATAATAGAGTTCTCAAAGCAATAGACGATGTGTCAAACAGACGCCCAATTATTTAGCTATTAGCCTTTTAGTGCCTGGGGCCCTGTTGGATTCGTGCATGATCAACCTTACCATATCTCAAATACACATTGAGATACAGTGAGGTATAATTAAAGGTACCTTCACGCTCCAAGAATATAGTACCGTTGACAGTTCTTCAAACTGACGTCTGGTGCCAAAGATATGACCAATGAAAGTAAAGGTTCAGTAGTGGCCCGTGTCCGGTCTAACCCGATCAGACTGACTCGGCCCAACCCAATCTGGACCGACTTTGTCTGGTTAGACACGATTTGACATGTTGGGTCTAGCCCAACCCATTAGGCAAGCCCACAAGTTAGGTTTGGCCCGATCCGTTGGGCCCGACCAAGCGGGCTGCAAGGGTCGTTCGGCCCCGGAGGTCACCGCATAGGCGGGTTGGGCAACTCGGCTTAGGAGGGAACCAGGAAGTAAAGCATGGAGCAGGTAGCCTGGTGGGACATGGGCAGGCCGCAAGAATGCTAGTAGGGAGATCGAGAGGCTGCGAGCAGGCCAGCAGGGCACCAGGCATGGCGCGGCAAGGCGCAGGGGGCGCCGGGTAGGCCGTGCGGGGTGCGGGCTAGATGACAGTGCACCGAGCATGCCGCCACAAGGCACGTGGGGTGCTAGGCAGGCCGCATGGGATGCGGGTAGTCCATGGGGGGCACGGGGCAGGTCCCGCAGGGTGCAGGTCAATCCGCGAGGGGCACCGATCATGCCGCGTGTGGCGCCTGGGAGGCCGCGCGAGGCGCCGACAGGCCATGGGTAGGCTGATAGGATGCCGCGTGCAGGCTGGTATGAGGCCATAGGGTAGCGGTGTTCGGACGAGAGCATAGGTGTTCTACAGGGGCGGTACGGTTCTCGGGGGCCGCAAGTAGTTCAGCCTTTGTCTTCGTCAACTTTGCCGACTCAAAGTTCAACATGAAAAATATCGGTGGAGGGGATGGCCCATGTTGGTTTGTCCTGCACCCTCCACATTTGGGTGGTAATAAAAGGTTTATCATGAGACGAAACTCAACAAACTTCTTTATTTAAATGAAATTATGAACAAGGAACTATGTTGAATTTAATCCCCTACCTTTGTTGGTCGTTCGATGTTCGATGATGGAGTAGTGGGAAGAATACAAAGAGGATCATCATTCGTCACACCTGCCAAGCACATCCTAACCCAAGTAGAATCGGCTCGAGGAAGATTCTCCATATCGGTAGGTTTCCATGGAAGAAGTCAAAGGGGATCAACCTTCTTCATCGGTGGAGCATTCTTCGTTCTTCGTTTGGAGATTTTCTCCCTAGCTCTCTTCATCACCATTTCAACCAAATGATAGATGCCAACTGTAAAGAAATAATATATTGTCTAATATTTTAACTGTTGGAATGAATTCAAATGGATAATTAATTAATTAGATAGGTTCCACCAAATTAATTGATGATATTTGTCACAAAATTAATAAAAGGAAGTCGAAGATGCTCCCCCATATTAATTGGAGCTTGAGGGTATCTCCAATTTAATGGGGAATTTAAGGGTTTGAGAGCCCGGGTGGTCCCAACCACATTAATATTCTCATGGGAGGTGGGGTATGGGTTTTCCCCACCACCATAACAACTCATGGGAGGTTAATGTGTGGTGGTCCCACCCCCAACCTCCATTAAGAGGTTTTAACCACCACACACCAAACCGCTGCTGAAATAAAATAAATTGTATGGAACTATATTTTTATTTTTTATTTTTTTTAAAACACAAAAACTAACTTCTATCCTTGACTCACTACCATCGATGTGAAAGCATTCATAAAAAAATATCGGCACTACGAGTTCAATGGTTCCCTCAGATTTAAATTTTGAGCACCATTTTAGAAGTTATAAAATCTCACTCTTAGGTTTACTGATCGTACCCGAACAAATCATTAGAAATTGATTCCGGGTACGCCGGGACTCGGAATCGAGCGCTGTAAATTTTTATGAACTCATAAGTTTTCCATGTATTTATGAAAAAAATATCACGTGATTTCTGGGTCTTTACCTTCTCCCCACCTTAGTGATATACGTCCATGTATGCTACAACATGAACTATAGGAACAAATGGGGGTATTAAGCATGCATCTGAGCCTCCCGCTCCAATTTCCTCTTCTAGAGGATCCAGTTCTGCTAGCATGTGCACACCAGAGGTATCGCCAGTTCACATAGGACCCACTTCTATCGATCCTCAATCTCCTTGGGAACCTCAGTGAATGTCGCACCATCGTCGATGTCCATCTCTCCATGGTTGATGTTGTTGGAAGGGTAATGCACATATCCCCTCAGTTGGTGTACATGGAAGACGTCATGCACCTGGTGCAACTAAGGAAGAAGAGCTAAGCGGTAATCCACCACACCTACACTAGTGAGGACCTAGAAAGGTCTGATGAATCGTAGAGATAACATGCTGCCGCAACCAAATCTCTACAGACCTCGAAGAGGTGAGACCCAAAGAATGACGTGGTCACCATCCTCGAACTCCAAAGGTCCCCGTCTCTTGTTGGAATACGAATTATGACTTCTTTTTGTAGTCTTTATCCACTACTAGATGATCTGAAACTTCTCTGTAGTATCTCTTACCATCTCTGGTCCCACCAGTGCTTACTCCCCAGGGTCTTTCTAGAACAAGGATGATCTGCAAGGTCGTCCGTACAATGCCTCAAAAGGTGAAATCCTGAGGGTGGAGTGATAGCTATTGTTGTATACAAACTCCACCAAATGTTAGTGATCATCCTAGATACGAACATAGTCTGGGATGCAAGCATGGAGCTTGTCCCTGAGGGTTTGAATGGTCCACTTTTTATGACCATCTGTCTAAGGATGGAAGGCGGTCCTCAGGCGATGTTATGTCCTGAAACCCTATTGAAAACCCACCCATTGCCATGAATTAAATTGTGTGTCACGATAAGAGACATTCGTTGAAGTTATACCTTTTAATGAAAGATCTCATACAAATTGAGGCGTCCCAAGCTCTCTACTAAACCCATCTCTCTGATCGGTAGGAAGTTGGTCGACATGGTGAGTTGGTCAATGATCACCCAAATCAAGTCATGTCCCATAAATTTAAGTGGAAGAACCGTCAAAAAGTCCATGGATATTCCATACCACTTCCACTATGATACCTCTAAATGTTTCACCAATCCTAATTGTACCTGGTGATCCACCATCACTTGTTGAAAAATGAGGCATCGAGAGAAAAAATACGCTATTTCCTTCTTCATACCTGGCCACCTGTTCTTTCGTCGAAGGTCCCGGTACATCTTCACCACTCCTAGATGTTATGCTAGAGGGAAAGTGTGGAACTCCCTCAAAACATTCTTCTGAAGTGCTATTGGTACTATGGTAGGTCCTCTGAAGAAGATGACATGCTCCCCGCCTTTATAAAATTTATCAGGTGTCTGCCCTGTGGATATCTGAGAAAGTCGTGTCTCGCAGTCAGGGTCTCCATGTTTCCCCTCCCTAAATCATTGAAGAAGTGGGGGAGTGACTGTAAGAGACTGAAGAAAGGATTCTCCATCTCAATCCACAAAGGATATCTGTAAGGAAGTAAGTTGCTCTATCGCCTCTCCTAGAAGCTGTATACCAGATCTCCTGCTGAGTGCATCTGCTACAATGTTCCCCTTACTATGAGTATAGACTATCTTGAAGTCATAGTAATTGATGAACTCAAGCCATCGTCATTGTCTCAGGTTTTGGTTCTTCTAAGAGAAGATATACCTAAGACTCTTGTGATCAAAGTACATGGTAAAATGTTCCCCCATAAGATAGTTCTGCCACATCTTCATGGTGAAAACCACTTCTGCTAACTCCAGGCCATGGGTACCGTAGTTGTTCTAATTTTGTCTCATCTTCCAAGAAACATATACTATCATAGCTCACTTCTGTATTAGGGGACACCCGAGTCTATTCCCTGATGCGTCGTAGTAAACTACGTACCCTACACCTTCCTCTTGAAGTCTCAAGATGGGGGCACTAGTCAGCCTCTACCTCAGTTCCTGAAAGATCATCACACATCCCTCCTACCAGACCAAGGGATCCCCCTTCTTAGTCAAGGTTGATAGTGGAGATGAAACTCTAGAGAAGTCAGGAATGAATCTCTGGTAGTATCCAGCCAAACCAGGAAACATCGTACCTTCTTCATGATCCTGGGTGGATCCCAAGCATGTACCGCCTAAATCATCTCTAGATCCACTGCAAATCCAGTGTCTGAGATGATGGGACTAGAAAAGTGGACATCTAGGATATAATACTAGTAATTCGAGATCTTACCATGAATATGGTGATCTCAGAGTGTGTTTAGTAATACCCACAAATGGTAGGCATTAGCCTCCTCAGTTGTTGAGTAGATCTGAATGTCATCGATGATGACTACGACAAATCGATCGAGGTATGGCTGGAAGATCCTGTTCATGAGACTCCTAAACACTGCCGGAGTTTTGATTATTTAGAGTTGGTACTTTTTCTACACGGTCTCCTGGTTTAGGAAATGATAATCAACACAGAGTCTCAATCTCCCATCCTCCTTTTTGGAGAACATAATCAGGGCTACCTAGGTTAAACCACTAGTTTAGATGAATCCTTTCCCCTGCAAGTCCTCCAGCTGTACTAGTAGCTCACAAAGCAGAACAAGAGCCATTCAAAATGCTGGAGTAGATATCGGGGTCGTACCTGGGTACATGTCAATTTACAAGTGCACCTCTCTGTGAGTAGGTAGTTATGGAAAATCGTTACGGAAAACATCCATGTACTGTTCTACAACTACTTGATAGCTCAGACTCTCAACATTAACTACTCTGTGGGTATGGCAGACCAACTGATGAGTGATCAGCTGCACCCTCTTCCGAGTAAGTCCATCCAGTGCTGCGACAGCATTCTTCTATCCAATGAAGGTTAACCTTGTCCCATTAGTGCGGACACACCATACTTTGCACCTAATAATATAAATATGTCCATGGACTCTAGATAACCAATCCATACCCATGAAACGTCGTAAGGCATTGATGCGGCTACGAGGAGATCCCAGTCGAAGCTCCCACCTCCTAGAGTATGTTCACACTACCGGCACCAGTGCGTAATCATCGAGTCTACTCTCGTAAGAGTCTCTAGATATAAGTGTAATTAACCAATGTTTTTTAAATAAATTACATTCTTATAATCATGTAATAAATAAAACGAAAACACAACATAATGAACTACTATGTTCTAAGTGACCTCTAAACATATTTTTTTCACTTATATGTTTTGAATTTTGAAAATCTTACATACACGGTATTGTTCAAGAAGTTTTTCAGATTCTAATGAAACAAAATTAATTTTTGATGAATAATAACCAACCCTTATGAATAGTAACCTACCCTTATGAATAGTGATATGACCCTTATGAATAGTAAATAATCAAACAAAAGAGTAAAATTTACCAATGAATAATTATATAAAATTTTGACATCTTAGAAGGTGAAAATTTGACCTTAGTAAACATTTTGGTATTTTGTAAGTCATAAATAAATAATTATAATTAATTAATTAATTTAAAGAAAATTTATTTTCATAAAATGTGTTCATAAATTATAGAATCAATGTCCTATTGTTTTTAGATAATTTTATAAGACACAACGTAAATTTTGAAAGCACTATAAAATCTGTTTTAATTTTAATAACTGTTTTTTAATAAAATTATGATTTTAATTAATAAAAAAATAAATCATATTTAGAAAAATATTTTTGAAAAATGGACTGCATTTTTGGACTCTACTCGACAAAAATGTTTGGGGTAAATTTTTGGGATTTTTCTGAGCTACATGAATTTTTGATGAATAGTGAAATACCATAATTTACAAAATAAGCTAAATAAGCTCATTATAGAGTCATGTGTGATGTTATGATGGTGTAAGCCCACTTTTGTTCGGGATCACGTGATAAAATTAATTTTCATGGTCATTTAATAATCAATACTCCTTTTCATAGGGGAAATTAATAAACTAATGAATTTTATATTAAGGAAACTCCTCTCCCCTCTACTATAAAAACCACCCTTCACACCTTCATGTTCTCACACCTATCAAGATCCAATCCATATATAAAATATGCCGAAACATTCTACTTAACCCCTCTCAAACGTTCAAGAGATGATGGTCTCATCAAAATACCAATCCTAGCTTTCTTAAGGATGATCTCAATAGAATGATTTAAGGGGTAATTTCTCTCCTTCTTCTACTCTAGTTTCCTTTCAAGTATTCGTTCCTTTCTTGATATCTCCCCATATATCATCATCCAAATGGTATTTTAACTCCATTATTATACATGTACTAGAATTTTATTATGATTATTGGATATTATATCATCCAAACCCATTTCCCTCTTTTATTTTATTAAGGAATACATTGTTCGTGAGGTATTAATTTATCACCTTCAAGAACGACAAGTTTCATTCTTCCATTTCTACCTTCAGATATGGTCATGAATCCATTTTTATGATTGAACCAGAACATGTTAAATGTATTATCTCCAATTTAATTTTATGGAACTAACTTATGATGATATTTATAGTGATAAAATAAAACAAGTTCATTAAAATCGAAAAATATCTCAAATTAACCCAAACAATCACCATTTAATTATTATCTAATGATACATACACATAGATATAATATAATTAATTATAAGATCATTAAAAATACTTTAATATCATTAATAACATGAAAAATCAGTTCTGGATGTTTACCCATGTTCTACCTGATCTTTAATTTATGAATACAAGTGAACCACTTAAGAAATCCATAAACCAAAATTCCCAAATAATGTTTTTCAACTCTAGAACTCATCCAATGGCTTATGAAATCACGTAATAAAGCCATAATGAACCATATTAATGTAAAAAAGGTTCTGTATTTCTTATTAATTAATATAATGTCATTATAAAGTAAATTTAAAGAATAGGAAACATTCGGGTACACGGTGAGGGTAAATTCTCGAACCAAACATTCATCCTTCGGGTTCTCCATCTTTTAACCCATTTTTGATATTTTTAGTCCTTAGAGATTATTTTTTCGTCATTTTATATCCTTTTATGTGATATACATGATTACCACATATGTTTATGTCAAAAAATAATGTTTTCCTAATGAACTACTCTTTTAAGAACTCACCTTTTACTACTCATTCAAGGTTGATGGTTCTTGTATAAAGTATGTTATTTCCTCTTTGCATTGGGATCCCAAAGTTTATGAATCTGTTATTATGAGATATAACCCATTACATCCCATGGTTTAGGTATTTTCACACTTGATATGTGTTTAATGTGTCAAGCATGATGATTATAATGTTATGTTGTGATATGTGTACCCAAAATTATATAGTGCAACATTAATATTTCAGTGTGACGGGTGCACCCAAAATTATAAAGTGCTCCAATGCATTGGGTAAAGTGATGAATATCAAGAGTAAATTTAAAATAATTTGTGAATAAGATGCAAGCATGGTTCAAATATATGTGTGGTATTTAACCACTAAGGCATGATGTTTCATTTTTATGCATTGTCACGTTTCTAGTCTCTTATTAATGCTTCCTCTCATGTTCATGATTCTTTGCCTATGTTATGAATATTCTCACCCAATTCTATTTTGTTATTATCTATCCTTTTACTGGGCTTCAAGCTCACCCATTTTGATTTATATCCTCAGGTGGCTACATGTACTAAGGACATGAAAAGTGCCAATAAGAAGCTATAGAAGAAAAATGTAAATAAATGTTTATGCTTGATGTTTTATTTTTTATGTATGGTCCATGTTTACCCAAGACACTAAACCATTGGATCCTCTATGTGTAATAATATTATGATATTTATCTATAAAATGATGTAATAGTAATGTATGAAAAGGTTGGGTTGATATAGTTGGTATTAGAGGAATGGATTAGTTAATTTGGAAAAATATTATTAGTGAACACTCGAGAAAACCTCTTGCACGAGACTAAGTAAAAAAATGCCCAGAAGAATAGTTACATAGGGATCCCATATGTTATATTTTTGGTATAAATTGTTTTAATAAATATGTTATTCATTAATTTTTTACATATGTTTTATTGTAACCTTTTCTGATTTATAAAATTGTGGTAACGAGGAGAAATCAGACCAACAACTACTGCGAGGGGCAATGCAACGATTTCCTGAAGGACATCCCCAATGATTTGGGAGGTGTAGTTCAAAAAATCATGGTGATGCTAACCAAATTATCTCAGGATATGAACAATAACCATATTAATGGTTAACTTCCTCCTCCACCAAAGAGGGAGGAAAGGGATATCAAATGTTTTATGTGGCAATGACCTCCGAGGTTTTGTGGATCTTCTGATCCACTAGTTGCAGAACAGTGGGTCAACTCCATAGAGAAGATCATTCATGTTCTTCACTATTCCGATACAGCATAGGTGAACCTAGCTATTTATTTTTTAGACTGAGAAGCCGATCAATGGTGGGAATTGATTATGAACACCAAGACAAAGGAGGAAATTGATGAGATTGAATGGGGGGACATTAAGATAATGGTTCTTAAGAAGTATTTCCCAAGAACTCTTCGCACGAAGATAGAGAGATAATTCATAGAGCTCAAACAAAAAGAAGGAAATTTTTTCACAACCTATGAACATAATACTAGCAATTAAAGGGTAAAATATGGTTATGAAATGATCATATAATATGTTTTAAACAAGATCATGTTTCTGTAAAATACAAATAACACTCTTGGAACCAGTATACAAGATGTTTATACTAGTTTGATGTAAGAAAATAATGATGTAAGATAATTCTTAACCTGTTTTTCATCCTTTGGGTTATCCTTATTCTTCATTATTTAAATGGTATTTAATCCACTATACAAGATGTTAAAACAAGTCTGATCACTAGTTTGGATTCTACTACATAAGAGTTTGTGATGCAGATATTCCAAAGAGGTTATTGTGATGTTGTTATGTACAATATGAGTTCAAGGTGATGTGTAATGATACGACGAATGCCCATGAAATATTTCATGGCACTGATGTACTCAGATTTATAGATATATACGGAAAATTTCATTACTGTATTCATTGATTAGATATGTAGATTCTTCGAATAAATGGAGGAGAAGGTAGAACACTTGACAAGAACCCCCTTTATCGATCTAGGCAATAGAAATTTATTTACGGATTGGTTACACCCACATATAAAAGGGTATGGTTCTTCTAAACTCTATGTGATAAACCATAACAGATATGGTGCATGTCCTACATTATTTTAGGGGAACCCCCTGACACCTAGTTGCATGGGTACTCTACAATGACTGTTATTTCCCAATCATAGAGTGTGTAAGCCCTCCCTATCCTGAGGTATACCCCTCTCCCCCAACTGAACAGGGAGGATGTCCGTTGTGTGATGATAGTGACTTGTTGACTATGTGACACATTTCAGAGGTTCATGACATCTAGACGATTACTCCTTTGGATATACATGTGAGATTACGAGGATTATTTATGGATTTTTGGGAATTGATGTTTACTATTTCTTGGGTATGGGTAGTGGGATAGAGTTCCCCAACTATCTCATCTATGTTTCATTGGTTGGAACTTATATATATATATATAAATATATATATAGGTTGTTATATTTTTTAATATTGTCCTATGGGTGGAAGATACATGATGTTTCTTCTATATATATGATGTGTTGAACTCCCTTTGTTTGGATTAGGTGTCATTAAATTTTTTGGTTGATCTGCTTACTGTATACTTATGTCATTTCACTTACTACCCCCTCCACATTTTTGGGTGTCCAATTGGATGTGTATATACTCACCACATCATGGTATTTTCTTGAAAATGATCTACCTATTGATGTCGATGACCAAGTTGGTGGTAAAATTAGAGGAGCATACATATAATTCCGGCATTGGGAAAATTTGAAATCCCGGATCATGGAGCTCTATATCTTGGATCTCTCAGAACCTTAAAAATTTCAGTTTTCCAGGACAAGACATATTTCTAGTTGGACATTTTTTCCACATTATATTTCCATTTTAAACATTCTTACTCTTGTAAACCCAAGTGTTTTTGTATTCATGTATTACATTATAACTATTGGATATTATTATTATTATTATTATCCATCTACAAATTTTCATTTATTTTTTTTCATGTGCGTGTAATGGTACATTAGGAAAAGGCCTCCCATTTAAGTTATTTTCTTCAGAACTTGTTTCCAACCATGGGTATATATAGGTGAGCTTGGGGTAGTTACATCTCATTCCATGTTGGGTCAGTTGATGAAATAATTTTTTTTTAATTTATTCAAAAACTATATTACAAGAAATTAATTATAAATGAAAATAATACCAACTGGATATTGATTAAAATTAATGTTAGCACACAGTTGTAATGTTTTTAATAAATTGAATTCATTCAAGTCTAGGTTACATTTTTTACAAAATAATTTTGATTATCCCTTAGATAAAAACACTAATTTTACTATCGGAAATACATTTTCAATATTAAATGTTGTAATATGTAAATATAAGGTCATAATATAAAAATAAATTTCATATTAATTACATTTTCTACCTTATCATAACCAACAGTTCTTCTTCCAATATATTTATGATTTCAAAAAAAATTCATAAAATACTATTGTGATAAAATATTATTATGGTAAATATTGAGCTTATTAAATTAATTTGGATTAATAGAATAAATGAAAAATATATAATTAAAATATAATATTTCTAAAAAACACTAATATGGAATATTGTCTAATAAAATTCATGGAAAACTGTTACTTGCTCAAATATAATATATGTTAATTTTTACTATATCATTTTTTTATATTTATTTCATTTATCATATTAACAGTGTTCTAGAATTGTGCATGAATTTAAAGTTATTATATAATGTATAAAAATTATAAATTAATTGCCATTAATGAATATAATTTAATAATTAACAAAAACACTATAGTATTTTTCAATTTATATATTTTCCATATTTGATAACATTACATAGATATAAAACTAATAGAGTTGCATTTGGAAACATTCTTTGGTTGAAATTATATATATTCCACTTTCATAGAAAAACATTTATTATACAACAAATTTTATATCCTATTGTGTTAAGGGTCTAATTAAACTGCTTCAAAATTAATTAGTACGAAATATTAAGGCCTTATCATTAATTTATTATCTAGAGAAACTCAATTTAATGTTTATTGATGAAAAAAACTTTACCACACTTACTATTTATATTTATGAAAAAATAAAATATTTAAATTTAAATTTTTTATTAAACTAATTTAAAATAATTATTTCATATTATCTAATCCAATAAATAAAAATATGAAAACTTGTGGCCTAATCACTTATTTATTACCTAGAGTAACTCGATTTAACCTTTAACGATGAGATAAATCTTACCACAATTATAATTTATATTTACCAAAAACAAAATATTCATATTTAAATGTTTTATTAAACTTATTTTAAATAATTCTTTCATATTATCTAATCAAATAAATAAAAATATGAGAAATTAATTTTATTTTATTTTTTTATAATGTAATAAAAACTAACCTTTTTAAAAAAATTATTTTATAATCTAAAACTCGATTCATTCATATAATATTCCAAAAAAATTAATATGTTTTTGATTTTTAATTTTTTTACCTAGTAATTAATAATTAAATTCAATAAAAAAATAAGTTTATATTAATTTGTTTTATTATTAAAAAAATGTGCCCATAAAACTAATTTTTGCGAAATAAAATAACATTTAATTAATAAAATAATTAAATTATAAAAAAATGATTACTAATGAATTAATGTTATAAATATGCAGAAATAGTATTTTTAATTTTGTTCCTAATATTTTTACCCACTAATCTAATAGTTGAATATAATAAACACATATTATTTTAATAAAGATAAAAGGGTTTTCATATACTCGTTGATTACAGAAATGGTGGCTATCAATGAAATAAATTTATTTAAAGAGAAATATTCCGTAAATTTATTAAGTGGGGGTTAAATATATATTCATTTATGTAATAATTGTTTTATTATAATATATTACATATTTGGTTGGATTTTATTCTAGGTAAATTTTTTGAATTCATTATACACATCACTATGTGGGTGGGTGTGATGTTTTTATTTTTATATGTTTCAATTCATGTAATAGGTATATTAAACTTTTTTTCAATTAATTTATAAATAATTTATTGAATAAATTTTTTGGGAAAATATTTTGGGGAATTTTTATTAAATTATATGAAAAATATAATACTCGTAGAATATGGTTTTGTTTGAATTTTTTACTCTTCATTCTTATTTCTAAGAACATGTATACATATAATGGCTATGAATACATCAATAAATATAAAATTAATGACATTTAATTTAATTTCATTATATTATACTTTTGTTTTATTGTTTATAAAACAAATATAAAAGAGAATATTATTTTCCCAAAATAACTTTTTTTTAAAAAAAGGGAAATTATTGAAATATATAGTTATATTTTATTATCAGCACATATAAAATAATTAATATATGTAGTTATTAAATATATTATAATATATTAAGTATTAAATGTAACTTATATAGTGTTTAATGATCATTGGTTTAATTATCGTTGCTATAAAAACTGTTTTCAATATAAAAGAATAATGTGAAGTGAAGATTCAAACACTAAGATTTCTAGTTGGTAAGAATAAATGTTATAAAAACCTATATTGTTATATTGTAGTAATATGAATTCAACATAAATTTTTTAAGGAAAAAAATTATACAGAATTAATGGATATTGTTTTGTGTTAGAGTTTTATATTAAATATATATGTTGGTATTTACCAACCATTAGTTTTCTTTTGGTAGAAAGCACCATTTTATGTATTTTCATTATTTTTCCAGAAGAGTCTCATGTTTGATTTATCCTAATCTTCCCCCTATTATAATTAATAATATATTAGGTATCTAAATTTATATAAGTATTTTAATAGAAAAAAATTGAGTAATGAATTTTATTGTTTTTATTTTTATTGGGTATTTGAATTTTATTTTTGAGAATCATAGAGGATAATGTTGTTTGAATCTTGTATGGATATTTAAATTATATTCAATGTTTAATAATAATGTAAACAGGTAATAATAATGAAAAAAAACCAAATAAAATTGACATTTGTTATTTCCCTTCAATATTGAATATTTTAAAAGAATGAATCCCTAAAATGTATAGATTAAAGAACTAAATTATAATAAATTCTAGTTGTTTGCAATTTTCTATAGATAATTTTTATTATTCATCATTTTTAATGATCTATGTCATATATATACATAATGAAAACTGTATAGAATGTGGAATGTGGAGGATGTATTTTTGAGATTGAAGAAATTTTCTTTCACTCAGTGAAGAAAATATTTTAGTATATTAAAGAGGAAGATATTATTTTGTACAATTATAACATGGTTTTTAATTTTTATCTCAATAGATTAAAATAGTATTTTTTTGTATCATATTCTATTAATATTGTTTTTGGGGTTTCATACATTATTTTATCAGATTTACAATTTTATTCACTCTAGTGTAGGAATAAATTTTGCCCATTGTAACCATTAGATGATACTAGAAGATTATATTAAAAGGGGTGAACATTATCCATTGGAAGGCTATATCAATTTGGATATCCCATGGAATTAATGAAATATTTTTATTTATTGTAAATAATATTATAAAATAAATTGGAATTTTTTTCAACTTCACAGAAGTTGACTATAGAAATATGATATTTACTGTTTTATGAGACAAAAAATATTTTCAATTTATGTTTTATTTTATTGAAATTTATAAATATATAACAATTTACTTTTTAAGTCTGAAAAAGGTATTTATAATTGAAATTTAGGTTGAAATATCGGAGTAAGAAAAAATTTATCTTCTTTTAAATTAATTTTTATTTCAAATATCTTATATATGAGATCGATAACTAGTTCATAGAAAAGAATTATTTCAAAGTCCATTAATGATTAATATATGATTTTTGAATGAAAATATATAGTTATTTATACTTGTGTGTGATTAAAATATTGATATGTACCATTGAATCGTATGTTATATAATTAGGTGTTAATTAATCA
Organism: Viscum album; assembly: GCA_963277665.1. Taxonomy (NCBI): domain Eukaryota; kingdom Viridiplantae; phylum Streptophyta; class Magnoliopsida; order Santalales; family Viscaceae; genus Viscum; species Viscum album. The sequence continues at coordinate 1,354,358,081 of OY728142.1, read as the reverse complement.
ATTAATCCCTCAAATATATAATATCTCATGTAAAATTTTTGATAAAGATTTATTTATAAATATATCAGGATTTGATTCATTATGTGAATGTATAATAAGATAACATAGAGAAGAATAATAGTATATTTATTTATTTATTAAGAATAATTTAATATTAATTGAATAAAGTGTTTTTTTATAATATGGATAATAATAATAGATAAAATTCAATAATCACAAAAATTATTATAAGAAATCTTTATTATCATGTTAAAAACATCTTCATAGGTGATATAATTACATTTATTTTTAGTCTTGAAAATATATGAATGCTTCAATGTTTGAATTTTTAAATAAGATGTAAAATATTATCAATGGGTTATAATTCAACTATCCATATTTATGATATTTTTGAAGAATTAGTCATCATAAAAAATAATGAATTTTTGATTTTTGATTATGAATTACACATTTTAAAAATGCATACAACACTATAGGGGATAAAAATGATCAGTTAATATAATATTCCATGATTTATTAAAATTTGAATTCATATATACGTAAATGGTAGAGAGTGGATGAAAACCATTACAATGGTTTTTTAAATGAAAAATCTTTCATATTATATCCTATATTGAAGAAAATATCAAATCTTTGTATAAAAAATGTGATTTCAAAGGATTTTAATTTCATAAACTTTATTTTGTTCACGATGTTGATGTTAGTATACATTATGTAGTTTATGAGAATTCAAATTTATCAAGATGAATATAATAATTTTTATTCTCATGAGAAATATTCAATAGAAAAGTATAATAATTATTTTATATATTATATAAATCTATATTAATCTACATATTTTTAATTGGAACTAAACTCAAATATAACTAATATATTAATTTTTGTAACAAATTTATTTATTAAATTTAATGGATGTTTTCACACCTAGATGAATTCATGATAAAATATTTCCAATGAATTTACATCATTTACAACACATCAATGGGATCCTAGTGAGTATAATATCATGTTATTAGGAAAATTTCAAGAGTCCAAGAAATGAATAAAATACTATCAAAAATTTTAGAACTACAAAAAATATCTTTTGATGATATATATTGGGATTTTTGTGTTAATTATATGATTTCTATGTGAGTTAGTATTCATAACAATAAATATAAGTCTATTATATATCACAAAAAGATAGAAAACATAAATTCATTAACTGTAGAATAAAAATAATATGTTTGTCCCCTCTGTGGAAAATTTATTTACTGGGACAAATACGGAATATATGGATCTTAATATAGAATTAAAATTACCCATGATGGAGGGAAAATTACCTAAATCCATTGGTATATTTCATTTTATACACACTCATTTGATCACTAGTTTTTTTCAAATAAAAATATGAAAACATATGGCCTAATCACTTATTTATTACCTAGAGTAACTCGATTTAACCTTTAACGATGAGATAAATCTTACCACAATTATAATTTATATTTACCAAAAACAAAATATTCATATTTAAATGTTTTATAAAACTAATTTTAAATAATTCTTCCATATTATCTAATCAAATAAATAAAAATATGAGAAAATAATTTTATTTTATTTTTTAATAATGTAATAAAAACTAACCTTTAAAAAAATTATTTTATAATCTAAAACTCGATTCATTCAAATAATATTCCAACTAAAAATAATATTTTTTTGATTTTTAATTTTTTTACCTAGTAATTAATATTTAAATTCATTAAAAAAAGAAGTTGTGATTAATTTTTTTTATTATTAAGAAAAAACAATGTGCCCATAAAACTAGTTTTTGCCAAATGAAATAACTTTTTTTTAATAAAAAAATTAAATTATAGAAAAAAATGATAACTAATGAATTAATGTTATAAATATGCAGAAATTGTTTTTTTAATTTAGTTCCTAATATTTTTACCCACTAATCCAATAGTCGAATATAATTAACCCATATTCTTTTAATAACGATAAAAGGGTTTTGATATACTCGTTGATTACAGAAATGGTGGCTATCAATGAAATAAATTTATTTAAAGATAAATATTCCGTAAATTTATTAAGTGGGGGTTAAATATATATTCATTTATGTAATAATTGTATTATTATAATATATTACATATTTGGTTGGATTTTATTCTAGGTAAAATTTTTGAATTCATTATACACATCACTATGTGGGTGGGTGTGATGTTTTGATTTTCATATGTGTAAATTCATGTAATAGGTATTTTAAACTTTTTTTCAGTTAATTTATAAATAATTTATTGAATATTTTTTTTGGAAAATATTTTGGGGAATTTTTATTAAATTATATGAAAAATATAATACTCGTAGAATATGGTTTTGTCTGAATTTTTTACTCTTCATTATTATTTCCAAGAACATGTATACATATAATGGCTATGAATACATCAATAAATATCAAATTAATGACATTGAATTGAATTTCATTATATTATACTAATGTTTTATTGGTTATAAAACAAATATAAAAGAGAATATTATTTTCCCGAAATAAATTTTTTTAAAAAAATGGAAAATTATTGAAATATATAGTTATATTTTATTAATAGCACCTATAAAATAATTAATATATGTAGTTATTAAATATATTATAATATATTAAGTATTAAATGTAATTTATATAGTGTTTAATGATCATTGGTTTAATTATCATTTCTATAAAAATTGTTTTCAATATAAAAGAATAATGTGAAGTGAAGATTCAAGCCCTAAGATTTCTAGTTGGTACGAATAAATGTTATAAAATCCTATATTGATATATTGTATTAAGATGAATTCAACATAAATTTTGGAAGGAAAAAAAATTATACAGAATTAATGGATATTGTTTTGTGTTAGAGTTTTATATTAAATATATATGGTGGCATTTACCAAACCATTAGTTTTCTTTTGCTAGAAAGCATCATTTTATGTATTTTCATTATTTTTCAGGAAGAGTCTCATGTATGATTTATCCTAATCTTACCCCTATTATAATTAATAATATATTAGGTATCTAAATTTATATAAGTATTTTAATAGAAAAAAATTGAGTAATGAATTTTTATTGTTTTTATTTTTATTGGGTATTTGAATTTTATTTTTGACAATCATAGAGGATAATGTTGTTTGATTCTTTTATGGATAGTTAAATTATATTCAATGTTTAATAATAATTTAATAGTTAATAATAATGAAAAAACACCAAATAAAATTTACATTTGTTATTTCCCTTCAATAATGAATATTTTAAAAGAATGAATCCCTAAAATGTATTGATTAATGAACTAAATTATAATGAATTCTAGTTGTTTGCAATTTTCTATAGATAATTTTTATTATTCATCATTTTTAATGATCTATGTCTTATATATACATAATGAAAACTATATAGAATGTGGAATGTGGAGGATGTTTTTTTTGAGATTGAAGAAACATTCTTTCACTCAGTGAAGAAAATATTTTTGTATATTATAGAGGAAGATATTATTTTGTACAATTATAACATGGTTTTTAAATTTTTTATCAATAGATTAAAATAGTATTTTTTGTATCATATTCTATTAATATTTTTTGGGGGCTTCATACATTATTTTATGAGATTTAGAATTGTATTCACTCTAGTGTAGGAATAAATCTTGCCCATTGTAACCATGATATGATACTAGAAGATTATATTAAAAGGGGTGAACATTATCCATTGGAAGGCTATATCAATTTGGATATCCCATGGAATTAATGAAAATTTTGTATTTATTGTAAATAATATTATAAAATAAAATGGAAATTTTTTCAACTTCACAGATGTTGACTATAGAAATATTATATTTAATGTTTTATGAGACAAAAAATATTTTCAATTTATGTTTTATTTTATTGAAATTTATAAATATATAACAATTGAGTTTTTAAGTCTGAAAAAGGTATTTATAATTGAAATTGATGTTGAAATATCGGAGTAAGAAAAAATTTATCTTCTTTTCAATTAATTTTTATTTCAAATATCTTATATATGAGATCGATAACTAGTTCATAGAAATGAATTATTTCAAAGACCATTAATGATTAATATATGATTTTTGAATGAAAATATATTGTTATTTATACTTGTGTGTGATTAAAATATTGATATGTACCATTGAGTCGTATGTTATATAATTAGGTGTTAATTAATCAATTAATCCCTCAAATATATAATATCTCATGTAAAATTTTTGATAAAGATTTATTTATAAATATATCAGGATTTGATTCATTATGTGAATGTAAAATTAGATAACATAGAGAAGAAAAATAGTATATTTATATATTTATTAAGAATAATTTAATATTAATTGAATAAAGTGTTTTTTTATAATATGGATGATAATAATAGATAAAATTCAATAATCACAAAAATTATTATATGAAATTTTTATTATCATGTTAAAACCATCTTAATAGGTGATATAATTACATTTATTTGTACTCTTGAAAATATATGAATGCTTCAATTTTTGAATGATTAAATAAGATGTAAAATATTATCAATGGGTTATAATTCAACTATCCATATTTATGAAATTTTTGAAGAATTATTCATCATAAAAAATAACGAATTTTTAATTTGTGATTATGAATTACACATTTCAAAAAAACATACAACACTATAAGGGATAAAAATGATCAGTGAATATAATATTCTATGATTTATTAAAATTTGAATTCATATATACGTAATTGGTAGAGAGTGGATGGAAACCATTACAGTGGTTTTTTAAATGAATAATCTTCCATATTATATCCTATATTGAAGAAAATATCAAATCTTTGTATAAAAAATGTGATTTCAAAGGATTTTAATTACATAAATTTTATTTTTTTCATGATGTTGATGTTAGTATAGATTATGTAGTATATGAGAATTCAAATTTATCAAGAAGAATATAAGAATTTTTATTCTCATGGGAAATATTCAATAGAAAAGTTTAATATTTATTGTATATATTATATAAATCTATATAAATCTACATATTTTTAATTGGAACTGAACTAAAAAATAACTAATATATTAATTTTTGTAAAAAATTTATTTATTAAATTTAAAGGATGTTCTCACACCTAGATGAATTCATGATAAACTATTTCCAATGAATTTACATCATTTACAACACATCAATGGGATCCTAATGAGTCTAATATCATGTTATTGGGAATATTTCAAGAGTCCAAGAAATGAACAAAATACTATCAAAAATTTTAGAACTACAAAAAAATATCTTTTGATGATATATATTGGGATTTTTGTGTTAATTATATTATTTCTATGTGAGTTAGTATTCATAACAATAAATATAAGTCTATTATATATCACAAAAAGATAGAAAACATACATTAATTAATTGTAGAATAAAAATAATATGTTTGTCCCCTCTGTTGAAAATTTATTTACTGGGACAAATACAGAATATATGGATCTTAATATAGAATTAAAATTACCCATGATGGTGGGAAAATTACCGAAATGCATTGATATATTTCATTTTATACACGCTCATTTGATCACTAGTTTTTTTCAAATAAAAATATGAAAACTTATGGCCTAATCACTTATTTATTACCTAGAGTAACTCGATTTAACCTTTAACGATGAGATAAATCTTACCACAATTATAATTTATATTTACCAAAAAAATATTAATATTTAAATGTTTTATTAAACTAATTTTAAATAATTCTTTCATATTATCTAATCAAATAAAAACAATATGAGAAATTAATTTTATTTTATTTTTTCATAATGTAATAAAAACTAACCTTTTTAAAAAAATTATTTTATAATCTAAAACTCGATTCATTCATTTAATATTACAACTAAAAATAATATGTTTTTGATTTTTAATTTTTTTTACTTATTAATTAATATTTAAATTCAATAAAAAAGATGTTGTGATTAATTTGTTTTATTATTATGTAAAAACAATGTGCCCATAAAACTAATTTTTGCGAAATAAAATAACTTTTTTTAATAAAAAAATTAAATTATAAAAAAAATGATTACTAATGAAATAATGTTATAAATATGTAGAAATAGTTTTTTAAATTTAGTTCCTAATATTTTTACCCACTAATCCAATAGTCGAATATAATAAACACATATTCTTTTAATAAAGATAAAAAGGTTTTCATATACTCGTTGATTACAGAAATGGTGGCTATCAATGTAATAAATTTATTTAAAGAGAAATATTCCGTAAAATTATTAAGTAGGGGTTAAATATATATTCATTTATGTAATAATTGTTTTATTATAATATATTACATATTTGGTTTGATTTTATTCTAGGTAAAATTTTTGAATTCATTATACACATCACTATGTGTGTGGGTGTGATGATTTCATTTTTATATATGTAAATTCATGTAATAGGTATATTTAACTTTTTTTCCATTAATTTATAAATAATTTATTGAATAAATTTTTTTGGAAAATATTTTGGGGAATTTTTATTAAATTATATGATAAATATAATACTCGTAGAATATTGTTTTGTCTGAATTTTTTACTCTTCATTCTTATTTCCAAGAACATGTATACATATAATGGCTATGAATACGTAAATAAAAATCAAATTAATGACATTGAATTTAATTTCATTATATTATACTTTTGTTTTATTTGTTATAAAAGAAATATAAAAGAGAATATTATTTTCCCGAAATAACTTTTTTTTTAAAATGGGAAATTATTGAAACATATAGTTATATTTTATTATCAGCACATATAAAATAATTAATATATATAGTTATTAAATATATTAAAATATATTACGTATTAAATGTTATTTATATAGTGTTTAATGATCATTGGATTAATTACCATTGCTATAAAAACTGTTTTCAATATAAAATAATAATGTGAAGTGAAGATTCAAACCCTAAGATTTCATGTTGGTAAGAATAAATGTTATAAAAACCTATATTGATATATTGTAGTAAGATGAATTCAACATAAATTTTCGAAGGAAAAAAATTATACAGAATTAATGGATATTGTTTTGTGTTAGAGTTTGATATTATATATATATGGTGGCATTTACCCACTATTAGTTTGCTTTTGGTAGAAAGCATCATTTTATGTATTTTCATTATTTTTCAAGAAGAGTATCATGTATGATTTATCCTAATATTTCCCATACGATAATTAATAATATATTAGGTATCTAAATTTATATAAGTATTTTAATAGAAAAAAATTGAGTAATGAATTTTTATTGTTTTTATTTTTATTGGGTATTTGAATCTTATTTTTGACAATCATAGAGGATAATGTTGTTTGATTATTTTATGGATAGTAAAATTATATTCAATGATTAATAATAATGTAAACAGGTAATAATAATGAAAAAACACCAAATAAAATTGACATTTGTTATTTCCCTTCAATAATGAATATTTTAAAAGAATGAATCCCTAAAATGTATTGATTAAAGAACTAAATTATAAATAATTCTAGTTGCTCGCAATTTTCTATAGATAATTTTTATTATTCATCATTTTTAATGATCTAAGTCATATCTATACATAATGAAAACTATATAGAATGTGGAATGTGGAGGATGTTTTTTTGATATTGAAGAAAGTTTATTTCACTCAGTGAAGAAAGTATTTTTGTTTACTAAAGTGGAAGATATTATTTTTTACAATTAGAACATGGTTTTTAAATTTTTTATCAATAGATTAATATAGAATTTTTTTGTATCAAATTCTATTAATAATTTTTTTGGGATTTCGTACATTATTTTATCATATTTACAATTGTATTCACTCTAGTGTAGGAATAAATCTTGCCCATTGTAACCATTAGATGATACTAGAAGATTATATTAAAAGGGGTGAACATTATCCTTTGGAAGGCTATGTCAATTTGGATATCCCGTGGAATTAATGAAAAATTTTAATTTATTGTAAATAAAATTATAAAATACATTGGAAATTTTTTCAACTTCACAGAAGTTGACTATAGAAATATGATATTTAATGTTTTATGAGACAAAAAAATTCAATTTATGTTTTATTTTATTAAAATTTATAAATATATAACAATTGAGTTTTTAAGTATGAAAAAGGTATTTATAATTGAAAGAGAGGTAGAAATATCCAAGTAAGAAACAATTTATCTTCTTTTAAATTAATTTTTATTTCAAATATCTTATATATGAGATCAATAACTAGTTCATAGAAAAGAATTATTTCAAAGACCATTAATGATTAATATATTATTTTTGAATGAAAATAGATTGTTATTTATGCTTGTGAGTGATTAAAATATTGATATGTACCATTAAATTGGATGTTATTTAATTAGGTGTTAATTAAGGAATTAATCCATCAAATATATAATATCCCATGTAAAATTTTTGATAACGATTTATTTATAAATATATCAGGATTTGATTCATTATGTGAATGTATAATTAGATTACATAGAGAAGAAAAATAGTATATTTATTTATTTATTAAGAATAATTTAATATTAATTGAATAAAGTGTTTTTTTATAATATGGATGATAATAATAGATAAAATACAATAATCACAAAAATTATTATACGAAATGTTTATTATCATGTTAAAACCATCTTCATAGGTGATATAATTAAATTTATTTGTAGTCTTGAAAATATATCAATGCTTCAATGTTTTAATGTTTAAATAAGATGTAAAATATTATCAATGGTTTATAATTCAACGATCCATATTTATAAAATTTATGAAGAATTATACATCCTAAAAAATAATGAATTTTTAATTTGTGATTATGAATTACACATTTTAAAAAAGAATACAACACTATAAGGGATAAAAATGATCAGTGAATATAATATTCCATGATTTATTAAAATTTGAATTCATATATACATAAATGGTAGAGAGTGGATGAAAACCATTACAGTGGTTTTTAAAATGAATAATCTTCCATATTATATCCTATATTGAAGAAAATATCAAATCTTTGTATAAAAAATGTTATTTCAAAGGATTTTAATTTCATAAATTTTATCTTGTTCATGATGTTGATGTTAGTATAGATTATGTAGTATATGAGAATTCAAATTTATCAAGATGAATATAAGAATTTTTATTCTAATGAGAAATATTCAGTAGAAAAGTATAATAATTATTGTATATATTATATAAATCTATATTAATCTACATATTTTTAATTGGAACTAAACTAAAAAATAACTAATATATTAATTTTTGTAAAAAATTTATTTATTAAATTTAATGGATGTTTTCACACCAAGATGAATTCATGATAAACTATTTCCAATGAATTAACATCATTTACAACACATCAATGGGATCCTAGTGAGTCTAATATCATGTTAGTGGGAATATTTCAAGAGTCCAAGAAATGAACAAAATACTATCAAAAATTTTAGAACTACAAAAAAATATCTTTTGATGATATATATTGGGATTTTTGTGTTATTTATATGATTTCTATGTGAGTTAGTATTCATAACAATAAATATAAGTCTATTATATATCACAAAAAGATAGAAAACATAGATTCATTAACTATAGAATAAAAAAAATATTTTTGTCCCCTCTGTGGAAAATTTATTTACTGGGACAAATACAGAATATATGGATCTTAATATAGAATTAAAATTACCCATGATGGTGGGAAAATTACCTAAATGAATTGATATATTTAATTTTATACACGCTCATTTGATCACTAGTTTTTTTCAAATAAAAATATGAAAACTTATGGCCTAATCACTTATTTATTACCTAGAGTAACTCGATTTAACCTTTAACGATGAGATAAATCTTACCACAATTATAATTTATATTTACCAAAAACAAAATATTAATATTTAAATTTTTTATTAAACTAATTTTAAATAATTCTTTCATATTATCTAATCAAATAAATAAAAATATGAGAAATTAATTTTATTTTATTTTTTCATAATGTAATAAAAACTAACCTTTTTAAAAAAATTATTTTATAATCTAAAACTCGATTAATTCATATAATATTCCAACTAAAAATAATATGTTTTTGATTTTTAATTTTTTACCGAGTAATTAATATTTAAATTCAATAAAAAAAGACGTTGTGATTAATTTGTTTTATTATTAAGAAAAAACAATGTTCCCATAAAACTAATTTTTTAGAAATAAAATAACTTTTTGTAATAAAAAAATTAAATTATAAAAAAAATGATTACTAATGAATTAATGATATAAATATGTACACATATTTCTTTTTAATTTAGATCCTAATATTTTTACCCACTAATCCAATAGTCGAATATAATACACACATATTCTTTTAATAAAGATAAAAGGGTTTTCATATACTCGTTGATTACAGAAATGGTGGCTATCAATGAAATAAATTTATTTAAAGAGAAATATTCTGTAAAATTATTATGTGGGGGTTAAATATATATTCATTTATGAAATAATTGTTTTATTATAATATATTACATATTTGGTTGGATTTTATTCTAGGTAAAAAAATTTAATTCATTATACACATCACTATGTGGGTGGGTGTGATGTTATGATTTTTATATGTGTCAATTCATGTAATAGGTATATTTAAATTTTTTTTAATTAATTTATAAATAATTTATTGAATAATTTTTTTTGGAAAATATTTTGGGGAGTTTTTATTAAATTATATGAAAAATATAATACTCATAGAATATGGTTTTGTCTGAATTTATTACTCTTCATTATTATTTCCAAGAACATGTATACATATAATGGCTATGAATACGTAAATAATTATCAAATTAATGACATTGAATTTAATTTCATTATATTATACTTTTTTTATTGGTTATAAAACAAATATAAAAGAGAATATTATTTTCTCGAAATAACTTTTTTTTAAAAAATGGGAAATTATTGAAACATATAGTTATATTTTATTATCATCACATATAAAATAATTAATATATGTAGTTATTAAATATATTATAATATATTACGTATTAAATGTAATTTATATAGTGTTTAATGATCATTGGATTAATTACCGTTTCAATAAAAACTGTTTTCAATATAAAAGAATAATGTGAAGTAAAGATTCAAACCCTAAGATTTCCAGTTGGTAAGAATAAATGTTATAAAAACCTATATTGATATATTGTAGTAAGATGAATTCAACATAAATTTATGAAGGAAAAAACATTATACAGAACTAATGGATATTGTTTTTTGTAAGAGTTTTATATTAAATATATATGGTGGCATTTACCCACCATTAGTTTTCTTTTGGTAGAAAGCATCATTTTATGTATTTTCATTATTTTTCAGGAAGAGTCACATGTATGATTTATCCTAATCTTTCTCCTACGATAATTAATAATATATTAGGTATCTAAATTTATATAAGTATTTTAATAGAAAAAAATCGAGTAATGAATTTTTATTGATTTTATTTTTATTGGTATTTGAATTTTATTTTTGACAATCATAGAGGATAATGTTGTTTGATTATTTTATGGATAGTAAAATTATATTAAATGTTTAATAATAATGTAAACAGGTAACAATAATGAAAAAACACCAAATAAAATTGACATTTGTTATTTCCATCCAATAATTAATATTTTAAAAGAATGAATCCCTAAAATGTATTGATTAAAGAACTAAATTATAAACAATTCTAGTTGTTCGCAATTTTCTATAGATAATTTTTATTATTCACCATTTTTAATGATCTAAGTCATATCTATACCTAATGAAAACTATATAGAATGTGGAATGTGGAGGATGTTTTTTTGAGATTGAAGAATGTTTATTTCACTCAGTGAAGAAAATATTTTTTTATATTAAAGATGAAGATATTATTTTGTACAATTATAACATGTTTTTTAAATTTTTTATCAATAGAATAAAATAGAATTTTTTTGTATCATATTCTATTAATATTTTTTTGGGGTTTTGTACATTATTTTATCAGATTTACAATTTTATTCACTCTATTGTAAGAATAAATCTTCCCCATTGTAACCGTTAGATGATACTAAAAGAATATATTAAAAGGGGTGTGCATTATCCTTTGGAAGGCTATATCAATTTGGATATCCCATGTAATTAATGATAATTTTTAATTTATTGTAAATAAAATTATAAAATACATTGGAAATTTTTTCAACTTCACAAAAGTTGACAATAGAAATATGATATTTAATGTTTTATGAGACAAAAAATATTTTCAATTTATGTTTTATTTTATTAAAATTTATAAATATATAACAATTGAGTTTTTATGTATGAAAAAGGTATTTATAATTTTAATAGAGGTTGAAATATCCAAGTAAGAAACAATTTATCTTCTTTTAAATTAATTTTTATTTCAAATATCTTATATATGAGATCAAAAACTAGTTCATAGAAAAGAATTATTTCAAAGACCATTAAAGATTAATATATGATTTTTGAATGAAAATATATTGTTATTTATGCTTGTATGTGATTAAAATATTGATATGTACCATTAAATAGGATTTTATATAATTAGGTGTTAATTAAGGAATTAATCCCTCAAATATATAATATCTCATGTAAAATTTTTGATAATGATTTATTTATAAATATATCAGGATTTGATTCATTATGTGAATGTATAATTAGATAACATAGAGAAGAAAAATAGTGTATTTATTTATTAAGAATAATTTAATATTAATTGAATAAAGTGTTTTTTATAATATGGATGATAATAATAGATAAAATACAATAATCACAAAAATTATTATACGAAATCTTTATTATCATGTTAAAACCATCTTCATAGGTGATATAATTAAATTTATTTATAGTCTTGAAAATATATGAATGCTTCAATGTTTGAATGTTTAAATAAGATGTAAAATATTAAAAATGGGTTATAATTCAACTATCCATATTTATGAAATTTATTAAGAATTATACATCATAAAAAATAATGAAATTTTAATTTGTGATTATGAATTACACATTTTAAAAAAGGATACAACACTATAAAGGATAAAAATGATCAGTGAATATAATATTCCATGATTTATTAAAATTTGAATTCCTATATATGTAAATGGTAGAGAGTGGATGACAACCATTACAGTGGTTTTTTAAATGAATAATCTTCCATATTATATCCTATATTGAAGAAAATATCAAATCATTGTATAAAAAATGTTATTTCAAAGGATTTTAATTTCATAAATTTTATTTTGTTCATGATGTTGATGTTAGTATAAGTTATGTAGTATATGAGAATTCAAATTTATCAAGATGAATATAAGAATTTTTATTCCCTTGAGAAATATTTAATAGAAAATTATAATAATTATTGTATATATTATTTAAATCTATATTAATCTACATATTTTTAATTGGAACTAAACTAAAAAATAACTAATATATTAATTTTTGTAAAAACTTTATTTATTAAATTTAATGGATGTTTTCACAACTAGATGAATTCATGATAAACTATTTCCAATGAATTTACATCATTTACAACACATAAATGGGATCCTAGTGAGTCTAATATCATGTTATTGGGAATATTTCAAGAGTCCAAGAAATGAACAAAATACTATCAAAAAATTTAGAACTACAAAAAAATATCTTTTGATGATATATATTGGTATTTTTGTGTTAATTATATGATTTATATGTGAGTTAGAATTCATAATAATAAATATAAGTCTATTATATATCACAAAAATATAGAAAACATACATTCATTAACTGTAGAATAAAAATAATATGTTTGTCACCTCTGTGGAAAATTTATTTACTAGGACAAAAACGGAATATATGGATCTTAATATAGAATTAAAATTACCCATGATGGTGGGAAAATTACCTAAAAGCATTGATATATTTCATTTTATACACGCTCATTTGATCACTAGATTTTTTCAAATAAAAATATGAAAACGTATGGCCTAATCACATATTTATTACCTAGAGTAACTCGATTTAACCTTTAATAATGAGATAAATCTTACCACAATTATAAATTATATTTACCAAAAACAAAATATTAATATTTAAATGTTTTATTAAACTAATTTTATATAATTCTTCCATATTATCTAATCAAATAAATAAAAATATGAGAAATTAATTTTATATTATTTTTTCATAATGTAATAAAAACTAACCTTTTAAAAAAATTATTTTATAATCTAAAACTCGATTCATTCATATAATATTCCAACTAAAAATAATATGTTTTTTATTTTTAATTTTTTTACCTAGTAATTAATATTTAAATTCAATAAAAAAAGACGTTGTGATTAATTTGTTTTATTATTAAGAAAAATCAATGTGCCCATAAAACTAATTTTTGCGAAATAAAATAACTTCTTTTTAATAAAAAAATTAAATTAAAAAAAATGATTACTAATGAATTAATGTCATAAATATGGAGAAATTGTTTTTTTAATTTAGTTCCTAATATTTTTACCCACTAATCCAATAGTCGAATATAATAAACACATATTCTTTTAATAAAGATAAAAGGGTTTTCATATACTCGTTGATTACAGAAATGGTGGCTATCAATGAAATATTTTTGTTTAAAGAGAAATATTCCGTAAAATTATCTAGTGGGGGTTAAATATATATTCATTTGTGTAATAAGTATTTTATTATAATATATTACATATTTGGTTGGATTTTATTCTAGGTAAAATTTTTGAATTCATTATAAACATCACTATGTGGGTGGGTGTGTTGTTTTGATTTTTATATATGTCAATTCATGTAATAGGTATATTTAAAAAATTTTCAATTAATTTATAAATAATTTATTGATTAATTTTTTTTGGAAAATATTTTTGGGAATTTTTATTAAATTATATGAAAAATATAATACTCATAGAATATGGTTTTGTATGAATTTTCTACTCTTCATTCTTATTTACAAGAACATGTATACAAATAATGGCTATGAATACGTAAATAGATATCAAATTAATGACATTGAATTTAATTTCTTTATATTATACTTTTGTTTTATTGGTTATAAAACAAATATAAAAGAGATTATTATTTTCCCGAAATAACTTCTTTTTAAAAAAATGGGAAATTATTGAAACATATAGTCATATTTCATTATCAGCACATATAAAATAATTAATATATGTAGTTATTAAATATATTATAATATATTACGTATTAAATGTAATTTATATAGTGTTTAATGATCATTGGATTAATTACTGTTGCTATAAAAACTGTTTTCAATATAAAAGAATAATGTCAAGTGAAGATTCAAACCCTAACATTTCCAGTTTGTAAGAATAAATGTTATAAAAACCTATATTGATATATTGTAATAACATTAATTCAACATAAATTTTGGAAGGAAAAAAATTATACAGAATTAATGGATATTGTTTTGTGTTAGAGTTTTATATTAAATATATATGGTGGCATTTACCCACCATTAGTTTTCTTTTGGTAGAAAGCATCATTTTATGTATTTTCATTATTTTTCAGGAAGAGTCTCATGTTTGATTTAGCCTAATCTTTCCCCTACGATAATTAATAATATATTAGGTATCTTAAATTATATAAGTATTTTAATAGAAAAAATTGAGTAATGAATTTTTATTGTTTATTTGAATTTTATTTTTGACAATCAAAGTTGATAATGTTTCTTGATTCTTTTATGGATTGTAAAATTATATTCAATGTTTAATAATAATGTAAAAAGGTAATAATAATGAAAAAACACAAAAAAATTGACATATGTTATTTCCATTCAATAATGAATATTTTAAAAGAATGAATCCCTAAAATTTATTGATTAAAGAACTAAATAATAAAGAATTCTAGTTGTTCGCAATTTTCTATAGATAATTTTTATTATTCATCATTTTTAATGATCTAAGTCATATCTATACATAATGAAAACTATATAGAATGTGGAATGTGGAGGATGTTTTTTTTTGAGATTGAAGAAAGTTTATTTCACTCAGTGAGGAAAATATTTTTGTATATTAAAGAGGAAGATATTATTTTGTACATTTATAACATGGGTTTTAAATTTTTTATCAATATATTAAAATAGAATTTTTTTGTATCATATTCTATTAATATTTTTTTGGGGTTTCGTACATTATTTTATCAGATTTACAATTGTATTCACTCTAGTGTAGGAATAAATCTTGCCCATTATAACCATTAGATGATACTAGAAGATTATATTAAAAGGGGTGAACATTATCCATTGGAAGGCTATATCAATTTGGATATCCCATGGAATTAATGAAAAATTTTAATTTATTGAAAATAAAATTATAAAATACCTAGGAAATTTTTTCAACTTCACAGAAGTTGACTATAGAAATATGATATTTAATGTTTTATGAGACAAAAAATATTTTCAATTTATTTTTTATTTTATTAATATTTATAAATATATAGCAATTGAGTTTTTATGTATGAAAAAGGTATTTATAATTGAAATAGAGGTTGAAATATCCAAGTAAGAAAAAATTTATCTTCTTTTAAATTAATTTTTATTTCAAATATCTTATATATGAGATCAATAACTAGTTTATAGAAAAGAATTATTTCAAAGACCATTAATGATTAATGTATGATTTTTGAATGAAAATAGATTGTTATTTATGCTTGTGAGTGATTAAAATATTGATATCTACAATTAAATCGGATGTTATATAATTAGGTGTTAATTAAGGAATTAATCCCTCAAATATATAATACCTCATGTAAAATTTTTGATAAATATTTATTTATAAATATATCAGGATTTGATTCATTATGTGAATGAATAATTAGATAACATAGAGAAGAAAAATAGTATATTTATTTATTTATTAAGAATAATTTAATATTAATTGAATAAAGTGTTTTTTTATAATATAGATGATAATAATAGATAAAATACAATAATCACGAAAATTATTATACGAAATGTTTATTATCATGTAAAAACCATCTTCATAGGTGATATAATTAAATTTATTTGTAGTCTTGAAAATATATGAATGCTTCAATGTTTGAATTTTTAAATAAGATGTAAAATATTATCAATGGGTTATAATTCAACTATCCATATTAATGAAATTTATGATGAATTATACATCATAAAAAATAATGAATTTTTAATTTGTGATTATGAATTACACATTTTAAAAAAGCATAAAACACTATAAGGGATAAAAATGATCAGTGAATATAATATTCCATGATTTATTAAAATTTGAATTCATATATTTGTAAATGGTAGATAGTGGATGACAACCATTACAATGGTTTTTAAATGAATAATCTTCCATATTATATCCTATATTAATGAAAATGTCAAATCTTTGTATTAAAAATGTGATTTCAAAGGATTTTAATTTCATAAATTTTATTTTTTCCATGATGTTGATGTTATTATAGATTATGTAGTATATGAGAATTCAAATTTATCAAGATGAATATAAGAATTTTTATTCTCCTGAGAAATATTTAATAAAAATGTATAGTTATTATTGTATATATTATATAAATCTATATTAATCTACATATTTTTAATTGGAACTAAACTCAAAAATAACTAATATATTAATTTTTGTAAAAAAATTAAATATTAAATTTAATGGATGTTTTCACACCGTGATGAATTCATAATAAACTATTTCCAATGAATTTACATCATTTACAACACATCAATGTGATACTAGTGAGTCTAATATCATGTTATTGGGAATATTTCAAGAGTCCAGGAAATGAACAAAATACTATAAAAAATTTTAGAACTACAAAAAAATATCTTTTGATGATATATATTGGGATTTTTATGTTCATTTTATGATATCTATGTGAGTTAGTATTCATAACAATAAATATAAGTCAATTATATATCACAAAAAGATAGAAAACATAGATTCATTAACTGTAGAATAAAAATAATATGTTTGTCCCCTCTGTGGAAAATTTATTTACTGGGACAAATACGGAATATATGGATCATAATATAGAATTAAAATTTCCCATGATGCTGGGAAAATTACCGAAATGCATTGATATATTTCATTTTATACACGCTCATTTGATCACTAGTTTTTTTCAAATAAATGGAAAGATATGTAATATAAATAAAAATATATATTATATTGACCAATAATTTTCATAAGTAGATAATATATATATGTATATTAATATTTATTTCAAATCATTTAGATACAAACAAGAAGTGTTTAAGTCTAATATATTTGGAAAACAAGAAAAAAAATTCTTAATAAAATGTCTACATATTCTCACATTTACAAAAATACAACCATCCAATTTATTGTAATTTCATAGTTAATACATTTCATCACAACCTAAATAAAGGAAGCATAGATAATGGTAAATTTTGATTCTAGAGAAGGGAAAATATAGGAAATATAAATGAACATTTAAGAATAATATTAGAAAAATTGAATCATAAGATGAGATTAGTATTTGAAATACAATACACTATATATCATAAATAATAATTTTTACCCTTGGAATAAGGCATGGAAGTTTATAAGATATGAATCATAATGTAATAAATGAAAACGAAGAAGGTGATAAAGACCTTGGAATAAGACATGGAATTGGGTAACACATATTATCATAGAAAATGAATTACTTAGTAGTGAGGTATTATCTACAAGCCTATCAATGTTGAATCATTTCACTCCCAAAACAAACATAATATTCGTTTTCTATTCAAAATATTATCCTAGACGACCCAATTCCTAACTAAAATGGGTTTACACCTCATTATAGTCTTGTTTATATATTTATATACAAGTTATTTCCCAGTTAATGGTAGGGAGATATTGGTCTCTATCATCACATAATGAAAATCATAGATATGTTTTCCACAAAAACATAAAAAATATATTATATTAGAACCCAAGAAAACAAATGGGTTTCATAAGAATATCATTTTACATAACCCATGAAAAATGAATGGTTTTCATAAACATTTAACCATTTCATCAATGAATAACCCATGAAAATGTATTAGTTTTAGTAAATATATTATAATCAATGAAAACCATCCAATTTAATAATAATAAAAATATCCTTGTATAAAATCCATAGTAAATAATAAGTGAAATCAAGGGTTTTTTTCTTTGATAAGTTGATGTTCCTTTTAAATGATCATTAAAACATTTTTGAGGGAAAGGAACTTTATATTTTAAAATCACTTATTTTTTTAAAGAAAAAAAATTAAAATATATGTTTTTCTTCAAATTTAAATTTTAAATTTTTTAATGGAATCTGAAGAGAAATGATTAGTCATGACAGTGGCACATTTTTTCATGTTTTATAAGTTAGTAACCATACCTTACATATTTTGTTAGAAAAACAATAGGATTAATCATTTGAAAAAGGAAAAAATTATATATTTTTAAAAATTATAATGTATAATTTATGTGAAATTAAATTCAATATTTAATATTATATTTGTTTAAAAAGTAGTTGTAATATTATTATAAATCATGGATATGGAATAAAAAAATTTGAATGCAGGGAGAAATGAAGTGAAAATGATTCACAAAATATTTTCACAATATTGAGTTAAATAATTAAATAGTATAAGGGAATTTAATTATATAAAAAAATAGTTGAAAATAAATCAAATATTTTTCATGATAGTTAGATCAAAATAATTCATCATAAAATATTTATACTAAAAAATTAAGGATAAAGAATGAGACTGAAACAAAAAACTCTTACCTCATGTTATCGACGAATTTAAATTACTCTAAACTCATGTATAATAAATATATATATGTTTTTATTCTATGAAATTGTCATTATAATAATTATCATATCACACCTGATCGATTTATAACATTTCAACACCCCCTTTTATCAATAGTTCATTATCAAAATCATGATTTATAGGTGTTATTGGATTCGTTTATCATGAGTATTTTAGCTCAATTGTTATTAACCTTGTACATTTATCATTTTTACATTTACTAAAAAAAATTAATTATAATATAAATATGATATATATTCATCATATAAACATTTAGATTCATCAAGAAATGTTATAAATATAAATAGTGGTTATACAGTTCATGTAGACGGTAGGTTGTACATACACAAGTACACTATTTTTCAATTCTCAATAGATGTAATGAAATATAGTTAAATATTAATGATATTATATTGAATAATTATCTTGTTATATATATCATATATATCGAAAAAATCTGCCAATATTACCATCCATGGAAAAATGGAATTGAAAAAATAATTTGACCTCTTTGTGGAGGTGGTAGACCACATGTACGCATAAGCAAAGTTACCAATTTCCAAAATAATAAATTCTTAGTAGTTAGATGTTATATTATTATTATATAAGTATAATTATAAAAATATTTCATATATAAACATAAAACATGTCACAATATCATTCCCAATTCTGTGGATATAAAGAAGTAATTATTTGTTTATGTGGATACTTTTTTTATATGCACATGCCTGAGTGATATGGTAACTTCTCATTTTATTGGAAAGAGGATATATAATTATGTTATAATAGAAATAATTAAATTTTAGAATATTTAATATATTTTTGTTTTAATTTTATCATAGGAAAAATATATTTAGATTTGTTAAATAAGAGTATTAATGAAAGTGATTGGTAAATATTATTATATCATCGTTGATATGAATCCATTATGTATTTTCTTATGTGGTATAAGGTTGGTAATTTGAGAATAATATAATATCGAGAATGTCAGGATGGATTTTTATAAGTTATGCTGTCATATTTTTGTGGTAATATAAGTAAAAATGTTATATAAATAATTGATGGAGTATGTGTCCTATTATAAATTATGTTTGGGGCTATTTTTGAATTTTAAAGGGAATTAATTATAATGAAATAATTATTTTAAAATTTCCTCAAAATGGATAGTAATTATATGATAAAGTAGTATAATATAAAAACCCACCATCCAATAAAAGTTATATTATTTTTGTCATTTTAATTCTTATCATTTTGATTAACCCTGAGATTACCAATTTTAATTCTAAATAAGATAATACTTGATAAAATATTAATTGTTTCAATCATAACCTACAAGGTGGAAGTTACTCCATAAAAATAAATTTGATTACATTTAATAGAATATATTAATGGTTATTTCTAATTTCCGGTTTTTTATGTTTTTTAAATATTGTAATAAAATATTATTTCTATAAAATATTATTAATGAAAATATTGACAAAAACTACTTAGTTTGAATTTAATGTATTAAATAAAAATATGAAATTAATATAGAATATTTTGTATTTGGAAAAAAATTTCAGATAAAAATATTTTTTTTTTTAAAACATAACATAATAAAAATAAATTATTTGGAAATATTAAAAATTATTTATTACATTTTCAAAAAAAATAATAAATATTATTTTGGTGTTGTGTAAGAATTAAAAACAATTATATTGTTTCTATAAATTCTAAATAAATTTAGGTCTTGAATTGAAATTATTTATGTACAAAATTAATATTCTTATACAGTCATGAAGTGTTTCTTCACTATGTGAACTCATAATAGATATTTAAAACCAATAGATTGTCATTTGGAAATATTTTTTTAACCAAAATAATATATAAGTAATTTTTATGGAAAAAATTAAATTATATAAATCGTTTTTATAAGTAATTAGTTAATGTTAAAATTAAAATAATTGTTGACCTCACCTGTTTTGATAATCCCAATCATGATTTCATATACATTGATAATATCAATATAATGATTTTCTATATATTAATTATTTCAATCTGTGATCAAGATGATAATAATATTATAATAATCCTTGAGATATGTTAATCCATGTTTATCCATGTTTATATATGTTCTGAAATAATTCTATCCCAATCGAATGTGCTTTGCATAAAAATAGATAAGTGTAAGCTACTAATCTGCACATAGCTACTGATATAGAGCTACCGGTACTCAATCTACCAATAGAATAAGTCTACCGATAGACAGATTCACTGATACACTAAGGTCGATGATATAAAAAGAGTTACAGATAAGTAGACACAAAGTCTACGGACAGAACAGACGAGCTACCGATGTGCATGTCTACCAGTAGTTACCAATACAATAAGCCTACTAATTCGATTACTGACAATTACAAACCAGAGCTATCCATAAGAGGAATTCTACCGATAGAACCAGTCTACCGAGATTCCGACTGATAGACAGACTAGAGATACTGACAGACAAGAGCTACCGATAGACAGAAGTCTACAGATAGAGCCAGTTCAAACATATTTACCGATACATCAAGATACTGATATCCCAAGAGCTATCGATGGAGCAAGAGCTACTGATATAGAGAAACTGTTATATAGAGCTACCGATGCAAGACCATGTGCTACTGATTGAAGATCATATGACACCGTACACTTTTACTAACACGAGCTACTAAGGATTGACCAACCAGTCAAACACTATACTCTATACTCTCAATACTATTTGTTTATTAAGATAACCGTAAAATTTTATGTTTTTAATGCAGTTAATGTTATATAATGTTCTCTGTTTCCATGTCAGGGAACTGTACCTAGTACCCATGAAAAATGTAATTATTCTTTTCTGCCGAAGCTGAATGCTATGAAGAGAAAAAAAAAGATTGTGCCGGACACTTTTTGAAAGAGATAGAATCAAGGAACTATGAAGACACACGAAGGGAAAAAGAGCGAAGAGCTGAACATCATTCAAATGTGGAGAATTTTTCACTAGTCAGAATTCATACTCCAAGAATCCTGTACATACATGATGAAACTTATTCTAGAGGAGAACACTAGCTTCATCTTGAGTTAAGAAGTACAACAAACATTTCATGCACTCAGGCGGCTATGTTGAACATGAAATCAAGGAATAAAATGAAACTATGTTTTCTGAGTAGAAACCAGAGAAGGACTCCGAAGCTTATTAGACAAATCAAACATGTACAGAGTTTCATTTCAAATCACTAAAGCTTTTCTAAACTCTTTCTCACATTATTTAGTGATTCTATCTTTACATTTTGAGCAATGTGTGTACCCTATTTATTTTAAACACACACTATCTCCTGAGCATAACTCGAGGATTCTTGAATTCTCACTAAAACTTCAAAACCCTTTGTTTCCCACTGTGGATAGTGGTAGAGGTTGAGTAAGACTTGAACAGCATGTGTGCTGTTGTTTGTTTTTTCCACAAAGAGCTATGGTAGAGGTCTTTGGACCTGGATAGTAGTATACTGTTGATTACACATGATTCAGGGTGTGGATCAATTTATAAAAACTGTTGAGAGGAATATGTATCGGCTTGAGACCGAACCTCTTGGTTACCTTTGCTGTGAATTTTAATTTAATTCTTTATGTATACTATATATTTATTTCATATTGTGCTACTATTACTTTGAAATAAATTACTATTTTAAAGATACATTGATAGTTAAATTAGAAACTGTTTATAAATATTTTATACTAGTAAGTTTGTTTCAAAAGTTAATTTAATCTTCAGATTAAGTCAACTGATACCTAATCAATATTTGAGAAACTGATTGAACATTTACACTCTGTATAGATTCACTACAGTTTAACTTTGTTTTTAAATTGGGGGATTTTAAGAGAAATAATTTTAACAGAAATTTTTATTGTTACTCAATTCACCCCCTCTTGAGTATCCACTCTAACAAAAATTTGGTATCAGAGGTTGTTTTCGTTAATGGATTTTAGAAATACTCTGTTTTTCAACTGTGATTTTAGTTGCATCTTTAATGATCTTAAATTTCTATTAGTCCTAAATTTTATCTCTTTAAAATTTTCTTTTCTAAAATCTAGTTATGGATAATAGACTAGAGGGTGATGCTTCTAATAGGCCACCATTCATTAATGGAACCAACTATGCCCAGTGGAAACATAAGAGGAAAATACATTTAGAAATCATGGGTTTTGATATCATGATCGCTATAGAATCTCAATATAAAATTCTAGAAACTGAAAGAACAACTTGAGATGAACCTATAAAGACTACTTATAATAATAACTATAAAGCCATTAATTCCTTGTACTTTTCTTTAGGATATGATGAATTTAATAGAATTTCTTCGTGCAAAACTTCTTATGAAATATGGGATACTTTGGGTGTTTCTCATGAAGGAACAACCGATGTTAACGAAATGAGATTGAATACATACACTATTAAATATGACAATTTTAAAATGAAAACTGATGAACCTATTTCAGATATGTATCTCAGGCTCAATGAGATAGTCAATATAATGAGTTCACTTGGAAATCCTGTTCCAGCTATGGAACAAATTATGAGGATACTGAGATGTATGCCAGAATGATGGAGAGGCACTTCTGTTTCAATCAGAGAGTCATGTGATATTGGAGAACTGGTTGTAAAATAGCTTATTGGCAAATTAATGATTTATGAGGAAGAACTCAAGGTGAATAAAGATGAACATAATGATGAAAAAAGGAAATCTATAACTTTCAAGTCTACTGCTTTTAAGAACAAAGACAAGGAGACAATGCAAGTACATACTGAATGTTCAACCATTAAAGAATCTGACTCTGAAAGTGATGCTGAAATGGCTCAAATACCCAGGAGATCCAAGAAATTTTATAGGAATAATAAATTCATCATGAAATCTAACTACAAAGGAATGTATGATAACAAGGGACAATGGAAGAAGTACTGGATGGAAGCTGACAAGAATGATGAAATAGTCAGCTATGAGTGCTAGAAGAAAGGACACATCAAGGATGATTGTCAAAAATTAAAAGACAAAAAGAAATATGATTATAAATACAAGAAGTACAAGAATGATATGATAGCTACTAGGAGTGCTTCAGAGGACCACACAAGTGAGTCTGATGTTTCTGATTCTGAGAAGAATCATCCCAACATGTGTTTCATGACCAACACATCTTAGGTAACTTTAGATACTCCTATTTTAAATTCCTATTATTCTAGAGATGAAGCGGACTCTGATTCTGATTCTTATTCTCAAAACATGACTAGTGAGGAGTTATTTGAGTACTGTAATATGCTGAAAGATATATGCAATGAAATTAAGGATAAATACAAATCATTGAAGAAACATCATGCTCTCACTACTACTATTAAAAATGAACTTACTATTGAAAAATAGAATAATTCTCAACTGTTAAAGGAAAATACAGAACTAAAAATTTCAAATGATAAACTTAGAAAAGACATAGTGAAGTTTACAAATGGAAAATATATACTAACTCAAATTCTATGATTGTAAGTGGCACCAAAATACACTATTGGTTTGGGATACCCACCTGGAAAAAGACAGTTCACTAAAACTCAATTTGTTCCAAAATCTGGTCAGAATACTGCTTGTTCATGTTATGGAAATTTGTATGCCTCAAATAGTTATTCATATGTATATAGATCAACTGATGTTTATCTATCAAAATATATTAATTCTATAAATTATAGGAGACCCATAAGCCAAATATGGGTACCTAAATATTTGATTGCTAACCTATATGGTCCCAAGAAGATCTGGGTACCAAAATAATTTTCTATCTAAATCTGTTTTCTAGGAAACATGCTTAAAACGATTTCACAAGAAGGTATGGTACATGGATAGTGGATGTTCAAGACACATGTATGGAAATTATTTATGCTTCAAATTTTTAATAAAGGTTGATGGAGCCCATGTCACCTTTGGTGATAATTCTAAAGGAAAAATCATCACCCTGGCCAGATTGGTAACTCTAATTTAGTATTAATTTATAATGTTTTATTTTTTGATGGGATTAAGTATAACTGGTTTATTATTTCTCAATTATGTGATCATGGATTTAATATGAAATTTGAAAATGATTCCTGTAATGTTTTTAATTCTGAATTTTTTTAGTATTTTCTGCTTTAAGGAATGAAAATATTTATTCAATTGATTTCTATTCTTTAGCTAAGAAAAATGTTACTTGTTTAATTGATTGTAATAAAGAATCATGGATTTGGCAGAGATGATTTAGAAATTGCAACATCTATTCACTTAGAAAATTAACTAGGAAGAACATAGTTCGAGACCTACCTAATCTTAAATTACCAAATGATAAATTTTGTAATCCCTATCAAAAGGGAAAGAAACTTAATGTTTCTTTTAAATAAATGAAATAAGTTTCAACTTCTTAACCTCTTTAGTTGGTTCACATGGACATGATTGGACCTTGAAGTGTTTCTAGATTAAATGGGAATCCCTATGTCTATATCCTAGTAGATGGATTTTTAAGATATACTTTGGTATACTTATTAGCTCACAAAAGTGAAGCTTGTTCTTACTTTGTTAAATAATCTAAATATGTATACAATCATAGTGGACTTAAGATTAAAACACTGAGAAGTGATCATGGCCAAGAGTATTAAAATCATGATTTTGAATCATACTGCTCACACAATGTCTATAGTCACAACTTTTATACTCCTAGGACACCTTAGTAGAATTGTTTTTTAGAAAGAAGGAATAGAACCCTTTAAGAAATATCTAGAACCATGTTAAATGAATATGACATGCCTATTTATTTTTGGGTTGAAGATATGAATACAACTATTTAAATTATTAATAGAGTCTTAATTAGACCAGTTCATAAGAAGAACGCATATGAGTTGTGGAACAACAGAAAACCTAAAGTTAGTTACTTTACAGTCTTTGGCTGTAGAGTTTTTATTCTTAATACAAATGATAATCTGGGCATGTTACCTTCTAAGAGTGATGAAATAATTTTTCTTGGTTATTCTTTAACTAGAAAAGCCTATAGATTCCTTAATAAAATAACCAATTTTGTGGAAGAACTTGTTCACATCATGTTTGATGAAACTAATCCACTTGAGCCTAAAACCTCTCTTGAAAATCTTGAGGAATATTTGACTGTTATGGACCTTATTGATAATTCTAAGGAACCTACTATAAAGACTTCATGTTCTAGAGATATTCCAGAATCTACTGATATATAACCCAAACATGGAGATGAACCTGAAATTTCTAGTACTAACTTTACTAGAACAACAAGGATTCTAAGGAATCATCCTTTGGATGATGTTGTAGGTAATCTTGATAGAGGTACATAGACTATAGATTCTCTAAGAAATTTGGTTGAACATCAAGACTTTATTTCACAGCTAGAACCTAAAAATGTCAATGATTCTCTTAATGATGAATTTTGGGTAATGGCTATGCAAGAAGTGTTAAATCAATTTGAAAGGAACAATGTCTGGGAAATATTTGACATACCTAAGGACGCATTAACAGTAGGCACTAAATGGGTTTTTAGAAACAAAGTTGATGAATCTAGAATCATAATTAGAAACAATGCTAGGCTAGTTTGACAAGTATATAGTCTAGATGAAGGTATAGACTACAAGGAAACCTCTCCAACTTTAGCCATATTAGAATCCATTATGATCTTACTTTCCTATGCTGCTAATCTGAATTTCAAGTTATATCAAATGGAGGTGAAAAGTGATTTTATAAATGGTTTTATAATTGAATATGTTTTTGTTGAACAACCACCTAGATTTATTAATCCTCATTTTCCAAATCATGTTTTTAAACTTTCTAAAGCTTTATATGGTATAAAATATGCTCCAAGAGCTTGGTATGATAGACTTAGTAATTTTCTTATTTCAAAAAGTTTTACAAAAGGGATTTCTGATCCAAATATTTTTATTAAAATAATTTCTAAAGACTTTTTAATAGTACAAATCTATGTTGATGATATTATTTTTGGATCTTCCAAACACTCTTTATGTACTTATTTTTCAAAATGTATGAAAAATTAGTTTGAAATGAGTTTAATGGGAGAACATAAATATTTTCTTGGATTTCAAGTTTTCCAAAATAAATATGGTATTATTTTGAATCAATGTAAATATAAAAAGGATCTATTAAAACGTTTTGGTTTGGATAGTATTAAGTAAAATGAAACTCCTATGAGTACTGTTGGTAAATTGGATGCAGATGAAACTGGGAAACCAGTGGATCAAACCAATTACAGAGGTATGATTGGAAGCTTACTTTACCTTAATGCTAGTCGACTAGATATTATGTTTAGAGTGTGTATGTGTGAAAGATTTCAAGGTAATCTAAAATAATATCATTTAGTTGATGTTAAATGAATTTTTCAGTATCTTAAACATTTTGTAAACTGAGGGTTGTTTTACCCAAAAGGACATCCCATTGAGTTGATGAGTTTTTAAGATACTGATTTTTCTTGTTGCAAGTTGGATAAAAAATCACTTCAAAAACATGTCACTTATTGGGAATTTCCTTAGTATATTGGTGTAGTAAAAAGTAGAATTCTCTAGCATTATCCACTACCAAAGCAGAGTACATAGCTATGGGTAGTTGTTGTGCAAAAATTTTTTTGATGAAACACACTCTTTTGGACTATGGATATGACTTTAAGAATGTTTCAATCAACTGTGACAACACTAGTGCAATAAATTTCTCGAAGAACCCTCGGTCTCAGTCTAGGACCAAAAACAATTATGTAAGGCCCCCTTTATTATGATATCATTACCAAAAGGGTGATATAATTATTGAATTTATTGGTACTGAACATCAATTAGCAGATATTCTCTCTAAACCTTTGAGTTCGGATATGATAAGTTACATTAGACATGAGTTAGGTGTGTTTAACCTCAATCAGTAGCTATTCTCACCGATTTAGAATTCTCGCCGATGTCAAATTTTCTCCGATGCAAAATTCTCACCAGTGTATAATTCTCACCGATGTATAATTCTAATCGATGTCAAATTCTCACCGATGTAAGCATCTCACTGATGTGAATCCTCAACGATGTAACCTCACTGATAGAAATTCTCACCGATGTGTGCGCTGTTTTAAAACATTTGTCTGCCACTATAATCTGAATCATTTTTTTCATTATTTCATTTTATTTATTTATTTTATGATTCCGGAATGATAAAACTAAAGTTCGAGCTACTTCTAAATCCACCGAGCCTCAAACCTTAACTCTCTAACCTTAGCTTCCCAATCCATAGAGAACCGTAAATCCATCAAACCAGTGATGGAAAAAGCCAAAATTACTACTGTCAGAGATGACTCTGTTGAGCCAAAATCAATGAAGAAGAGGACCGAGTAGGAAGAAAGTGGTAGTGTTAGTGTTGCTAGACCTGGGTCTGGGAGACGACCAATGAATCCTCATATGAAAAACCAAGTTCTTGTGATTTAAAAGGAGCTAAGTGTAGAATGGATTCTACCTAGAAAATCCTTAGTGCTCAAATATTATGAAGTTAAAAAATGGGTAGAGTGTTTATTGAACAACAATGGTCCCTACATTCCAAAAATAGTGGAATAGTTTTACGAGTTTGTAACCATTGAGAAATCGGAAAATGAAAATAGAGTAACCACTTTTGTGAATGGAAAGGAAATTTTGTTTTCATCTGTTCAATGGTATGAGTGCTTGAAAATTCCACATGGAGGATTATCTGGATATGTCTCTAGATCCATGCCACCTACCAGTGATATTTTTGAATAAGAGACTACTTTGGAAGAGATGACTGGTGATGGAAGTCAAATAGAACTAGTTGCTACAAAAATAGATGGAGAGAACAGATTTCTATTCGAATTCATTAAACATGTCTTGATTCCTAGGAGAGGAGACATTGAAAGTTTGAGATATCAGGATATCTATCTCATGCACCTCTTAAGACATTGTGTAATGGTAAATTTGTATAGATTTCCAATGATCCAAATGGAAGATATGAAACGGATGAAATCAATGAAAAATGCCCTGTTCTTTTCTAAATTGATCTCTGTGTTGATTAAAGTAAAAGGGGTAGCTGAGACTCAATATGACAACATAGTAGTGAAGAATAACTTTTGTATCACCTATACTATGTGAAAATACATGAGGATCAATTGGAACCCATGGAGATGAGAATGGTTCAATGATGATCAGAAGGTGTATGACAAATTCAATCTTGTGGATCATCCTTCATGACCAAAGGATGTGAGGGATCCAGGTCTGGGACCAGATGAAGAGGAGCCAGAATACAATGATGATTCAGAAGAGGAAGAGTCCTCTACTGATTATGGAGGATATCCTGACTTACATCCTAGTCCAACTCCAGAAAATCTTGATCAACTGAAATCAGATAAGGAAGAAGCTGCTTTAGAGGCTGTTGAAAAGGTTGTTGTATAGAATGAAGATGATGCTCATAAATGTGAAGCATCTCTGTCAGCTGTGTTGAGTCTTAGTCCAGTGATTGGACAGTCATTAGTCTATACTATGGATGAAGTAGAAGTAGAACAAGTTGTACCTAATTCAAAGGACCCTCCAGTTGTTGCAGAAGAAAAATTGATAGAGTAAGATTCTCCTTATGATGAAAGACCTATTGATAATGCTTCTGAAAATGTTGCTGAGACTGCTGTTATTCTAATTGAGGATGCACTCATTGAGGGGGAGAATCAAAACAATGTTGGAAGTGTTAAAGTGGCTGTTAGAATTGAAGATTGGGCAGAATACCCAGGTTTTATATTCTGTGGTTTAGACTATCCAGATTCAGATAATGAGACATCTCAAAATAGACCAAAGATTAATTATGATGTCGATTCTATGTTATTTCCAGAAAATGTGGTCAGAATGCATAACCTGGATACTTTAAAGAAAAATCCTAAGGGATGTTTTTTGGAATAATTGAAGAAGATGGATGTTTCTTTGGTATATTCAGTTCAATCAGTTATGATGGTTTATGTGGTCGGTTTAGCCTTTGAAAGCACATCTACTGTAGTTGCACCTGCTAATTTAGTTACCAAGGCTGATCTGGAATCCTTAAAGGATGAACTGAAAGAATCCTTTAGTATATCAGTTTCTGAGATGAAGCATAGTTTTTCTGAAGATGTGATTATGTTGGAAAGATCATTTGAACTCCCTCAAGGTTGTAATTTTTCAACCTTTATTGGAGAAATAGTTGAAGATGTTAAAGAATTACAAGCTCAAGTTTGTATACTTAAAGTAGATCTTGAAGCTCTAAAGGAATATATTGTTTCTTTAGACTCTTAAATGAGCTCAAAATCCCATGCAGATAAGGACTTAGCTTATTTCAAGAGTGTGGTAAGCCAGTTGGCTTCAGTGTTTGAAGGTTCCAAAACATCTATGAAAGATCATATTAAAACCAAGTATTCCCAAGTTCAAAATGATATCAGTGGGTTGACCAAAAGCATCAATGAGACTATATATTTCTTTGTTGGTTCTCTTGTGTCACACCCCAACTGGGTTTGTCGCGTGACTTATAAAATTGTGCGTTAACACGCTGTTTGGATTTCTAGGCGGTTGGTGCTGGGTGGCGCGGCTCGAGCGTAGCTCGCTCGACTGCGCACTTGACGGCACGCGAGCCATATGGTTTCCCGACATCTGAAAGAAGTAAATAAATTAATTAACGGTAAAGTGAAATGAAATGAAGTAAAATAATTTTTTTCAACAAAATTGAGTTTGATAGAATAATGTTTAAGCATAAAATAATAATGATATTATAGTTTTAATAATAATAATAATAATATTTTGGTTGTTTTATTATTATTATTATTATTATTATTATTAAGATTTATTATTATAATTATTAAGATTTTCTTATCATTGTTATTTTTATTATTGTAATCATATTATTATTAGAAGAAAAATATATATAATTTTTTATGGGGTGAAACCTAAATCCCGCCCCCCCCCCCTTTCTTTTTCCCTTTCTTTGCGTGAGTAGCCGCTTGGTTTTTCCTCTGCACTATGGCGCTTCCTGTTCGCTACCCCGCACTTCGCCCCTGCCGCCATCGCATTCTTCTGCCTTGTCCCTCCGTGATCGCCCCCTTGCGCCTCACCTCTCGACCACCTCCTGCTCACGCCCATGCCCTCCGTCGTCGGCTCCCGCTTGGACCTCCCCTCCCTCACCAGTGCTTCGCCCTGCTTCTCCAGATCTGCACCAGCTCGTTACTTGGTAGCCCCCTCCGCGCTCCCCTCCGGCTTCCGGCCAAGCCTCCTCCGGCCTTCGTTCCGCAATCCCACAGGTCGCCGCGCCCAGGCCCACGCTCCGCGCTCCGACCTCCACGAACCCGAGCCCTCTCCAACACCCTCCGACTTGCCCGCGCACCACCTACTGTCCGGACGTGGCCTCACTGGCGTTGTCCGACATGCCCGCGCACAACCTCTAATCTGGTTGTGTCCCTCGCCAGCGGTTTCCGGCCTCTCTCTCTCCCTCTGGTGGTCTTCCGGCCACGCAACTCCCCCTTCTAGCAGGACTCCCCTTCCGGTGATGTTTTCTCTTCTTTTTTTCCACTTTGGTAATTGCTTCTTCATTTATGGTTTTAGTTTTCCCAAACCCTAGATTTTAAGATTTTAATATTTTTATGGTTTAATTTCTAAAAAATTGATTGTCCGATGTTGATGTCTATAGTTGATTTTGTCTCTCGCTAGTGCGGTTGAGGTGGGAACGGCGTTTCACACCATTTTCGGGGTGTTTTTCATCGGTTGAGGTGGGTTTCCCCTTGCTCAAATCCTTTTGTTTTGAAATTCACTTGTTTCATGTATTTTTCCTTATTATTGATAATTATCTGGTGCCTTGTGATGTTATTTGAAATTGTTTTATAAACGTCTAGCTAGTCTATAAAATATTGTGTGTGGTGTGAACTATGTATTGGAAATGTTTTGAGGCACGCTATGTTTTTCTATTGGTTTATGTGAGTCTCGGATACCTTTTTGTCCATGCTTTGGTCTTTCCGCATCAATTATTTTTGGGTGTTGTTTAATTGTTGTAGGGTGTTTCTCCGACGTGGCCGTGAATCCCCTTGCTGGGTTCGAAAAGGGTGTCTCGGGTCATGTCGGATTGCGCTTCGTCCACCGCCGCCGAAGGTGAAGCGATTCAGATTGATTCGGATTTGTTCTCCTTTATTTGCGGGGCACACCTTGTTTTACCGCATGTTTTGGGTTCATTCTATTTCATCTGCACCAGTTTCAAGGTGGGTTTTACTCTGTTTATTCATTTGGATTATTTTTTTTAGATAGTGTTTCTGTGTTTTTAGATACTTTGCATTGTTGCAGTGCATTGGCGAGGTTCTTCTATGATATTACGGTTGTCGGCAAGTAGCGTGTGCTTGTGCGCAAGTTGGGACGTACCGCATCACCGTCATAAACAAGTTGCGAGTCGAGGTAGGTCCCCCATTGCACTTACCTTTAGATTTAGAATTTATTAATTGGTTGTTGTTTTATTAATTTTTAATGAATTAGAAATAATATTAGATAATAAAACTTTAAATTATTATTTAGTGCAAAAATAGCTGTTTATTTTATACCGAACACTTGTGACATTTTTTTGACGGGCAGACACCCAGTTTTGAAAGAATGCATGTTTGGCCTTTAAACATAATTCACGGAACTTCAAATGTGCTTCTAGTTTTAAAGATAAATAATTTCTTCTGAACAAGTGTTTTGAGCTTTTTGAGAAATGAGGTTTTACTTTAAAATTGGTGAAAGCCCGTTTGGCACTTTAATGAAACGGATTATCTTGGAAATCCCACTCGGGATGATCTTTGGTGTGAGTTGTTTGCATGATCTATATGTGATGTTTGTGCATCGTGACTGATTTATTTACATTGTAGACGCACCCCCTTTTTATTGCTTGTGTTGACATGGGAACCTGGCATATTGAGTGAATTTTCTGAGAACGATTGCTGCACTAGTTTAGACCACACACTGGCTAGTGGCCCCATAGCAGGGGAATACTGAGTTATTGCTGCTATGGGGATTGGGCCCCTCAGTTATGCCATGCAGGGCTATGCTGGGTAGTATTATGGGCGTTATGACGTCATCGAGTTATGGCATGCCTTCAGGATGAGTCACATGTATAGTACGTTCTGGTTTGTTCACGATCTCCTAGGTTCGACCCATGTCTCTTTTAGTGTTTATTTGTATATGGCAGACGATTGAGAGGTCGAGTGTGGATGCCGACCCTTGTGTGCCACCTTTTCCCATTTCCCTTAGTTTGTGTTGTGTGTGATTTTACTTTTGACCAACAACTAAAATTTGGATTTCTAAATTGTTCTCAAAAGTGTTTTAAAAAGCAATGCATCTGTTTCTTCCAAACACTAAACTTGTTCTTAAATTAAAAAGGGCAATGGACTGTTACTTGTTTTAGAAATGAAAGCGTGTGCGTGTGTGTGAAAACCAATATCTTGTATATTTAGTTCAAACCTGGAATTAATAAATTTATTTATTTAAAGGTAGTGCATTGGGAATAGATATCGTGCTAGCCTACTGAGTTTTAATACTCACGCCTATAGTTCTTTTTTGATTTAGTGTTTGTGCAGGCTACAGATTGGGTGTGTTCGCCTTGGGTGACGTTTGGTCGTGAGTTGGAGAGTGACCTGCGAGGTCACACAGAGATAGTAATTATCTGTTTCGGTTAGTTTTATTTTTCTTTTGTTCTTGTTTATTTTCTTTACTTTGTCTTTTTTTTTCTGCGCTGCTCTGTTTTATTTATGCTGATTTATTTATTTATTGGGCGAAATCGTTCCCACCACCTCTGTTGATGCCCTGGTGCTTGTCGCCAGCCCGAGAGGATAGGGAATGCCTCTCGGGTCATGTTGCGGACCGGCTCGGGCGATCAGTTCAGGGTTGACCCAGGTTGGTTCGTGACAAAATGGTATCAGAGGAGGTCGACTCTTAGCGAACCTCACTTTTCAGAGTACCCTTGTTATTTGGGATGTCCGGTAGATGGAGATTAGGACTGTCGGAGCTCAGGAGGTAGGTTGCGGGTCGGTGCCTGATCACCACCGCTCGCGACGAGACCTGAGTTACCAGGGGTAGTCCGGGTTTTGGGTGTTTTGTCATTGTTTTGGATTGAGGGATTACAATAGAGGGGACTCGGTGTGACGTTGTGACCCCACATGAAGTAGTGACCCATGTGGAGCCCAAGTGCCCGATTCAAGGTCCTCTGGTGTTATGTCTTACTTGGGGCGTGACTCACTACCATGTCGCCAGGTTGGGTATAAGCACTAGTTCCTCATTCTGGTTGTCCATTATTAGTTGTGCTTTGTCTTGATTTTGGTTGGTTTTAGAGTGTTTTGGGAGATGAAGGTGGTTTTTAATTGAAAGGGTTCTTTCTCTAATGGTTTTTAAAACTGGTAAAAAAAGGGGGTTTTCTTTCAAGTTGTTTTGAAATTGGTGAAGTGTTTTTTTAGAGTAAGTGCTTTGATTTGGAAAATTCATTCTTATGTTTGGATTTGGTAATGGAGTGGAATGTGCAACCCTTGGTGTCCCTTAGGATCGTCCGCATATGTGTGGGTAGACACGTGAAGTGCACATCAACGCATATGTACGGATAATTTTAATAGAATGGGATGAAGGCTTATGCGGCGGTTCACAGGATGCCATGGGTGGGGTTTTGGAATTTATGGCTTGGCTTGATTTTTCTGAAATGGAATTGAACGAGAGAAAAAAAGATTTCGGGACTTGGTTTTTCTTCAAAAGTGGGTTTGGGTATTTTGAAAAGTGGATTTTTGCCTCTGTTGGTGCAGGTTTGATTTAGGAGTCTGTTACCCTTGGCTTGTGGTGTTGCTTTTGCTTGTGTTTAAGCTTGTTCGGAATTCCGGGCCGATTGTCTCAGCTCGGGGTTTTTCTTTTGATTTAGTTTTAGCTTAATTCCTGTTTCGATTTTGTCTTCCATGTTGTTCTGAATACGCCACCCAGAAATGTCCTCAAAATTTGTTAATGAGTCGTGCCCAATTCTGGTTTTTATAGAGTTTTTCTTGTCTCTTGAGACATTCGGGTTCGTTAGGGGCAGTGAAGTGGTTTGACGGGAGTAGGGCATGTCTTCGGGTGGTGGGGAACTCCAGAGTTTTTTTTTGAGTTCATATTTTCTTGGGTTTAGTGAATGGTCCAGCTTTGGACCAATGGGGGTGGATGTATCATCATACTTGGGGGTGGGATGATGTGGGAGGTGTTTAAGTTCGTGTTTATCCAATGGATCATACATGAGGAGGTGAAGGTGAAAAGAGACGAGATCTTGTCCATAATTAACAAGGCCAGTGATTGAAGAAGGCCTATGTCAGCCGCTTTAAGGAGTCGACATTTGGAGTGCAAGTACCTGGAAAATCTGGTGCCTTTCGTCATTCATAAGGGTTTCCCATTTTGCGAGTGGGGTGTATGAGATAAACCTGCCCTGAAGAAATCCCTTTTTGTTGGTGTCGACTCCTGGTTCGTCAGACTACTTTCTAATGTTCCATCAGGGTTGCCGGTTCGAGCATCCGAATACATCTTGTCTCATTCCTTTGAAGTCCTGCTATTGTGTGACCACTCGGGTCACTGGGAATGGTTCTGAAAATAGTGTCGTTCGAAGAGGGAGTTCCGATCGGGGGATGCTCTTGTCTTACTGTGAGGCATAAGATGCTTCAGCCATGAGAGCCCCAGCCTCAGGTCTTGTGGTGAAGCTCACGCACAGTCAGGGCGTTAGAGGCACGTGAGAACTTTGTTTGGTTCTTTATATTTCATCTTGGAAATCGGGACATTTAGGGTTTCCTTGTCCTTGTTTTCCGGCTATTATAAGTTCATCTTTTGCGGTAATAGTGTGATGAACTTATTCTTTAGTGATCATAGTACTGGCGTTCTTTTGAGTGTGGCCTCTAGAATTATTTGTTTTCTTGAAAGTGTATTTGGCATTGTGTGGGTTAGTCCTGACTTCATTAGTTATCGTTTGGAGATGTGAATGTTGGGGGTTTTTTTCTTATGCCGAGAGTTTCGTGATTTAGTGGAGGCGTTGTCTCGCTCGTACTAAGGGAGTTGGATGTATTGGGAGTTTTAAATAGATTTGGGGAATTCTTTGTTCCAGCAGTGTTGATATAGGGAGTTCATTGTTTTGGTGCCCCGATATGCCGGACGACCTTGTAGGGGAGTTCGGTTTAGTCTCAGTGGTTCCGCTAAACTCCAGTGGAGAAGTCTGTATGTTCGGGTGGGAGTTCCCGCGTTATCCCCTCCTCGGGTTGTTGTGCATGGGTTTTAAAGTTTCTTTGTTAGTCGAGTTCTTGTGGTGGGGAGAACCCTCTCGTGTTCTCTCATCATTTTATTTCATGGTTTATTCTTGATCGTTTGGGTGACTTGTGGAGTGAATCATCAACCCGAAGTTCTTAATTTTTCCTTTTGGCTCTGTTCGGGCACAGACTAAAACTTTGGTTATCTTTTGACTTGGTGACTTTCTGGGGGTAGAAAGTTTCTGTGGTGGGGAGAATTGTCACACCCCAACTGGGTTTGTCTCGCGACTTATAAAATTGTGCGTTAACACGCAGTTTGGATTTCTAGGCGGTTGGTGCTGGGTGGCGCGGCTCGAGCGCAGCTCGCTCGACTGCGCAATTGACGGCACGCTAGCCGTGTGGTTGCCCGACATCTGAAATAAGTAAATAAATTAATTAAAGGTAAAGTGAAATGTAATGAAGTAAAATAATTTTTTTAACAAAATTGAGTTTGATATAATAATGTTTAAGCATAAAATAATAATGATATTATAGTTTTAATAATAATAATAATAATATTTTCGTTGTTTTATTATTATTATTATTATTATTATTATTATTAAGATTTATTATTATAATTATTAAGAATTTCTTATAATTATTATTTTTATTATTGTAATCATATTATTATTAGAAGAAAAATATATATAATTTTTTATGGGGTGAAACCTAAATCCTGCCCCCCCCCCCTTATTTTTCCCTTTCTTTGCGTGAGTAGCCGCTTGGTTTTTCCTCTGCACTGCGGCGCTTCCTGCTCGCTGCCCCGTGCTTCACCCCTGCCGCCATCGCATTCTTCTGCCTTCGCCCCCCGTGATCGCCCCCTTGCGCCTCACCTCTCGACCACCTCCTGCTCACGCCCATGCCCTCCGTCGTCGGCTCCCGCTTGGACCTCCCCTCCCTCACCAGCGCTTCGCCCTACTTCTCCAGATATGCACCAGCTCGTTACTTGGTAGCCCCCTCCGGACTCACCTCTGGCTTCCGGCCAAGCCGCCTCCGGCCTTCGTTCCGCACTCCCACAGGTCGCCGCGCCCAGGCCCACGCTCTGCGCTCCGACCTCCACGAACCCGAGCCCTCTCCAACACCCTGTGACTTGCCCGCGCACCACCTACTATCCGGATGAGGCCTCACTGGCACTGTCCGACTTGCCCGCGCACCACCTCTAATCTGGTTGTGTCCCTCACCAGCAGTTTCAGGCCGCTCTCTCCCTCTGGTGGTCTTCCGGCCACGAAACTACCCCTTCTAGCAGGACTCCCCTTTCGGTGATGTTTTCTCTTCTTTTTTTCCCCTTTGGTAATTGCTTCTTCATTTATGGTTTTAGTTTTCCCAAACCCTAGATGTTAAGATTTTAATATTTTTATGGTTTAATTTCAAAAAAATTGATGGTCTGATGTTGATGTCTATAGTTGATTTTGTCTCTCGCTAGTACGGTTGAGGTGCGAATGGCGTTTCACACCATTTTAGGGGTGTTTTTCATCGGTTGAGGTGGGTTTCCCCTTGCTCAAATCCTTTCGATTTGATATTCACTTGTTTCATGTATTTTTCCTTATTATTGATAATTATCCGGTGCCTTGCGATGTTATTTGAAATTTTTTTATAAATGTCTAGCTAGTCTATTAAATATTGTGTGTGGTGTGAACTATGTTTTGGAAATGTTTTGAGGCACGCTATGTTTTTCATTTGGTTTATGTGAGTCTCGAATACCTTTTTGGCCATGCTTTGGTCCTTCCGCATCAATTATTTTTGGGTGTTGTTTAATTGTTGTAGGGTGTTTCTCCGACGTGGCCGTGAATCCCCTTGCTAAGTTCGAAAAGGGTGTCTCGGGTCACATCAGATTGCGCTTCGTCCACCGCCGCCGAAGGTGAAGCGATTCATATTTCTTCGGATTTGTTCGCCTTTATTTGCGGGGCACACCTTGTTTTACCGCATGTTTTGGGTTCGTTCTGTTTCATCTGCACCGGTTTCAAGGTGGGTTTTACTCTGTTTATTCATTTGGATTATTTTTTTTAGATAGTGTTTCTGTGTTTTTAGATACTTGGCATTGTTGCAGTGCATTGGCGAGGTTCTTCTATGATATTACAGTTGTCGGCAAGTAGTGTGTGCTTGTGCGCAAGTTGGGACGTACCGCATCGCCGTCATAACCAAGTTGCAAGTCGAGGTAGGTCCCCCATTTCACTTACCTTTAGATTTAGAATTTATTAATTGCTTGTTGTTTTATTAATTTTTAATGAATTAGAAATAATATTAGATAATAAAACATTAAATTATTTTTTAGTGCAAAAATAGCTGTTTATTTTATACCGAACACTTGTGACATTTTTTTGACGGGCGGACACCCAGTTTTGAAAGAAAGCATGTTTGGCCTTTAAACATAATTCACGGAACTTCAAATGTGCTTCTAGTTTTAAAGATAAATAATTTCTTCTGAACAAGTGTTTTGAGCTTTTTGAGAAATGAGGTTTTACTTTAAAATTGGTGAAAGCCCGTTTGGCACTTTAATGAAACGGATTATCTTGGAAATCCCACTCGGGATGATCTTTGGTGTGAGTTGTTTGCATGATCTATATGTGATGTTTGTGCATCGTGACTGATTTATTTACATTGTAGACGCACCCCCTTTTTATTGCTTGTGTTGACATGGGAACCTGGCATATTGAGTGAATTTTCTGAGAACGATTGCTGCACTAGTTTAGACCACACACTGGCTAGTGGCCCCATAGCAGGGGAATACTGAGTTATTGCTGCTATGGGGATTGGGCCCCTCAGTTATGCCATGCAGGGCTATGCTGGGTAGTATTATGGGCGTTATGACGTCATCGAGTTATGGCATGCCTTCAGGATGAGTCACATGTATAGTACGTTCTGGTTTGTTCACGATCTCCTAGGTTCGACCCATGTCTCTTTTAGTGTTTATTTGTATATGGAAGATGATTGAGAGGTCGAGTGTGGATGCCGACCCTTGAGTGACACTTTTTCCCATTGCCCATAGTGTGTGTTGTGTGTGATTTTACTTTTGACCAACAAATAAAATTTGGATTTCTAAATTGTTCTCAAAAGTGTTTTAAAAATCAATGCATTTGTTTCTTCCAAACACTAAACATGTTCTTTAATTAAAAAGGGCAATGGACTGTTACTTGTTTTAGAAATGAAAGCGTGTGCGTGTGTGTGAAAAACAATATCTTGTATATTTAGTTCAAACCTGGAATTAATAAATTTATTTATTTAAAGGTAGTGCATTGGGAATAGATATCGGGCTAGCCTACTGAGTTTTAATACTCACGCCTATAGTTATTTTCTGTTTTAGTGTTTGTGCAGGCTACAGCTTGGGTGCGTTCGCCTTGGGTGACGTTTGGTCGTGAGTTGGAGAGTGACCTGCAAGGTCACACGGAGATAGTAATTATCTCTTTCGGTTAGTTTTATTTTTCTTTTGTTCTTGTTTATTTGCTTTACTTTGTCTTTTTTTCTGCGCTGCTCTGTTTTATTTATGATGATTTATTTATTTATTGGGAGAAATCATTCCCACCACCTCTGTTGATGCCCTGGTGCTTGTCGCCAGCCCGGGAGGATCGGGAATGCCTCTCGGGTCATGTTGCGGACCGGCTCGGGCGATCAGTTCAGGGTCGACCCAGGTTGGTTTGTGACATCTTGCATCTAAACCGTTAGTGGATTTGAATTAGTTTATAGATGTGATGAAGGAGGAGCTTGGCCAAGCTTCAACTAGTGGCTCTATAGACTCATCCGAGCTGAGCAGAGTTGTGATCTCAACCATATATTCATCTAGAGAGATTATGAATATATTCCAAGACTATATGAGAGAAGCCTCTTCCTCTCAGAAAGAAGTGAAAGATGAGGTGTACTCTTATTTATTTGAGATATTCAACAAAAATCAACTCCAGAATCACTTCAATCTTTTGTTGGAAAATATGAAGTTGCCTCCTGTAAATAGAGATTTTAGAGAACATGTTATCAAGATAAGGGAATTGAATCCAGCATTGGAAAAGGTTTATGGAGAACAAGGATAACTTCATATCTGCAATGTAGAGAGGAGGAGGAATAATTATGGACTTCAGAAAACTATTGCTGCCATTTGCATGTTGATTTTAGGCCAGTAATTGTCCCTCATTATTTGCTTTCCTCTGCCTCTAGTCCATCTCTTGTTCAGATGACTCCTGCCCATGCAATTTGAAGCCTCACTCATTTGATCACACAAAGGACTCCCTAGTAAAGACCATGATCATTTTCTGTGGCTCAGCCTCCTATGATCATTTCTGGAATTATTAATTCCTCACCTGGAGCCACTTCACCTGAATCCTCCTCTACTCCCATAGGAAAAACTCACACTGAGGATGTAGATTGAAAACCGGCTAGACTATTTTATAGGACTTCATTGTACTTTGTTTTATGTCTCTGTACCTTTTTACAATATCTAATACATTTTTATTTCCTTTATTTCTCACTGTGATATTTTCTTTCTCTTTGGTTTCCCAATTTTTTGATTATCACAAAAGGGGGATAAATGTTCTACATGGATATTAAGGGGGAGATATAGTTTAGCAAGCTTTTACAAAGGGGGTGAGAGTATCAAAGGGGGAGAAATTTTTATAAATTTTCCCTATCATTATTTTCCCTTCTGATTCCAGTGCTTTTCCTTTCATTCTTTGGTACCATTACATTTATTTCTTTGATACACTTTCATTTAACTCTTTGATACCACTAAACATTACTTTTGATATCATTACATTTAATTTTATCTCTGATACTATCAATTTTTCTTCCACCTCTGATCCTTTATCTTCTATAAAATATAGTTTCTTTGAGATAATTTCATTTACTAATATATCCTCTGAAATAACTGCTCACTATTTTAAAAACTATAATTTTATAAGTTGTGATTATCAAAAAGGGGGATATTTTTGAACTCACCTGTTTTGATATCCCAATCATGATTTCATATACTTTGATAATCTAAATCTAATGATTTTATATATAATAATTCTTTCAATCTATGATCAAGATGATAATAATATTTAAATTATCCCTGAGATATGTTTATCCTAGTTTATCCATGTTTAAATATGTTCTGAAATAATTCTGACCCAATCAGGTGTGATTTGCATAAAAAAATATGAGTTTAATCTTTTGATCTTCACTTAGCTACTGATATAGAGCTACCAGTACTCAGTATACTGATAGAAAAAGTCTACCGATAGACAGAGTCACTGATACACTAAGGTCACTGATATAAACAGAGTTACTAATAAGCAGACACAATGTCTACTGACAGAACAGATGAGCTATCGATGTACATGTCTACCAATAGTTACCAATAGAGTAATCCTACTGATACGAGTACTGACATTCACAACGCTGAGCTACCTATAAGAGGATTTCTACCGATAGAACCAGTCTACCGAGATACCGACTAACAGTCAGACCAGAGCTAATGACAGACAAGAGCTGCCGATAGACAGA
Organism: Viscum album; assembly: GCA_963277665.1. Taxonomy (NCBI): domain Eukaryota; kingdom Viridiplantae; phylum Streptophyta; class Magnoliopsida; order Santalales; family Viscaceae; genus Viscum; species Viscum album. The sequence continues at coordinate 1,354,315,505 of OY728142.1, read as the reverse complement.
ATTCTACCGACAGAGCCATTTCACACATATTTACCGATACATCGAGATACCTATAGCTCAAGATCTACCGATGGAGCAATTGCTACCAATGGATAGAAACTGTTATATAGTGCTACCGAAGCAAGAGCAAGATCTACCGATTGAAGATCCTACAACACCGTACACTTTTACTAACACGAGCTACTAAGGATTGACCAACCAGTCAAACTCTATACTATATACTCTCAATACTATATGTTTATTATGCTAAAAAATACATTTAATGTTATTAATGCAGTTATTTTTATTTAATGATCTCTATTTCCATGTCAGGGAACCATACCTAGTACCCTTTCAAAAAGTAATTATTCTTTACTAACGAAGCATAATGATATAAAGGGACAGAAAAATATTGTGCAAGACACTTTTTGAAATAGAGAGAATAAAGGCACTAAGAAGAAACATGAAGGGAAAAAGACCTAAGAGATTACAAACATTCAAATGTGGAGCAATTTTCACTAGCCTACTTTCATACTCCAAGAATCCTAGAAATACACGAAGAAACATATGCTAGAGGAGATCATAAGCTGCATCTTGAGTGAAGAACTACAACAAACATTTCATTCCCTCAGGCTACTAAGATAAACCTGAAATCAAGGAAGAAAATGACACTCAGTTTTTTGTAGTAGAAACCAGATAAGGACTCAGAATCTTTTTAGACAAATCAAACGAGTTCAGATCTGCACATCAAATCTCTAAAGATTTTTTAACTCTTCATCATCATCTTTAGTGATTCTATCTATACATTTTCAGTACTTTGTGTACCCTGTTTATTTTACACACACACATTCTCCTGAGCAAAGCTAGAGGATTATTAAATCCTCAATCAAAATTCATAACCCTTGGTTTCCCACTATGGATAGTGGTAGAGGTGGAGTAAGACATGAACAACCTATGTGCTATTGTTTTTTTCCCACGAAGAAATGTGGTAGAGGTTTTTGGACCTGGACAGCAGTGTACTGTTGTTTACCCCGGATCCAGGGTGTGGATCAATTTATATAAATTGTTGAGAGGGCTAAGTCTTGTCTTGAGACTGATTTTCTTGGTTACCAATGCTGTGCATTTTAATTTATGTCTATAAGTATACTATATATTTCGTTCATATTCTACTGCTAGTACATTGAAATAAAAAATAATTTTAAAGCTACATTGATAGTTAAATTAGCAAGAGTTTATACTTATTATAAATCAGTAAGATAGTTTCAAAAGTTAATTTAATCTTCAGATTAAGTCAACTGAGACCTAATCAATCTTTGAGAATCTGATTGAACATTTACACTCTGTATAGATTCACTACAGTTTAACATTGTTTTTAAATTGGGGGATTTTAAGAGAAATAATTTTATCAAAAAAATTTATTGGTACTCAATTCACCCCCCTCTAGAGTATCCACTCTGCCCAAAAATAATCCCATATGAAATAAGATTAATAATATTATTCCTGTACCTTATTTCTTACCCTCACCTAATTTACCATCGAACAGGATGATTAATTTTACCAACGTTTCTATTCATATTAACCAAATATAAAATGGGAGTATTTATAAATTTTAAACCTATTGATTATAAAATTATATTACATTCTATAAATTTCCTTACATATAAATGGATTATATAAATTTTTTTATTAGTCATAAAAATGTAATTAAAAATAATTCATAGATAAAAACATTTTTAACCATAAATGTTGATTTATTATAAACACCTATTAAAAAACATTATAATATTCCAAATATTTTATAAATTAAATAATTTAAATTTTTTATCAAAATCCTTCACCAATATTTACATATTAAATTTATTTTAAAAAAAATATTGTCTGCATAAAAATAATTTTTCAAAAAACACATCATGTATTTTCATGAAATTTTTGTTTTACTTTATAGACCTATTAAAAGAAATGAAATTATATTATAAATTCATAGATCATTAATTTTTTATAAATTTTTTATTATTATTCATAAATTATATTCTAACAAATTTGTGATAATGGAAACGTAAAATATTAACTGTTTTTATGGATTGTCTAAACTTGATGTTGAGTGTAACAAAAGATATCAAAGAAATAAAATTATAATTAATAAAAAATATCATATATATATTAGGGTGAAACAAAATAAGATCATTAAAAACAATTTCACTATTTTAATTCACACCCTGATACATATTTTGTAGGAGACACCTTCTTCAATACATCTTTATGGTCCATCGTAGCATCGTCAAATTATTGGATTTTCCATAAAAAATGAAAAGATGAATGATCTTGTTTCCTAAAAAATTAAATATATGATTTATAATCTCGAATATTTGTTCATAATTTGAATTATAAATCTCCAGATTTATAAACATTGTGTTCATTATTTGAAACGGATTCATTTTGTACTTCCTCAGGGAAGATATATGGATCACATTAAAAACATGAGAGATATTTAGAAGAAGAACTAATTGATAAAATATCATCACAATATGAAAATGAATATCAAAAGGTCCAATATAATTAGGATATATATTTCCCCAAATTTTAAAATACATATACCACTTTGAGGGAGATATTCATATGAATACCAGACTTATAATTTCAATCTCATCATAATTCTAAATATTTACAAAATATTGTATTTGATACTCTGAGCTACTCTTATGTGATGATGAAAAAATAAAACCATCATTTCTATTTCCTCATATAAACCATTCTATGAAATCATTCTTTATCAAATATTGATCTTTTATGGTAGATTTCTTCACTTAGTAAAATATAGGGCTTCATAATGATAACTTTGAATTCATGATTGAATAATATTGTTAAAATAAAATTATAACAAAGGTAGGTCTTTGTCCAATCAACATATTAAATAAATATAAAAATATATAAAATGTTATGTTGTATTATAATGGTGTTATAAGACTTTTTGTCTTTTTGTTGATGAAAATAAATTATTAAACATATATTTATATCTATAAACTAATGAATACTTCTCAATAACATTTATGTAATCCTAAAATCCTGAGCATACACAATTGATAATGGTACACCATGAAATCATACAAATTCACTTACATATAATTTATTAGTTTCACCAAGAGATAACTAATATCTATTTAAAATGATGTTTTATGAATTTGTAAATAATTCGACTACAATCCAAATAGAATAATCCGTTTATATTTTTGGATTCCATTAAAAAAATGGTGATATTTTACAATTTCAATTATGGTATTGGTAATGGATGTAAAATATCCATATATATATTTACCTTATCACTAAAATTAATACATACAAAATACTAAGATGAAAAATATGCAATATATTATTTTTTGGATACCGACCATAAATACACATAAAAATATATTCTAGTATTTGTAGATACATAATTAAGAGAGAATGAAAAAATGATTCATCCATCAATAATCTCACTTTTATTCTTTTTTATGGAAATAACACATACAGGTTTCCTGAAAAATATCATTCAATGAATATAAACATTGAACTCATGATCATTTATCACCATAATTTTTAGCCATATATCATCTTTCTCTTAATATTAATATTCACATAAATAAATGTTTGAACACTAATTTGATAAAAATAATATTTCTTTGATACCATTAATATTACTATATTTATCCTTTTAACATGTATAAATATTCTATCTCTTGTTTCCCTATCGTATTTATGATTTTATGATACTTTTGATTTAAATAATCTACATCCTTATATTCATTCCAAAGATTTAATTGTATTGGGAAATTATTATCACCAATCAGCTCTAACAATCTATTTATAGAAAATTATTATCTTATTTTGAGATAAAATATACACTAATCATTTGTGATCGGTAAATAGGTCATGTAATTTTCAATAGGTATAATTTCACAATATCATTAAAGGAAAAATTACTAAAACTAACTCAAAATCATGACTTGTGTATGTTTTATCATTATCCATACATTATCTTATGGAATATATTACAACCTTATCTATCTCCATGTAGATGCATCCCAATATATTATACAATGGATCATTAAATATTAGATAATATTATCCATAGTATGGTAGAGTAATCACATGTTTGTAAACTTTACATCTAGTCAATTCATTAAACAATCACTCAAATCCATCCATCCAAAGGAACATGGTGAGTGTATTAAATGATTATGATTTTTTTTGAAATACTGATAATATCAATCAAAACACCAAAATCATAAAATGTCTGTGATAGTGGTTGGTCTTGGATAATGTTTAATAACATCAATATTTTAAGGGTCTACTATTATACCCAAATTTGAGATTAAACATCCAAACAATAAATCCCTGAGAAACTGATATTCCAAATTGGAATTTGTTCACAAATATTTTATTTCCATAAGGTGTTCAAAATAATTCTGAAATAACATTAATTATCTTCATTTATATACATATGTGTATGAAAATCATCAATAGTGACATCAAGAAATATATCATGGTAATATTTAATGACTATATTAGTTAATTCCATTAATATATTTATAGAATTATAATATACAAATTGAATCACTATCAACTCTTAATGTCCATAAATTGCATGAAAAGTTTTATTCTGTTTATCAACATTCTTGGACATTAATTAATTATATATATCATGATGATAACTCATGGAAAACTATTAAAAAATATAACATTGATCAATTAATTATTTAATAGAAGTCAGATGATACTTTTTATATATATTGATGTAGTTATGTTCCTCATAATCCATGATGAGTTGAATTTTCCATAATTCATTATAAAACGACAAGCACAGTCCAAGGTGACACACTTTCCAGAATATGTCCCTGTTTAAAATTATTCTTGATTTTATTTTTCATTTTTTAAAGCTAAATTAGGGCCATTCAATATGGCCTCATGGAAATATTTTTAACTACAAGTTAGAGTGCCATTAAAAATCAAACATCCTAATTCGATCGTATAACAAAAATATCTTCTTGAAATGCATCAATAAACTTCCACATAATAAGATTATCATTTATTTTTATAAACACCCCATCAATATAAGATTAAATCACTTTTAAATAAGAACCATGTCACCAATAAATAATATTATATTTGTTAAAAATTTATTTTTTTCATGATAATTACACTTTATGTAGGTCGGTTTTGAATATCAAACGTAGCATCCATTCATTAGCAATCTATGTGAAATTTTTTTTAATAATGTATATAAATTACCAAAATTATATCATATTCATCATTATAGAATAATGAAATTATTTTTAGGAAACACATTCCAATAAACATCAATCCAAGTGGAATCAACGAAACAGAATGTCATCATCAAACCATTATGGGTTTTAATGTAATCACACCATTTCATTTTTTTAGTTGGTAAAATAATATGTATTTAATATTCCATATATATAAAATACGAGGTAGATGCAAAATAAAATATGTAATTTAGATTACTAGATTTTATGGTATTACCACCATTCACCATGTCATTATCATACCCCTTATTTAAATTAATTATTATCTAAAGACCCGTAAAATTCAAGGGAAATTTTTCTAAATTTTCTTTGGGATTTTACAAGAACACGTTTTCTGACGGCACTTGATTCTGAGGCCCGGAGTGCCTGGAATCAATTTTTCCAAAGTTTTGCTCGGGTACGTTCATTGAACGAATGAGAGGGTTTTCATATCTTTTGAACCGGTGCTTGGAATTGAAATCCGATGGCACTGATGAACTTGCAACGCCGGTAATCACTTAAGGGAACCTTTACCGTAGTTGCGTTATACGGGAGAAGAAGTTAATTTTTGGGGATTAATTAAATAAAGTGAATAAAATTGTTGAATCAGTTTTATTTCATGTTATGTGGTTAACTTCTCCCATGGGAAGTTGGTTGTGGGACCACATACATCTAACTTCCCATTTATGGATATTTGAAAGGGTGGGGCCCACACGAACCCCCCACCATTTCAAATACCTTAGACTCTCTAACCCTCTTAACCCATCACTTTCCTAACCCCTCTAAGCCCCCCATTTATGTTTTGATAACTTATCACCTCATTAATTTTATAACATCTAATGTTAATATCTTAAGTGAGTTAAATGTGGGTTTTGAATTTTCAAACTCTTGAAATTCAAATGGTTAGGTTTTGTTAATAAAATAAGATGTGGTCTTATATTATTATTGTTAGAGTTTTGCAACCTTGAGAGGATTGGGGAAGCGGTCTTCTTCTTCTTCAACCTCGACGAAGAATGCGAAGAACACCGTTCTTCAACGAAGAACATCTCCGCCAAAGAACACGGTTCTTCCGCGAAGCCGTATCCGCGGCACGACGTTCTTCTTCAGCGTCGTCACTTCCGTGACCGTTTTCCGTGATGAAATTACCGTCAACGACTTCGAATCCTTCCTTAGCGTCGTCGAGGTTCTTTTCCCTTGACACCCGACCTCCGTGACGCTCTTCTTATGTGGCTCGTTGACGAACACCGTTCCTGAACCGAGGTAGGGGATTATTTTATTTAATTATTTTCCGTTCATGAATCTAGTTTATCGATTATTGTGTATTTTCGACTAGATGTTATCGTTTAATGAGAGGGGTGCCAGACCACACAAACACGGTCGAACCCCCCTCCTATGTTCATGATTGATTATTTGTGGATGGAACGTAATGGCGAGGTGTCGTCGCACCACGCGGGAATCACCCGGCAAGTATAACGTGACGCCGTCTCGCCAGGTCATGGAAGGAAGTTTAAGAACGCGATGTCGTCGCGCCGCGTCGAAGAAAACCAATGAACCACAGTCGGAGTCGGGCCGCGGCGAAGGGGCGCGACTCCATCGGGTCGCGCTAGAAAACTACAAAGACGACGCTTTTCATTTTGACATGTGGATTGACGGGTGACGACGAAGCAGGCCGTTTTGGAATTTGAATCCCTTCTTAGTGAAGGTGGGGTCCCGGGGGGACCATAAGTGAAGACGGAAGGATGAACGGACCACCGGAGCGCATCCGGTGGTCCGCAAAATGCGGCGGCGGTGCGCCATCGGAGGGTTGGCGGCCGGCGGATCCACTGCCGGCCTCAATTAGCGGCGGGCGGGGGAGTCGCACACTCCGCTCCCCGAATCGGCTCGGCCAGGCTGGCTGAGCCACGGCCGGCCGGTCGGGCCGGACCGAGCCGGACCGAGCCAGACCGAGCGGGGTCGGGCCGGGCCGGGCCCGGTCGGGTCGGACCCGGGTCGGCCCGGGCCCAGACCCCCGTTTTCGGACCACTTTCGGTCAAATTCCCATATCATGAGCTGTAGACCTCCGATTGAAGTGCCGTCAGCAGAAACACGATCCTTGGAACGAGGCGGTCGTTTCGGTATATTACACTCAAAGTTTTGGAGAACTTTGGGTTCAGCTGGGTTGGTTCGTACGCGAAACCAACCGGACCCTCGGAGCGGAAACGCTCGTAACTTGAGTTCCGGACGTCCGATTGACGTACCGTCAACTTTGATGGATTCCTATAATTGAGATGGATCTTTTGGCTTACTCCTCTCGATGATTGGATGCCTTCAGAGTGCTGTCGGGTTCATTTGCTCACGAAACCAACCGGGACCCTGGAACGAAAAAGCCAATAATCACTGACCGGGCGTCCGATTGACGCACCGTCTATCTCGTTGTTTTCCTCTTGATGAGAAGGAACTTTAGGAATTATTCACCCGAGTTTTGGATACTGTTGGATAGTGGCTGGGTTAGATCGCACCTGACATCCAACCGGTCCCCTAGAACAGAAAAGCAGATATCTTTCAGACAAGACGTCTGTTTGATGAACCGTCAGCGACGTTGTTGATCACGTTGAGAAACGGTCCCAATGAGTATACCCTATGAGAGTTCGGGGTATAGTTGAGATACAGTCGGTTTAGTTCGCACATGAAACCAACCGGTCCCCGGGGACGAAAAGGCTAATAACTCACAGATCGGGCGTCCGATTGACACGCCATCGGTTGCGTTGAGACCCCTATGACGAGGCGGTCCTTGATATACTTCTTCATGGGACATTGAGATACTTGGAGTATCGACCTTTAGATCGTGGAGCGGACCCTCCCGGCGACGATCGTGCGGAGTACGAAGACTGTGTAGCCGACTGAGACCTGACGACTGCTTGACCGGCTCGAATTAGAGTGAGTCGACTAGACCAGTGGACAGAGAACCACTTTGTTTTGGTGCTGACCCATGGAGGACGGAGCACTACCTGTGTGACAGTGCAGACCTGCGGTACTCGTCCGTAGATTTCCTCAACAGGCTACTAGGGGGTGTGCACTACTGTGTTTGGGTGACATACCTCGGCAGGAAGAACTATTGTATCTGGGTGGCTGACTCGCAGTACTCGATAGGAGGAGTACCTCAGCAGTCTTTGGTTAGTGAGCAGTACCTCGGAGTCGTGACAGGACCACTGTACACACCAGAGACGGAGCTCTTCAGCAGTTACGGTTTCGATAATGAAAATCCTGGTTTGAGCTGAGACTTCTGACCTTTGTGTTTACCTCATGATTGAGATGGGTCACTTGATAAGTTAGGTATATGTATGGGCATATACCTGGGTAGTGGTTATCCGTTGATTTCCTGATCCTTGTGTTTCTTCGTGATTGATAAGGGTTACTTGATAACTTAGGTATATGTATGGGCATATACCTAAGTAGAGGTTTTCTGTTGAGATGTTCTTTGTGGTTATCCTTGTTGGTTTTAGAGAGACCTTGAGGGTCTCGGGGTCCCTACTAAGTATCGTTATAGTCACCCCTGCACGGGCTATGCCTGCACCTCATTGTGTTGGTTGTAGATGGCGGGCAGTGCTGACAGAGGCCGACTGTTTGAGGACTGGACGGTACATGGAGGTGTACCACACGACGAGTCAGTATCTGGAAGAGGACTTCATGGAGAGACGACACACAGATGTGGATGACGGGTGAGAGCGTTGAGGAGGTTATCTGTACCTACCCTTCAGGTAGGATCCATGGCGGACGATCCAGGATTTGCGCTATCTGTACCTACCCTTCAGGTAGGATCCGTGGCGGATGACCTAGGAGCTGCTTCCTTCTTCCAGCTCTTGCCTTTTTCTGTAGTACTTTCGTTCAGTTGTAGTTGTACTTTCTTTTGGGTTTTATTCTGGCCCATTTACTTTTCAGCACTTCTCTTGTACTTAGTGTTTACTTTTTCCACTTGCTTACTCTATTGTGCTTGTTTTCATTTATAAAGTAAATGCCTTTCCAGTTATCCGGATTTACGCCATTGGTGCTAGTCGCCAGCCCCTGGCCTATGGAAGGCGGTCTTGGGGTAGTCACGGAACGGGCCCCGAGAACGGGTCTTGACAAATTGGTATCAGAGGAGTCGGTTCTACCGAAGAACATATAACTCTGATATTTTCTTTCTGTGAAGCAATAATGTTGAGGGTGCCGAGTGTGGTCTTCAGTTCAGGGAGTCCAGTGTTGGTGCGGGCAGCCGACATATCCATACAGCAGGACCCTGAAAACTGATTTCCAAGTTTGTGCACGAAAACAATGATTGTGTGTGTGTTTTCAAAGGTTTTCCCTTAAACCAGCTCAAACCAGGTCAGCTCACCATGTATAATCGTTTTAACATGTTACGTTGTTTCTTACAGGATGCCTTTTCTCGGACGACGAGCTAGAGCCCCGAGAGTGGTTCATACTGACAGCCCGCTGAGTGACATGGCCTCAGTATAGGGACCTTATCCAGTTGAGGCACCAGCGGAGGCACCATCGGTACTACTACCCGTTGGGCCACCGATGCCACCAGCCCCAGCAGCAGAGGGTGCATGTCGCTTGAGCGCACTGCATGAGTTCCAGCGCCAGAGGCCACCCAGGTTCCAGGGAGGGATGGACCCGCTGGCGGCTGAGGATTGGTTAGAAGCTGTGGTGAGAGTCTTCAGGCTATTGTGGACGCTGGCAGACTTCATGGTGATCTTTGCTACCAACCTCTTTCAGGCAGCAACAGGCAGGTGGTGGAGCCACTTGTTTCAGTTTTGCGATAGGATGAACTTCGCATGGGAAGACTTCGAGACCTTCTTCAGGGTGGAGTTTGTGTCAGTAGCTCTACACCCCGAGCGTGTACAAGAGCTTCTGCTTTTGCTGCGTGTTTTTTGATCAGTAGCTGAGTCATCTGTGGGCAGTGGACAGAAGATGCAGAGGTCCTAGAGGACAAGACCAGCAGTTGGAAGATCTCTGGTTTTAGGATCGGTGGTGTGGGGCACCCAGGGTAGGGTGAGAGCCAGGCGTGACAGAAACAGACTGTGTTACTCATGCGGCGGGAAGGGTCGCCTAGAACGTGACTGTCTGACTCCTCATATAGTTGATCCACAAGCGTTGGAGGATCCACCAAGCCAGAAGCAGCGACGAGTGCTTGAGGAACATCCGAGCAGTGGACATGGCAGTAGAGCTCTGGGATCAGGTGGACATGAGAGGAACTAGTGGATAAATCCCTTGTACTTCTAGTTCCATGTTTCTGTTGTATTCATGTCTTTGTACTATGAGCTACAATATTAAAAAGACACTTATCTTTGTTTGATTTCCTGTCCTTTTTTTGGTTGATACTGAGTGGACCCGGTTAAAACTGTTGACGTGACCCTCAATTTGAGATTTCTACTGGAGGAGACCCAGTGACCTCACACTGATTCCGACAGTGTAACTCGAATCTTGGAGGAGAGAGTGACAGTAGGATCTCTTAGTAGTTACGTCGAGGCCTTACGACGTCATCCATGGCATGAATGCGTCATTAATGTCAATATTGACTATATTAGGCAATGGGCGTGGTTCATCCAGGTGATGTGATCGAGTTTCTCTTTTCAGCAAAAGATAAATTTTAGTAGCTCTTTCAGATCATAGGAAAAGAAGGTGTAGATCATTCAGGAGTAGATGAAGACTGCACAGTGCAGTAAGAAATAGGAAACCGGCTCCAGTCATAGAGACTCAAGCATGTTAAATGTTAAAGAAAAGGAAGCTTATAGGAGATATGAGTCTACGAAGTAGAAGATGTGGAGGCAGAGCTAGGAGAGCAGCATGAGGTGGTGTACATCTTAACATGGTACAACCACCCGCTTTAGTTATTCTAGCCAGGCACAGAGAGGTAGAGGGCGGAGGAAGAGTGCGGCTTCATGTGGTCAAGGAGTGTGACCAATGGCTCTAGAAATGATTCACGAGACAGTCTGTGTCCACTAATAGCTACTGTAGTAACATACGTCGATATGAATCATTCCTTGCTTTCAAAAATCCTGATCCAGACCTAGAGTTTCCGGTAAGCCATGGACTTGACCCTCACGTCTTGAGATAACTTGGAAGGAGACTCGATAATCACACTTACGCCGACGGTGTGGTTAGACCCTCAAGGCAAGAGTTCCGGTTGGAAATCACTTGGTGGCAGCATTGAGGCCTTACTAAGTTAGATTGAGTATGAAATAGGCAATAACTGTTCATAATCAAATTGACGGTTTTATGCAAACGTCGGAATGGGTTTTCCTTTGTCGGCGAAAAGGAAACCCTGGGCAGCACAAGTTAAACTCATTCACGAGAGGGTGCGACCGATCACTCTTGAGTCAGCCAACCTTACCATCGTGGCAGAAGTCGTTTCGAGTTCCAATTATAAAAGGAATTGGAGACCTCTAGAGTTCGAGGATGACGATCACATCCTTATACGGGTCTTACCTCGACGAAGTTTACAGAGATGTGGCCTAGGCGGCAAGTAAACTCTGAGGCTCAACGGACCTTTCTTGGTCCACAGCTGGGTAAGCGAGGCGGTTTACCTCTTGACCCATCCACCTCAGTTGCACCAGGTGCACGACGACTTCCACGTATCTCAACTGAAGAGATACGTGCTCGACCCTTAGCATATCATTGACCATGAGGAGCTAGACGATGGCGATGAGGTGTTTTCCATGGAGGTTCTAGTGGGGATCAAGGATATAAAGGAGAGGATCCTATGAGGATGATCTATTACTCGGGTTCATGTACTCTGGTAGTACGGAAACCATCGGGTGAGCACATGGGAGTGGAAGCCTCAGATGTGTGCTCTGTACTGTTTTTGTAACCTTAGTTTGTGTTAAAGCATTACGAGGACGTAAAGCCCTGAGTTGAGAGTAATGTAAATACCCGTAAAATTAAAGGGAAATTTTTCCTAAATTTTCTTTGGGATTTTACAAGAATGCGGTTTCTGACGGAACTTGATTCCGAGGTCCGGAGTGCCCGGAATCAATATCCGAAGTTTGGCTCGGGTACGTTCAGTGAACGAACGAGCAGGTTTTCTTATCTTTTGAACCTGTGCTTGGAATTGAAATCGAATGGCACCGATGAACTAGTAACGCTGGTAATCTCTTAAGGGAACCTTTACCGTAGTTGCATTTGTGCGAGAGAAGAAGTTAATTTTTGGGGATTAATTAAAAAGAGTGAATAAAATTGTTGAATCAATTTTATTTCATGTTATGTGGTTAACTTCTCCCATGGGAAGTTGGTGGTGGGCCCACATCCAACCAACTTCCCATGTGTGGATATTTGAAAGAGTGGGGCCCACACAAACCCCCCACCTTATCAAATTCCTTAAACTCCCTAACCCTCTTAACCCCTCACTTTCCTAACCCCTCTAAACCTCCCATTTATGTTTTGTTAACTTATCACCTCATTAATTTTATTACATCTTATGTTAATAACTTAAGTGAGTTAAATGTGGGTTTTGAATTTTTAAACTCTTGAAATTAAAATGGTTAGGTTGTGTTAATAAAAAAAGACTTGGTCTTATTTTATTATTGTTAGAGTTTTACAACCTTGAGAGGATTGGGGAAGCAGTCTTCTTCTTCTTCAACCTCGACGAAGAACGTGAAGAACATCGTTCTTCAACAATGAACTTCTCTGCCAAGGAACACGGTTCTTTCGCAATGTCGTATCCGCGATGCGACGTTCTTATTCCACGTCGTCTCTTCCGCGACCCTTTTCCACGACGAAATCACTGTCAACAACTTCGAATCCTTGCTTCGCATCGTCGACATTCTTTTCCCGCGACGCCCGACTTCCGCGACGCTCGTCTTTCGAGGCTCGTTGACGAACATCATTCCTGAACTGAGGTAGGGGATTATTTTATTTAATTATTTTCCGTTCATGAATCTAGTTTATCGATTATCGTGGATTTTCTACTAGATGTTATCGTTTAACGAGAGGGGGGCCGGACCGCACAAACACGGTTGAACCACCCTCCTATGTTCATGTTTGATTCTTTGTGGATGGAACGGAATGGCGAGGTGTCGTCGCACCACGCGGGAATCACACGACAAGTATTACGTGACGCCGTCGCGCCGCATCGTGGAAGGAATTTTAAGAACACGAAATCGTCGCGCCACGTCGAAGAAAACCAAAGAACCACGGTCGGAGTCGGGCCGCGGCGAAGGGGTGCGGCGCCATCGGGTCGCGCTGGAAAACTACAGAGATGACGCTTTTCGTTTCGACATGCGGATTGACGGGCGACGACGAAGCATTCCATTTTGGCGTTTGAATCCCTTCGCAGTGAAGGTGGGGTACCAGGGGGGACCATAGGCGAAGACGGCAGGAGGAAAAGACCAACGGAGCACGTCCGGTGGTCCACGGAAGGCGGCGGCGGCTCGCCACCGGAGGGTTGGCGGCCGGCGGATCCGCCGCTGGCCTCAATTAGCAGCGGTCAGGGGAGTCGCGCACCCCGCTCCGCGAATCGGCACGGCCACGCTGGCCGAGCCGGACCGAGCCGGGCCGGGCCCATCCGGGTCGGACCCGGGTCGGGTCCATCCGGGTCGGACCCAGGTCGGGTCGACCCAGTTCGGCCGACCCAGGGGGGGTCGGGCCGGGACGGCCCGGGCTCAGACCCCCGTTTTCGGACCACATTCGGTAAAATGACCATATCTTGATCTATAGACCTCCGATTGACACTCCGTCAGCGGAAACGAGATCCTTGGAACGAGATGGTCGTTTCGGTATATTAAACTCATGGTTTCGTAGAACTTTGAGTTCGACCGGGTTGGTTCGTACGCGAAACCAACCGGGCCCTCGGAGTGGAAACACTCGTAACTTTAGTTCGGGACGTCCGATTGACGTACCGTCAACTTTGATGGATTTTTATAAGTGAGGTGGATCTTTTGGCATACTCCGCTCATGGTTTGGATGTCGTCGGAGTGCGGTTGGGTTGGTTTGCTCACGAAACCAACCGGGCCTCGGGAACGAAAAAGCCAATAACTCACAGACCGGGCATCCGATTGACGCACCGTCTGTCTAGTTTTTTTCCTCTTGATTAGACAGAACTTTTGGCATAATTCGCCCGAGTTTTGCATACAGTTGGATAGTATCCTGGTTGGATCGCACCTGAAATCCAACCGGGCCCCTGGAACGGAAAAGCTGATATCTTTCAGGCAGGACGTCCTTTTGACGAACCGTCAGCGGCGTTGTTGATCACGTTGAGAAACGGTCCCAATGAGTATACCCTGTGAGAGATAGGGGTATAGTTGAGATTCGGCCGGTTTGGTTTGCACACAAAAACAACCGGGCCCCGGGGACGAAAAGGCTAATAACTCACAGACCGGGAGTCCGATTGACGCGCCATCTGTTGCATTGAGACCCCTATGACGTGGCAGTCCTTGAGATACTTCTTCATGGGACTTTGAGATTATTGGAGTATCAACCTTTAGCTCGTGGAGTGGACCATCCCGGAGACGAGTATGCGGAGTACGGAGACCGTGTAGCTGACTGGGACCTGACGACTGCTTGACCGACTCGACATGGAGTGAGTCGACTAGACCAGGGGACAGAGCACTACATTGTTTTGGTGCAGACCCATGGCGGATGGAGCACTACCTTTGTGACATTGCAGACCCGCGGTACTCATCCGGAGAGTACCGCAGCAGGCTACTAGGGGGTGTGAACTACAGTGTTTGGGTGACATACCTCATCGGGAAGCACTATTGTGTCTGTGTGGCTGACCCGTGGTACTCGATAGGAGGAGTACCTCAGCAGTCTTAGGTTTGTGAGCAGTACCTCAGAGTCATGACAGGACCACTGTACACCCCAGATATAGAGCTCTTCCGCAATTATGGTTTCGATAATGAAAATCCGGGTTTGAGCTGAGACTTTTGACCTTTATGTTTACCTCATGATTGAGATGAGTCACTTGATAACTTAGGTATATGTATGGGCATATACCAGGGTAGTGGTTATCCGTTGATTTCATGATCCTTGTGTTTCCTCATGATTGAGAAGGGTTACTTGATAACTTAGGTATATGTATGGGCATATACCTATGTAGAGGTTATCTGTTGAGATCTTCTTTGTGGTTATCCTTGTTGGTTTTAGAGAGACCTTGAGGGTCTCGGGGACCCTACTGAGTATCGTTATACTCACCCATGCACGGGCTATGCCCGCATTTCGTTGTGTTGGTTGCAGACGACGGGCAGTGGTGACAGAGGCCGAGTGTTCGAGGACTGGACGGTACCCGGAGGTGGATCACACGACGAGTCAGTATCTAGAGGACGACTTCAAGGAGAGATGACACATGGAGGTGGTTGACGGGCGAGAGCGTTGTGGAGGCTATATGTACCTACCATTCAGGTAGGATCCATGGCGGATGATCCAGGAGCTGCGCTATCTGTACCTACCCTTCAGGTTGGATCCGTGGCGGACAACCCAGGATCTGCTTCCTTCTTCCAGCTATTTCCTTTTTCTGTTGTACTTTCGTTCAATTGTAGTTGTACTTTCTTATGGGCTTGTATTCTGGCCCATTTACTTTTCAGCACTTCTCTTGTTGTTAGTGTTTACTTTTTCTGCTTTCTTACTTTGTGGTGCTTGTATTCTTTTATAAAGGCAATGCCTTCCCAGTTATCGGGATTTACTCCTTTGGTGCTAGTCGCCAGCCCTGGCCTATAGAAGGCGGGCTTGGGGTAGTCACGGCACGGGCCCCGAGGACGGGTCGTGACATATTATATGATATTTATGTTCCTCAATTTTGTTAAGTGGTTTTTAATGATGATCATCTTCATTAACATTTAGATTTGGGAAATGGTTAGCATTATGACCATAATCCTTGTTTTTTAATCATTATACTCTGGGTTGTGAAATATATAGAGATTTTAGTTTATTCTCATCATCATGTCACTTCATAAAATTACATTGGAATTTTTTTAAACTTCATAAATAATTTTTTTCCAAAAACATCAGAAAAATATAATATACATCTTTATCCCTTTGGTTATAAAAAATTCCTCCATCATAGTTTACAAATTTTATCTAACTATTACAATGATGTTTACTACTTAAGAAAATTGATTTTAGAAATAGATAATATCTCTTATTTGATTAATATTCCTAAGATAAAATTTTGTTTTATTCCAAATAATTGTAGGTCAAAATATTTTGAGACATGGAAACCAAAAAATTGGTTTTTAAAATTTTTACATAGTCTCCCACTTATTTCTTCTTATCCAAAACCCTTCACACACATATCATACATTATGCATTTATTAATAACCAGGGAAATTAAATCTTAATAAGATGAAATATCTAATGATTAGTTAGGGTAATAAGAGAGATATCAATAATCATATAAATATAGCATGATAAAACATGTATGATAACATTCTTTTAAAATTATGAATGCATTACCCCTCATTTAGAAATATTAATATTGACTAATGGCTTAAATAATAACACTTCATAGGACATGAATAATATAGGATTAAAATAACATCATCCACGAGAGCCAATAATTAGTATAGGATATGGAATTTTGGAATACACATAAGAATAAATAATCAGTTCATTATTAGTCAAGGATTATATCCAAGTCTATTAGAGTGGGTAATGTTCAATCCCCAAACTATCAAAGTATTCACGGATAACTCCCAGAACTATAATAGTGGAGATAGTCCTTGAATAATATTATTTAACTCTCTATTACATTCATGTTTCTCTCTTGACATATCAATCATTAACAATGACTATGACAGTGGATATAAGTCTAACACCTCAAAAAAATAAAACCATACAATTGTGATCCACTAGATTATAAAACGTTCATCATATTAGAACACATGATAGTATATGTGATTCATAAACATTTTTATCATATCACATCCCACAGAAAATGAATAGGTTTTAAAAATATTTAATCATTTCTATATAGTCTAACCGATTTAGTAGTAATGGGATTAATAAAAATTATAACATATAAATAAACCATATATAAAATTAATTAGGACAGTATCCTTTCACAATTTACGAAATAAAATAATGTAATAAATGTTTATTGTATTTTATGAATTGATGTACCTGTAATTGATCATTAAAATATTCATTAGGAAAATAAACATACAATAATGAAATGATTTATTTTTAAAAATTCAAATATAAAATAGTAAATTTTATTTTAAATAATTTTTGTAATATTCTAATTGAATCATAAAAAGTAGAAAATTTTCACGATTATAAGATAATTTATTCAACCAAAGATAGAAATTTAAATAAATTTTTCCAAAAAAATTTATATTCGGTAAAATCAATAAATAAAATAATGTAAATGAATGGAGATGTTTTATTTTAATGAAATGAATATTGGAAAATTAAATTAACATTCTAATTGAGATGTTTATTGTAATATTTAATCATCATAAGATATCCATAAGAAACCCTTATAAACAATTAAACTAAAACAGAATACCCTTACCACGACTTATAAATTTATAAAAAGTACTATAATTTCCGGTATGCATTTTTTTAATTGTAATACATCCATACTATAGTATGTTTCAGACATATAATATAATATTTTATTGATTTATATCAATAAAATACTAACATTTATTAATAATTTTTTATAAGAATCATTATTTATGAGTGTTAACTATTTAATTTTTCATAAGTATTTCATTATAGCAGTCCCAGTCATTATACGTTAATCATGGTTTCCACGAATATAAATGATTAATTATGATAAAAATTACATTTATATAAATTATATACATATTTAGGGTCTATAAAATTTTTATATTGAAAAATTAATACATTATTTGTTGATATAGTATACCATACATAAGCATGCATACTATATTTCAATTTTTGATGGATGGAATTAACATAGGGTAAAAATTAATTCAAAATTAAAGAGAGATTTTATTTTTTATATATCATTTATATACATTAAATCTATCCTTATTATCATCCAATTAAAATGAAAATGAAAAAAATAATCTCATCATATTGTAGATGTGGTAGTTCATGCTTATGCAGGAGGGACATTATTATTTTTCAACATACTAGAAGGGAATTCAGTGTATGTGACATCACAATTTCAAAAGAAATATTTTGTAACAAATATCACATATAAAATTTATACACATCCTAATAAGAATCCATATATTTTTTAATTAATTTTAATTCATATTGCTACGTGGAGACGTTAAAACATAAATATGAATGAGTTATACATTCACATATATTTTTATGGGAGTATGGTGTATAATGGTATCTTCATAATAATAATACCATTTCATCATATTTATGATATTTAATATATTATTTCAAATTAATTACAATTGATTTTGAGGAGGTATATGTGTGTGTAAAAGAAATTGATCAGTTTAGTCATTTACCTATTCCTTGAAATTGGTCTTTTAGATATCCATTAAATGGCTATAGGGTTATGATTTTTGATTAAATGGTCCTTTAAAATGTTTATAGGTTTTTTAGAGGATATTTTGGGAAATATTAATTAATCTTGATGGATCAACAAGAAGTAATAAAGTGAGTATAATGTTACATTAAATCATTGTGGTGAGGATAATTGTAGAGACTAGGTTTTTCATTATTGGATTTTGAAATATTTGAATATATATTTTTGTAGACGGGGATGCTATAGAATGTGATTTAGAGGACCCGTGTTCGTGAAATAAATTTCATTAAAATAATAAAATTATTTTATATTTTGCATGCATTATTTCATAGATATAAAATTGATAACACTTTAAAGGAATCATAAAATATATATCTGATACAAAATGTTATTCCAAAACGAGATGACTTCACTATGTGAGACCTAAGATTGGTCAAAATAGGGTGTTCGTATATCACGAACATTTGCAGTGACATCAGTCGATAAATTAAAATTTTAATTTAATTAAATTAACAATTATCTTAAATGAATTTTCTTATAAATACATTTCTATGAAAATATTCTCGGGTTTTAAACATATTAACATTTAGATTTGAGAGATCTTATTCCTCAATATAATTGTATAACCTATAACCAAAAATGACGAGACATTGGATCCATGCATATCGAGGTGCATCAAATGAAAATACCCCACTCAACCATGGGAGAGAACATTGTCTAATGACTAAGAAACCAATATCCAGGTTGGACATTTCATTTTGTGGATTACTCCTTTACAGATTAAATTTATTTTTTATGATAAACCTTGTGACAGATTAACTAAAATTACATGATGTTACCTCCACATATATACCAATTATTTTTTAATTCAATTTTTTTCCCACCCAAATTATTTAACTGTTTCTGTTTGGAAATTACTATTTCTAACAATTTGATAAACATGTTTTTTTCCCTTATATTCTTCAAGTTTTTCACAATTGGGTTACAAGGCCATGGATCGACATTACCAGGTCTTATTGAGAACGACTGAACCGCCAAATTTCTTGAGGAATCACTTATGACAAGTGTAACACCTAATAAGTGATGAAATATATTTATTTATGAGTCCTTGATGACATTTTTATTGATATGGGATCAAAAATTAGACATGGAAGAGGTGAGAGGTGTGGAAGGTGATGATAGAGCATACGAGAAGTGTCAAATGAAAATAAGAATTAATATTTCTACCAGCTGATGGTCATAAATGTACAACAAGCCTATGAACCACCAATTTTGGGTAGATATAAGTTTGATCCATGATGGGGACTTATGATGTGGAATTAAAAAGTGTATATATAAATTTTTTTAAAAAAATTACAACTATATTTTTTGTATTCTGAAGAACATAAGGATTGTATTTCCCTAAATATGGGGGCTTGGATTTTTGGTCAGAAAAGTATTAAATTTCGTGTAGGAATACCAAATATCTTGTGAAACAAGTGATAGAAAATTGACATATACTTAGTGAATTAATATTAATGTGAAGGACCAAAAACAAAATTTTTGGTAATGTAGAATGAAGAATATGAATAATATATTGTGACCATAAGTGGCTTGGACACACTGTGTAGACCCTCTACATAACATTTATCATTACACATGTAGTGATCCTTGTACCTTCTATGAAACATCAAAGAGATGGATTAGGACCACATGTCATGTGGGTCACTCTCACATTTTTTACCCCATGTTTTGTTTTGAGGAAACATCAAAATTTTATGTTAACGTTGGTTGGACTCATATATTGGATATCGAGTAGTATATCCTGATTTATTTTAATATAAATTATAATGGTGGCCTCTATAGTGTATTTTGAGATAGGGGTGAGATTTTACAAGTGTGAATTTTATTTTGGATGCACTCAATGATGGCAGTGATCAAGCATGGTCCTTAGAGTGGTACCCCCTTCCGAATCATATTGGGGAACATGTACTCAATAAATTATTATAGTGGCACCCCAACCATGTAGGATATGGGTCCTCCATTTATTTATTGGTTACACTTGGGTGATCAGGGATTAGATATTGTATATATGGATTGCTACCCCACGTTGGCATTGGGCAGTTGATCCTTAATATATTTGTTGAACGGAACCCCCAAATAGTTCAGGGTGTGAGTCATGAAATAATAGAGTGGTACCCCATATCATAATAGGTTAATGTCTACCTTAATATAATTTTTATCCCCAATCAGATAGATTTTAGGTCCTTATTAATTTTCGAGGAACCCCCATAAACAGAAGGTCACGGGTCCTCTACCCACCGAGTTGTACCCCCAATCTAATAGAATATGGTTCCTACGTACCCTGAGAGGTACCCCCTAATGAATAATAGTTTAGGGCCTATACATTTAGATTGTTAACCATCAACATTATGGTATAGTGGAGAGCCATGGTCCCTCGAAAAATTACTCATGTGGATAGACACATGAGATATTGGGTGTTATTGATGGATATCTTAGAAGTAATGGAATTTTTTTCCTGGAATGGGATGTCAGATGGAGATTCCCTTCTATATAGTTTTGGTTTATTTTGTTTTATCACACACACACACATAAATATTCTTGTATACATATTTTCAATTTTATTACTCTCTTTCTATGAAAGGATGTGACATGAATTCCACCTACATGATGTGTTGAGATTTATATACATAGATAAGGCTACTTTCTTGATTTGGGTTGAGTTTTTTATTGTTTATACGTATTTTTTATCTTAGATCCCCCATATGATTTTAGGTTATCCAAATCATTATATATATACTCACTCATTCAATGGATTTTCCTAGTTTTTTTGTGTCTTATGAATTTGATGGACATGTCGAAAGAGAAATTAGAGGATTATAGGGATACGTGGTGCATTGTACCTCCTATAGTGGTTGGGGCTAAGTGATAAGACCATGTGATAACATAAAATATTATACAATACATTTAGGTTAGTCGGGTCGAACATTAGGGATATTAGGGTGTTTTTCCCCTCCACTTTTTCAGTTTACGATGTTGTACTATTTTACCCCTTTATCGTATTTTATGCTTGGTTTACACTCTATATGTTCCATCATTTTATAATTGTTACTCTATAATTTTTTTAATATTTTTATTGTGTCTATATAGGTATATTATCAAAATTCATCTCATTTAAGATATTCTTTCAATTCTTTTTTTGCACCTCTTTCTTATTGAGGTAGGCCTGGGGTAGTTGCGGCCCTGGCCTCTTTGGGTTGGGTTGTGACAGATTTTTTTCAGTGAATTAAATTATATTGGTTTATCTTTGGTGTATTCCCATTATGATGAATGGATTAGGATTTAGGGAAACTATGAAAATCTGTTTTGAGTGAATAAATCAAGATAGGGAACCCGGTGATGCTATGTGTGGGAGATTTATTCATTCACCAAGACAATAAATACCATATTTTCAACAAGGAATTTCGAGAAATTTGATATTACGATCAATGGTATAATAAAAATATATGATTGAGTCATTTAATGTACATTATGGATTACTATCCCATGTATATATATATATATTCTCAAATCAATGTGTAATGTATTGAAAAAATTATACTGACACCTCCTCGATGAATGCCATACAAAATAAAAACATCTGATCAGGATAACAATTTAATGATTTTTGATGACTTAGTTCAATAAACATCCCACAAGATGTATCATGTTAGTTGATATGTATTACTTACCACACATGTTGTGTAAATAATCATGTCATCATGGTATGCTAAGGTTTCAGGAAATATTATCATATTATGCGTGTTCTAGCGCAAGAGTCCATTGAGGATCTGTGGTGAGCTAGATACCTAGGATGTAGAAGATTTGTTAGCATCAGTTGTTTGGTTTCAAAAAATTATCTTGAAACTATCAGATCATGTGGTTTGATTTTAATATATCCTTTTCCGTTGTATATTTGGGTGTGGTTGGAGTAATATTATCCAAATTCACGATGTGTTGGCACTTTCTTAGGATGAATTATAATAGTTTTTCTATCAGTAGTTTTATTGATCCGTCTTTCACTCTATTTGGATTTAAGAGATTATAAAATTTCAATAGAGGTATATGACAATCATTGTGTACCTTCAAGTTTCATAGACCTTATTTTGTAGTCCCTTGACATGATGTGGGGTGGATACTTCTGAACAAATACAATTGAATATGTTATCCACATAGATGTGTACTCTAGTGTATTACCACTATAAAGCCCCATCTATGTTGGTGTGTTGTAAAAGGTTATCGTGAAACGGTTTTTCTGATTAAATATATTTCAAGAAAATGTTTTTAGTAATGGGTGTCAAATGTCTGAGTCAAATGTAACAATTATCATTCACCAATCAATAGGTTGTTGACATAAGGGACCTCCACATTATCACACTCATGCATGTGGTCAATCATAATATAGATGACATATATGACCATGGAGACTCATAAATGAGTGTATCAATGATTTCTATAGTATAATTCAAATGGAATATTAATACACAACCAAATGTACTCAAAATAACACTTATATAGCTAAAAGACAACTATGAAAAAACTAATGTCTTGTTTAGGATCCCCACAATGAGGTGAGGGTTGCCTGAGGGAGACGGAGATGGAAGTAGAGAAAGTGTATTTCTTGGAGGATGAGTTTTGGGAGGTGTAAAATGATATGATATCCTTCTGACAGTAACACTAGGAGTCTCTTATTTGGTCAAGGAGAATGTGGTCCGGGCTGTAGATAGGTGCATGCTGTAGAGGATTATAAACTCATGGACCATGATATGAAAATAGGTACAAATATTGTTTATTTTTATATTGCATTAGTATATCTAGACATAGGTGTGTGTCATCCCATCATCTTTGTATGCTTAGTGTGAGAGTGGGAGTGGGCAGCTATGGTCCTATCCCATCAGCTATGTCTTCATGGTTTTATAAATAAGGATTATTCTATAACTTTTATCTGCTGATGGTGAACGCTATTTCTTTTCATAGATATATTCATGAGTTCATGTATGTACATAACAATTGGACCATATGAAATAATATTAGTTATGAAATTCTTTTCTATGGTATGATCCCTAATTTAATATTAACATATATTATTCATATACATTTGCACTAATTGGATAGTATTATCCTCATTCAGTGAGAGAGATATCATGTATGGATGAGTGGTTTATTTTTTTTGGAGGTTTCATCCCACCAACCATCCCTTGACATGTTTATCCCATGGAATTACAGGCTCTAAAGGAATCTAAATTCCATTAATCATTTATAATTGTATTGATTTATTTTCAAAGGATGTTCTTTGAATACCTCTAAGGAAGAGACAAAATTTTATATTTAATTTCTTCCCGAGAAAACTAATATATCCTTTTAGGAATCTTGTATAACCCAAAAAACAACTCATGAACTATGGATACAGAGGGAAAACTTATGGGAGAAGCTTTATATCACTAGTGAGACCTTCTAGGTATCACCAGTGTTGTTCATGAGAAAATGAAATAAAGATATTAAAAATATGTGTATATTATCATCACATGAACGAGTCTATAATGAATAAAAATTTCTCATTTTAGAGGACTGAAGACCTCTTTAATCAATTGTGATGTGTGATATGGGTCACAAATATCAATATCTTGTCCTCCTTCCACCACATAAGAGATTCTGAGGCTGGTATTCTGAAGAGGTTATTATGATGATTCTATTTATAGTATGAGTTCTTGGTGATGTTCTCCGATATGTTGAATTCCCATTCCATTTTAATGGAACTAATGTACAAGGTTTTCTAGCCATATAAGGGCCATTTCATGAATGACTTCATTTAATAAATTCTCAAAAACTCGGAATCAATGGAGGAATAAGAAGTGCAGTTGAATGGTACCACCTTAACAGATCAGGGAACATGTACTTTATATTCAGATTTGTTATACCCCCATAAAAAAGGCCATGGTTTCTCTTAACTCTATGTGATACCACCTAATATATATGGTTCATTTCCTCCATTATTTTAGTGGAACCCACTGAAAAATAAGGAAATGGGTCTTTTATAATGTATGTTATACCACTATCAGATATGGTGTATGTCCTTATTGCCCTAAGATGTCATCCCCCCCACACTAACCAGGGAGCATGTCCTTTGTTAGATGATTGTGCTCCGTTGACTATGAGACACACTATAGAGGATCATGACATCTACATGATTACTCATATAGACATACATGTGAGTATATGGGCATTATTTATGGAAATTTTGAAACAAATGTTCACCCTTTTATTGGGATGGGCAGTGAGATAGAGATCCCCTTCTATCATGTTTAGGATTAATTGGTTGGAATAAATATATATAGATCCATGTTGTTTTATTTTTTTTACAATTTTTCTATGGGTGGAAGAGACATGATGGGTTGTGTATATATATATGACATGTTGAGATCCCATTAGTTGTATTAGGTTAAATTATTGTTTTCGGATGATCTTTTTACTATATATTGATGTCATGTCTCTTTTATATTTTTGGATGTCCAACTAGTTGTATATATACTCTCCCTTTCATGGGATTTTTCTGTATATGTCATGTCTTATGCAGTCGATGAACCAGTTGGTGGTTACATTAGTGGAGGTTTGGAGTACTTGGTGCATTGGACCACCAATGATGGTCGGAGCTTGGAGCTCTAGGGCTAGGATCCCTCATCACTTTACCAATTAATATTTTTTCAGGATAAGACTTATTACTGATTGGTAATATTTTTTTACCACAATATATTTTCAATGTATACATTCTTAGTCTTGTATACCATAATGTTTTTATATGCATGGATTTCATTCTATCTATTGCATCATATTATCATTATTATTATCCCAATGCACATTTTCATTGATATTTTCGCATGTGCGTGTAAATGTACATTAGGAAAAGGTATTCCATTTATGATATTTGTTTCAGCAGATGTTTCACACCTTGGGCCTGTGGAGGTGAGCTTGGGGTACTTGCAGCTCAATCACTGTTTGGTCAGTTCACGACATGTGTTTATGAAATTTTATAAAAAAGTATATTATAATAAATTCATTATCAATGAAAATGATACCAAGTGTATATGGATTAAATTTAAATCTAGTACATGGTTGCAATATTATAAATAAAAAAATCATACAAGTTTATGTTTCATATAAAAAAATAATTTTTAGTATCCCCTTGTTAAAAAAATTATTTTAACTATAGGAACAACATTTTAAAAATTAAATTTTGTAATCTCTACATATACGGTGATAATATGAAAATAAATGGCAAATTAATTAAATTTTCTACCTTATCAAAACCAAAAAAAATCTTCCATTATATTTATTAGATTAAAATTATTTCATAAAACCCTGTTATGATAAAATATTATTATTGTCAATATTGAGCTTATAAAATTAATTTAGCTTAATGGATTTAATGAAAAACATAGAATTTGAATATAATATTTCTAAAAAACGAATATATTATATAGTCTAATAAAATTCATTGAAAACTATTACTTACTCAAATTTTATATCTGTTAATTTTTACAAAAACCATTTCTTTTCTTTATTCCTATAATCTTATTAATAGACTTTTGGCATTGTTCATGAATTTAATTTAAATGTAAAATATATAAAAAATTAATAAACAATTACAATTAATTAATATAATATAATAATTAATGAAAATACTAATACGTTTTTTCTGTTGATATTTTCCCCTATTTGAAAACATTACACATATTTAAAACTAAGAGAGTTACATTTTGTAATTTTCATTGGTTTAAATCATACATATTATATTTTAACATAAAAATATTTCCATCATAAATAATAATTTATATGTAATAGTGTTATGGGTAAGATTAAAATATTTCAAAATTAATTATAATGAAAAATTATAGACTTATAACTTATTTATTACCTAGAGTAACATGATTTATCCTTTATCGATGAGATAAATTTTACCATGAATACTTTTTATATATTTAAGAAATAAATATTTCATATATAAAATTATTTATTAAACAAACTGAAAATATTAATTTCATTTTATCTAATATAATAAATAAAAATATGAGAAATTAATTTTATTTTATGTTTTCAATATGGGATAGAAACAATGATTTTATAAATAAATGTATTAAAACATAAAACCTGATTTATTAATATATAATGCGGAGATAAAAATATTTTTTTTTAAAAAATACCCTGTAAATAATATTCACATTCAATATAAAATTAGTAATTGTGACTAATTTTTTTATTAATATTAAAATATTATGTGTGAATAAAACTAATGTATATGAAATAAAATTACTTGTATTTTAATAAAATGTCTTAAATTATAGAAAATCTATTATTTATGAATTAAATTTACAAATATGTAGACATTGGATTTTTTAAAATTTAGTCCCAAATATTTTTATCCACCAATCAAATAGGTATAAGATAATGAAAAAATATTAATATAATAATGATAAATGGTTTGTGTAAAATCATTGATTCATGTAATAAAGGTTATCAAAATAATAAATCAACTTAAAGTGATATATTTCATAAAAAACAAGGTTGGGTAAAATATATATTCCTTTTATGGAATAATTTTTCTTACTTATTTTTTGGGATTTTATTCTAGGTAAAATTTGTTAATTAAGTATACACATATGTGGTTGGGTGAGTGTGCTGTTTTGATTTTTAAATTTTTTAGTGCCTGTAATAGGTATACGAATATTTTAAAATTAATTTATAATCTATCAACAGAAAAAAAAAAATTGAACTATTGTGGGGAGTTTTTATTAAATTACTTGAGAAAAATAATAATCATTGAGTGTGTATGTTTCTTTAAAAAAATTACTCATCATTCGTATTTCCAAGATCATGTATATATATAAAATCTTTGAGTACCTCAGTAAATATATTCTTAATAATACTGAATTTAATTTTATTAAATTATACTAATGTTTTTTGGATATAATACAAATATAAATGAAAATATTATATTCCAAATTTTTTTTTTGAAAATGGTAAATTGTTGCAATATATTGTTTTATTTTAATAAAAACACATAAAAATTAACTAATATTAGTGGATATAAAATATTATATAGTATATTTAATATTTAATGTGATTTATATAGTGGTTAAGGATCACTGGTGTGATTATTTTTTCTATAAAACCCATTTTTAATAAAATAATATTAATGTAAAGTTATGTTTCAAACCACAATATTTATAGTTGGTAGAAAGAAGTGTTATAATAAAATAGCTTCATATCATGTAGTATAATGAATTACAAATATTTTTTGGACGAACAAAAATTAGATAGTATTAATGGATTTTGTAATGTGTATGAATTTTCTATTGAATGCATTAGGATGCATGTAAAAACAATTTGATTGTTTTTTGTAGAAAACATCATTGAATGTATTTTATTTATTTTTATTGTATAGATTCATATACGATTACTCCTAAAACTTACCTGGTAAAAATAAATATTATATAAGGTAACATAATCTATATAAGTAGTGTATTAGATCAAAATTGAGTAACAAAATTTTATTGCTATTATTTTTATTTTGTTTATGAATTGTAATTTTGACAATAATAAAGGATTTTTTTTCTAATATCTAGAGTAAAATTATATTTATTATATATTAATAATTAAAATTTGTAATACTAATGATCAAAAACCCAATAAAATTTATATTTTTTTTTATAATCGTATATAAATATTATCAAAGCAGGAATCAAACAAATGTATTGACAAAAGATCTACTTTGAAAATAATTCTAGTTTTTCAAACATTTGTATAAATAATTTTGATTATTCTTCCCTGGTAATGATCTAATTCTTATCCACACATCCTGAAAACTATGTATTAAAAGAAGGATAATTATTTCAGATTGAATAATTGGTTTTCCCTTAGTGAAGATGAATTTTTCATCTATTCAAGATAATGATATTTATTTTTTACATTTTTAACAAGTGTTTTAAATTTTTTATCAATAAAAATAAACTCCCTTTTTTGTATCATATTCTATTAATATTTTTATTGGATGACGTACATAATTTTATCAGAGTATCAATTATATTCTATCTACATTAGGAATAAATATTTCCCATTGTAACTATTGGATGATTATAGTAGATTATTTTGAAATGGGTGAAATTTATCCATTTGAGGGATATATCAATTTGGATATCCCTATTAATTGATTATGAGTCTTCATTTATTGTAAATGAAATTGTAAAATACATTGGACATTTTTTCTACATCAAAAAATTTGACTATGTAAATATGATATTTAATGTTATATGAGACTAAAAATATTAACAATTAATGTTTTATTTTATTGATATTTAAAAATATAGAATGATTGAGTTTGTGAGTTTTAATAAATTATATGTGGTTGAAATTTAGGTTGAAATATACAAGTATTAAAAAATTTATCTTATTTTAAATTAGATGAATGCGTTAAAATATCACACATATGATATAAATAAATAGTTCATACTAAAATAATGATTTTAAAGACAATTAATGTCTAATATATAGCTTTTGAATTTAAATAAATTTCAATTTAGGATCATGTGTGATTAAAATATATGTATGTAATGGTAATTTAGATGTTATATAATAATATATTTATTATTAAACATTATTTTTTGTTGTTTTTTCAAATATTATTTAAAATAAAATATATTTTAATATTAATCAAGGTATATTATATATGGCTCTAAAATGAGAATAATTTTGTTTTCATACAAATAATCCATTCCATTTTTGATGTTTTCAAAATGAGTAATTTGTGAATGAATATTATTATAACATTTAAAATGATTTATATAATGCAAAAAATTCATTTAATAAATATAATTAAAATAATAAAACTATCAAAATGATTTTGATGATAAATTGCAAATTATAATACTTTGATTATTGATAAATTTGGATAAGGCTATTTATTAAGAATTTTTTATGAATTATTTGATTTTATGAAGAGTAAAATTTAAATAAAAAATATTCTGATGTCATGAGATTTTTATTATGATCATTATTTTTAGGTATCAAAATTACTAATTTAAGTCTAGATATATAAAGAATCCTATAAAATAAAAATAAAAAATTAAATAGTAGTATAAAAATATTTATCATTAATTTTCGGAATCATTTTCATCCTAAAATATTCTACAATACCACTCATAAAAAAATATTATGAAACAACCATTTCTTTAGGGTTGATACCTTCATAAACACATTGTAATCACAGTTTAATATTAGTATATCAATGATGTTTGGGATTTTAGTGAACATAATAAAGACAGTGTTACTCATGCTGTGGTAAACCAAATAAAAAGAATGTGTAAATTTTGATTAAATTTTAATTTACATAAATTTTTTAGACTATGATAATTATTTCAAATGAACCAACATTAATAGGTTATATATGATAACATTATAAGAAATTATGAAAGTAATATTCTGTGATTAAAAAAACAAATTCGTTAAATAATATCTTCCTTTTTCATCGAAATTGATATGAAATAAATCCGAATACCCACTAAAGGATCCATTCAATATTTATGTGTTGATTTTAATATCAAATTAAAGTATAATCATACCTATATTTGATGTAATTGTCAATCAAGGAAGAAATATTATGGTGACTCAAATTGTCATATCTCATGAATTGCAGATTACTGATTCATCAACTAATTTTTTCTCTTTTTGAAAAAGTAATTCCTATGGAACTTTTTGATAATAAAAAAATTATCAATTTATAAATGTAATGAATTTTATCTTGATGTGATGATCTAAACAGGTAATCTCCAAGGTGATTGAAATTTTTATTAAATATTTTAGTAATGTAAAACTATTATATAATTAAATTTTATTGTATCATAAGTTAATATATATATTTTAATAGAACATTTAAAAGATATTTATATATATGATTACAACACTATTAATGATTTTTTCTTCTATTCCATGAAATTATGAGATATATAAAAATAATTAGAAAGAAATGAAAATTTCTACAATCACAAAAAAAATTCTATAGAATATTTAATAATATATTTTATATCAAGGTATCCAAATTAGAAGATAACTATTTGAACTAAATATATTTTAGTTATTTATTTAGTTTCTTATTTGAATATTAAATGAGTAAATATATTTTTTCAAATATAATTTAGAAGAGTAGAAGGATATTGCATTGAAATATATGATAAGGAATTATATTTATTACAAGATGTAATAAATATATTATGATTCTAAATTTTTTGACGAAATCATTAAGTTATACTAGAACATAATTATTTATATTTAAAAAATGAAATCAAGAAGCGTAAAATGTGGTAATTCAACCTAAAAATGAATTAAATGTGGTTTATTTATAATTTATTCTTCTGAATACTCAATGTGTAAGTGTGGTGATATGTAAGATAATTGTAAAATGTTAATGTTCCAATGATGTAATATAAAAAGAGATCCAACATTAAAATGGGTGAAATATAATTTTAGAATTTGGAGTTTTTTTCATTATGACTGAAGTAAAATATACCTAATAGAGAAGAAGAATACATATAAAATAAATTAAATGAGTTATAATCTAAATATAATGTTTATTTAATGTAAAACACTAATAGATTATTATTAAAATCATTTTATATTAATAGTGGTGATCAAGAATATTTAAAAATATGAACCAAATAAATATTGAAATATGATTTTGAAGGTATTTTTCTATAAATTATAGTTTGAAATAATGACAATATCTTTGAAAAAGGATGTTGAGACGAATAATTTCATTCTACACATTGTAACTGTACATTTTTAAATAAAAAACCACTTCATAAAATGATTATAAAAATCTAACATTAATATATCCCATGATTATATAAATCTTTTTTGGAAAATGGTTTTATATAATAGATAAAATCATTTTCATCAGATAATATTTAACTAATGGATTAACATACACATTGTACATTGGATGGATGGATATAATGTTTCCTAGATTGAGATTTATAATGTATAGAAAAAAAATATAATGAAAAACATCAGATGTGGTTGTACCAAGTATGTTCTAATAATATAATCATCCATTGGGAGACATATCTACCATATGAACATTACAAAACCTACTAAGACTATTATATTTAGAAATAAATTCAATGGTAATTTCCAATTCTAATGGCTGGAATCTATAGATACATTAATATTTATTTTTGCAGATGACCATCGAATGGAGAATCTCCGATGATCCATTTAATAGAATAATTATTTCATCCGATATCATCGAAAATGACTCCAAGATTTGTGGAATTTGACTATTTAGAGTTCTCCTAAAACTAAATCTTTATTTGAAGAATAAGAATTATGATAAAACTATAATCAAATGTTCATTAATTTAGTTTGTAACAAATTTATATAATAATATGATTCATTAAAATTATTAGTGGTGTTATACATAATCCATGTGATTGTGAGGATTTTTCATAAATTCCATAATTTTATTCAATTTAAATCATTAAGTGTAATCTGGCGTGATTGAGGAATATTAGTGTTTAGATATATATTGGTTTAACTGATCTTTTTATCAATTGTTCTTGTGACTTGGGATATATAAGATCATCTTATATTGGAATCAATGGAATCCATCATAAAGAAAGATAAACCTCTATAAGTAGGTTAATTTTTTAGATTCCCTATATAAATGTTTTTGTATTCCATTACCATAATGGTATTAGTAAATTTGTTTCATTCATAATGTTTTTATTTGATTTTATTAGAATTTAACCACGTTTTTTGTATTATTTATTACATTTTTCTAAATAAATAATTTCTATTGTCTTCCATGTCATATATAGTTTTTAATAACAACTTTATTAGTCGAATTACAAAATTAATTACACATATAATTGTTTAATTAATTTAAAAATAATATTTTTGTGAAACTTTTATGAATTATTTTATGAAATAAAATTCACCCACCACATTTAATAAAATTTATACTCTTTAGATAATACATTTGGTATAATGGGAGGTTTCTAATACAAAATATTTGTATACTAATGTGTGATTGTTGAAAAGTCCATCCAGGTCTTTGTAATGTATAGATATTCAATTAGGATATTCTAAAATCTGAATCAAAATAATCTACTACTATTTGATTTTCATGATTACTTGTACTTGTGAGATTATATAATGTAAATTCTTAATATTAATTGGGTTTTCAAAATTGCAAAATAAAGTATAATTTATCAAATTTTTGATAATTTAATTACTAAATATAAAAAATAATCTATGTTTAAATTTCATTATATTTGTCATGTCATAAATTAGTTACATTGTCTAATGGAAAGAAATTTGTATATCTAGAGTTCTTTCTGAAATATAAAATAATTTTTGCGGAAAACATGATATCACACATTTTGTAAAAAACCATTGCCATTGAAAATACAAAAGTTATGCATCTTATTGATTATAAATATTTTGATTTCATACTTAGAGTTATAGTAATTATAAGAATTTAATATTTTTGACAATTTCAAATGGTATATAATCTCATAGACATAATGACATATCTAAAGACATGATTATTGAGAAATATATTGATATAATTTCAAATTTACTGGAATAAAAAAGAACCTCTCTAGATGAGATGGAGCATCTGACTAACATTTGATTAAATGGTTTTATAATATGTCCCATAAATTATTATGGTATACTAATAAGAGATGTTTATAAAGATGAAATGAAATATGGAGATTCATTTTTATCTACATCTATATTGGTTTAGAAATACAAATTAGCTAAAAAATCAACAAATTATTCAAAAAGAAGAATAATGAAATATTTAAAAAGAAATAATATTATCCTCATAAATTAAGAATTAAATTAAAAAAAATTATGTTTATATTATCATATAGTATAATCCTAGTCTAAAAGTTTATTTGTGAAGTAAAATAATTGAAAAATGGAGGTTCTTATTCATCTACATGTATAGAAGATAATAATGTGAGTTGATAAATATGTTATCAAATATAAGAATATGAATATAGTAATAGTTGAAATATTAGTTATGTGTTCTGAAAAAAGATAAAATAATTTTATAATATTTTTAAAATGATCAATAATATTGTTGGAAAATGTATATTCATTTCCAATATATGAAAAATCATGAACAAATATGTGACATGAATAAATCGTCTGAATATATATTCTATAAATTTAATATATCAGTTAAATCAGACCATATTTTCCTTTATTGAAAAATAAATATATGAAAGATATAATTTCAACAATATACAATAAAGAATAATAATAAAATAAATATAATGGATATTGAAATATGGGAATTATTTTTATGATATAGTTATACAGTGAATTGTAGTAATTATAATTTTGATGAATATAATGTTATGGGGTTATAAATAATATTTTCCATATAATCTTTAATATGATATCTGATGAGACTTGAGAGAATAAAATCTGAATTAAAATTATCCACATATTGATTATGAATGTTCTACATCATCTGATGAAGGGAAAAATTAAACAAGTTTGGAATCATGATATTAGAACATGATTTAAATAATTATACAGATACCATACATTATATGAAAACAAAAATAACATTTTTTTAAAAATATTTATGTTTTATGGAAGATTATTCAAAAAATTATATCCAAAAAACCCAATGAAATGTTAGCACATAAAAAATATTTTGATATAAAATCATATTATATATATTTTACTTACAAAATGGATATAGTTTTAAAAATAATCTCAAAAATATGTTGTCTAAAAATTTAAAATAAAAGGATTCATCCATGAATGAAAATTTTGATAACATTCATTGAAAAAATAAGACAATAACATATATCTATATTCATTGTTTTTTCATAAATACCCATCCTTTTCAATTGTTCAATTTTTTTAATTACTAATCAAATTAGTAGAAATTTATTAATATTCAAAAACATGAATAAGATGTTTTATTTTATAAATGTGTATTCAATAAGGATTTATAAATATTACATTTAAAAATAATTGGTAACTGTAAAACATAATAGATTCTGAAAGATCTTGATTCATAAGGTATTATTTTTTCCTAAAAATATTCCAAATAATGTTTGGGTTCCAAAATCATAACATTTATATATAAATTAATTAAAGATATATCTTATAAAAAACAACGTAAATAGATAGTGGATGTTCTAGACTAAATATTAAAAAGTCTAATTTTTTTATAGATTATAGAAATTGAAAGTGTGAAACTAACTTTCAATGATAATGTTAAAAGTTAAATATATAGAATATGTGATAATGTTTTTCATGAAAACATATTAATTTCCATTATTTTATTTAATGGGGAGAAAAAGAAAATATTATTTATTATAATTAAATTATCTTAATAAGGTTATATTTTCTAGATTTAGAATTATGAATACTCTATTCAAGGAATACATGGTAAATATATTCTTTAATAATATGAAAGAAAATATATTCATAGAAATGATTAAAGACCATGTAATCCATGATTTACATTAACATAGTTAAATCAAATATTAATATTGAATATGGAATAGATAGTCAGGAGACAATATCATTTGAAAAATAGAAAAATATTAAGAACAAATTGTTATAAATTTAGCGGTTTTATTGATTAATTATTCTAATTATTTTGAACCCATTATATTTGGAATCAAAAATAAAACATTATTTAAATATATTATAGTTTTCAACTACTAATTTTTTAATGTCTGTAGTCCTGGAATTTTTATTTCAAACCCAATCCAAATTCTTTTGGGAAAATACTGTGCATATAATAGAAAATAGAAAAAATAGATATATAAGGGAATTTTTTTTTAAAAAAATTAAGACTACTTTTTATTTTGAAAATATTGTAAAACATCTTTAAAATAGTAAAATTATATCTTGGGTAATTATTCATTGGGAAAATTGTTTATAATTTGTGAAATATATATTTGATACTTTTTATTAAAAGAAATTAATTTAACAAAACTTGTAGACTATTATAACCCCACATCAAAATTATATCGTGGAATAAAGAAAATGAGTTATTTATGATATTACTAGAATAATGATATGTAAATACTCAATTTATAAAAATATATTGGCTCAAAAAGATAGTACTACAAGATATACTATAAATTTAGTTTTATGTATAGTTTTTTTATAAATCTCATTATGATTTGTTTAAAAAATCCAAAAAATTAACACATTTGATTTTTATTGTAATGTATTAATTATGAATACTGCTAATAATTTAGAGAAATTAACTAAAAAATATAATGAAGGTATTTTCATTAGATGTTCTATAACTAGAATGACATATATAATTTTCAATTAAAATAAAATTATTTTTTAGAAAATATTCCATATAGAATTTGTTAACACAGTTTATTTTGTTTTAAAAAACCCTATAACCTCATCTTCATATGTCATTTTTATATTGTTTTTTAATCCTATGTAGGAAAGTTAAACACTAATTTGAAAAAAATAATAATAATTTTTTGAATTTGTACTCATTGATGAAATTAGCAATGTTGTTGACGAATAAAATTTTATGAAACCATAGAAATATAAAATTTATAAGGACTAAACAACCGATAGTATAAGGCCCCATCCTTAAACCTTACTTAATCTTTAGTTATTACGAGATTACACATTGAGGATCTTTTCGGGTTTAGAGTTTTAGAGAATTAGATCATAAAACTTGCATTACATTCCACATATAAACCAAGTGGTTACATAAAGATAGTATTCTTCTTTCCCATCAATGGAAACATATTTAAAATAAAACATGGATTCTTTCTTGACACTTCCTTGACACTATCGTCATATCATGTTCCTTTCCCTTGACCTGTGAATAACATTTCAAAAAAACTTGGGATGATCATAAAAAGCTCAGTAAGGGATATAAAAACAAGGAAAGGAAACATGGGTATATATATACATAAGAATGAAATCATACTTTGCCCATAAAACATAATAACTTTAACATACCTCATAAAATCATGAATAAATCATAGAAATCATTAAACATAAAGGTAACTTGAGGCATTCATAACATTCTTATGTAGGGAGTAACCCTCTTGGTTACGTTTGGAATACCCATCACAATATATTCCCTAAAATCTCTTCGGAGAAACCTTAACGTTTCACTCCTTCGCGTTACCCAATGCATTGGAGAGCTATATCGGGCTCACCTGCCCTTAGTTTATCACGGAACCACCCGTCTTCATAATAATGCCCATGAACCTCAACATAATCGTATCACTTAAAACATGCATAAAGGAAAAATAAAATTTCTACCTTTCAATCACAAGATATCAATACAACACATTGATATAAAAACATTATGAAAACCATTTTCAATACCAAAATAAAAGAAAATTAAAACATGGTATTTATTTTTCTTTTAAAAATAAGGTATGGCTTGTAGAGGAATCTGAAACTCAAATAACGGTCACGGCGGCGGAGAAGTCGTTGTCGCTGCATACGTACAACAAAAACATTTCCTTTTGTCATTTAGTAAAACGCTTCGTATAAAAAATATTCTTTTTGGATAAGCATAAAAGTCAAAGGGGTTTATACACCGTATAATAGAAGGTTGTGTATAAAACAAAATATGCCTCAATGAAAGGAGATTGAGACGAAGTCCCATACCTCATATCCGACTTGACCCGACCGTTCATTAATCTCCTAAATAATAAACTTGAGCTAATCTCTACTTGATTAAGAACCTTTTTCAAGTTCATTATTCCTTTTATACCATGTTATGAACATAATGTAATCATTTAAGTTAATAATGTTCATTTTGTCGGTGTTTGGTTCTTAAGTCAAAAATAGACTTCTTACACTTACATGTTGTTAATTTGGTCAAAGGTTCATTATATCCAGAATGATATTAATGATTTGGATAACATATATATCATATATATTAATCATATACATGTATTTATAATATTACACCACATTTAGAGGTATGAAATGAAATGCACCGTTCATGGAGACGGTAAGTCGTACGTACGCATGAACGCTACTTCCATTTATATTTCGTATTTTCTAGAATGGAATCATAATGATATAAGATTATATTATAATTCCAGTATAATAACATATATGATATCATTAACTTTATCCTTTACACATCCCACATATGGTATTAACGAATCAAATCACTTTCAGGGGGCGTTAGTCCGCACTTCCAAAAATGAAGATATCGTGTTTACCCATAATGGCAACAATAATGGTATGCAATAAATGAAAAATACATAAGCATAAGGAAAGAATAAACATATTATATATCATATATAAAAATAGTGACATCATAATGGCCACCTTTGAAGGTGTTAAATGAGTATTGAACAATCATCGTTTCAGGAGGCAGAATTTCGCCATCCACGAAAATTGTATGTTCTTTAACCATTTGATGTAGATGTGTGAGAGTGTAGATCGAATAAATCATATAACAACATCCTAGTATATTTAATATACTGGTGTTGTTACAAAAGAAGTAAATAAAAAGAGTTTAGGTGGTTGGAGAAGCAAAATAAAATAAATGAACATGAGAGAATGAATTACCTTTAAAAGAGTAACTCCTTTTGATTTGAGCCTAAAGGATTCCTTTGAAAGGATTATGCCCAAATAGAATCCTCTAGGATGAGGAGAGGGATGTGGAGAGAGTAAATGGGCAGGGGATGGCCGAGCCAAAGGCTTTAGGAGTGTGTGAAATGAGGTAGAGGTGGATGCCTTTTATAAGAGAAGAGGAGGGGCACTTTTGGAAATCATGAAACTATTATTTTATTTTCAAAAGTGTTTCTAATTTCTAAGGTCCCAAATTGATATATTTCGAAGATAAGATGATAAGACTTCGAAATATTCCCATAAAATAGTTTTTGGAAAAGTGTAGGTCTTAGATTTTATATTATCGTTTCAGTTTATTTAAACTGTTCATTAATGAGGTCATCGTTGCATCATCATGATGACATAATTAAATTAATTTATATAATGTCTAAAAATTAAAAAAAAACTATGATGTAGGAAATATTTTTATCTTTCTAATGAATATTTATAGTCAAATTTCTGACTTGTATAACCCCATATAAAAATTGTTTTAGTAACATAACTCATGTTTCTGTCATTTTTACTTTAATATTAAATAAAAAGTTATTTATGTCATTTCCCAACCAAAGTTGCTCCATGGGGTCCCCAAGTTGACCCATGGCTTGTCTTGGTCGGCCATGAAACAACCAATGTGGGTAGTACATGTGTCAAGCTCACCTCATTTTATAAAATCATTATTTTAACCTTAAACTACACTAATTTCCTTTAATCGCGATTAAAAACATAATAAGTTACTATTCACCAAAAAATTATTTTAATCTCATTGAACCACATTTTACTTCTTAATGACAACAATCTATGTTGGATTTTTGAAATTCAGAACACAAAGGTGGCAAAATTTCATTTAAATGAAAAATCTGTTTCTTTAACTACAACTTAGTGATTTCACTATTCATCAAAAATTAAAGTTTTTCAAAAAAATACCAAAACATCACCCTAAGCTATATTTGATATTCTGAATTCAAAAATGAAGTCTATTTTACAAAATTCAAAACATATAAGTCACATTAATTAATTTAATAATTAATTCTCGTAGTCATGACAAATAGCGTGTTTTTATGAAACAATAAGTATCAAAAGATTGATACCAGTTTAAGTCTAATTTCAAAGTAAAATTGATTCCAATGACCACCATTGGATTAAATGGTAAAAATATATTCATATTACACATTAAGACCAATTCAAAAGATAATCTAATCATATAAATAAATTAGATTAAGAAGCAGTTTTGATGTAAAATGCAGTATTTTTCACTATTCATTAAAAAAATGAACATTGTCAAAAAAAATACCAAAAATTCACACAAAGTAAATTTTGATGTCCCAATCATAAAGAATAAGTTTATTTTGACAAAAATAGCTTATAAAATTGTCAAAAGATAGATTCAAAAATGGTTTTCAATCAAAAGGCAGTAAAACAATCTTTTAAAAATATTAGTGTATTCCATGCTTAAGATTGGATTTCTTTTCATTTTAAGACTCTAAAACGTAATCTAATTAATTAATAGACATAGATAAAAAATATCTATTATTCATTACTTACTTGGGATGTTACATCCTTCCACCCTTTAGAAAATTGCATCCCCGCAATTTATTTACTTATCGAATAAATGGGGGTACTTATCCCTCATTGCATTTTCAGATTCCCATGTTGCCTCTTCCGTCATGTGGTTTTTCCACAAAACTTTTACCTGCTTAATCACCTTATTCCGTAACACATTCTCCCTGTGGTCAAGAATCTGGACTGGTTGTTCCTCATAAGATATGTTCTCTTCCAACTGAACTACCTCTGGACTCAAAACGTGAGATGGTTCTGGCATATACTTTCTCAACATCGAAACGTGAAAAACATTGTGTACCTAAGATAAACTCGGAGGTAAAGCCACCTGGTATGCAACTGATCCATCTCTCTCCAGAATTTCCTATGGTCCAATGAACCTTGGAATCAACATTACTTTCTTACCAAATCGCATCACACTTTTCCATGGTGATACTTTGAGAAAAACATGATCACCTACCTTGAAAGATAGATCCTTCCTCCGGTTATCCGCATAACTCTTGTGCCTACTCTGAGCTGTTCTCATGTGCTTCTGAATCAGCTGATATTTTTCTGCCATCTCCTCTACCAATTTTGGTCCCATCAACTTCCTTTCACCCACTTCATCCCAGAAAGCTGTAGTTCGATACCGCTTCCCATATAATGCCTGAAATGGTGCTATCTGTATACTAGAATGAAAACTACTATTATATGAAAATTCAACCAAAGAAAGATGTTGGTCCAAACATCCCTGATAATCCATAGAACAAGCTCGTAGAATATCCTCCAATATCTGAATTGTTCGTTCTGACTGCCCATCTAATTGAGGATGAAAAGATGTACTAAAATTTAATTCAGTACCCATCGACTTCTGAAGGCCTTTAAAAAAGTTAGATGTGAACCTGGGATCACTATAAGATACAATAGAGAGGGGAAATCCATGTAACCTGAATATCTCTTTATGATACAAACGGGAAAGTTGATCTAAGGAAAAAGTATCTCGTATAGCAAGGAAATGAGAAGATTTAGTCAAGCGATCAATAATAACCCATATTGCATTATTACCTCGAGATGACTTCGGTAATCCCACAACAAAGTCCATGGATATATTCTCCCATTTCCACTCTGGAACTGGTAAAAGATAAAGCATCCCTTTCAGTAACTACCGCTCTGCTTTAAACTGCTGACAAGTCAAACACTTCATAGTAAAATCAGCAATATCTCTTTTCATTCCAACCCACTAGTAATACTCCCGCATATCTCTATACATCTTAGTACTGCCAGGATGAACTGAAAACGGAGAACTATGAGCTTCACATAACAACTCTCTCTTAAACAGTGAATCACAAGGTACACACAATCTCTTCCCAAATCTCAAAACACAATCATTATCAATGTTGAATTCAGGAAACATACCTTTCTGAACCAGCTCTACCTTTTTCTGCAACTCACAGTCTTGCTTCTGTGCTCGCTTGATTCTATCTGATAGAGATGATCTCACTGATACCTGAAACGAAATAGAAGAACTTCCTGCACCAACAGCTTCCATGCCAAATCTCATCAAATCCTTAACCAAAGGATCATGTTCCAAATGCAATATTTCTAATGAAGCATTACTTTTTTGACTTAAAGCATCCGTCACTTTATTTGTTTTTCCCGGATGGTAACAAATTGTACAATCATAATCTTTGATTAATTCCAGCCATCTCCTCTATCTCATGTTTAACTCTTTCTAAGTGAATATATACTTTAAAATTTTTTTGTCAGTATATATTTCACACTTTTATCCATACAAATGATGCCTCCAAATTTTTAAAGCAAAAACAACAGCAGCTAATTCCAAATCATGTGTAGGGTGATTTACCTCATGAGTTTTCAACTGTCGTGAAGCATAAGCAATTACCTGATCATTCTGCATTAGGACGCAACCAATTCCTTTCGATGAAGCATCACTCTAGATAACAAACTCACCATTCCTGGAAGGTAGTGCCAAAACTGAAGCATTCACCAATCTTATTTTTAATTACAGAAAACAATCATCACATTCTTTTGTCCAGATAAAACTAACAGCCTTACGAGTTAGCTTAGTCATTGGACTAGATAACTGTGAAAAATTTATAAAAAACCTTCGGAAATAGCCTGCCAAACCATGGAAGCTACGAATCTCAGTTACATTTGTGGGTCTTGTACAGTCTTCCACTACTTTTTTTTGCAGGATCAACAGTTATTCCATCTTTAGAAACAATATGACCAAGGAAAGAAATTTGTTGCAACCAAAACTCACACTTGCTGAATTTTCCATATAGTTTATTTTATTTAATGGTTTGCAAAACAACACTTAAATGACTATCATTCTCCTCTTTACTTTTAGAAAACACCAAAATATCATTAATAAAAACCACCACAAACTTATCCAAGAACTCATGGAAAATTCTATTCATTAAGTCAATGAATACAACAAGTGCATTGGTTATCCCAAAAGGCATTACTACAAATTCATAGTGGCCATATCTTGTACGGAACGTGGTCTTCGGAATATCTGCCTCCTTTACATTCAGCAGATGATACCCCGATCTCAAGTCAATCATTGAAAAATACTAATCTCCCTAGAGCTGATCTATCTAATCATCGATATGAGGCAAAGGATATTTGTTCTTAACAGTAATATTATTCAAGGCCCTATAATCAATGCAAAGTCTCATAGAACCATATTTATTTTTAACAAATAAAACAGGAGCACCCCATGGTGATGTGCTATGTTGAATGAAACCTTTCTCTAATAAATCGTGCAATTGCTCCTTCAACTCTAAAAGTACAATTTGAGCCATTCGATAAGGGGGTTTTGAAATTGGCTTAGCATCATGAACTAATTCAACAGTATATTCAACTTCTCAATCCAGTATTATTCCAGGAAACTCATTAGGAAAAACATCAGGATACTCATTTACCATTGGCACATCAGTAATCTGAACAGTTCCTTTGTTTTCAACAATGTGTGAATGGTAACATTAATTTCCATCTTTTACTTGTTTCTTGGCCTCTTGATATGTTATCAACATCAAGGATTCATTATTGTACACAAACTGAAAGTCTTTCTGAAAAGAAACTTCTTTATCTCTATAATCAATCTTAGCATGGTAAACTGAGAGCCAATCCATACCCAGGATAAAATCAAAATCTACAAGAGGTAAAACAATAAGGTTTGCAAGTAGCTTCATTCCACAGATAAGGATAGGAAGATTCTTATAAATCCTTTTTGCATCAACATTTCCCCCAGGTGTTTTTACCACAAATTCAGGAGTCATTTCTTGAGATGGTATTCCGATTTTACTAGAAAAGTTTCCAGAGATGAAAGAATGTGTAGACCCCAAATCAAATAACACACTGGCATAATCTGAAAAAAAAACAATGTACCTGATACAACTTCATTTGATGGCCCGATATCTGCTGAAGTAGTTTCAAATTATTTCACTACCCCTTTCTGCTTGTAGTCTAACTGTTTCCCATCACTCAAGCTCTTTGTCGGACACTCGTTTGCATAGTGACCCTTCTCATTGCACTCATAACATTTCACTAACTGTAAATCAAATTTGGTCTTACCTTCACCTTGATCCTTTTCAGTGCAATCACGAGCCTTATGTCCCATCTTACCTCATCGGTAGCACTTTCCAGAATTCAGAAGACATTCCCCAGAATGCCTTTTGCCACATTTATCACAAACTGAAAACATAATTTTCTTACCATCAGACTTTTTTGAAGAATTCTTACCTTTCTCCTTCCACCTCGGTCTCTTCTTCTGTTGGTTGTTATAGAACACTTGATCATCAGCAATCTCCATTTCCACCATCTCAGCACATCGAAAAAAATTTTCATAACTTTTAAACTCACGAGAAGCTAATGCCCTTCGATATTTTGGATTTAATCATGACTAAAAATGATTGATTTTACTATCAAGGTCTCGGATAAAATTTGGAGCATACCTTGCCAATCGAGTGAACCTTTCTTCATAGGTAGCCACTAAGTCTTCCTCTTTCCTCAATTCCAAGAATAGTTTCTCCATCCTAAGTCGATTATCCTTAGGAAAATAATTTTCAAGAAACATACCTTTGAATTCATCCCAGTCGAGAGCATCAATCTCATCGGCGTCCCTGATATTTTTAAACATAGACCACCACTTATCTGCCTCACCCTCCAAACTGTATATATAAAGACTAACCTTTTGATTGTCTGAACACCCCATGACATCGAAAATCTTCTCCAGTGCATTAATCCACCCTTCACCTAACATAGGGTCAGATGATCCTCAGAATGATGGGGGTTGTTGCCTCATGAAATGTTCTACCACGTACATGTTCCTCTGCGGTTGATCTGGCTGATCTCGTGCATTGATACCACCACCATTTATCGCTTGAGTCAACTGCTCCATTACTACAACAAACTATTTAGTACCAATTCCGACCATCTTAGGATGTTGATTCAGAAGGTTATTTCCTTCTGTATGCCTTCCTAGCACTGCTTCCCTGTTTCAACTGTGGAAAACCATTCTGAACAAACATGACTTAGATGAAGCAACATGGTAATCTTCAAATGCTATATCATTACAAAAAAAATATTTTTGGATAATAATTTAATAGAATTCTGACTCCTAATGTTATCTAAACTGACCTTTGATACAAACTATAAGGCCCCAGCCTTAAACATTACTTAATATTGAGTTATTTCAAGATTACACATTGAGGATCCTTTCAGGTTTACTGTTTTAGAGAATAAGATCATAAAACTTGCATTACATTCCACATATAAACAAAGTGGTTACATAAAGATAGTATTATTCATTCCCATCAATGGAAACATATTTAAAATAAAACATGGATTCTTTCTTGACACTTCCTTGACACTATCATCATATCATGTACCTTTCCCTTGACCTGTGAAAAACATTTCAAAAAAACATGGGATGAGCATAAAAAGCTCAGTTAGGTATATACAAACATGGAAAGGAAACATGGGTACATA
This sequence comes from Viscum album, assembly GCA_963277665.1. Classification (NCBI taxonomy): domain Eukaryota; kingdom Viridiplantae; phylum Streptophyta; class Magnoliopsida; order Santalales; family Viscaceae; genus Viscum; species Viscum album. Next base: position 1,354,270,592 of record OY728142.1, on the reverse strand, counting down.
TATACATAAGAATGAAATCATACTTTACCCATAAAACATAAGCACTTTAACATACCTCATAAAATCATGAATAAATCATAGAAATCATAAGACATAAAGGTAACTTGAGGCATTCATAACATTCTTACGTAGGGAGTAACCCTCCTGGTTACGTTTGGAATACCCATCACAGTATATTCCCTAAAATATCTTCGGAGAAACCTTAATGTTTCACTCCTTCGCATTACCCAATGTATTGGAGAGCTATATCGGGCTCACCCGCCCTTAGTTTATCACGGAACCACCCGTCTTCATAATAACGCCCAAGAACCTCAACATAATCGTATCACATAAAACATGCATAAAGGAAACATAACATTTCAACCTTTCAATCACAAGATATCAATACAACACATTGATAGAAAAACATTCTGAAAACCATTTTCAATACCAAAATTACAGAAAATTAAAACATGGTATTTATTTTTCTTTTAAAAAGAAGGTATTGCTTGTAGAGGAAGCCGAAACTCAAATTACGGTCATAGTGGCGGAGAAGTCGTTGTCACCGAATACGTACGACAAAAACATTCCCTTTTGTTGTTTAGTAAAACGATTCGTATAAAAATGATTCCATTTGGATAAGCGTAAAAGTCAAAGGGGTTTATACACTGTATAAAAGAAGGTTGTGTATAAAACAAAATATGCCTCAATGAAAGGATATTGAGACGAAGTCCCATACCTCATATCCGACTTGACCCGACCGTTCTTTAATCTACGATATAATAAACTTGAGTTAATCTCTACTTGATTAAGAACCTTTTTCAAGTTCCTTATTCCTTTTATACTAAGTTATGAACTTAATGTAATCATTTAAGTTAATAATGTTCATTTTGTCGGTATTTGTTTCTTAAGTCAAAAATAGACTTCTTACACTTAAATGTTGTTAATTTGGTCAAAGGTTCATTATATCCAGAATGATATTAATGATTTGGATAACATATATATCATATATATTCATTATATACATGTATTTATAATATTACATCACATTTAGAGGTAAGAAATGAAATGCACCGTTCATGGAGATGGTAAGCCGTATGTACGCATGAACGCTACTTCCATTTCTATTTCGTATTTTCTGGAATGGAATCATAATGATATAATAGTATATTATAATTCCAGTATAATAACATATATAATATCATTAACTTTATCCTTTACACATCCAAAATATTGTATTAACGAATCAAATCACTTTCAGGGGGCGGTAGTCCGCACTTCCTAAAATGAAGATATCGTGTTTACCCATAATGGAAACAATAATGGTATGCCATAAATGAAAAATACAGAAGCTTAAGGAAAGAATAAACATATTATATATCATATATAAAAATAGTGACATCATAATGGCCACCTTTGAAGGTGTTAAATGAGTATTGAACAATCATCATTTTGGGAGGCAGAATTTCGCCATCCACAGAAACCGTATGTTCTTTATCAATTCGATGTAGTTGTGTGAAGGTGTAGCTCAAATAAATCTTATAAAAAAATCCTAGTATATTGGAGATACTGGTTTTGTTACAAAAGAAGTAAATAAAAAGATTTTAGGGGGTTGGAAAGCAAAATAAAACAAATGAACTGAGAGAATGAATTACCATTAAAAGTGTAACTCCTTTTGATTTGAGCCTAAAGGCTTCCTTTGAAAGGATTCTGCCCAAAGGGAATTCTCTAGGATTAGTAGAGGGATGTGGAGAGAGTAAATGGGCAGGGGATGGCCGAGACAAATGGTTTAGGAGTGTGTGAAATGAGGTAGTGGTGGGGGAGTTTTATAAGAGGAGAGGAGGGGCACTTTTGGAAATCATGAAACAATTATTTTCTTTTGAAAAGTTTTTCGAATTTCTAAGGTCCCAAATTGATTTATTTCGAAGATAAGATGATACGGCTTCGAAATATTCCCATCCAATAGTTTTTGGACATGTTTAGATCTTAGATTTTATATTATCATTTCATTTTATTTAAACTGCTCATTAATGAGGTCATCGTTTCATCATCATGATGTCATAATTAAATTAATTTATTTAATGTCTAAAAATTATAAAAAAAATATACAATGATGTATTAAATCTTCTTATCTTTCTAATGAATATATTTATAGTCAAAAATATGACTTTTATAACCCCATATAAAAATTGTTTTAGTAACATAACTCATGTTTGTGTCATTTTTACTTTAATATTAAATAAAAAGTTATTTATGTCATTTCCCAACCAAAGTGGCTCCATGGGTCCCCAAGTTGACCCATGGCTTTTCTTGGTCTTCCATGACACAACCAATGAGGGTAGGAAATGTTTCAAGCTCACCTAATTTTATAAAAGCATTATTTTTACCTTAAACTACACTAATTACCTTTAATCATGATTAAAAACTTAATAAGTTACTATTCACCCAAAAATTATTTTAATCTCATTGAACAAAATTTTACTTCTTAATGACAACCATGTAAGTCGGATTTTTGAAATTCAAAACACAAAGGTGGCAAAATTTCATTTAAATGATAAATCAGTTTCTTTAACTACCACTTAGTGATTTCACTATTCATCAAAAATTGAAGTTTTTCATAAAAATACCAAAACATCACCCTAAGCTATATTTGATATTCTGAATTCAAAAATGAAGTCTATTTTACAAAATTCAAAACATATAAGTCACATTAATTAATTTAATAATTAATTCCCGCTGTCATGACAAATATCGTGTTTTTATGAAACAAAAAGTATCAAAAGATTGATACCAGTTTAATTCTAATTTCAATGTGAAATTGATTCTAATGACCACCATTGGATTAAATGGTAAAAATATATTCAGATTACACATTAATACCAATTAAAAAGATAATATAATCATATAAATAAATTAGATTAAGAAGCAGTTTTGATGTAAAATGCAGTATTTTTCACTATTCATTAAAAAATTAACATTGTCATAAAAATACCAAAAATTCACACAAACTAAATTTTGATGTCCCAATCATAAATAATAAGTTTATTTTGACAAAATAGCTTATAAAATTGTCAAAATATAGATTCAAAAATGGTTTGCCATCAAAAGGCATTAAAACAATCTTTTAAAAATATTAGTGTATTCCATGCTTAAGATTTGATTTATTTTCATTTTAAGCCTCTAAAACACTATCTAATTCATTAATAGACATATATAAAAAATATCTATTATTCATTACTTACTTGGTATGTTATAGATAGTATAAATGTAATGAATATTAAACTATCAAAACAATATGATCTTTAAGAAATGAATTTCAACATTACTCATTTTAATTTCAATTTATATTAATGGATAATGATGATTACATAGTTGATTAATATTGTATAAATGTTATATATGGTTGAATCAATGAATTTGATAGGAATAATTCTTTAATATAGTTGAGAATACAAAATAATTTTCTATAATTTGAGTAATATGTGTATTTAACAAAAAAATAATCAAAAAATGAAGAAATTATTGAAAGAAATAATGTCTTATTGTAATGGATTATAATCTACAAGAAGTTAAATAAAATAAGGAAACATTTTATCCATTATCTATACTTTAATCATTTCATACTCTTTTATCCTATGTAAAAATACTATTTTTTTATATTTATTAATTATATGTGAAATTTAATTTCAATAAAGACCAAGAATAATAGGATGTTTATATTGAAAAAAAATTCATTGTAACGAAATAAAAACTACATATTATATTTCTAGAAATCCTAAAATCTATTTTGGACCAAAAATGTTCAAATAACTACATATAATGGACTAAATTGGTATTAAAAAAATTGGTAAGTTATCTATGTTTGCAAAACATTATACAAAAACATTTTATAAAGAAACCATAATTTTTCAAATTTATGTAAATAATATTACTTTTCATCCAACAAAATACAAATATTTTTTTTGATTACATATTTTATGAAATATGTGTTCATAGTAAAATGATGGGTGAGCCATCCATTTTTCCATGATATAGAATTCATTAAAAGAAATATTAAACAAATAAATCTAATCAAATTTATATAAAATATGTAATTAAAAAGATTGGATATAATAATAACAATAAAATTATAAGTAGTTATATTATAACCTCAAGAATAGTAGTCCCTAATGAATTTCAAAAACCAATTGATAAAAATCTTTTTAGAAGAATGACTAGTAATTTAATAAACATTACATTGAGTAGGATAGATTTTTTTATATGATTATAAGGGAAAATTAATACTAATAAAAAATTGAATCATCTTATAATATTATAAAAAATTCGATAACTATAATGGAAACATGATCCTCGGATAATACTGTTATTTTTATAATTTTTTTCAATTAAGACATTTCATTGAATGTGACACTAGTGAATATAAAAAGGAATAAAAATGTATATTATGAAACATGTTATTTCATAGTAGAGATATTAATTTTATTTTAAAAAAACAATTATTTAGGACAATCCACTATGGAAGATGAATATATAATAGATAAAAGATTCAACTCTCAAGTTTTGTTTATGAAATCCAAACACAATATATTTATCATGGGTTTTAGTAATTCTATAGTTTGTATGATAACACAAGTTTAAAGTATTATTTGAAAACCCAAAACAACACTCACTAGAAAATAACACATATAGTAGACACAATTTTCATTAGGAACACACATAAAAAAGTGAAAATATTTTATAATTCATTAGATTAGATTAACACAATTTTTATATTTTTATCAAACCTTATTTTCTCATAGAGTTGAATATATTTAAAAAATTATGGAATTTTCCTTGTATTATTATTATTTTATATAATTTTTTATCAATCAATTTATAGTAATAACTTCTCTAAAAAGAAATAATATATATATATAATATATTTTTGTAAAAAATATTTTATTATTTTTTTCAAATTTTCATATATATTATTTGAAAATTATATCATTAAAGAATTTTCAGAAAATATTTTTTACAAAAATGTTTCATAAAATTTATTTATCAAAAAAAATTTAGAAAACATATTTTAAAAATTTATTTAGGTTAAACAACTCTTTCAATTTTATTCAGATAATATTTTTTGTAACCCAAATATTTTATATAACATGCAATACCATCATGATAATGTTAATAGTTATTTCTCTGATTGTTAAACTCTAACAAATTATTTCTATATTTTATTATCATGTATACAATTTAATTATTTTCATTAATATCACATAATTTTAGCATCATTTTTTTTCAAAATTATTAGTTTCTTTAGAAGAAATATTAATCTTATAAATTATATATCAAATGTTTTGGTACATTTGTAGTTCTGATATTTATTTTCATATTTTTAAAAAACTATCTTACTTTTTGATATAAATGTGGTTTTCAATTTATGTTTGTCGGATACATGGAATATGAACTGATTCTATTATTACATATATATAAAGAATAATTGGTTCAATAAATAATCACTACCAATGGTATTTTATAGTGGAAATCACAACGCTTTGTTTTTATGATTTCCAAATTCATCCATCTGGTCATGTCTATCTGATGAACTAGATATGGAAACTTGAATTTGCGTTTATAAAATATTGGTTATTGAAAAAATGTTGAGTGAATGAATATTTTATGGAATGTATGGATCCTTGTATAAATTATCTATAGTTTTTCATGTTTCAGAAACACGTAATTTGAAATGATTAAATTGATTTACACTTTCATGATAATGTTAGATATTTTTATTCCACCAGTGAATTTATTAAAATAAGTTCTTTAACAATTTTTACAATTACATTATTTTAAATTTAAAATAAACTAAATATTATATAAGAATATTATTTTATTCACATACCATTAAATGTTAATGAAAATCTCACATCTCAAAAATTTCAAAGAATTTTGAGTGTTTGAAAAAAAATAAGAGCTAAAACATATGTTGTTTCTACACATCAAAATGTGAGAAAATTTAATCTCATATCTCATGATGTAAAATTGGTTTCCAAATCTGTTCACAGTTATATTATACCTTGAAATTTTTAATGAGATATAATCAATATTAGTTACAACTACATTTTATATATCCTTTGAAACAGGAGAAAATTTAACATAATAATTTTTCCTATTATGTTTTTTTTTGTGAGGGAACTATAAATATCTATATTTGAACTACCATTTATATACATGATTTATTAATTAGTTTCTAGTAATCATAATTTAATATAAATAAAAAAATGATCGTGGATTTTTAGTAATGTAAAATGAATCTTATATTTGAGATGAATCATTTGACAATAAAAGGCAAGTTTGAATTCATTATGTAGATATAATTATTGATAAAATTAATAAATAGTCATGTGTTTTTGTAAAAAAAATTAAAAAAATATTTTTTATGGAAGTAATGTATAAATAAAATACACTAATTCCATGGAGGAATGTGAAAAAAATTTAAAAGGTATCTTTTCAAGAATTTAATTGAAAATAAAGATGAGATGAAGGATGATATTCTTTATATTGTATTAGGTAAATTTGTGGCCTTAGCACCCAAGAAGGACACATTTTATAAATTAATATAAGATTAATTGATAATAACATAAGAATAAAATTAATGAAATGAAAATACATAAAGAAATTTCATAAAGGGAGTTTCTCAAATGCATTCAAATGTTGGTGAAGAAACAAATGGAATTTTCTTATTAAATCATTTTCAAGTTCACTAAAATGAAAACCATCCCAATTTTATTATAAATCAATACATATAAAAATAAGAAAAGGGAATGATATTTTTATTGAAGAAATTTAGTCACAAAATGGCTATGATGATACAGAAAAATGATCATAAATAAATTAGATTAAGAAGCAGTTTTGATGTAAAATTCAGTATTTTTCACTATTCATTAAAAAATGAACATTGTCAGAAAAATACCAAAAATTCACACAAAGTAAATTTTGATGTCCCAATCATAAAGAATATGTTTATTTTGACAAACATAGCTTATAAAATAGGCAAAATATATATTCAAAAATGGTTTTCCATCAAAAGGCAGTAAAACAATCTTATAAAAATATTAGTGTATTCCATGATTAAGATTGGATTTATTTTCATTTTAAGCCTCTATAACACTATCTAATTCATTAATAGTCATAGATAAAAAATATCTATTATTCATTACTTACTTGGGATGTTACAGATAGTATAAATGTAATGAATATTAAACTATCAAAACAATATGATCTTTATGAAATGAATTTCAACAGTACTCATTTTAATTTCAACTTATATTAATGGATAATGATGATTCCATAGTTGATTAATTTTTTTATAAATGCAATATATGGTTGAATCAATGAATTTGATAGGAATAATTCTTTAATATAGTTGAGAATACAAAATAATTTTCTATAATTTGAGTAATATGTGAATTTAACAAAAAAATAATCAAAAAATGAATATATTATTGAAAAAAATAATGTCTTATTGTAATGGATTATAATCTAGAAGAAGTTACATAAAATAAGGTAACATTTTATCCATTATCTATACTTTAATCTTTTCATACTCTTTTATCCTATGTAAAAATACTATTTTTTTATATTTATTAATTATATGTGAAATTTAATTTCATTAAAGGCCAAGAATAATAGGATGATTATATTGAAAAAAAATTCATTGTAACGATATAAAAACTACATATTATATTTCTCGAAATCCTAAGGTCCATTTTGGACCAAAAATGTTCAAATAACTACATATAATAGACTAAATTGGTATTAATGAAATTGGTAAGTTATCTATGTTTTCAAAACATTATACAAAAATATTTTATAAATAAACCATAATTTTTCAAATTTATGTAAATAATATTACTTTTCATCCAACATAATATTAATATTTTTTTGGATTACATATTTTATGAAATATGTGTTCATAGTAAAATGATGGGTGAACAATCCGTTTTTTCCATGTTATAAAATTCATTAAAACAAAGAATAAACAAATAAATCAAATCAAATTAATATAAAATATGTAATTAAAATGATTGGATATAATAATAACAATAAAATTATAGGTAGTTATATTATTACCTCAAGAATAGTAGTCCCTAATGAATTTCAAAAACCAATTGATAAAAATATTTTTAGAAGAATGACTAGTAGTTTAATAAACATTACATTGAGTAGGATAGATTTTTTTATATGATTATAAGGGAAAATTAAAACTAATAAAAAATTGTATCATCTTATAATATTATAAAAAATTCTATAACTATAATGGAAACATGATCCTTGGATAATACTATTATTTTTATAAATTTTATCAATTAAGACATTTCATTGAATGTGACACTAATGAATATAAAAAGGATTAAAAATGTATATTATGAAACATGTTATTTCATAGTACAAATATTAATATTATGTAAAAAATCAATTATTTAGGACAATCCACTATGGATGACGAATATATAATAGAGAAAAGATTCAACTCACAAGTGTTGTTTATGAAATCCAAACACAATATATTTATGATGGGTTTTTGTAATTCTCTTGTTTGTATGATAACACAATTTTAAAGTATTATTTGAAAATCCAAAACAACACTCACTAGAAAATAACACATATAGTAGACACCATTTTCATTAGGACCACACATAAAAAATTGAAAATATTTTATAATTCATTAGATTAGATTAACACAATTTTTATATTTTTATCAAACCTTATCTTCTCATAGAATTGTATATATTTAAAAAATTATGGAATTTTCTTTGTATTATTATTATTTTATATAATTTTTTATCATTCAATTTATAGTAATAACTTCTCTAAAAAGAAATAATATATATTTATAATATATTTTTGTAAGAAATAATTTATTATTTTTTTCAAATTTTCATATATATTATTTGAAAATTATATCATTAAAGAATTTTCAGAAAATATTTTTTTCAAAAAATGATTCATAAAATTTATTTATCAAAAAAAATTTAGAAAACATATTTTAAAAATTTATTTAGGGTAGACAACTCTTTCAGTTATATTCAGATAATATTTTTTGTAACCCAATGATTTTATATAACATGCAATACCATCCTGATAATGTTAATAGTTATTTCTCTGATTGTTAAACTCTAACAAATTATTTCTATATTTTATTATCATGTATAAAATTTAATTATTTTCTTTAATATCACAAAATTTTAGCATCATTTTTATTCAAAATTATTAGTTTCTTTAGAAGAAATATTAATCTAATAAATTATATATCAAATGTTTTGGTACATTAGTAGTTCTGATATTTATTTTCATATTTTTAAAAACTACCTTACTTTTTGATACAAATGTGGTTTTCAATTTATGATGTCAGATACATGGAATATGTACTGATTCTATTATTACATATATATAAAGAATAATTGGTTCAATAAATAATCACTACCAATGGTATTTTATAGTGGAAATCACAACGCTTTGTTTTTATGATTTTCAAATTCATCCATCTGGTCATGTCTATCTGATGAACAAGATATGGAAACTTGAATTTTTGTTTATAAAATATTGGTTATTGAAAAAATGTTGACTGAATGAATATTTTATGGAATGTATGGTTCCTTGTATAAATTATCTATAGTTTTTCAGGTTTGAGAAACACGTAATTTGAAATGATTAAATTGATGTACACTTTCATGAGAATGTTAGATATTTTTATTCCACCAGTGAATTTATTAAAATCAATTATTTAACAATTTTTACAATTACATTATTTGAAATTTAAAATAAACTAAATATTATATAAGAATATTATTTAATTCACATACCATTAAATGTTAATGAAAATCTCACATCTCAAAAATTTCAAAGAAATTTGAGTGTTTAAAAAAAAAATTAGAGCTGAAACATCTGTTGTTTCTACACATCAAAATGTGAGAAAATTTCATTTCATATCTCATGATGTAAAATTGGTTTCCAAATTTTTTCATAGTTATATTATACCTTGAAATTGTTAATGAGATATAATCAATATTAATTACAACTACATTTCATATATCCTTTGAAACAGGAGAAAATTTAACATAATAATTTTTCCTATTAAGTTTTTTTTGTGAGGGAACTATAAATATCTATATTTTAACTACCATTTATATACATGATTTATTAATTAGTTTCTAGTAATCATAATTAATATAAATAAATGAATGATCGTGAATTTTTAGTAATGTAAAATTAAACTTATATTTGAGATGAATCATTCAACAATAAAAGGCAAGTTTAAATTCATTATGTAGATATAATTATTGATGAAATGAATAAATAATCATGTGATTTTGTAAAAAAAATGTAATTTTTTTTATGGAAGTAATGTATAAATAAAATACACCAATTCCATGGAGGAATGTGAAAAAAATTTAAAAGGTATCTTTTCAAGAATTTAATTGAAAATAAAGATGAGATGAAGGATGATATTCTTTATATTGTATTAGATAAATTTTCGGCCTTACCACCCAAGAAGGACACATTTTATAAATTAATATAAGATTAATTTATGATTACATAAGAATAAAATGAATGAAATGAAAATACATAAAGGCATTTCATAAAGGGAGTTTCTCAAATGCATTCAAATGTTGACAAAGAAACAAATGGAATTTTCTTATTCAATCATTTTCAAGTTCACTAAAATGAAAACAAACCCAATTTTATTCTAAATCAATACATATGAAAATAAGAAAAGGGAATGATATTTTTATTGAAAAAATTTAGTCACAAAATAACTATGATGATACAGAAAAATGTTCATAAAAAATAATCATCATTCTTAGAAAAAAAATATCCTTCTAAAGTGTTATATAATTATTTAAATATTGATGATACATTTTATGGGACATAATATTCATTATCTACCCAATTTAAAAATTTATTCTTGAATATGTGAATTGGAAAAAATTATTCATAGAAATAAGATCCACAATCATAGAATATGCTTCATAAAAATAATATGTTGATGAAGATCTTGAATTTATAAATGTCTCTAAAATTCAATATTATGAAATAAGATAAGATCCTAAAAAATTTAGAGATGATTCATGTTTTAATATTGATTAATACTTATATTCCACCCACATTTCACTAAGTATATTAATCATGAAAAAATGATGATAAATAATCATTTCACTGAGTTCATCAATATAAATGAAGGGTTGATGGTAATCCTTTCAAATATTTTGTTGTGGAGAAAATAAACAAAAGGATAAAATTCCTCTTTTGTAAAACAAAAGATCATTAATATTTCATGCTGAGACATTAATTCAAAAAGAGGCAAAATTTATTTATTTTAAATGGAAATTGAATGTGGAGTCTTGATATTTGAAAAGTATTATCTGTTTGATAAAAAATATATAATTTTATATAATATTTTATGATGAATTTATTTATTAAATAATAATATTACAAAATTTATATTCAATGTTTTATTGGAAAAAAAGTTTTAAAAAATGTGAAAGTTCAAGGGATGTCAATAATATCAGCTTTCATGGAATTAATAAATATAATGGGAGAAAATATCATGTGAAGAAGAATATGTATTTAGTAAGAGTAGTTACAATGTAAAATGTGTATAAAAATAAAATATTAATTTTCGAAAAAGAATTTGCGATACTGATATCAATAGTTTATATATCAAAGAAGTACTATGAGGATGTGAATAGTATGAAATAGATAATAAAAATATATTCATTAAATAATATGTTTTAGAAACACTTGAAATATCATCGAATAATCCACACTAAAACATTTTAGATGGATGATTATTCCATAAACTTTAAATTCATATTTTACCATTGATATTGGATTAATTTATTTTTATATTTTTTTGTTAATATATTTCATATATTTTAAGATTAATTATTTCATATAAATTAATTCATCTAGATCTGATTACATTACATTTCTTATAATCGTTCTAAATCAATAAATCTAATTTTTAAATCACCTTATTGAATAAAAGAATAAAATTGAACTTTTAAAAAAATTAGGATTGAAATGAGAAACTTTTGGGGGAAAGGGAATATTCAAACAAATGGTTAGATCTAAATAATATTCTAACATTTCATGAAAATGATAAAAATATTACAATTCTATAAGAAATTGAGAGTAAGTATTAAATTTCATTTTTTAATATTAGTTTTCCACATTAAAAATAGTGTTATCTTCATATAAAAAATAAATGAATCTTTGAGACAAAAATATTATTTTCTATATAATTTTACCAATAATTTTGATATGAACACCACTTAATTAAAAAGTGATACATTTCTAAAATTTACACATCCCAAAATCTTATATTAATTTTAAAGGATTGTATTTTTAATAGATATAAAAAATATATTCTTTCATTAGAAAATTCCTTACTAAAGAAATATTTATTTTGGACATGATGGAGTTGGATATATATTTTAACAAATAGTGGGTTATAAACTATAGAGAACAACGTATAACAATATTCATCAGATGATGTACTTCTATGACAGTCAAACTAACAACATAGGATGAAGGAAACATGGATACTATACAACCATTTTCTCACCTTCCCAATATAAAACAAATAACAATTTATACTAAATGAACATTTCTCATTCTTCTAGATATAATATATTGTAATTTAAAATATTCTTTATCAAGGTGAACAAAATGTTTAAAATAGGTATTAAACCATTATTGAGAAGGATTATGTTATATTTAATTGCAACAAACTCTATGATTTAGGGAATATGAATGTTCTTTGTATTCCTATTAATAACTATTCATTCAAGGAGGAGGGATCATGTTATAGAAATATATCTAAATATTCCATTTATAGTTTTTAAAATCATATTATGATATAAAAATTCATTGTAATATTTAATCAGTTTTTACAGATAGAGTCTGATTGTGAGGATATTTTTTATATTACTCATGTATCTAGATTTTTAATCATTATGTCCGATCTGGAGCGATCGAAATATCATAGGTCCTAGATAGACGATGCTTTATCTAAAATATAGATTTTGGGATTAAAGGTGAAGAGATACATAAGTTGTTTCAATCATTATATTTTTGGATTCCTTATTTAAGGAAGATATATCCATACAATAAGATGAATACTATAGATACCTTTACATGAATATTATTTAAGTACTTTATAATTATGGTAATAATGTTCTTATTTATTTTATTATATTTATATATTTTATTAATTATAATGTAATGTTTATTTAAACGTTTTTATTTATAAAATAATGATGTTCATGTTTTATAAAAGACTAATGTACATTGTTATAATTTTTTTCCTATGATTAGAAATTTTGTTGGTAAAAATGTTTTCATAATTTATTGTTTAATAATGTTTTGTGATATTTTATATTTTTTTTATTAATTTACAATTAACCCCCCTTGTACTAATAACGAAATTAATCATCCCTATAAAGGATTTTGAGAAGAATCATCAATTGGATTAAAAATTAAAAAATATGAATATATAGAATATAAATATTTTTTCAAATTTAAAATTATTTATCTATATAAATATATTTAATAATCAAAAGAAAAACGTTTTATAAAATTATAAAAAACTTTATAATGTTTTTTATGGATTCAATAATTGTAAAATTATATAGGAATAAAATATACGACTACTAAAATTTCCTTTATGTAAAATATGAATCACATTATGTTATTGAATAAATTTGAAAAATTAAATAATTAAAATACACTACAAAAAAATTAATTTTGTTAAATATAGTTCAAATAATTAGTTATGTAATAGAAAAAATTATGGTTTTATATTTATTCAAAAACATCAAAAATGTGTATTCCGGAAAATAAATATTTTGAATTTGTTATAAAGTAAATTATTTCATTAAAATAAAAATAAATATGTGATAAAATATCACCAAAATAATATGAATCTATTCATTGATAGAAATTAAATAAATATATATATCCATGATTTCAAAAACTATTTTGTGTTCTTAAATATAGTGAAATAAATTTAGTTTTTTTAGTGTATAATTTAATGAACATGTTAGAAAATATGGAAAGAATTAGGGAGTTTTTTAATGTAATATAGGAAACAATAGTTACTATTGTCATGTTCTAAAAGAATATAATTCATTACAATATATTTACAAATTTATTAAATATATAAATAATTCTTATGGATGTTATGGCCAAACATATAAATATGATGTTTAATTTTTTAATCTCAAAATAGGAATACTCCATCAATTTTTTATGATATATAATTACCATTTAAAATAGAATAATAAATTCCTTACTATTTTTATGATTTAAATAAAAATTATAAATTTAAAGCCATTTTAAGAACCCTATATTTTTTTAATGAATTTCCCATTATATAATTATTTTTTAGAATATTATATTTCACATGAAACACTATAAATATAATTAATTTGAATATATTTTAATGATATATAATAATATAATTCAAGGTACATATTAATACATTATTAATAAACATTATGAATCAACATTATTAAATTCAATACAGGAATAATTTACCATATAAATAAAAACAACATTAACATTAAAGTCATATCCTCTGTGTTCTCATTGAAGACAATACAAATAATTATAACTATATATATAATCAAAAAAATTATAAATTAAATAAATTTTAAGATTGGTGTAAATGAAAAATAGAAATGATATTAGTGATGTGTGTTTTGATTAAAATAGTGATGTAATATGATCATTATAAATATGATCATTAGATTTGTAGTATTTTTATATCTGAATATTATATATATATGTATTCAATATAGATATTACCATTTGATTTAATTATATATAATTTTGTATATTTTTGTGGTGTATTTTTTTATCCAAATTATAAAAATTTAAATTCAAAATTATTGGAAAAAATAGAAATATAATAATTAAAATAAATAAAATATTGAAAAATATTTTTTTATTAAATCATATATTAAATAATTTTTTAATATTTTCATTGAATTATTCTTATATTAGATTATTCTATAAATTATGATTATTGTAGTTCAATAATATGATGTCATTAAGTTAATTTAATGTCTAAATGATATAATTTTTTTAAAAAATATCTTCAATTATTTTGTGTATTCTATATTGATAATTTATTTGATCACTATTAAATAATGATTATAAGAAAAATAATTTATTTAATATTATATTAAATAATAATGGGAATTTATAATGTTTATTATTTACTATGAAATCACAATGAACCTTTTTTTATGAAATCCTATTATCTGATTTCTTTTATGATTTATACATTTATTATATTAAATTTAAATATATTCATTTATAGAAACAGAATCTAGTAAGACATATTTAATATTTAGAATTAAAATAACAAAAAAATGTAATATGATTAATTTTATAATTTTTAATTATTATTCGTTATAAAGGTGAATATTATTCATGATGGTAATTACAAAAATTATATAAAATGGTTAAATTGAGATATAATATAATAAAATAATAAATATACATATATCTTACTTGGTTAATAAGGTTGTTAATGTCCTAAAATTTTAATATATTAAGTAATTATAAATTTTGGATATACTTTAATTCAATATTACATTGCTTTAATATTACAAAATAAGCCTTTACAAAAATAATCATCCCTTTGGATCTATATAATCAACCATCCACTATAAAAAATACAAAAAATAAGTTTGATTTTTTTAAAGTTACCCTAATTATCTCATATAAAATACATTACTACATTTTTTAACCTCATTTGCATGTAAAGAGTATCAAATATAACATTTCCAAGAATATCTTCAATATGTTATTCATGTAATATATTTAATATTTATCATAATCATGATCATTTTTATTTATCATAATCATAAACATATTCATCTATATAATTTTACTAATATATAAAAAACCTAAAAACAGTAATTTTCTATACTAGATTATTTTTTTAATATAATATAGAAGAATTATATATTTTTTTAAATCTCATCTTGATAGTTTATTGTTCAATGCATATCTGTAACACCCCAAGCTTTCATGATACGCTTCTCTTTCAATAATGCAATAGCTTGCATTTTACGCAAGTTCGAGATTCTAACACACCGCAACCAATCAAAGTAGTTGTTATGAATAGTAATACACACCTTTTGAAAGTATATAAATTTTCTATTTCAAAATGGACTTTATTTTTGTATTCGGAATATCAAAATTATCCAAAGTTTAGTTTTTTGTAATTTTCTGTGAACTTCCAATTTTCTATGAATAAAGAAAATACTTAAAAAAAGTTTTTTAATAAAAATAATTTATAATGATAATTTATATTATTGAGTGGTTGTAAAGTACAATTAGAATATATTTTTACCATTTTATCCATTGGCGGTCATTATAATTAATTTCACTTTGTAATAGGACACAAACAATTGTCAATGATTTGATATATATTGCTTTTTAAAAACATGCTATTTGTTGTGACAACAGGAATTAATTATTAAATTAATTAAATATACTTATATGATTTTTATTTTTTAAAATAGACATCATTTTTTATTGGGAATATCAAATATAGCTTATGGTTAATTTTTTGTATTGTTCTGAGAATTTCGATTTTTGATGAATAGTGAAACCACTAAGTGGTTTTTAAAAAACTAATTTTTCATTTATTTGAAACATTACCACTACTGTGAATTTAATAACAAAAATCCAACATACATGGTTTTCATTAGTAAGTAAAATTTGGTTCATTGAGAAGAAAACAATTATTAGTGAATAGTAACTTTTATGTTTTATTAATCGTGATTAAAGGTAATTAGTATTACTTATGATAAATATAATGTTATAATAAAATGAAATTACCTTTACACATTTCCTACCATTATTGGATGAGTCATGTATGACCAAGAAAATCCATTGGTCAACTTGGGGAACCCATGGAGCCAGTTGGGTATGAAAATGACATCAATAACGTTTTATTTAATTTAAAAATAAAATAGTCACAAACATGTGTTGTTTTACTAAAAAAATTATTACATGGGGTTATATATGTTAACATTTTGACTATAAATATTAATTGAAAAGATAAAAAGATTTCCTACATCATGGATTTTTTTTTTAATTTTTAGACATTTTATAAATTAAATGTTTTGTAACACCATGATGATGCAGCGATTACCTCAATAAATAACTATTTAAATAAAATGAAAAGATAATGTAAAATCTAAGACTAAAACATGTCAAAACCCTATTTTATGATTATATATAGAACCCTTATCACCTTATCATAGAAATATATAATTATGGGACCTTTGAAATCCGAAAATAATTTCATAATAATGTAACATTTCATGACTTTCCCAGAGTGCCCCTCATCTCCTCTTATAAAAGCCCCCCACCTCTACCACCTTATTCACACCATAAAGCCATTTGGATTGGCCAAACTCTGCCCAAATACTCTCTAAAATTTCATCACTTATTCCTAGATGCCTGTCTACTGGAATATTTCTTTCCAAGGAAGCCTTTGGATCATATAAAAAATAGTTACCTGATTTTAAGGTAATGTCTTCTCTTATGTTCTTTTGTTTTTTTTTTGCTTCTCAAACCCATTAAACTCTTTTTATTCCTTTAATTTGTAACAAAAACTATATCATCAATATACTAGGATTCTTATATGATAAATATTTGATTTACACTCACACACACCTTTGTCTAATGGTTAATGAATATACTGTTTCCGTGGGTGTTGAATTACTGCCTCACGAAACGATGATTGATCAATCTTCTTTTAACACCTCTCATGGTGGCCATTATGAGGAAAATAATTTCATATATGATATATATATTTATTTATGTTTTCATTATGATTCTTTATTTCTCTTTAATGGAATACCTTTATGATTTCCATTATCGGTAAACGCGATAACTTCATTTTAGGAAGTGTGGACTACTGGCCCCTGAAAATGATTTGAATCGTTAATGCCATATATGGGATGTATAAAAAATTGAGTAAATTATATTATATATTATATTATACTGGAATTATAATATACCTATATATCATTATTATTTTATTCCATTAAATATGAAATATAAATGAAAGTAGAGTTCATGCGTACGTATGGCTTACCGTCTCCATGAACGGTGCATTTCATTTCTCACCTCTAAATGTTATGTAATATTATAAATGAATGTATATATTGGATATATATGATATATATGATATATATGATATCTAAATAATGAATATAATTCTGTATATAAGGGATAATTTACCACATGAACACCTTGTAAATATAAGAAATTTATTTTTGACTCGAGTACCAAAGATCGACAAAACGACCGTTATTAACATAAATAATTACATAATGTTCATAAAATGGTAATAAGGGATATAAAAGGAATAATTAACTAAAAAAGGTTCTTAATCAATTAGAAATTAACTCTAGTTTATTATTCAGGAGATTAAATAATGATCGAGTCTTGTCGGACACGAGGTAAGGGAACTTCTCAACCCAATTTCCGTTCTTTGGGTTAATTTCCTACTTTAAAATTATGTCTTGATATTATTATGTATTATCTTGTATTTGTACATTCATTATGTGTATGTATAGTGAAAACACATAATAAATCTATTTAAATAAAAAATGATCTTTGTATGGGACTTCATCTCAATATCCTTTCATTGAGGCATATTTTGTTTTATACACAACCATGTTTTATACAGTGTATAAAAACCATTGATTTTTTACGTTTATTCAAAAGGAATATTTTTGAAATGAAGTATTTTACTAAATGACAAAAGGGAATGTTTTTTTTTGTCATACGTATATGGCGACAACAATTTCTCCGCCCCCGTGACCATAATTTGTGTTTCGGCTTCCTCTATAAGCCAAAATTTTTTTAAAATGAAAAATAAATACCAACTTTGAGTTTTATTTTATTTTGGTATTGAAAATGGTATTGATAATTTTTTGATTATATTAATGTGTTTTATTGATATCTTTGATTGAAATGTAGAAATGTTATGATTCCTTTATGCATGTCTCATTTGATACGATTATGTTAGGGTTAAAGATATGTTTAAAACATTTCATATAAGGAATGCATTGGACTTAGTAAGTGACGGGTGGATCCCGCTATAGCTCCTCGATGAATCAGCAGGAATCATGAAGCAAACTAGTGTCTTTCCACGAGTCCTTGACAAAATATTATTTTTAGTCTTGGCACGAGGCCTTAGATACATGGCTATGATAGTTTGGAATTATGCCATCTATCATTGTGAAAGTGGTTATTGATATTGTATGTGATTATTTATCCAATAGAATATCCTAGTGAATAAGTTAATGGCATTATTTCATTTTACTTTTTCCATTTTATGTTGAAGTTCATGTTTAATAGGCTTTTTTTAGTTATACATTGCCTTAAATGTTTATGTTTATTTATTAAAGCTTCTGTTATATTGTTAGCCTTACTGATCATCTGAGCTCACCCCTTCTAATGTTTTAATTTTTACAGGATGTGAAGAAGTATATTATGAATCACATTCAGGGATAGTGTGAGGGGATACGAATACAAGATGTTGTTGTAGTTTTGTTTTACTTTATGATGTAATGCAAGACTTATGAATGTATCTAGTATTTCATAGGATAGTAAACTAATCAGTATTCAGAGACTTGATATTTTGTGATCATGCCAATGATACGCAATAATACAACGAATCAGAGTAACTGGGGCTGGGGTGTTACAGTTGGTATCCGAGGATGTTTATTACTAACCTTTGAAGATAGATTTAGATAAACTCTAATTAAAGCACATAGCCCTACGATATACTTTGAGGATTAGTATAGAATAATCTTCTTAGATTATTGGTATTTTACATATTCTGTGAGTTTTCTGACCAATACATCCCCGTCTGGATACGAGCAGGTACATACCACTCTGGAACAGATGTACCTAGAGTTAAAACCCAAAAACACCGCTTTGAGATTGACTCAAATGGGAATTGGGGCACGACAACGGGCCTTGCTGCACTCTTGGTTACGATACTCCCGAGGGATATGCTTAGGATAATTCTCATTTTCTTTGCAAACCATTATGAAGGATTTATGAGTATATACGTCCTCAAGAATTTTTTTTATTATGGAATATATCTGTAAATAGTTCAATTTATGTTAAGTGTTATACATGTTTGGAATTATGTATTTGGATTCATAAACTAATCTAGTTTATGGCATTGTTTATAAATGGTGCCTAGTGGAAGGAATAGAAATAGTATCAATGCACACACTCCATGTGGCGATTTTTCCCCTGCTCGAGATAATTATAATGGAGCCAGTGATACAACTGGTGCTGATCAACTTATCACCATACTGGGACAACTCACTCATGTTATGAATAATAACCTTACTCGTATGGATCACCATAATATGAAATGTGGAGGATCAATGTTAGAACACTTCATGAGGAAAAAAAACACAAACATTAAATGGGAGTACCAATCCATTAGAAGCTGAGAAATAGATAAATTCCTTAGAAAAAATATTCCATTCCTTGGTGAGTAGTGAAAGGGAAAAGGTTATCATGGCAGTTTACCCCCTCACTGGAGATTATTATCAATGGTGGTCAATGATTCAAAACAAAAAGTAAGATGATAATGAATCTAATATGGAATGGAGGGAGTTCAAAGAGATTTTCTTAGAAAAATATTATCCCTGTGTCCATAGAGCAGATATGGAAAGGAAATTTCTTAATCTGAGGAAAAAGGAGGATGAGAATGTCGCAATGTATAAGGCTAACTTATATGGTTTGTGAGTCATGATGCTGATTATATACATAACCCAATAAGTATGATTGATCATTTCTTTGATGGTATTAAAACATTTCTCCGTCGAGCTTCAGTATCACAATCTTTCTCAACGGATGAAGATATTGACTCATGTGCTATCAAGATAGAAAAGTAATTCTCTATGTCTTATGACAATAATGTAAAGCAAGAGAAGAAGAGAATGGTGGAACAAGAGACATATAAAGGTAAAAAGGGAAAGAAATATTTTCCATTATGCGATAATTGTGGGAAGAATCATCCCAGTACTTGCCTAAAAGGAATGGGAGTTTGTTATAAATGTGTAGAAAAAGGTCACCAGACTCGTGATTTCAAGGGAAAGAAAGAGGCTATCAATGTTGAATGCTACAATTGTAGGGAAATGGGTCATTATGAAAATTAATGTCCTAAGCGTCAGGGAAACTTACCTCAGAAAAGGCCAATGGATCAAGGCCAATCTTATGTTTTTACTATAGTTGAAGTGGAATAATTAATGTATTGGTGATTTTGGATTCAAGGATTATATTCTGGTTATAAGAATAATGTGATATATATATGGGTTATACTGCAGTACTTATTGTTTTCATTAATGTTTTAATATGATGAAGGTAATCATATTTTTAGTATGTGACAATAAGAGAAACTTTACTTTGTTTGGGAAATATGATAAATTGATTTTTGAATTTAGATACCTTTTAGTGGAAGTCTGGACATAAGTATTTTGGATAACTATAATGGTTGGAATGGATTAAGTTGAACTTTGGAAAGTATTGTTTAAGGTTAAAACATTTCTGAAGATTATTTTTGGAATATTATAATACTATAGTTTTAAGAAAAGGAAAACCTAAAGGACGGAGGAGAAACCGTCGCATTGGACAAAGCAGTATGATTCAAACCCACAACCATAGTGCGACATGCCTTTATTAACTACCACTATCCTTAAAGAAGTCCCTGGATATTACAAAATAGTTTTCCTAATCTAAATGGAATGTGGTAATATTTGGAACATTATATAATTAGGATAAATAGAATATTTTTTAGTTCTGTTAACATTAAAAGTTAAATATGGGTTTGTGATAAAAATTTATTAAAGAATTAAAGTCTACATGACAAGTAAGTATATTTCCTTACATTCTTAATAAATCTCTTAAATAAATTCCTCAACTTTATGAAAGGTAACATAAAACAAAAACGTTTTTGGTTATCTTTTATAACTGGGGATTCAATGACAGTTTAACCAATCACAAGTTTGTAATTTTTTATTGTGGTTAACATTATCCTAATCCTGTTTTCTATAACTCTCCATCAGGCCATGATAGTTTTTTTCCTCCATATCCATATTTTTATAGAATCCTAGTATAGTCTATCTCGGGTGACCTTTGTACTTCTCTTTCTTTCATTTAAAGTAATATTTTTATTAACCTTATTTCCAATGTGGGTTTTCCACTAATGTAGTTTCTATTTTGAACCTTTTATTTTCGAAGAACATTTTCAAATTGCGAGGACGCATTTTATTGAAGGAGGGGAGAATGTAACACCCCAAGCATTCACAATACGCTTCTCTTTCAGTAAAGAAATAGTTTTCATTGTACGCAAGTTTGAGATTCTAACACACCGTGACCAATCAATGTAGTTGTTATGAATATTAATACCCACCTTTTGAAATTATATAAATTTTATATTTCAAAATGGACTTTATTTTTATATTCAGAATATAAAAATTATCCTCAGTTGAATTTTTTGTAATTTTCTGAGAACATCCAATTTACTATGAATAGAGAAAATACTTAAAAAAAATTTAATCAAAATAATTTATAGTGATAAATTATACTATTTAGTGGTTTAAAATTATAATTATAATTAATTTTACCATTTTATCCAATGGGGGTCATTATAATTAATTTTACTTTGTCATTGGACAAAAAAAATTGTCAATATTTTGATATATATTGCTTCTTAAAAACACACTATATGTTGTGACAGCGGAAATTAATTATTAAATTAATTAAATCAGCTTATATGTTTTTAATTTTTTAAAATAGACATGATTTTATAATTAGGAAGATCAAATGTATCTTAGGGTGATTTTTTCGTATTATTCATAGAAACATCAATTTTTGAGGAATAGTGAAACCACTAAGTGGTAGTTAAAAAACTAATTTTTTGTTTAAATGAAACCTTACCACTTCTGTGAATTGAATTTAAAAAATCCGACATATATGTTTTTCATTAGTAAGTATAATGTGGTTCAATGAGATGAAAATAATTTTGGTGAATAGTAACTTTTAAGTTTTATTAATCGCGATTAAAGGTAATTACTGTAATTTAAGGTAAATATAATGTTATAATAAAATTAAATTACTTTTACACTTGTCCTACCCTTATTTGATTAATCATGGCCGACCAAGAAAATCCATGGGTCAACTTGTGGACCCCATGGAGCCACTTGGGTAAGAAAATGACATTAATAACTTTTTATTTAAAGGAAAAATAAAAATGTCACAAACAAGTGTTGTTTTACTAAAAAAATTATTACATGGGGTTATATAAGATATAATTTTTACTATAAATATTAATTGGAAATATAAAAATATTTCCTACATAATGGTATTTTTTTTGTAATTTGTAGACATTAAATAAATTATGTTTTTTATAACACCATGATGATGCAGCGATTACCTCATTAATTAACGATATAAATAAAATGAAAAGATAATGTAAAATCTAAGACGTAAACATATAAAAACCCTATTGTATAAGTATATTTAAAACCCTTATCAACTTATATTTGAAATATATAATTGTGTGACCTTTGAAATTCGAAAAGTATTTCATAATAATGTAAAATTTCATGACTTTCCAAGTGTCCCCCTCCTCTCCTCTTATAAAAAGCCCCCACATGTACCACCTTATTCACACCATCAAGCCATTATTCATAGAAAAACTCTGCCCAAATACTCTCTCAACTTCCCTCTATTACTCCTCGTAGCCTCAATTTGGGCAGAAGTCTTCCCAAAGAAGCCTTTGGCTCAAATCAAAAAGAGTTACCCGATTTTCTTCTAATATCTTCTCTTGGATTATTTTGTTTTATTTTGCTTCTACAACCCCATTAACTCTTTTTATTCCTTTATTTTTTTTAAAAACAGTATCTTAAATATACTAGGATGTTTTTATTACAATTATTTTATTTAAACTCACTCACACCTT
The DNA here is from genome assembly GCA_963277665.1 of Viscum album. Taxonomy (NCBI): domain Eukaryota; kingdom Viridiplantae; phylum Streptophyta; class Magnoliopsida; order Santalales; family Viscaceae; genus Viscum; species Viscum album. Next base: position 1,354,246,540 of record OY728142.1, on the reverse strand, counting down.
CGTCTAATGGTTAAAGAACATACTTTTTCTGTGGGTGGCGAATTACTGCCTCACAAAACGATGATTGTTCAATATTCTTTTAACACCTCTAATGGTGTCCATTATGATGAAACTATTTTCATATATGATATATATATTATGTTTATTTTTTCCTTATGATTCATTATTTCCCATTTATTGCATAACATTATGATTTCCATTAAGGGTAAATGTGATAATTTCATTTTTGGAAGTGCGGACTACCGCCCCCTCAATGTGATTTGAATCATTAATGCCATATATGGGATGTATAAAGGATGGAGTAAATGATATTATATACGATATTATAATGGAATTATAATATACATTTATATAATTAGTATTTTATTCCATTAAATATGAAATAGAAATGAAATTAGCGTTCATGCGTACGTAAGGCTTACTGTCTCCATGAACAGTGCATTCCATTTCTCACCTCTAAATGTTATGTAATATTAAAAATGAATGTATATAATGGATATATATGATATCTATGATATTTAAAAATGAATATAATTCTTGATATAATGGATATTTTACCACATGAACACCATGTAATTATAAGAAATTTATTTTCGACTCATGTACCAAAGATTGAAAAAACGACTGTTATTAACATAAATAATTACATAATGTTCATAACATCATAATAAGGGATAAAAAAGGAAAAATTAACTTGAAAAATGTTCTTAATCAAGTATAAATTAACTCAAGTTTATTATTCAGGAGATTAAAGAATGATCGAGTCAAGTCGGACACGAGGTAAGGGAACTTCTTTACCCAATGTCCGTTCTTTGGGTTAATCTCCTACATTCAAATTATGTCTTGATATTATGATGTATTATCTTGTATTTTTAAATTCCTTAAGTGTAATTATAGTGAATACCCATAATAGATATAATTTATTTAAAAAATGATCTTATTAAGGGACTTCGTATCAATCTCCTTTCATTGAGTCGTATTTTGTTTTATACACAACCTTATTTTTTACGGTGTATAAACCCCTTTGATTCTTAAGTTTATTCAAATGGATTTTTTTATATGAATAATTTTACTAAATAACCAAAGGGAATGTTTTTTTTCATACGTATGTGGAGACAACAACTTCTCTGCCTCCGTGACCATAATTGGATTTTATGCTTCTTCTATAATCCATAACTTTTTTTTAAAATGAAAAATAAATATCAAGTTTTACTTTTCATTTATTTTGGTATTGAAAATGGTTTTGATAATGTTTTGATTATATTAATGTTTTGTATTAATATCTTGTGATTAAAATGTGGAAATGTTATGTTCTTTTTATATATGTTTTATTTGATACGATTATGTTATGGTTTATGATATGATTAAAACTTTTCATATAAGGAATTCATAGGACTTAGTATGTGACAGGTGGAGCCCACAATAGCTCCTCGATGCATCGGTAGGTCTCATGAGACAAACTACTGTCTTTGCGCGAGGTCTTGAAAAAATATTTTTTTTAGTGTTGGCATGAGGCCTTGGCTACGTGGTTACGATAGTCTGGCATTAAGCATTCCATAATTATGAAAGTGGTTATTGATATTGCATGTGATTATTCGACGAGTAGAATATCCATGTGAATAAGTAAATGGAATTATTTCATTTTACTTTTGCCATATTATGCTGAAGTTCATGTTTAAAAGGATTTTTTTAGTTATATATTACTTTAAATGTTTATGTTTATTTATGAAAGCTTCCGCAATATTTTTATCCGTACTGAGCATCTGAGCTCACCCCTTCAAATGTTTTAATTTTTCCAGGATGTGAATAAGTATATTATGAATGACTTGCAGGTATAGTATGAGGGTATATGAAGACAAGATGTTTTTGTAGTTTTGTTTTACTTTATTAAGTAATGTAAGACTTATGAATGTATCTAGTGTTTCCAAGGCTACTAAACTAATCAGTCATTCGAGACATGATCTTTTGTGATCATGCCACTGTTACGCAATAATGCACCAACTCTGGATAACTATGGTCGGGTCGTTATAATACCATTAAGACACACACCATAATAGAAATGTTCTAATATTTAGAAAAATTTGTACATAAAAAATAGTAATTACAATATTTAAATATTTTCTCACAATTTTTATCATAACTAAAACATATCATTGACCAATCATATTTAAAAGAATTCATTAAATACAATGGAAATGAAAAACATAATAAATTACAATATTTATAACATAGTTTGGGTAAACATTGTAGACATTAGTAATTACTACATAAGATGATCATAAGGGAATTATTACATATTAAATTATGTTTTATAAATTTAAATTATAGATAACATGAGAATAATTAACAAATAAATCAAAAAGCATTTCATATCTAGAATCATGATCAATAATAGTGGCTAATATATAACCAATATTCAAGAGTCATCACACATGCATGTGTATGAAAAAGAATTGTAAATCATAGACTTATAGAAATTTATTTTCTTGATAATGTATAATCATTATTTTTTGATAATATTTATGAGTCCATTATCAGTCTTCAATGTGTGAAAATATCTATTTATAATCATTTTCATTCATATTTTTACAGTATTGAAAGAATAAATCATTTACGTACATCAATATGTGAAAAAAATTATTCACAATGATATCCACTTATATCATCACCATCACATGAGTTCTTATGATCACATTAACAAGTGAATCATATGGATATATAATTCTTGTCTAACATATAACATTGTAATTATCTATACTGATTGATGAACAAAGTCCATAAAACCTAAATTAATTATTCAACTTGTAGAATGGAATCATATTTCATAAATATGTCATCAGAATATAGTTTACCTATGGGAATAAATGGGTTCACCTAATAATCCACAATGATTCATAATTATTATTAATAAATAAATATAATATTAACTTAAAATATGATCATATCCCTTTTGAGGCGTAAAAATCCTTAAAGGATGTTGATATAGATGGAAAAAAACTTTTATATATCATTTGAACATTTCATTGAAAACGTGATAATACATTATTTTCCATTAATGACATATAAATTTATATTTATAAATACATTTAAAGAGTAATATTAAATGAATATAACGATTGAAACATGTAAATTATTCTTTAAATCAATGAATTGTCATAATGGTGTAAAAAACAATTTGTTTAGTATACATTTAAAAAAATTCCTTTCAATATCTTAAAAAATGAAAAAAATTCCCTGTTGGAAATAATTTCATTATAGTGAATCATTTTAATAAATTTTACTAATTTAACATGTAATAGAAATGGCCTCGTTGAAAAATTATATATAAGTGAAACCATCAATAAACTATATTATTTTGAAAAAAATCATTGATATAGAAGCAAACATTTATTTACCAAAATTGTAATATAGTCAACATTTTTGTAAACAAAATTCAATAATATTAATACCATATAGAAAATATTGTTAGTCATATATAAAAATTATAGGAATATCCATAGGGGTGAATAATATATCATGATCATTTTAAACGAGTCATATAGTTTCACTCAATGTAAATTTATGAGTAATAATCCCAATTAAAATGATATTAAAGTGTAATTTAATTAAAAATTTAGTTAAATTTGAATCATAAATAATATAAAATAAATAAAATAAAAGGGATAGTTAATTACAAGTAATATTAATAAATTTATGATATATAATATAAATATGGTAGTATATACATATCATGAAATAAATAATTGGTGAATATTGAATATATCTCATGTAATCAAATGTGAGATAACAAATATTTACCTATAGTTATATATATATTTGTATTCTTTCAAATATACTATATAATAAATATTTATTTCATAATAACTATTTCCATACGAAAATTCAAAAATTAATATATTCAAATAATACATTTATAAATTCTAAATATCATTTTATTATGTATTTCTATATTCAAATGATCATTTAGGTAAATGTTGTTTCTTTTTAGTTGACTATTATGTTTTATGGATTCGTTACTTGATCCTTGGCCTTGGATTCATAAAATCATGATTCATAATAATACCATAATTATCATAACAATTACGCATATAAAATTTTAAATAATACTAATATATCAGTGATGAAAAATGAACATGATCACATCATTAAGATAATAATCATTCCATGAAAATAAGTGATGCATCAAATTTTCAATGGTTGGGATTAAATAAGTTTAAATCATTTGTCATATTTATATAATAATTAATATATCATAAATAACAAAAATATTTAATTATTTTTTCTTTTTTTACATTCCATGGAATGAAAAAATGGAAAATAAATAACATTTCTTCATTGTATTGGAATTACACAGGTATATAAGAGTGAAATTATTGTTTTATGTTGTATGGATATATAAAAAAGAATAAAATATTTTATAATCATCCAAGAGTTATGGTTATAGAATATAGAATCATATCACTTTTTGGATACAATATTCCCTATATATAAATGAGTGATTAATTCATTTCCCATTCTAAATAAATGACATTGGATAATGGTGGAACGATGATATGAAAACATTTTTTGTTTATTAATGATATTTATGTAATTATTATATTACTAACACTATTTATATAAATTAGTTGGTGTATAAAATAAATTTAAAGAGTTCGGGTTAGATAATTATAACTTCTTATACATATCCTATTTAGATCCATCATTATGGATACCTCAAATACTATTTTATGATGAATATATAGTATAATAAATGGATAGGTAATTATATAATATTTATTGTATGTTTATATCAATATTAGTATCTCAAGATAGTATATAAAATATGGAAGGGGTGTCCAATTTGATTCAGTGGAATTTAACAACATAAATATTTTTTAATGATTGAAAAAATTGTTATTCATTTTAATGAAAAAGTGTCAAATGGAAAATTCAATTTAGATCTAATGTTTAAATGTTATTAATATATTCATACAATAATATTTAATATTAACCAGCTTTTACATGTTAATTATGTTTAATATTATTTAACATTGATTTTGATTTGTTTCTAGTTTGGATGTGATTTGTTGAGCATAATTCTATTCATGTAGGGAGGATTTAGATTTTTATGGATCAATGGAGGTATATGTTATGGAGAAATTTTTATCAATGTGGTGATGTATTTTTTTATATTGATTATCTCTTTCATTTTTTGGATATGGATGTGTTCCAACTTCTATTCTTTTGGTGGTCATTGTTTACTTGGAATCTGTAGTTCTTGATTTTTATGGATGATTCTGCTATTGTTATAGGGTGAATCTATACTGCTTCCATAGTTTTGAAATGTGTTATGTTTCTATTTTTGAGTATTTCTATTATTATAGGTGAAAAGAAAGGATTTAGGGGAAGTAAGTCTTGATCTACGGTCAATCTATGATCTTATTTTTGGTGTTTAGAATGGAAGAATTTGAGGGATTTTGAGAAAGAAACACAGAATTGAATTCTACTCCAGAAGAGATTAAGTGTGTATTAATCGATACATTCTATAAATAAATTATTTATAACATAATTCACATAAGGAAGATTTCACTATGCATGGATTTTCAGATTTGAATGTTTTGGAGGCTATGACTGATCCATTGGTTATAGGCTCATGAATTGATGCATGAGATAACTTGCTGAGCAGTCTGGATATGGATGAGGCATGATGTAATAATGTCAATGTCAAGGAGGGTTATTTTTATGTAGACTTTTATATGAATAATTTTTTTCTATTTACTTAGGGTTTGGTAACTTTAACTATATCTTTGATGTCATCTAAGGTTACCACCTATACACATAAAAGAGGGTAAATACAAAAAAAATTAGGCTTTTGGGCCATTCAGTCAAAAGATGTCCATCCTGAAATATTTCATCATTATTAGTGGTGATATATTTGCAATTAGATCTGTTGGAAACCAAATCTTAAAATGGTATTATAAAACATCATAAAACTTTATGTAGAAAACATAAAGGATACCTAGAGTCACATTTAATTGTGTCCCAAAATATAGATAATGTTAAATACATTTAAAATCTAAAAATAATGTAGTAAAATAATATCATTTAACTAGAATATAGTATTATATAAAATTTGTTATATGAATGTTAAAACTAAAAATACCTAAATTATAAAGTGGTGAAATGGCCACCAATTGTTTAAATGTGATCTTATGACTAAAAATATTCATTCTAAATAAAAAATTTCTAATGATTTCGTATTATTTTAATACCAAGATAGTGTGAAAGGTAAAATTTATGAAAACAAATTATCAAAATTTCATAATCATGACATCATGTAATGATTTTTATTCGATCAATATATACTCAATCTCCCATTAAAAAATTAAATGTTCATGAGTAATTTTTCATTACTAAGTCACTAAATTTATCTTTTAAAGGATCATTATATCCATCGATTAATGACATGAAATTAATCAATCCATTACATATTTACCTAAAAATAAAATGGTTACCATATGTTACACAGTATATATAAATCATCATATGATAATATAATTCTTTAATTTGTAAAAATTTAACAATTTCACTTATATTTCATCATAAATTGATATATATTTTATCAGCCCTATGAAACCACAAAGAATGAATAAAAAAAATAAAATATAAATAACATATAAATAATTACACAAAATTTATAAAATCCACATAATATCAGTAACGAAACTATATAATAAATCCCATAATTTCTCACACCAATTATGTCAATACCATGATAATTTACTCTATTAAAAAAATTCATGTACATAAATCCACGTAAAACATGAATGGAAACATAACTGATTCTAAAAATTAACAATATAATTAATCGTTATATAAATACATCCACAATCAAATATATTCCATAAAACAACAAACATAGTAAAACTGCTTAGATTTAACATAAACCACCATTGAATTTATTTAATATTCAATTCTATGGTCTTTAATACTATCAAATTTACTTTATCCATAACAATACAATCTTTATCAAAGAAAACAATATTGTCTCAATATCAATAATATATTAATAAATATATATCCCTTAATCATTTTGTCCATAAAATTTATCCTTTCCGAAAAAATGACTTTTCTAGGTTGTCAATACCAATCATTATATACATTAAAACACTTAATAAAAATCTAATAAAAATGAATCGTAATGGTGATTCCTAATTATTACAACCAGAATATCATTAATAGAATTCTTCTTAAACAAACAATATATACCCCAATATATAACATCTCAATAATAACATATTAGTTATTCAAATATCATATACCATTACTATAAGGACCTGATGATATATAACTGAAATTCCCTTTTGAAATGGAAAGAATAATTATTAATAAATATAATTATAAAAACTCCATGAACATCATTTGTTATTTTTAACCATTTTATATTATATCCTATCATATTAAAAAGTCTATTATGCATCATGACTATTGATATCATATTCATTGTACAATGATCATTTTGATTAGTATATATTAATGGTTACGATAAAGTCAAATTTATAGAGATGAAACTAGTGATAGCCTCAACCAGAAGGTTTGTAAACTATATATCCCATTAATCATATCTTTTGTGAATGATTAAATCACTAGACTTTTATCTTGACCAATACAAATGTGATGTTCAAAAAAATCCTAAGTGACAGAATTTTATTGATAAGTTCATGTTTATTGAGCTTATGACCCAAAAGTTGTTCATTGGAAAACGCCAGTATAGATTAACCCCCAAAAAACATAAAATTAGATAATTTTTTTGTGTAATAAGATGTTATGTATACATATCACAATTTTATGAGTATTCATATTTTATTTTTAATAAATTAATTATTATATATATCTTATTATTACTTTATAAATAATTTTATAAATTGTTTTAAAAAAATTATATATTTCATATAATAAATCACAAGTCAGATTTTGTGTAATATTTTGTTTCAAACAATACACTTTATTTAATGAATTGAAATTGTTTATAAATAAATGATATTTTTAAAAAAAATTCATATTAAATAATATTTTATTTATATAAAAATTATAATAATATGCTATTAAATAAATTTTAATTGTAATTTTTTCGTAAAATATTTATTTTTAAAAAAGTTTTTTTAATAAATGGGGATTTTTGATTAAAAATGTTATATATTCAGAATAATAAAATTATTATTTAAAATGGAAATTATTTTTTAAATCAAAATATTTAAAGTATGCAATGGTCAATCATTCAATATTTTCTTATAATGTCCATTTTTTAGTTAAAATTAAATATGATATAAATATACAGTATAAATTATGATATTATTAAAGGAAAGACGAAATTTTATAAAAACATTTAAGAGTTTCTATAAAAAAAATTATATTTCCCATACAAAATAATTGGTTTTTTAATGTTATTTTATTATTTTTATGATCTCTTAATGAATCTCAAGATACAAATTTTATATTTTTTGGAAATAAAATGAAATCATTTAAAATATTCCTCACTTGGAAATCACAAAGGAAGTATTCTATTTATTTCATCTATTAACCATTTAATATATTCAACAAAATCTATTTTTGTTGAAAAAATTTTCATAGACCATGGGATGGTTTTTGGTTTTCATTTTTTATCTTACAGATATCTAAACCTAATATAATAATTTAATAAAAACCCAATTATTTTCCAATTAAACTGACCAAAACAGCCATTATTCTTCACTAAACACATTTAATCACGAATTTGATAATCCTTTACCTATCTAGAGTCCTTTCAGTGTGATCCTGTTATGTCCTAGTTTTTCATACATGGAATTACATTCTTATAATTATTCTATTTAGTAGAATCCCATAAAATCAAATTATGAAGCACTATTTCACAACATTTCTAAACGAACTAATATATTCTATATGACACTTAAATATAATATTTTCACTTCTGTGATTCATATTTAAAAAATTAGACATACACAGTTCTTATCAGTAAGATGTCTAGATCCTGATTAGACTAGTTTATTTTTTTGTGAATAGTAAAATTCCATTATGAATTGTAATTTTACCCTTATGAATAGTAATATGACCCATATAAATAGAAAATCATCTATGTGAATAGGAACCATACCAAGGATAGTATTAATTAAATTTATCCATCCTATAAGTGAAAATATGATATAATTATAGTGTTAGTATTTTGATAAGTAATTAATATTTAATTATTTAAAATAAATTGTATATTCATAAAATGTATTCATAAACAAGTATTTATATGCCTTATGAATATATGAATAATTTATGAAATCCTATATATTTTTCAATGTGTTACAAAAAATGTTTTAATTTTAAAATCTATAATTTTCATGTAAATTATAATATTAATAAAAAACTAAATGACTTAAATTTAGAAAATTATTTTTATAAAATGGAATTAATTTTTGGATTCAATATTTCAAAAATGGTTTGGGATCATTTTTAAAAATTTTATGAAATAAATGATTTTTTGGGGAATAGTGAAATTGCATAATTTACATAATATGTTAAATAAATGTCATTATGAAACATGCATGTTTCATGGTTAATGTAAATGGTAATTTTTTCAAAATAAATTTCACTATTTACAATATTTATCCTTATAATCAAAAAAATTATTTTCTTATTGATAAATTCTAAAATAATGGTTAGAATATTAAGAAAACCACCTAACCACCACTATAAATACAATCACATTTTCTCACACCTCTAAATCTTCTTGAATTGTGCCAATTATACCCAAAAATCATCCATATCCCCAAACCGACATATAAGAGCTATTGGTATCATCATGATGCTAAGACTATGTGAATTTAGGAGGAACTAAAGATGATAATTCAACAAGAAATTAGACTCACTTTTCCATCAAATTTATTGCAAATTTATTTTCTTTTCATGTGTTATACTCAAAAGATTTGATCCAAATTTCATGATAACTCAAATATGATTGATATACTAGTATGATATAATGGTAATGGATTATTATTCATAAAAAACTTCTCTCAAACTCTATTTTTATTTTCAAAATAAAATCATTACATTTGATGTGTCAATTATTCACCATCACAGGAGATTAACCTTTATTTTCCTTCATCTCCTTCATGGATGTCAATAAAATAATTAAATTTTAGAAAAATAATATTAATATGTTTTTTTTAACCATTTTTATGTTCTATAAATATATTTTAAACAAAATTCAGAATGATTAAATAAAAAATTCCCGTTTTGATCGAATAACCACTCAAATTAAACTAAAATGATCAATATTATATTTTACCTAATGATTCATCATCATTGTTTAAATCCAAATTCATGATAAGATCATTTAAACACATTAAATTTAATTAATATAATGTAATCGAAAATCTGGTTCTTTATATATGTTTTACATGAACATCCATTCATGTGTACAAGTGAAACATTCATGAATACTAAGAAATCGAACACTCTCAAACAATGATTAAACACTTTCACTCATCATGAGGCCCATAAAAGTACTTAATTAAAACATAATGAACCATATTTATGTATAAAATTTTCATGAATTTCTAACTGATGAATATACATTAATTATATTGGCTATTAAATTGAATAAAGCATTCATATACTAGGTAAGTGGAATTCTCAAACCTAACATTCATTCTTGGGTTTCCCCAATTACATTACATTTTCAGTATGGGTTTTCCACTAATAAAAATTAATAATAATTATATTTTTTTTATATTTTATATATGTTATCCAATAGAGTTTATGTTAATCATATATCTTTCCAAAATAATTCTTCCTTCAAAAACACACCCTTAACATATCACTCGAGTCTGATAGTCCCAATATCATTTATTTCATTTCCTATATAATTTTGGTACCCAATATTTGTGAAATTATGATTGATAAATTTTAAACCTTTTCTTTATATGCGTTTTTAATATTGACATATTATCTATGTGGAATGCATGATAATGTAAATGTTATGGTGTGACGGGTGCACAAAAAAGTATATAATACTCCAATGAATTGGATATTTTGATTAACCTCATGACTAAAGTGATGTTTATGTGAACATAATTCTAGCATTTTTTCCAATTATTTGTGGTAATAGACCACTAAAACAAGATGATTTTTTTTCATGCATTTCCACATTACAAGTCTTTTCTTAATGCTTCATCTCCTGATTATAATCATATACCTATTTTATGTTGATAATGATTATTCTCACCCAATGTTATGTTGTTCTTATCTTTCCATATAATGTGATTCTATGTCACACCTTTATTATATATATCCTAAGGTGACTACATATACTAAGGATAAATCGAGGTCAAACAATAAGGTAGAGAATAATAATTATAAAATGTGTATGTTTATGTTTTAAATGTTAAATATGATCCTAGATTTCCCAACCCATGAAACCTTTGGATCCTCTTTGGGTTATGATTTTATGTAATATAACATTAAAATGATGTAAATGTAATTTAAATAAAGTAGTGTATATATAGTTGTTAATAGAGGCACAATTTAGTTAATTTGGTTGTGAGGATTACTAAACCGTAGCAAGAACCCTTGTACGAGTCAATGTATATAAATTAGACAAGAATATGTTCTAAACATAGGGATCCCATAAGATATGATTTTAGTTTTATCTTCACAATGGAATATATTATTTTTTTCCAAACATGTTGACTTCTATTTTCTTATAACTATTTCTATTTTATAATATGCTGGGAACTAGAGGAATATTGGGTAAAAACCCATTCGAGGGACCAGAAAACAATTTCATGAATGAAATAAACAATTATTTGGTAGGTGGATTACATAACATTATGGTGTCTTGTACTCAACTATATCAGGTTATGAATAATAACATGAATAACATGGAACTAGCTCATTCAACTAAAAGGTAGAAGAGGGTTGTCTAGTGTTTTATAAAACAACGACCACATACATTTTGTGTTTCTTCTAATCTAATAGTTGAAGAGCTTTGTTTAACTCAATAGACCATATAATTTATGTGTTTATAGTTTTTAGAGAATAAGGTGACTCTAGCCGTTTATCATCTCAATGGAGAGGACAAACAACAGTGGGATTTTATCAAGAACACCATTCCAAGTGATGAAATTGAAGATATGGAGTGGAATGACATTAAGATAATGTTTCATAATATGTATTTCCCATGAAATCATCATAAGAATATAAAGAGAAAATTCATATGGATAATAAAAATGGATAGTGAATCTTTCCTGGAATAAGATGAAAATTTCAAATGTATTTTTGGGTACACTCTTAGATTTGTTATTAATTATGAAATAAAATTTGATATATTAATTGTGGGATTAAAACCACACCGTCAAAAGACTCTTAAAATTCATGTTTTTTATAGTAATGAAGATTTCTTTGGATGTTCTCTGACAGTGTAGATAGAATTTGGAGAATGGTCTCATGGATAAGGTGATAAGAATTAAAATATGGAGTTTCATACTAGAGGATCAAATGTGAATGGTGGATAAAAAACTCAACCTCCCACATGTAAAAAATGTGTGAAGAATCATCATGGTAATTAATTCAATGGAGAGGGAAATTCTACAAGTGTGTGATAGAATTCCACAAAAAAAGAAGAGGGTGAAAAAGTGATGATAAAGTAAGAGAATGTGGTTGAGGAAACGATATAACCACCAATGGTCCAATGATACAACTAAAGGGAGCATGAGAATTATGTATGTCAGTGCACTAAACCTTGAGTCCTCAAGGGTAATCGTTGCCAGTAGCCACAATTCCAACCGAATATGGGATGGATTATTCCATCACAACTATGGAAGTGGATCATAAAAATGAATTCATACAAGTTACACATCTGATTCCCTCATAACAAGATAAATTAATATTTTAGTTTAGCTGTATGCATTTCATATTATCATTAATGTTTTTTATAAATATATAATTGACTCCCCAAAACCCTGAAGTTGACAAATCTCTAAAAACATTATTTAATGCAATCATTGTAACCCCAGTGTTGGAATCTTCCCCTGTTAGTGTATATGGGAAGATTATTCCAGCAATCCTCATGTTAAATCCCTTGGTATTATTTGATTCCATTGTTGGATTGGATGAGATATAATCATATAGAGAACATATAAACTATCAAAAAATGGAATATATTTCCATATTCTGAACAATCCCATGCTCTTCTATAAATGATAGGAACATCATGAATCTCCCTTGAAAAATCTATCTAATTTGTGGGTGTTGGTTTACAATAAATAATCACACCGTACATAAATTGATGAGTTAAATGATAGTGTCATCCTAGTTGTAATGCCCATCATGAGGAAATACAATGGTGTATTCCTTGAAGAGTTACCTGGACTTTCTCCCGATTGCGTGGAAGAGTTCTCATTAGAAATCATACCCATATCTAATCTAATATGAATGTGTCCCTAAAGAATGGCTCCTATAAAACAAGTGGATTTAAGAAGTATCTACAAGAGAATTTGGACATGTGGTTCATAAGCCGTAGTGCATCCCCATTGGGTGAACCAGTTCACATTGTGAAGAAGACAGAAGGATCAATGAAGCAGTCTATCAATTATCTGGAAGTCAACATGATCACAAAAAATAATTGGTTTCATCTACCAAGGAATGATGACTTTTTAAATCATATAAAATGATATCGGGAGATCATAAAGTTGTATCTTTATTGTAGATATCATCATATTTTGGCAAAGAAATAAAAAATTCATAATACTACCTTGAATACAATGTATGCTCACAATTAATTTATATGGATTCTAATAAAAAAATACTAATACGCATGTAATTTTCATGGATTTCATCAATAGAGTATTTATATATTACCTCAACAAATTTGTGGTAGTTTGTATCAATGATATTCCCATATACTTCAAGATAATAGAGGAACATGAAAAACACGTGAAAGAATTTTTTGGACTTTTATAATGTAGAAGTTGTGTTCCACTTTTAGATAATGTGGCATTTAGATGATGCACCACATGTTCTTGGGAGTTGTGATCAAAATTAAGGAAATTTAGGGGGACCCTTTAAAAACCAAGGTGTTTATATAATGGAACATACCCTTTAGTGTCACATAAATCAGTATATTTATTAAATTATATGGGTACAACTAACGTTTTCTATGAAATGTATCACAATTTTCAATCCTATAAACTATGATAATGAGGAATGGGGTGATGTGTGTCATGATGAATTATTGTGAGTAATTTTTAATGGAGTTAAAGAGAATGATGATCACTTGACTAGTACTCATATTATCGAAAATTAAAGAAACTTTTGTGATATAAAATGATGATTCAGTGAAATTGTTCGTTGCTATACTCATTAGAATGATAATATGAAAGAATACACCACAAATTAGATGATGATCGAAACGTTGAACTTCATGAAGAAGGATCTTTAGCAAGTAGATATGATTTTTTCATTAAATATTTAGCGACTCTACCACTATAGTTAGATGTGTGAAATATATACCAATCAGAAGACTATAATATATATATTCTCATTAAAGGAATACATCTTTAATCAAAATATATTGTTAGATTTATTCAAAGACTCTATGAACTAATATCCTAGAAAGAGTATAATGCAATTTATGTTCTAAGAAGAAAATAACCTAATTCTCTATCCATGATGTGGATTCAAACAAAATATATATTAATGGATATACAATGGATGGATTTGGAATAGTAAGTTATACATCCTACCTTTCCCATTTTTTATTCCAACCATCTATCTGATAGAATATTATGGAGGCACAATGGGATGATCTAAATTTACAAAATAGGGGGAATGATGTAATAAAACATAAGATTTAAGAGTTATATATTGATGATGATTGTGTAACTAATTTTTTAAGAAAGCTATGTGTGTCTTCTGCATTATAGATAATGAACGGTCTATTGGCCAATTCACATGTTTCACTAATATCTATCAATACTAGTAGCACCATGATGTGAAGTGATTTGCGAGAACACTTTTGGGGGGAAAACAAGATAATATAAATTTCTATGTATATATCAATGTTTAGGATATTTCAAAAAGTTAAAGTTGAGCGATATAAGTATAAAAGGATGATGAAACCATTTATGGTACCCATACAAAAAGGGGATAATTTAACTATGTGCTTTTTCATGGGTCTCCCAAATACATCCAAAGGAAATAATGTGATATTGGTTGTGGTGGACTGACCTACCAATACGTCCCACCTTATTACTATTAAGGAATATTTCTAGTAGAAAATACAAGGATATATATATATGCTAGGGGAGTGGTGAGACTACACAGGGTTCCACTCTCAATTTCATCTAATCATAATACTAGGTTCACTTCTATATTATGGAGGATTATTCAATCAGTGTTGTGTAATTAGTTATATTTCATCAATGTTTATCACCCAAACCATATGGCCAATATGAAAGGACTATTCAGATTCATGGACATTTTCTAAAGGAATTATATTTATTATTTAAATGTTGATTCGATTAGAATCTCCCATTAGAGAGTTTTCATATAATAATAGATTTGAAAAGACGGTTCATATCACTCTATATGATGCTCTGTATTAAAATTGATGTATAAAACCAAACACTTGGGATGAATTAAGTAAATTAAAGATGTTTGGACTTGACCTTATAAAAGAGATGAAATACAATTTGTAATGAAATATATTTTGAATCAGACGAAAGCCCGCAAGAATTTGAACATCTTCAATTACTAAATTGGTTGAATTTATGATCGGGCTTCAGAATGAGATTTCTAAAGTTTGAACCCTTCTTTTTAATTTTTTTGGACATGGGTGAGTGCCTGTTATGATTCTCAGGATGTTCATGGTGTTTCATCTGTGCCATACCCGAAAGAGGATGGTTTTTAAAGAACAGGAGAAGGCACACAATTGGAACACAGTTTCTCAAAACCGTGCAGCCCAAACAGTGCAGCATAAATCATTGAGAGAGAGGTGTTTGTATGGAATGCACACGATTTCCCCAAACCATGCGGCTAACCCGTGTCGGGTGTATTGGGTGTCAAGTGGGGGATGCATGGTTGGCACACGGTTTTCTAAACCGTGCGGCCCAAGCTGTGCGTCGTGCCCTATTTTGGGTTATGAAAATATTTAAAATGAATTTAAAATAAAAATAAATTAAAAATTAATCCAAAACTAAACACACCTCTCCCCTCTCTTCTTGGCTAGACGCACGACACCGACTGAGGGTGGGATCTCCACTGACTCAACGCATGAAGCCCCATGGTATCCCTCTCCTCCACCATTTTCTCCCAATTTCTAGAGGTTTTTTCTTCCGAATCTCCATGGTAGGTCAATCCCCTCCATCCCTCTCCTTTCTTGGCTGATTATTGGCCTCCCCTTTTCCCTAATCTATTACGTCTAAACCCACATGTTTAGGGTTTTTGTTTATTTCATTTTCTTTCATGTTACTTTTGTTGTAAGGGGATGTACAAGGTCCCTTGGGACCTTTTTGGTGTGCATACAAAATCTGTCAACTTATGCAAGGAGGATTGCACTGATTTTGATCCACTGGTTTGATTTCGAGGTAAGGGGTCTACCCGTTTTTGATTTTTATAGCTTCCAATTATTGTCTTAGGTTGTTTAAGAGGTTCCTGGTTTGTTTTTCTAAGTTCATTGGTGGGTTCGTGTAGGAAAATATTTATTGGATATTAATTGGAATGCCAATGTAGGCATAGGTACGTAGTAATATTTATTTGGGTTCCCCCGATATGTGTATACTCTTTCATAGAAGAAAATGTATGTGTTTGGGGTAAGTGTGCCTTTGTAAATATATATAAGTGTCTGCATATGTGAGTGGAGACAGGCTTATGTGTATAATCATATGTGTAAGAATCCTCTTCTGCACGCTCATGGCCATGCGGGAATGTGCATAATGTCTAGGTGTCCTTATACGTAGGTGAAATCACATATGCCTCGTAGGGGAGCAGTAACAGCTCTTATTTATAAAGCATCAAGAGCGGCAGTGGGTGGATGGATCCACCTTGTGGTAGGGTTCCGCTCCTTTCCCTTTAGATTAATGTTAAGTAGTAAAGAGTTATTTCTTCATGGTCTTAGTATTTTAATTCTCCAAGATAGTATTGAATAAATGCTTCTATTAAAAAGACAATTAATTGCAGGAATAAGATAAAAATGGTTGCTTGCTAACTAAACTCGCGATTTAATAATAAAACCCCTCAATCAGAGGTGCACTTTCTTCAAGATAAAAAGTAGTGATAGAATTTTTATTCTTTCCTGCTAGGTTGTTGTGGTGCCTCATTGATGCATTGTATGTGAACTTGTATTGTTGAAAAAATAGAATGATATGTCTATGATACTTGTGTTGGGGTCAATTTTCCATGTTAGGAAAATTGAGTAAGATGGTAATGTTAGTGGGAGGACTTACAACTAAATGGAATGTTACCTATAGAAGGTATGAAAGGGTTATAGAATGATATATCTATCCATTAAGATGAAATAGTGAAACTAGGAAGGAACATAATAGGGTGGTACGACCACACCATGGGATAACGTAATGAGCACAACTTATGTTAGTAAAATTAATATGTGAATATCTTGATTTAGATACTTAACATTGGTTACCTTATGTATGAATGTGATTGTGTTCGGTTATGTGTATGTGGTATGATTTTTTTAATGCTTATGAGGTAATTCCATAAGAAGTATGCTTTAGACATTTTTTCATTGTGAGTGTGCTCATGCTGATGCCACATAATGAAGTAAAATAAAGGTGAGAACATGCTGAGGCTACCTAGTGATAAATATGTGTTTGGTTGGGAGGCAGTTATACCCCATGCTTGAGTAATGAATTTTATTGAAGAGAGGCATTCATGCCCCTTTCCAGTTAAATTATATGGACGAGAGGCATTCTTACCTCGTGCCCGCTAATCCCGATTTATAGAAGGGAGGCATTCTTACCCCTTTCCAGTTGACATATTGGGACAAGGGGCATACTTACCTCATGTTAATTATTTTTTTTAATGGGTGGGAGGCATTCTTACTACATGCCATCTATGATCTAAATTCATTTATATATTTATATATATGGTGACATGATTAGGTTACTTTACAGGCAACGATCTGAAGATGGTATAATCGTCAGGTGTTCCTTGGGAAACTGGACGGGTGTTATTTACTTATGTAATTATGCCTACATATTCCTTTATACCTGTTCACTGTTTAATTGTTATACACTATCTGGATAGGGTTCGACACCGGTGGTGCTGAACTACTGAGATTTATATTTGACACCCTACTCGGGCAGACATTGCATTGGGGTATCCAAGTATACCTTCTTGCTTGCAGGGCCTAGTTTGTGTGTTGTGTTGTTTGTACTTGAAGAGTTAGGAGAAAAGAATTATGTCGGAGTTTGGGATGCTCAGGGGTCGTCGTTGGGCATTTATGCCCTTTCTTTTTCTATTTTTTGTAAATAATAATGTATTGATTCCTGTATTTATAATTGTATCGTCATATGTACATGCATGGATTGTAATGTTCCATTTTCCTCCTTTTATTCAATTGGTATTAACTATGTTTCCCTGATGTCTTTCAACTGTTTAATACTTCCTCTATTGAATATTATATACTCTAATAATACTATTGTGCTACTCTGATATGAGGGTATAGTCTCACAATTATCACCTCCAGAGACCCTTGCTGCTAGTCAGTAACCTCTGGCGTACGAGGAGATGAGCGTGAGGCCATTTGACTTACCGGACCGGCCATCGGTTTGATAGTAAACCGGGTCGGGATGTTACAATGTTTTATATGGGTAGTTTATTTTTCTGGTTTTCTTTACAATTCGGTGACGATAGAATGTGATAAGAAGAAACTAGAATTTTGTAATAATATTTATCTGGGATTTTCCACCACGTCCATGAGGAAAATCCATATTTCCTTGAATGGAATTGTTATTTAAATGATTTTGATTATTACATTTGATTTGATTTCACTATTGGGTGACGCACATGCTTTATCATGATACTGTTGTTAGAATTATGGGTTCCATTTCAGTTGTAACCAGATGAGATGAGGGTATTCCATGTCATTCATCATATAGGCACCATGTTAGAAATTACATACCATGCATTATGGAATTCCATTTAGGATGCATTAGTTGACACCTTCTGTTG
The DNA here is from genome assembly GCA_963277665.1 of Viscum album. NCBI lineage: Eukaryota > Viridiplantae > Streptophyta > Magnoliopsida > Santalales > Viscaceae > Viscum > Viscum album. The sequence continues at coordinate 1,354,227,325 of OY728142.1, read as the reverse complement.
TGATAGATGTTGCGGAAGCTATTCCATGCTACTGTGATATAACATGCTTATGTGATACTAGTTATGAAAATATGCTAGGCATGATTAATAAGTAATTTGATGGATCTGCTAAATTAAATGATTCTGATTATAACAGGATCCAATTTGTTTTATAAGGCATGTGGGCGCCTTATAGCTAGAGAATGGTAGCCATGTAATTAAATCACCATAAAAAGGTCTCCTAATGTTTGATTATAAAATTAATGGAAATTGGTTTGAATAAATGGATCCAAATGAAAAAATGTAAATCATATGGGTACTTTAAAGGCTAGTAGGTGGCCACTCGTATGACTGGATCATTGTTTCCAGCATGTTTAATTGGGAAATATAATTTTTTCGTCTATTGAGATCCAATTTTCACCCCATGGAGTGTATGGGCGATTCATGAGTTTAGAAATGGAATCCCTTAATGAATGTATAGAAGGATTCTTTGTGAGATGTTTATTAGTGTAAAAGTTGATTGATTTTGATCTGATGTGAATTATCTTGTTGGGAACCTCGTTGGTCACCTAAAATGATTAAAATTAATTTATAATGATAAATTTTTGGAATCAGACGGGATGTATGATAAATGTTTAATGGTTAAAATGGAGTTTTTTGAGACTTTCCTTCTTTTATTTGATCTATTTGTTAAAAAAGATCATGTGCCTACTGATTTTTTTTGGGTTTTTAAAGGTAACAAGAAGATTTGAATTGAATATTTTAATTTGATTAAAAGAATAAATGTGACTAAATATAAAGGGCTTGAAAAAGGAAGTTGTAGTGGTTTCCTCTTTTGAAACCTCATATGAGGGTAATTTATGTTTTTCTTGTGAGTTCCTTGAGATGGAACCATAGTTGTTTTCCGTTGACGTTTGTTTTCTTTTGGAAAATGACTTGAATTTTAGTCTTCAGCCTGATGACTTTTGTTGGGAGTGACCATGTTCTTGGGTTGATTCTTGTTTTATGTGTGGGGCTAGCCTGTGGTAGGTAGAAACCTTATTGTTTCAGTGCCTTTCTTTTACGGTGAGCTTTCAGACGGTTGGTATTGTTCGGGTGCCGTATTCCTTTGTTGGAAATTCAGTTTCCAATGACGCCTTTATTTAGATAGGGGTTCAAGTTACTCATGACCTTTTCATGGGTGTGAGAATCGTCTTATACATTTAATCAGTTGGTAAGAAAGGCCTCTGGCATGGTAGGGTTCATTGTTGGTTTGACCTTTTCATATTCGTGGTAATGGACGAATGTGTATGTTTTCGGCTATGTAAATGGTCGTATAGGGAAAAATGATGTTCAGATAAATCTCTTGTGCTATTGTGTACGTTCATGGGTCATCTCCATGGAATAGTGACATGAGCATATGAGAATCATGTTGTCCCAATGTTCAGGACGATATTCGGAAGACTCAGGTGGTTTGCACACCGGTGTTGTTGCATTGGGTTTATTGTGCGTTTCAACGTGGTGATCATGGATTGGAGGAGTGACAGACGTCTGTTTAATCATTATGTACTTGTTCACTTATGAGAATTTGTTCATTTCTACTTTTGGTGACACCAATGCTTCTATGGTGGGAAGCGTCGGGTCAGTTTAGTGAAGCATGTTCTTCCGGGTAGAAGGAACACATCAAGATGGACCATTTGGGAATGGTCAGGTTAGTTTGAATGCCTTTGAGGCATTCAGGTGTCGTTATGCGTCGATGCTTGCTTGGAAGCATGAATTTGATATGGTTGGCAGTGTAGGAAACCCCTTTTAAGAAACATCATTGGTCATGGGTACATCGGTGGATACACGTGAATGATCATGGAATGCCTTGTGTGTGAAAAGGGAATTGTGGTCTGTTTAGAAATCATGATGTTCCTGAAGGTGAAGCCAAGTGTTTTCTTTAGAGCCGACCAAGGGTGGTTCGACTGTTCTCCTTTCCAGTTTTTGGGTATAAATAACTTGAATCCGTTTCAATCCTCTTAGTGTAATCTACTACGCGACGAGCTTGTCCCCTATCTAGTTCTCATTCTAGATGCACTAAGAGACCATTAGTCTTATCTGCGCTAATGCTTTAAAGATATACGGCTTGTTTGGGTGGCTCTATTTCGGAGTTGAACATGAGATTCTTCATTTATTTTATCGTTTTATCTTGGAATTGTCATCTGATGTCGGGTGTAGGATTTGGTGAACGTGTTTGTGCTAAACATAAGGTGTATTAGAGAAAGTAATTTTGGTTCTGTGTGAAATATGTTGGCCGTTTAAGATGATCATTCTAGTAAATAGTCAGCTATAGATGGCTTGACTCGGGTTTCTTGTTTAATGTCTGTGGTTGGTGATATACCATTCTTTGGCACATCGTCAGGTAGATGCGAGTGCGGTTTGTGTCGGCCGGTGCTTAATATGAACAACTGGTTTGACTTGGGCCTTGAGGTCAATGGGGAATTGACTGTTTGATCAATTTAAAATCATACTAGGAGCGTCATGGGAACTCATGGGGTGTTATTTGAAAGATAATTCCAACGGTGGTATGAACCGTAGTTTGCAGTCGTTTTCTTAATGTTAAAAATCTATGGTGTGAAGTACATGTGGATGGATTCTTTGTGAGACGACGACGGGTTAGTGTCTCTGAGTAGATGGACTTGGGAAGAGCATTCTTGGTGTCTCGATTGGGAAGTGAGCATTGCCTCATGTTTTGATGGCTTAAGCGCCATAGGTTTTAATGGATTCTTCAGGTTGTGTGGGAAATTTGTGAATGCAACGTGATCATTTGAACAAAGAGGCACGACCCTTGTAGGTAGGGTGATGTGTGTGTTGTTCTCGAAGGCTTCTTGGGGATGAGAAGTTCTAATGTGGGAAGGTTGTAATGACCCCAGTTTTGAACTAGACTAAAATCTGAAGGAATTTGAACTTTTTCAGTTACTGAACTGGTTGAATTTATGATCGGGCTTCATAATGAGATTTCGAATGTTTGGACCCTTATTCTTAATGTTTTTGGACAAGGGAGAGTGCCGGTTATGTTTCCTGGGCGGCTTGTGGTGTTTTGGTTGTGTCATACTCGAATGAGGCTGGTTTTTAACGTAAATAAAAAGGCACACAATTGGAACATGCTTTCTCAAATTGTGCATCCCAAAAAATGGGGCTTAAATCCGGGAGACAGAGGAGTCTGCACTGGCTGCGCATGGTTTCCCCAAACCATGCGGCCAGCCTGTTCGGGGTGTCTGAGGTGTCTAATGGGGGACACAAGCTTGGTGCATAGTTTTCCAAACTATGCAGCCCATGCCATGTGATGTGCCATGTTTTGTGTTTGTAAAATATTTAAAATGAATTTAAAATAAAAATAAATTAATAATAATAAATAAAATAAACACACCTCTCCCCTCTCCTCTCGTCCAGACGTGAAACACTAACCGAGAGAGGGCTCTCCCCTTTCGCGACGCATGAAGCCCCACGACCTCCCTCTCGTCATCCTTTTTCTCCCGATATTGGGAGGTTTTCTTTATTTGAATCTCTATGGTAGGTCAATCCCCTCATTACCTCACCTTCCTTGGCCTATTTTCGGCCTCCCCTTTTCCCTATTCTATTTCGGTTGAACCCCCATGTTTAGGGTTTTTTTAATTTAGTTTAATTCTTGTTTATTTTGATGTAAGGGGATGCATAAATTCCCTCATGACCTTGTTGGTTTGCGTACAACATCCACCATAGAAGGCGAGGTGGACTACGTTGATTTCGATCTTCCAGTTTCATTCTGAGGTAAGGGTTTTACCCATTTTTGGTTTTCGTAGCATCCAATAATAGTCTTAAGTCATTTTAGAGGTTCCCAGTTTGTTTTTCTTAGTGCGTTTGTGAGTTTGGGTTGGATTCGCTTTGTTAGAGCTTAGGCTGATCACCCGTGTAGGAATAGGTATCTAGTTATATTTATGTGGGTTCCCCTGTTATCATTATACTCATGAATGGCAGAGATTGTACATGTTTGGGGATAGGGGTGCCAATGTACATATATAAACGTTCCTGCATAGGTGAGCGAAGACAGGATTATGTGTATAAGAATATTATTAAGGATTCTCTTGCTCACTCTCATGTCCATGAAAGCATGTGCATAGAGGCTAGGTGCCCGTGTACATATGTGAAATATCATATGCCTTGTTGGGGCGCAACATTAGCTCTTAGATTGAAACCATCCAGAGCCGGAGTGGGTGGATGGACCAACCTTTAGGTAGCATACCTTTCCATTCCCTTTAATTTAATGTAATTTAGTAATGTTTTATTTCTGTATGGTCATTGTATTTGAATTCTGGAAGTTAGCCTTGAATAAATGTTGTTCTGAAAATAGTGTGAAGTGCTGGAATAAGATAAAAATGGTTTCCTACTAACTAATCTCATGATTTAATTATTAATCCCCTCAATCAGAGGTGTGTTGTCTTCAAGATTAAAAGTAGTGACAAACTTTTAATGATTTCTTGCTGGATCGTTGTGGTTCCGAATTGATACTTTGTATATGACCTTGTATTTTTGAGAAAAATATAATGATATGGCTACGATAATTATGTTTGGGTCAATTTTGAATGTTAGGAAAATTGAGTAAGATTGTAACATTAGTGGGATGACATAAAGATAAATAACATGTTACCAATAGATGGTATCAAAGGGAAAAATGATAAATGCATCCTTTAAGATGGAATGGTGAAACTAAGAAGGAACAGACTAGGGTGGTATGACCACACCCCGGGATAACGTATTGAGAACGGCTTATGTTAGAAATATGAATATGTGAATATCTCGATTTAGATACTTATGTTAGGTTGACTTAAGTATGAATGTTAATGTGCTCTATTATGTGTATATGGTTTGATTATTTGAATGATTATGAGGTAATACCATATGTTATATACTATAGTTATTTTTGTATTGTGATTGTGCACATGTTAATTCCACATAATGAAGTATAACAAAGGTGAGCACGTGTTGAGGCCAGCTGGTGATAAATACCTGTATGGGTGGGAGGCAGTTATACACCATACCAGAGTAGTGAATGTGATGGAAGGGAGGCATTGTTACCACTTTCCAGTTTATTTATATGGACAAGAGGCATTCTTACCTCATGTTCGATAATTTCAATTTATTGAAGGGAGGCATTATAACCCTTTCCAGTTGACATATATGGACGAGAGACATTCATACCTCGTGCCGCATTTTTTTATTAAAGGGTGGGACACATTATTACCCCACACCATCTAAGATCTATATGAATATATATATATATATATATATATAGACATGATCATATTACTTTACCCGCAATGAGCCGAAGCTGGTATAACCGTCAAGTGTTCCTTGGGAACCTAGACATGTGTTATTTTCTTATATAATAATGCTTAATTATTCCTCGAAACCTACTCACTGTATAATTATTATACATTGTCTGGATAGGGTTTGACACTGGTGGTGCCGGTATACTGAGATTTATATCTCACACCCTTCTCGGGCCGCCATTGCACTGGGGTGCTCAAGTAGTCCTTCTGGCTTGTAGGACCTAGGTTGTGTGATGTGTTTCTTGTACCTAAGGATTTAGGAGAAAAGGACCAAGAGGGAGATTGAGATTCTTAGGGGATCTCCATCGGGCTTTGCTGTCCTTTTTTTGTATAGTTTGTAAATCATTCTATATTAATTCTTGCTTTCATAACTGTATAATCATTTGTACATTCATGCATTGTAAACTGGCGTTTTCAGCCTTTTATGAAATGGATATTAACTCTCTTTTTCAGTTGTCTTTAAATTTTTTACTCCTCTAGCTATTGAATATTATTACTATGATAATACTGCTCTGTTACTCTGATATGAGGGTATAGTGTCCCCACTATCACCTCTCGAGACCCTCGCTGTTATTCGTCATCCTCTGGAGTATGGGGAGACGCGCATGAGGCCATGTGACTTACTAGTATAGCCATCGGTTCGATGGTAACCCGGGACAAGACGTTACATAATGTTTAATTAATAAATAACATATCCACGCTGATCAGATTTATTATAAGATATATGATGAAAACAGTGAAAGGGACTCACGGTTCAGTGATGGAGATATATTGTATCTTTGAATTTCACCTTTTAAGAGAGTGACACAGTTTGGAAAAAAATAGAAGTTATTCCCAATGTATATTGGAAACATTGAAATCCTTGACCGCATAGGATATGTTTCATATCAGAATACACTTCCTCCGAATATGGTCATGTTCATTATCTATTTCTACAATAACTCATGAGGAAGTTCACACTTGATCTGTCACATGTACTGAACTCTACGGTGGTAGAAATAGAAGATGATATCTATTATAATGAGCAACCAGTAATGATGATAGGCAAAAGAGATATGTTTCTACACCAAAATACAACCCACCTTGTCAAAAGTGTTAGGGAGGAAATATATTTATGTATAACCAACTTGGGATCCAATGGAGTTAATGAAGGATAAATACCCTCACTTGTATATGTAAAACAATTATTATAGGGAGGAATTTCAAAAGGGGGGAATAATTTAATGAAAAATAGTTTTGTCAATGGAATTACCATAGTATGATCATTTTATTTAGTAGAATCACATAAAATCACATTTTGAAGAAAAAGGACACATTATTATAAAATGAAACACTAAATTCTATCTAACCATTAAACATAATTCTTCCACTTCTGAGATTCGAATATTAAAAATCCGGCATAGACGATTGTGATAAGTATGATTTTTGGATTCCGATATAGAAACATATTCTTTAGTGAATAGTATCATACCCATATAAATTGTAATTTCAGCCTTATGAATAATAATATGAATCATGTATATATTAAATCAGTTATGTGAATTGGAACCTTACCAATGATAATATAAATATAATTCATACATTCAATAAGTGACAAAATGATAAAATTATAGTGTTTCTATTTTTGTATATCATTCATAATTAATGATTTTAAAGTAAATTAATTTTTCTAAAATGTAAAACTAAATAATAATTTAGACGTATTTGGATTATATAATTAATTTATGATTATTTTATTAAATTTTCAATGTTATAGGAGAGTATTTTTAATGTTTAATTTTTTTTCATGTAAAAATTCATTTTAATTAAAAATTAAATTAAACATATTTTAAAAAGAAAAATTTATACAATGGAGTTTATTTTATTATTCTATACATCAAAAAAATTAAATGGTTGATTTTTTTGAATTTTTCAAAATTAATTTAATTTATTGTGGATAATTAAATTTGATAATTAACTAAATATACTCAATAAAGGAATGTGTACATTTTGTAAGGGTCATGGGTGATTTAAATGGCCATTTTTTCTAATGAACATTCCATTTTTAATTTATGTAGTAATTAATCCGTAACTATTTCATTTATTTTTGTGAAATAATAAATCACTGGTTATAATATTGAGAACTCCCCTCCCATGCACTATAAATACATCCCCCACAACCTCATTTCCATAAAACATTCATTATTCGCGAATTATAAAATTTTGAGAAATAAAATTTCAATACCCTCCCCCAGGTCAATGATCTGTTGGTCTCATCAATATAACAATCCCAGGTTCCATGAAGAGAATCTCAGGAGAAGAATTCCATAGGTAATTCCTTTATCTATTTTCGTTAAATTTCATTGAAAATTTCATGTCGTTTCTACTCTTATCCTAATATTATCTTATAAAAATACCATGATAAATCTTGTATGATTGAAATAATATTATGATATCATGTTAATCGAATATTATTAGTTAATATCTCCTCTTTCTCTCTCAATTATTTTTAAAATGAAAGGATTGCCTGTGATGTGACAATTTACCATCATCAAGGGAAATGTACCTTTATTTTCCTTCAACTCCATATATTCTATCAGTAAAACCATTTAATGGTTGATAAAATAATATAATATGTATTTTTTATCAATATTTAAATTCAGGAAACAACTTTTACACTTAATATTTAAGGATAAAACAAAACATGTCTGTTGTGATAAAAAACGACCAAATAAACCTAAAATGATCATCCTTTAATTTTATATAATGATTATTCCTAATGGAATAAAACCAACATCATTATAAGATCACTTAAACTCATTAAACATCATTAGTAATTCGTAATATCAATTATTTTTGTTTATCTATGATCTACATGAACTTTTATTCATGTGTACAAGTGAACCGTTCATGAAAACTATGAAAAATAACACTCCTCATCAATGAATTTAAATCCTATAACTCATCAAAGTCCAATGAAAGAAATTAACAAAAAAATAATGAACTAAATTCATATATATTAGGTTCTATATTTTCTAATTTATGAATCTAATGTCATTCTATAAAGAAATATTGTGAAGAAAGACTTAAGATACAAGGTAAGGGGAATTCTCTATCCCTACAATACTTCTTCATGGATTACATCATAAAATCCATTTTTAGTAATATTTTTCCATAAAACATATTTATTAATAATTATAATTAATTTTTTTGGATTAAAAATTTTCAACATTAGTTTATGACAAAGAAATTTTTTTTATGTGAACTATTCTTTCAAAAATACACATATTTATTTTTACTCAATTTTATTGTCCTCATATCAATTATGTTATTTTCACTTTCATTTGGGAACACAATGAATAATAATGTGTTATTTGAAAATTTTAAACCTATTCTATTCCATGGTTCGATCATTATATATTTATTTACTATGTTTCATGCATGATATTGTAAATGTGATGATGTGAGGGGGTGACCAAAATAATATAGGACTCCAATTCACTTGTTAATGTGAAGAACATTTTGAGTAATGTGGTGTATGAAAAAACATGGATATATATTTTTTCACTAATTTTTGTGGTTTCAAAACACTATGGCCTGATGTTTATTTTTAATGAACTACAACATTCCATTCCCTTTCATAATTCATCCTATCATGATTATGAATATATGCCTATGTTTTTATGATAATTATTATTCCCAACACATGTAATATTGTTGTTAACTACATTATAAACGGTTTTTTCTCACCCATTTTTATATATATCCTCAAGTGACTACTTTCACTAAGGATAATCCGAGGGCCAATAAGAATCTGGATTAGAATGAATTAAATAAATGTTTATGTTGATGTTGTAAACATTATGTATTGTACTATTCTCCCAATACAGTAATCCTTTGGATATTATTTTTTTAGTAATTTTATGTTTTCTATCATTAAAATTATGTAAATTTAATATATGAAAATTAGGTTCTCTATAGTTGCCAAACTATTATTATGATTATACACATATTTTTAAAGTTATATATCAAGTCAAGGCATCATATCCTCCACATTATTAAAGAAAATTATTTACATTAGGCATTTTTATTTACATTTGATCATTTTGGTAAATATATATATGCATACATAAAAATATATTTATTATTTAAATTTCATGTCATACCACTTCTGAATTCATTACACAACTTCAGGAATATTTATATCCCATGTTGTTCTAGAAAAAATATCCAATGGTTTTTCATTCCAAAACATTTGTGTGTTGAATGAGCATCCAAATTTATAGTAAATGATATTAAATTGATTAAAATAACAATAAATTATTTTTAAATTCCATTTATGAAAAACATACTCATAATAGTGGGATTAATTAATATGAAACAAATACTAATTTTTAATCATTTTTGTATAACTCTTCTTCATGTACATGATTAGAATGTGATGAGTTCTCTCAAAATTATATATTCACCCATGGCCTTGGATAATGTTATTATAATAAGATATTCCATGTGTGGTTCTTTAGTGATTATCCTAAAAATATAATTTTATGATTTATATATGGTTTTCCTTGACTTATGATTATGAAGTCATGTGTTATGTGGTTTCAAAATTCTTATGTTTCCTTTTTGTAATCATATTACATAATTTTAGATGTTAATGATTATAATTTTCAACAAAGTGTGGTCACATTGATATTCCTCATGAATAAAATGAATTACATTCATCATGTTATATTATGATAATTCCCTTATAGGGATTTATAGGTCATCCTTTTCTTATTTATGTCCCCTGTTTTCCTTATTCAATATTATAATAATAAATTAATATTATAAAATGTTATTGAATTATAAATAAGGTTGTTATACACATGTTTCATGTCAATGTTCTATGTACATAATTTTCCAAAGGCACTAGTCCTACCAATCAGCTAGTATTGTATTATGTATAACATTTGATAATTAATCATGAATAAATATATATTTAAATATGGGTTTTCCTAGATGATATCTATGTAATACATATTTATTTTTTCTAATTATAATTAAAAAACAATTAATGTCATAATGGAGAAAAATAATATTTGGAAAAAATCGATAAATTATTATAATTTAATGAGTAACTTGATTCCAAAAAAATACAATCCTATATGAAAAATAAATGTGAATTTGGATCTAAAACATAAGAAACAATGTGTAATAACCCCTAAAATTGTGCATTTGGCGTAAGTCAAAAAATACATTGTGAACAACAAAGAGGTATTTATTCACACATAGTTTTATAATCCTTGCGGATCTGATTTTTGAGTTTACATGATCTATATAAAAAATTATTAAATGGAAAAATACATATATAATAATACGTTATCCAATAGATAATGAATAAATATAATTTAATATATGAAATTTATATGTTAAAGAATATTTTTCATTTATTATTTATCCCTTAAATGTTCATAATTTCCAATTTTTTAATTTAGTTGTTTCACAATTCTAATCAATAATCATCATTTTATTTTAAAAAATAGCTGGGAGAATGAAGAACTGATAAATGAACAAATATATTGGTATATGCAGTGGATTTAAAATAATATTCTTAATTCAATAGGATAATATTAAATAATTTCATGATATAAATTTCTCAATTAACTAATTTTTTGAATTGAAACATGAACTAGGTGAATACCCACACCAATAACATAGATACTATTTCGATGGATACCTTTATGGAATAAAGGCCTATATATTTCTTTAGATCATCCAGTACCTTGATCATAGAACAATGTATCAATTCCATTTAAAATCCAATATATATCCTTCAATTTTCTAAAAAAGATAACTGTGTGATATATTTTTTTAATATATAAGGAATATTTAACCAATATTGTACATTGAATAACAATTTAAAGACTACGTAAGAGTATACTATTTTAATATAGAAAATAATTAAAAAATAGTTTAATATTATTACGAAACTCTATAACTTAATATAGAGACTTGTTTTTTATCCTAAATGAAAATGATTATGAATCTATCGAGCAATATGTGTAGAACAATAAATTAATTTCATGATACTCTTCTTGTTTTTTATAAACAATAAAATTAATGTTGAACACTTATTTTTTGGGAAAAACGAGTATATAAAAATTAATATAAATTCAGTACTTTTATATAAATGAAGACAATATTTAATTCTCCCTTATTGTTAAAATGTAGAATAAATAATCTCATGCGTCTCACAAGCCATAAAAAAATATTTATATGTTATATTTTAATTCAAAAGGTGTGATGGAGAAATATAAATAGATAATAATATCCAATATCACAAATTTCCAATAGTGTGGTCAAAATAATCCAAAAATGTATCTCAAGATTATATTAAAATTCAATAAGTGTTGAATGTAATGACACATAGATTGCACAAGGTAATGAGAGAAACCCACCAATAGAATGTATGAAGATAATTCTCTATATATACATCATGATATTTTCAAATGGTTAAACTAAATGAAATAAAGAAACTCTACAAATCAATTAAATATGGTAATTTTTATCATTGACCTCAGATGATAATAATCCATAATGTCTACACAGTAAGAGAGAAGTTATTCCTTCAAAACTGTTGTGGTGGATCTTGATAATAATGTGGTGTAAGGTATACTAGTTATTAATTCTTAGATATTGAATATATTGGGTTATTCTAGATATATTTACTATTTTATTTCCCAAATGTTTAGTAGAACTATTCAAATACCACCTCAATAACAAGGATGTTGAGTTCTCAATGATGGTAGTGAATTGTTCAATTATTTCTTCCTAAACAAATGACTCTTCCCATGTCAAAATGTGTGGTATAAATTTCTTAGATAAAATTATTTGAATAACATAATGGTATTTAGATTATATATTGAAAACGGATGGGTTTTCAAGTATAGTGACTTTATAAATCATTGAGAGATATAAATCACGTAATATATCATAAATCAACCTCTAATTTTATACCATTGATAAGAATTGGTTATATCATATTTGGTAGCATGAAATCAATCTTGGATATTATTTCATTTCCTATAATATTATCTATATCAAATTAATTATACCATGGAAAAGATTATGCTTCATGTTATTCATAATATGATAAAATTCATTTGGGTGTTTTCTAACGAATTTTATAGTCTTCCGTCAAGAAAGGAGGTTATTTTCTCAATGAAGATAAAACATGAGGTTTTCAAATATCTAAATCTATTTATAGAATTCCCATTATCAATAATTATGATATGAGAATAAGATAATATAGAATCTATGTTAAGGGTTTATACACCAATGTGCTTCATTATTGGGTGTACTGGATCTTTTTTTAGAAGTATCTGTCAATGTTATACTTCATTGTATATAGTCATCTCAAGAAGATCATGGTAAAGAGAAATAATCATCTAACAAATATTAAAAACTTATTTGATCATCTATGTGGATCCCAATACTTATTCTCAGAGGATAATTTGTTGTGATATTATTTTGTAATGGGAAAGGAGGATACACCATGAATACTTTTCATACACGGCATGTGAAATATGTGTCCATTGTGATCATATTTATACTCAATAATTTCCATTCTATCATCATTTAAAAAATGTATACAATATAAAATTATTACAAAGATAATGTTTAGTTTATAATTATTAAAAATATTCTTATAAAAACTACATTAAAAGTAGAATATATGTATAATTTAAACGATATAAAAAATTAATTGAAAAGGGACAATTTCTATGTAAATTTCAAAAACATGAAATTCGTGCACACATTAAGTAATATTCCATAATCATGTTATCTCTGTTGGAGGGATATCTTTGGACACATAAAAATAATAGTAATTTATGGAATCCAAATCCAAAAATCTATGTTATAGATCCATAGTATCATTGGATTATCTATTTAAAATAATTAATTTCTGAGATACATATTATGATTATAATTCCAAAAAACCAAGGAATGTAATAATAGGTTTATGTTAATTTGGAATGAGAATTTTTGGTAAATAATTATAGAGTTAAAAAATATTCTAATTGTAACACTTGTGCTATCAATAGCCACTACTGGGGAACTATTTGTGATCAATAGTTATTTTTCTAAAAATGGTGTGGGTTTTGGAACAAGAAAGATGATAATATAATGGCATAATCCACATTAAAATTAGTGACCCATGATAAGAAATAATAAAATTATGATCTTTATGTGGATTTATTTATCATCATTATTAAGATTTATAGAAATTAACTCTTTATAGAGAAGTCATATATAGATAAAAATCATATATTTATCATATATATATATATATATTCATGAAAAAGTAGTTTAAGTGTGATAATGATAGAAGTTTAAGTTGATTATGTATTATGATTTTTACATCCATTACCTTCTGTGGAAGGAAAATAAGGATGAATAATAACTATGTAGAAAAGATCCCAAAATGACATCGATGATGAAAATTTCTAGTGATCCAATCATAATAGACATTATAATGATGGACTTGAGAACATTATATTTATAATCATAAAACAATATTCATATCACATCTCAACCATCCATTATCTCGTGAAGCTAGGAGGCCAAAAATGACAATTCTTGGATATAAAAAATGTATGCAAATATTAGGAAGATAAAATTTGATAATGATTGATTTATATAGTTTTTATCCTGATATATATATATAATTAGAAGTAGAAGTAATTATGGTACTTCTTGATTGCATTCATGTCTCATGCATCACTATTCAATCAAGAATCATAATGATATATAGATACATAGAGAGAAAAATATTGTGGGATAACATGAAGATGGATATTGAAGAATTCTAATCATAATTCTTAGTATGCCATCAAGTAAAGGACTTACAAAAATATAGTATTATTTGGTTTTTTGTAATTTCCCATAGTATTATGAAAAAGGGAAGACATAATCATGGATTTCAATCAATTGAATCCACATGTAATCTAATAGAAATAATGTCATCTATGTTGTGGTAGATAATCCTAAAAAGTAGTCATTAAATTGATATCGAAAAATATTTTTCTCCGGAACAAAAAAATTTGTTATATATATAATAGAAGTGATAATAATATATGGATTTATACTCTTTATTGTATCTGATCATGGTCAATCTATCACCTCAAGTTTTTGGATAAGCCTTCTAAAATCATTTTATATAGATTAATGATTCAATACTCCTTATTAATGTAAAATTAATGTTTTATCTAATAAAACCATTAAAACTCAAGAGGATATGTTGAAATTGTATATAATATATATATATAAGGGAATTTGTTTAACCACCATGCCCATATATGTTTCTCATAAAAGAACAATTTCAATTCTACAATTCATATGGATAATTATGAGGATATGTATTAGAAGAGGTTTCAACATCCATCATGCTAGACTAATTATATGGATTGGAACGGTATCATAATTTATATTATCCAAGTGATGATATTGAAAGTACAAATCATCTGGCATCAAATTTAAATCCACATAATGTTGACTGAAATTGTATGCATATTATTATCGATGAGACCTATAGTTTGAGTTCATTAATGAGGTGTTCTATCGAATATCTATATGTAATTGAGTCATGCTGATTGGGATGATGGGAAATCATAGTCTAATATACATTAGAAAATTAAATATCTATGATTAGATCAATCCTCTATCTTATTGACTTGGAATCCAACCTTACATTTCTCATATTCTTAATGTTTTACATATATCTCTCTATAAAATGAAAAATTTATAACCCAAAAAAAATATCAAATTCAAAGGTGATACCAGTGGGGAATTATAAGTCATATAATGAGTGGTTCATGGAAATCCTAGGTCATAAAGAATATATTTAATGGAATAAGAAAACTCCCCTAGTCAATGTATTATGGAGGAACATCAATTTTTAGAAACAAACTTGAGAACACGAATATGTGATGAAAAATAAGTACCCTCATTTATTTTAATATATATAAATAAATTTTCAATGGATAATGTTACTAATGGAGTAATAGTGTAATAACCTAATCTTTTATAAATTGAATTACATTATCAAATGAATAAATTCATTATTGAGAAATTAAATTATATACGACAAATTCACTATAATTATTGTTTTCAGACTATTTTTAGTTATATCTTGTCATATTTAAAAGACCATTAATCATAAATTTATTGATGTTATTACTAATATATAGTTATCATTATGATTAATATATATTATGTATTTTGATTAAGAAAAATAGACATATTAGAATGATATTACGGAATCAAATTATAGGATCCTACCATATGAAACCCATTTATTAGAGCTTACATGGTTTATAAAATTAGTAGGCCAATCCCATGATCATTTCTATACCATTGTTGGAAGAATAATTTATTAGTGACACAATTTATGGTAGAAGTTAAAATATATCAATATCACATCTAAAAACATGTTAAATGTGTCCTCCCAAAAATATCCTCCATTACACACCAAACCCAAGGGGAATATTCTAGTGTAATAATAGGTTATGTATCCTTTTTATTATATTGAAATTATCCTATTGTTTTCGACAAAAAAAATTAATGTAGTGAATACCCATTCCCATATCCAATTAATTGTATTCAATAAGATGCTCCTCGACATCACTGTTTAAGGAATTCAATTTATATAATCCACACTTTGTAAACATGGGATTAAAATTGATGACTGAAATATTTATGTTGTTTGATATGTGCAAAACACTTATGCATGTATATTTTGTTTGCGTGGGGAGGGAATTATAGAGCATCCAATGAATTGGGTGAATCAATTATCAAATTAAATACCTCATACGATACATGTGATGATATCCATGTAACACAATATTATTGTATCTACATGATAAACCTTGAATTATATTTCTGATATCATGATTTATGTTATTTATAGATTCCCATATACTGATTATGATATGATATTATGTGTAACATCTATGTTTTTGTTTACGATTGGAAAATATTTTATGTCACCATGATATTCCTCTTTACTGGAATGTATTAATTTAAAAAAGTTATTTTATTATTACTCCACCAATGGGGCTTTATAAATCACCATTCCCAAATGCACATGCCCACGTCATCTCACACAATATTAGAATATTGATAGAATATAGGGGAATATTAAGGATTTTTAATTACTAATTTCTTAACCATATTTCATTTAATAATTCTATGTAAGAAATTTACCAATGTCACCAGTCCATATAATCATTTGCGATTATACTATTTTTAAAACTAGGAACTAAAAAATAATTATGTTCTATTATAATATATGTTTTTATAATTCTTGGATCCATGAGTTGGAACTTGGGTTTAGTAATTGACTTAGATAAATCCTATTTTCCACACACATAATACAATAGAGTATAAATTATTACATAAGATGAAATTCATGTCCATACATTAATCACATTGTTTCCTCTGTAATTATATTTCCTAGGAACTTATTTTTATAATATAAATCATATTATCATTACAATATGAGAATTTAATTGATACTTCTTTTCATAAGAATAAAATATTTTAATATGAATCTTCTTTAGTTATTGGTATTCAATAAATTCCATTTTTAAATTATTTGGTTTATACCACAACTCGCATATGGGAATGTCTTTAATCATATTTTGAGATATATAGTTAATCATACTCATAATAGTTCACATTAATACACCCATTTGAACTGGTTTCTGATTTTGAAAATCAATACATTATTTGTTATATTTTTCATTAATATAACTTTTTTCTGACCACTAAAAATACAAGTATAACTACTGGGAGCATAAATAATCATAGAAATAAATGAGGGAAAATACTTCATAATATTTATAAATCTAGACAACTTTTTTCACTCTATGATACAATATATTTAACCCAAATCATCAATGGTAATTATCTATTAAATCCTACATAATGGTTCATATGGAAATTATAAATTTCACTATGAACGTACCCCATGCTTGTCTATGTATGTGTATAATCATATCCCTACTCGTGATACATGGGTGATGATCAAGTTGATTACAAATCACACCCTTTCTATGCTGTAACCCCTAGGTGAATTTATTCTGTAGAAACATCCACATGATAATATCTAGATATAGATTTATTTCCTAGTAAAACCATATAATCTGTATACTAAGAATTATTTAGGATGACATCGTATACTGAAAATTATCATCCCAGTTTCCACAATTTTGTTTAGACCTGACATCCAATGACTAAATAAATTATGCTCTGATAAAAACTATTGAGACCACAATATTTCATAAATAAATAAATAATATTATAAAATTAACATTGAATACATAACATTATAATCTAGACAAAAACTATATATATTTTGTTTCTATGGATAATTGGAAACATAAATAATTGTACATAAATTATTTACATCTTCTCAAACAATGTTTCGTACAAATACTTTCTTTCTTAGACATATTATTCATAAAACAATTTATCATATTATATAAAAATTAAACATAATAAAGGGTTATATCATGTGCTTGATATGTTAATAAAGTGATATATCAACAATTAGTTCAAAATATTACCATAAATTGTAAATAAATATACTTGTAATCATTTTAAAATATTCATTCCTTGAAATTCACATCTCATATACTCTAAAGTATATTCATCACAATATTCATTCTAAAAACATTTTTTATGATGTGTTCATCATTCAACATTATTTACAATATCATGTGGTGTCACACTCATATGATATAATAATATTGTGACCATAGAAATTAATAATAATACTCCTGCATTAACCATATAATATTAGTTAGAATATGAATATACTCACACACAAATATGTGAAAAAGTCAATTCTAAATAATTTCTAGGTTTATTTTTACGATTATAGCTTGAGGTAGTCATATTATCACATTAATATTATAATAAATCTATTCATAATAATTATAACTCTTGTAATTACCATTTAAGGAATTATAAATATCATATAATCTATTTATTAGAGAGCTATATAATTATAGCTCCATCTATAATATAACAATAATCCAAAATTATATTTTCAACCTGATCATAAAAATTTTATAATTTCAATTAATTATAACACATGGAAAGGTTATGGGTTTCATAAATATTTAATAGAATCTTAATTCACCAATTAGAATGAAAAATGTTTCATTGAATTATCTATAAATCACTACAATCACATTTCATTAAGGAAAATAATAAGGAAAATATCATAATATTAAATCCCTAATGAAGAATGAAAATAATTAATGAATTTTACCTAAATAAAAAATTACAATTCGGTGATGATTAAAACATTTTTTTTGAAAACATAAGGAAACATTCTTTTCCAAATGTAGAATTTTGAATAAATATTAAAAAGAAATTTTGCAAAATATTTTTAAATTGAAATAGGATGGTGACCAACGTCTTTTTTAGATAAAAAAAATAAAAACAAATGTTCATTATGAGATGAGAATATGGAAACCCCATTACGTAACAAATTTTTTGGGCACATAGACATGGAATTGAATATCCCACAAGCCCCTTGATGAGTAAAACCATCCAATCCATCACCAATAGTCATGGGAAAACATAACAATAAACATAAAAATATTATATCAACTTTTTAAAGGCATGACCAATCACCATCACCACTAGAAGACAAATTGATGCCACCTCTCGGATCCATTGATGTTACAATGAACCAGTGACGCCGTGAAATGGAATGATGAAACCGACGATTCAACTAGATCAATACAAGATCTTAATTAATAAGATGATGATTTTAAAATGAAAAGAAATAAATACAATATAGAATAAAATGAAAAAACAATAATGGTATTTTCTATATGATTATACAAGATATAATCCATCTCCAAGAACCAGTCCGAACCCACAACATCAGATCTTTAACTGTTAGAGCACAAGGCCCCTCTATAAACACATGCATGCACCACCACTGATGAAGGGATGACCAAATGCCCCACCACAACTACCCATGATGAATCCTTCTCTATACAGGGACACCGAATAGATATAAAGTGATCACCCACACATGCTTCATAGTAGCTTGATCCTCATTTTTGTTGCTAGACCCACTACATAGTTTCCAAATTCTCCCCTAAAAGGCCCACCACATATTTTTTTACATGTGTTTTGAGACCCAGAATGACCTCAATAGTGGGAGATACCATTAATATAGAATCTCTACTATAGATGCTATGGAACAGTGAACCATGTGAGGCTGATATGTCGTTGATATTGGGAATTGTCACACCGGGGGTGAAGATGAAATTTGTGCCATCAAGAATGGGAGGAAACTCAAATTAAAAATCTCTCATGAATTAATTTGATAGTAAATGATGTTATATATAATGTGATCTTAATGTAAAATAATTGTCATTATGGAAAAAATATTATCATGATGTATATGATAAAAGAAACCATCTAACTATCCATTTTGTATAAAGTAATAATAGACCTATTTAAAAAATGTTTATTTAAATTATATCTTTTTAATGCTATCTAAATAAAAAATCTTTAAAATTAAGTATTTAAAAATTATCATCTATAGATAAAAACAAATAATTTTTTTTAAGAGAATGGATCTATAATAAAGACTCATTGATAAGAAATGAATTATGGTCATTTTTTATTTCAAAACATTTCAATCTATTTAATTACCTTTAAAATTAAATTTTATTATTTAATTAAAATTACATGATTAAAAATAAGATAAGAAGATTTTTTTTATTATGTTAATATAATATTTATAATTTGACCTTCAAGCATAATATTCGAAATTAGTATTAAATTAATCAAAAAACCATTATTATTTTGGAATCTATTAAATCACAACCCTCATGAAATAAATAAAATTATATAAATATATGAATAACAATTATATAAAAGTATTAATGATAAATTATATAAAATTATTGATATATAAAACAAATGAAATGACTGAGTGTTGAATATTTCATTTGTCTCATGGAAAAAAATATGAGATTAGAAACCCTTACAAAAAGTTTGATCTTATATAATAAACATTCATATTTCATATATTTTAAATTTATGTATTTATTAAATTTCATGAATAATGAATATATATAATTTACCATTTTTCATTTGTTTATAATTTCTAACTTTCTTTTTGTTATCAATTTATCCATTAAAATGACCATTATCGTGTAAAATTATATATTTTCCATTCATATTTCGATTCAATGGATCTTATATAGTCAACATGGTAATAATTTAATATTACATATACTATTAATCATGAGATAAATATAAAATGTATTCTGAAAATACCCATTTAAAATTATTCATATAATCATTTATGAAAAATGAATCGCATCCCATTATAGAGAATGTAATCCATCCACATGAATGAGTGATGTGTTTAGTTTTAGTTGATTTGTACCAACTAAATTCAAGAAATTAATTAACCTTTAGTGGATCATTATTACATCATAAATATAATATATATTTTAAATTATATTCTTATTATCACCCATGTGAATTAAAAATGATAAATGAATCACATTTCATTATGGATGTGGAAGTCCTCACAGACACAAGAGTGACTTAATAATTTAATAATATAAGGAAATTTGAATAGGTATATATGATCATATAATAATAAAATATTAATAATTTAATAAATTTAAAAAATGAATTTTAATTCAATATTAATAATAAGCATGATTTAGGATGATGTAAATGGAATAAAATTGTTGTATCAATGAGATGGTCAACAAGTATTCACGAGGTAGACATTCATATCATATTTTAATGAAATAATGGTGGATAAATGATGTATGCCAATAATAAAATATTTAATTAAATTTATGATAATGACATTATTATTTTATGATGAATATTTTAGATATGATGGTGTATTATGAAGTAATAAATTAATAAAGGTAAGGTTATACTACTACCTCTTCCACACTAGACCTCGTCTAAAACCCTTATTAAGGGCTATTGGGATATTATTTTACGAATATCATGACATATAATACGATACTAGTAATTTTTATAGTAGAATAGTAACCGGTTTTTCAATCAATCAATATCCTTAAAATATTATAAAAGTATCATAGGGGTGTCCTTTTATAATGGTTGGTGGGATGCACATTTAATACTCTAAAGTATTAAATTAATATTAAGTCATATTCGCATTATAATGTTTTATAAGTAATTTAATTACAAATAAAGGTCACCGTGGGTTTAAATACATTCATATAATAATAGTTATGTTGAAAAAATGTTGACATAACAATTTATATTAACATTAGTCAATAAAAGTAACCCTTTTACTATATTGACAAGTATTTACTTTTTAGCAATTCATTAACACCAATAATTATGTTGAAATTTTTAGATAGAATTAATTATTATATTACAAAGAATTTAATCTACTTTACTATATTAAATTTATATTATTTGATGATATTAATTTTATAATATCTCTGGAAAACACAAATAAACATTTTAATAGAAAAATAAAATTTTAATTATAAAATTTATTTTACATTAATTACATTACAGTAACTCAATCCTTTGACACTTATTGTTACAAAATTTTATGCACAAATTATCCAATAGATATGTCTTTATGAACCTAAGGCATAGGATTTTTGGATGACTAATTTCATAGAACGTCCAAATGAAAGCAAAACAATGGTATTAATTTTATTCTATATAATGACTTCATATACCCAAGTCATCACCAATAAATTAATGATATATCCTACGGAAACTTATATATAACAGGTTGTTATAAAAACATAGTTATTTAATAATCATGACAAAAAATGTTACATGTCTGTCATATGGATTAACTAGACTTTGTAAAAAGGAGGATCATGAATAATCATGTAAAATTATAACATAATGAAATGGAATTATATTTTTATGAAATTATTGGAGTGAATAATAAAATAAATTGTTCAAAGTCATAACTCCAATATAACGTCCATGAAAACATCCCATGGTAGACAATGTCACAACATAGATTTAGTTCACTAGCCAATAACAAACATATCATCTAATTAGGATGAAAAATCACCCAATGAATTATAATGCCATATGGGAATACACATTATAACATATGCATGATTATGTGATCCACAAGGGATGAAAATCATAATGTATAAACATATTAATTAAAAATGTCAATAATGATGTATTATAATATTACCAAAAACCATATCATATAGACTTCATAATGAATGGATTTGAGAAATGAATATAAAGAATATATTACCCCATCAATTAAAGATAAAATAATTTTTCAATATAACTGAGAGAAAAATATATATAGTTTATAAGTATTCCATAACATTTAAAAATAATGCATATTTAGGTATATATTGAGAGGTTCTAACAAAATGAAATGGTGTTTTCAGAGAGATCCCATTAAATAGGTTCCAAAATCTCTATTCACATGATTTAAACATCATTTGTAGTCAAATTAGATTCATTAAATACATAATTTATAATAATTTCGATTTAGATTTTATTTAATAAAATTTTTATTATGTAAAATTATAATAATTTCAATTAGATTAATAGATTTATATTATATTTATGATGTAATTCAATTATTTGTTCCATAGAGGGATAATATATATATATTATTATTATATTTGGAATAATGAGATTAAAACTCAGTAAGTGATATAATGTAATATTCCCAACTATATTAAAATTTTAACGTTCACATTATTATACATTAGATCCAATATATATATGATTAATTTTCTAAAACAATTTTTAAAAAATATTAGATTATTTTGGCAGTTTTATTGACCATCAGATAATAATTTAATTATGATTAATAGTATTATCATAATATTTATTCTAGAAATAGATACTATTTTTTACATAAATATTTAGGTCATTGTAAATAATTATATGTGAATTAAGACCTTCTATGGTGGAAGTATTCATAAATGAAAACTCATAATCATTGATAGCGATGAACCCACATAATATATATAGTGTTTTCAATATTACAGTAATTTGATAAAATAATATGATGGATGATGTAAATTCTATTACAATAATAAAATATGATCTCTTAATTTATAATATACTTATTATTCTATTTTTATTGTAATCTATTTGGATGATTAGGAGGATGATTAAACTAAGACACCATTATGGTTATATCATATCCTTTAGATGTTCACTATGGGATTCATCGTAAGGAACCACATATTTAACTTTTTTTGTGATCAGATGCATATGATTTTTGGGAGATGATTTAAAATTGAATTGGGTAGAAATTTAAAAATCATCAATGCATATATGATGTGATGAAAAGTGGTGGTGAGGTGATGTATTTATAAGTTCATGAGATGTTAGTGTTTGAATATAATATTTATTATATTTCTATTTTTTTCAATGTAACACCCCAAGCTTTCATGGTACGTTTCCCTTTGAATAATGCAATGGCGTGCATTGTACGCAAATTTGATATTCTAACACACCACAACCAATCAAACTAGTCGTTATGAATAGTAATACATAAATTTTGAAATTTTTAAAATTTTATCTTTCTAAATGGAATTCATTTATGGATTCGTAATATCAAAATTATCTTAGGGTGAAATTTTGGTACTTTTTGGACAACTTTCAAATCTTGATGAATAGTGAAATTTACTAAATTTTAATTAAAAACAACTTTTTTAGTTGAAATTATTAATAGTGAAAAGTTATTAATTTGAGTGGTTTTAAATTATATTTATAATATATTTTTACAATTTAATACAATGTTGGTCATTGGATGTGATTTCACATTTAAACCAGACATAAACAAGTGTCAATCCTTTGATAGTTATTATCTCTTAAAAACAGAGTATTTGTTCTGACGATGGGAATTAATTTCTAAATTAATTAATGCAACTGATATGTTTTGAATTTGGTAAAATATACATTATTTTTTAATTCATAATATCAAATATAGCTTAGGCCTAATTTTTGACATTTTTATGGAAACTTTCAATTTTTGATGAATAGTATAACCACTAAGTGGTAGTTAAAAAACTGAATTTCTCATAAAACATAATTTTACCGCTTCTATGAGTGGAATTTCGTAAATCCGACTGACATGGTTAATATCAAGGAGTAAAATTTGGTTCAATGAGTTGAAAATAATTGTTGGTGAATAGTAACTTTTTACTTGTATTTACCAATGTTTAAAGTAAATAGGGTAATTAAGGGTAAAAATAACCTTAATATTACCCTAACACATGTCCTAATTCTATTGTACAAGTGTATCTCGACCAAAAACAACCTTATAATCAAAATATTATCATTTATTTCCACTTTTATTAGATTAGGACATTTATTTTTATTTAAATCAAAGAAGAGTTAAAAGAGTTAAAATGAAAGTTTATTTTCTAAAATGATTTTAATATAGGGTTATCGATAAGATAAATTATATTGTAAATATTAATTATAAAGACAAAACTATTTATTACATAATTATATTTTATTAATAATTTTTAGAAAATAAATAATTTATTTTATTTTTGACACAAAGATGATGCAGTAATTACCATAATAGTGAAAAATTAAAATAATTGATATTATAAATACCCAAATAAATTTAATTAGAGACTTTATATAAATTAAACTAATTTTATCGGTTAATATGACATGTTAGGAATGATTTAATTGACTTTTTTAAAACTATTAATTCTGTTATGATTTTAAGAAAAATCAGTTTTCTAAATAGTGTGAAAATTCACAAAAAAGAGTTATTAAAACAAATATTATATTATTAATTGATATTCAATTCCTAAAAATATAAGGATCATCCAAGTGACTTATATCATAATAGGTCTATCATTAATGTACCACTTGGGGGTTGATTGGAGGTATATAGTAAGATTATTAACTATATAATATAAAAATACAACGTGACATGGTAAGTTTCAATCTAATTAACTAAGAGTTAAAACTAAAAGATAAGGTTAATATAATGACACAGACCTGTCTAGATTCTATTGGTTGATTGGTTTTTGACCCATCCCCAACTTAACCTTTAACTAATCCACTTTGGAGCTATTATAAACCGAATATGAATTTATTATAAAATAATATTTCTAGATATTCCAAAGGTGCCCCTCACCCCTCTTATAAAAGGGAACTCCCTCGTCTCATTAATTCACACCTTCAGACCTTTTGGTTTGGCCAACCCCTACCCAAATACTCTCTAAACATCCCTCACTACGACCTAAAGGCCTTAGTTTGATCAGAAATCCAGCCTAAGGAGACCTTTTGATCAGATCAAATGGAAGAACCCGAAAAAGAGGTAATGTTTTCACCAACCTCTTTCAAGTTCTTTTCTTCTTCAACTTCTACATTCATTTTTATTTCTATTATAAAATAATAACTCGAGTATCTTCTATATACTATGATGTTATTATAAATATGGTACAACCATATTCAGTATTTTATCCATCCTTTGAATGGCATGTCACCATACGTGCGTACATACGGCCTACTGTCTCCACGTCGTGGTGTAATTGTTATCCAATAAATTATTATTTTAATGAGTATAATAATGATGTGTAATTCATGTAAATAATAAATATAACATGATAATTATTTTTTCTATATGATATAAAATCCAATTATATATTATTTTAACATCAAAAGAATGATATTATCGCTCATGCGTATATACGGACAACCGTCTCCACAAACGCGATGAGATTCATTCTCCATCGTATCAATTCAAGTATAATTCTCATTTGATGATTAAAAATAATTTTTAAGTACTTGATATAATTCTCGATATGAATAAGATACAACATATACATAACAAACACGGCTTACGTAACAATGAATATAAAGTAAAAAGAGTAACTTAACACCCAAAATAACGATAATACTAAGATATTATTAACAAATCAATGTTAAAAGATCATATATGATATCATATTAATGTAAATGAATCTTGTATAATTCAATAAAAATTATTTCACCATTATACAAGAGGTTAACCTACAGTCAACCAAGGAAAAAGTACAAGTAAAGGGGTTTCCTATCTCACTTTTAATTCCATGAGAATTACATTGTTCCCCAATTATTTATTACATGTCGTGTGTGTACATCCCATGTTTGTATTCATTGTGTAATATACTTTATTTAATGTATATTTAAATCATCATTGTATGATCCTTCTTTAATGGGCGTATTTTTTTTATGTTACCAAATCAATAAGGGAATATGAAATTTCAATTTCCACTCATTCAGCTTTACACATACTTCATTGATTATTTTACTCCAAGATTATGTGTAGAATAACTATTCATTTGATTATGTCATTAATTCCACTCCCCTTTATGTGAATATACATTTTATACACATTATTACTCCATTGATTAATTATCAGGTCATCATTATGAACTTTATAAGAGTAATTTTTACTCATTCTCGATTTGTTGTTTTAAACATTCGATTCATTGGTGTTGTTTTTACAAGAATTTATGTCAATGTCCTTTGATTGTTTTACATTGAATATCCAATTATATTTAGTGTATTTATAATTTTCACCCATAACTATGTCGTTGATTTATCCTTTACCTAAGGATACTGCCTTTATGAGAGATTTCATCTCAATTAACATTCTATTGAGACTCCATTATTATTATCCACCAAATCACTTTTATATGGTGTATATAATGTAATTTGACATAATATATCATGAATCCATTTATTCTCATGATATTACAAAGTTTTTAATTCCTCAATTATTTTTATTCAAGTGTCTCTCTTTTGGTTAGAAACTCTAACTAAAATTCATTTTTATGTGTTTTAAAGACTTATTCTTCTAAATCATTCTCATTAATGTCCATGTTTTAAAAATGGTTTTACAGATTTATTTACATGGAAATAAAATATTTAAAATTAAAATTACTTTTAAATGTTTCAATGTGGTATGGGACACTTTGATTCAAAAATCAGTATTTAATTGGCTTCTTGACAAATAGTGTGACTTTAAAATGATTTCAAAATAAAGGGGATATTTCTCTCTATTAGTTTTGATGCTTGTTTTCACCTATGTCAATAACATTCATTATTCTTGATTGAGGTTAATCTGATAAATTAAAAAATAACATATTTTATCGAATGAGTTATGTTTGACTGTGGATGTTCTATTTTTATACCATTCATGGTTTGATGATTAAGTATTGACATTTCGTATGCTAGTTTTAATACGAATTTTTTTGTTTTATTTCAATCTTTTTATATGAGGAATGCATTGGACATAGTAAGTGATGGTTGGAGCCCGCTATTTCTCCTCGATGTATAAGTAGGTCTCATGAGACAAACTAGAGTCTGGGCACAAGGCCTTGACAAAATCTTATTTGTAGTCTTGGCACGAGGCCTTGGCTACGTGGTTATGATAGTCTGGCATTATACATTTCTTCATTATGAAAGTGGTTATTAATATTTTCATGTGATTATTCGATTAATAGAATATCCATGTGAATAATTAAATGGAATTATTTCATTTTATCCTTGCCATATTATGATGAAGTTTATGTTTAAAAGGCTTTTGTTTTAGTTATACATTGCCTTAAATTTGTATGTTTATTTATGAATGTTTCTGTTATATTGTTATCCTTACTGAGCATCTGAGATCACCCCATCAATGTATTATTTTTTCAAAGATGTGAAGAAGTATTTTATGAATGACCTGCAGGGATTGTATGAGGGGATATCAAGACAATATGTTGTTGTAGTTTTTCACATATTTATGTAATGTAAACTTTATAAATATATCTAGTGTTTCCAAGGCTACTAAACTAATTGGTCATTCGAGACTTGATCCTTCTTGTGATCATGCAAATGTTATGTAATAATGCATCGTCTCTGGGTATCTAGGGTCGGGGCGTTACACTCAAGACTTCCAATATTATATATTATTGTGACTATAAAATTATAATGGTGTATTTTAGTTTAATTATTTCATACATTATAATTGTGTTGAAAATTTTATGTATTTTTAATATAACTCTAAATATCATAATTTGTTGTATATCATTATCCCCAAAAAATTATTCATTTTAAACAACTATAAAAATTAATTCAAAATATTTTAACATGTGTAGAATTAAAAAATTTAATTTATTTTAAAAATATATTTTACAAAATACAAGGAAATGTTTTTTTATATAAATTATTTATTTAATTGGGGAGTATAAATTTTAAAATTAAGATCTATTTCATGGACCCTTAAAAAACAAATTTTGTTATCATAAAATTATCATACAGTTTTAAAATTTCATAAAAATAGTATATACTCCAGTTTTATGGAAATAAATTTATTTGAAATCATTATTATTATTCAAATAGATGAATTAAAAAAATTATGTTTTACTAAAATTAAATCACTTAACATATAATTTTTAAAAAATTTACTTACATATACCATTTATTAAATATATCATATTATCATTTTATAGAAAACCTAAATATTATTATACACTTCCATAAGTGAGGTTAGTATTATAATTATCTTATTATCATTCCTAATATAAATATTTCAATTTTAATAGATTGATAACTATTTTTTTGCGATGATTTCTATTCAAAAGTCAAATTAGTATAGGTCATGTATATTACACAAATTCTTTAAAATATAATATTTTATTATTCGTTAAATAAAATCATTATTTCTCTCATTATTATATATTTTAATTTATAATATCATATTATAGTACTAATATTCTTCTTTAGGGGTTTATTTTCTTCATGAGTGTGGTAATACTAGTGGGTCGTTATTTTCAAATTTTCATATTTAAGATATCTAATTTCCTATTTTAACCATTTATAATATTTTAAATTCTTATAGCCATATTTATTTCCAAACATTAATTACAAAATAAATAAAATAAAATTATTATGGTTTTATCATCTATTGTTTCTACTATACTAATTATGACACATACGGATGAGAATTCTTAATATATTATTCTGGGCCATTAAATTCTTACACCCTAAAGTAATTTTACACTTGGAATTTCATTTTACATAGTAATGTGAGGACCACTTAAAGTAATTATTTTTCATCAATTCTATAGTTACAATTCATCATAATTATAGTAATCATTTTCACTATAGTGATTTAATTAATTATTTTTTCTACTACATATAACATTATATCTATGGTGCATGATTTTCAATGTATACTTATAAAAATAATGATTATTTCCCAGCTATAAAACCTAATATATAATTACATGTAAGAGTTATGTTATGTAGTTTTTCAATATGGATATGTGAAATAAATCATTATCCTGAGAAGGTCTTAGGGGGACATCTAGTAAATAATCTATAGCTTTGATAAAGTGTAAAATATCAAAATTACCAATGTAACTATGAAATTACTCACCCTTTTTCTAATTTTTTATTCTCTTAAACATATAAATAAAATTTAAAAACACAACTCCAACCTCAAACACAAGGTCTTATCATCAATTGTATGTATATCTCTTCTAATGACATAGAAAATCCATGATGTAATACCGAATGACCTTGATATTTTTTACGATTTATTCAAGAATTTAGGTTCACATCCTCTTGAATTCACTATATTCATTAAAAAAACATTATAGTTATACATTTAATAAAATAATTTGATTCATATGGATCAATTATGATAATTGAGTGGAGACTATTATGGTACATAAACTCAACCAATGGATGATATTGATACCATCCAACTTTAAATTCCATAATTCATACTATCAACATTTATTTTATTTTTTATATTATTATAAAAATGGACATTATATATAGGTTGACCTGACTTTCAAATGTTCATGTCATTATTTATAGATTACTGGAGAATCTTCAAGAACATAGAGTAATATATCATCTTTTAATCAAATAAAATCGATAATCAAGATCCAAGTTACCATAACAATTATCTAATTTATATAGTTGAAAATTTAGAGATATATGTCCTCATTTATTTTAATGAAATATTATATAATTTTATGAAGATCTACCATAAATAATATTCCATTGTTTCAACATTATATATTTATAAAACAAGTGAAAAATTAAATGGTGATTTTTCTCAGTCTCATTTTGGAAAAGGTTATAGTTTCATCAATGCCTTTTACATTTTCAATTTAGTATTAACCATTCAATATACTAGAAATTTTTATATATACTCTATAGTATCTTTTTTTTATATTATCTCACAAATAATAAACTCCTGGATAAAATTATTTCTCTTTAGGAAGATGTACAATGTCAAGAAATATTTATCATTCGAAAAAACAATGTTAAATAATTATTTAATTATTTACATAGTCATCGTACAAATAAAGATACATTATTATGATCAAATTAGAATAATTATAATTTCCATTTTCTCATATCATCATCCTTCTTCCAAATCTCCATGTAATCAATTTGTTAAACCATCATTATCTATAGAAGGTATTGTTGATAAATCATTTAATATAAAATTTATATGTTCCATCCTTTCTGATAACCATTTTCAAACTTTATATGCATAATAATTTTATATTCATACTAATTCTAATAATTTATGAGGTAATAAGAATCATTATATTTTGGATAACTAAAACTTTGTTCACTTTCTTATGTTGGTAGTGGATGGAGTAGTCATAATGAATATTTAGCATGAACCCTCATCATTGGAGAATATTTTTCTCATTCTATATAAATATATACAGAATAATATCTTGATCAATATGTATTTCTCACTTACCCCCATGAATATAACATCTTTAAATGTTAAACATGATATTCACTAAAACCCAATTTTGACCATGTGTTGTGTAGATCTGCACATGGAAATTCACCTGGATTGCGAAAATGTTATCACATTGCTATATGATACCAGTACATTTACCAATACCTTCATTCACTGATCACTTAATTCTATGAAAATTTCACCTCCTCTAGGTACTGTAGTTACTAGTGATATGATAAGACACGTCTTCAATTTCTAGATGCAATATTTATTTTCATCAGTCCATAAAAATGTCATTCTCATTCGAGTCAATATAGTTATCATGTTTCACAATAATGATACGCTTCTCACAAATTGTTGGTAATACTAATCTAGTCTATGTAATCGTTGGATCTTGATTATTTATTTTTTTATTACTCTATTCAATTTCCTTATCTTATTAGGGTAAAAAATATCCCTTTTGGTGATAAAGTTTCCTAATAATTATACTTTCTCTAGATAGATATCAAATTTACTATACATTTCATTAATATTATTCTTTTTGAATAGTATCTACATTATAATTCATGTGATACTAATAATCCAATTTTGATTGAAATATATAATAGTAAAATCTATTAATACTTCCCTACAAACATCAAGGAAATCCCTAAATACTCAATTCATTATGTCTATAAATATTTTTATCACATTAGTTTCTCTGATGGAAATCTCTATGTATTCATATAGAAATATTTGATCGAAATTTTTTGATTGAATATTTCTTCTATACATGGTAGGGGATTTGTGTTATTTGTCACAATTTGTTTTTAATTCATGATAATAAATGAAAAGGAATATTAAACCATCTTTATTCTGTACGAATAATAATGAAACACCCCATAGTGAAGCTCATAGGTATATAAAACCATTATTCATATCTCCATGTAACTTCTTTGATAGTTTTAAAGACTCATTGGTATCTATTATAAAGGGGTTTATGGATATAAGTAGATATCCAGGTATAACATCAATTCATAACACATTCTACTGGAGATGAGGGAGGCCTGAAAGTTATTTATGGAATAGAATAATATATAAAATCATTATTATCATGTTATATATAATGAATCAATCCTTTTACTCAATAATTTGAATTATATAATCATAATCATATGGTAATAATTTTAAAAATTGAGATGAGGTCTCCATGGGGGATTCATATTTTTCCTTGTACATGTACCAAATCTTGGGACGGCTCTGGATAAGAAGAGTAATATCCCCCTCTCAAAAGTTGATTTTGAATTTATATAATGATAGAAAATAAATTTCATATATTAAAAAGAACCACTAAAAGATGTAAGAAATTATTTGGATGGATGTTAATTACATTATTATTTACAATGGAAGAGTTATATAAATGTTTTGTAATAATTGTACAATTTTTTATTCTCACATATATCTTAACAATAGCATTTTGATGTAGTTTTTCGATGATTTTTTCTAAACATCAAACATATGAATGAATGATTAGAACCATAATCAAAAAGTACAATATATAATCTTGAATGAATATCCGGTATACCTTATTCAATATCATTATTTTTATCCACCTTATTAGTATTGAGAGAATATTCATTTTCTTAATATTGGCCTTCTTTGTTGTTATTAATTATTGTCATTGAAAACACATACATAGTTAATTTGTTATAATAATAGCTATGTTCCTTGAAAATTAACCAATATATCATAACATTATTTTTGATATAAAAAATACATTCTACCACCACATTTGTTCGATTCTTCATATTTATTTGAAACTAATTAGTTTGGTTCACATATTTTCAAAAGGTAAGGAACCTCTTAGTACCTTTGGAAATGCTTCTAGTATGATTCTTCCCCCATTTTTGACATTTGAGATGTCAGATTTTATATTACCATTGAATTTTATCTATAGATCCACCCAAATAAAACACCTAATTTTTCTGTTTACCTAGTGGTCCATTAGAACACTGAGAGTTACCAATGATTCTCATGGTCTTGCAGTTATAATACAAAATATAGTTATAGTTTCCTATGTATTGAATTTATAATTCATTTTGTAGAATCGTATTTAAATCACTAAAAAACATTACACATTTATTTAATTTTCAATGATAATTTCAAAGGCATAGTGTTAAATTATTTTAAGCTTCTCCTTATTCACCCTGATAAACACCCCTTCCATTTTTATTCAATATGACAAGAACCTTCTCCGTTCAATGATGGAAATTTTTGTTAAAATATTAATTGAATAATATTTTTTACATTCCATATCATTCCATTGTATAAATTTCCACTTTTGAATAAATTTATTTTAGTTCCCCATATTGATTTGATTCCCAATCAAGATGATAGATATTTATAATGAATTTATATTTTTTTCCGGAATTATAGTATAATTAATATATTATAAATAGAGTTAATTCATGATTCCATAGTAATGAATTATAATATCCACTAATGGTTTTATTCATTTTCTAAAAATATACATGACTAAATAATGCACATTAATTAGGGAAGGTGGGTGATCCATATGATTCATGTCATTATTAGTTTCATTAATCAACTATGATAACACTGTAATGTTTTCCCTTCTACCACAACTATAAGTTTAGTTATATAATTAGGGAAAAATTACCATTTATATCACATTGTACTTTGGCATGGTTTCTTCCATTTTCCAAAAATAACTAAAATTTAAAAATGATAAGTGTAATGATACAAAAATAACATAAAAACAGAAATTATGAAATAATGAATGACTTATAAATTAATAGAATATACAAAAAAAGTGTTTCTACCGTTCAATATATGTTATTCATTTAAATTTCCCTATTAATATTTTTATCCAAACAATATATTCAATATCATTGTTATTTTTCATATATTGTTTGTGAATTTTTCGAAGTATATCCCTGGACAGTATCAAACAATATGTTAACATGGTATTATTTCCATGCACATTGTAAAGATCATTATGATACCAAATTTTCCCTTATCATGGTTTTTACCCCTTGTATAACTATTCCATATCCACATAGACTTTTATTTTCTCTACATGGATGTAATTTTTTTAAAACCAATTTCTATGTACTTCACTAAGATTCTAAGATATATTTTTATATTTAGGATCATCCTTAGGGTAATTAGTATTGTATTCTTTTAATAATAAATAAATTTAACTAAATATTTATATACAACCAAATATAATATCTCAATCCATATAAAAATATTGTTACATTATTTTTATAATGAAACTCATTAAATACAAATCAATTTTTGAAGGCATAGTGTGTTTTGAATATTACACTCATAATATATCAAATTGAAACTAATAAAATGAATATATAAATTTTATTCTCCAAAATTATATCCTATATTGAAATTATATACAAAAAAATAATAATCTATCATATGGAAATATATAATCAAATGGGTGAACTAAAAACCCATGTAATGGAGTATTAACGATAACATAATGTACCAATTGAGTAAAAATGTGTAAAATGTTATCATAAATGAGAAGTCAGATGAATAATCACATGAGATACTGAAATTAATAGAATTTTATCATATTAACATGTAATTATATTATTCTGGTAAGAAAATAAAACATAAAAAAAATTATATTTCAAGGATAAAATATATGACAACATTACATAGTGGATACAGTCCTATAATTGATTAGATTTACTTTCAAAAATCAAACTGATCATCTCAGGAGATGAAAACTATACCCAAAAAATTATTGATATATATATATATAGTAACAAATAAGTATTCCTGTAGGAATATGTGTTCCATGAATTAATTAAATTTTTAATCATAAATATGCATGTAAATAAATATGTTCCATAATGTTACCTCGTGTCAAAATTTATGGAGAATTCAAAAACTGGGGATGTGTGAAATGGACATAAAGAATGAATTAACCAATAAAAGGAAGTTATAAAATTAATATTATATAGTATATATAAATATATTTAATATTAAATAAATAACATTTAATGTTGTTAGAGTGTGAGTTATAGACTGAATGGTTATTACATAAACAAAACGATTGATTGAGGAGATCATGTTTCTTAGGTTACCAAATCATGCTACACATTATATTAATGACTTATATGATCATATTGGATTCAATAATGAAATTAATTTATATTATTTTACAAATAAATTTTGTTTTTTATAATTTTATTTGGATCATTTGAAAAAAAAATGATATATAATTTTTAATTTCACTATTACAAGGTGTTCATTTCAGGGGTCTAATCTTAGATAACATATAGATTATTATAAATATTATTTTAAAATTGGAATAACATTTTATGGTTAAAATTAAATATTCTTAATTACATTCTATAAATTTAAATGTTCCAATAAATGTATTTTCTTCCTACATCTGGGTTACTCATTTAGAATATTGTTGATTTAATTTATTAGTTTTCTTTTGAGGGTTTTAACCTCCATGAAATAGTTTCATATTATTTAATATTAAGACCATATATTAATTATATGATGATAAATATACATAATATATACATATTTGGGTCATTATAAATTATTATAAGTTAATTTAAACCTACAATGGTTGTGGATATGGGAAACAAAATATCATTTTCCTCAGAGGTGGTGAACCAAAATTAGAGATCATGTCTTCATTATTATAATACGACCCCCAAAGAATATAGTGGATGATTAAATTTTCATTTACAAAATCGTAATTTTAAAAATATAAGATACAAGTATTATTTTTCAGTTTTAATGTATCATTTTAATTGTGAGGAGGAACATATAAATAATAGACTCGATAGATGGTTTTACATTCTCCCTTGAAAATCCCATCTTGTATTTTCACATAAAGGGAATATTATTGGTATTTTTTTGTTAGTGTTAGTAATTTTATAAAGTTAATATTATTTATAATGGATTTTTTTTGAAATCAGACAATATTCCATTTGTATATGTTGTAAAGAGATGAGGCGGTGAGAGGTTGTATTTTTAATTTAATAATAATGGTTTTTTTGAATATTTTTTCATTACTTAATAATTTTGGATTAAATATTCCAATAATACTGATTCTTATGAATAAATATGTTAAATTTTTTCTGGTATATTTAACTAAATAGATATTACATTATCTCAATTAAAAAGCTACATGCATTTATCTTACAATGTGAAAGGACCATAATTTCTTATAATTAACTATTCACCAAAATTCATCAATTTTAATAAATATACCAATCATTTAAATTAATATTTTTTCATGGTTATATTTTAGAAATTTAATAAATTTTATAAATATAATTGTTTATATATAATATTTTTAAAAATTTCTCATTTATTTAAAATATTCCAATTTTAATATTATGATTTGTTATTTGACCATTCAAAAAATTACTTAATGTATCATAATGTTATATTATAATTATTATAAAACATTATATCAATTCATAAATACATTTGTGGATATAATTTTTTTTTTTTAATAAATATTTTTTTGTAATTTTTCATTTAAATTACTTCTATTTTTTAAAGAGTCAAACAGTTAATTTATCTTTTACAAACATTTATTTACATGCATATTGTATTAAATAAATCATATTTTAATTTTATAGGTTACCTACTTATTAATATTATATTTTTTGGTTATTTTATTTTTATATTGATTTGGTTATTATTCATAAGAATCATTTTACAATTCTGACTATCATATTATTATTTCTATAATTATTTTACTATTCTAACAATCATATTACATTTCCAGTATTAAAATTTATAATTTTCTTATGTGTTCCCTAATTTGAATAAATTCTTCATTTTTAATTAATTATTAACTTAATTATATTTATCTCATGGATATATATTTTAATTTTCAGTATTATATTTTCTTTTCACAATCATGTTAATTCGAATAGTTATGTTTGTGTGTATAGTTACCATGGTGGATTAGGAATATCCAAATTTTCATATTTAATTTATTATAATTTTAATTTTTTATTCCTTCTTAATTTCATAATTATTAAGGTCACATGTATTATATAAATATAATTTTTAAATTAATGTTATAAAATGTTGTTGGTTCTTCATCCACTATATGTGCATTACTAAATATGATAAATCAGAAGGGAAATTACATAGATATAATTATGGGTCTGTACATTCATGAAATGGAAATACTATATGATGAATGATTAAATATTTTATTGAATATATAAACAAAAAATTTAATTAATATCATTAATCAATAGGGATAAATTTAATTTATCAAAATAAAAAAACATTGTGCACATAAATGTTTTTTAGAAAAATATGATTATAATCCAAAAAATGAGCATTAAAAATAATTATATATTTTGATGAGTCATATAAAAATATTTAAATAATTTATAATTACATTTAATATTCGATACTCTTTTAGAAAATTAAAAAAATAATGATATTTTATCTTTTATATATATTATAGTCTAATAAAAAATAGTGTTTTTTAATATTCATACAATATTAAAAATCTCATCAAAAATTAAAAAATTCCAAACTATGATAATATTGAAATTATTATTTCAATAATTATATTCATGTCTTCGGATAATAATTTGAAAAACTTTATAAACTAATTAAAATGTTTATGTATAAAATTTAATAAAATGTTTTTTGTAAGAAACCATATTTCTGATGCATAACATTATATTACTGAAAAATGAATACGTATTT
Source organism: Viscum album (assembly GCA_963277665.1). NCBI lineage: Eukaryota > Viridiplantae > Streptophyta > Magnoliopsida > Santalales > Viscaceae > Viscum > Viscum album. Next base: position 1,354,189,498 of record OY728142.1, on the reverse strand, counting down.
ATTATAAATTAATGAATTTAATTTTAATATATAAAACATAGACACACATTTAAAAAAACATGGTAATTTAGATTCATAAAACTAATAAATAATTTTATACATAATAATCTCATTTATATATTAATAAATCAATATTATATCACCATTAGTTTAAATTCACTGTTGTGTGTCATGAAATCATCCAAAAAATTATGAATTATTTAATAATAAAATAAAATCTTAAATTTATAGATGATACATTATAAACATATTCACATATATTCTGTCATGATCCTCATTTTCTATTTGGGGCATTTTTACATCCAACATTAACAATGATATAAAGATAAAATAGTGATTGAATAATTATTATTAAAAATTGAAAAATATGTGTAGTAATAAATAATTTAATATATTTTAATTATTTTAGTGTCTTTATAAATATAACCATATTAATTAATAAAATAAATAATTTTTATTGAATCAATATTCAGAAAAAAAATTATATATTTATTCATTACATTGGATTTATCACAAAAATAGCCATAAAATAACATTGATGTTTTTTAAATATTTATAACACATATATATAATGTTTATAAATATTGTACATGTAACGCCCCCACCCTAGTTACCCAGAGTTGGTGGATTATTACATAACATTGGCATGATCACAAGAAAGATCACTTCTCGAATGACTTATTAGTTTAGTAGCCATGGAAGAACTAGGTACTTTCATAAAGTTTACATTACATCATAAAATGAAAACTACAAAAATATAGTCTCCATAGTCCACACTTTTATCCCCTCATACTATCCCTAGAGGTCATTCATAAAATACTTCGTCACATCCTGGGAATAATTAAACATCGAAAGGGGTGATCTCAAATGTCCAGTAAGGATAACAATACAGCAGAAACATTCATAAATAAGCAGACACATTAAAGGAAATGTATAACGAAAACAAAATCCTTTTAAAACATGAATTTCAGAATAATATGGTATAAATAAAATTAAATAATTCCATATACTTATTAACATGGATATTTTACTAGTCGAATAATCACATGAAATATCAATAACCACTTTCATAATGATGGAATGCATAATGCCAGACTATCATAACCACATAGCCAAGGCCTCGTGCCAAGAATACAAATAATATTTTTTCAAGGCCTTGTGCCAAGTCATTAGGTTGTCTCATGAGACCAACCAATGCATCGAGTAGCAATAGAGGGCTACACTCGTCACTTATTAAGTCATATTCATTCCACATATGAACATGTTTAAACAAAAATAAACATTCGTATTAAAACTAGCGTAAGAAATGTCAATACTTTTTTCCTAAATAATGAATGGTATAAAAATAACACATCCACAGTAAAACATATCCCAAAACCTTTAATAAAATATGTATGTTTTTTATCATAATAAATAAACTTCAAATAAGCTTAAAATCCATCAAAGGATAATGACATAGATGAAATCAAAACTATTTGAGAAAAATATCTCTTTTTTTTGAAATAATTTAAATGTCACATAATTATAAAATAAAACTTTTACATAGAAAATATTCTTTGAATCTTGTAAGGGAAGCTTCTAAAATTTTATAATGGCAGAAAATAACTGCACCCACCGTATAAGCTAAAAAAATACATTCTTACCTTAATTCTGTCGAAAAGGTTAAAAAAAACCTTGTTTGGAAAATGACGGAAAGATTCCTTTATAAACCACTTATAAAAATTAAAACAAGGTTATAAATGACTCTAACCCATATTCTGTAAAATATAAATAATGATTTCATATACATTTTTAAGAAACATGGATGTTGATGACATAGGTTTCCTAGTAGATAATTACGTATAAATAACCTCGGATGATGAAGAGATTGTGAAATAACCCTTACCTTGTACTTTTCATTGGTTGGGGGTAGGTAAACCTCCTTTATAATGGTGAAATAATTGTTATTAAATTTTAAAAGAATCATCTATATCAATACGATATCATATATAATCTTTTAACATTACTTTGTTAATAAATTCTTAATATTATTGTCGTTTCGGGTGTTAACTTACTCATTTTCATTTATATGTTTTGTTACGTAAGCCACGTATGTTTTGGATAGTTTGAATCATATTCATATCCAGAATGATATTAGGTTCCTAAAAATTATTATCAATTATCAAATGATAATTAGACTTGAATGGATACGATAGGGAATGAATCTAATCACGTTCATGGAGACGGTTGTCCGTACGTACACACGAGAAACAATATCATTATTTTGATATTAAAATAATATTTAATTGGATGGAATATCATATATATATATATATAGAAACATTATCATGTTATATTTATTATTTACATGAAGTACACATCATTTTTACACCCATCCAAATAATAATGTTTTGAATAACAATTACACCATGACGTGGAGACGATAAGCTGTACATACACACATATGGTGACATGTAATTCAAAGGATGGATATAATATTGAAATATGGTTATAAAATGTTTATAATATCATCAAAGTACTTATTATATAATTGATTTTTTATTTTAGAATGGTAATAACAATGAAAGAAGAAGTGGAAGAAGAAACGAACTTGAAAGTGGGTGGTGAAAACATTACCTCTTATTCAGGTTCTTTCTTTTGATTAGATCAAAAGGAATCCTTCAGTTGGCTTTCTGATCAAAATAAGGCTTCTAGTCTATAGTTATAAAAGTTGAGAGAGTATTTGGGCAGGGTTTGGACAAACTAAAAGGCTTTGAATGTGTGAATTAATGAGAAGTGGGAGTTCCCTTTTATAAGAGGGGTGAGGGGCACCTTTGGAAAAGGTTGAAATATTATTTTATAATAAATTAATATTTGGTTTCAAATGGCTCCAAAGTGGATAATTTGAATGTTAAGGTAAGGATGGGTCGAAAACCACACAACCAATAGGTTCTATATAGGTTTGGGTCATTTTATTAACCTTATGTTTTAGTTTTATCTCTATGTTAATTAGTTTGACACTTACCATGTCTATTTGTATTTTTATATTATATAGTTAATAAACATTCTATATACCACCAAGAGACCCCCAAGTAGTCCACTAATGATACACCTATAATGATATAAGTCTCATGGACGAACCTTATATTTTTAGGAATTGAATATAATTATTAATATAATATTTGTTTTAAAAACTCTTTTATGTCAATTTTGACACTATTCAATAAATGATTTTGGTTAAAGTCATAAAAACTTTATTAATTCGAAAAAAATTCATTCAAAAAATCCTATAACGTCATATTAAGTAATAAAAGTCATTGATGTCATAAAAACGTTCAAATTAAATTAATTTCAACATTTATAATACCAATTATTTTATTCCTTCATTAATAAGGAAAATACTACATCATTATTGTGTCATAAATAATATTAAATATTAAATTTTGAAAAATTATAAATAAAATACAATAATGTATTAAATATCCTTATCTTTCAAATAAATATTTATAGTCCAAAATCCAACATATAGAACCCTATTTAAATTTTTTTTTAAAATATATATGCTTATGTCATTTTTGTATTTATTTTAACTGAATTAACATAATGTGTCATTATCACATACATGTTGCTCCATGGGGTCCCAAAATCGACCCAAAGATTCCCATTGTCGGAAATATATCATCCAATAAGGTTAGGACACATTTTATGGTAATTTATTATTATTATAATATTATTTTTTACCCTTATTTAAAGGATTTACCCTTTAACCATGGTAAATAAAATTTTTACCGAAATAATTATTCAATATGTCTAAAAATAAATGTTACCTATTTACACAATTTGGAAATCCTGATTACAAATATTGAATCCATTTTTCCAAATTGAAAACACAGAATTTTCAGAAATAATTTTAAAATTAATTTCCATTGTTAAAACAAAAAAGCGTGTTTTTAAGAGAAAATAACTATCAAATGATTTACACTTGTTCATGTCCGGTTTAATTGTGAAATTATGTCCAATGAAAAACATTGTTTTAAATGGTAAACATATATTATAAATATACTTTAAAACCACTCAAATTCATAATTTATCACTATTTATTATTTCGATTAAAAAAGTTGTTTTTTTATTAAAATTTAGTAATTTTCACTATTCATCAAAATATAAATGTTATCATAAAAGATCCTAAATTTTACCCTAGGCTAATTTAGATATTCCAAATCCAATAATGAAGTCAATTTTGAGAGATGAAATTTATTAAATTTCAAAATGTGGGTATTACTATTCATAACAGCTAGTTTGATTGGTTGTGTTGTGTGTGAGAACTCGAAGATTCGTACAACAGAAACTACTATATTATTCAAAGGGAAGCGTACCGTGGAAGCCTGGGGGTTAAATTCTCCTATCCTTCAAATAATTTCGTTCTCAAAATTTCAAGAATACTACCACATGAAAAGACTCGGGTGGTTCTTCATCATAAGTTCCTCAGGTTCCCACGTTTCCTCTTCCATCTTATTGTTTCTCCACAAAACTTTTAACAGATGAGTCGTCCGGTTTCTTATTAAATGTTCTCTCATATCAACTATCCTGAATGTCACTTCATAGTAATATAGATCGGGTTATTGTTCTAAATCCTCATATGTGAGTAGAAGAGTTGGGTCAAGCATGTATTTTATCAATAGTGATACATGGAACACATCATGAACATTGGAGATATTTGGCGGAGTTTCCAAATGGTAAGCAAAAACTCCAATTCGTTCTAGAATTTCTAAAGGACCGATGCACCTGTGACTCAATTTACCTTTCTTGTGAAAACGTATAACTCCCTTCCATGGAGATACCTTCAAGAAAACATGATGTCCGACATGAAATTACAAATCTTTTCTTTTGTTTTCAGCATAGCTCTTCTGTCTACTTTGCGTAGCTTTGATGTGGTTTTGGATTACCTTCACCTTTCCCATCATTTCCTCCACCAATTCCGGGCCTACAAGTTTTCATTCACCAACATCATCCCAATAGGTTGGTGTGTGACATATCTTTCCATATAATGCTTCATATGGTGCCATCCAAATACTTGAATGGAAGCTATTTTTATAATAAAATTCTACCAGAGGTAAATATTGATCCCACATACCCTGAAAGTCATGTGAGAAAGATCTCAACATGTCTTCTAAGGTTTGAATAGTCTGTTTTTATTGTCCATCTGTTTGTGGGCGGTAGTCAATGGTGAAACGAAGTTCAGTATCCAAGGCCTTCTAATGAATTTCCTAGAATCATGATGTAAAATGGGGATCACGATCTGAGAAAATTGATAGGGGAACTCCATGAAGTCTCACAACATCATTAGTATATATTCTATATAGACGTTCAAGTGTTAGATCTTCTCTTATAGCAAGAAAATGTGCTGACTTGGTAAGACGATCAATAATGACCCATATTGCATCGTTCCTTCTAGGAGTCTTTGGTAGCCCCATAACAAATTCTATCATAATATTTTCCTATTTCCACTCTGGTATGGGAAGAGTTTTCATGACTCTTCCAGGTTGTTGCCTTCCATCTTTCACTTATTGACAAACCATACATCTTGACACAAAATCATAAATCTCTCTCTTCATGTTGTCCCACCAAAAATGTTAATTCAAATATCTATACATTTTGGTGATCCCAAGGTGTATAGAGAAATTAGAACTATGATCATCATCTAGGAAATCCCTTTTTAGATATGGTATATCAGGAACAAAAAGAAACTTCCCAAATTTCAAAATTCCATCTTCATACACAATGTCTCTCAAGCTCCATTCATTCACATCTTTAATTGTTATTTGAAATTCTTCATCATCAGTCTGAGAAATCATAATCCCTTCTAGTAATTATGGTTTGGGCACCATTTGAAAAAGCACTGATGTTTCACCTTCAATGGTTATTCCCATTTCCATATTCATTAGATCCATGAAAATTGGAACCCATTGAATTATAATATTGTTCAAAACTCCATGATATTTTCTACTCACAGCATCTTCCACCTTATTTTCCTTTCCAAGGTGGTAGTGTATTGTACAATCATAACCCCTGAGTAATTCAAGCCATCTCCTTTGTCTCATGTTGAGTTATTTTTTTGAGAAAATATACATCAAACCCTTGTGATCAGTATAAACATCACATTTTCCACCATAGAGGTAGCGCCTTTATATCATCAAAGCAAGGATCACAACTGCAAACTCAAGATCACGAGTATGATAGTTTTTCTCATGAATTTTCCACTATCGTGATGCGTTGGCAATAACCCTATCATTCTACATAAGGACACAACCAAGTCTTTTCTTCAATGCATCACTATAAATAATGAACCCATCTTTACCTTATAGTAAAGTAAATATAGTATCATTGACTAATATTCTCTTCAGTTCTTCAAAAAAATTCATCAAACTCTTTTTTCCAAAGAAATTTAACCCCTTTATGTGTGAGCTTTGTTAATGGGTTAGCCAATCAGGAAAAATTCTAGACGAAACATCAATAATAACTTTCCAAACCAGTAAAATTGTGTACCTTAGTTATACTCATTAGTGGATGCCATTCTTGGATTGCCTTGGTCTTATAAGGATCAATATAGATTCCATCTTTAGAGGCAATATGACCAATAAAAGAATTCTCTTGAACGCAGAATTCACACTTTCTAAACTTCCCATATAATTCATGTCTTCTCAGAGTCTTCAGGATAATGCGCAATTGATTTTCATGATCTTAATATCTTTTGTATTATACCAAGATATCATAAAAAAATACAACCACAAATTCATATAGATATTCCTTGAAACCTCTATTCATTACATCCATGAATATAGAGGGTGAATTAGTCAGCCAAAATGGCATAACCGTAAACTCGTAATGCCTGCACCTTGTTCAAAATACTATCTTCGGAATGTATACCTTCTTCACACACAACTGATGGTATCTAGATCGAAGGTCAATCTTTGAAATGTATTGATCTCCATGAAGTTGGTCAAATAAATCATCAATGCGAGGTAGGGGATACATTTTCTTTATTTTTAAAGAATTAATCTCCCTTTAGTCGATACATAACCTCATAGATCCATATTAACTTTTAACAAAAAGAACAGGGGCTCTCCACGGAGAAACACTAGGGAAAATAAATTCCTTATTACTCAATTCCTCAAGTTGTTTCTGTAGTTCAACTAATTCCACAATGGTCATTCTATAAGGGGTCTTCGATATAGGCCTTGATCCGGGAATTAAATCAATGGAAAACTCAACTTCGTGTTCTGGAGGTTGTCCAGGTAAATCTTCTAAAAACACATCTACATATTCTTTCACAATAGTTAAATCCTCTATTTGAACATTCCTTTCCTCACCCACAATCATTTCATTCTCTTCCTCCCCAATAATTGAATTTAGTTGAGCTACGAGGGGTGGATCTAGATAAGAATTAGGTGGTGACGATTCTGCTCTAAAGATAAGGTGTTCCTTATCATCATCATCAAAAATCATAACCTCATTCTTCTTAAAATAAATCTTCACATCATAGTCCGAAATCTAATCCATTCCCAGGATTATATCAAACTCAATCATGGGTATGATTATGAGATCAGAGGATAAATAACTTTTATGTGCTCTAATGAGAACTGATTCACAAAACATTGTTTCAATGATACTTCCCTTAAAAGTTTTAACTGAAAACTCCCTTGTTAAATAAAATTGAAAATATCTAATTTTCATAGAAAACTTGTAAGATATGAAACAATTCAATGATCCAGAATCAAATAATGAATTTTCTCAACTTGTGGAAACCATTAAATTACTTGCCACCACGTCTTTCGGAACTTCTAACTCAGCAGTAGTGATAACATTAGCTTGGCCTTGATCCCTTGGACTTTTATGAGGTTATTTATCATAACGCATAGGATATTCATTTGAATAATTTCCCATATCCCTACAATTGTAGCATTGGACATCAGTAGCTTCCTTCTTCCCCTTGTAATCATGAGCTTGGTGTCCTTTTTCAACACACTTGTAACAGACTCCCATTCCTTTTAAGCAAGTACCGGGGTGTTTCTTCCTTCATTTACCACATGATGGATATTAAACCTTTCCCATATTACCATTATTTCTATTCCAAGATTGATCAGCAGATCTCTTCTTCTCTTACTTTTCTTTAAATTCATAAGACTTAGAGAATTATTTTTCTATCTTGATAGCACATGAGACAATGTCTTCGTACGATGAGAAGGATTGTGAGACTAATGCTAGACGAATAAATGGATTTATCCCATAAAATAAACAATCAATCTTACTTCCTGGGTTATGCATATAATCTCCAGCATTCCTTTCTAACCTAGTATAGTTATCCTCATACTTTGTGACATTATCATCCTCTTTTTGTCTCAGACTCAGAAATTTCTTTTCAATATCTGCTCGATGGTAATGAGGAAACTATTTTTCTAAAAAAAGATCTTTGAACTCCCTCCATTCCATATATGATACTTCATCATCTTCATTCTTGTTTTGAATCAATGACCACCATTAATCAACATCTCCAGTGAGGCGGTAAAATTTCATGATAACTTTTTCCCTTTCACCACTCCCCAAAGCCTGAAATATTTTCTCTAGGGAATTTATCCATTACTCAGCTACTAAGGGATTTGTACTCCCATTGAATGTTGGTCGTTTTTTCCTCATGAAAAAATATAACATTGATCCTCCACGCTGCGGATCAGGGTGCTCCATACCGGTAAGGTTATTATTCATAACCTGAGTGAGTTGTCCCAGTATAGGGATTAGTATATCAGCACCGGTTTCATCACCAGCTCCACTATAATTATCATGAGAAGGAGGTAAATCCCTACATTGAGTGCGTTCATTGATATAGTTCCCATTTCATCCACTAGGCTCTATTTCTAAACAATGGCATAAACTAGATCTGTTTATGAATAAAAATACATAATTCTATACTTATAAAACACTTAACATAAATTGAACTATTTATGGATATAATCCATAATCATAAAAAAACTTCTCCGGGGACATGTATAGTCATAAACCATTCGTAATTATTTGTAATGAAAATGAGAGTTATCCTAAGCATATCACCAAATAGTGTCGTAACCAAGTGTGCAGCAAGGCCTGTTTTCATGCACAAGTTCCCGTTTGAGACTAGCTCAAAGTGGTTTTTTTGGGCTTTACCCCTAGGCACATATGTGGCAGAGCTGCCTCAACCTGTTCATATCCATACAATGATGTATTACATGGAAAACTAAAAAAATCTTTACAATTCCAAAATTCTGTGACATTCTTCTATACTATTCCTCAAATACCATCTTAGGTCTATGTGCTCTAATCAGATTTTATCTAAATCTAGCTTTCATGGTTTGTACTAAACTTCCTATGATACCAACTATAACACCACGACCCCAGTTAACCAGAGTCGGTGCATTATTATATTACATTGGTATGATCACAAGAATGATCAACTCTCAAAAGACCGATTAGTTTAGTAGCGATGGAATAACTAGATGCTTTCATAATGTTTACATTACATCATAAAATGAAAACTACATCAATATAGTCTCCATAGTACACACTCATATCCCCTCACACTATCCCTCCTGGTCATTCATAAAATACATTTCACATAATGGGAAAAATAAAACATAGAAAGGGTGAGCTCAAATGCCCAGTAAGGATAACAATATAGCAGAAACATTCATAAATAAGAATAATTTATTTTTAAAGTGTATAACTAAAACAAAATCATTTTAAAACATGAACTTTAGAATAATATGGAAGAATTAAAATTTAATAACGCCATATACTTATTCACATGGATATTCTACTAGTCGAATAATCCCATGTAATATCAATAACCACATTCATAATGATGGAACTTGTCATGCCAGAATATCACAACCACATTGCCAAGGCCTCATGCCAAGACTACAAATAATATTTTTTCAAGGCCTTGTGCCAAGATACTAGTTTGTCTCATGTGACCTATTGATTCATCAAGGACATATATCTGGATCCACCCGTCACTTATTTAGTCCAATGTATTCCTCATTTGAACATGTTTAAACAAAACAAAAACATTTGTATGAAAACTAGCATATGAAATGTCAATACTTTTTCCATAAACTATGAATGGTATAAAAATAACACATCCATATTCAAACATATCACAAAACCTTCATTACAATATGGATGTTTTGTATCATTATAAATATACTTCAAATAAGCTTAAAATCCATCAAAGGATGTTGACAGAGATGAAATCAAAACTATTTAAGAGATATATCTCTTTTTTTTAAATCATTTAAAAGTCAGATAATTATAAAATAAAACATTTATATTGAAAATATTCATAGAATCTTGTAAGGGAAGATTCTATGATTTTATAATGGTGGAAAATTTCCTCACCCTCCGTATAAGTTAAAAAAAGACATTCTTACATTAATTCTTTCGAAAAGGATAAAAAGGACATTGTTTGGAAAACAACAGAACAAATTATTTATAAACCTCTTATAAAAAGTTAAACAAGGGTATAAAATTATTTAACCCATATTCTGTAAAATAGAAAGAATGTTTTGAAATACATTTTTAAGAAACATGGATATGGATGATAATGGTTTTCCAGTAGATAATTATGTATAATCAAACTCAAATAATGAAGAGACCGTAAAATAACCCTTAACATGTACTTTTCCTTGGTTGTTGGTATGTTATCATCATGTATAACGGTGAAATAATTGTTATTAAATTATAAAAGAATCATAAAAATTAATACAATATCATATATGATCATTTAACATTGCTTTGTTAATAATATCTTAATATTATTGTTGTTTCGGGTCTGAACTTTACCATTTTATTTTATATGTTTTGTTACGTAAGACATGATTATTATGGATAGTTTGTATCTTATTCATATCCATAATGATATTAAATCCCTAAAAATTATTATTAATCATCAAATGAGATTTATACTTGAATGGATACAATGGGGAATGAATCTCATCGCGTTTGTGGAAAGGGTAGTCTGTACGTACGAACGAGCGACAATATCATTATTTTGATATTAAAATAATATTTAATTGGGTGTTATATTATATATACATAATCATTATCATGTTATATTTATTTTTTACATGAATTACACATCATTATTATACCCATCCAAATAATAATGTTTTGAATAACAATTACACCATGACGTGGAGACGGTAAGCCGTACGTACACACGTATGATGACATTTCATTAAAGGGATGGATAGAATACAAAAATATGGTTATAACATGTTTATAATCACATAATATTATATATATATTTTTGTAGTAATTATTTTAAAATGTTAATAATAATGAAATAATAAGTGGAAAAAGAAAGGAACTTGAAAGAGGGTTGTGAAAACATTACCTCTTCTTCGAGTTCTTCCTTTTGATTTGATCAAAATCAATCATTAGGTTGGATTTCTGAACCCACTACAGCCTCTAAGTTGTAGTGAGTTAAGTATAAAGTGTATTGGGTAGTGGTTTCCTGAACCTATTGGCTTTTTAGGTGTGAATTAATGAGTAGGGTGAGTGCCCTTTTATAATAGGGGTGAGGGGGACCTTTGGAAAAGCAAGAAATATTATTTTATAATAAATTCATATTCGGTTTCTAATGGCTACAAAGTGTATTATTTAAATTTTAAGGTGGGGATGGGTCGAAAAATACTCAACCAATAGGTTTTAGATAGGTTTGGGTTATTATATTAAAATAAGTTTTAGTTTTAACTCGAAGTTAATTAGTTTGACACTTACCATGTCTCTTTGAATTTTTATATTATATAGTTAATAAACATATGATATACCTCCAACAGACCACAATGTGGTCCATTAATGATACACCTATAATGATATAAGTCTCTTGGCCAATCCTTAGATTTTTAGGAATTGAATATAAATTAATAATATAATATTTGTTTTAAAAACTATTTTATGTCAATTTTTACACTATTCAATAATTTATTTTTTTAATGTCTTAACAAGTTTATTAATTCGAAAAAAAATTCATTTCAGAAATCATATAATGTCATATTAATCCATAAAAGTCATGTATGTCATAAAAATATTCAAATTATATTGATTTTAAAATTTATAATACCAATTATTTGATTCATTCATTAATAAGGAAAATACTGCATCATTATTGTGTTATAAATAATATTAATTATTAAATTTCTAAAAAATATAAAAAAAATACCATCATGTAATAAATCCTTAAATATTTCTAATGAATATTTATAAACAAAAATCCAACATATATAACCCTTTATAAAAATTGTTTTTCTAAAAGATATATGCTTTTGCCATTTTTGTATTTATTTTAACTTAATTAATATAAAGTGTCATCATCACTTCCAAGTGGCTCCATGGGCTTCCAAAATCGACCCAATGATCTCCATGGTCAGACATGTATCAACCAATACGGATAATATACGTTTTAGGTTTGTTTATTATTATTATACTATTATTTTTTACCCTTATTTACCGGATTTACGCTTTAACCATAGTAAATAAAATTTTTACCGAAGTAATTATTCAAAATGCCTAAAAATAAAAGTTCTATATTCACACAATTTGGAAATCCTGATTCCAAATATTGAATCCATTTTTTAAAATTCAAAACACATAAGTGGAAGCAATTAATTTAATATTAATTCCTATTGTTAAAATAAAAAAGTGGGTTTTTATGAGCTAATAACTATCAAAAGATTGACACTTGTTCATGTCCTGTGTAATTGTGAAATTAAGTCCCATGACCAAAATTGTATTAAATTGTAAAAATATATTCTAAATATACTTTAAAACCACTCAAATTCATTATTTATCACTATAAATTTTTTTGATTAAAAAAGATGTTTTTAATTAAAATTTAGTAATTTTCAGTATTCATCAAAATATAAATGTTATCCAAAAAGATACAAAATTTTACCTTAGGCTAATTTCAATATTCCAAATCCAAAAATGAAGTCAATTTTAGAGATGAAATTTATAAAATTTCAAAAACTGGGTATTACTATTCATGACGGCTAGTTTGATTGGTTGTGATGTGTGTGAGAACTAGAAGTTGCGTACAACACACACTACTGTATTATTCAAAGTAAAGCGTACCATGGATGCTTGGGGTGTTACAGTAAATGCAGTGAAACAACTATCATTAATAAGAAGCAAGACCTCCAAATTTATTCACATATGGAAATGGAACAGTAACTCTAATATTTTAATTTAAACATTAGAATATTAATATATAAGAAGAAATAAGGTCTAAATTAATGTTATCAATTAAACTAACTATTAATAATATTTTATTAAATATTAATAATGAACCTAAATAAATTATATTAGGGTTTAGAACATTTATGACCAAGTGGATGGCCAAGGTTAGGGTTTCATTTTTAATATCACATCTAAATACATATTGTTTAGGCTAATATTATTATATAATATAACAATAGTTTCCTTAGAAAAAATCTTCATAAAATACTACTATTTCCATTATATTAGAATATACCTAAACTAAAATTATTCATTTTTGTAGATATGACCATTTATCATAATTTTAATCAGAAATATTTCTCCTCCATTATGATTTTATTATTTTTTTATAATGCCTTATATATATGAAATCTTAATGTTCTATTATATTGAATTATAAATTCTATATAAGTAATAAAAAATTCAATAACAATAAATAATTTACACATTCATCATTTTCAATTTATATAAAATCATAATTTTTAGAATTTTCAACGTGAACACATTTTCCCACCATCATTATGGTTATTATGAAAGTGAATTATAATCCATATTTTCATAATTTCATAATTTAATTTTGGCCAATACTTTAATAAAATATATTATTTTGAAATAAATGTTAACAGAAGTACATGAATTATTTTATTTTTTAGTATTTGTATAATGTTTCAATAAAAGTTGTTTTCATTTGTGTGAAACCAAAATAATTATTCTTATTATAAATATGTATTATGATTTAATAATATCATCCACCATCAATCAATATATAAATTTTGACCACCTATTACCGATTGTTTCATGAAACTTGTTTCTTCTTCATGTGTTAAATAATTAGTGATAAAACTAAAAAAATTACGATCACGTGGTACACAGATTTAAATAGATTTTTTAAATAGTATGGTTGGGATAATAATTCAATATCAAAAATATTAATTAGTAAATCCCAATATCTCATGAGTTTTCATTTTTAGGATTAGAAAGAAAACTCGGTTATTAAGTGACTTTATACACTATGTGATAGTGTTCTTAGTAGTTATTCATGATTAATGGAAGGATTTCTTATAAGTATGTATATTTCATATTATTATGTCCATGTTATGTCTTCATTTCTGATGATTATTCACTAGTGTCTTTACAACCATATTTTTAATTTATTATTTTATGCCAAATTTATATTCAATGAACATTAAACAATGTCCAATGTGTTATTATGTCTTATTCAATAAATCTATGTCTAAATATAATGAAATTGTTCTCACACTCACATAATAATATTATGATCAATTGAGATCTATTTTTATTGTATAAAAATATATAAACTCTCTTATTATTCATATACCCATGTTGTGAATACGTGTACTATATATGTTGTCACAAAAGTGTATCACATTATATGACTATATAAGAGAAATTGTTTAGACATATTATAAAATAAGAATATAATTTATCGAAAATACATAACTCTACACATTTAGATTCTGGGATTGTAATAATTTATGAGGTTAATGAATTATTTTATTTTAATGATCTAAAATATTTATTTATTATGAAAGGGTCCTCTTACATTATGTCAAATTTAATTGGTAATGTTTGTATTTGTAGTATTTAATATGAGATTTTGGGTCTATAATTTGACTTTGATTATTTTTTTATATGTGTTATTTATTTAACAATAAAATATATATAAAGTATACAATGATAATTAAATTTCATGAAAGTGTATTAGTAAAATTTCGATTTAAAATCTTATTAAAAATCAATGTAGTTAGAACATCAATGTTTAATGATAAAAAATATTATTTTTAATTTATTATTATTGATATTATTAAACATAATATTTTTAAATTTATATATTTATGAATTTATTGATAACAATTTAGTTTTATAGAATGTCTATTATCAATGCCATGAATGAAATTCTTTTTATTTCAATGATAAAATATAATTATTTAAAATTATTCGATATTCAAAAAATATATTAGTAATAATATTTTGGTATTAGTAGAAAGAAATTGTTCTATATCAAACTAATTCATCATATTAGCGATCTATGTGTAATGAATAATTTTAATGAATGATATGTGAGATATTTCTACTAAATAAAATATATAGAGACATATCATTTTTACTCTCTTAATTAGGGAATAATGGAAAAAGGAAATCAAAACAGAGTACATGTACAATATTTATTTCCACATAAATTAATTATATCTAAATGATGTGTAAAAATGTGATATTACATAACCAATTATGGTAATTATTATATTTGGTTTATTCAGTTTTTCAAGAGAATGAGTGGTATTATTTTTTCAATATTATATTATAAACTATTTATAATTTATAATTCCATAATAAATAGTAAAAAATGATTTTTTAATTATGTGGTTGAATAAAAATAATTGTAGGGGTTATGTGATGTGAAATAACACGGGGTTTCATCTAACAATGTAACAATGATGAACTACGATAGGCCCAATGTGCATTCCCAACCACTATAGGCTACAAACAACTTCCAAAAATCCTATGAACAGACCTAAGAATGATTTTATAATTATTAAATAATATAAATAAGTAATCAAAAAAATATAAGAAATATTAATTCCAAAAATGTGATAACTATCAAAAAAATTCAATGAACATATAAATTGATATCAACAATCACTCACAATTACATAAGATACAATAAATCTGAAAAAGAAAATAAAAATGTCTAATATTATTGGTATAATTCCCAAAACCAAAAAGGTAACCATAAATAACTCCAAAATGGCTAATTATGTCTCAAATTCACAATCCTAACAAAAATATCACATTGAAGATAAATAGGGAATGACCAATTTATTTCACAAAACAAGAGAAAACATGGACCTCCAAAATATTGGCATGTTGTAAACAATTAAATATGATTTCATCCTCTGAACATTGAAATATCACTCATATAACATTACAAAAATTCTAGTAAAAAATATATAAGAAAAATATATTTGTTTCTATAATTTATTACTTGTATAAAAAATTATTGATATACTATAAAAAGACATTTCTCAATAATAATAATTTAAAACAAATACATTAAGAAACTTATAGAGTCTCTTCTCTGAAATCACTATTTATAATCTAAAATAAAATCCACCAAAAAATATACCTCTTAAAATACATATTCCCACCCAAAATATTAATTCAATTTAAAATGGTTTTCTAAAACAACAATGAAAAATGATTCACAAGAAAAATATGGTATAATGGCATAAAAACAAGGTTACCACCCTCATTCACTGGTGTTAAAAAAATAATCCCATTCCCTTTTCATTCAAAAATATTTCAATCATCATTTGAAAAAGAAATAAAACTTTCAATTAAAATTAATAATATCATTAAAACCCATTTCAATATCAATTTTATAATGTACCAATAAAAATCTAAACAATTTGAAGCATTCCAAGGGTGGAACCATTGGATCAATAAAAATATAATAGAAAAAAAAATGTATTTTCTATTGAATAATATAATAAGACAGGGAGACAATATTTTAAATAAGTAATTCCACCAAGAAATCTAAAAAATGATCCTAGCATCAAGATAAACACTCCATGATCTAAATAGATAAATTCTTATTCATTTCAAAGTATATTAGGCCAATTCTAATAAACATACAATGATGCCATGTATGGAATATAAATGATTATTGTAAGAATAAAAAATTCATTACTTTTAAATATCACATCGCCATGATCACCCATGCATGAAATAACTCTTTATATCATCACATGATCTCTCATGCAAGAAACTCCACCCATAAAAAATGAAGGGAAAATAAAATAAGAATATTGGGGGTCTCCACTCTCTAAATAATAAATCATTCATATAATGATTCTAATT
This sequence comes from Viscum album, assembly GCA_963277665.1. Taxonomy (NCBI): domain Eukaryota; kingdom Viridiplantae; phylum Streptophyta; class Magnoliopsida; order Santalales; family Viscaceae; genus Viscum; species Viscum album. The sequence goes on along the minus strand of OY728142.1, from coordinate 1,354,172,332 downwards.
ATTCCTCTTCAAATTAATAATGAAATTATAATCCAACTCACACAATTTAAAATCCAGCTTGTATAAATTAATAAGAACTATTTTATTTATAACATTTCATAAATCCCAGTTAAAATTTTAAACAACCCATAAAACCCCCACTAAAATCCTTAAAATATATTAAATGTATTCAAAATATTACAAAAATGGTTATGAAAACCACTTTAAAATTTAATAAACCATTTAACAAAATTATACACAAAACACACATTGTTTGGAAATCAATTATTTTAAACCACCAATTAAAATCATCATATTTGTTCCAAACACCATGTTTAAAATAATGTTAATCCTTTAAAAACAATTCATGAATGTATAAAACAATATTGCATGGAAACCATCAAATCCTAAGGGTTGAAACCGTTTCAAAATAACATCTCATCACAGTCATGACAAATATATATGAATAATATTGATGAAAAAACATTAAATTTATCATCAAATTTGAGTATTAACAATAAAATGATGATAGTGAAAAATAATCTTCATTTGAAGAGAAATCATGGTTGAATTTTTCATTTTCAATTGGGAAAACCCTTCCAATACAAGAATTTCCCTCCATAACACCTACAAGAACAAAGTACCAATATTATGTCCAACTATCTCACTAATGTCATCAAAAATTGCCTTTATGTTTATAATATGTATATAAATGGATTAAAATTGTGAAATAGTATAGATGACACGGTTTATATGATCAGACCACATATAAATCTACTTGATTCAATTTTACAATGATATAATAACATATGAACAAAAAGTGGATGACTTTCGCCAAGAACTCTATATCTATTTGGGGTGAGATATAGGTGAAAGGGTGTGTTAGTGTATTAATTTCATGATGGAGAATAGCGTAATTTTTAAATTTAATAAAACAATATAGGTCACACTACTTGGAATTTTTTTACAAACTGTTCACTATCATTATGTGTGAAACATTCTAAGAAAATTAACTTTGCATTATTGGGATGCATAGTATGTTCTTTTTTGAACAAATAATTCAAAAAAAGAACTGTCAAATTATTTTCCCAATTTAGACAATTAATGTATGATTTACCAATAAATTCATTAGTGGTGAAATAGTATTATACTACCCAATGTGAGAAATGAAATTTGCCTTAGGCTACCCATGTATTGGGCTCATCTGTGTTTTCCCTATATAGGCTGATCACACAAATTATAAAAGAGACTAAAATCACATTGTATATGGTAGTCACACTATTTATCATAATAAATTAATTTCTGCAAAATTAAATGATTTTCCTATTATTATGATGATGCCTATTAACAACATATATTACATGACATCAAGATTAAGTATTATAAGATAAACTGTATAGTGGAATTATTGGTGTCATAATTCTCCCAAAACATAAACATCCATACCCAATAAATTCATAGGTCACTATAATCAACAATATATAGAGATCATCTAAGCTAGTATAATAAAAACAATGAATGAAAAATAAATACTTATAAAATAAAAAATATATGTACGACCTGGTAAATCATGATAAACATTTATAAAAAAATAGAAACAAATCTACCATTGATATTTAAGTATCTCTAATGTTGGTGGCGACGGCCCCTCCTCCTCAGGGGGAGGGGCCAGATCTCTCTCATGGGGGTTTTCCTCCAGTGTGACGCTCTCTCTTCCCCAGCACAGTGGTTGCTCCGAAGGGCCTGGGAATCTTCAATGGCCATCTGATGATTCCGGATTCTTCTCAGGAATTCTCCATAGCTTTGTCACTTCTTTCTATGGCTCTTATTTCTATGTTCGTTTGTCGACGACCTTCTATGGAATTTTTCAACAGGTACGTTAACGAGTCATGTGGTTTAGGTCATAGTGCGGTTGATGTTCTTCTTGGCCCGCATCAATTTCTAATTTGCCTCACTGATGAGGATGATTTTGTTGTGGCATAGACTCATGCATGTAGATCCTTTTGAGGGTTTCTGTTCCACCTACATCGTTGGACGTTTGAGGTGCACAGGAATTGTAACTCATCTTCTTCAACAATTTGGATACACCTTCCAGGCTTACCGCTGCCATTCGAAATTTTAGATCTCCTACGTTCAATAGGTAATTAAATTGTTTGTTTCCTTTGGTCTGATCGATGGACTGAGGCCATGTTTCACCCGATTGTGGGACGATTTTGCGTCGAAATGTATCTCTCCTGGCCTCCTCCCGACAGGGTTTGGATCGTGGTTGAGGGAAAATACATGTATGCTCAAAATGTTCTCAATGAATTGTGGTCATAGTTCTGTTCCTTCTGTAATAGGAAATGTCATTGTTTCGATGTGTTTCATAAGAGCACACTGGCGATGGTTTTAGTGGAAAGTCCAGCGGCAGATCAAGGTTTCACGGTCCAGGTTGAGGGTGGGGGTGCCTGCCCTGTCGAAGGCTCATTCCAACAGTGGGCCTGGGAGGCGTCGTATGCTCCTCTTGTCTCGGATGAGGTGCCTGGTGTCGTGATGGAGCATGAGGATGAGGTAGTTAAGACATCCATTAGCTTGGGAACTGCTTGTAATGGACTTGAGTCTGAGGTAGTGGTGAGGAATTTTCACCCTACGGTTGTTTCTGCCAGGCCGGTGGCCCTGTCTAGTGTTTCAGCCAATAACTCGGAGGACCAAAACCCCTAATCTCATCCACTAGTAAGTTCAGTCGAGGGGTATGAAATGTAGGTGAAACCCATAGGTCAACAGGCCCAGGATTTTAATGTCTTGGGTGAGCGTGAGGAGGTGAGTGGTGCTGCTTCAAAGGTAGTGGAATCGGTCATGCAACATGTTTGTTCAGTAGTGGAATCTAGCTTCTGGGAGGATCTGTCTGTGGTTCCCTTAGAGACAGTGAAGCATGTGAAGTTGAAGTTGGTAGTTCCACAGGTAGCAGATATATTTTCCTTCCTCAAAGATGATTTGATAATTAATCCAGCACAGAAGGACGTCAAGGAGGCTATTCAGGGAGGTGGAACTCAGGCGAAGGCAGTGGGTATACCGGATTCAATTGGTGAGAGGGAAGGGGATGCAGGGGATGCATGGGCTACCAGTGGCACCCATGGTCAAGGATGGGATGACACTAACAAGCACATATAGTTCATGGGAAAGTATATGATCATATATATGGTTTGGATATGGTGTGGGAGACTGGATTGCTAGTTAAATCAGGGACTCAAAGTGTACAAAATAGGCCGAATGAAGTGTCTGTTTTGGGGTCCATAGACCCAAACACACTTTGTGATAACCCTCTACCAAACGATGGAAATGGGGGTAAGAAGAATGGATGGGGGAACAAAGCAGGAAATGGGGAGTCTATGGGCCAGAATAGGGGCATCAAAGCAGGTTCAGGGATTAATATAGGGAACTGCTTTGAGGGCTTCAAGGTTAAAGCCCCCCCCCGTGACTCAAGAGGAAAATTTTTAGAAGATTATATCTAATGTCAACACTCGGTGGACAACATGGAATGCGTTCAATGGAAAGGGCCTCACAACCCTTGAAGGAAGAAAAAAAAGAAAAGGAGTTTGAGATTATGGGAAATGTATAGTAGTTAATGGAAAAAATCCAAAGGGAAACATGGATTACTGCCATTTTCTAAAGCCGATGGAGACAAGGTCGGCCAAGAAGGAGAAAAAAATGGGAGCAAAGTACTAATGAAAGGGGAAATTAAAGAGCCTATGGAGTGTCTGAATTTGATTCTGCACTCCATGGAAGAAATTTTAGAAAAAGTTGGTTGTCCCAATGTCTCAAAAGAGGAGATCAAAAGAATTTATGAAAGAAGGTTGCATGTAGACTTCAATGAGGAGAAAGAGATGTGGATATAAAAACAAGACCAAATTTTGGCATGGGGCTTCAACCAGAGCATAATCATGTCAGAGGAATTCATCTATACAATGGAGAGGATGCTTACCCATCATGAAGAGCTAATTAGAGAGGACCCAAAAACCTAGGTTATTCCACTGCATTGGGAAATTTATAGGGTAGCTAGCTCGAGTAATCTATGTCTCCTATTTAATAATTTTGTGATCGCTTTTAGGATGTAGTGATCTTTTCTGTGAACTTTGGATTCCCATTTTTTCTCAAAATGAATTAATAAAAAATTTAAATTTGGATAATTAAGTATCTCTAAGATCACAGAAACCTACCGTAAATATTACCACTATCTATAATTGATATATGATGCTATAATAAAAAATATAATTCTTTCATTTAATTAGAGAACACCACCAAAAAAACAATTAAATATAAAACAAATAATGAATATATTACAAAAATTATATCAAGACACAGAATGACCAATTCTAAATCAAAATGGTTGTACTATTTTTTAGAAACATTTCAAATATAGATCAATTAAAAAAAAATTCCATCCTAAATCTATAGATCATAATAAACCGAAGTATGCCTCATCATGATGATTAAAGGTTCCTACCTTTGAGTGAAAAGTTGTAGGAATGATTATTAGGTCCAATCACTTGAATCAATATCCCACAAGGATCCAGATGAGAAAACATAACCTAAAATATTGATGAATCAGATATGAAACAAGGAGCACCCCATGTTACAAATGCAGAGACCCATCATTTAACCATATATTTTCTAACAAGGAAAAAAAATCGTGGTCAATACAATTAAAAAAAATCTAGAAGAATTATTAAACATATATTTATGATCATTCTTCCAAACAACAACCACTAATAATGAGTAAACAAAAAAGAACATAAATGATACATAGGGAAATAATTCCCTGCAATACCGGGTAGCTAAAAATATTTCATTCATAAATCCTAATATTTTACATCATCGAAAAGAGACACAACATACAATATGACGGATACATCAAATCATGACCACATCATCAACCTCATACATCATAATAATAACTTATCATTACTTATCTATATTTTAAATAGGGGGTTCATGGGTCTAGAATGCCTAATCCAATATATTATGATGAAACCAATTTAAACAAATACAATATTGATTTATTTCAATAAAAAACATTAAGTTGTTAATACCTCAAATATTCATGCATCCTTATCATTAAACATATTACATCGTAAATAAGAAGTAAATAAATTCAGAAAACTCTTATTATTGATAAATTTTTTCTATAATACCATTTTGATGTCATTTTACCTTGGGTACCATCTTACTAGGAATGTGACTCCATCTACCATTGGCCTGAAGTGTATTCATTATCCACTTGGGATGGATTCCAATGCATCAACATCACATAACACAACTTGTAAATATTTTAGCCTCACATATTAACATTTATATGTATTCGAAACAATGATAATATATAAGGAATCCAGTCCGTATAAATGTAGAAAAAACAAAAAAGAAAAATATACAACATAATTAAATATCATTCATAGTATTAGAATACAAAAACAAAACAAATAAATAATATAAAACATTCCAAACTGGATGTTATAGTGACCAAAACCAAAATATAAATGCAACCAACCTCAACATGACCATATGTGTCCCATATTAATAATCTAATCCAATACCACCAATGAAATATCAATAAATAAGCAGGAAATATTTTTAATTAAATAGTGATGGACATGAACCTATAATATATATCCATCTGCTAAAAATAGTAGATGTTGCCACCCTTTGAAACTATAGAATTATATTCATATAACATTTGATAAATGAAACATTTAAATATATATGAATAATGTAAATTTTTCCATAGTACTTTACAAGAAGAAAAAAACAATAGATAAAATACATGTCAAATAATTATTTTATAATTTTCATTAAATGAGAAAATTAAAATTGAATAAACATTACCTAGCCTGAATCCACTATTATTATTATATCAATAAAAACTATTAAATCCTTTACAAAAACACTTATCAATTAAAAAATCAATCCAATAATATTCTTTTGAATTTAAAATTGTTTTCAATTCTTCCAAAAATTCTCATATACATATAAAATGGTGTATGGTGTTTTAAATTACATTTTTTAATATATCACTAAATACAGTATAAAATTTACAACCATTTTGTTTTATCTTTTTTCAAAAACATAAAATAAATTATTTGTAAAACAATTTACCATTTCATTTAATGAGGATCCTATCGTTCAGACATATATAAATTTTTTTTGTGAAATTATGAAAAAGCACATGAAATGGGAAACAATCAAATGTAAAAACCATTAGATCTTTGAGTGGATAATATAAATAAAAAAGGCCTGAGAATCTTTAAAATTATACTATAATTAGGGTAGAATATAATGTAACATATGATATTACCTATGATATTCTGAATAGGATCCTAGTATCACAAGATACCTTTAAATCTCCAGGAAAAATGTCTTGAACATGTGATGATAAACATATCCTGAAAAAAGTAAAAAATACTACCACTATATTTATATATAAATCAATGGTCACTATCTATATTAATATATCAAATATAAGGGCCTGACCTTAAGCATTACTTAATATTGAATTAAATGAATAATTTACATTGATGATCTTTTCAGGTTTAGAGTTATAGAGAATTAGGACATAACTATTACATCAAAAAAGACTACAAAGTAGACACTTATACTAAGTTTCCATAACTAAAAAACACTTAAAAGATACATGTCTACATACATGTTTTAGGTAGCATTTATTTCCTAGATCCCATCCTTGACCCTATTCATCTTTATGTCCTATGTAAAACATTTCAAAAACATGGGATGAGCATAAAAAGCTTAGTAAGGGATATAAAAATATGGAAAGGAAATATGAGTACATGTATAAATAAGAATCAATGAAATCATAGTTTACACATAAAACATAATAAATTTAATATAACTCATTAAATCATGAATAAAACATAGAAATCATAAGGCATAAAGGTAACATGACTCATTCATAACATTCTTACGTAGGGAGTAACCCTCTTGGTTACGTTTGGAATACTTATCACAGTATATTCCCTAAATCTCTTCGGGGAAACCTTAACATTTAACTCCTTCACGTTACCCAATGAATTGGAGGGCTATATTAGGCTCACCCACCCTCAGTTTATCACGGAACCACCCATCTTCATAATAATTACCAAGAACCATAACATAATCATATCACATAAAACATGCATAAAGGAAACATAATATTTCCACATTGCAATCACAATATATTAATAAAACATATTGATATAAAAACATTCAGAAAACCATTTTCAATACCAATATAAATGAAAAGTAAAACATGGTATTCATTTTTTTTATTCAAAATAGGTTATGGCTTGTAGAGGAAGTCGAAACTCAAATAATCGTCACGACGGTGGAGTAGTCGTTGTCGCCGCATACGTACGATAAAAAAAATTCCTTTTGTCATTTAGTAAACGCTTCTTATAAAAAAGATTACTTTTTTAATAAGAATAAAAGTCAATGGGTTTTATACAACATATAAAAGAAAGTTGTGTATAAACCAAAATATTCCACAATGAATGGAGATTGAGACGAAGTCCCTTACCGACTTGGTTATGTTTTGAAACATACACCCCATAAAAGAATGACAATACAACATTGATGTAAATACTAATAAATGAAAGTATATTACAGAAAGAGTATAATAATGAGCAGTACATATTCCAATCAAAGAAAATGGTGGCAAATGTATCATAAATCTCACGGGAATAAAAGTTAGATGAAAAACCCCTTACGAATACTCGACAGCCTAACGACACCACTTAAAACTTCCAAAAATGGATTGATGAAATAAAATATGGTCTATCATCATATGAACATAGAAATTACATTAATAGTAATATAAGATAAAATCCCCCAACTAAGAAATATGAGCTTAAAATAAACTACATAAAAGAGAGTACTTAAAAAGAAAGAGAGAGGTAGGATCCCTTACCTCGTTTCTGACATGACTCGATCGATCATTAATATCCTAAATAATAAAATTTGGTCAATTTATAATTTCATAAGGACCTACTTTAAATATTATTATTCATTTCATATCACATATTATAATGTTATAATAATTTGTTAATAAAGTGAGTTCATATCAGATGTTTTGGTCAATGTTCGGTACATGAGTAAAAATTGAACTTGTTGGAAAAGAATTTTCCATGTAGTTATAGGTACATCCTATCCAGAAAAGAATTGATGTTTTAAAAATCATATATATCCAGTATATATTCATTTTATACTATTCTATAGAATTTGGAGATAAAAAATTAAATGCACCGTTCATGGAGATGGTAGGCCGTACATACGCCTGAACGCTACATTCATCTTTTTGTCATATTAATGGAATTAAAAAAAAATGAGAGAGATATATATTATAATTCAAAAATGATTTTAATAATTTAGATGTAATATATTACATATATATCCATTATATATATGTACTTATAATTGTGCATAACATTTGTAGACAACAAATGAAATGTACCGTTCATGGAGACGGTAAGTCGTACGTATGCATGAACGCTACTTTCATTTCTTTTTTTTTTGTATTAAATGGAATGAAATAATAATGATATAAAGGTATATTATAATTCCATTAGTATATCATATGTAATATCATTAATTTCATCCTTTATTTATCCCACATATGACATTAATGAATCAAATCACTTTGAGGGGGCGGTAGTCCGCACTTCCTAAAATGAAGATATCGCCTTTATCTATAATTGAAACCATAAAGGAATTCCATAAATGAAAAATACAGATGCCTAATGAAAACTTAAAAATATTATATATCATATATAAATATATATAAATCTTAATGACCACTTTTGAAGGTGTTAAATGAATATTTAACAATCATCGTTTTGTGAGGCAGTAATTCAACATCCATAGAAATAGTTTTTTCTTTAAACATTAGACGGAGGTGTGTGTTAGTGTAGCTAGAATCCACATAATAAAAACATCATAGTATATTTAAGATACTGGTGTTGTTATAAAAAAAAATGAATAAAAATATTTTAGGGGGGTTGATAAGAAAAATAAAACAAAAGAACACTAGGGAAGACATTACCTTTAAAATGGGTAACTCTTTTTGATTTGAGAACAAAGGATTTCTTGGGATGAATTCTGCCAAAATTGAGGCTTCTAGGAGTAATAGAGGGATGTGGAGAGACAAAATGGGCAGGGTTTGGCCGAGCCAAAGGCTTGAGATTTGTGGGTATGGTGGTAGAGGTGGGGGCCTTTTATAAGAGGAGAAGAGGGGCACTCTTGGAAAGTTATAAAAGGTTACTTTATTATAAAATTCATTTCTGATTTTAAAGGTCACAAAATTATATATTTCGAGGATAAGTTGATTCTTGTTCTAAATCCACCCATCCAATAGTTTTTTACATGTTTAGGTCTTAGATTTTACATTATCTTTTCATTTTATTTAAATCGTTAAATAATGAGGTAATCACTGCATCATCATGGTGTCATAAATAATTTAATTTATTTTATGTCTAAAAATTATTAAAAAAATATCATGATGTAGGAAATATTTTTAGATTTCTAATGAATATTTATATTCAAAAATATAACTTGTATAACCTCAATTAAAAATTGTTTTAGTAAAAAAATGCATGTTTGTGACATTTTTATTTTAACATTAAATAAAAAGTTATTTATGTCATTTACCAACCAAAGTTGCTCCAGGGGGTACCCAAGTTGACCCATGGATTTTCTTGGTCGTCCATGACTCATCCAATAACGGTAGGACATGTGTCATTGCATTTCATATTATTAAAACAGTATTTTTACCTTTAACTACACTAATTACCTCAAATCGCGATTAATAAAACTTAAAAGTTACTATTCACCAAAATTTATTTTAATCTCAATGAACCACATTTTACTTCGTAATAAAAACCATGTATGTTGGATTTTTGAAAATCAAATCACAGAAGTGGAAAAGTTTCATTTAAACCAAAAATCAGTTTTTTAACTACCACTTAGTGGTTTCACTATTCATCCAAAATTGATGTTTTTCAGAAAAATACAAAAAATTTACCCTATTATATATTTGATATTCTGAATTCAAAAATGAAGTCTATTTTAAAAAATTCAAAATATATATGTTGTATTAATTAATTTAAGAATTAATTCCCGCTGTCAAAACAAATAGTGTGTTTTTATGAAATAATATCTATTGAAAGATTGACACTAGATTAAGTCCAATTTCAAAGTGAAATTAATTCCAATGACCACTATTGGATTAAATGGAAAAAATAAATTATAATTTATCATTAATACCAATTCAAAAGAATATCTAATCATATAAATAATTTATATTATAAAGAGGTTTTGAATTAAAATACAACATTTTTTACTATTCATTAAAAATGAACTTTATCCGAAAAATACCAAAAATTAGCACAAAGTAAATTTTGATGTCCCGATTCTATAGAAGAATTTAATTTTGTCAAATATAACACATAAAATTGTCAAAAAGTGGATTTAAATTAGGTTCTCCATCAAAAGGCGGTTAATCGACCTTTTAATGAATATTAGAATGTTTATGCTCAAAATTGAATTCATTCGCATTTTTAATCCTCTAACATTTATTGTAAAAAGTGAAAATATTTTACAAACATTTATAATAATTTTTTAGTTAGTTCTGTTCGTTCTCGCCATTACAAAGGCTTGGGTTTAACTACCTTTTAAAATAAAATTATTTTATTATTAGAGTGCAACGTAAGATTTCAAAGAAACTCGTTGTTGCGTATTGGGTACGCCATAGAGCATAGTGTTCCCTTTAAAGTAATATTAATATTTTATTCGCAAATATGGATAAATAAGAAAATGTCATATTCTTTATTTACCTGCGGTGTTACATCCTTCCCCCCTTTTGTAAATTGCGTCCTCGCAATTTTAAAATTGGGTTTCGAAACTTCATTGAAAATCTCACATCATAACAAGAGTAAGTTAAACTATCACATTAAAAAAAGAGATGTACAAAGTTCACCCTAGTTAACACATAATAGGATTAAATATAGGAAAACATGGATATGGAAGAAAAAACAAGGGGTCTTGTTCTTAGGGGGAGTGATAGAAAACATGTTTAGAAGAAAGTTAACCACCAGAAAATCACAAACTAGTGATTTGTTCAACGATATTTGATTCCCCAGTAGGAAATGTTAACATACAAATTTTTTTTTAAGTTATTTTTCCTTGAGGAATTTATTTATAAGAATATCTAAAACATAAGGAAACATACTTACTTGTCATTTTGACTTTCATATTTTACTAGATTTCTTACATGAACTCATAGTTTCTCTAAAAGATGAGTATTTAGGAGGACTTGTTTACATTAAGAGAGCTATAATCAAATTATAGAGAATCACCTAATCTATAAAAGAGAACTATATTCTCCCCATGCCTTTAGACCTTAACCAAATCTAAAACCAAAAAGTTTAGTATGAGATCAGATAATACCCAAAAAGGATAATCCTTTATAAAAAAACTCTTTTCTTAATATCCAAAATTTTTCAAACAATATCCAAAGTTCAACAAAGACCATTCAATAAACAACCTGTCCATAAAATTCTTCAAAGTAAACCAAACTAAGATTGAAACCCAAATATTTGAAGGACATAATCACATTGTCTTCCAAGATAATCCTTAGCTTTTATCTCCAAATAAAATCAGTCACTCTTAAAGTCTCATATTGAAAAGTAATTAACCTAGTCACATATCCTCCATGATAGGTTAATAATTTCCATAGATAACACAAAATCAACTTACTCTAAATTCATAAAATAATCTAACTACAAATAATTAGTCAAAATAACGAGGGACTTTACGTAGTCCAGTGGTAGGCGATAAATACCATTCGTACATTGGTTGTGGGTTTGATTCCCACATCTTTGTCCGACGCGATGGGTTGTCAAACGGTCTGCGTGTTTTCCTTTTTCCAAAACTACATAATTCTTAAAACATTCCTTAAAATGAGATAAAATCTTCAAAAATTATCATAACATAATTTAATCTCAATTTTATCTCATGCCTCTCATTTTCCATCATATCATAGAGTAACCCAAAATTACCTAAAAAGTAAGGATCATATAAATCCTAATGGTTACCTTTATAATTATTACGTGAACATCCACATCATGTTGGTCATCTTGTACATTATGCATTACAGAACTCTCCACGGTTCAAGTGGTTGACCAGGACTCCTTGATACTTTGTTTAGCACAACCATGAGATTCCTCATTGAATCCCCCATTTCATCAAGTCTCTTAATCAGGGCATCACCACCGTTTCCATCAAACCCATTGTCACTTTGGTGCCTGCTAGATCCATCCATTTACTAAAAACAGAAATGTCAGTGTGCATATATCAAAAAAATCATCATGTACTAATGAGGAAGATAAACACTAAGATATACTTACTCATTCAATTTATCTAAAAACTATGACTCCTTCTAAAATCCTATATATTATGGTAATGTCTCTTATGCTTATAGAATACCCCAACCTCTATTGTTATCTAAACTGACCTCTAATACCAACTATAAGGACCCGGCCTTAAGAATTACTTAATATTGAATTAAATGAATAATTGACATTGAGGATCTTTTCAGGATTAGAGTTTTAGAGAATTAGGACATAACTATTACATCAAAAAATATTACAAAGTATACACTTATACTAAGTTTCCATAAATAACAAAATACTCTTAAAAAACATGTGTACTTCAATGTTTTAGATAGCATGTCTTTCCTTGTTCTCATCCTTCACCCTGTCTATCTTTATGTCCTGTGTAAAACATTTCAAAAACATGAGATGAGTATAAAAAGCTCAGTAAGGGATATAAAAATTTGGAAAGGAAACATGAGTACATGTATGCATAAGAATCAATGAAATCATACTTTACTCATAAAACATAATCACTTTATAATACCTCATCAAATCATGAATAAAACAAAAAAATCATAAGTCATAAAGGTAATTTGAGGCATTCCTAACATTCTTACGTAGGGAGTAACCCTCTTGGTTACGTTTGGAATACCCATCACAGTATATTCCCTAAATCACTTCGAAGAAACCTTAACGTTTAACTCCTTCACGTTACTCATTGCATTGGAGAGCTATATCGGGCTCACACTCCCTTAGTTTACCATGGAACCCCTCTTCTTCATAACAATGTCCAAGAACCATAACATAATCGTATCATATAAAACATGCATAAAGGAAACATAATATATACACTTTTCAATCACAAGATATCAATACAACACATTGATATAAAAACATTATGAAAACCATTTTCAATAGAAAAATAAAAGAAAATTAAAACATGGTATTTATGTTTTTATTCAAAAACGGTTATGGCTTGTAGAGGAAGCTAAAACTCAAATAATGGTCATGGTGGTGGAGAAGTCGTTGTCGCCGCATACGTACGAACAAAACATTCCTTTTTTCATTTAGAAAAAGCTTCGTATAAAAAAAGATTCATTTTTAATAAGCATAAAAGAAAAAGGGGTTTATACACCGAATAAAAGAACGTTCTGTATAAAAAAATATGCCTCAATGAATGGAGATTGAGACGATGTCCCTTGCCGACTTGGGTATCATTCAAAAAATACACCCCATGAAAGAAAAACAATACGACATTGATGTAAATAATCATAAACAAAAGTATTTTACACAAAGAGTAGATTAATTGGAATTACATATACCACTAAAAGGAAATGGTGGAAAATGAAGCATAAATCTCATGGGAATAAATGTGAGATGAAAAACCCCTTACGAAAACTCGACATCCTAAGGACACCACTTAAAACATCAAAAAAAATGGATTAATGAAATCAAATAGGGTCAATAATTATACGAACATAGAAAGTAAAGTAATAAAAATATAAGATAACATCCCCCAACTAAGAAAGATGAACTTAGAAGAAACGACATAAAAGAGAGTACTTAAAAAAGAAAGAGAGAGGTAGATTCCCTTACCTCGTGTTCGACATGACTCGATCGTTCTTTAATCTCCTGAATATTAAAATTTTGTCAATTTATAATTTCATAAGGACCTACTTTAAATATTATTATTCAGTTAATATCACATATTATAATGTTATAATAATTGGTCAATAAAGTGAGTTCATATCAGACGGTTTTGTCGATGTTCTTTACATGTGTAAAAATTGAACTTGTGGGAAGATAATTTTCCATGTAGTTATAGATAAATCAAATACAGAATAGTATTTATGTTTTAAATATCATATATATCTTTTATATATTCATTTTATACTATTCCATATCATTTGGAGATAAAAAATTAAAAGCACCGTTCATGGAGATGGTAGGCCATACATTCGTATGAACGCTACATTCATTTTTTTGTCATATTAATGGAAATAAAACAAAATGAGAGATATATATATTATAATTACAGAATGATATCCATAATTTGTATGTAATATATTATATATATATAAATTATATATATTTACTTGTAATAGTACATAACATTTGGTGATAAGAAATGAAATGTACCATTCATAGAGATGGTAAGCCGTACGTACGCATTAACACTACTTTCATTTCTATTTTTTTCAATGGAATGAAATAATAATTATAGACAGGTATATTATAATTCCACTAGGATATCATATGTAATACCATTAATTTCATCCTTTATACGTCCCACATATGGCATTAACGAATCAAATCACTTTGAGGGGACGGTAGTCCGCACTTCCTAAAATAAAGATATCACATTTAACCATAATGGAAACCATAAATGTATGACATAAATGAAAAATAAATAAGCTTAAGGAAAACATAATAATATTATATATCATATATAAATATAGTGACATCTTAATGGCCACATTTGATGGTGTTAAAAGAATGTTGAACAATCATCATTTCGTGAGCCAGTAATTCGCCATCCACAGAAATAGTATGTTCATTAACCGTTAGACGTAGGTGTGTGTTAGTGTAGATCTAATCCTCCTTATAAAAACATCTTCGTATATTTAAGATACTGGTTTTTTTACAAAAAAATTAATAAAAATATTTTAGGGGGTTTGAGAAGTAAAATAAAACAAAAGAACACTAGAAAAGACATTACCTTTTAAATAGGTAACTCTTTTTGATTTGAGCTCAATGGTTTTCATGGGAAGACTTATGCCCCAAGTGAGGCTTCTATGAGTAATAGAGGGATGTTTAGAGACAAAATGGTAAGGGGTTGGCCGAGGCAAAGTCTTGAGATCCGTGGGTATGGTGGTAGAGGTGGGGGCCTTTTATAATTGGAGAAGAGGGGCATGCCTTGGAATGTTATAAAAGGTTACTTTATTATAAAATTCATATAGGATTTTAAAGGACCAAAAATTATATATATCGAGGATAAGGTGATAAGAGTTCTAAATCCACCAATATAATAGGTTTTTGACATGTTTAGGTATTATATTTTTCATTATCTTTTCATTTTATTTAAATCGTTAAATAATGAGGTAATCGATGCATCATCATGGTGTCATAAATACATTAATTTTATTAATTTCTAAAAATTATATAAAAACAATCATGATGTAGGAAATATTTTTAGCTTTATAATTAATATTTATAGTCAAAAATATAACTTGTATAACCTCATTTAAAATTTTTTCTAGTAAACAAACTCATGTTTGTGACATTTTTTTTAACTTTTAATAAAAAGTTATTAATGTCATTTTCCTACCAAAGTGGATCCATGGGGTCCCCATGTTGACCCATTGATTTTCTTGGTCGGCCATTACTCATCCAATAAGTTTTGGACATGTTTCATGGTCATTTCATATTATTAAAACATTATTTTTACCTTAAACTACACTAATTACCTCTAATCGCGATTAATAAAACATAAAAGTTACTATTCACCAAAAAATTATTTTAATCTCATTGAACCACATTTTACATCTTAATGAAAACCATGTATGTTGGATTTTTTACAATAAAATTACATAAGTGGAAATGTTTTATTTAGACGAAAAATCGGTTTCTTTACATACCACTTAGTGGTTTCTCTATTCATCAAAAATTGATGTTTTTCAGAAAAACACCGAAAATTTACCCTAAGCTATATTTGATATTCTGAATTCAAAAATGAATTCTATTTTAAAAAATTTAAAATATATAATTTGAATTAATTAATTTATTAATTCATTACCACCGTCAAAACAAATAGCATGTTTTTAAGAAACAATATCTATTGAAAGATTGACACTAGTTTAAGTCCAATTTCAATGTGAAATTAATTCCAATGACCACTATTGGATTAAATGGTAAAAATATATTATAATATTACTTTCAAACCAATTCATAAGAAAATATAATCATATAAATAATTTAGATTAAAAAGAGGTTTTGAATTAAAATACAACATTTTTCATTATTCATTAAAAAATGATCATTATCGGAAAAATACCAAAAGTTTACACAAAGTAAATTTTGATGTCCCTATTATAAAGAATAATTTAATTTTGTCAAATATAACACATAAAATTTTCCAAATGTTGATTTAAATTAGGTTCTCCATCAAAAGGCGGTTAATCGAC
The DNA here is from genome assembly GCA_963277665.1 of Viscum album. NCBI lineage: Eukaryota > Viridiplantae > Streptophyta > Magnoliopsida > Santalales > Viscaceae > Viscum > Viscum album. Next base: position 1,354,155,777 of record OY728142.1, on the reverse strand, counting down.
CTTTTAAATAATATTAGAATGTTTACGCTTAAAATTGGATTCATTCTCATTTTTAATCCTGTAACATTTATTGTAGAAAGTAAAAATATTTTACAAACAATAATAATAATTTTTTAGTTATTTATGCTCATTCCCTCCATTACAACGGTTAGGCGTTAACTACATTTTAAAATAAAATTATTTTATTATTAGAGTGCAACGTAAGATTTCAAAGAAACTCGTTGTTGCGTATTGGTTACGCCATCGAGCATAGCGTTCCCTTTAAAGTAATATTAATAATTTATTCACAAATATGGATAAATATGAAAATGTCATATTCTTTATTTACCTTGGGTGTTACATCCTTCCCCCCTTTTGGGAATTGTTTCCTCGCAATTTTAAAATTTGGTTTGTAAACATCATTGAAAATCCCACATCGGAACAAGAGTCAGTTAAGCTATCACTTTAAAAAAAAGAGGAATACAAAGGCCACCCTAGTTAACACATACTAGGATTCCATGTATGAAAACATGGATATGGAAGAAAAAACAAAGGGTCATGTTATGAGGGGGAGTTATAGAAAACATGTTTAGAAGAAAGTTAACCACCATAAAATCACAAACTGGTGATTTGCTAAACGGTATTTGATTCCCCAGTAGGAAATGTTAACAGACAACATTTTTTTAAGTTACTTTTCATTGAAGAATTTATTTAAGAGTATAACTAAAACATAAGGAAACATACTTACTTTTCATGTTGACTTTCATCTTTTACTATATTTCTTACATGAACTCATAGTTTCTCTAAAAGATGAGTATTTAGGATGACTTGTTTACATTAAGAGAGCTATAATAGTCTTTAGAGAATCACCTAATCCACAAAATAGAACTATATACTTCCCATTTCTTTAGACCTTATCCAAAACTATAACAAAAAAGGCTAGTATGAGATCAGATAATACACAAAAAGGATAATCCTTTATAAAACGAATCTATTCTTAATCTCCAAAATTTGTCAAACAATACCCAAAGTTCAACAAAGACCATTCAATAAACAATATGTACACAAAATTCATCAATGTAAACCAAACTTAGATTGAAACCCAAATATTTAAAGGATTTAATCACATAGTCTTCCAAGATAATCCTTAAAATTTATCTCCAAATAACATCAGTTACTCATAAAGTCTCATAATGAAATGTAATTAACCTAGTCACATATCATCTATGATAGGTTAATAATTTCCATAGATAACCCAAAATAAACTTACCATTATTTCATAAAATCAACTAACTAAAAATAAATAGTCAAAATAACCAGGGACTTTACATAGTCCAGTGGTAGGCGATAAATACCAGTCGTACTTTGGTTGTGGGTTTGATTCCCACAGCTTTGTCCGACGCGACGGGTTGTCACACGGTCTGGGTGTTGTTCTTTTTCCAAAACTACATAATTCTTAAATTATTCCCCAAAACGAGATAAAATCTTAAAAAATGATCATAACATATTTTAATCTCATGTTTATCTCATGCCATTCATTTTCAATCATATCATATAGTAACCCATAATTACCTAAAAAGTAAGGATCATATAAATCCTAATGGTTACCTTTATAATTAAATCCTGAACTTCCACATCGATTTGGTCATCTCGTACATGATGCATTAGAGAACTCACCAAGGTTCAAGTGGTTGATCACGACTCCTTGATAGTTTGTTTAGCACAACCATGAGAGTCCTCATTAAATCCCCCATCTCATCTAGTATCTTAATCGGAGAACCACCACAGTATCCATCAAACCTACTGTCAATTTGTTGCCTGCTAGATCCTTCTATTTACTAAAAACAGAAATGTCAGTGTGCGTATATCAACAAAATCATCATGTACTAATGAGGAAGATAAACACTAAGATATACGTACTCATTCACTTTATCTAAAAACTATGACTCTTTCTAAAATCCTAGCCATTATGGTAATGTCACTTATGCTTATAGAATACCATAACCTCTAAAGTTATCTAAACCGACCTCTGATACCAAATATAAGGACTCGGACTTAAGCATTACTTAATATTGAATTAAATGAATAATTCACGTTGAGGATCTTTTCATGTTTAGAGTTTTAGAGAATTAGGACATAACTATTACATCAAAAAATATTATAAAGTAGACACTTCAACTATGTTTCTATAAATAAAAAAAATACTCCTGAAATAAAAATGTTTACTACCATGATTTAGATAGCATGTCTTTCCTTGATCTCATCCTTGACCCTATTCATCTTTATGTCTTGTGTAAAACATTTCAAAAACTTGGGATGAGCATAAAAATCTCAGTATGATATACAGAAATTTGGAAATGAAACATGAGTACATGTATGCATATGAATCAATGAAATCATACTATACTAATAAAACATAATCACATTAATATACCTCATTAAATCATGAATAATGCATAAAAATCATAAGGCATAAAGGTAATTTGAGGCATTCATAACATTCTTACGTAGGGAGTAACCCTCTTGGTTACGTTTGGAAAACTGATCAAAGTATATTCCCAAAATCACGTCAGAGAAACCTTAACTTTTAACTCCTTCGCGTTACCCATTTCATTGGAGAGCTATATCGGGCTCACCCACCCTTAGTTTATCATGGAACCACTGGTCTTCATAACAATTCCCATGAACCATAACATAATCGTATCACATAAAACATGCATAATGGAAACATAATATTTCCACTTTTCATTCACAAGATATCAATACAACACATTGATATAAAAACATTATGAAAACCATTTTCAATAGCAAAATAAAATAAAAGTAAAACATTGTATTTATTTTTTTATTCAAAAAAGGTTATGGCTTGTAGTGGAAGCCGGAACTCAAATAATGGTCTCGATGGCGGAGAACTCCTTGTCGTCGCATACGTACGAAAAAACAACATTCCTTTTGTCGTTTAGAAAATGCATCGTATAAAAAAAGATTCCTTTTGAATAAGAATAAAAGTCAAAGGGGTTTATACATTGTATAAAAGAAAGTTGTGTATAAAACAAAATATTCATCAATGAATGGAGATTGAGACGAAGTCCCTTACCAACTTGCGTATCAATAGAAACATACACCCCAGGAAAGAAGGAAAAAACAACATTGATGTAAATTTTCATAAATGAACATATATTACACAAAGAGTAGAATAATTGGCTGTACATATACAACTCATAGGAAATGGTCGAAAATGTAGCATAAATCTCATGGGAATAAAAGTGAGATGAAAAAACCCCTTACGAAAACTCGAAAGCCTAACGACACCACTTAAAATGTCCAAAAAATAGATTGATGATATCAAATAGGGTATATAATCATATGAACATAAAAAGTACAGTAATAGGAATATAAGGGAACGTCCCCCAACTAATAAAGATGAGCTTAAAAAAACAACATAAAAGCGAGTACTTAAAAAGAAAGACAGAGGTAGATTCCCCTACCTCGTGTCTCACATGACTCGATCGTTCATTAATCTCCTGAATAATAAAAATTGGTCAATTTATAATTTCTTAAGGATCTCCTTTAAATAATATTATTCAGTTTATATCACATATTATAATGTTATAATAATTGGTTAATAAAGTGACTTCATATCAGACATTTTTGTCGATGTTCGGTACATGAGTAAAAATTGAACTTGTTGGAAAAGAATTTTCCATGTAGTTATAGGTACATCATATCCGGAATAGTATTGACGTTTTAAATATAATATATATCTAGTATATATTCATTTTATACGATTCCATAGAATTTGGAGAAAAAAAATTAAATGCACCGTTCATGGAGACGGTAGGCCTTACGTATGTATGAACGCTACATTCATTTTTTGTCATATTAATGGAATTAAAACAAAATGAGAGATATATATATTATAATTACATAATTATATCCATCATTTAGATGTAATATATTAAATATATATACCATATATATATGTACTTATAATAGTACATAACATTTGGTGATAAAAAATGAAATGTATCGTTCATGGAGATGGTAAGCTATATGTATGCATGAACGCTACATTCATTTCTATTTTTTGTATTCAATGGAATGAAATAATATTTATATAAAGGGATATTATAATTCCAGAACTATATCAAATGTAATACCATTAATTTCATCCTTTATGAGTCCCACATACGGCATAAATGAATCAAATCACTTTAAGGGGATGGTAGTCCGCACTTCCTAAAATGAAGATATCACATTTACCAATAATGGAAATCATAAAGGTATGCCATAAATGAAAAATAAAGAATCTTAAGGAAAACATAAACATATTATATATCATATATAAATATATTGACATCTTAATGGCCAACTTTAAAGGTGTTAAAATAATATTGAACAATCATCGTTTCGTGAGGCAGTAATTCGCCATCCACAGAAATAGTATGATCTTTAACCATTAGAGAGAGGTGTGTGTTAGTGGAGCTCGAATACACATCATAAAAAAATCCTAGTATATCAAATATACTGGTTTTGTTACAAAACAAATAAATAAAAATAATTTATGGGGTTTGAGAAGCAAAATAAAACAAAAGAACACTAGGGACGACATTACCATTAAAATGGGTAACTCTTTTTTATTTGAGCTCAAAGGCATTCTTGGGAAGACTTCTACCCAAATTGAGGCTTCTATGAGTAATAGAGGGATATTTAGAGACAAAATGGGAGGGTTTGGCTGAGCTTAAGGTTTGAGAGGTGTGGGTAAGGTGGTAGAGGTGGGGGCCTTTTATAATTGGAGAAGAGGGGCACTCTTGGAAAGTTATAAAAGGTTACTTTATTATAAAATTCATTTCGGATTTTAAAGGTCCCAAAATTATATATTTCTAGGTTAAGTTGATAAAATTTATAAATCCACCCATCCAATACTTTTTTGACATGTTTAGGTATTAGATTTTACATTATCTTTTTATTTTATTTAAATCGTTAAATAGTGAGGTAATCGCTGCATCATCATGGTGACATAAATAATTTAATTTATTTAATGTATGAAAATTATAAAAAAAATATAATGATGTTTAAAATCTTCTTATAATTATAATTAATATTTATTGTAAAAAATATGTATTGTATAACCCCATATAAAAATTGTTTTATTAAAACAACTCATGTTTGTGACATTTTTATTTTAACTTTAAATAAAAAGTTATTTAAGTCATTTTCCTACCAAGGTGGCTCAATGGGGTCCCCAAGTTGACCCATGGATTGTCTTGGTCGGCCATGACTCATCAAATAAGGGTAGGACATGTTTCATGGTAATTGTTTATTATTAAAACATTATTTTTACCTTAAACTACACTAATTACCTCTTATCGTGATTAATAAAACATAAAAGTTACTATTCACTAAAAATTATTTTAATCTCATTGAACCAAATTTTATATCATAATGACAACCATGTATATCAGATGTTTGAAAATAAAATCACAGAAGTGGAAAATTTTCATTTAAACAAAAAATCAATCTCTTTAACTACCACTTAGTGGTTTCACTATTCATCAAAAATTGATGTTTTTCAGAAAAATACCATAAATTCATACTAAGATATATTTGATATTCCGAATTCAAAAATAATATCTATTTTTCAAAATTAAAAATATATATTTTTCATTAATTAATTTAATAAATCATTCCCGCTGTCAAAACAAATTGCGTGTTTTTAAGAAACAATATATATTGAAAGATTGACACTAGTTTAAGTACAATTTCAAAGTGAAATTAATTCCAATGACCACTATTGGATTAAATGGTAAAAATATATAATATTTTTACTTTAAAACCAATTCAAAAGATAATATAATCATACAGATATATTATATTAAAAAGAGGTTTTGAATTTAAATACAACATTTTCACTATTAATTGAAAAATAAACTTTATCGGAAATATTCCAAAAATTTACACAAAGTAAATTTTGATGTCCCAATTCTAAAGAAGAATTTAATTTTGACAAATATAACACATAAAATTTTCAAAAAGTGGTTTTAAAATAGGTTCTCCATCAAAATGTGGTTAATCGACCTTTTAAAGAATATTAGAATGTTTACCCTTAAAATTGGATTCATTCACATTTTTAATCCTCTAACATTAATTGTAGAAAGTAAAAATGCTTTAAAATCATTTATAATAATTTTTTAGTTTGTTCTGTTCATTCCGGACATTACAACGGCTAGGCGTTAACTACCTTTTAATATAAAATTATTTTATTATTAGAGTGCAACATAATATTTCAAAAAACCTCGTTGTTGCTTATTGGGTACGCCATTGAGCATAGAGTTCCCTTTAAAGTAATATTAATATTTTATTCACAAATATAGATATATATGAAAATGTAATATTCTTTATTTACCTGGGGTTTTACATCAAAAGTACAAATACACCAGTCTAATATGTTCTGAGATTAAGAAAAAATATCAAAAAATCACTAATATTAAATGGGTCCCTCCATATAGTGTATACTCTATTAAATGGATTTCCAATAAAAATTACAAAAACAATATTCTTAATACATCTATGAAAATAAACAAGGTCGTGATAAATAATTAAAAAACATGATGAAAACATTCATTAATTCAAATAATTTTATTTCAATTTCTCCTAACATCTAACATCCTCACATGAAATAACCCCTAGATCACAACCAGTATCAACATACATGAATCACTCCATTATGAAATATGAATATTATATAAAATTGAGAGGGATATCAGAGATTCATTGAAAAATATTCATACAACTAAAATCACGTTGAATCATATGTGCATGGAAAGAACCTCGTACACCATATGGAAAACTATAAAACAACCGGACCTAGGTCTATCTGATTATTTTACTATACAGAGTTGAAATATCCATAAACCCTTATGAAATTGATGGTCTAATAACTACCACTACTTGATTATTTATGCCAAAATTTTAATGACATCCCAACTAATCTCTAAACATAATTAAATAATAAAATTCCAATATGTTTTGAAATGAATAGAAATTTAATATTATGTGTTATTGAATAATATGACGCATCCATGATAGATGACTGAAAATATTTTCATTTAATAGATATCATTGAATAGTAAAAGTCATATTTTATTAAATCTAAAATATTAATGGAATATGAAATTATATATGAAACTATAATAACCTGAATAGAAAATCCATGAATGATATTTTTTGTCCATCACATATATTTATGTAGGTATTCAACTAGTGATTTGGCCTTACCATGTCACGAGATTAATGGTAAGCCTCCTACAGACATGGGAAACCAATATTTAACTATATAACCACATATTTAAACAACAAATTTCCAATACCCATGAATATGTCACATTTGTATAGATTCTATTTTAGCGCAATCCTTCTTATGGAGCACCATTTTAGGGTGATCCAACTAATATAATTTTCTAGTGTACTCTATCTATTAGACACTATCTTTTGTTGCTAATCATATTTTAAAATTACTTCTGAACTCTTCCACCAAATTTCATTGAAATATCACCTCAAGATTACATTAATAGGATTTAGTTAACTTTTTCACACCATTATGAATTTCTATGATAAAGATAGTAATGTAATTTAAATTAACCCAACAATCTACCTCATGAAAATAGATTATTGATTTTACCCTCATTAACCATCCCCTCAATTTTATCATCTATATTATTAATTTAGTTTCCCATATCAATATGGAAATCCAAATAAAATTACGTAATTAATATTACATGACCATTTTTTATATTATCACCTTTGTAAATATATCAATAGCATTCATCATACCAATATTCTTTCATCAATCAATCACATTATCTTCTAGAAAACTTCATATAATAATATATTTTTGGAAAATCTGTTTTATTGATTCATGAATCGATATATTTCGGGAATTAAAGATGAATCTTATAATATCATAAAATAACATTTCTTAATTTGATCCTTTATAAGCAACTACATTAATTGATTCATTAACGTAAACTATTTCCCTAATTTTCTAGTAGAAACATACTCTATAATGGTTATAGAAAAAATAATCACAAACTATAATAATGATGGCTAGATGGCCGATTTATGAGTAAATGTAAATGAAAAAACTATTATACTTTATCTTAAATGAATATATCATTAACAAACATCCACTTCAATCTCTTAAAATTATAATTATCTCCAAAATATTATGTTTCATTTTTTTTATCTATTCATGTTTCAAATGATCAATTCCAAATCTTCCATGTGTTCCCTTAAATGATTTTAAAAGAAATGACTTAGACATCTCACTAAAAATGAATTGTTTTTCATCTGAAAACCATTGCATACGCCAAATATTCAATACCTGATGAAATGAGAACATTCACCATGTCTATGACATATCAATATGTTAATAGTGTATAATATTATGATATTTTCAATTTATCTATATGGGGGTTAATAAATTTTTACAAATGGATATTCAAAAATTACCAGTAACATTTATTATATATTATGTCTAGGATAAATCAAAAGTGTGGGTTTGGAATGACACTCAATTATCATCCCCCTAACATTCATTCTATGGTTTAGATTAAATGTTTTTAACCTTGTATACAACTACCATTTGAATTACTTAATTTGATATAACAACAAACTATAAAGAAACAAATAATATGATTTATTCACTTTCATAATAAGGATTCCAATAACAAAATTGATCATAATCTCATTGACTAAAAAATCCTAAAAAATGGAAGTATCAAACATATTAATTCAATATCAAAGACTTTTTTTCCAAACCTCATGGAATCTAATTCAAATTTAAAACATCTTGAATATTTATATTAACATTGTATCATTGGCTAAACCATGAAAAATTATTCTTCCATATATCCATACAAGAAATCAATCATTAATTCAAAAAACACAATGTTTATATTATCAGATGAAATAATGTTTTGTACTTTCTAAATGGTAGTCTATTTAAAAAATATTAAGAAATATCTATAAAATTTAATGGATTACATTTATTGATAACTGATCACTGCAATCCATTTATTGAATCTCTTACTTCCACAATCATACTCTTTCAAATGGATAACTACTTTTTTTGCATTGTTCTCCTTCAACTACCTTTGACAAATCACATGTATTATAAAGTTCTATTGAATTTATTTCAAACTAAATTAAATACACATACTATTATAAATATCATATTGATTTTTTTCATATATATTTGTTATCATGTTTGTGTTATATGTAAAATGTTCTTATAAACTCCAAAACTATAAGTTGGATTTTTAATATGATTTAATATTCTCATACAAAACTTAGGTATTTATAAAAGAACCTATATGTATAGTATAAATATTTAAGTACATTATCATTATTGTATATGTCTATCAAAATATTATACATCTGGTAGAAATACATTTTGAGTTATTGCCTTTGAAATTTCAACTAATTTTTTTATGATGATAATTTTATTTTTGGAACATTTCTTTTATCATATTAGACCTCATAATTATTTTTATAGGTCCCCATATCATTATAAAAAGAGAAAGAATTTAAAGAATATATCTATTATATATGATTGGTTAAATTTCATCATTCTGTAGATGGTATCTAAATTCATCAACAACATATCCAATGAGAAAAAACACTAGAAATTTTTAAACCAACATATCTTTATAATCATCTTATGTCATACATACAAAGTAAATGAGATAGTTCCCTATATTTTTATTAGCATAACAATATTTATTTTGTAGAACATATCCCATAGATGAGTAAAACAATAGTTCTTTGTACACATGGTTGTATTAATTTATGTAGAAATATTACATTTCTTATTTTAATGTGTATTTCTATACATTATGCTTTCTTTTTCAAAGAGTAATTAATAATTTTTCCTGATAATTGTTTTTTGTGTTCCTAGAAAAGAATTATCCTATGTGATTTCCTTCATTATAATATTTTTTTAATATGTGTCTAAATTACACCCTACTATTATTATTTTCAAAACACATCAACAATCATTTACACTATATTTTAGGTAATAATTTCCTTAAATAAACACTTTTAAAACATTAAAATATGTCTTTTTGATGTAAACACTAAGATTTTTAGTCACATAATATTTGAATGTCATAACTTAATAAGACCCACTAAGGAAATAAATATTAGTATTCCCCTAAAAATCAAGATAAAAGTGTTCAAGATTTTGATTCTAAGTATGTGTACCATAAAATTTATAAAAAAAACTCCATCATTATATAGTATACATCATTGACATCACTAAATTTCATAATGTTCATGTTTATGTAATACCTATACCACAAAAATTTTCAACATATTTTCATTTATATAAATATAATTTATAGTTCCAAAATTATAGACTCTCTGATGAAGTTCTTTATATCAATCTAGAATCATACATACATATGGTCAAGTAGAGGGTTCAACTAAATACCTCTAGATAATGCATTATAGATCTAATATTCATTTTCTAATACCTATTCAGAATGTTCATTCTGAAACTAGAATATACACGTTCTCCTACTAATTTTATGTTCTTATATAGATATGGAAAATGTATAAATTCATTCAGTGTTAATAAAAATAATATTTCTTCAATTTATAACACCATATATCTATTATATTTTATAATATTATTCATATGAAAGATTTAACCTACCCATGACTCCTTGTACATAATCTACTATGATCAAATTCTTAATAAATGGATGGAAATTTTCATCTAATTCAATAATCCATAATTATTTTATAAAATTCTAATGTATTATAAATCTTGTGCCTCTATCTGTCACACTAATAGAGTTAATTAGTATATAACTTGAATTCTTTTTCCTATACCTAAAATATTTTTTTATATGTAATTTGTTACCATTAATAATAAATTTAGGACTTCTACAAGCCCATGTACCATGATTTATACTTAGGGAAATTACATTTGAAGGATTTTTCAAATGAAAATACTTCTCTCTAGTAGAAAATTAAATTCTAGTAGTAGTAAGTGAACTTATAAACAAATCATGGACAATCATCCAGTTAGAATTCTCATTCAATTTGATGATTTTAATTTCATTCGACATAATATTTGTAATAACACACTAGTGTATCACTAATATCATAATGGAATCCTTTATTTCTAAAAGATATAGTTGAAATATAATATATAAAACATAATCCATGAATGTTACCTTATCATACAAGATATAGCCTCATATCATATTTAAATCATTCCCATGATCTGATGTAGTTCATTTATCAAATAGCCTTATTACGATTGATCATAAAATCCTGATAACATCTATAACTATTTCTGATTTGTTATAACATTATAAAAAAAATTAATCCTAGGAAGTAGTTTTCTTCCCTCAAATAGATAATGTATCATTCTAACCGACTGATATACTTATCAATGATAAAGCCTTCATATCCAACCAATCACATTTCTTTTTTTTTCATATTCTAAGTATATCCACCAAACTAAGGAAAAACAGAAAATTATATATCCAATACTCATCAATTCACATCCTCTGAAAAGATACTAATATTCCATAAAACCTTTTGATATGATCTAGTTCTTCCAATGAAGTAATTATTCATATAACAGTATAAAAATGAAATCATGCAATATTTAATCCATGGAGAAAAACCTGAATGTTGGGTGTAATGTAGAACTGAAGATATAATACCACATTATTATAGGGATATCGACGTGACACTAAGGAATTATTGAGTAATAGTTACTCTATATAACTAGAAGGAATAGGAGAAGACATCATACATTAGATGGACTCCTTTAAAACTACTAGACAACGAATTCTATATTTTATTTATCTTGTATAGTTGAATTATACAAGATCTAATAGATAAAGGCCCGTATTTATAAAATCCTATATTCATTAACAATTATCAAACTATAAAATCTCATATCCATGTGGATCAACCCTTTATGTGTTTCTAATGACTAAGGTTCATAGAAGATGCCTAGAGGATATCTCGAGGATTTGTATGTGAATTGTTGGAAACAAGATGAATTAGACGCCATATTAGAATTTCATAGAGTGTTTGTAAGGTTAAAAACATGTCTGTCTTAGGGTTTAAACCAATGAATATATGGTTAGTATTCAGTACGAACCAAAAAATGAATATTACATGTTTTGAAATAGGATTACACACTTTATTATTTCTAACTATTGTTATATTTTATGCATTATTAGTTGCTCAGGTTATTCAAAACGTTGCAACTATAGATGAACTCCATGTCATACAAGGTGACTCATCATCCCCCGCTTAGGTATTATAGAGATCTCTTCAATGGGAATCAGTCATTTGGAATAAATCATCTATATGTGTCAACCCTTACTAATCCAATGTAGGTTTTACCATTTTTTCTAGTGGGTTCTTCTATTTTGATCAATTTATCTCTTATTTTTCATTACATGTGATGGTGGAAGATATTACATGTTTATAATGTGGTTTCCCTTGATTTTTACAAGTGACGTTTTGTCACATCATCCTTGAATGGATGAATTTCATGTCGTAGGGGTGATCGATGATCTGTTCGATGGCCTATTCTCATGTCATGCAGGTTGAAACACATTTTAGGAAGGGGATTCTATGCCTTTTTATTTATTTATGTGAATTATTAGAGCTATCATGATTTATCCATTCTATCACAATAAAATTAGTAGAATAATTACACGAACCTTATTAATGACATTGTATATATCATCAAGAAATGTTGTTTTTTGCAACGTGATGACATGTTGCGTATTAAATTTCTAGGTAGTTTAATATATATTCTTTTCCTTTTATTATTGGTTTAGCATGTGAAATTGGTAATGAATGTATATATAGAAGTAATTAATAATTAATTTTTTATGTATTAAAGAGGCATGTTAAATTATTCTGATTTTATTACTTTTATGATAATAAGATTAATAAAAATCTGTATATTTAATTAAATTGGATATGGAACATCAAGCATGTTGCTGATTATTGATAATGTAATTAAATTCATGATAAATTAATTTTTCTGTTAATTTATTTTTGTTATTATAGCTAATTGTTTATGTTTCCCAATAAGAGATCCTATGATAATGAATCAAGTGATTCAAGATGTAATAAAATACAATTGTTTGATAAAATATAATTCATTATATGGAATGATTTACCATCATTCTTGTATGTCCCATTTTCATTAATTTTTGGACCTATGAGATTTCATTTTGTGTGAAGGTTCAAGAAATTTATTTAGGGAAAATATTTATGTTCATATGTTTCTTTCTTGCTTTATGTTATGTGATGTGACCCAAGGATGGTTATTACTATAAGTATATTATGGTATATGGGTTGGGGATGCCAGAAATTTATTTGATCATTGTATGGATGAGTCTAGAGGGATGTTGTGGGGTGAGGGGTGGGGGTTTATATATTACTCGAAATGTAGTTTCCTAAAGTGTCTGGATGCATCAAAATATGCATGTGGTTGTCATGGATGACACCAGGGATTATGAAACAAGTCTATTCTAGGCATACAGGTTGATATGAAAGCAATATTCATGTATAAAAATGGGGTTTGTACGATTGATGTGTCATTTATTTATCTGCTTTCATTAATCCACATCTTGAGTAAGATTGATTTGATTTGGTTTTCACGAAATATTGTTGCATAAGATGTATTTCGTGAGTAATTACTAATATGGAATGTAATGCTATTAATAAAAGAATAAATTCCATACCTATGGTGTTGGAACATGCTAGGATACAATTCTTATTCTATAGTTATGCGAATTCATGGACATGATTTTTTTAATTATTGGAGGGTATGAAAAAATATTTTAATAGTAATGTAATATCATGTGGATATCATAAATATTAGTTAATGGTTACATAATTGAATAAAATAAAGGTAAACTGAGAAAATTGAATAAAGTAATTTAATGTACCTTTTTAAAAGGTTGTGTTATTATTTGATATCTTGTCTTGTCACTGGTAATCGATAGTATGAGATACATTACCTATAGTTGTGTATGATAATAGGATATTACAACTACGTGGTTGTGAGATATGTTATGTCATGTACTTTTTTTATACAACAACACACCCTATTAGATATTGGAACTAGAACTGGTTGGATTTTGATCAGTGTGAGGGTGTTTTCCCAATCATCTTGATTGGAGGATGGATGGAAAACTAACCCCTTTTTCTGTCAAAATCTTCTCATGGTAGTTACATGTGAAAATATGCAGGCCGGTTACTTTTCCCCATATATGTGTTTTGATGTTTGATGTTTCATGTGGTTATTTCACAGAAATTTATTCAATATATAGTTACCTATGGACTATAATATGTAAAACATTTATAGGCTATGATGGATTGAGGATGCTTACAAAGTTTATAGGATATGATGCCTTGAGGTACAATACCTAATTTATGATACATATTATGTGGGATGTGGTGGATCATTGAAATACCTAAAAACATTGGTAATATATACATGGTGGTATGATTCATGAGGTGCATATTTTGGTGCATCACAGAGGTGTCTACAAGCTATCCTATTTTAGAGAGATGCTCAGGACTTGCTATATAAGGGAAGAGCTGAAAACTAGTGGGAAAGAGGAAGTAGGGTACCCTTGATATTTATTATTATAATCTATTTTCAAGAATGCGATACATTGGAAGAGTGGCCTTGGTGTGGCTGGGAATCTAATATACATGTGTTAGGTGGTGAGATAGTTTCACATGTTGTTCATTATGCTTTACAACATTTTCTTTATCTTTTTTGTGAGAGGCTCTTCAGAGGACAAAAATGAGTATGGATTTATAATCATCCAATATATATATATATTATTTTTATGTTATTTGGATAATGATGGAGATCATTCCAGTTACTACATGATTTGAGTATAAAAGGAGTTATTTTGTATTTGTGCTAGCATATGTCATTACTTATCATTTTATAGATGTAGTTATTCATTCAATTGTAGTATTTCTTGTTTGAAATTACATATGTGCACTTGGGATTTCTTTTATATTGATGTATGAGTATGTTTTGGATTGTTTTTGTCTTATATCTCTCTTCTATATGTGTTCTCATATAGGGGAACGCCTCCCATCTATGTGATTACTACACACCAGGTTCTAGTCACCGACTCGAAGCCTATTGGATGTTGGACACATTTGTCACAATTATTCATCCCCCATTTCTAGACCAGCATGATAACACCATGTGGGATGGGGTCATGAAAGTTTGGTATCAAGAGTATTGTTGAGGGATAAAATGGATTCATGTGGTAGTCATATGTAATGTTTCATGGGTTGGTAAAGAAAAAAATATAAGCTTTGTTTCGAAAGCATTTTAAACAAGGCAGACCGGTTGAGACCTAGTTATCTACCCCCCCTATAATTTGATGTTATCACAATTTCTCTTAAAACATAAATTAAAGAAGTTGATAATATTTGTCAATTAGCAAAATTAGAATGGATCCTTAATCATTCAACTTTATGATAGTACTTGAATGGGTAGACCACTTGATAGGATTACCTAAAATTTATAAATTGTAACATTTAATTAATGAATATTTTCCCATATTCATGTTTTAGGAGCTCAAATTGTTTGTTCTTTCTAGGAATGGCTCTAGGATAATGTTATTATAAGGTTATTATAGAATATGTTCAATAGGTTGTTCGATAATATCACTTCAGAGTGGTGTTTCACCAAGACAAAACTTGGAGGAGGAAACTATGGGAGTTTTAGCACTATAGTCAACAATGGTATGAGGGACCTATTTAAGATTATTTCATTGAATGCAGGTTAGAGGTGGTTGAGATAATGTTCATTTTGGTCTGGTTATAGATGGATAACTGAATATCATCGGTTTTGATGATGTTAGGTTGTGCAATGAGATTGTGGGGGTTCTTTTTATTTACGGATCACCAGGAGATGACAGTCTCATGGGAGGTATTCATGTTCAAATTCAGGGCTGACTATCATTCATTCGAATGTAGTAGAGGCTAGTCACTAGGGTCTAGTTATCCTTCAATATGAAAAATATATTGTGTAAGTGTTCTAGATCTTTTTCAGGAACCGTTTATTATATGAATTGGACCTAATATTGAATGAGGCTTATAGGGTGAGAAATTTTTTGGAGTCATTGTGACTATATATCCAACATTAGGCCTCTGATATTATATTAAACATGTATGTCAATGTGATGGAAAAATAAGATGTCATCAACATCATGTTATCTATAACCAGATCAACATGAGGGGGGGGGGGATTTTAGAATTCCTCACGAAGCAGAGTTGTGGTTCGGGGATCCCTGTTATTAGGATAGAATAGTTTCTGACCATCTGAGGGTAGGTCCCAATCCTTATCTTCTCGTTTCTCTAGGGACAATAGTTCGTATTCCTTTATCATGTGACAAAAAATGTTTTCTCTTATCAATGATGATGTTATTAATGGAGAGATATCAATACTATTCTGAGCTTCCAGTGTGCATTATCTGTTCCATTGAAGGTTCATCCACTAAGTTAGTTCTAGTCAAGGAAGCTATAACAGGTTTTACCATTTTATAATTAGGAGTCATAGGAGTCTGACCATGGAGGTGGTTTTAATCCCGGTTATAGTGGACATGTATCATGTCATAGTCACCGTAATAATTTCATATTCCCAGTACCAGGTGATCTAGGCATCATTCAAGGAACCATTTTCTTATTTCAAAGGTGGTTTATTGACTTGTTCAATCTATGGGAATCAAATATCATGATATCACCTACCATTGTACATTCCTTGGTATATCAGTTAAAGAGTCTTTCTGTTCTTTTGGAATTAACAATTTTAGTAAGAGGTGGGGATGAATTGTTTGATGTATATAAATACAATGATATAGTTATAGATAATTACCAATCTAGTAGATATTTTCTATTTTTAAATATTCAACCATATGAAATGATCCATGGAATTTATTTTTTCTATTAGGTGTAGGATATCATGGATTATATCAGGTGGTGTGTTTTGTTCTTCGATATTGATGGATAGGCAATACTGTTTTCTGTTCATAAAGACACATATATAAGTCAAAAGATTTTTACATCCATGTTTTACATGACAACTGAGTGGATGGTGAGTTCATCAGATATTCATTGGATGGTGTTTCCCATTTTCAAATAAGAGTATCATGATTTGTTTTTGGTGGAATATGTAGTTTCATCCCATGATGATAGATCATGACCATAATAAATCTACAATCATGTGTGTTTCCTATCACAACAACTACATATATTATGTTTCCTTTCACATAGTGATAGATGTGTATAGAAATAGATGGTTTGTTGTAGAGTGGGTTTTTTTAGTTAGGTGTATCACCAAGTGGTTAACCTGTTTTGTTAATAGTGAAGGATGATGGATGATTCCAATATTGTATCGATTATCATCGTTTGAACCATGTGATAGTGAACAACCGCTATATTATTCCATAGTTTAATTTTATTTTCGATCAACTAAAGGATGAATGTTGTTTCTCAAATATCAATTTGTTGGAAACATGTCTATAGATGCATGTAAAGGATTAGGATATCCTAAGAACTGCTTTCTATATTCATCATGGGAAATACAAGTATTTTTGGATTCCATTTTCTGTGATGAATTTTTCACCTATGTTCATTGGGTTAATGAACACAGTGTTCCTTTAGTTCATGGATATGTTAAATGTGGTTTTCATTAACTACATCTTGGTGTACACTGTGTCTGAGGATGATCATGCATAACATCTTTATGTATTTTTCGATGAAATTTTCCATGAGAAGTTTTCTAGTAGGGTTTTGAATAGTGTGCTTATCGATAGAAATGTCAATTTCAAGAGATATTTTTTCTCCCAACATAGAGTCGATGTGAATATATGGAAAATAGAAGTTTTGTCTGAGGAACTCCCCATGCTAGTGTAATAGGTGGGGGGGGTTTCTGTGTTTTTGCTATTAAATTATGTTCGTTGCCGATTTATATCTGTTTTTGACACCTCTAATAGTGTTGACTAGAATTGTTCAGGCATTCATGTAGACTGATCAGTGTCAAATAACTTTAAAGTATCATAAGGATGTGGTGAGACTCCCCGGGGTCCCTAGGATAATTATTTCCAATCAAGATGCTCATTTTACATCTAGAGTGTTTAGTGGTTTCAAATTTTCATTTAGTTATTAACAGTTCCTTATCACTACTTTTCAATCCCTTGTGGATTAACATTTAGATAGGACCATACAGACTCATGGAAACATGTTCTGCTCCTATGTTCTAGATTTTTGAGGTTCATCGATGAGGCACTTTCGAATAGTATAGTTTAGTTAAAGCCATTGTTTTGACTCTTCCATTACCATGGATCCATTTAAATAAATTTATGGTAGACCATTTCATCTATGATGTGCTAGAGTGGGGTCATATATTTATCATTTCATAGGATATAAATGGTATATAACATGACATATATGGCTTAGGTGATTCAAACGAGGATGAAGGAAGTGCATGATCATCAAAAAAACACTATACCGATCATATGAGGAGAACAATGTAGATTGAAGTTGTTGATAATGTTTTTTTGAAGGTGACTCCCTAATATGGTAACTGAATGATTGGTCATGGGAGTAATATTTCTCTCTAATCTTTTGGTCATTTAATTTTTTTGGCTCGTATTGGATCCATGGTGTGTCAGATAGAACTTATGCCACATATGAGATCAATACATGATGTTTATCATGTATGAAATCTTTTTCATCATCTTTTTGAAGACTCTCACAAAATCAATTTTTGAAAGGTCAATATAGATAATGATGAAAAAATAATGGGGCATCTTGGAGTGATCCATGACATCAAAGGAAATGTGTTCTGTGGGTTTGATATCCCAATGGATCATATCTTATGGCTGCATTGTACCATGGAATAGAATACATTATAATGAGAGTCACAAATATTCTCTATGTATCCCTATCTATTTTGTGTTTATATACTCACTTTAATGTTTCTTGTTTTGGGGTTATAGTCCTTTTTTGATGTACGAGATAGATATATCTCTTTTATCTTGTTCTTTATTACTCCCTTTATATGGGATCTAAAGATGTACAAGATATTCCACATGATTTCTATGATTGGATTCTTAATGGAATATGGGTTTTCTCTCATTATATAGGTAGTGAAGACTCGATGATTATATCATCTACTCATATTGTCTTTCCAATTATTCTTGGACGGTGATGATTGAGATATTGATGTTGTGAGGTGTTTTGGTAGGTATCTCATGGGGTGGATATTCAGTTGATCCCATCTCATTTTTTCTCTCTATGATGGTATTGGATAATCGAATAAGTGAATGTTTGGAGATATAAAAATGGTAAGGGAATTAATCTAGGTGGATCGACCCTTCATGAATTTCAAAATACCGAAGAAATCTAAACAGTATTAGAGTTTGTCTAGAGGTGTTGGCTTGGAATTGATAGATATATGAATAATTACACAACATGTATGAATAAAACATAGTGTATGTAGGGTTAAAAACATGTACGTCTTAGGGGTTTAATAGTTGAAGAGGTGAGAGATTTGTTCGAGGGAACAGAACCCTATGGATTATACGACATGAAAGAGGATTAAACATTGTATAATTCCAAATTGATGTTCTATTCTATGCATTTTATAACTTGGGTTTCTTCTAACCCACTGAATGTAGTGGATACCCCTATAATTCTCAGTGAATCAGCCGACCCCTCATCAGTTGATTAAGATCCCATCAATGTTAATACATCATTAGGCTTCCAATATCAGTCAGTGGGGACCCGAGTTTATCCATGGTGTGTTTTTTCTTCATTTTACAGTGGATTCATCTAGCTTGATCACATTTACTCATGTTAATCATTCTGAGAGATGTAGGATGATCTCCCATGATTCTAATGGAGTTTCACATATATTTTTTTAATTTTTTGTGCCATGACTTCTTATGACAGATTCATTTCATGTGAGAGGGGTGATCAAAGATAGATTCCATGCAATGTTCTCATCAGAAGACTGTTGATATCCTTTTGAGGCATGAGATTCATTTATTACTTATTAATTTATTTGAAATTTTATATCTATCATGATTTATCATTTTGACCATAATGAAATTAACCATATAATTACTAGAATCAGACTAAATAATTGGAATCGATTATAGGGAAGTTACATATTTTTTTCAATGATAATATTTTTCTTCTTTATTTTCATGATAGTGTGGTATCTATTATTTTCTGGTTATGCATAGATTATAATGTGAAATTAGTAAATATCATCAATCGAGATTAGTTTATAATTAAATGGATAAATGGTTAAAAAGGCATGTTTAATGAGTCTAGTTATTATTGTAATGTGATGATGAAAAAATTAGAGAATTAATACATGTTTAAGTGAATTGGTTAAGGAACCTAATGCATATAGATTTTATTTGATAAAAGATATAAAGTAATGTCAAATTAATTGTTTATTTAATTTTGGATTTCTATAATAAATTGTTTCATAGTTTTCCAATAGTTTTAACCTATTATAATATATCAGTAAATTCAATATAAAATTATAAGTGGTTGAGTTATAAATGTTAATTCTTTTTAGAGAATTAGATTCCCCATTTCATATAAGGTCCATGTTCTATTAGATTTGGAGATGTGAGAGATCATTGTGTGTGAATTAAGAATGTTTTTCTTTAAGGCCAAGAGGTGATTTAATAAGTTTTCTAACTACTTTATATGATGTGACATGAACATGGGAGGGATATTCTTGGAGGTATTTTGTGGTATATGGGGTGTGGAGGCCCAGATGTGACATGAGCTTGGGATGGATAAGCCTAAAAGGTTGTCGTGGTCTGAGGGGTGGGTGGTCTGTTTGTTATGGTAGTAGTTCACTTTTATATTGGGGAAATTCCTCGAGATATGCAATTTGTTGTCAAAGTGGAAACTGTGCATGATAGAATGGGTCTAAACTACTCATACCCATTTATATGAAAGATGGAAACTTATCTAAATATATTGTTTTATTGTGGGTATGTTGTTTGTTATTAAAATTTCAATTCCACACTTCTTGAGAAAGATTAATGTTCATGGCTGGTTTCTTTATTTGGTAGCAATGGATGTTTTCCTATATTACCTTGTAATATGGAATTATTTTTATTAATAATTCAATAGATGTTTAATCAATGTGTCTATGACATTTATTGATTTATATAATGATGTTATATGTCTAAGAAGTCATGGAATCGATATTCTTATGCTTTTAGGGAATTAAAATGTGTTTAAATGGTAATTTAATGTAATGTGGTGATATAAATGATTAATTAATTGTTAAATACTAAATAAATTTAATGTGAAACCATTTAAAATTAATAAATTAATTTAATTGAGCTCTTTAAATGGTTGTTTCTAATAAGATATTTGATCTTTGCAGTTCCATCTGAGAGTCCCAGAGACATTAACTTCTCTTATTTCTTAGAATCGATTATTCAGATTTTATTTTTTTCCTTATATTATATCATGTAATATTTTTGTTTCTATATGCTAATCAACCTTGTCGGTTTGGAAAACTGACCCCCATGTATTCAAATCCCTGGGGTGGTGTTTTCACCACATCATAGTTAGAGCACGAATGGCTGACTACCCCCCTTTTCCCCACTCTCTTCTATTATTATTTACATGTAATGGATTGCATGGTAGATGATTTTCCCCCAATATGTTTGTATGGTGATGTAATATTTTATTATTATTTCATACACATTTTTTTAGATATATATTCCTAAGGGCTAGTATAGGAATAACGTGTATATGATGTGATGGATTGAGGATCCTTAATCTCTTTGGGGTTATAAAAAATTTAGTTATAGTACTGGATGAATTAAATACATTATGTTGGTTATAGTGGCTCAGGGAAACTACCTGGTTAATTTGGTTACATGGATGTGCTAGTATGATTCATGAGGTGCACATTGGGGTGTTCTCATAGGTGTTTGTGGGATATCCTATTTAGAGGGAGTTTCTTAGGATGATCGACGTTTGAGTAAATTGGAAAACCAGTGGGGAAGTGGTAATGATGTACCATTGATATTAATTATTTTATCTTTTGATCTTATATGCAATAAATGTTTATAATATCCATGGTGACAATAGAAATACTGTCGAAATGTTTATGTGACGAGTTAGATTCACTTGTTATACATTGTGATTTAGCATGATTTCTATATCTTTTGCAAGAGAGGCTCTAAGGAGGATCCTACTAAGTATGTATTCATACTCACCAAACATATATAAAAACTATTTTACAGTTCATTTGGAGAACATTGTATATCATTCTTTTTATTACAATCTTTGGATTCAATAAGATCTATTTCTGCATCGTGGTTGTTGTCATCTTTAAATTTCATTTTCTTCTAATAGTATCTCATTTTAGTTTTAGTTTTTATTTCATGTAATTAAAATGTTTAACATTAATTTAAAATTATATTGTATTTCGAGCTTGTGTTTTTAGGGTATATATTATCTCCCTCTTTCTCATGTGTACTCTTGGATGGAAATTCCTCTCGTGTCACACATGGGATTCTGAATTCATCCTTAGCTTCAGTTTAGGTTTGATCTGTGGTTTATTTCTGAGGAACTAGGTATGACTGTATTTAATTTTGGTATATTCTTACATTCTATCAAGGTCATAGATTTCTTCCATATCATTCCCTTTGAGATTTTGTAGAGAATATGTGTTTTTGGTGGGTAGACCGATCCACAATGTTAGTGGATGTTTATTAGTAATTGTGCACCCAATCCTAGGTAATCGTGCAACATCGACATTGCATTATAGAAGATAAAACATGTAAACTACATTATTAGTCATATAGTGAAGTTATCCAATGTGTATAGTCTATATTTTGATAGTGGTGGTCTCATGGTCACCACCTTTTTTTACAAACCATGGTGACTAACCGAGTGGCAAGTCAAACTCATTAAAAACACTATCAATCACCAAAATTTTTATACCCTAACCCATATTTTTTCCAAATTCAGTGACCTCCATCCTAGGTTCCTGTGAATGGGGTTATTGGAACCCTTAATACCCTCCAAGAGGGATCTATTGTTTGTTTTGGGTATTATTTTCCCAAATCAAGTGGATATGGATCATTTTATATCCCTTGACTCTCTCTATTAACTTTTCTCTTCATCCCTTACCATAGTGGCCATGTTGAACCATTTTTATAGATAGGGTTTCTCAATATTTGTTGTTTTTGTCCTCTTAGGGTACCTTGTGGTTGGATTTATGCTCCCTTTCATGTGGTAGAGGTGTGAATGAGATTTTCCCCATACTATAGATTTTCATCATCATTTGTGGAAGGATAACATTGTACATTGAATTTAAATTTTATATTTCATTGATTTCATTATTTTAACACCCTCCTTGATAGATAAATAACAACTTATGAATTCTATAATAATTTACACTTGAGAAATAAACTATTTTTCTTGAATAAGATGAATATGTGGTGTGGTTTTGTTAAATTTGAAGATAATATGATCTTGATAAATATCCCAATTAGCATATTCATGGAGTTTATGACATTTGTAATAATATGTTTATCATGTAAATATATTTATAATATTTAAAAAGTATCATTGGTGTCTCTCAATTTTTTTTATTAATTGAATGTTTTTTAAAAGGGTTTTTGTATGGTTATTTATGAAAATGATTGAGTTTTATATATCATGTGATGATCTTTTAGAACTTGTGGAATTGAATATTAAAAAAAACATTCTTAAGAGGGATAAAATTCATTTTTTATAAATGAGTGGTAATGTCCTCATATTGGGACTCCACTTGTGTGAATATTGTTTTAAGGAAATGGGATACTCTTTGAGGTGGCCGAGGTGGTTCCAGTTTGTGTGATATGTATAAAGAGAATTAGATTGATTTTTTTTTTATTTTTATTGAACTCCCATTTTTGAAATTGGCTTGGGGACCTATCATAGATAATTAGAATTTTGAGAATATTTTCTACACTAGTCTCGGACATTACACTTGCTTGTGTCCTATACCAGAGTGGTATTTTGTTATTATTTGTACAGGAGCAGTCCAAATGGTTAGGACATGTAGAGAGACGATCGGTAATTTTTGCGTTAGAATGTCATTTTATAAGGAATGACATTTGGATGAGTCAATTATGTTGTATGTTATTGTTCTCCTATGAGATATTCTATTTTCTTGTGTTCCACCAACACTAGTATTGTTTGTTTCGTTTCACTCATCATTTGAAACATTGAACCTTATGTTGGGTTATGGTGTTATCCTAGAAAACTGTGAATGATTGGGTTTGTTAAAAAGGCTTCAAAAAAGACAATTAGAGTGAAATAATCTATCCCTTTAATTTTATCTATTATGAATAATGAGAACATCCTATTTTTTCCCTCTTCTGTTATCCTTTATTTCATTGTTTTAAATCATGAGGGATATGTGTTATGATATCATTAAAATAAAATGTGGGGAAAGAACATATATCTATATATTTTAGTCCAATTATTTTTATCTTTTTTTTGTTTAAAGTATCAACATTGATAATAGATTTATTCAGGCCTTTACACAGATTGGATTGCGTGACTAGTTTGGGGTCGACTAAAGTTGGTTCCTGAAAAAATGGTATTATATTATGTCAATACATTTGTTGTCCATTAATTTTTAAAAAACCATTGATATATGGGGATTTCATGGTTTATGGATAAGTATTTTGGGGGATTAAGGTGTTGGAATGATAATGAAATCACCAACCCTTTCTCATTCTAGTCCTCGGGCTACCGTGATATATTTGGGGTTGTCATAATTATTTGGTACTTTTGGATTGTTCAAAGTTGAGAAATGATGAGGATGTTGGAAAAGTGGATTATAATACATTTTAGGCCCAAAAAATCCATCAAGAACTGAGGAAATGTTCCGAATGAACTCTTCATGAAGGTTGTGTGATTTGAATATGGCCACCAATCATTTGGTGAAGTCAACTATCCAACCTGGATTCCACTTGTCAACACTTTAGTTTCATCATTAATTATATAATTTTTTTGAAAGGTCTTATTTTGGAATCGTGAAAATAATATTTTAAAATGGAAATAGATTTGTTTTGGAATATGGAAAAATGTATTTTAATATCTTACATCATGAATTGTTTAAAAAGATGGCTCCTGTGAAGTGATTTTTTATGTAAAATAGAAATGGTTTAACCGAATGTGGTGGACCACTAAAAATGTGTGATAATGGATTATTTCGTATTTTGAAATTTTTTTGAATGGGATGAGATGTTTTGAAAAAAAATTCTGTGGTTTTTAAAGATGGTATCGATTATGTGATTTCGGAATCATTCAATGAATTGACAAATTTTCATATGAATTAAATGACTTTGATTTGATGTGAAAATCATTGAAATGGGTTCTCAATTTAAATGTTGGTGTATTTATGGATTTTTTTGTGAGTTCTAAATTAGGTCACAATGATTATTTTTACTAGGTTTTTAAAAGGGGGATTTTCTAGTTTTAAATAGAAAGTGTAATTTGAAAGATTTTCTTTTAAATGTTATTTTCCCTTTAGTGTTCTTGTGAGTATCAACTTGCATATATTTGTTTAAAAATGCGTATGGGTGACAAATTTGAATCTAGGATGTGGTTTTGTAAGGCTCCATGGGACACTATTTTTCACCAAACTATCCATTAATAGTGTTTCATTTTAAAAGAGTGTTCTTAAGATAAATGTTATGTCTTGGTAGCTTATATTAGTGTGGTGTGTCACTTGGGTTTTGGGAATTTTTTTTCTTTTTTTTATGTTTTAGATAGAAGATCAATATTGTAGGATGGGTTTTAATCAACTTCATTGTTTTCTAATTATTAGTCTCCTCTAACATGATGATTAGATGGAAACAAAAGGTTCGGCTTTGGATGGTGCACCAATAGAAAACACTTTAATTGATCGACCTATAGTGAAATCAATTTAAATACAGATTTTTATCCCGCTTCTATTTTATGGCCATGCATATCCTCTTGAGGTGGAGAATGGTTACAGAGGATTGAGAGGGACATTAGTTTCCTTGTGTTTCCTGATTTATTAACGGTAAATTCCCCTACCATTATGTTTTACAGTTATAACTCGAAATGGTGTATGTATGTGTATCAAAGAAAACCTTTTGATGATATTACCTATTGGTTCTTCATGTCTTTGTTCATCTAACAGTTTTTATCTGAGATGATGAATGTCATGAAGAAGATGGAGTTGTGTTGTCTTAAGCAAGGTGATGGATCAATGTTGGAGTTCAATTGTCACATCTTATACCATGTTTTGTATGGTCTAGGATATTGGGAAAATGATCCTATGAAAGATGGATATTTCAAGTTCATTCTTCGTTCTATGATACAATCTATGTTGTTAGATCTTAACTAGACAACATTATCCAATGAGGTGGGGTAAGACGTTCATGTTGAAGATGAGTTAAAAGAAGTTCTTGGGATAGGGAATCATAGAATGGGTTTTGGAAGTGGTGAAGAGTAATCTTGTATAATGAATTGGGTGTTCCATGAAGATGTTGGTGCATGTAGATGAATTAAGATACTTTTAGACCAGTCATCAATAACTCCCACATGAAATTTTAAGATGTGTCATCAGTTTGTAAGAGCGATCATAAGAGGTTTTCATTCCATAATGATCCAAATTCAATCCATACCAATGAATACTTGGGTCACATAAATTGGTTCTATTGAGATGTTTCCATGAATCACTAGGAAGTCAATACCAATTATTCAACTGTCACCCCAGCTAATTGATAGAAGTAGGGTGATGTTTGGGATCTGTTTTTGGTTATATCTCTATAATTATTATTGAATGAAATATTCATATCTGGTTGAGATTGTGGTATTTCATTATCCATAAATTGTAATAATGATTTTTTTTCTAAACATTTTGAGACTTCAATTTTAATGGTCATCTTTTTTGTGAATCGCTGATCTGTGGGTTCTATTTTTGGGTTTATGAAGCATGGTTGTGAGGAATGTAGAGATTAAGTCCTCATAACTCTATTCATACGTCTCAAAGAGATCGTACCTAGTTAGGAGGGCCCTAATGGGCTGAATGGATTTGGTCTAATTTCCATTCTCAGCACGGATTATGGAGACTGTTTAAGCATACTGTGTTGTTTTCAAGTTTTAATTGGTCCCATTTGGTGGAACGGAGTGTGTAGACCTCATTGCCACATTGTGACCCATTAGGGTGAAAGAGTTTTCCCTAGGTTACAATAAGGATTATTTTTATCGTTTTATTAAAATCTCTATGGTTCCATCTCAACATGTTATATGACTCTTTAAAGGGACAGATTGTATCATTTTGATGTATATTGAGTGTGATTGTTTCATTTTTCCTATGGGGGTTTGATGTGGATGGTATGTATTCAGTTCTATTTTGATACTTTTCTATTAGGTCCCTTCTATACCATCCCCATATGATTGTGGTTGTTTGGTCTTTTTGGGAATTTTATATGTTTAATTTTGTCGGTTCTTATGGTGGAGAGGCCCATTTTATTTCACGTTTAATTTAGTGATAGCATGTTTCTTCTGGTGGGTAGTCTATTAGGGCCTACCATGTTTGTATTCCATTTTCAACTCAAGTGTTAGTTCACTTCTAATTTCATGTAGCCTATTTGGGCCTCCTTGTGTTAGTAACACATCATATTCTTATTATCAATTTTTTTGTTTCTACTATTATGTGGAGGAACACATTTTTATGTTCTTCCTATAAGTAAATTCATGGAAGTGTGTTCTCTAAGTGGATATATCAATTATGGTTATAGAGGATTTAATCATATGTGGTTTGAATTTTTTTCGATATTTTGGGTGAATATTTTGAGTTCTTCTTGATGATAATTATGTTTATAATGTTTTAAAGCGATATTTAGCATTGGTAAATATTTATTCCTTTTGGATTGATCACTGGACGTGTATAATATTTTTGGTGTTGTGCCACATATCTTGAAGTATGCTTCGATCTATTGAGTTCTTATTGTTAGAGTTTTTCTCACTGGTTGTTTTTTTATGATCCCTTCATTTTTTATTCATTTGAAATATAATTTATTTGTAAGGTATTCTATGATTTTTATTTTTTTGGTTTAATCAATGAGTTGTCTTTCTGGGGGAGGAAATTGATATGGTGTGGAGAATTTTTATACCTAGGATTGTAAATACTTTCTTGTTTTGGTCATGTTTTTATCCTCAGTTATTTTTAGTGGAACATTTTTTGTTCGGTATGAAACATTGAATACTCTTTCCTTCTATAATTTCCCTATATTTCCTCTATGGGGATCCCCAATAGTTTATATAAAATATATGTGGTTTGGGTGGGAAAAAAACAATTCAAATATTAATAAATTCTCAAATTTCATGATTATGTTGAACATGCGGTGTGGATTTGTTGAATTTTTATACACTATGATCATGATAACTTTCCCTATTAGCATATTCATGGATTTTTTGACTTTTTTAATAATATTTTGATCATGAATGTTTATTTTTAATATTTAAAAATGATCATTGGTGTTTCTCAATTTTTTTAGTTAATTGAATGTTTTTTAAAATGGTTTTTGTATGGTTATTTATGGAAAATATTGATTTTTATAAATCATGTGATGATCGTTTATAACTTGTGGAATTGAATATTATGAATAAAAACATTCTTAAGAGGGAGAAAATTCATTTTCTGTTGATAAATGGATGGTAATGTCCTCATTTTGGGACTCCACTTGTGTGAATATTGGTTTAATGTAAGGGGATACTCTTTGAGGTGGTCGGGTTGGTTCTAGTTTGTGTGATATATATGAAGAAATTTAGATAGATTGTTGTTTGATTTTTCTGGAACTCCCCTTTTTTAAAATGGCATGGGAACCTATCATAGAAAAGTGCAATTTTGAGAACATTTTTTTCACTAGTCTCGAACATTACACTTACTTGTGACCTATACTAGACAGGTATTTTTTTATTATTTCTACAAGAGCAGACCACATGGTTATGACATGTAAGGAGATGACTGGTAATTTTGGAGTTAGAATCTCATTTGATTAGGAATGAAATTATGATGAGTTAATTATATTTTATCTTATTGTTCTCCTCTGAGTTCTTCTATTTTCATTTTTTTCACCAACACTGTTATTGTTAGTCTCGTTTCACTCATCATTTGAAATATTGAAGCATTTGTTGGGTTATGGTGTTATCCTAGAAAATTGTGAATTATCGGGTTTGTTAAAATGGTTTCAAAGAATGCATTTTGAAAAAAAAATACATCCCTTTTATTTTCACTATTATGAATAATGAGCACTTCCTATTTTGTTCCCTCTTCCCTTCCCCTTTAGGGTATTGTTTTAAATCATGAGGGATGCGGACTATGATCTCATTAAAATGGAATGTGTGGAGAAAACATATATCTATATATTTTACTCCAATTCTTTTTTTCCTTTTTTCTTATTTAAAGTATCTGCATTAATAATAGAATTATATAGGCCTTTCCACCAATCTTCATGGGTGACTAGTTTGGGGTTGACTAAAGTTGGTTCCCGAAAAAAAGGTATCATATTATGTCAGTACATTTGTTGACCACTCGTTTTTAAGAAACCATTGATATATATGGATTTCATGGTTCATGGAGAAGTATTTTGGGGGCTTCAGGTGTTGGAATGATAATGAAATCACCAGCCCTTTCCCATTCTAGTCCTCAGGCTACCATGATATATTTTGGGTTGCTAGAATTATTTGGCACTTATGGATTGTTCGGAGTAGAGAAATGATGTGGGAGTTGGGAAAGTGTTCTATACGACATTTTAGGGCAAATAATTCCATCATGAACTGAGGAAATTTTCCGAATGAACTCATAATGAAGGTTGGGTGATTTGAATATGGCCACCAACCATTTGGTTAGGTCAAACATCAACCTTGGTTTCCCTTTTTCAACACTTTAGTGTCATCATTAATTAATGAATTTTTTTTGAATGGTCTTTATTTTGGAATCATGAAAATAAGATTTTAAAATGGCAATATATTTTTTTGGAATATGGGAAAAGGTATTTTAATATCATACATCATGAATAGTTAAAAAAGTTGGCTCCTGTGATGTGAATTTTTAGGTAAAATAGAAATGGTTTAACTGAATGTGGTAAACCACTAAAAATGTATGTAAATGGATTATTTTTTTATTTTGAAATGGTTTTGAATAGGATGAGATGTTTTGAAAAAAAAATATGTGGTGTTTGAAGATGGTATTTATTATGTGATTTTTGAATCATTCAATGAATTGTAAAATTATCATATGAATTAAATGACATTGATTTGATTTGAAAATCTTGGAAATTGGTTCTCAATATAATTGTTGGTGTGTTTATGGATTTTTTTTGTGACATCTAAATTGGGTCTCATGGTTTATTTTTACTATGTTTTGAAAAGGGTATTTTCTAGTTTTGAAAAGAAATTTTCAATTGAATTATTTTCTTTTAAATGAGAGTTTAACTTTTAGTGTTCTTTTGAGTATCAAATTGCATATGTATGTTTCAAAAAGTGTATGGGTGAAAAATTTGGAACTGGGATGTGGTTTTGTATGGATCCATGGGACACTTTTTTCCATCAAACCATCCATTAATAGTTTTCCATTTTAAAAGAGGGTTTTTGAGATAAATGTGATGTCATGGTATCTTGTAGTAGTGTGGTGTGTCACTTGTGTTTTGGGAATATTGTTTATTTTTTTATGTTTTAGATAGTGGATCAATATTGTTGGATTGGTTTTAGTCAAGTTCATTTTTTTCTTATTCTTAGTCTCCTCCCACTTGATGATTACATGGACACAAAATGTTCCGCTTCGGATGGTGCACCAATAGAAAATGCATTAATTTATCGAAATGTAGTATAATCTATTGAAATATAGAATTTCAACATGCTTATATTTTATGGTCATGCATATCCTCATGAGGTGGTGAAGTGGTTACAAAGGATTGAGAGGGACTTTAGTTTCCTTGCGTTTCCTGAGTCATTAACGATAAATTTCTCTACCTTTATTATTTACAGTTCTACCTCGAAATGGTGGATGTATGTGTATCAGAGAAAGAATTTGGATGATATTACCTGGTGGTTATTCACGTCTTCATTCATCTAAAAATATTTTTCTGAGATGATGATTGTGAGGAAGAAGATGGAGTTGTGTTGTCTTCATCATGGTGATGGATCAATGTTAGAGTTCAATAGTCACATCTTATACCTGGTTTCATATGAACTAGGATATTTGGAAAATGATCCTATAAAGGTTGGATATTTCATGTTCATGCTTCGTTCTAAGCTAAAATAGATTGTGGTAGATCGTAACCACACAACATTATACATTGTGGTGGGGAAATACTATTATGTCGAAGATGAGTTAAAATAAGGTATTGGGATAGATAATTGTAGTATGGGTTTTGGAAGGGGTGAAGAGTAATCTAGTCTATTGAATGGGGTGTTTCATGATGTTGGTGGTGCATGTAGGTGAATTAAGAGTCTTTTCGACCTGTCATCAAACAGTACAACGTGAAATTTTGAGATGTGTCATCGGTTTGTAAGGGAGATCATAAGAGGTCATCATGCCATAATGATCCAAAACCAATCTCAACAAATGAATACTTGGATCACATAAATTGGTTATATTTTTATGTTTCCATGAATCACTATGATGCCAAACCCAACTATTCAACTATCACCCCAACCCATTGATAGAAACAGGGTAATGTTTGGGATATGTTTTGGGTTATATCTCTATAATTTTTCTTGAATTTAATAGTCATATCTTGTTGAGATTGTGGGGTTTCATTATCCATAAATTGTAATAATGATTTTTTTCTGAATGTTTTGGGTCTTCAATTTTAATGGTCATATTTTTTGTGAATCATTGATCTGTGTGTTCTATTTTTTGGTTTCTAAAGCATGGTTGTGAGGCATGAGAATATTCAATCCTTAGAACTCTATCCATATGTCTCAAATAGATCGTACCTAGTTAGGAGGGCCCTGATGGGATGAAAGGATCTGTTTTAATTTCCATTATCAGCATTTTTTATGGAGACAATTTAATCTTACAGTGTAGTATTCTAGTTTTAATTGGTCCCATTTGCTGAAATTGAGTGTGTAGACCTCATTTCCATATTGTGACCCATTTGGGTGAAAGAGTATTCCCTAGGTTATAATATTTATTATTTGTATCGTTTAATTAAAATCCCGATGGTTCTATCACAACATGTTATAGGAGTCTTTAAAGGGACCCTTTGTATCATTTTGATGTAAATTGAGTGTGATTTTTTCATTTTTCCTTTGGGGGTTTGATGTGGATGGTATGTATTCAGTTCTATTTTGATGCATTTTTATTAGGGCGCTTCCATACCCTCCCCATATGATTGGGGGGGGGTTGGTTTTTGTGGTAATTTTTGTGTGTTTAATTTTCTTGGTTCTTATGGTAGAGAGGCCCATTGTGTTTCTTGTTTAATTTAGTGATTGAATGTTTCATTTGGTGGGGAGTCTATTAGTGCCTCCCATGTTTATATTCCAGTTTCAACTCGAGTGTTGGTTCATTTATAATTTCATGTAGCCTTTTTGGTCCTCCTTGTGTTAGCAACTCTTCATATTCTTATTATCTATTTTTTCCTACTCTTATGTGGAGGCACATTTTTTTATGTTCATCCTATAAGTAAATTCTTGGAAGTGTGTGCTCCAAGTGTGTTTTTAAAGTATGGTTATAGAGGATTTCATCAGAGGTTGTTTGAATTATTTTCACTATTTTGGGTGAATATTTTGAGTTCCTCTTTATGATGATTATGGATTTAATGATTAAGTTTAAATATAGCGTCGTGAAATTTTTATTTTTTTTGGCTCGATCACTGGACGTGTTTATGCTTTTGGGTGTTGTGCCACATATCGGGGAGTCTGCTTCGTTCTATTGAGTTCTTATTGTTAGACTTTTTCTCACTGGTGGTTTTTTTTGATGACTTTATTTTTTATTCATTTGAAATATACATTATTTGTAATGTATTTTTGGATTTTTATATCTTTTGGTTTAATAAATTAGTAGACTTTCTGGGGGTGGGAATTTTTATAGTGTGAAGGATTTTCATTCCTAGGATTCTAAATTCATTCTTTTTTCGGTCAGGGTTTGATCCTCAATTATTTTTAGTGGAACAATGTGTGTTGGGTATGAAACATTTAATAATCCTACCTTCTATAATTTCCATAGATTTCCTATATGGGTTTCCCCAATAGTTTATAGAGAAAATAAGTGGTTTGGGTGGGAAAAACTATGAAAATAAACAACCCTTACAAACCATATATTAATACATTCTCAAATTAAACGGTCTATTTGAACAACTTTAAATACCTTACACACCACCAGAAACAATATTTGATCATCAATTGATTAAAAAAACCTATTAAAAACTATATGAATTTTCTCTTTTCCACATTGAAAACAATTTTAATAATTTTAATAAAATCATCAATTTCTACAACCACATCACATAGTACTTTTCCAACATATTAGTAAAAAACATTGAAATCATATCCCATCACACATGGGATAAATATATAAGCATCATTTTCATAAAATAAAATAATTTTTTATTATATATAAATTAATTTAACTATTAAAAATGTTTATAACTACATTAGTTTAACATAAATCATATTGGACGTTGTTACAATCAATGGGGAATAAAATACTATGCAAATAAAAATCCCTTACAAACCATATATTAATAAAGAATCATTATTGATCATATCAAAAAAAGAAGGTTTACCACATATGACAATAAAGAAAATATTTATGTTAAAAAATAAATTAATGGGGAGAAATAGAACATACCAAGGGGTTTAGAATGATATAAAAAAGAGAAATCAATTTAAATTCATGAAAAAATCCATTAATATATATGATTTGAAATGAGAGGTAGTACTGATTCATAGTTAGTATAATAAAGTGGGAGAGAGAATAATTGATGGATTGTATGGAGAAAATATATTAAGGTAAATCATAATATCATATTTTATTAAATACAAGAATGTTTAATTATATATCCTTATGGTTTACAAGGAATTACACAATTTTGAAAGACACGATATCAAATAAAATACACATCATATGGGTTTATCTCATAGTTGTTCTTACAATTTGTTAAGAATTATGAATGGAACATTTGAATTGTAGGAAAACATCACACTCTCTTCCAATATTTAACCAATCTATTAACACATATTCTTCCAGTACCCTATTCTACAAATAGACCCACTACATTTCCACTAGGCTTTTACTAGTATTGTGTGAATAATTCCATATCCATGAAAAATGACTATTATCTATATAAAATGGATTAATAATCCAATACAAAAATGGTAGTACAATTGTATCATGTAAACCATGCATGCATATCATGTATATCCAGAAATGTACACAATTTTCTATGTTACATGAAAAAAAATTATAGATTATGAATTCAATGGAATCATTATAAAATAATTCTAAATATAATCCATAAATAAAATTATGGTATCACAACATGAAAGAAATGTATTTGAGTGTTATCCTATTAAACATGAAATTAAAAATTATTATCCCACTACTTATACACCCCTATTAAATCAATTTTAAAACCCAATGAATAAATAACTTATTGAAATTTGATAAACTATGTTTCCGAGATTAAAACAGACAATGTTCATTTAGTGTGACACTATTTAAATATATATAAAAATTCAAAATTTAATTTTAATAATAACAGAATAAAATTTTACTACATATCATATTTGGTAAAAATGGAACCCCTCTATTAAATACATTACTAGGTTAAGTGGGTTTTTCATGATGAAAATCAATAATATTGAATTAGGGAATATTTAATGATAATAGTGGAAAATGAATGTTTATGGGTTAACTATCTAATTTTAGACGCTGAATATGATATAATAAAATGTTTGAACTATTAAATTGTTATGTGAATTAAATATAATTGGTAGTAAATCCATTCATAGTCAGTGTATTATGGATGTTTTTGAAAAATATACTTGTTATGATTTGAAAATTTTAGAATATCTGAAAAAAAAATATTTGAATTTAAGTCAAATCAATTTAGTATTAATTAAAAACTCACAAATGAGGGGAAATATTATTTTATATTATAAATAAAATTGATTACAATGAATTAAAATGTTATTGGATTATAATATTTCTATTTAAATAAAGAGTCTCTTATGGAAATAGGAAAACATTGAGATTTAATATTCAAATATATTAAATTTATCTAGTGGAACCACATTTAATTAGTGAATTTTACCAATACAATGAATGGATTCCAAATATAAATTTGGATTTGAATAAAATTAAATATAATACATTTTATCATTATCCATTAATAAAATTAAACTACATATTTAGAAATAATTTGTTTGTCCAAATTTAAATCAATGATCAATGTGAGATTTTATGAAATAAATACATAGTAGTGTTTAATGTTACCTTCATGTAAACAAAATTTATTCTGAAGAATATATCATCCAATTTTGAGACATAAGGAAATTAATATGTTCATGGTTTCAAAATTAAGATGAAATTATTTTTATTTTCATATGTATATGAAGAAATAATTCTAAATTTTATTCTGAGGATGATGTATTTAATAAATAACACTTCGTTTACATAATTTAGAAAGAATTTTTTTTGTTTAAAGAGAGATAATTATATATTTAACATGCACCTACATATTTTTTTCGAAAATGCTACATTTTTATATGTTTATGATTTATGTCGTTATATTTATTCATGGATTAAATATTTAATAAGAAATTGAATTTATTTTAATTTATATAGAATAAAATATCATTGAAATCTTGATGAATTTTGATTTGAATTAAATATATAATTTATCATTCCTGGTGATGTGAGATGATATAGAAGGTAAAATTTTAAATAAAAATATGGTTAGAATGATTAATATAAACAAATACTATTTAATAGTGTCTTTACTAGATATTGTCTATTTAGTGACATTGTGTTAATGGTTTCAAATTGAACCTAAGGAATCACTAATTAAGGATGGAAAAATAATTATTATATATATTAAATTTATTTTGAACATGGTTAATCTATATAAAATAGTATAAAAGATAAATTTGTTTTGATATATTTATTTGGACTATGTTAAAAAAAAAAATAATAAAAAATAAAAAAGATTTGGAAAATTATTTTAATGAAAACTATTTCTGAGTTAGCACTACAAGAAGAAAAATTCACTATATTGATGTTTAATTGATGTGGATTATTAATTTTTTATACAATATGAACATAGATTTTTTGGAATAAGGAACTACTATATTGTCTATAATAATAATTTTGTAATCTAAAGAGAATCATGTTTTTACAAATAATGTGAAATATATTTTTTAAAAAAATTATTGTGATTGTTAAGGTAATGGTATATTGATATTAAATAACATTTTATAAATAAAATATCATAAACAGAACTGTGATATTTTTTTACATTTATATAAAAATATATTATTTATCTATTCATTAAAATATTCAAATTTATAATTTTTAAGTGATAATGTTGAAAATGAATATGTAATTATTCCTTATTACAAAGGGAATGTGGTATGAGCTACTCATTTCATTATTTTCAAAAAAAGAAATGTGGTGAAGATTGAATCCATGTAATGTGTATTTAAGTGATAATACAAAATTTTCTTAAATAATCCTATAATTATTTTTTTGTCAAAAAATAATATATATGATTTCATGTGTAACATAGTTATGGGTGAGTGGATTAATATCATAATAGATAAGATTTTTTAACCCATGTAATGTATGTGAATCAACAACATTACATTTTTAGGAAATGTTGTGGAATGGTGTTTTCCCACTACTATAAAAGTATATAAATTAAACGATTTCATTATCATTATTGGTGTTAATTGAAAATTCATTGTTTTATTTTTCTGATCCAATGGAGTTAATGGATACATTTTTTTTGAATATCATATTGTAAGTCAGTTACAATGTTTTTAAAGTCATTTTAGGTGAACAAATGATATTAATTAGGCTACACATATGAGATTGAAGAGATTAAATATCTATATATGAGTACATTGGAATTTATAAAGTTCATATACTGCAATATTTTAGGTTAAACCAATAGAATATGACTAAAAAGCAAGATAATGCACCCTATATTATTTATTTTATCTCAAATAATGTTTAGTATAAGTTTTTAGATCTCATATATATATTTATAGTGGTTGGGATCGATTAATATAATGATTTTTGTAACAGTTTACTTTTTATAAAAAAAAATTTATATAATTTTAATCTCTGATTAATAATGCATATAAATGAATTAATTATAACTTCAAAACATTAATATATATTCTATTTGGGAATATTTTTTTTTCATGGAACTTTTGGTATTTTTAATGAAACTTTTATGAAGTTTTATAGGAGAGATTTATAAAGCTAAACATGATTATATATTTTGCTGAAAATAATATAGTTATGAATTTTCAAAATATTTATATTTTAAATAATTGGTTTGGTAGTATTCATAATATAAGATTTGACCACCTTTAAAAATCATTTTTTTGACGGCACAATTTATTGGAGTTCACAAAATTCAAATTAAGAAAACCATTATTTAGAAAATTTTAAAAAATGAAATTTTTATTTTGATCATTGAAAACATAGTATGGGGAATATTGAATAAATCGTGAGAATAATTCATTGAGTTAATGAAAAATTCATATTAATCGTTAATATTCAAAAGGGCATTGATTTTAATAATGCTTCAAAGAATTTTTTTTGTTATTCTAAATAATATATTAATTTTTAAAAATGATTATTTTATGGTAATACTATATTTTTTAGAACAATATATACATATATATAATTAAATTTACTCTAATCCTTGTAATTATATGGAATCATCTAAAAGATATAATGAGTAAATATTGTAAAATTATTTTGTTTTATGAATTATGATTTTTTTAAAATACTTAATAATTCATTAAGAGTGAGGGATAAAAAGTGAATAAAATTAAATTTTATGTTTATTTTAATATGTAATACCTATCAAATAATTAATTAGAAATCAATGATCACTATGTCACCCATATTTAAAAAATATTTAAATACATAACATGTTTTACAAAATCAACATATAAACACATGAAGGATAATTATTGTGAGGTTCTAGATTCAATAATTATTATATAGCCTACTAGTTTAATAATATGTATTACTAACAAATAATTTTTTTATCACTGAACACATGACACAAAAAATTATCTCATAGAAATGATGTTATTTTGTACTAATACAATGATATAGAAACAATTTTCCTCAAAATGAGAGTATTTATCAAGATTAAACTTTAATTGAGTTATAAATATATTGTTACTACATATTAATCATAAATTAAAATATCATAAACACAAATCTAATTCATTCAATTAATATTTATATCTTTTATAATCTATGAATATATCATTTTTAGTACTTATCTTCTGTGGAATTATTTTTATAGCACTAAAAAAATTATCCTATTCAATGGGAGTAATCATCTATCTGTTTAATTAAAATTTAAAACTATAAATTTTGAAATTAGAAAACAATTATTATTTATTATTCATTTCATCCTACATATATTTAATTTTAAAATATCTTTTATTATATTACGGTTAAAATGTAAATATTATATTGTGATAAAGTAGTTTTCACATTACATTTTTGTTTTCATGATGTAATTTATTCCTACATGGCATGATCTAAATTACCTATTCACAGTGTGAATCATATTATCCTTTTATAATTTATAATCCATACACAAATTTCATTAGTATAATCTGAATTGAAACATCGAATTATCTATTATTATTTTGGAATATTTTTTGAAAAGTAAATCCCATTAAATTATGTAACACTGTAATAAAATAAAAAATATAAATTTTATGTAATATATTTCACTTTGCATAAAAATATATTTTTCCTCGTAATAATTTTACATATACAACCAATGAATCATATTTATCTACATACATCTTATGTGTGATAAGTTTTATATTCATTATTTTAGAAACATGTACATATATAGTTCATTATCAAAATTTATTATTTAATAAAGAAAAATTGTATTACATATTTTCTAATTAATCATATGTACTCAATTCCATTTCTAAATTTTATATCCATCATAATATAATCTTCTTCATTATTCTCATATACATTATTCTTACTTTTTGTTTTTCCAAAATTGGAGTTTCATATTGAGGGAACATTTATAAAAAAACTCAAAACAGAAACCCAATTTATTAAAAAAAATTATCATTACATACTTATAAATAATATCATGGTATTGATTGTAGTTTTTACATTCATGATAAGATACATAAATACAGTCTATTTAATGTAAATTACCACATCTTATACTAAAAATCCATTTTTTTCTAATATAACTAATATATTTTCTAAAGATACTTGTGAAACATTTGGAAAAAATTTATAAGAAACATGCTTACATAACTGTATTGTTATGTGGATATGAATTATAATTTATAATAACTTTTCAAAAAAAACAAATATAAAATATATCAAAAAAAATTATAATTACTATATGTGTGGGAACATTTAAAAAGGAAAGTATATCATAATATTAATGAATGATAACCATGTTGTATAAACATAAAGTATTCTTTCATAAGAATTTTTCAAGGACCTCTCTCAATATGATGAACTTATAGTAGATTAATTCTTATATTGGATTTGAATTATTCTCTAATAAAATATATAACATCTCATGAGATATAATGATTTTCCCAATACATTTCATAATTATATATCTCAAGTCCCAATAATCACATAACATATTTCCCTTATGATATCTTTATGTGAACCATACAATTTATTTTAGGGGTGAATAAATTTCCTAATGAATTCCAAGTTTATATTATATCATTATAACACATTAAATTATTAAAAAAAATAATATCTTGATGGATTTATGTTCTACATAAGTAATATATACCATTAATAATGAATAGTTATCATGAAACTGTTGAGATAGAAGTTGGTTTCTTTAATCTTGTCTCTAATAAAATTTGATGTTTATATCATAATTAATCGTGTAATAAGGGACTAAAGAATTTTAGATATTAAAATTTTAATAATATAAAATAGTCTTTTGAACATATGATTTTTCTATATTGAAAATCATATAAACACTAGGGAGAATCAATATAACAAATTTACAACAAACGTGATTCATTACAAAATGAGTAATAAACTATTTCGGAAACGAATTGAGTGATTATTTGAAATTAAACATGAATTAATCTACAAAAGTTATCCATATTATGCATAATTGTTTTAGAATCTATTAACGTAAAATTTTTTCTTATAATGGAGTTACATGGAGAAAAATGAACAAAGCACCCTAAATTTTTAATTATCCTAGAACTAAATATCTTAGAGCATATGTAAACCTGAATTATCCAACATAGAAGAGGATTTTATCAAAAATTAAATTTATAATTAAAATATATAAAAATTGTTTAAAATAATGTGAAAAAATATAGAGATAGGTGGAATAATGAAATAAAATCTGTAATCGGAAAATAATAAGGGTGGTTTGGAATATATGTTTCCTCAGGTATTTATTGAATGTTTAGTAGAACTTATCTTACTAAAAAATAATTCTATTTTATTAAAATAAATTACTAAAAATATTTTCCTATAAATATATATTTAATAAAATATTTATTTATTTTTTGTTGTTATTTACTTGTAATTTAATTTTAATTCACAATAGTTTCATGGGGTTATCCTGTTAATTACTCTATAACCATTTTGATAGGATAACCATGGTCAAAATTATTGAAATATAAATTAATAATTAATAAAAATTTATAGATTTTCTATATATATCATTAAATAATAATAGTAGTTATATAGATTTTTAGGTCATACCATAATGGACAAATATTAAGATATGTTTTTTTATTAGTGCATTTAATGTTGTTAATGATACATTAATCAATTTTTTATTATTAATACATCTTATATATTGTAATACTTTATAATTTATAATATTGATTCATTCATAAATATATATATTAGAAAATATATAAATTCTTTATATTATTATTTTTATCTAGTTATGTATAAATGAAATATTCTATTCGTGGAAGGTGGTAGTCTGCATGAACAAAACAAATTTCTTAATTTTTTCATATAATGTGAAGGGAATATAAAAATAAAATAATTTTCATATAATAAGATTAATCTTGTAATATTTTTTACATTTTTTTCATTAAATTAATATTTTTAACATCCATTTTATGTTTTTTGAAAAAGAAATTGAATGTTTGTGGATGTAGTAGTCTTTAAAAACACATAAATATATTTTCAAAATTCTCATAGATTTTCTAGGAATGAATAAATTGGGTATTGTATTAAATTAGAAAAATTCAGTATATTTATAATACTTATTTCATCATCTCATAATGGACTTAAGTTACATGAATGATGTAAAATACAAATGTTACTAAAACATTTGGGTTCAGATCATTACATCTCTCCCTAGATATTCTCATACAGTTACTATTTAAAGAATATTATAATGTTATTTTTGGAAGAACAAATCTTCTTGTAAGTGGGTATGTGGATTAGGAGATGTTTTAGAAAATTTTATTTTAATGATTTCATTTTGTAATTAGTGGATGAATGAAGATATGGATAACTCCATTAATATGTTAAGATTGTCTAATTTTGTAAAATATATTTACATTCAAATAATTATTTTTAATATTTTAGATATATTATCAGATAATGTTCAATTATAGAGTATGGAATTTATTTGGGTAGAAACCTCTGACTCTCCCAGAACACTTAATCTGACATGTTTTTAACATGTCTTGGACTTTTAACTAATATCGAATCTCTATTTTTATACAACAAAAAAAAATTTGATGAAAAAAATTGAAGTTGATATTTTATACCATTTTAAAAAAATCTATTTTAACTATATTTCAAAAGAAAACCGTAAATTAATTTTTCCAAAACAATTATTTAATTTTATATGGAATCCAACAAATATTTTTTTTATAATAGGTTATTATTTTCGTTTTAATTTTTTTGGAATATTTTCTATAAGATAAACATTTTATTCTAAAAGGATTAATTTTCATTCTATAAATATATGTCATTTTTGAAAAAAAAAATTCATACTTATGAAATGAAAATTTTATGAATATTATAGTTTTTGTAAAAAAATCATTTTCCCTATTTACCTCAAAAATAATATTTTTTTTAAAAAACTAGGAATTATTCCTAAAATACTTTTCAAATTTTTAATATGTAAATAAAATATATTATATTATATTCAAATAATAATTGTGATGAAATTTACATTCAGATATAATATAATAAAACATAAAACAAACCATTTGTTTAAAATGTGTTTTAAAACAAAAAAAATATTAATATATTCTTAATATTAAATTTTATAAATTGATATCACCAATTTATTAATATAAAAATTATATTTATTCAATTAAATATATTATGAGGTGTATTTTTGATATAAATATTACATAATAAGACATATATTTAATTTTATGTGAATTATTTATATATAATTTTTTTACTTTTATTCTCCCCCTTATGAAATTTCACACTAAAAATTTGACTTCATACAATTGGGTAAAAATATATATATAATTTTTTCCTATTTTCCCGGCTTGATACCATTTCTTCTCAATATACATATTTTTTGTAAAATATATTTTGACATGGTATGTTTTTCAGTTGCGTAAAAGTTTTTCTCAGTGATCTAAGATCATCAC
Organism: Viscum album; assembly: GCA_963277665.1. Lineage (NCBI taxonomy): Eukaryota > Viridiplantae > Streptophyta > Magnoliopsida > Santalales > Viscaceae > Viscum > Viscum album. The sequence continues at coordinate 1,354,112,805 of OY728142.1, read as the reverse complement.
TGGCTTTTAATCATGGGAGAGACCATTTTTTAAATATACTAACTGAAAATTAATTACACGTGAATGGGTGTGGTTTGTTATTAATTATGAGGTATATGTGTAATATATAATTTTAATTGGATAGGTTTTATGGAAGTGATAACCATTAATTGACGACATATATCCTCCCAAGAATCTTAATGGAGCTATTTTATAAAGGATAAAGCATCCATTCTTCCTAAATACCATGAATATATTTTAGAGATACATGAATTTAATAACAATTTAGTGTTCATAAACTCTAATAAACAAATATTATTATAATTATAAATCATATATCGACTATATACTACCTCAATGTGATTCTAAATGGACTTTATATTTTCTACCATTACATAAACTATGTTTTTTCTATGAAAAAATAAATCACCATATTAATAAACAAATTACATTTTGTTAACATCTCCCCTATAGGCATTCAGTGTGCCATTTGTATGCTCTAGTGGAATCTATTATTTTAAAAAAAAATACCAATAGATTTTGTTGGTCGCATCCTCCCTTGATGTCCATATTTCATGATCTCATTATATAAACATGATTCAACATAGTTATTTTACGTTTGATATTAGTAATAGTGGTATAGGTAATACTAAAGTTAAAATGTTTTAATTTTCTATAACATTGAGTTTATCTATGAATCTCTATCAGATACAATCTATAGTTGTGATCCTTGAATACTCTTTCTTATCGATTATATAACATGGCTATATGATCATGTGATAATTCCTATAAAATTTAAATAAAATTGTAAGCATTTAAAATATGTTACCAAAAATCTCATATAGAAATATTCATGTTATATTTATATTTAATATCCATGAAAAATATATATTTATGTTCTTAAATTTTTATGTGGGTATGAGGAATAGTTGATTCATCCATTTACAATTTTTTGTGTCAGTCATCTCCTACAAACACATCAAGAACATTGGTGTGTATTTAATAATATTCTAATCATATCATCCCACCGAATAAATTCTATAATATTAAATTTCATTATTATGCTCTCTCTATGATTAGATGGTGTAATGCATTTTCAATCATTCAGTATATCCTTATATATCATCATCACAATAAGGACAAATATTCCCCTTCTAAATCATAAATCTTTTACATCATTAATTTTATCTCAAATTATTATCTCTTTATTATAGTATCTACATTATCCTTTATCTAAAAATAATTTCCTGTGAATACAAAATTTCATGTACAATATATGGATGACCTATTTTTTATATTTTGGAGTAGTATAACTTGTCATCCTTATCATATATAGAGAATTTAAAATCCATGATCATATCTTACCATCATCATTGGTCCATATTGAGTTACTTCTTTGGGAATAAATATTTTATGATCTTTTCATTAGTATAAATATCATACTTCTAAAAATATAGAATATGATTCATAATAATAAATGATAATGTTATTTAAAATAACTCAAATTTATTTTTAATATAATTATTATCTCGAAAAAATAATATTACTCAGGCATAAGCTATTTGATTGTTAAACTGCATCAGTCCAATACCCAAAACCTTCTTTTAAGAATCACTATAAATTACCTCTCCTTTCCCAGATGTATATTGTGTGAATACAAATTTAGTTCTTCATATCTTATTTTAGTCTGTAATGATTTTTTTGTATTCATCATCTATATATCTATCACTCCAATACATGGAAGGGTGGTTAATAGTTTAAAAATATTTATAATTAATCACAAAATATTGATAATGCCTAGATATTTAGTGTAACCAATGTATCACTACAACATATGTTAGTCTAGGATATTCCTAAATAAAAATTATCTTTAATGTAACCACATATATCCCATTGCATGTAATAAAATTCCAATTGAATTCACCTTTCTCCAACCCAATCTCTCATTTAAAAATTTTTATATATACCATTCCATTCGATGGTATATTTACCACAATTTTTGAATAATACTAATGTTACTATTTCCTTTTAAAGTATATATGGATATAGTCTATAACTAATACCAAAAATTTATTAATGTTGGATCTAAATTATATTTTCATGAATTCCATGAAGATCATTGGATCATTTTTCAGACCAAATTTCGTGATTATGATCTCAAAGTTCCCATTCGTTATACAAACTATTTCATTTTAATTACCCTTCTTCTATACAACTAACTATTTATTTCTTGAATGATTTTTCACTTTAGTAATTTAATGGTCACTATGTAGAAGATTTAATATCTCATTAATATGTGCTCTTGGAAACTATTATATTATACTTTTTTTGCTAAAATAATCAATTTATAGAACCATCATCCAATTATTATTCATGAAACAAGAGGAATATTGTACCCCATGGAGAATAATAGGGTTAATGACACCCTTTTTTAAATTATCTTGTATATTGTTCTTTAGTTTTACCTATTCCATGGGGGATATTATATAAGGATAACATAATATTAATAACTCAACCTCCCTATCAAATAGAATACCATGAAACTAATAAAAGAATATAATTATATATTCCATTACAATAGGAATGTATTCAATTGATGTCATCTCCCTAGTCTCTATCTTTTTAAGTAGAAATACATGCATACCAAAAAACTATATCTATGAATGTGGGGAAGATTCCAAGGTATATTCATCGACCTGCTATAATATTTATAAAATCTCATGACGAGTATTTTTATAGAAAGTAGATTATTACTCCATCTATTTGATATAAGAATTATATAATGATCGATTCTATATTACATTAATAGAATTAATTTCTACAATGAATGGTATGAAAATGTTTCTTATAATGCTCATCCCATATATATTTATTTTTATGAATTTTCTAATTAATACCAAAAAAATTATCATTATCCTATCATCACTAATAACTCAGCATATACGATTTATGGTTGTGTTTGAATAATTCTACTTAACAATGCTGATCTAAAATAATTTATGGATAAATAATCTTGTAGAATATTCACTACTTTTTGTGTGGCACTATAGTACATGCCACTATGTTATTATATTGATCCACCTCAATACTTATGATAGCATAATACCACAGTTTCTTGCTTAGCCTTGGAGTTTTTTTCATTGGTTATCTTCGATAAACCTTATTATAGTCAACTGGTATTAAAAATACCGATTTTTCATTTATATTAAATATTTCTCCATATTATTAATATTATTTAATCAGAAATTATTTTCCTCTTTCTTGTCTATAGGCTTCATTCTCCAACTTATATAGTTATTTATTTTATGTCTCTAATATCCACACTTGAAATATTTTGTGGTCCAAATGAAATAGTTCCTTGCATTCTTTTTCCCACAATTTTGACATATAGGAATTAAAATATTAAATATTCCATGAGATTTATCATATGAATCTTAAAAAAATAAATTCTATTATTTAAATCTTACAATGATTACACTAAGAAAACAATAAATCTCTAATCTCAATATTAACTTGGAGGAATCAACATATAATAACATCATAACAATATATGTTTGAAATTTCAATGAATGACATAGAAAAACAGATATTCCTTCAATGTGATAGTATATCTTATATTCAATGTTATTGAAAAATCCAAAGGCATAACATTTATTTCTTATGATGTTCACCTCATAAAACAGAATTGATGTATCTTTATTTTAATAATTGTATGTAATAACCTCTACATTTTATGATTGTTTTTGCGAGGGAAATATTTATTAATAAATATGATCATAAATTAATCCCACTCCATTGATTCTAAGTATTACCTTGTATTTAATTTCATCATCAATTTCAAGCATTGACCATCTTATCCCCAATAAGATAAAAAACAAGTATGACCATCTATATTCATATAGAATTGATGGATATAGAAACTCTACTCAAGGGGCATAATTTATTTTTGTGATTATGGGATATGAATATTCCCTTAATGTTGTAGGTACCTATCACAAAATTTAATTCACTTCAACATTATCCCATTGTATAATTATTTAATATTATAGATATTTTTGATAATTTTAATTTAGATGTTCTAGTACTACCGTGATGTTCTCAACTACCAATCCAATAATGTTTCTTATTTCATTAGGAAAATCATCACATTGTTGATTCCAAAACCTGTCGGCAAAGATCTTTCTATATTCAACCACTTTATAAATTAAAAAAATATGTGTGAGTTCCAAATAATGTATCTATGGACACAAATATAACAACCTATTAAACAAATATATACCAAATATATGAAATTAAAGGTATCAATCTTGGTTATCAATGGTTAATCAATTATATTGTTCTATAGACTATCATTATATTTAAATCCTTCACAGTTCTATGTACATCACATATGAATTGATTAAATTTTATCTCATGAGACTGTTATACCATGTGTGTAGTGAGGCCACTTTTTTATAGACCAGATGACGATCGATCTAATACCCAATACACAGTTTTTGAATTATTAATCCACATTACATATATTATATTTACATCTTTGATATATTTCATCCATAGATGTATTAATTTAATAGGAAATCCCCAAACTCCAAACAATTCCAAAATAATTGATTTTGTACCATTAATTTAGTTATCCACTAAGAAAAACCCAATTTTATCAAATTTTATTTTCCAAAATAACTAGACAATCCTATAATACATTCAATATAAACCCATTATTATTCAAAATTTATTAAATCATTTTTATATTATTTTACTAACACATAAAATCTATAGATTTAGAGGTCTAGTATCCTGACAGATTATACATATAAGTCCATATTCATAATATTAAATTACATCGTCTTTATTTTAAACTCAATATAATCCTCTTAAAACCCAAAGATAATTTAAAACAGCACATGATTCCCTAGAGAAAATTTAATAAGGAAATGGGTGGTCAAATATCCTAGTCATGTAATAATCATGATTACAAAGAATAACATGATTTATAAGAGGTATAATAGGATATCATAAAAAGTGGATGAATATAATAATTATAATCTATAATATCAATATTATATTATAAGATAATTTCATCATAAACACGTAGAACAAACATAATTAATGTATCCGAATGCATAGGTCATGGTTCAGACCCAAGATCATCCTCAAAAAGTTGAAAGAGACATGATGTTGAATATGTTCACTCCCTTATCATATTAATAAAATTTAATTACATATAATTATTTACACAAATCATTTAGGTGATATATAATTATAAACCCATATAACACTTATCATGATGTTTTTAGGATAACTACAGGTGCACCATGTATGATATCTCATTAGATGAAATCATTAACCAATAAATTGAAGGCCTATAAAAATAGTGTAACAACTTTAAATACTATTATCCCCATTTGTAAAAATAAATTATCACCTTGTGATTAAAATAATTAATACATAATAGAAAATATTGATTATACAAATGATAATGATGTGGGATTCATTATATTGTCTAAAAAATATCCTATGTATATATTATAAAGAATCAAAAAATAATTGTTGAAATAATTCTGGATTTTCATAATTTTATAAATTACTATATCTCCTTGACCATATTTTTCTAAAGTATGGAAAATCATTAAGTATACTATGGTGATGTAACAATAATAACAAATCACATTGGAGATACATTTTTAGGTTAGAAAAAAAATATCAAAGAATAAAATGGATTATTATTTTAATTTAAACAAATATTGTTTTTTTGTGTTTTCTATACCTTATTTATGGTTATAGAAGCAATTAATGGTTAAAAATATTTTATTAATTTTCTACTTAGAAAAAAAATAGAAAAAAACGTTTTTTAAAACTGGTTTTTCCTAAATGATATAACTATAGAGTAGAAGTAGACATGTATCTTCCCAAACCTATAAAGATAATGTAATATAATTATAATTTTTTGGAACAAAGATAAAATTTATTTATGAAATATTTTGGATGAACATATATAAATATATATATGTATATATAGTGAAAATAAATTGAAATGTTTTTTTGAATGTACCATGAATTGTTCGGAAGATCCCATCCATCAATATTTAATTCACTCTACATGATTCCGTAAAACATTAAATACTAAAATTAGGTTCATTGAAAACAATCCCATGATATTTATTCATCAATATTAAATTTTTTATTGTCCATTTATTATCATTTATTTTTTATTTTTTATAAAATTCTCATTTATATCTATTATATGAGGGTTTTAATTTAATTCATATATACACCATTGTATATGATTATTTTGTTCAAGGATATTTTAAATTAAATACCTAATATAATTACTAGTAGTGATTTATGTCCTCAATTATTATATAAGAACAACATATTTTATTATTATAGGATACAAAAAAATAGTCTTAAATTATTTGAGGTTCCTTATCAATTCATTTAGGAAGGTTATATCTATTGTAACCGTTTATTATTAATATTATATATATATTCATATATTATCAATATATATTATTGATATTTTTATAAAAATTATAATTAAAAAATATATAATTTATTTAAAAAACTCATTTTTTGAAGTTAAATAAAAATGAAATACATCGTTCCTTGAAGGTGGTAGTCTGCAGGTACACAGATGATGATATCATTTTTCATATTATAGGCATGAATTATAAAAATAAAACAATAATCATCTCATAATCATAATAATGTTGAAACTGTTATATTTTTTATTAAATAAATCTTTACTTCCATCAATGTAATGTGATAATTGAAAAAAATTGATCAATGAGGTGGTCATCCACAATAACACATAGCGATGAGTCTATTTTTTTCAATTAATTTAGTGGAAAGTATTAAATATTTTTTTAATAGAGTAATAAAATACCTATATATTCATAATTTTAATTTCATCATTCCTTCCAGGTTAGTAGGTACACATGGTGGGTAGAAGAAGAAAATAACTAAATAAGTTGGCCTGGGAGGACTACCATTCCCAATGGATGTTTTCCCTTAAGCCACTCATTGGGTCTATATAGTTTTTCTATTTTGTAAGAAAAATCCTTGTAAAAGGAAATAAAGGTTTTAGGGTTGACTACAATATTTTATTTATCAAGATTTATCTTTTTAATTACTAGATAAATTGAGAAAGGTGAGATCCCTTTTAAATTATGTATTGTGGAATTGTTTTATATATCTTATCTTATTAATGATCGAATTTCTTTGTTCAATTTTAAATGATCTATGAAAGGAATAAATATGGATTGGTGGAAGAGATAGGTTTTTTACTCACTAAACCAGTAATAATCTTATATGTTTTCAATTTTTCTTATCCTTTTGAATATGTTTCCCACATTTTCACATATTAACCCATACAATGGTAACTCCATTTTAACCTATGAAACTATTAAATATAATATAAATATATATTAAAGTCATTTAGAAATTTAATCATGTTGATTTAAAATAATATAATCATTATATTAAATAAATACTTTAATTATTAGAAAGGTTTATTATAGTTTGAGCACACATAATGTCTAAAAACCATTTTTATGTCTAATTTATAATGGGATATTATGTTTATTGTAAGAATATATATTCTATGATATTGTGTAAATAATTGGTTTAATATAATATATGAATTTTTTTAATTTAATTTAAATCTATAATAGTTATTTACTAGAAAAAAATTTATTTAATGAGGGGACACAATACATTTTTCATTAAATTTAAATATATATGATTTTAAAAAATTATAATTATAGGTTATCTAAATTCACATTAATATTTTGAAATGATTAATTATTATTTATTAAATATAATATCAATATTTTGTCAATTTATACGTAAGTATTATCTTATGAAAATTTCATAAGCATTATAGTTTCTATAAAATGTATTTTTCAAAACTAAATTTTTAGAAAACTAATAAAATTTTATCTAATACAATGTTTCACTTGATGAATCCTAAAATAAAACACTATTTATTATATTCAAACAATTTTTTTACTAATAATTATTTTTGGAGTTATGTGATTAAATCCAAATGAATAAAGTAAAAAATCTTTTATAGAATTAAATATATATATATATTTATATGTTATTACTGTACCCTATGTTATATTTATATAAAAATGATAATATTGTAATTATAATGTTTTTTTAATTAAATTTATTGAAATTTTTTTTATCCATAAATACAAAAATATATTTCATGATTTGAAATATATATACAATTTTCATGGTTGTTTCGTACAGTGTATCATCTAAAATTATTATGCATAGAATGCCTTTTCAAATGTTCTACTACAACTCAAAGAATAAATTTATATATATCATTACTTTTTCAATTTTATACCTTATATATGAGACACATCATATGTATTATTTTCCTTTTTCTATTTTATACCATTCCTCATTGATATATCATCAATGTCAATTCATAATTAGTTAAATTATATGGTAAAATAAATTTAAATTATAAATCCTCAATAATAAGAAAATATCTATATCACATCAAATAACCTCTAAAATTATTCAAAGACTTCTAATATCCTTGATAAACCACATTTTATCTAAATTTTAATAGGATTCAAATAATGAAAATAAAATAAAATGCTTTAATCATATATTCATTATCATATTTATGTTTTATATCTATAAATAATATATACTTCCATAGAATTCTTCACAAACACACTATCACAAAAAATTCAAATAAACTTCTTTGATAATATTTTTTCCATAAATTTAAATTTGTCAAAAAATCACCCCATTAGATTTTATGGAAACACATGACCAAGTTTTTTTAAAACCTAAAAATACTCCAAATAAAGAATCATTTAATAACTCATACATGGAATAAGTTATATAGATATAAGAAACTACAACATTTATTAATAATATTAAGATTGCTATGAAAACATTTACATACATCTACATCCTCACTTCAACATATCCCCTTAATAAAAATTTAAAAACAAATATTATGTATCCCTTGATACCACATGACACAAAATTATAATCAATACTTCATGAACATAATAATACATTCATTAAAACCATTATATGATAGATTCATATATATAATTTCATTAAAGGTTTCAAATTTTTTTACTCATAATGACTCACACCACTAAAAGATAACCACATGTACTGCTCATTAGAAACTCAATAAATACATACTTCACTGAAATTATAGTTTTGTTAAACATTATATCAGAAAAACATATAAATGGATTCAATCTAATCCACATTTATTCAAATTATTAAATTAATTTTTTGATATATAATGTAATAAACATATGTTATTTATATTAACTTTCTCCTTATATGAATAGCATATCAAACATCTAAGTGGGAGAAGGGAGAGACTCAACATACTATATCCTATAAGGTAAATAGGGTTAACTTCCATCATTATCCTTACTAATTGAAATGAATTATTTATAATAGGTATAGTAAAAACATATGTTATGGGATAACATAGAGGAACAATTTTTTTCTTCAAAACATTCTATATTATAAGTTCATTGGTAATAATTTTATGATATCATTGTGATTCTATTTTTTATGTTAAAGAAGAATTATTTATAAATTGATAGAACATGTTTTATAATATTACACAACTGGTTATAGATTTGTATCTACCATTATATCTTGAAAAATGTTTATCATCCACATTATTTGCTTTACAGCTTCAGTTTCTACCATATATTTAACTTCATCGGGATACAAGGTCATGGAAGAACTATTTTTTGTGTTCCAACACACAACCCATTAACTAGAAAGAATAATTATTTTGATGTAGACCATCATTAATCAATATTTCCTTCACATTCAATATATTTATACCTAAATATATTAATACACCACTACTATCATACTTTAATCTATATTATATTATTCATTAAATGTATATGAGTATGAATCTATTTATTATAAAATTAAACTTTAGCGTCTCCCCTCGATTCATGGAAAATAATGCAATATTATGTACAATTGAAGGAGTTATTATTATCAAATATTTTCATCTTCCTGTTGGATAACTAAATTATTGTGGCTTTACACCTATCCCTTTTTGTAATTTTACTATACCATATTGAGATAGATATAAAAACATGATATCCATGAACATTCAATAAGGGGTTAATTCATAGGGTTCTTATATCAAGGATGTTTTTATTCCATTAATATATAGTTTTGTTTTTGTTATATAATACTAATAAAAACTTATTATTGTTATCATAATTCAAAAAAGAGGAATTTAAATGTCAACAATATTTTTTTGTTGTACACATACACTATTGGAGTCTTGGTATCACATTGTTATAAAAAGAGAAATGATATTACTTTGTCCATATTTGTTTGGAAGATTTTGTGGGTTATGATGTCATAATTTTATAATTTTGAACAACATTTCATATATGGTTTCAATTAATTTATTCTATTCATGTAAAGGTTTTTTCCCATGGTTTCATTGGTTATTGGATATTGATATATCTATGAGAGTTACAAAAATAAGTATTTTAATGAATAACTCATCTGTTTTTGAATATTTGGACATTTTTGTTAATTTTTTATAAAAATCAATTATATTTTTTTAATAATATCTGATACATTTTACTAGAAATTTCACTAACATCTATTCATATTATGAGTATACGGGATTCGTCATTATGTTTCATTACATTTAACCTTATGTAGATTTAATAATAATAAATATGGATTAGTATTTAAGAATTAATAAACGATTGTGAATCAATTAGGATAGGAATGACTTTTTGATATTGGAATTTTGTTATTTTAAATACACACAAGGTTCAATATATGATGTGAATGGGGATCTGTACTATAAAAATTATTATGGAATAGCCACAAATATCTAATTGACAATCAAGGAGTCAGACTCTACAATAATTAACAAAAATATGATAAGCGACACTCATGCTCAATAGTTTATTAATAACATTTCAGATATAACATAATTATAATTATCTCATATGTTTTGATTCTTAAAATATATAGAATTAGTGGAAAATTTCCTTAGGAATATTTGATTCTAAATGAGTAGATGTCTCTCCTCTCTAATTTTGTACTCTTTATGATCCATTGTCCTTGATTTTATATAGTTCATTTTTGGGTATTATATTTGTTTGAACAATTTTAGAAAATGAGATATGTAATTTTACCATCCACAATATCAATAATCAATTAATTTTTAATGTATAATATCTACTTTTTAGTCCTCTATTGCAAATTTTGTCAAAAACATTCGAGCATACATCTCTTAAGAACGAAATATGTGATATTCCCCTTTGTGAATTATTAAACCGAAAATAATTTATTATATCAAAAATCAGAGATATTTAAAATAACATGTTTATTTTTCATTAAAATACACCATTAAAAAAATTAATTTCTAGAAATATATACTTTTTATCAAGAAAAGATCAATATGACATAACATAATTTATTTTTAATTTATATATTTATGTCTTCCTATTTCTCTAAGAGTATAATTGGTATTAAAAATTATCTAATATATAATACAGTGATCTTGGGGATGATTTTTTCCCATATATATCCATAACATATATATAAACATTTCACTCATCATCACTAATTATGAAATTACCATGTTTCTCGGTATACACATCCTCTATTAATTATCCTTTGATGATGAAATTCTTGAAAACTATTATATAAATCATGTATTTTCTATAATGTTTTAATAATAATAATAATTCATATGGTAACAATTATGTAAATAGTGTAAATGTCACATAAAAATCAATTCCAACATCTTGTGTGTATCCATTATAGACAGTTTGTTCCTTATTTCGTACAACCAATACATTTTAATTAAATATCATATAAAAACAGTCACATTATAAATATTTTTATATATTTTTATAGCTTTGTTAATAATTCACATATTCCAATCACCTCTATATAGTTTAATTTTATATTTATTTCATTAACTCAATCTTGATGCCCCAAATAAATTATCATTTTATTAATAATATGAAAATAGTGTGTTATGACTAGTTTTAAAAAATCTTATTCATGTATGAACGTAATTTATAAATTATCAAATTACATTTTTACCTTTGGGTTCATTATAATCATAAAATAAAAGTAGTGGGGATATTATCCATCTAATAAAGAGATAGAATCAATTTTTTCTACTTGAAAATCCATTGAACATATATAAATTTCCCAATCTTTATCATTATAATCAATAATAATATCTTCACCATCAAAAATCAGTGTTTCAAATTTATTCGAGTTAACATCATTTCAGTGATTCAATACTTTATCATAAATAGTATCTATAGACTAACCTATCTCATTTTTGTACCCATGGTACCATCCTCCAATATTAATATTACAAACTGATATTCCATTAAAATGTTGTTTCCCAAACATGAAAATATTTTAACATTATTTTTTATTATATATGTCCTATACACACAGTTGAGAACATAAAAAATGGTGACATAATATAATATATCTCATAAGGGTACATGTGTGTATTTAGTATATATAATGTGTTATTCTAAATGAAAATTTTTATACAAATTACTTGTCTTTAGAAATATTTGGAATTTTTTGATCTATCAACAAGGTTCAAGATATATATAATTAATATGCATTTTTAAATTTATTACAAAAATTGTGTTGTAGTCTATTTATTTTAATGATCATATAGTGATTATCGTTATTCTCAATATTTTATTAAATTATTCCATTATAATATTATCCACCATTGTCTATCTAGGTCCCTTTCATGGAAAAACCACTCTCATTTTACACACTCATTATTATTTGAATATTTTCTATGTTTCTATGGTATGATTCATAAATTTTATTAAACATTCTAATGAAAATTATTCATTAATGAAAATTAAATTAATTTTTATTAATTTATGTGTTATTATTCATAAGCCCACAAAGGTCTGGATGAATGTGAACGAATCATTGTGATGTTTGAATTTCATCTATCATATACACAATATTAAAAATAATTTTCTTTTAAACTATACTCCAAATAATTAAACCTTTTATATTTGGAAAGGGAGTTTCATGATCATTCCATCCATATTTAATATTACTCATGTTAAATTGGTCATGAAAACCCTCTATTCAAATAGATATTTTACTTTCATCATTAAATATATATAATAGTTAGCATTCAGTATCTATAGACCTATAATATATTCTCCATGTTCATATTTTTTTATCATCAAAACTTTATCATTAATTTTTTTTATCAAGAATCAATTTTTTCAAAATACAAAATACCCATCTTAACAATATAGAAAACATTAACATAACATACTATGTTTCATCTTATCAGCATAAACATTATTTTTTTAATTCAACATATCCATTCCAATAACTATTAATACATCTCCATTAATTTTTTGTTACCAATAATTTAAAAATGTCACCGATTTTTTTAATTTATAAATTTTTATAGGTATTTGATTATATTATTTTGTTGGAAGAACAAAAAAATCAATAATCCATGGAAATCACCATATTTTATGCTTTAATTAAAACACATAAAACAAAATACTTTTCCACAACAACTTCTCATATTCATTTATGTGTTTATATTATTTAAAATTATAAATGATTGTGATGGTAGGATGTTTAGTATATCTTCTAAAAAATTACATAGTAGATCATATATATGACAAATATCATTTAATTTAGAATATTTATTATCAACAATCAGTCTATAATGCTGGTTTTTTGGAGCATTTCTTCTTTGAGAAGGTAAAATCCCCATCATGATATTTCTCTAAAAAATTATTGTCTTCTATAAGTATGAATAATTAAAAAAAATTCTTTTACATGTTTTAAAAGGGCCTTAATTAAAAAATATATTTATAAAAAGAAATAATCCATCTTTAAAATATTTTTCGAATAGATATTGAAACCTACACATCCCTTTTTATTTAATAAATGATATGTGGCCATTTTTTATTTTAAAATTTTTGTATACAACAAATATATATTTATTTTATATTGTATTCTTATTTACTTATAATTTTCATAAATTGTATCAGTTATTATATTATATATTGTGTCCCGGGTTATTTATGATTTTTTATAATCACAATTTTTTTTTCATTGTATATATCACATGGATGCTTCTCTCTGACATTCAAAAAAACATTTAACAAAAAAATTACCATTTGAGTGTGATAAGTTTTTATCATCATGATGATTATTTCATGATTTTAAATCAAATTTCACCACATAGTTCTTTTATATTTCTCAAACATATTAAATATTATTTTTGATCCATTATTTATAACTGTTTAACTAATTTTTAGAATATTTGAATTTTATTTGAAAAAAGATAAGTTGTTTCTCTATTTTTGTTGTTCTCTCTTCTATCTAAACTATTAATTTATTATCTTAAGAATGTAAAAATATAAAAAATAAATATTTTTAAAAAAAATTATTCCTATAAGACACTAATATATTTGGTATTTATTTAATATCAAATATAATTTATCATTCTTTTTTCTTATTATACAATATTTTTATCCAAGAATGACACTCAATGATTTATCGTTTTAATATAAACAATATTTTAATATCATAATTTAGTTAAATTATCACTATTTTTATCATTTTTAAATTATTCCTGCTTCACATAATCATTATGTATTTTTTAATCAACATATATAAAATTATTAACATATTTGTCTTTATATTTTCTATCATCATTAACTAAAACTGATAATATGTTTCTAATTTTATTTACAAAATTATTTTTCATCTTTATTAACGAAACATGAATTTTTATTTTAGAATCCCTCCTTTGAATCTTATCTACTTAATCACTAGGATTTATATCTTTACATATTAGTTATTTTTACAAAAAAGGTTTAATGAAACCACCATTGAAACAAATTATTGGAATATTCCCTTAATCATTTAATTTCATATTTTTAAACCTCAATAGACGAGTGAAATTATTTTTATATTGTTAAATAAATCATAAAATTATTAATATAAATAACTAAGATCACTTTTATCATCTTCATTAATTTATTTATTCGTCCATGAGTATAAAATTTAATTGTTATTTTCATCATTTATGATATTTTTAAAGACAGATCCCTTCATTTTCTCAATCATGACATGAATACTATGTATATATTCTAAATAAAGAGTATTTAATGAAACTAATTTATGAGAAAAGGCCTTTGACTTTATGTTTTACAGAATAATCTATATTATCTTATATAATTTTTTTTATCCTCTTAAATTTCTCTAAATAAACTAAATACTTTCACATTATCACTGACATGAGTAGAGAGGAAATATGATATCTTATATTCCAACATTTTTAACACTTCTTATATTATGCTTCATGAAAATATGTTTGTGATATTCACGATTTTATTTCATTCATAGATTTTTCCTAGTTAACCCAATATTCCCATTTCATTATAATATGTTTTACCTTCAAAAATACATTATGTAAAATATATTACCACATGGAATTCTAATAATTATCATCATTAAAAAATTACATACTATTAATATATTTTAAATAGTTTAATCCATAAAAATGAAAAACATAAATACATGTAGTATTGAAAATAATTAGAATAATTGATAAATTATTTTGTAGTATCTCATATTTATCATTTTCATAATGTGTCACATTGAATATTTCAATATCCTTAAAATTTTATTAATTGATTATATCCATTATTATAATATAAATTGATTAATAAAATATCTAATTAATGAGTAATTATTTCTCTCAAAATAGAATATTATCAATAAAGGGATATATGATATAGTAAATCATGGATATAACTCAACAGATCAGTGATAATTCAATTAAAAGGGGTGAATAGTTTAATTTAATTCTTATTTATGATTCACTCCTAAAATATAATTTATACATGTTAGAATTAAATAATTGACTGTTATCACACAGACCAAAAAATAATAATCTTAGTAGGAAAAAACAGATTTCAAATAGATGGACTCTGTAATTTAGAACTATAATCCTTGTAAATATATGGAATCACATGAGGTCATAAGTACCTCATCTTTTATACTTTTAATTACCAACAACTAAGTTTTTATCTTTTTAATCAAGAAGAATGTAATTATTTAAACAATGAAATTTTATCTCAAAATAAAACAATGATATAGAAATTATTCTCAACTATATCTCAGTATTCAATTATATAACACATCAATTGAGATTTCACTGTTTTATTTCTCATAATTATTATTATAATTTCATAAAATCATATATCTTCTCATTCCCCTAAATCTTTTTCTCCATGGTAATCTATGAATATTAATCCTCCTCACATAGTATCCATAATAATATTTTCATATCACTAGAATCATTTTTTTCACTAGTAGTTGTAATTTTATTTCTTCATAATTTTATTTTCAACTTGAAAATATTAAATATTTACTATATTTCAAATAATAATTCATATTTAGGTACCTTCTAATTTCATGTTACTCTATATATGGTTGTTCTAAGATACATCATGAATTATATTAGTTTTAGTGTGACCTTCCAATTTTTAGATAACTACTTCATTTTTTATTGAAATATATTATTATATAATGTAATATATTTCCCATTATATTTATTAAATTATTTTTCATTCCTTACCGATCTATTACACTTCCATTTTTCATGATTGATGGTGTTGGGCGGGTTTGGTAGTTTTGTGTGGAGGTTGGAGGTGCAGAATAGCTTATCCATGAAATAAAATCCATTTAAATGTATTGAATGATGTATAATGGTTCTTTATAACTTATATAGATGGGTGGTTAAAAAAATTTCCACAGTTAATTGGTATACCAAAGAAAATGTAGTAGTTTTTATGTGTGATTTAAGGCATTTAATAAATCTGGTGTAAAAACCATTCAAGGTGATGCATTTTTTTGTGGTACCTAAATATGAAAATATATATGGTGTGTATGGATTATACTCCCTATAAATGTCATATTCAAAACATATTTCAAGGATAATATTCTTTATATTATTCTTCAAACACTTTGGATGCCCCCCCCCCTTCACTCCATCAAGGTGATTTAGACACTTTTATTTCATGCCTTTGGGATATTTTTTCTGTGGATTAATTATAAATTTTGGGTATTCGATGTTTGTTCAATCTGAGGTTTCTGATATAGTGATTTTGGGTCATGTGTAGGTTTTTTTTATATGGTATATTGCTAGATTAGAAATAATCATTGATCTAAATATTCCTATGTTTCATCTTTTACATATCATGGTGGAGGGTTTTTATTTTAAACATCTATGGGATATTTTTTCTTCTCTTAATCAATTATAAATAAGTGGTAAATTGAAATTGAATGGTTGAAGTGTGAAATGTTTTCTTTTTTTTACATATTTGATATTGTTGTGATGCTTTCATTTAATGGGATTGTTTACCTACTAAAAATTAGGTTTGATTATGGAATTTTACTTTGATGGATGACATATGTTGTGACATTTTTAATTCATTATATAGTTGTGTTAGCATCCTCAAATATAAATTAATTTACCACTTATATCTTCCTAGTGAAAAGGATTCCCCAGGATTATTGATTCTGTGTCAACCCATATAAAATAATGGTAACTGTGCTAAAATACCCTTTCTAAATATCTATAATGATCCATCAGGTGTTTTAATGTGTGATCATTCTACTGGAGTGGTGACGTGTTCTTGATGTGTTTTTTTTGTGGTATGGGTATGATGGGTGAGATATAGACATGATTTTGGGATGAAGAGGTGAATTTTTTCCCATGCATTATGGGTGTAGAGGTGGTATTTTATCTACATTTTTTGTTGGTGAGTTGTTTTGACAGGATATTGTTTTGGGGTAGTTGGGATAATGTCAATAGGGGTGTTGAGTTTAATGTGCTTTGTGGTTTCTAAGGGCTAGATTCCCATGTAGTGAATAAATAAATAGTCATTTAAAACATAATAGAAATAACATGGAGTTGGTTTATTAAATGGGAAATAAATAACTGATAAAGAGATAAGTGATGGTTTCTATGGTTTAATAAGGTTTATTATTAATAAAAAATTGATATTTTAGTATAAAGAGAATTAGTATGAAAGGTTATATGTAGCTAATGGATTATGTGTTGTAATGCATCTCTAGGTAGTTGAAATAGTTTTTATGTAGTGATTTGGTTAGTTTTTGTTTTTGAACTCATATATTGAGATTTTATAGGGATATATATATATATATATATTCATTTTCATTTGAATATTCACACCACCCACATCCTAAAATATGCGCTGACTCCAAGATATTCATGTGAGGGTGAGTTTTGTGTAACATTGATTGAGAAGGATGTATGGATGGGTACACCATAATTTGTGCTCCCTCTTATATGTGAGTAATATTTTTCATTGGTTTTGAATTATATATGACTATTTGTTCATTAGATTGTGGTTTTTATATGAAAGGTTGTTTTATGTGATATATGATCGTGTATGTTGGGATGTGGCCCATGTTTATTTGGGAGTGATTTTATAAGACTATTATTGTGGGGGATATTACAGTCGGGGTAATGCATGATGGGATGTGAGAATGTAGAGGATGTAGAACATGTTCACAATACCATTATATTTTGATTATAGAAGTGGTTATTATGTGATGTACCTAGTGCTTTTGGGTGAGCCATGTTGTGACTATTAATGGGGGTGGTGGACAAAGTGTTTGTAGGTGTGATGTGATGTGGAAGTGAAAATGGGAATGTGTTCTATACTAATGATATGATAGTTATAGGATGTTTATAATTTTGTTGTGATGGTTTTATACTAGCAAGAAATTATGGTGGGGTAAACATTTTCTATTGTATTCTTGTTATATTATATAACTTGTCATGAGTTATTTGGTAAGCATTCCTCAATGATTATTGTTTTGGATGATTTACATTTTATGATTTTTTGTTTATTAGGTTTTATCATGGATGAATTATTATTCTTATTTCACATGTGCACATGAGAAATTGGTTTTCATAATAAGTATAATTATATCCTCACCTTATATATATATAACTATATTCACGTTTCTAGTTGTATTATGTATGAAAATGTTAAGAATAAAAGACCAGAACATGAAAAAATGACATGTCACTAATTTATCATTGATTTTGTGTATTATATTTACATACTTATATATGTATGTGTTTTATTTTTACATGAATTGTGCCATGGTTTTGGATTAATGTTATATTATGAACTAAAATTTATTGTAGAAAATTTATTTATCTCATGATCCAATTTCGATTATAGAGTGTAATGCCTCTAAAACATGATATTTTTATACCCATTATTGTAGTCGCCAACTCGGGGCCTACTGGATATGGGACTCAAGGTTCACTATATGTCTCCCCTCAATGAGGTAACATTAGATGGAGGGGTCATGAAATAGTGGTATCAAAGGTGATGTGTGAGATATATGATATATTTTGGAGTTATGAATAGTATGGATTACAAGGTTTTCTATGGATGCATTAGAAATTTATCATGTCACGTGTCATTAGCTAGGATGACTGGCTATGAAATGTGATTTTATCCCCCCATGTATCTAGTTCAAGGACTCTGGGATTATTTAACAAACAAATAAAGTGGAATTATTTTTATGGTAGAGAAATAATATCCGTAGATATATAATGATGACTTAGGACTCTGGGATTATTTAACAAACAAATCATTTTTCTCATTTTATCTATGGCTCTAATTCATTATCATCATTTGACATGGGTATCTGAGGTTAAGTAGGATGATCTGATTGATTGATGAATAATTGATCCAGAAGATGATGATTGGGTACTGTAGAGGTTGTTATGTTCTTTTTAGTCAAAATATCTGGGAAAGTATGATGGATGCATTTCAGATGTAGAAACAAAATGCCGACTAGAGGATTTAAAGACTATATTTAGTTTTATCCTTCCCCAATGTGGTAATGGGTCCCTTTGAAATGTTGTCAGATGTTTTTTGATGCATGATAGTGGTGGATATTATATCATGTGGAGTGATAAGAAGTTTATTTCTCATAGGAAAATACATAGAAATTATTTTAGCGGATTTCCACTCATAAAATATGAAGGAAATGAAGTGGAATGTACTTCATTCTCCTCCGTAGTAGAGTATGTCATTTTGAGAATATGGAATCAATTTTAAAGAACCATTTGTGATTCTCCATAGATATTTTTTAGATTAATAGACTTGTGGAAATATCATAATGAACAGATCTATCCTTCAATCCAGTATGATGTTACTCCTTCAATGTTGTTGACATATTAAGAGTTTTATATGATATTATAGGTGAATGATTTGAGTCATTTGTGAGGATTTCTTAAATTGAAAATAAGAAAATAGGGTTTTTTGGGGAGTAGGTTTGGGTGTTGTATATAGAAGTCATGAGGAACATTAAGGTTTCAACTAGTAGGGATTCAACCACATTTTATTCATTTTCAGTAGTGAAGAGCTTGTAGTTTTTAGGAATTATCTAAGGGTTTTATACCTATGTGTTTTTGGTGGGGTTTTTATGGCCATCACTTTGATTATTTCCAGGTGGATCCATGACCATAGATTAGTGGAGGTTGATAAGTTTAGAACTACAGTTAGTATTAGTTTACATTGATGCCATTACTATAGAACATTCATCCGGATTATCCTCTACTGAGGGGGTATGAAATATGTAGATGATTACAACAAGATATTTCTTGTTTTTAGGGACTTCCAAATAATATTTTTCGTGGAGGATGTTGTTATCCGAGCAATAGGGGGGATTTTTTTGGTCATTTTCATGAACTTTTGGTGGAGGTGGTAGTTGAAACATAGATCATCAGGGTTTGTATTAGTTAGTTTAGTACAAATTTTGATCCTTTTTTGATTTTGGAGCTTCACACTTCTCTATTTCACAAACTCAAGCCAATGGTTTGGGACAAGAAATAGTTAGGTTTCATTTTTCATAATTTTGAATATTCTCATAAGTGGATAGAATATAATTTTTTATGAATGGTGATGTTGTAGACTAATAATTTCCACACATCAGTCTTGTGAAGATATCATTAGGTTATAGATCCATCCATAGTTTTTCTTCCATAAAATCCACTAGACTAATTGTGTTGATAAAATTATATAATCCCACAGGTGTGGATTCATGTTCTCGTTTGTGGATGGACACCATGTAGTTTTTATTAGTGAGTTGAGTTTCATGATTGACAGTCAGTGTGTGGAACCACTTCTTTGATTGACTAAAGATATATATATTTAATTGGTATAGATTTATATATTAAAGGTTCATACGGTTATTGGGTATTTTTTATGTTTTTTCCCAAGGATAAATTAACAAAACCCCCTTAGTGTGATGTAAGATTTAGGGGAGCATTTCAACTTGGAGAATCATTTATTTCGATGGATCTTAATTTGGGGGAACCTTCAATGTTCTGTGAGATGAGTACTCATATTGAAGATATGATGCTAGAGAATTTTATACTTCCTAGTGTGTCACCTTGGGTGGATTTTGTGTTTTTTTTGGAAGTATAGTGGTATTTTTAGGCATTTTATAGAATACCAAAAGTTGAATCATGTGATATTCAAGAAACATCACCCTCTTTGATGGATATATGTACTTTTAAACCATCTAAGTGGGAAATTTTGTTTTTTAAAATACATAATTGTGGATATCACTAGTTGAGGGTGATAGAGATATATATCTGGAAGACAATATTTATATGCAAGTATGGTCACATCGAGAGCATATTAATATTTTTCGGTGTTGTGAGATCACCAACCACATTACAGAGCTTATAAAACCCATGTTCCAAGAGTTCCTAGATTGTTTTTTCATTTTAATCATTGATGATATATTTTTATACTCAATTTTATAATAGGGTCATGTGGATCATCTATAAATCTCTTCAAGTTCTATCAACACAAAATTTATAGATAGTTTTCCAACTGTAATTTTCAGACATGATAAGTGCATTAACCTATGTGTGTGGTGTCTTTGTAGGTTTTGAATGTGGAACTATCGATTTTCAAAATAGTTTTTTCATGGAAAATACCTAATAACATGTCAAATGGTAATAATGTTCGTAGCCTCATAGAATATTTTCATAGGATTGTTCCCAATTTCTATCTTCTAACACCCCATTTGATAACATTGATAATAATGGAGTAGGACATTCTGGACTTATCAGTGATGAAATAATTTGGAAACTTGATGGGGATGTTTTTTAGTTATATTGTTCAGCAGTTTTATTATTATGGTGATGTTTAAGGTGTTTTGAGATTATTCCCATCAATGATTCAGATTCATTTTCACGTAGTTGATAGTAATGATCATTTATTGGACTAATAAGTTATTTCACAATGATATTAACAAATACACTCATGATATTGATAGAGTAGTTATTTTGTTTTTTCTAATGTTGTGGTTGAAATTTCACATTAGTGAGTGATATGTGATCTTCATGGTTTATATGAAATTGACGTATATCATTTACTAGAGTGATCTAAATGTGAAATAATTATGGTGGATGGAAATTATGTAGGATAATGAATTTCAGATCTCCTAATACTTTAGAAAGGGTAATTTTATAATTGAAACATTAATTATGATGTCATGGATCGATTATGTTCGATATTTTGGGGAAAATTGGACTAATATGGAAGATTTGGATTCTATTCACGTGGATAAATGGGTGGATAATATTAATTGTTATTTTCATCAGATTTATACGTAGTATTCTCTGATGCATCATGGTGGATGAGTCTCAATGAAGATACATAGATTAATATGTGATACAAGATCATGTTGTACATGGTCATGGTCTAGGGGATGGTCACAAGATGGTGACAACTAGGTGTTGTTTCATGGATGGTTGTTTTATCTAGTGGTGATGCATGGGGAATCCTTTTTGAGTTTACTAGATCAACCTTGGTGGTGAAACAAAGAATATAAAAGATGTATCAAGGTTTTAGGATTTAATATTGTTGCTTGGAATTAAATAGGTTTTGGTGGTGTTTTTGAAAAGTTTATTTTTCTTCAAGTTTGTAATGGTTGGGCATCCAGTTCCTTGTGAGTCATTATATACCAAGGATGTTCTTGAGTGGATATGATATGAAATAATGATGTTTTTATTTTACTAGGTTACATCACGATTAAGTATTTTATATAGTTTTCTATGTGATCATGTATCATTCAACGAAATCAGGCCACATCATAACAATCATGAAGTCGGGCGCAATTGATGATTTCATCAATATATAATTGGATAAGTTAACATGGATTCATTTATTTGACATTTATATATCATTGTATCATGATACACATTTTACCTATCTAGATTATATATCATTAAAAAATGTTTCTGGCAATAAATTAAAATTCAATGGAGGTTTGCATGCTCAGATAGATCCAAAGATAGAACAGACTATCTATATGTCGGAGTATAGGTTATTGGTGTCCAATTGGACGTTGTTGTGTTGTGGGTAGAAAAAATTATGTTTTTCAAGAATTATTTTAATCATATATATTACAAATCTATTATAATGGTTCTATTTATAGTTTTATGGTAGACTATGTCGTTCTCCATTACATTGTACGGAGGTTGGGGAGGTTTCAGTTCTTGGTATGGATGTGGTTCTTAACATAAAAGATAAGATTTCTCTTGTTCATGATATTATAGAAATTGAACAGGCCATAATAAGTGTTATTAATTTTTTATGAGGATCTCCATGGTGTTTGATGTTTGATTCCCCATGTTCATGTTGGTTTCCTCTTTTTATGGGAATTATAGGTTTTATAAAGGGAGTAAAATTTGTCTTAGGTTTGTTGGGAACATTAAGGTGTTGAGGAGACTTAGTGAGGTGGAGTATAATCTATAATTACAAACACACATGGATAAGATCCACAAGGTCTAACACTTTACCCATATTCATTATTATATTCTCTATTAATCCTATTTCACAGACTATGGAATGTTTGACATCCAGGATGTCACAATGTTCAATGTTCGACAAGTAACGAACCAGGATCATCAATAGAAGGCAATGTGTTCAACGATCCTTCTATTAGATCACGTGTAATGAAGTAAAGGATTCTTGGAGGATAGTACACGGGGGTTATAGACACATATGTTTTCCTATTACCCACTGATGTTTTACCTTTTCATTTTCACTATTTTTCATTGTGATGTGATGTTTAGATCCTTATAATTTATGAGATGAGTTGTTTCCCTGTTTTGTGTTGTATGATGTGATAAAAAATCAAATCATTTTAAAAGGGGATGACTGAATTTATAAAAAATACTCCTTAATTATGATTCCATTAAAACATTTCAGGTGATTCAGTTCTACACAAATGGAATAGTGTCTTGACATAGTAGATTGACATCATTGATTCATATATTAGATGAAGTGAATTTTGTGGTTTGTGATAGTTATTAGATTATGTAGAATGGGGTTTGATATGATTTCATGGTGGTGTGTTTTTCTGATAGGATTCAGTTTGAGGTTTTAGTGATAAGGTTGTGTGATATTTTTTTGACCTCTGGGATTGATATGTTTTTATGGTGGTAACATTTGAGGTATGATCAGATACTTGAGTTCTACCTCCATATTTGTTTTTCAAAAGTAATTCATTCAAAATGTTTTTGGTATCAGGATTTATATATCCATTTTATAAGTATCTGATATAATGTTCTGTGATTTCATATCCCATTGAATTTCTAGTTTTCAAGTATTGAGGTGTTCAGTAGAGTTTCTAGGAATTTTTAGTGATGGTTGGAGCTACAACAGATCTAATGTAGGAAACTCATTCCATGGAAATAGATTTCAAGACATATAATGATGGTTAAAAACATATTTAGTGAGGTGGTTATAAAAATTTATGTTTTTAAGGGGTAGTCCGTGAAAAGGATACATCTTATGTGTGTGAGATGCATGATGTGTAAACAATTAGTTGGAAAATAACATTGAGGTGACCCATTTTTTTGGAACATTAATCTCAAATTTTAAATGATATATAACAATTACACACCATGAAAACATATTATTAATTACATTTTTAAGGATATAACACCCATGGTTATTTATCAAACCCTATGGAAAGTGATCTATTCTGTTTTCCATTGAACTAAAGGCTGCCTCTTCATGCATTTCGGATTCCAATTAAAGGGGATTGTTTCCCATCCTCAAATATTTGATCAGTGGTTTATTATCATTTCCACATCAGGTGGTTGTTTTTCCGTGGTAGAAAATATTCTACCTTCCTTGTATAGTGAGACCAATAAACGTCATTAAGGTAGAAAATACCTCATTTATCCATATAGGGTTTCATTCAAGAGGTATTTTCCATTGTTCATCTACATTTTATAGTTATGCAGGATTAATCAATGATAATGTATTGGAAAATTGAAATTCATTTAATAAAGGGTACGTATTACAATGTTTTTAAATATTTTACTTTATTTTAATATTATTATTCCATAGGCATGATGCCCCACTAAATTACGAGCATTGTAGGACTTGTTTGCATTGGATTATATAATTTTTCACTTTTGTGTATGTTCTAATTATTTTTATATCACTCTAAAATTAAAATTGTTTATCCACAATTATTTTCATATTGAAAAGTTTTCCCCGTTATTATCACACGTGTTATAATTCACCTAAAATAATGTAAAATTTAATAAAATCTCTTTTGAAAAAATATAAAATAATCCATGATGGGTTTTGATGTGTGGTTGTTCTAATATTGTGGAAATGTGTGGCTGATGTGTGTTTGTGGTGAGAGATGAGGATCATAGATGATTTTTTTTTCTTCTTCTTGGGTTCTGAGGTAATTTTTTGATTTTTTATTTTTCTTTTAGGATAGTGGGATTATTTTCATGTTCATTTTTTTGGGGGTGGTGTGGTGTTTTTATTCCATACTTTTGGGGTAGTGGGGAGATGTTGAGATGCAAGTGATGTGTGGGTGATTTTTTCCTTTTTCCCAAGTAGTGATGGGAAAAAACTTATTTAACAATGATTGAAATTTGTTGGATTTTGGTTTGGTTAATTTGGAGTAAATGAATAATGAATAAATAAATTATGGTTTGTGTAATTTAATTTCGTTGATATTTGATAAAAACAATGATGTGGAAGGATACTGGCTGACTATTAGAAATATGAAATATAACAATTTTGTTTTGGGTGGTTATGCATTTTGAGGATTTAGAAAAGTCAATGATGTTTTTAGTTTATCATTGTTTGGTTGTGAAAATATCGATTGGGATTATATGTTTCTATATGTGCGCATATTGTTATATTCCTTGTTATTTCTATACGCCCCAGAAAATGTTTGTATATATTCATCCCCACACATGTAGTCATGCATGGGTTGTTTTTAGCAGCATCTATTAATGAGAATAGATGGATGAGTACCTACTCATTAATACAATATATTCTAGGAGAGGTATGTATGGAACATGATTTTATGGTCAGTGGTTTGTTAGTTTATTAAAAGGTTGTTGTGAAGGCACTGCTATTTTTATGAAACATGAGGCAGTGATTTTGGGTCAACGACCTAGGTATTTTTAGATGATAGGTGATATGATAGTTATTTTGGGGAAGCAAATGGATGGTTCATTCTTGGTATGTGGTCAGAATGAGGTTTATTTCCAACATTCACATTAAACCCTACTACTCTATTTATGGAAGTGGTTGTGATATTTTTTCCATGGTGTTTTTGATTGAGGTGTTTTGTGGTCATGCTTGTGGGGTAGTATTCTAGGTGATGATGAGCATGTTGTGATGTGATCGTGATTATGGGGTGGGGTGTTATATTGATGATATGGGAACACTATGATGTACAACATCGAGATGTATTAGTGGAATTCTAGTAGTAATTTGGTGTGCGGTATCCTTTATCGACATGATTCATCTTATGTCATAATATATGGCTGAAGTTATTTTTTTAGTGTCACATGGTGTGGTTTGGGGTGGATAGATTTAATTTTAATGTGTTACGGTCCTTAGGTTTGTTCAAAGGTAAAATATTATGTTTCCATAAAATGTGAATGATAGCCTCAGTTTTCCTACACAATAATCTTATATTTTCTACACATATATATAACTATTTTAATGTTTCCAATAAAATTAATTGGACTATGATAAACCTTACTGTTCAAACCATGTATTGTTTTTATGTTGTTTAATTAGGAATTATTTGGGGTATTTAATTTCACTACTATTATCTATATAAATATGATTTATACATGCATTTCATGATGAATTTAGTTTTCATTTATATCTTATCCTAAAGTTTAATGTGGATGAATCATCTTATCTTCATATACTCTTTATATTATAGAGTATAATGAATCAGAAACATGTATTTTTATACCCTGAGTTCTATTCTCCAACATAGGGAGAACTAGGGGACATGCTCAATGGTCTTTAACTTTCTCCCATTATTATGATATCTATAGAAGTATTGGATTATGACAACTCGAATAAGAGAACCCTTTATGATATTTAATGAAGTCATGGAAAAATTCATGATGAACATTTTTAAATCATTATGTTATCTATAAATATTTTCAAATATAAATTCACAATTAGTTCCCATGAAATCTAGGAATTTTATATATCAGAATGAACAATATACATGTTAAATAAAAAGATTCCTTATTCCACACAGCTACATAGATCATTACAAACCTCTTCCATATATATATATATATAATATTACATATCAAAAAATTATTAAACATTCTCTTAATTCTTATATATTCTCTATAAAAATATATATATACTATTTTTTAGGAAAATTAAATCATCATTAGAGAAAAGACATCCTACACCTTATCAAGGAAGTCATGTATATTCTTATCTATTTCTAAATTTAAACCTCAATAATTAAATATATTCATTCAAATTCAAAAAGGCAAGCTAAAAATTATATACCATTAACATATTTAAATTCATTATCTAAATAATATATTATATATATTATTAAGATCATACAAATGTAAATTCATTGAAAAAATTATTCCCCAACTCACAATATTATCCTCTATATACATTGATTTTTTCAATCTTATCTCTTAGAATATTCATACATATTTTTTACTCTATCAATTTTATACCATGTCTCACAAAATATTTTTATATATCAATTTATAACATATCAAATTTCATTAAAAAAGTTATTTTACTTAAAAAATATCTATAATAATTTCAAAACAAATTGAAATCACATCTCATTAACCTAAAAATTTATATAACATTCAAAGAACCTCAAAAATATATTTTATTTGAGTTGATATTTATATATCTATTTAAAACATATTATATTCCAAAAAATAAATCAATTCAATTTAAAAATTTGTTTTTATCTTTACAAATCCAATTTCTAAAGGAAACATAAAAACATGAAATCATAAAATTTCAAAAAATATCTTAAAAATAAAAAAATTTCAAACATAACTGTGTTGAAATTAATTATTATATCCTAAAATATTGTATTCAAAATATGATATTATAGGTTAATATACTTCTAAAATTTCATGAAACAAATCAACGAAATTGTCTCCCATATTATTTCAAACACATTTAACAATATTATGTTCCATGGGTTTATTTTAAATTTATACAAACACATGACAGTTGTGTAAATTTTTTTAGTATGTGAAAATTAATATCATAAAAGTGGTGATTACATAAGTTATTTTAAAATTAATGTAATGGTAATTTAACCACTCCAATTATTATTGGTTTTACATAATATAATTCAGGATCACCTCACCATTCATTATGATTATTGAACCTTCAATGTATATGGGTTAATTATAGTGTAGGGGATTTGGGAAATTAAAAAGGATCACTAAATTTAATTTTTTTGTATTATAAAATTCAGTTTTTAAAATTAATATCATATCATAGCTTGATTATTACAATCATAATCATTGATTAATGAAAATAATGTATAAATATAATATATTTTTATTCACGGATTCACATCCATCATTATTCTCATTTTATAATACATATAATACATTGCATCAGTTATAACAAAATATAAAAAATATAATTTTCTATAAATTAATATATGATGGTATAGGTTAACATGTAATTCTATCTATAATTTCCTCCAACCGTCTATGGATTTGGAGGATCCAAGTGCGGAATGTATTGGGCGGGACAATAAAAATATTTTATACAAATTTATTGAAGAACATATATAATAATGGGTGTTGGGTTTCATAGTCATTCTAAATTGATATTTTTATCTATATTAGGTTATGATATTACATATAATTTGAATAATGGTATCAGATTGACTGAAATTCAAGGTATGTGTTATATTTATTATTATCATTCAGCTTAGTGTTTTGTGAGGGGAAATTAATTAATGGTACATTTATTTGGGAGTTATCAATGAATTATTATGACAATATTTTTACAGACGAACATCTATAATTTATATCTTTTAATACATATAATTATAAAATATTACATCAGGTAAATATTATAATTTTTGGATTTCCCCTAGTCTTCAATTATTTTTATTTTTACATCCAATCTAATCATAATTAATGGACATGTTCATTAATGAATATGTTAGTGTTTTAGGTACTGTGAATGTTATAGAATATTTCAATACTGAAAGCATATACGAGTACAAAATCATTTTTATTGATGTGGTTGAAAAGAATCTCAACTAGGCTAAGGATTCCAATGATTCCAATGAATAGCATTTCATTTTACTACAAAATTGAGGAGATTCAATTTCAATATTGATTAATATAATCATATCTTACAATTAATTAAACATCCTAAGTAAATAAGGAAATATTAAAATTTCTTATTTATTAATATTCGTGAATTAAATATTAATTTTACATTAATAGGAATGCAATGTTCAATGGAATGCCCGATAAGAAACAACGGGTTTCATTGAAATCTTACGTTGCACACTAATAATATAATATTATTATTTTAAATTGTAGTTAAAACCTGGTCGTTGTATTCGAAAAAATAAATAGAACTATCTAAAATTTTATTATTAATTTTTGTAAAATGTTTTCACATTTATCCAATAAATGGTAGATGAATTAAATGTGAATGAATCGGATATAAAACATAAATACTCTAATAATCATTAGATGATCGATTTAGAGTTTTTTATGGAGAACCATTTTTTAATCTAGTTTTTTGACTTTTATATGTTATATTCTAAAAAAATATAGTATTAATTAGAATTGGGACATGAAAATATAATTTAGATGAAATTTTTTGATTTTTCAGAAAATGTTAATATTTTAATGAATAGTGAAAAATACAGTATTTTAATTCAAAACTTCCTTTTAATCGAAAATTTTCATCATTGTAGATTTTATTTTTAATTTTATTTTAATGGTAATTATAATTTAGTTTTCCTACTTAATCCAATTATGGTCATTGGAAGTAATTTAGCAATGAAATTGGACATAAACATGTGTCAACCTTTTGATAGTTATTTCATAAAAATACGTTTTTTGTTTTAAAAGCCAAAATTAATTTTAAATTTAATTCATTCACTATGGTGTTTTGAATTTGGAAAAAGGGAATATATTTTTGTAATAAGGTGTTCCAAATTGTGTAAATATGAAACTTTTATTTTAAGACATTAGGAATATTTACATCGGTAAATATTTTATTTACCCGGGTTAAAAGGTAAATCTTGTAATTAAGGGTTCAAAAATAATATTATAATAATATTAAATTAACCTGAAATGTTTCCTAATCCAATTGGATGATACATATCCGACCATGGGGATATTTGGGTCGATTTTGGGACCCCATGGGGCTAATTGGGAGTGACAATGACACTATTTAAATTGGCATAAAGTAAATACAAAAAATGACATAAACAAATATATTTTAGTCAATCAATTGTTATATGGGGATATATAAGTTAATTTTTTGACTATAAATATTATTTGGAATGATAAAACTATTTCAAATATCATGATATTTTTTTTAATTTTTAGACGTCAAATAAATTAATTTTTATATGACGCAATAATGATGCAGTGTTTACCTCATTAATGAATTATTTTATTAATTAAGATTATAATGATTAAAATAAAATCAAAACCCAGTAAAAATTTTATTGGATGATTTTACTTCGACCATGTATTATCTTATCTTCTAATTTACTATTTTTTGGACTTTTATAAACCGAAAATTAATGTATAATAAAATAATATTTTACACTTTCCTAAAGAGCCCCTCCTCCCCCTTATAAAAAGATCTCACATATAACCCATTTATCACACCTCTCAAGAAACATTTCTTAACCAATATATGCTCAATTATTCTCCCTACATCCATATCTTCTTTTTTGGAAGCCTTAACATAGGCATAAGGCAATTTAAAAAAACGTTTGGTTCAAATAAAAGAGAGATACACGATTAATAGGTAATGTCTTTTCATATGTTCTTTTGTATTATTTTTCTTCTCCAACCCCTAAATTAATATTGATAAATTATTTTATAAAAACACATGTATCCTCAATATACATGGTTTTTTTATGTTGTGTATTAGAACTAACTTTACACACACCTCCTTCTAATGGGTAATGAACATAAATTTTCTTGTGGATGGTAAATTAACGCCTCAAGAAACAATGAATTTTCAATTATCTCATATAACCTCTTTTGATAGACATAATTATGGAATTGTATTCATATATGATATATATTATATTTATGTTTTTTTATACTTTTTTATTTTTCATTTATATCATACATCAATGGTTTTCATTATGGATAAACACGATAATTTTATTTTAAAAGTGTGGACTATAACCCCCTCAAAGTGATATTACTAATTATAGACATCTGTGGGATGTATGAAAGATAGATTTCATGATATAATATATGTTATTATACTGTAATTATAATATTCTTATGTATCATCATTTTTTAATTTCATTAAATAAGAAATAAAAATGAAAGTAGTGTTCGTGCATACGCACGGCTTACCGTCTCCATGAACGGTGCATTTCATTTCTTATCTCCAAATGTTATGTAATATTAAATAGTCATATATATATAAGATATAAAACATATATATGATATATAAATCATGATTATCATTTTAGAGATAAGGGAATATTGACTACATGAACAACTTGTAATTATAAGAAATTCATTTTAGACTCAAGTACCAAATATTGTCAAAATGAAAATCATTAACATAAATGATTTCATAGTGTTTATAACATGGAAATTAGTAATATAAAAGGAATAATAAACATGAAATGGTTCTTAAGAAAACATAAAAAAAGTACTTTTATTTTTCAGGAAATTAAAGAACAAATGGGTCATGTCTGATACAAGGTAATGGACTTCGTCTCAATCTCCTTTCATTGAGACATATCTTGTTTTATACATGACTTTTTTGTATATGATTTATAAAAACCATTGACTTTAAGTTCATTCAAAAGGTATATTTTTTTACAAATCATTTTACTAGATGACAAAAGAAATAATTATTTTTAACGTACCCAGTGATAATGACCATTCTTCCACCGCAAGTATTATTTGATCATTAGCTTCCCTAAAAAGTATTAATGATTTTAAATGAAAAATAAATACCATATAATCTTTAATGTATTTTTGGTTTTGAAAATGGTTTTTGGATTTATTATTTCAATTTCTTTTTCAATATCAGGAAAATATATATTGTCATTGCAATTTGGTAATGTTAACTTTCCTTTATGATTATGTTCTGTGTTATGATTATATTCGGATTATTGGTCATTGTATTTGTGTATGGATGGTTCTGTGATAAACCTAGGGTTGGTGATCCTGATATAGATCTCTATTGCATTGGGTAACATGACTAAGAAAAATGTGAATGTTTCACCTATGATATTTAGGGAATATACTGTGATGAGTATTCCAACGTAACTCCATATGTAGTTGTGATAACTACAATGTAAGTATGCTATGGATGTCAAAATTTAACATAAATATTTATGATTTCTATGTGTTATTCATAAATCGTATGATTTCATTAGGTATATTAAAGATCATCTATTATGTATGTATTGATGAAAAAATGTTTTCTTTCGATGTTTTAGTACCCTTACTGAGCTTTTGTTCTCATCAAAAGTTTCAAAATGTTTTTCACAGGACATTAATATGAGTAGGGTCATGGATGGGAATAAGGAAAAGAAATTTTTTCTAAACCATTGACCTGGACATGAATCTTTTTTCCAGTGTTTTTATTTTAAAAAAATATTGAAACTAATTAGAAGTGTCTACTAGGTAATTTTTGAGATGTAATGTAATATATATGACCTAAATCTCAAAAACTCTAAACCTGAAAGGATCATTAATTTGAATTATCCCTTTAATTCAAGAATATGTAATGTCTAAGGCTGTGTCCTTATAGTCGGTATCAGAGGTCGGTATAGATTACACAAAAAGTTAGGATATTGTTAAATTAATGTCCATAAATAAATTAATTTTATGATTAAAGTGATAATTAATTTACAGATTACCATGTTGCTTCACCTAGGATTTTTCAATGATCAGAATGGTTTTCCGTAGAAGAAATAGGGAAGCTGTGATGGGACCGCATTAGGAGGATGGTAACATCCAAATCAGCAACCTGAGATGGTCAGAATCAAAATTAATCAATTTTCTGTAGTGACGGAATGGTTGAAAAAGTCTATAAATAGTGGTGGTATCCACGCATGAGATCAGCCAGATCAACCACAAAGGGACATGTCAGTAATAGAGAATTTCACGAGGTAGTATCCCCCATCATTTAGATTATCATTTAACCCTCTGCAAGAAGAATGGTGTATTAATTTTTTGGAGAAGTTATTTGCTGTCATAGGGTATTTAGAACATCAGAAGTTTAGTCTTGCAGTTTACCTTTTTGAAGGTGACGTCGATCAGTGGTTGTTGATAGTGAAAAATATCAGGGATAGTGAGGAGATTGATGCTCTTGATTGGGATGAATTTAATGGTATGCTTCATGAGATATATTTTCCTAATGTGGTTCATCTTAAAATGGAAAAATAATTATGGAATTGAGGTAGTATAATGACTCAATGGTTTCTTTAGAAGAAAAATTCACTTGAATGGAAAGGTAAGCATCAAATTTCTTACAAGATTCTAATAGTAAAATAAACCATTTTTAAATAGGATTAAAGGCAATGTATCGAAGGTAATTAGATTCTAGTGAGTTCAAAAGTTATAAAAAATGATTGATGCGTGGAGAAGGTGGAAATGGAGTTTTTTGATTTATCAGGTATTCATTGACAAAGAACAGAATTGGAGGTTGAGGTCATAGACAAAGGGGAAGAACTCTTAAAAAAAGTCTGATGGTATGAAACATAATATTATAGTTTGTAAAAATAGAGGTAAAATGCATGCTAGGGAATGTATTTTGAAATCATTTAAGTTTTATTGATTTGGTAAAATGGGACATAAGGATCGTAATTTCACTGAAGAGGAGTTGGGTAATGGTAAAAAAAAATCTGATTTAGAGTTAGTAAAATGATTTAAGTACAATAAAATGGGACATTCTTTAAATGATGGTCCAATGAAGAACTCAACTAAGTGAAAAAAACTAGACTACAAGTAGAAACGGGTGGTGAAGCCCATTACAACTACATCAGCAGATGTTGGGCCATCAAATGAAAGAGTATCTGGTAGACTGTTTGTTTCTTCATATTATGCCAATGTGTTGTTTGATTTGTGGAAAACACATTCATTCTTTTCTGAGAAGTTTTATAATAAATTGGGAATTCAATATCAACATATGAAACCTGAACATATGGTAGATGTCCTTGGAAGAAATGTTGAGACAAAAAGAAATAATAATAACCTTTAAGTAATTGTGTGTAGAAATAATCAACCTGCAAACGTTGTAGTTTTTCCTCTAGTAGAGTTTCATGTTATTTTGGGTATGGATTGTATTTCTATTTATTATACTATTATTGACGTTATAGCTAAAGAGGTTTCCTTTTATAATGATTTTCAGTTTCTGTACATGAATGAACCCTTACTTTTGATAACATATCTGGAAACTGAGAAACAAGTAAAAGAAAGAAGTGAATGTTACCTTGAACATATTGTCGAAAACAAAGGAACTGTTCGGATTAATTATGTGCCAGTTTTAAATGAGTATATTGATGTTTTTCTTTATATGTTTCCCGGTATTATACCTGATAGGGATGTTGAAAATATTATTGACTTAGTTCATGATGTTAAGAAAATTTCAAAACCACCTTATCGATTGGCTCAAATTGAACTTTTAGAGATAAAGAAGCAATTGCATGAGTTATTCGATAAAGGTTTAATTTGACCTAGAACATAACCATGACGTGATCCTATATTGTTTTTTAAAAATAAATATGGTTCAATGAGAATTTTCATGGAATATAGATCATTGAATAACATCACTATTAAGAACAAGTATCTTTTCTCTCATATCGATGATTTGTTTGATTTGCTCTAGGAAACTCAATATTTTTCGATGATTGACTAGAGTTCGAGGAACAAATAGTTGAATATAAAGGATGTATAAATTTTGAAGAATGTCTTTCATAGTAGATATTGCAATTATGAATTTATAGTTATGCATTTTGGGTCAATCAATGAAACAGTTGTATTCATGGATCTTATTAATAGAATTTTTTTGTGATTCTTTAGATAAGATCATGGTGTTGTTCATTAATGATATTTCGGTTTATTATAAATGTAAATAAGAGAATAAAAATCATTTAAGGGTTATCTTAAATACATTAAATGAAAATAAACTATTTGGGAAATTCAGCATGTGTAATTTTTGGTTAGATCAAATTTCTTTCCCTGGTTACATTGTTTCAAAAAAGTGCATAACTGGTGATCCTGCTAAAACAAAAGTTGCTGAAGAATGGAAAATACCCACAAATATTTTGAAGATCTATAGTTTTCTAGGTGTGTTAGGTTATTACCAGAGGATTGATGAGAATATTTAATGGTTATCTAGCCCACATAATAGGGTAACTCGAAATGGTGTTATGATCATTTGGAAAAAAAATCGATGATTGTTTTCAGGAATTCAAAAGAAGATTGGTGAATTCTCTTGTTTTGGAAAAACCTTCATGAAATGGTCAGTTTGTTATCTATATTGATTCTTAATTGAAAAAAACTATGGACGTGTCCTAATGCAAAATGATCAGTTATTTCTTATGATTCATGTCATTTGAATCTTCCTGAGTTAAATTACCCTACACATGATATGGAATTTTCTCCTATTGTTTTTTCATTAAAAATATGAAGGCATCATCTATATTGAGTAAAATGTGAAATATATACTAAACCAAAATGATTAGAGTATATATTCACATCTAAAGTATAAAACATGAGACACAGGAGATGGCTGGAGTTAATCAAGGATTATGATTGCACGATCCATTACCATTCAGGAAATGAAAACAAAGTGGGTGATGCTTTGAGTAGAAAAAGTAATGCTTCATTAACTTTGGAAAATTTGAAATGAGATCCTTTGGTTTTTTATTTGATGATATTTTGAATTGTAGTTGTTGGTGTATGAAATTATTATTTTCTGTTTCTGGTGTTAGTTAAATCTTCTCTATTTGACAGAATTAAGAAAGCGCAAAAAGAAAACAGTGAGTGTAGAAAAGGAAGAGTTTGTACACCAGTGTATGTTTCCAAATTTTAATGTTGATAATGATTGTATTTTTAGATTTCGATAGAGATTATGTGTGCCTTCTGATTCCCAGTTGAAGAATGAGTTGTTATGTGAAGTTCATAGTTCCCCAT
The DNA here is from genome assembly GCA_963277665.1 of Viscum album. NCBI lineage: Eukaryota > Viridiplantae > Streptophyta > Magnoliopsida > Santalales > Viscaceae > Viscum > Viscum album. The sequence goes on along the minus strand of OY728142.1, from coordinate 1,354,075,964 downwards.
TTTCAGTTCATCCTAACAATAATAAGATGTACAAAGATCATCGAGAATATTTATGGTCAGAGAAAAAGAGATAAGATATTTTTTATTATAATGTAATGTGTTTAACTAGTCAGCAAGTTAAAGTAGAGTAGAAGTTACCAAAAGGGATGATTCAATAATTATCGGTGCCAGATTGGAAATGGGAAAATATATCCATGGAAGTTATTGTGGGATTACAGAAGACATCTCAAGGTAATAATGAAATCTGGGTATTTGTTGATCTATTTACTAAATGTGCTCATTTTCATCATATTCGACATATTTTGACTCTAGATCAACTTTCCTTGTTGTATGTTAAAGAGATAGTCAAGTTCCATGGTGTTCCCGTCATCATTGTATCAAATCCTAATCAAAGATTTACTTCTATCTTTTAGAAAGGCCTTCACAAGTCATTACATACTGAATAAAATTTTTGTATAGCTTTTCATCCTCAATCTAAGGGGAAGTCAGAATGAAAAATTCAGACCACGGAGGAAATGACACGTACTTGTTCAATATATTACAAGGGAATTTGGGACCAACATATTTCATTGGTTGAATTTTATTATAATAACAGCTTTCATTCCAGTATATAAATGGATCCATTTGAGGCATTATATGGAAAGTAGTGTCGAACTCCAGCTTTTTGGGATGAAATAGGTGAAAAAAAGTTAATGGGGCCATAATTGGTAGAAGAGATGGAAAAAAATGTTTAGATGATTTAGAAGCATATTATAACATTTCAGAGTAAACAAGAATGTTATGAAGATAACCATAGGATGGATATTTCTTTTGAGGCAGGTGACTATGTTGTTCTCAAAGTTTCTCCATTGAAGTGTGTGAAGTGTTTTTGAATGGAGAAAAATTTGAGTCTGAGATTCATAGGACCTTATGAAATATTGGAGAAAGTTGGATCAGATTCATAAATTGTGGCTTTAACTCCATGATTATCCCAGGTACACAATGTTTTTCAGGTTTCAATGTCGAAATAGAATATTCTAGATCCATCTCTTTTTTTAAGCCTAGAGGTAGTTCAGTTAGAAGTGAATCTCTTCTATGAGGAACAACTAGTCCACATTCATGACTGAAGAGATCATGTGTTTTGGAAAAAGGTAATTTATCATGTAATGTTTTTGTGGAAAACCAATATGGTTGAATGGGAAACGTGGGAAACTAAAAATTTTATGAGGGATAAATACCACTATTTATTTGATAAGTGAATAAAATTGTGAGGATGTAATTTCCAAAAGGGGGAAAGATGAAACATCCTAGGTAAACAAATAAATATATCATTTTCATATTTATTTATATTTGTGAATTAAATATTAATTTTAATTTAATGTGGACGCTATGTTCAATGTAATTCTTGATACACAACAACATGTTTCATTGAAATATCACATTTCAGAATAATAATATAATATTTTTATTTTAAGTGGTAGTTAATGCACAGACATTATATTAGCATTAATGAATAGAACTAACATAAATATGAATATACATGTTTTTTATATGTTTATACATTTATCCAATAATATTTAGAGGCTTAAAATGTGAATGTATCTTATTTAAAATATAAATACTCTAATATTCATTAAAAGGTTGATTTATACCATTTTGATGGAGAACCATTTTTAAATCTAGTTTTTGTAAATATTATTTGTTATATTTGAAAAAATAAATTATTCATTAGAATCGGGACATCAAAATATAATTTGATTTAAATTTTGGTAATTTCTGATAAAGTTCATTTTTTAATGAATAGTAAAATACTATATTTTGATTCAAACTGGCTTTTAGTCTAATTTGATTATATGTATGGATTATCTTTTTAATTGATTTTAAATTTTAATTATAATATATTTTTAATATTTAATTAAATTTTGGTTATTGGAAGTAATTTCAAATTGAAATAGGACATAAACAAGTGACAAACTTTTGACAGTTATTTTCTCAAAACAGGCTTTCTGTATTAATCATGGGAATTAATATTAAATTAATTTCTACCACTTCTGTTTTTCAATTTGGAAAAATAGATTATATATTTGGAATCAGGAGGTGAAAATTGTAAAAAATGTATCTTTTATTTTTATACATTATGAATATTTACGTCAGTAAATATTTTATTTACCATTATTAAATGATAAATCTGGTAATTATTATTAACAAATATTGTTAAAATAATATTAAAATTCCATTAAATGTGTCCTTTCACTATTAGTGGATATATATCCGACCATGGTAATCTAGGGTTATATTTTTGTACACCATGGGGCCACAAGGGTGTGATAATGACACTTTATTCTAATTAACATAATGTAAAGGAAAAATTAACATAAAGAAATATATTTTAGCAATTCAATATTTACAAGGGGTAATATAAGTTATAGTATCAACTATAAATATTATTTGGAAAGATAAAAATATTTTCTATATCATGATATTTTTTTTATACATCAAATAAATTAAATTATTTTTGACACAATAATGATGTAGTGTTTACCTCTCAAATAAATGGTTTAAATAAATAGGACTATAATGATTAAAATAATATCAAAAACATATTCAATTAATTTTGGATTTATTTATTTTGAATATGAATCATATTATCTTATACTTTAATATGTTTTGGACCTTTAGAAACCGATAATCATTATATAATAAAATAATATTTTCACACATTCCTAAAAAGACTCTCCTCCCCCTTATAAATATTCCCCACCTCTAACACATTCCTCATACCTCTCAAACCCCTTGAATAATCCAAACTCTACCCAAATAATCTTGCTACATCCCTCTCCTTCTCATAGTAGCCTTACTGTAGGCCGAAGACACTTCATGAAACCATTTTGGTTCAATCTAAAGGGAGATTCCCGGTTTAAAGGTAATTTCATCTCCTATGTTCTTTTATTTTTTTTTCATATCAAACAACCTCTACAGTTTTTATACCTTTATTTTATAACAACGTCATTATCTTAAATATACTAGGTTGTTTTTATGAGAGTTACTCGAACTACACTTACACACACATCTGTCTAATGGGTAAATAACATATTGTTTCTATGGATGGCACACTAACTGTAACACCCCGGGTAAATAAAGAATATTACATCTTAATATTTATCCATATTTTTGAATAAAGTATTAATATTACTTTAAAGGGGACGCTATTCTCGATGGCGTACCCAACACACAACAACGAGTTTCTTGGGAATCTTACGTTGTACTCTAATAATAAAATAATATTATTTTAAATGGTAGTTAACATGTAGCCATTGTATTGGCGGGAATGGATAGAAATAACTAAAATATTATTATATAGGTTTTTAAATGTTTTTACATATATCCAAAAAATGATAAAGGCTTAAAATATGGTAAGAATTCAATTTTAGGCGTATATGCCCCAGTTTTCACTAAAGGTTCACTTATCGCCTTTTGATGGAGAACCATCATTAAATATATTTTTTCTCACTCTTATACATTCTATTGGAAAAAATAAAACTCTTCATAAGAATTGGGACATCAAAATTTAATTTGTGTAAATTTTTGGTATCTTTCCGATAAAGTTCATTTTTTAATGAATAGTGTAAAATGTTGTATTTAAATTCAAAACCTCTTTTTAATATAATTTATTTATATGATTAGATTATCTTTTGAGTAGGTTTTAAAGTGAAATCAGAATATATTTTTACCATTAAATCCAATATTTGTCATTGAAATTAATTTCACTTTGAAATCAGACTTAAACTAGTGTCAATCTGTTGATACTTATTGTTTTATAAAAACACGCTATTTGCCCTGATAGCGGGAATTAATTATTAAATTAATTAATGTGACTTATATGTTTTTAATTTTTTAAAATAGAAATCATTTTTGAATTCGGAATATCAAATATATCTTAGGGTGAATTTTTGGTAATTTTCTGAAAAACTTCAATTTTTGATGAATAGTGAAACCACTAAGTGGTACTTATAAAAACTGATTTTCCGTTTAAATGAAATTTTTCCATCATTGTGTTTTGAATTTCAAAAATACAACATACATGGTTTTCATTAAGAAGTAAAATGTGGTTCAATGAGATTAAAATAATTTTTTGGTGAATAGTAACTTATTATGTTTTTAATCGTGATTAGTCGTAATTAATGTAATTTAAGGTAAAAATGATATTATAAAAAAGTTAAAACACCATGAAACTTGTCCTACCCCTATTGGATGAGTCATGGCCGAAAAAGACAACCCATGGGTCGATTTAGGGGACCCTATGGAGCCTCTTGGGTGAGATAATGACTTTAATTCCTTTTTTTAAAAAATAAAGGTGAAAATGACACTAACATAAATTGTTTTACTAAAACAATTTTTAGAAGGGGTTATAATAATCATAATTTTGTCTATAAATACTCTTGGGAATGATAAAAAGATTTCCTACATCAGAATATTTTTTTATAATTTTTAGACATTAAATAAATTAATTTAATTATGACATCATGATGATGAAACGATGACCTCATTAATGAACAATTTAAATAAAATGAAACGATAATATAAAATCTAAGATCTACACTTGTCCAAAAACTATTGGATGGGAATATTTAGAAGCCTTATCATCTTATCTTCGAAATATATCAATGTGGGACTTTATAAATTCGAAACACTTTTGAAAATAAAATAATAGTTTCATGATTTCCAAAAGTGCCCCTCCTATCCTCTTATAAAAGGCCCCACCTCTACCTCATTTCACACATTCCTCAAGCCTTTGGCTCGGCCATCCCCTGCCCATTTACTCTCTCCACATCCCTCTCCTCATCATATAGGATTCCCTTTGGGCTGAATCCTTTCAAAGGAAGCATTTAGGCTCAAATCAAAAGGAGTTACACATTTAAAGGTAATTCATTCTCTCATGTTCATTTGTTTTATTTTTCTTCTCCAACCCCCTAAACTCTTTTTATTTACTTCTTTTGTAACAACAAAGGTATCTAAAATATACTAGTATTTTTTTATAATATTTATTCGAGCTACACTCTCACACAACTACATCAAATGGTTAAAGAACATACGGTTTCCGTGGATGGGAAATTCTGCCTCCCGAAATGATGATTGTTCAATACTCATTTAACATCTTTAAAGGTGGCCATTATGATGTCACTATTTTTATATATGATATATAATATGTTTATTCTTTCCTTATGCTTCGGTATTTTTCATTTATGGCATACCATTATTGTTTCCATTATGGGTAAACACGATATCTTCATTTTAGGAAGTGCGGACAACCACCCCCTGAAAGTGATTTGATTCGTTAATACCATATGTGGGATGTTTAAAGGATAAAGTAAATGATATTATATATGTTATTATACTGGAATTATAATTTACTCTTTTATCATTATGATTCCATTCCAGAAAATACGAAATAGAAATGGAAGTAGCGTTCATGCGTACGTACGGCTTACCGTCTCCATGAACGGTGCATTTCATTTCTTACCTCTAAATTTGATGTTATTTTTATAAATACATGTATATGATGAATATATATGATATATATGTTATCCAAATCATTAATATCATTTTGGATATAACTAAACTTTGACCAAATTAACAACATGTAAGTGTAAGAAGTCTATTTTTGACTTTAGAACCAAATACAGACAAAATGAACATTATTAACTTAAATGATTACATTATGTTCATAACATGGTATAAAATGAATAATTAACTCGAAAAAGGTTCTTAAGAAAGTAGTGATTAACTCAAGTTTATTATTCAGGAGATTAAAGAATGGTCGGGTCAAGTCGGATACGAGGTATGGGACTTCGTCTCAATCTCCATTCATTGAGGCATATTTTGTTTTATACACAACCTTCTTTTATACGGTGTATAAACCCCTTTAAATTTTACGTTTATTCAAAATGAATCATTTTTATACGAAACGTTTACTAAATGACAGAAGGGAATGTTTTTGTCGTACGTATGCGGCGACAATGACTTCTCCGCCCCCGTGACCGTTATTTGAGTTTCGTCTTCTTCTACAAGCCATACCTTCTTTTTAAAAGAAAAAGAAATACCATGTTTTAATTTTCATTTATTTTGGTATTGAAAATGGTTTTCATAATGTTTTTATATCAATGTGTTGTATTGATATCTTGTGATTAAAAGGTGGAAATGTAATGTTTCCTTTATGCATGTTTTATGTGATATGATTATGTTGAGGTTCTTGGGCATTATTATGAAGACGGGTGGTTCCGTGATAGAATAAGGGCGGGTAATCCCGATATAGATCTCCAATGCATTGGGTAACGCGAAGGAGTGAAATGTTAAGGTTTCTCCGAAGATATTTTAGGGAATATATTGTGATGGGTATTCCAAACGTAACCAAGAGGGTTACTCCCTACGTAAGAATGTTATGAATGCCTCATGTTACCTTTATGTCTTATGATTTATACAATATATTCACGATTTGATGAGGTATGTTAATGTGGCTATGTTTTATGGGTAAAGTATGATTTCATTCTTATGTATATATGAACACATGTTTCCTTTCCATATTTTTTATAACCCTTATTGATCTTTTTATGCTCATCCCATGTTTTTTTTTTGAAATGTTTTTCACAGGTCAGGGGAAAGGTACATGATATGATGATAGTTTCAAGAAAGTGTCATGAAAGAATCCATGTTTTATTTTAAATATGTTTCCATTGATGGGAAAGAAGAATACTATCTTTATGTAACCACTTTTTTATATTTGGAATGTAATGAAAGTTTTACGATCTAATTCTCTAAAACTCTAAACCTGAAAAGATCTTCAACGTGTAATCTTGTAATAACTAAATATTAAGTAACGTTTAAGATTGGGGCCTTATAGTTTGTATCAGAGGTCGGTTTAGACAACTTTAGGGATTAGGAGTTCTTGTGAGACACATGATTAGTCCCTATATCTATTATTTTAGTTAAATCTTTTTTTATAACTTTTTTTTTCAGGACAAGTAAAGTCGGTTACGAATGGAAGGAGAAGGGTCTCAAACTACATTCCTATCTCTTCTTGATGACATGCTTACAATAATTATTTCAAAGTCATATTCGGATGATTGTGAAACTTTTTCTAGCATACAACTCACTTGCAAGAAGTTGTTTGAGATATCAAACACCTCCACTATACGTCGTTATCATCGTGGATCATGGGTTGTTTTTAGACAAATACTATTTTCACAATATTCTCATATTTTCAAGAAAGGTAAATATTATCATGGTATTTTCAAATATTTTACCGTATCACAAGAATTTGAAGCATATTATGATTTTAGAAATGGTGCTGAGGAAGGAGACCCTTGAGAATCCTATTTATATTTTCTTTTAAAATATAGTCACACATCACATACTTATGGTATTTTAAAAGGACCAATAATAGAAAGTTTCAACTCAATTTCGGTCCGACTATTTTATAGAAATCAGGTTTTATCAGATGATTTGGAATTATATGTCATACATGATTATTTTCCAAAACTGTTTTTCTGTGAACACCCATATGACCCATGTTGTACGAGGTGTATTTGGATGGAGGAAGCAAATGATTTTGAAGGATCTCTAAATCATTGTTGTAATGCATGGGACTTCTACCTATGTGAGCAAGATGACGATGAAACCAAGTGGATTCCATGATCAAGGTATGATGTTATTCATTTTGCGAATCGTTTTATTTTATCTTATGGTGGTGAAATAAGACTTCAAGAATTAAGATGTTGAGATCGCAACGAATTCGGGTGAATATTATAGGTATAAGGAAACGATTGAGGTTAAAACATGTTAGGGTTATTTTTGGAGTTTTATAAAAAGGACAACACACAGACCGTGTGACAACCTGTCGCGTCGGACAAAGCTGCAGGAATCGAACCCACAACCAAAGTGCGACGGGTATTTATCTCCTACCACTGGACTAGGTGAAGTCCCTGGTTAGTTTCACTGATTCTTTTTAGTTAAATGATTTTATGAATTAAGAGTAAGCTTAATTTGGGTTATTTATGAAAATTATTAACCTACCGTGGAGGATATGTGATTAGGTTAATTAATTTTCAATACTAGACTTTAGGAGAAACTAATGTTGTTTGGAGATAAATGTTACGATTTAACTTGGAAGACTATGTGACTAAATCCTTCAAATATTTGGGTTTAAATCTTATATTGGTTTACTTTGAATAATTTTATGGACAAATTGTTTATCGGATGGTCCTCGTTGAACTTTGGGTTTTGTTGGAAAAATTTTGGAGATTAAGCATAGATTTTCTTTTTAAAGGGTTATCCATTTTTGGATTATATGACCTTGTACTAACATTTTTTGGTTTTGGTTAAGGTCTAATGATAAAGGATGTATATATTTCTCTTTGGTGTATTAGGTGATTCTCTAGAAGTTGATTATAGTACTCTTAATGTGAACAAGTCTTCCTAAATACTCGTCTTTTGGAGAAAATATGAGTTTTTGTAAAAGTTGAAAGTCAACATGATAAGTGATTATGTTTCCCTATGAATGAATTACTCAATAAAAAGTAACTTAAAAAAAATGTTGTCTATTAACTTTTCCTACTGGGGAATCGAATACCGTTTAACCCATCACAAGTTTGTGATTTTCTTGTGGTTAACTTTCTCCTAAACATGTTTTCTATCACTCTCCATAAGAACATGACCATATGTTTTCTCCTCCATGTCCATATTTTTCTATATGGAATCCTAGTATGGGTTAACTCGGGTGACCTCTGTACTTATCTTCCATTATTTTAAAGTGATTGTTTTACCAACTCTTGTTCCGATGTGGGACTTTCAAGGAAGTTTCCAAGCTCAATTTTAAAAATTGCGAGGACGCAATTTCCAAAAGGGTGGAAGGATGTAACACCCCAGGTAAATAAAGAATATGAAATATTTATATTTATCCATATTTTTGAATAAAGTATTAATATGAATTTAAAGGGGATGCTATGCTCGATGGCGTACCCAACACACAGCAACGAGTTTCTTGGGAATCTTACGTTGCACTCTAATAATAAAATTATATTATTTTAAATGGTAGTTAACATGTAGCCGTTGTATTGGCGGGAATGGATAGAAATAACTAGAATATTAATATATATGTTATTAAATGTTTCTACATATATCCAAAAAAACATAAAGGCTTAAAATATGGAAAGAATTCAATTTTAGGCGTATATGCCCTAGTTTTCACTAAAGGTTCACTTATCGCCTTTTGATGGAGAACCATCATTAAATATAGTTTTTCTCACTCTTATACATTCTATTGGACAAAATAAAACTCTTCTTAAGAAATGGGACATCAAAATTTACATTGTGTAAATTTTTTGTATCTTTCCGATAAAGTTCATTTTTTAATGAATAGTGTAAAATGTTGTATTTTAATTCAAAAACTCTTTTTAATAGAATTTTTTTATATGAATACATTATATTTCTAATTGGTTTTAAAGTTAAATTAGAATATATTTTTACCATTAAATCCAATAGTGGACGTTGGAATTAATTTCACTTTGAAATCAGACTTAAACTAGTGTCAATCTTTTGATACTTATTGTTTTATAAAAACACGTGATTTGCTCTGACAGTGGGAATTAATTATTAAATTAATTAATGTGACTTATATGTTTTGAATTTTATAAAATAGACTTCATTTTTGAATTCGGAATATCAAATATATCTTAGGGTGAATTTTTGGTAATTTTTTGAAAAACTTCAATTTTTGATGATTAGTGAAACCACTAAGTGGTACTTATAAAAACTAATTTTCCGTTTAAATGAAATTTTGCCATCATTGGGTCTTGAATTTCAAAAATCCTAAATACATGGTTGTCATTAAGAAGTAAAATGTGGTTCAATGAGATTAAAATAATTTTTTGGTGAATAATAACTTATTAAGTTTTTAATCGCGATTAGTGGTAATTAGTGTAATTTAAGGTAAAAATGATATTATAAAAATGTGAAAACACCATGACACTTGTCATACCCCTATTTTATGAGTCATGGCCGACACAGACATCCCATGGGTCGATTTAGTGGACCCTATGGAGCCTCTTGGGTGAGATAATGACTTTAATGCCTTTTTTTAAAATAAAGGTGAAAATGAAACTGACATAAATCGTTTTACTAAAACAATTTTCAGAAGGGTTTATAATAATCATAATTTTCTATATAAATACTATTTTGAAAGATAAAAATATTTCCTACATCATAATAGTTTTTAATAATTTTTATACATTAAATAAATTAATTTAATTATGACATCATGATGATGCAACGATGACCTCATTAATGAACAGTTTAAATAAAATGAAATGATAATATACAATCTAAGACCTAAACTTGTCCAAAATCTATTGGATGGTAATATTTCGAAGCCTTATCATATTATATTCGAAATATATCAATGTGGGACCTTATAAATTCGAAACACTTTTGAAAATAAAATAATAGTTTCATGATTTCCAAAAGTGCCCCTTCTCTCCTCTTATAAGAGGCCCCCACCTCTACCTCATTTCACACAGTCCTCAAGCCTTTGGCCCAGACATCCCCTGCCCATTTAATCTTTCCACATACCTCTCCTCATCATATAGGATTCCCTTTGTGCAGATTCCTTTCAAAGGAATCCTTTAGGCTCAAATCAAAAGGAGTTACACTTTTAAAGGTAATTCATTCTCTCATGATCATTTGTTTTATTTTGATTCTCCAACCCCATAAACTCTTTTTATTTACTTATTTTGTTACAACACCAGTATCTTCAATATACTAGGATGTTGTTATAATATTTATTCGTGCTAAATTCTCACACAAATACATCAAATGGTTAAAGAACATACGGTTTCCGTCGATGGCGAAATTATGCCTCCCAAAACGATGATTGTTCAATACTCATTTAACACCGTCAAAGGTGGCCATTATGATGTCACTATTTTTATATATGATATATAATATGTTTATTATTTCCTTAAGCTTCTTTATTTTTCATTTATGGAATACCATTATTGTTTCCATTATGGGTAAACACGATATCTTCATTTTAGGAAGTGCAGACTACCGCCCCCTGAAAGTGATTTGATTCGTTATTACAATATGTGGGATGTGTAAAGGATAAAGTTAATTATATTATATATGTTATTATAATGTAATTATAATATACTCTTATATCATTATTATTCCATTCAAGAAAATACGGAATTGAAATGGAAGCAGCGTTCATGCGTACGTACGGCTTACCGTCTCCATGAACGGTGCATTTCATTTTTTACCTATAAATGTGATGTAATATTATAAATACATGTATATGATGAATATATATGATATATATGTTATCCAAATAATTAATATCACTCTGGATATAACTAATCTTTTACCAAATTAACAACATGTAAGTGTAAGAAGTCTATTTTTGACTTAAGAACCAAATACCGACAAAATGAACATTATTAACATAAATGATTACATTATTTTCATAACATGGTATAAAAGGAATAATGAACGTGAAAAAGGTTCTCAAGAAAGTAGAGATTAACTCAAGTTTATTATTCAGGAGATTAAAGAACGGTCGGATCATGTCGGATACAAGGTGTGGGACATCGTCTCAATCTCCTTTCATTGAGGCATATTTTGTTTTATACACAACCTTCTTTTATACGATGTATAAACCCCTTTGACTTTTACGTTTATTCAAAAGGAATCATTTTTATACGAAGCATTTACTAAATGACAAAAGGGAATGTTTTTTTCGTACGTATGCGGTGACAACGACTTCTCTGCCGCGTGACCGTTATTTGAGTTTTGGTTTCTCCTACAAGCCATACCTTCTTTTTAGAAGAAAAAGAAATACCATATTTTAATTTTCTTTTATTTTGGTTTTAAAAATGGATTTCATAATGTTTTTATATCAATGTTTTGTATTGATATCTTGTGATTGAAAGGTGGAAATGTTATGTTTTCTTTATGCATGTTTTATGTGATACGATTATGTTGAGGTTCTTGGGAATTATTATGAAGACGGGTGGTTCCGTGATAGACTAAGGGCGGGTGATCCCGATATAGCTCTCCAATGCATTGGGTAACGCGAAGGAGTGAAACGTTAAGGTTTATCCGAAGAGATTTTAGGGAATATACTGTGATGGGTATTCCAAACGTAACCAAGAGGGTTACTCCCTACGTATGAATGTTATGAATGCCTCAAGTTACCTTTATGTCTTATGATTTTTACGATTTATTCATGATTTTGTGAGGTATGTTAAAGTGTCTATGTTTTATGGGTAAAGTATGATTTCATTCTTATGTATATGTTTCCTTTCCATATTTTTTATAACCCCTACTAAGCTTTTTATGCTCATCCCAAGTTTTTTTTTGAAATGTTTTTCACAGGTCAAGGGAAAGGTACATGATATGATGATAGTGTCAAGGAAGTGTCAAGAGAGAATCCATGTTTTATTTTAAATATGTTTCCATTGATGGGAAAGAAGAATAATATCTTTATGTAACCACTTTTCTATATTTGGAATGTAATGCAAGTTTTATGATCTAATTCTCTAAAATTCTAAACCTGAAAAGATTCTCAACGTGTAATCTTGTAATAACTGAAGATTAAGTAAGGTTTAAGGCTGGGGCCTTATACTAACTCCTCACAAAACGATGATTGTTCTATTATCTCCTTCCCCATATTATGGTGACATTATGATGGAACTATATTATTATATGATATATATTATGTTTATGTTTTATTTATTTTTATTTAATTTTAATTTATGACATACATAAATGGTTTCCATTATTTGTAAACACGATAATTTCATTTTATGAATTGCGGACTGCGACCCCCTCAATGTGACATGACTCGTTAATGTCATATGTTTGATGTATAATGGATGGAGTTTCTGATATTATACATTATATTATACTAGAATTATAATATACCTATTTATCAATATGTTTTCATTCCATTAATTACAAAATAGAAATGAATGTAGCATTCATGCGTACTTACGGCTTACCATCTCCATGAAGTGGGAATTTCTTTTATTATCTCAAAATGTTATGTACTATTATAAATACATATATATGCTGCATATAAATGATATATATGATATCTAAATCATGAATATCATTTTGAAGATAATGGAATTTGGACCACATGATCTACTTGTAATTATAAGAGGTTAATTATTGATTCAATTACCAAATATTGACAAAATGACCATTATACATGGCATTCTTTTATAATCTATACAAAAACCTTTGAATTTTCATTAAATTTAACGGTAATCTTTTTCTATGAGTCATTTTACAAAATGAAAATAAAATGAATGTTTGTTTTTAAGATATGTGATGACAATGCAAATTCAGTTGCCACGAGTATTATTTGATCTATGGATTTCTTAACAATCCGTAGTGATTTTAAAATAAAAAAAATAACATATACTACATTATGTCATTTTTTATTTGAAAAGTGTTTTTGGATTTATTATTTAAATTTCTTGTTTAGTATCTTTATATGATATATTGTGACTGTAAATTTGGATTTTATTTTTTCTTTATGTTTATGTTATGTGATATGATTATTTAATTGTTCTTGGGAATTGTTTAGGTATATGGGTTGATTATAGATAAATATAGTGTGGGTGAGCCTAAGAGAACTCCCAAATTCATTGGGTAATGTGACAGAGGTAAAAGTGAATGTATCTCCAATGTTTTTTAGGTAATATACTATGATTGGTATTCCAATGTAACTCTCTATGTAGTTGTGATAACTGTAATGTAAGTATGATATGGATGCCACAAATTACGTTTATGATTTATGATTTCTATTTTTTATTCATAAATATTATGATTTCATGAGGTTTTCTAATGATCTTATTTTATGTATGTATTGATGAACTAATTGTTTCTTCCTTTTTTTATAACCCTTACCAAGCTTTTTATGCTCATCCCATGTTTCACAATGATTTTTTCACATGACTTAATGATGAATACAGTCAAGGATGGGATCAATGGAATGTCATGATATCTAAAACATGGAACTAGATATGAATATTTTTTCAAGAGTTATTATATTATGAAAAAAATGGAAACTGAGTAGAAGGGTCTACTTTGTAATTTTAAGATGTAATGTAATATTTATGGCCTAACACTCTAAAACTCTAAACATGAAAATATCCTCAATATGAATTATCCATTTAATTCAAGAATATTTAATTTTTAAGTCTGGGTACATATTATTAATCCATATATTAATGAATTTATAATATGTGAAACCAATTTAATATCTTTATACAATCATAATTTTTTTTAGTTGGACTTATATATGATATTATCTCTACCTACGATAATTTTTAACAAATTTGAGCGATGACGATTTTTTAAAATTTAATGGTAGTATAATTTCATCATGTAAGACCAGGAAATGATATTGGAAATGTTTATTGGGATATTATTAATGGTTTATTTTACATTTAATCTAGTAGACACAATGAAAAATTCATAGTACAGGTTTTAGTATATTAATAGAAATGGATAAGAGTATGGTGGATTTAGGTGAGAAAACCTCTAGAGAATGTAGATATGTCTTTGTTGGATCCAAAAATATATATGAATTATTTAATATAATTTCCTCTCATTAATTTTTTCAATAAAGGTATTTTATCACTAAGGATTGAATATGGTTATATCTGGTGATATATTGAGTTTTTATGCACCATTAACAACGTATACATAGTTAAATAAGAGATTTTATTATTGCGAAATTTTAGTGGGATATTATTGATATTAATAGTATTCATTTATTTCATATAGGTAAATATTTTATGATTTCATAGATATATAATAGTAAAGATAATTTTAGGGATATATTGATTTGTAAAATTAAGGTGTATTGTATTATAATAATAAATAAATTGACTATATTTATATAGGATAAAGGGAATTTGAAGAAAAATTTGAAGGGATTAATGAGGATTATATAGGATCTATAAACTCTTATATTTTATGTGTGTTACTCAGGATGGAGTGATAATTTCTGAATGGGTGTTTAATTCTGATCATAAAAGTATTTTTAGAGTATATTTTGAACTATTATTTGATACTACCTCTCATTTTGAAATTTTAATTCATAGATAACCTTATACTTTGAATAAATATTATTTTTTACATTTTCATGCCATATGTTGTAGTTTTTCATAATTGAATTAAAAAATATCCCTATAAACCTTTATGTGAATCGGTTCATATATTTAAGATTATCCTCACAAGTAGTGCCATTATTTTTTTGTCAATACTGATAGATATTTATTTATGTCTCAAATAAAAAATGGATAAAACCTATGATTATTTTTCTTATCCACACATTAATGATTTATTCACATAGTCTATGAGTTAATGATGATTCTTATATATAAATTTTTCATTATTGTACCATGTTTTATGTATAGTTATATTTGATACCCAAAGATAACTTTCTATAGTTGTTATTCACATTTTGAGTACACAAACATGTTTTTCATATTAATATACTCCGTAATTATCGTTTTTTTCATTGTGAAAATTATCTTCCACACATATTTTTACTCTTATTTTATGTATTTTTTTATAATTTTTTTTTTTCAAAACATCATAAATTCTAGAGATAATTTGATAATACTTTTTTGGGAATGTTCCATGAGAGTCAACATTATAGAATCCAAAATAACTATTTTGTGAGAAGGAATGTGAATCTTCTGGATCATAATTTCTATGTGGTTGGAATTATATTCGATGTAATTTATTTTTAAGTAATGATGTCTTCAAAGGAAAATATGAATGTATTCAATATTTATTATTTCATCTGAATTTTTTGATATTTTTTATTATTAATCTAATATATTTCATGTATTTTAAAATTTATTAATATCTTGCTGATGAAGAGAATGAAGTTGATATGAAATTATTAATTTGAGATAATAATAAAATATTTAAATTAAAGACATACTATATTACCAATTATCATATTTCTAGGGATTTGAAATAGATTTTATAATACTATGATACACCAAACACAGGACATGGTTTTTAAATTGTGATATGAACTACATGTTTTAATATAGAAATCAATATTATACATCCCATAAGTAAAATTTTAAAAATAATAATATCATAATAGAATTAGTGGTGTAGTAATTTGATAGAACTAATATATATTCATCAATGGAATTATATTATAAAAAAATAAAAAAAATCCTTATCTACAACTATTAAGGATAAAATTTGAAACCAGAAAATGAAAGATGTTAATAACCAAAAGATTTTGGACTGCGAGTATGCTTATGTATTGGTTAATTGAAGATCCACTATTGATAATAATAGTATATAATCGGGTTAATGATATATATAAGATTTTAATCAAGAGTGTAAGTTAATGTATTTATTTTATATGTTATTTTTAGAGACAACTAATGTGTCAGAAAAGGTGGTATTATCATTGTTTAATTTTAAATCACTCGTAATGGATTCTCCGAATGATAAGAAGTTATTTTATAACTACTGTGTATTGTTTTAAAAGAGTATTATTGGATATAAGTAATTTTAGAGTGAAGACAATAATTAAGTTATGGTCAATAAATTTATTGAAGAATTGTTTCCTTATACATATTTATGAAGTGATTTTTAATGAATTTTCAAGGCTGCCTCACTATAACATATCATGATAGTCATAAGTGGGATAAGGGGATGGGGATGATTTGGGATATAATATGATTTATCTAAAGATATAATATATATAAGTAGGTAAATACACAACATTAGTATAACTATAAGTAATTGAACCCATTTTATATTCCTATTTGTAAACAAAGTGATATAACTATGATATTTTTTATTAGTCTCCCTCCAAACTAAAAATAATGGGATTCTATTTTGGAGACCATTTAACAACATTCAAATTTATATCACATTTATACGTCTATTATTCTCTGTATATTAATTAATTGGGGAAGAATTATGTAAAATATATTGTTAATATATATGGATCACTAGTGATAGTTTCATTTTATTTAATCCAAATTTTGAATTCTCTTCTAAAGAGGGATTATAGAGAAATTGGGAGGACAAGAAAAACATTGTACATCATAACATTGTATTATTGGATTAAAATACGTATATATTAATCATATATTAAATTATTTTTTTAATTTTTAATTCTTCTTTGTGTGTTATATTGTAGTATTGTGTTTCCGTGTTATAATTCCCCTATAAAAATAAATCTCAATATATAATAAAAATTTATCATGTTTAGGATTTGAATGAAAAACCATGTTTATACAAATTCTGTTAGATAATTGTTGATGTGGAATTAATTATTTAATATAGGATGGACATAATGACTAATGATAGATTTAAATTTACTTCTAAAGTGATTGACCACAACTTATTTTCAATGTAGATCATTTCTAATTCACCGGTAATAACCAATGCAGTTAATAATCAATTTTAAATTATTTTAAATTAGAATAATGTAAGCACAAATAATAATTATTTTATCATTTATAGAATGTATTTATAGAAATATTTACTTCCTCAGACCTCTACTTTATTAAGGCAATAATGTTTTCGTTTTGTATTCAAATAAACAGTGTGGTGAAAATCAATATGTATTACTATAATGTGTTGTTTTATATGAATAACTATATTACAGATGAATCAATCATTTCATAAATGTATGTTATAATATATGGGATGTAACCTCATTATATTATTTTAAATAATTTCAACAATATAGATATATTAATTATTCATTACACTTATAAATGATGATTGAAAACATTGTTACGAATAGTTTTAATGTTAAAAGATATTATTAATTTGCAAGAGATATTAGTAAATGTTTATGATAAGTTTGGGAATACAAAGATTATTCTTGGGGGGATATAATAATTATTTAATGACCTGTGAATTGACATATGAATCATTTTGTGGCCCACATGAATCATATAAATTCATGTTTTATAAACCATTATCTCTTTTACATTAAGGACATTGTATACATAGGTTTTGGTTAAAGATAGAATCATAACCAATCCTTAAGATATTTGAGAACTAAATTTTACTATTTTTTAATATTTCACAACAAAAACCAAAAAAACAGTCAAATACTCATAAATTTCATATGTAATAATTATAGAATATATGATGAATTAATAAATTTATTTTTCTATGAAATTATATATATTTTCAGTGATTATAAAAAAATTACAAAAAAACCTATTTTGTTGACCATGTTATAGATTTTTTTATTTTATAAAATCAAATAATGGTTTTATAAAAAATTATTATTTAATAAGTTTTGGAGAAAAGATCATCATAAACCACAATTTCCCAAATTTTTTTTATAAAACAAATGGTCACATATGAAATTATAATAGGGATTTTATACGGTAACTATTGTAAATATAGGATATAATAACTCAAAACTTTGTATCTAAATCCTTTAATTTTAAACTTATATACCACTAAATGGTGGTATCTGTGGGTAGGGTCACCCAAGCCTTTTTTAATTTATATTTGTTGGTCATGAAATATCTACACAAAAAATTGAAAATGGTGACTTGAGGGGGATATTGGGGATGAAGGTAGATTCTATCTCAAGACTATTGTATATATATGATGGCTAGAAAATGTAATCGATTGTGAGGTGTGGTGACGGGATGTTTCCTAGAAAACATGAGAGGTACTAAGGTTGTGTCTTCCGTTGCAATAAATGCATGGGACATGTTGGGATAACCAATGGTGATGGGTGTAGTGAAAGGGGAGTTTGGGGTATAAATGATTTATATTAGAAAATATAGTTGGAGAATATGAGTATGCTATGGCCATTATTAATGTTCCTGGTACCCTACTCTAATAGGTAAACAATAAGACCCATAAAATGTTCTACAATGTGTGGTGAAAATATCATATTTCCATTTATATATTTAAATGTTACAATCCAAAATTTAAGATTATATATTTTAAAAATTTCATAAACATTGGTTTTAAATGTTTTAAAATTAGATTTAGGTGAATTTATCCTTTTTATGAAATAATTGTTTTAAAGTTGAATATGGATAAATATAAATTTTAAACTCACAAAAAATTTATATAATAAATAAATAGAAGTTTATAATAACATTTAATTTATCAATTAATTAAAAATATAAGATATATTTTTTTAAAATTTAATAGGTTGAATTTAGAGAAATATTATTATTATTTTAGGGACATAATAAATAATTTTCAATACAAATATTATTGTCTCTAATTTTAATAAATTTTTATTTTGGTGATTTTTAGTTTTTATTTAATTTGAATATAAATTGTTTTTTATTAACCTAAAATATTTCATAAAATAAAAAATTATTTTTAATTATTTCCCTAATGAAATGTTATAAAATTCAACTATATCTCAAAAAACCCTTTTCCCATTTTATAATTGTAAAGGTTAAATGAAATTTTTTATGATATTAAATTTTGAATCAAATATTTTTTTCATTATTCTTACTAATAAATTTTTTATTTTTTAATTAGGTAAATTTTAGTTTTTTTATAAATATTATGTTACCAAGATAAATAATTGCTCACATATTAAAACAATAAGTTTTTTATTCATTAAAATTTTCAAAATATCGTGTATTTTATAGTAATATTTAAAAAGTAAGAAAAAATATGATATATATTCATATAAAAAATTTAAAGTAACACTCATTTAAATTATTATTAAATTTAAACATTATTTATAATTTCTATTGAATAAGATGTTATATTTCAACAAAAATAGATATTATGAACTTTTATACTGTAATTAAAATATTATTTTTCTATGATCTCGAATCTAAACTATGATGGGTAATCTTATGTATTTTGAAATTTATTAAGTAAATTTGACCATTGAAATTATAAAATACGTTTTTATGATTTAATTTAATACCACCATTTATATCCTATATTTCCCAACCTAACTCACATAACTCACCAAACCCACTTATCTCCCTTAAGATATCATTATTTCTCCTTTCCTAACATTAGTTTATAGGTATACTACCCTCTTTTTAACTTTTAAAATTTGATCTATCAGACCAATTATCTAATATTTATACAGCTAAATATAATTGATCATGAATAGAACAATCCAATTTCTCAATTAATCTATCCCAAGGAGTGCCTATAGTTAAAAGGAGTCCTACACAGATTTAATAATCATTTATAAAGGTAAGAGTTTGTGATCCTTAACATTATTTTTTTATTGAAATTATTTTTTATAATACCATTTGTACATATTTTTGTGATTTCAATTACATGTTATTACCTTTATTTTTATATTTCATTGTATTGATTAATTTATCACTAATATTGGAAGGTGTTGAATAAGTGATATCATTGTCATTTTATGTTTCCATACATAGGAAATAACAGTCACCTCCTGTTAAATAATTCTTTTCCTACTGAAAATTATTCAAACACATATCTTTATGAATACATTAATTTACATAGTTCGGTACTCAACATGATTAGCTACATCCTTGGTATTGTTTGTAAACAATCCAATTATGTACAATATAGTAGGAATAAAATTTATGTATGTAATTCAATGAGTACAATATTCCATTAATCTCATGTAGAAGTATGAAAATAATCTAATAGTGTGAGTGAATATTCTATAAAAAATTGATGTAATACAATTATATGTTGCATCTTGATAAACATTAAAAAAAAATTGATCATTTAAATATGTTACTCACATTAATAAATAGAAGCTGGGAAGAACATCCAGAATAATGTATTTATATTCAATCTGATTCCCCATTCTATTTTCCATGCTCAAATTTACAATTGTTGATTCTCATTGAAATACATGTTAAATTGAATTCTAAATTTTAATCCATTGTTTATGTACGTCCCTCACGATTCTTACAAAAATAGAGATGATAACTACCTTCAGTGAACAATTTACCTTTCTGATGCCCACTAAGTCGACACATAATATCACATCATCACAAAGTACTCATTTCATAGAATCAGTAGCATCTATCTTGACATAAATAGTCATTTAATCATGCTCAAGATTTCATTGAATTCAATATTTTCGGAGCTCATGTACCTACAGATAATGAGATATATTCATTTTCTTCTCTGATTATTTCTATATCAAATAAACTATTGTCACATCACATTTATAGGCACAACCATTCGTGAAGCTCCACCACTACCATAACATTTTTAGTATTAATAAAAAATAGAACCATAATGATATTCCATTAAACATTTTCCTATGATAATTATCATTGTCACTGAAATCACCTTCAATCCATTATGCGCTCTTGATGATTCACTAATCATAATCGTAGAGATTACCATCACCATTCACAATCTTCCACATCTTTGTTAGTAATATACAAACCTTTCTAAAACCAATTATTTTTCCAATTTTATGAAGTTTAAATCCAATATAATATTATTTCATGATTATAGTCTCTTACTCCATATTTTTAACCCCCAAAATATTTTCAAAACACTAAAAAAGAACACCACATTAATAAATTTCTATGAAATTAAAACCATACTGATTTGCACTCATTTGGCATTATCCATAAATAAATATTTTTTTCATCATTAATGCTTCAGAAATATTCTTAAAAAAATTCACTTCATTCCAAAACCACTTGATTTATTTCATCCTGAACCCAATCAGTCATGATATTTAAACATTCAATAATTTGATTCTTCATCATATTATATACCCAGGAATGTATTATGACATCCATGACTTCTATAAGAATCTATCCTTCCAAATCAATTTGACATTCTTATGAATTGTAAATTTGATTATATGAAAATGATGGTAAGTATAATCATACAATTATTCAGGGTGATGTGATTTATTTTCTTATCGAACATCCATCACACCAAATGATAATATTAGGATAAGATACAATTCATTATCATCTTTTTCCTAACACTATCTCCACTTGAATTTTATTGTCAAAAATGATTCCTAATTTAGTGATCATTGTAACCACAACCAATGGAATACTCATCGAAAATTATATGCCTATGTGAGGAAACACTTTATAGTAAAAAAATATATTGGTAGGAAAAACTATGCTTTCCAAAATAAGTTTATCATTTCTCCCTCATCTATCTCCACGTCCTTTTTTCTCATTTTCACCAAATTATCTTTATATTTCATCCATTTTAGTCTTCTTCATCATTTATATGTGACATTATATACTTCTTCAAAATTTGTGGAATAAAATCTTTTTGCATCCTGTAACCACTCAAAAAAATTATTATAATTCTTAACATAGGTAAATGATGGATTAGAATCTTAAACAATAGTCACCCATTATTTTTGATTCAACAAGGAAATATTTATTAAATAATTACCCCTTGAAATTGTTTCCCAAATGTTTTAGAGAGGGGGGATAGAGAGACATACCATAACCATGATGATAATGAGGGTGGATTCCCATGTTCAACCTCAATATATAATATGGTTATATTGTTAAAGGTTTTGGGAATATGTCAGAAAGTTTTTCCAATTTTAGAATATAATCCATATTAAATTCATTCTTTTCCAAAAACACTTTTATTATGTTCTACATTGTTTCAATATGTTTTTAATGATAATTTTGTTTCGATTTCCATATAATATTTATTTGACATTGATTAACACATCCCAAGAGAAAGGGTATATTAACATCAGTAAGTAAGTCTTCCAACTATGTTTTCATTTAATGTCCCAAAAATTCCATATAATATTTTTAATTTATGTAGAATAATTTTGAGACCATGAAATCTGACAGTGCATGATTCCAAGGCCCAGAGTGCCCTGACTGAACAGTCGATGTTTTTTAGGCTTTTACTAACGTCAGTAACAAGTTTTTCTGATAATGTAGAATAACTTTTAAATGGTTTCTAGGATTACAAATTCGAGGGCACTATTTCCCTTAGGATGGAGGGTTTACCCTAGGCACGATATAAGCATAGACAGCACCAAAATACTGTGAGAAAACCTGAAAATGGAAGAACCGTAAATAAAACAATAATATATTGTTATTTTATTATTCAAATGCATATAACTCGTGGATGATAACTCATATTAAAAATCAGAGAACACTGCTGAACTCATGAGGGTATTATTTCTTTATGAAGATACTGTCATTGGTTGGTGCATACCACCAGAGAAAGCTAGTTTATGGTCATAAATAAAAAAATTATGTGATAATTTTATTCTTTTAAAATCATTAAATTTCAAATGGTACCTCGGATGAGAAATCCGAGAGTAACATTGGGTTCGTTGTTGAGTATTTCACTTAAGAAGAGCCTAACCTCGAACAACGCGTGTCGAGGGTGACTGTTTAATATTTTCAGAAAATAATTTCGTACGTTTAGTAAACGTGCGAGTGGAGTTTTGTAACTTTTGAAACGGTGCTCAAAATTTAAATATGAGGACACCGTTGAACTCGCATCACTGATATGGTGGGGACCACCAAACCCTTGATATCCCACATTAATGTTTGATTTTAATGTTGGTTTCACCCCCGAATTAATGATCCAACATAACCTAATTAAATCTGCAAACATTAATTAAATTTATAAACATATTTTAATAAGTTTTCTCATAATTTCCTTGTTGTAAATCAATGTAAATAGAGGGATGGGAGAGCCTTGGAGATCCAGGAAGAACATTATCCCACGAAGAACCACCCCCATCGAAGAATGAAGAACCACCCTCGAGCCTAGATCAGAAGTGGCATGTGGAAGTGACAAACACTAATGTTCTAAAATGAATTTTCCTTCTTCATCGTGCCACCTACATCAGAAAATTAAGGTATGGGTTTTATTTATGTTTGAATTTAATTTATTGATTTTTAATATCCTAAATTCAAGATTTCGATGACCAAACGAACATGGACATCGTACCACAAATAAAACTTACTCCTATTTCTTTTGTTATTCATCGTGTGTTCTTCAATGCCTACTATTTATTGACACCAAATACACAATGTTATGCTGAGCGCGATATATTGAGACAAATCCCTCGAAGCAAGGATCGTGAATATGTTTCGTTTAATTTTTCTGTCTTGGAAATAAGATGCATTGGATTGTAGAAGAAGAAAGCGGCCAGCATCCTACCGAACACGAGGAAGGAAGGGTGGTGCGCGTCTGCATCAATCATTGATGAGGAGTGCATGGAATGTCAGTGATGGAGGGGAAGGGTTGCGGCTAACTACCAGCCGGCTGTGTGGTGGAGCAACGACATGCATCTGTGCCGCCAGTGGAGCTGGGGGAGGTGGCTATTCGGCCACGGCTGTGGGAGAAGGGCAGCTGACATCTGGCTGGCTGTGGTGGAGCAATGGCGCGTGACCATGCCACTGAGAAGATGTCTAGTTTTCAATCTGGACAGCCACTCCACAGGAGGCGGGACCCCTCTAGCGGGTCTCATTTGCCAGCAGCGGAACGGTCCACAGACCGTTTGGGAAGACTGGGGGGCACCGCCCCCAGCTGTCTACTATGGTAGAACTGCCACAGCGGACCAATAGCTGAGTAGTACACACTGTAGCGGGCCACGCCTAATGTATTGGGTTAGACATAGGTTTGTCCCGAGTCGGTAGACTGTGGTGGACAACAATCAGACTAGCTCTGAACCATTTTTTATCTGTCATCCTTAACGTGAGCTACAGGCGTCCGTTTGATGAACCGTCTACAACACTTGAAACCTTGGATCGATACTATCCTTTTAGTGTACCCAACTTGATTTTTGGATAATATTGGGGTGTGGACTGGTTGGATCGAACACGAATTCAACCAGGCCCTCGAGACAAAAAATCCAATAACATACAAATGGTGACTCTGATTAACGCACTGTCTATTGCATTGAGACCCCTTTTATGTGGAGTTCTTTGGTATACTTCTTCATGGGACTTCATGGAATTTGGAGTAATGACCTATGGATTGAGGAGAATACCCTCCTATAATCAAGCATGATTATTGTGGGAACCGTATAGCTGGCTGTAACAAGAGAAAGGGGTCCTATGTGGGTATATGCCTTGTAATATTACATGGGTCTATGTTCGAGGATCCCACATGTATCCACCCTAGTAATCCATGTGGAACTACTTTAGGATCATATGTGGGTCTTTTGTACTTGGATCTTATGTGGGTCTGATTATTTAGGATCCTACATGGTTCTGCCTTTTAATAGAGTAAGATGATTCAATAGTTACATCAAATTATCTTTACTGTCATACCTAAGTTATACATGGGTCAATCTAAGTCCTTAAAATTTTTCTGATACCTTTGTGGTATTATTCTGTGTGGCGATAAATTTTTGGTACATACCCTTGGGGTGATATCTTTGTGGTATACATTTGTGTGTCTCTACCTTTTGTGTAGATACCTTTGAGATGTTACCTTCACGGTAATCTTTCTTCCCTGGAAAAGTTGATGTTTTTGCATTAGAGTTGGGCCTTCTGTTTCGTCATGAATGAGATGGGTATACTTGATAACTTAGCTATATGTATGTGAATATACCTATGTATGGTTGACTATAGATTAAATACTTTATGGTTTACCCTTTGGGGATTTTATTAGACCTTAGAGGGTCTCAGGTCCCTTCTGAGTATCCTTATACTCACCCCTGCATGGACTACACCCGCACCTTTCTGTGTCTTGTGAAAACGACGGACAACACTTACGTAGGATGAGGGTACCATGACTGGAGGTATCTCGGAGGTGAACATTAGAAGAGGCAGACTGTAGGGACGACCTGTACCTACCCTTTAGGTAAGAACCTAGGTGGGTGTCCACAATGGTTGTATCAGTTTTACCTATACATTTCAATTTTCTTGTTATTATATGTTGGGCATGTATCCTTCCCCCTTTTTCGTCATATATAGTCTTTGTTTACTCTATAGTTTCACTTATTGCTTGTTTCCTACATTGTGATCAGTTGTGTGAGTTTATAGGTTTTAAAGTCATTGCCTTCCCAGTTTTATGGAATAAGCTTTCCGGTGCTAGTCGCCACCCCTGCCTATTGAAGGTAGGCTTGGGGTAGTCATGGCCCATGCCCTGGGGGGGGGTGCAGTTCATAACAAATCAAAATCATAGTAGTTTGATTATAACAAATAAATTGGTCCTTGATCTTTTCTGTGAAGCAATATCATTATGTGTAATAAGTGTTGTTTTCAGTTCTGATATTCCAGTGTTGGTGTGCTGGCTGATGTATCCATACACCAGAACCATGAATTCAGATTTCAAACATAGTGCACGAAAACACTTATTGTGTGTGTT
Source organism: Viscum album (assembly GCA_963277665.1). Taxonomy (NCBI): domain Eukaryota; kingdom Viridiplantae; phylum Streptophyta; class Magnoliopsida; order Santalales; family Viscaceae; genus Viscum; species Viscum album. Next base: position 1,354,049,630 of record OY728142.1, on the reverse strand, counting down.
TTATAAATTTTTTATTTTTTCTTAACTGGATTCAACTCAACAGGTACAACATAATGACTATGGCACACCTGTTCCTTATTAGGATTCCATTTTATAGACAAACACCCATGTTTCTTGAGAGACTATGTATTGATGTTCCACCGAGCGACGTGGCCTCGGAGTAGGGCCATCTTACGGTGTTAGCACCTTCGGGTGGTGTACCATCATCAACACTACCCGTTGGATGAAAATTTTCACCAGCCCCACCAGTGGAGGATGCATGCGGACTAAGCGCATTTCACGTGTTCTAGTGATAGAGGCAACAAAGTTTTCAAGGAAATACATATTCCTAGGTAGTTGATGACTGGAAATAAGTTGTGGGAATATATTTACACCAAGTTGAGACACTGGTTGAGTAGATGGTTATCATAGCTTCAACACTTTTCCAATGAGTGACCATGTGGTTGGTCCGCAGAGTGAGAAGGATTTGGTACATGGTTCATTTCCCAAGATAGTACCTTTGGGTAGTGTGTCAGCTATATCAATACCCATTAGAAAATAGTTACAACCTACGGTACAAATAGTGGACACATTTAGGCATTGTTCCTTACATGAGTTTCAGCATCGGATACACCTAAGGTTCTGATGCGAGCACGACTCACATGCGATTATGGACTAACTTGTGGGGGTGGTTGATAATTCTCTAGAGATTCTACAATTTCAGCATGATTACATGTCGATAGTTGAGTATTCATCAATGCATCTCGACCATTCCTAGTACTCGATAAATAAGATACGATCAGTGCTTTAGGGATTAGACATTCGAGCTAGGTGTCTTTAGGAACATCTGAGCCAGCACAATTCCTTTATGAATTCCTACCTATCATAGGGTTCTAAAGAGAATGTTTTTGGGTGAATTTCCCTTGGAAGAGTGGATACAACCAATGAATGTTAGTAGTGGGAAAGAATGAAACTAGATCCAGTCATAGAGACTTGGGTGTGTAAAAATATTAGGGAAGAGGATATCATAGGGACTTACAAATCTACTAGGCTCTAGATGTGTGAGTGGATCTAGGAGAGAAGCATGAAGTGGTGTAGTTCATGACATGTTACAACCAATATACCAATGTTGTCCCCACCAGGCTCATAGAGCTGGAGGAAAAGGCATGGGAGTAGCTTCATGCTATCCAGAAGTGTGACCCAAGGGCTCTAGGAATGATTCGGGGTACGCTCTGTGTCTACTAGTAGATACAGTATTAATAGAAATAGGTAGCAATCATTCCTTATTTCCAATGATCTTCTCCAAGACCTAGATTTTTTGGATAAGACACTAAATTGAACCTCATGTCAGGATATACAATTTGGAGGAGAATCGATAATCACAAATAAACTGATAGTGTGATTTCACCCTTGAGATGATAGTTTCAGTTTGAACCTCTTGGTGGTAGTGTTGAAGCCTAACGATGCTTTTTTGGGTACGAACTATACATCCACCTTTCATACTCAAATTGACTATATTAGGAAAAAGGTTTTTGTTTTACCTGAAACTTTGGAATGAGATTTTCCATGTTCGAAAAAAATGGAAACCCACGCAACAAAGGGTAAAATCACGCATAGGAGGGTGCATCCGATCACTCTCAAGTCGGCCAGATACACCCTCGTGGTAGCAAGAGTACTAAGTTTTCAGTTCCAAACAAGAGTGGTAGACCATGTCAAATTTTTTCAAATGATGTTATTAGTATTACCTCTTCGATGGGAGAGGGATGTATACTTGGGATAGGTACTACCGATGTTTTGGACGAGACTTCTCAAGGGTAATGACAGCCTTATCGTCATTAACAAAGATGGATGAGCCTTTCTTGTGGATGGATAAGTGTCAGTAGGGCTTTCAAAAGATGAGACAGTGTCATTGGCTTGATTTCCTACCGGACAATGACTTCAAGTTAGTTTTACTCATATGAAGGATAACATTGTAGTAAATTCACCCAGAAGAAGATCTAGTATATAATTGTTGAGTGTGGTGACAAAGTTTTGGAAAAATGTGGAAAGTTATTAGAAAGGTTTATCAGATATTTTTCTAATACATCAGAAAATTTCCAAGGTGGAATACCACTTGAAACTACCACCATGGTTAGAGTGGGTTCGTGATGTTTTCAACGTATCCCAGCTGAGGAGAAACATGCACGGCCCATCTCACGTCATTGACCATGGAAAGATATAATTTGAAGATGGGGTAATGTTTTCAGAGGATTCAATAAGAGAATGAGGATCAACATGATATTGTACTACATGGGCTATTGTTACATCTTTTGTGCATACACTGGCATCAAGAGATCCTCCAGGAGAGAAAATGGGAGTGGGAGGCTCAGATTCTTGCTAAGTATCTTTTTTTAGTTTATTTGTCGTTTCTTTGGAATTCGATTATGTAATACCCTAAAGTGGGGGAATGTAATGTCCTATAAATTCCTTATAATTTTTTTTATTATACAGAATTATTTAGAGATCGCAAAATCTGACGGTTCATAATTCGGTGGCCTGAAGTGCCCGGAATGAACCGTCATTATTTTGGGAAGCTTCATTTAACCAGTATACTAGTTTTCCTGAGAAAGTGTAATAACTCATAAAAGGTTTCCTAGATTATAAACTCCTAGGCACTGTTGTTCCTAGGATGGATTGTTTACCGATGGAGCAACTTATGTTTAGGCAGTGCAAGCATAATGTGAGAAAAACCAAAAAATGCATAATTTTAAATAAAATAATTAAATAAACCTTTTTTTATTTTTTAGATGATTATAAATCACGAATGGTAACATAGATTAATAATATTATAACACTACTGAACTCAAGAGGGTATGATTTCGTTAGGAAGATACTAACTTTGGATGGAATGGAATACCAGAAAATGTTAGTTTTTTGCAGAAAACAAAATAATGAAGTGACGATTATTTTATTTTAAATCCATAACCTTTAAAAAGTAACTCAGATGGGAAAATCGAGTGTACTGTTGGGATCGTTGGGGTGTGTTTCACTTAGTCAGAGCCTAAACTCGACCGATACTGGTTGAGGGTGACTGTTAATAATTTTACAAAAACAATTTATGGTATGTTTAGAAAACACATGACCAGAATTTTGTAACTATTTAACGGTGCTTAGAATTGAAATCTGAGGGCACTATTGAACTCGAATAACCAATATTCACTTTCTGATACCTTCACCTCAACCGTAGTATTTTAATGGTGAATGTTAGTTTTTGGACTTTTTGTGGCTGTGTTAAAAGAATAAAAAAATAAAATAAAATAAAGCATCATTTATTTTATTTTTATTTTTGAAACCTCCCATTTGAAATCAATGGTGAGGACTACCTGATCCTGAAACATATCATTTTGAAATAAATGGTGGGGACCACCCAACCCTTGAACTCCCTCATTAATTTGGGAGGTGACTCTTGGTTTCTCCCTCGAATTATTGTGCCAAAATAACTTTATTATATGTGCCCACATTAATTAAATTGATAACCATATATTATATGATGGATCTTCATTTATTTATTGGAAATTGTTGGAAATGGAGAGTTGGGACAACCTTGGAGATCCGGGAAGAAAATTTTCCAATGAAGAACCACCCCCAATGAAGAACGTTGAACAGACCCCGAGCTCGAATCAAAAGAATCTTGCGCATGCGATGAACATTGACTTTCTTTAACGACTTCATCTTCTTTTTCACACCACCCCCATCTGAAAATTGATGTGTGGGTTTTTTTTGAATTTAATTTATTGATTCTTCACATCCTAGACTCAATGAAACGATTCATAAACGATCATGGCCATCATCCCACACATAAAACATTATCCTCTTTCTTTTTATTCTCTGCGCATTCTTCATGCATTTTTCAATGCCTAATATTTATTGATACTAAAAACGCTTAGTTTTGAAAAGGAAAATATTATAGATATGGATGCCTCAATGAAGGGGTCTCCAATATACAATCATTTAATTTTTCGGGCATGGAATGAAGCCGCAGTGGCTTACGGAAGAAGGATACAGTTGACACCCAACCGGTGCAAGGAAGGAAGGAGGACGCATATCTGTGCCACCAGTAGATGAGGAGGTCACATCCCGTCAGTTGTGGAGGGGTAGGGTGGAGGAGCGTCGTCACATGTCCCCACCGCTGGGGGAGAAGAAGACTATGGCATCTTGGTTGTGGCAAAGGCCGAAGGGCGGCCGACATCTGGCCGGCCATAGTAGAGCAACGATGTGCGACTGTGCTGCTGGTAAGAAGATCGTCCAGCCTTCCGACCAGTCCCGCCACACTAGGTGGGACCCATTCGAGAAGATTGGGGGTCGCCTCCCCCAAGGTGTATGTTAGGGAAGACCTGCCACGATGGGCCACCAGCCGAGTAGGCCGCACCGCAACAGGTCATGCTGGACCCATGGGGCTGAGTCATACCCATGGACAGGGATGGGTCAACCCAAACTAGGTTGGGTCAGCCCAGGACGTGTCGGGCTGGGTCGGACAATACCCAAAACAACTTCGACAACTTTTCGCTCTTTCTCCCATAACATGACCTACATGCTTCCGTATGTCAGGCAATCTATGACACCATAAACCATGCATCGAGATGGTCCTTTTGGAATACAACACATGAGTTATAGATAAAGTTGGGGTATGACGAGGTTGGATCGATCATAAATTCAGTCGGTCCCTCTGGACTAAAATAACTATAACATACAGATCGGGCGTCCGATTGACACACCGTCTGTTTCGTTGAGACCCCTTTTATGTGGTGGTACATTGAGATACATCTTCTTGGGACTTCGTGGTAGTTTTAGTATTGACATGTGGATTGATGAGAAGACCCTCCTAGAATCAATTTGGTGTTGTGCGGGACCCTTTTAGCTTGATGATACATGAGAAAGGGATTCTTGTGGGTATATTCCTTGGGATCCTACGTGGGTCTGTGTTTGATGATCTCACATATATCCTCTCTAGGAATCCACATGGGACTACTCTGGGATCCTACGTGGGTTTGATGTACTTGGATCTTATATGGGTCTGATGATTTAGGATCCCACGAGGTTCTTCCTCTTAATAGAGTAAGATGATCCAATATTCACATCTAATCATCATTATTGTCATACCTAAGTTATACCCAGTGCGAGAAAAGTCCTTAAATTTGTGGTGATTCTTTTGTATTATTCATCTATGTGGTGATACCTTTGTGGTACATACCTTCATGGTGAAACCTTTTTGGTATACTTCTGTTTTTGTTTACCTTTATGGTACTTACCTTTTCGGTGTTACTGTCGTGGTAATATTTCCTCCATGGAACAATTGAGCTTTGGGATTTTAAGTTAGGCCTCATGTCTCCTCATGAATCAGATGGGTATAATAGATAACTTAGGTATATGTATAGGCATATACCTATGTAGGGTTGACTATTGATTTAATGCATTGTGGATTATCCTTTGAGGATTATGTGAGACCTTTGAGGGTCTTGCGGTCACTACTAAGTATCGTTATACCCACCCTTGCCCAGTCTTCACCCACACCTTGTTGTGTCTCGTGCAGACGACGGACAACACATATGGAGGATGAGGGTACCAGGACTAGAGGTATCTCAGAGGTGTACATTATACGAGGTGTACCATAGTGAAAACCATTTGAGAAATATATAAACACTTCAGGTAGGATCCTTGGAAGGTGACCACTGGAGCTGTTTTAGTTTTTCCAGTAATTTTCATTTTACTTGTACTTTTCAGTATGGATTTTATTTTAGCCCCTTTCTCTTTCTGTACACACCCTGTATATCATTTTGTTTTACATTGTGATTGTATCCTGCTTTGTTCTTAGTTTTTTGAGTTTATATGCTATAAAGGCAATGCCTTCCCAGTTTTAGGGAATACGCCTTTCAGTGTTAGTTGCCTGCTGCAGCCCTATTAAAGGCGAGCTTGGGGTAGTCACAACATGGGCCCCGGGGGATGGGTCATGACATTTCATCCACATAATTTGGGTAGCATCTTGACTGGAATCTATATACCCAACATCAGTTGAACTATGTGTTATTAAATTCTATATTTTTGAAATGAAAACTGCATCAAATTTCAAATGAATCCAATTAAATCCACACATGGTTATTCTATCTTCAACCATTCCTACCCAATCATTATTTGAATATCCAAACACGCCAATTCATTCAAATCTATCATCAGTGATTCCAATTTCTATTTTTCCACTAATATATCATGGAATTTTTTCTATATTATTTGTGATTATTTATAACCTTTAAATATTTAACAAAATTTAAGAGCATAACCAATTTAATGTCTTAAAGTAGTAAAATATAAAAAACTTCTAACCAATAATTGAAAATCAGTCTGATCAACATATTTACATTCAAAATCTTTATAAAACATTTTTCCAATACAAATTTGTGTGGAAAATGGTTCTGAGTATTCCATTCCAAACTTGATAAAAAATTCCTTGGAATAATTTTTTTAGAATGAAAAATGACTTATATTTTTTAAAATTTGTAACTCATGATAGTTTTTCAATTCCCTCAAATGGAAATGTCAAAAAAACATTTTAATATCTATAAAAATTAATTATGAATATCTTCCATAGTTTCCATAAAATATTATTTCATTAACATAAACAATTAAGGTGATTAAAATATCATGATTTTATTTGATTTAAATATTCCTAGCAACTCTTTATTTTTTAAAACTCATCTACACTAAGAATTTAACAATTTTTAATACCATTCCCTTAGTTATTGTTTTATCGCATTCAAGGATTTATTCTACCATCACACATGACTTTAAAATTTCTCAATGACAACGACATGTGGTTTTTTAATATAAACATCGTCATAATGAATCCTATTAAGAAATGTTGAATTAACATCCATTTGAAAAAAAATTAACTTCATTATATGGAAATAGTATGAAATATTGTGATATTTTTTAAACTTATGACTAGAGTAAAATTATCATCAAAATAAAAACCATCAATATGGGTGTAAACATTTCAAACAAATCATTACTTGTTCATTATCACTTAATCAGCCTCGTTCATCTTGTTTTAGAAATCTAATTATGTATCAACAATATGTTTGTTATCTGCCTTGTGTAAGAGAAAACATGAATCATTTTTTCATCTGATCAAGTAATCCATTCATATCCTGAACCCATTTTTTATGTTAAAAGGTATATTTCACAAAATATGGATTAACATTGTTGTAAAAAAATTTAAACATTAAAAATTCATAATTTTTAGATCGTTGATTGTTTATCACCAATAATGTTGCATGCCTTTACTTTCATCTACAGCCTTTGATGAGTTCTTTTTTTCCCACCACATCACATAATACAGTTGAGTGGGATTCTTATTATTTAGTAGTATTACCACTATCAACATCATTATCAAAAAATATATCAATTCTTTCTTTATCCTTTTCAACATCCAAATCATTATATATATGTTTTTCTCTTTATTTATTCTAAAAAAATCACATTAGTGGAATAAAATATTATTCATATATTTTTGTTGAAACATATATATTGTCTTCTTTCTTGATATTATACAACTAAAATTTCATCTTTAACTCTTTGATCAAACTTTTTGAGGTCTCCACTTATCTTCATTATGATGAATGAACTCCTGAAAACTCTCATGTGTTTTAATCATTATATAATATCATAAAAAATTTCCAATAGATCTGTATCTTAACATGGTATGTACAAACATTGGATCTGAATATATACAACATATCTCATGGCATGCCTCTAATATAAATGAGAAATACCATGTTCAAGTAATATTTTTCTCCCAATCTTAACTTTACTTATTTTATTTAATTTAGAAATATCATTTTTAATGTGTGCATGGTAGACTGACCTCCAAATGAATTCCATTCATATCATGATATTTATCAAAGTTGTATTTCTTATACTCTCCTTCACTATTACTTCTATTCTTCACTGGTTAATACTCACATTTCATATCTGGTATCCTCATGAAACTCTTAAATATTTAAAAGAATCTGACACTTGATTCATATAAATAAGACATGTAGTGTGATTGATGTCATAAATGAATGTGATGAAGTGCTTATCTGCAATTGTTTTGTATCTTTCATTGGTATAAATATATCATAATGAATATCTTCAGAGGACATTTTGAACAGTTTTTAACATTCTTATACACTATATTTTTAATCATTCGTTTTTGAAAAAAATTCACTAAACCATTTTATTATTATTGGAATATCAAGAATAAATCTATAAATGTGGTTACAATATAATTTCTCATGATTCATTATCACATGTGTCCTATGATTTTATGAAAAAAATTATTTTCATCCAACATGCCTGTAATAACCATAACATTTATGAATTAACTTCCCTTTCTACAAAATAAAATTAGTATACATATAAAAATCACATGCACTCTTTTTTATTATATAGAATAGGAATTAAATGAATGTTATGTCTCCTTACCATTTATAATAAATTCATTGAAAAATTATCCCATTACTAGTATAAATATAGGTTTTTAACGAATCCTTTTGGAATAGAAAAATGAAGATATATCGTCAACCTATAGGATCATACCCTATGAATACAATTCAAAAAAATATTTTTAGGGAGTCATGATTTATGGGATTTTCCTAATACCAATTCCAACTTGGGATCCAAAAACATAGGAATGTTTGAAAATGATTACCGGAGAAGATCATACTTGTAGAGATCACTCCCCAATCTGTGTTCACCGGAGAGTGCCAAGAAAGCCCCACCATCGAACACATTACTCATAGGGAATATTTTGGTGTAGTAAAGTGATATGTTACAAGATTATACCATTATTATTTATTTTTATAGGATAATTAATATTCTTCATTATATTATGGTTACTATTATTAAGTATTTTATATAGCAGAATAGTATTTCTGGTTAAAATTCGATTTCAATTAATGAAAATAATTTGCTAAATTAATTTATTTTTGAAATAAATAATATTATAATAAATTATTATGATTATGTTACATTTATTAAATATTATTGATCGTATAATTATTACACAGTCAAATATATTTTTTTTTATGATTTAAAAACTGTTTTTGACAAAAGCCATCAATTTTCGATAAATAACTTTTTTAATAAAAACATTTAAACACAAAGTATTTATAAATTTATTTAAATAAAATTAACACTAATTTTGAAATCAGGATTTTGATTCTATCCAACTGTGTTTTTTTCATAATTTTTTTAAATAATCTAATTTTTTGGTAAATAATTAATACCATAAAAATACACATTTTGTTAAATGACATCATAATGACACAATAATGTTGTAAAAAATAATATAAAGAGACAATGGGTCCAATATTTGTTTTTACATTAAAATAATGTGATTTTCATTTGGTTTGATTTATTTTTCAATTCCATAGTGAATATTCTATGATGTGTAAAATATTTAAAGATTTCATAACAATTTACTTGAGAGTGTGACTCACCTCCACATAAGCAAGGATAATATTTTACAATCGTCATCCATTATCATTAAAAAATATTTTTTTCCACCCCACATGAATTGAATACATGGTTAACAACCATGTGATGGTTTTTGGTATTGAATATTTTAGTGTGTATTGTCCAAAAAATAATAATAAATAATTCCCCCACCTCTCTTAAATAAAACCACCAAAGAACCAGTTCCACTTCCCTAAAACTCCTTGATGAAAATCCAAAATCTTCTCTATTATCCATACAGTCTAACTGTGGTTCCTTAATCTCCCATTAAGCCTCTCCCAATCCATTAGTATCACACATCTAAGAAGCAGTTCCTAACTTTCTTGGCTTTTTTTATTGTTTCCTTATATTGTTACATCCTTTTATTATCAATTTAAAATAACGAGATGCGTATTTTATCCTCCCCAAACATCCATAATTATTTTTTATTGATGATATACACCCGTTTCTCTAATTAATATTTCTCATTTACACACATTAACATATAAAAATTCAATAAGTGATTTCATTCTTCTCATAATCAATCTATAATTTATTTTATACTATGAATATAAATTCTATTTCATTTGTGGGGTATTGTGTTCCATGATCCCTTTATTATCAAATTCATGTATAAAGGGTGAGAGGCCCATTTCACTCTCATCAACATGATTTACAAATTTCTACTTGGCGTAGTTATGGTTATGAAATTTCACAACGATTTTCCATGCCAAAATCATCTTGTAGTGAATAACATACACATTTCTCTATCATGTGTATTTATTTTTATGATCATGTATTTATTTATTATGTACATAAATTTATGTATTCTACATTTCTTATTCATTTAATAATTTATGATGTTTAACGAATCTATGTTTTATGATTTATGTGACACAATTATACATACAAAAAATTTTATTATTGACGATGTGCCAAAATTTCACTCCAATGCATTGAGTAATGATTAGTATCATGAAAAACCATATTAAATGGGGGTTTAGTCAAGATAAATCATGTGAAGTTGGTCTTTAATATTGCTAATGGATGTTCAATGAGGATTTACACATGTTATTCCATGTGAAATAGGCCTTAGCTCCAGAAAATATCATGCTGTATGTTGTTTCGACATTTACATGTTATGAATATCATGCTATATCATGCAATTAGCTTCTTGTTTCTTTTTCACTCTATTGAAATTCCTATTTACTAACATTAATTTTCTTCCCCTTTTTATTCAATGATTATTCCTGTACCGAGATTTATATCTCACACTTTTCTTATGTATGTCTACAAGTTATCTCATGCAATGATAAGTATGAAGAGAATCTATGGTCATTTATAAGTTTTTTTCAATAATTATGTTTATTTGATATTTTAAGTTCTTCTTTATGATCCTAATCCCGAATTACAATATAACACTCTATCTTGTTATATGTATTATGACAACGTATATGTAATAAAGCATTTTATATGTATAATATTGTGTTTTATTTTTATTGTTGGTATCATTGTAAATGATTAGTTATTTTTTGGGATATAGATTAGAAAACGCATGTGAAATCCTTATGGGTAATACTATGTATATGAAAATAATCGTTGAAATTTTTTGAGTATAGATTATGTGGTTTATCAAAAAAATAAATCATTTTCATGATTCAAATAATATAAAGTAGATGTAGAACCAATGTATCTAGGGGTAAATCATTAAAACATCACTTTGAGAAGGACTCAAATGGGAAATAGTGCATGAAAAGTGAACTTTCATCACTCTAGGTTTGAAACTCTTAGGTGATATTCATTAGAAAATTGAAAATAATAATGAGAAATATTATTAAGGGAATAATAAAAATCCCATAAGAATATATGTGAGGATGTATATCATGGAATAAATATATTTTAACCTATAAATTATGAAGATAAAAAGATAAATTTAATTTATATGTTTATCACTTAATTTCATTATTATATCCTTTACGAGTTTATTTAATTTAGGTAATCAACTGTAATTTTACATTTATTATATCCAATGGCTAGTAATATGAAGTATAAAGTAAAATACCGATGCTAAGGGCAATGTGGTGACCACCAAAATAAGATTCCCAATCATATGGGAACATAAGAAGAATATATAGTGATTATGTCAAACCAGTTATCAAATTTCATGATTTACCATTGTTAATTTTTTTAAATTCCTAAATAAATGATGTAATATTAAGATGAAATATCATAAAATTTAATCTTATAAAGGAGATAAAGAAAAAGGGAAAAAAAATTATGAAACATGTGTGGAAAGAGGCACTAAGGGAGATGTCACAAAGGGAGTATGGGATGTTTTATGTGTAGAATATTATGGAACAAAGTATCCAATTTCAGAAAAAACATGGATAATGTGATGAATAGAAACAATGTTCCATATAAGGAATCATTCATAAATGTTGGTCTAAAATGAGTAGAAGTCAGGTACTCCCCAATTCAATGATCTATTTCAATTTTTTAGAATCTTGTTGAGAATAATCAATTTACAATATCAAGAGAGAACAAAATGTCATATTCAAAGATGGATAATGATTAATGATTTACATGTAACCACTAATTCAATTTTTTTTATATCATAATTTATTTTTATGTAAGTCCTATTAGAATAACTTTTTTTTTCATTGAACATTAAGCCCCCAGAAGAAATGATATTAAATCATTAGGGATAAATCTCTATAATTGTTGTATCACATGTTGATTATTGAGGTGATGTTGTTTTTGTAAATATTTTAAGTCCGATTTTTATTGAATTCCTTGTACAGTGATTTTTTTTCCTTATGGATTTTGAAATTTCATGATAAAGACTATACCACAAATGTTCAGGAGTTGATATGTATGATAATTACAATGAAAATTGAGAAGCATTATCAATTTCAGAAGAATTGTGAACTGTATATGGGTCACAATAGTGTCCAATATATATTCACACAGAAGGAGATGAATATGTGCCAATGAATATAGTTATATCTTATCAAGGATTGTGACTGATCAATCCATTACCAACCTAGGAATGTAAACAAGGTGGTGTATACTATATGTATAAATGACCCAACAATAATATAATTGATCACAATTGAAATGGATCCAATATTTTTAGATTTGATAAATTTGGAAAGGGGAATCTTATACAATGTAACATCATCAATACATTAACAAAATACTACTTGAAAATTTATTTTGGAATGGATAATGGATTATCATAATGATTATGAGATAATTTAGAAGAATGTATAAACTATTATAAAAATGATATCCTCATATACCAATGATTATAAATACTGAAATGTGGAAATTAGATCACAACTATATTCCATCAAATCCTGAGTAAAAAAAAGATCATTTGGATTATACACATAGTTCAAATTTGTCCATTCACCCAAGATACAGAGAGATGCATTGAGATCACTCACAAAACTATTGGTGGGATTACATGAAGAAGTACATCTTTGAATATAAATCAAACATTCTGGGTTTTCATCATGAGAAGGCTATGAGGAAAATGTCTTAGGGGATAATGAAACTATTACCCATATCAATATAGAAATGGGAAATAATCCCCATGGACTTTTTCACCAGACATAAAAATACATGTAAAAGATAATTAGTTATCTATGTTGTTGTGGATAGTCTCTAAATGACTACATAATTCATTACAATTCGATATCAATGGATCAACTAGAATCGATATACATCAAATAATTGGTAAGGATTAAAGGAGAAGCACATTCTATTAGGTATGATTGAAATCCATGTTTCACCAATATGTTCTGGACGATTATCTAATACATTCTGGTCACTTATTTGAACATACAAATGACCTATCACCCTCAAACTGATATCCAATCTTGGAAAACTATATAGAGAGATGAAGAATGTAGGATAGATTTCTCAATTTAATTAAAAGGTGTATTGAAACAATATCTTCCATTGCTGGAGTTCCCTTACAACAACAGTTTCCACTCTGGTTTCCAAATGGATCCTTACGAACCCCTTTATGGGAAGAGGTTAAGACCACCATCATGTTTGGATGATGTCGGGGAATAAAAACTTCAAGGTCCAGAAATGGTCAATGAAATTGTGGAGAAGGATTTGACCATACACCTGCACATCAAAGCTACATAGAGTTGAAAAAAATGTACGTTCACAATCATCCATGAGATATAGATTCTGATGTTGGATTCATAGAATTCCTCTGTATATCTCCTTGGAATAGAGTTATGTGATTTGGGAAGAGGGAGAAGTGTTTTCCAATGTACATTGTCCCTTTTTTATCCATGTTTGATTTAGATTAGTGGCCTATCTCATATTTATCCCCCCGAACCGATCTAATGTAAATGATGTATTTCATTTATCACTATTGAGGATGTATATACCTGAACCATCCCATGTAATCAATCCAAATGTGGTACCATTTAAGAATGACCTCTCTTATGAGGAGAAGTAAATGAGGTTATTAGATTGTATAGAAAAAGGTTTATGAAAGAATATGATTCCCCTTGTCAAGGTGTTATGGAGAACCCACTAGACATATAAAAAATGTGGGAACTGGAGGGAGTGATATGGTAGATTTACCATTATCTTTTTTCATGTTTGAAAATAAAATTTTTAGGGTGATATATCAAAAGGGGGATTTATTTAATTACCAGAAAATTTATGAATAAACATACATTTCGGTTAATTTAATTTCTTATTCATATGGAAAACAATGAAATACTTTAGTTTTATTATATACAGTTTGATTAAAATGAATAGTGAAAAGGTTTCATCGTAATCAATGGCTTGACACTATTTGAACCCTTTTGAAACCAGTCGTGCATTATACATATTGAATTGTCCTTACATGTCCAATTTCTTATTTTAATACCCATTTGAAACCAACATGACTTGCATCAATAGGAGGATCAACCATAATCCAAACATGGTTTTGGTACATGGAATCCATTTCAGAATTCATGGATTTTTTCTTATTTTAATAATATATGCCACATACTAACTCATTTTTGGTTATAGGATCATTATTATAAACTAATAACGAGTCGCCAACTTTGGTAACTATAAAACTATATTGATATAGTTCAATATCATCTAATGAAATCCTATGTAGTTCTTCTTTTAGTGGAAGAGTTATTTATTCAATGGGGATTTGTTGAATCTTCTCCTATACCAAATCATATGTACCTAGATCATCATATTCATTAAATTATATCTCACCCCAACTTTATCCTTTTGAAATGTTCTCCCTATCAATGAATATACTTCGTTTTTTCAGTAAAATATTTTTTTGAGAAGTTTTATAGGTAATATCCCTTTGTTTCTATAGGGTATCCTATAATGGTAACTTTGTGCCTTGTGGTGGATGTTTCTTTCCTGAAGAGGCTATAACAAACACATCGCTTCCCAATATAAGCTAATTCAGTAACAAAAATTTCGTTCCACAATATAACTCTTATGGAATTACATTTATCGATGTACATGGTACTTGTTTTATTATTTAAATTATTTTTTTTAATGATAATTCACAAAAGGATAATGGAAGTCTCACATGAATCATCATTGATCTCAGCATCTCCAACAATGTCCAGTTCAATCATTCGCTCACACTATTCCACTATGGTGTGTAAGGAAGAGTGAGTTGGGATAGGATCCAAAAATCCCATAAGTAATCAATGAATTCTTGATTATGATATTCTCTACATTGTTCTAAGTAGAGTTTCTAATCGTATTAACAAGCTGGTTCTCAACATCACTTTGGTATTATTTGAAATTATCAAAAAAAATTGACTTATACCTCATTATGTATTTATATCGATATCTTCTAAAATCCTCCGTAAAAGTTATTATGTATGTGTACCCACCCATTGCATCAACTATAAATGGTCAAAAAACAATGGTATGAACCAATTCAGAATGTTATTTAGATCTTTCACCTTTACCAATAAATAGGGATGTGGTCGTATTGTGTTGTAAACATCAATGACATATGCCAAGTTGTTTCAGTTCAAAAGAATCTAAATATCCATCTTGATGTAACTTTTTTAAGTGTTTCTCATTTTCATAACATAGCCAGTGAGTCCAACATTGGTTATGGTATGAGTCATGGGAAGAATCTTTATTATCGATTAGAATTTCATAGTTTTTTTAATATAACACATAAAGATAATTGTATAAATTTTCCCTACCCAAAAAAAATCTATCATTGTAAAGGAAGAAACATTCATTTATAAACATGAAAAAAATCCATATGTATCGAATCGTGATACAAAAATAATTTTTTTAGGAATAGAAGACACATAATAGAAACCATTTAACACCAAGAACATCCCAATTGGAAACATCAGGTTGTAGTCCCCGACAACTACAATAGCATGTCTGGATCTGTTGGATGCATGAAAATCTATATCTCATCAGTCAATCATCCTGAATATACATTGTTTATTTATTGGGATACATATGTTATCACCAAAAATTATATCTAGTACCCAATTTGTATAAATAGATACATTTAAATTGATAAAAAAATGTATTTGATTCTTCCAATAACCGTTTATACTGGATGCAGTTCTTCTTCTATTGTCCTTTATTGCCAAAGAAAAAACAAACTTTATCTTAATCCCTTGACTCCACAATGATCATCATTTTCATGGAAGGTCATGAAGAAGCACTACGCTTAAATCTCTTTTACTTCCCCTTCCTCTTATTCACCATAAATTCTTAAGCTATTTCGAGATTCATATTTTTTTCCTCTTGGCGAATGAGGATAAAAAGATCAAATAGATTATTCTCTATATTATTCATGTAAAAATAAACAACAATGTTGGGGAAGCTATGATGGAGTGATGTGAGGATGAGATCGATCCCTAGTTCTTTAGGGAGTTTAAACACAAGAACCTCCAATCTGTCAATGTATCCAATGATCATGAATACACGAGGCCCAACTGGGGAACTCTCTAAATGACTACTCTAAAAGAGTTCATTTGAAATCTAAAACTTTTCTTGTCATTTTCTCTCATGGTAAAGACCACAGAGATGTTTGAGCATGAAATTAACATCTATGTATTCATGAGTCTTAATGATATTAGTAGAAATTGATGAAAACATAAAATGTTGATCATCAACATTGTCATTCATATGTTTCTTATAGACCTGGAATACCTCATCAATATCATATTTGGAAGGAGAATAATGTAATGAAAACTCTAACACATATGAATTTTTTTCGTGAAGTAGGATAACTCTAAAGTGTTTAATCCATTCATAGAAGTTATTATTGTTGAGGAATTTTCCTTCTCCCAAAAATAATTGCAGGGATAATATGGTAAGAATGCTTGTAATTTTTATTCTAAAATTAATAGAGAATATCATCATTACTTTCTTGATTTCATTTTTATGTGAAATAATTATTTAAATCTTACATTATTTTACCAAATCCAACTATCTCTCACAATTGAACTCGGAACATCCGATTTCCATGAAATTCAAGGGTAAAGGATCCGTATTCATATTAGTATAACCACAAAAATGGTTGGTCAAGATATTTTCCGGTATTTAGGTGGATGGTATTTTCCAACTATGGTCTTGTAGCACCTTCATTTGTTTAGTGGAAAACACAATCATAGAATCCTGACTTTGGAATTCCTCAAATTTTGCTTCCAATACTACACCATGTTTTGCAAAGGCTACTCATCGTGATGTAATATGGTTAAGTCAACCCTAAAAATTTCATTATGGATTCCAATATAATATTAAGTTTCCCAATATGGGTTGGTCAAACCCATAGTTTAATTGAGTTTTTCCCTTAATCATGTAACAGAATTATTGGTCGGACTTAATATTTAATTTGAGGTATTTTTATCACTGATGTGTGAATTTATTATTATCATTATCACATGCTTGTTAATATTATGTGTAAATTATTTAAGTGATTAACCATATCTCGATAATATTTACACATATTACTAGTTTATTTTACATCCATCTAGCATTATTGTTTAATATATTAATTATGTGATCGTGAATACACCTTCATAAGGATAAACCATGCATCTGATAGAAATAAAATAAAGTGAAGGGCATGATCATGATATTTTCTAATGGTAATATTATTTATAGGTTGATAAACTACCCCCAACCTAGGGGAGTAACATGTTGATCATTTTGGGTTTCTGATTATAGCTTTCCTCTTGTCCACCTCCATATCACTTGGGATTTATTTCATCTTTTCTCCATCTTGAACTGCTTTAACTACCTTGGGAGTTCCATCCATTATATATTACCATATTTTTTAATTTAACTCACATGAAGGTGAGGGGTAAAAGTGGGTTTTATATAAACAAACATTGGGCAAACATTCTCAATCTATAAATGAGAATATGGCTCATATTCCAACAAATCTTGTTTAAAAAAATAACTGAAAAAACTATTGACATATATAGCTCTTGGTCTATCTCATGATCATCCATAAATGAATTGATTTTTTTAAGAAGTATAACTACCATTCAATTAATTTATCATTCTTGTTTAATTTAAATCATGCTAGAATCAATTAATTATAATGATTAATTAATAAATCCTTTTTTAAACACTTTTTATAATTTCCTTAAGATTATCAAAAATTATAATTTCAAACATATATATTCATTTAAAATTATATTTCTACGTAACATATTCCATTGAGTAAAACTAGTTGATTCATACTCATATCTACCCAATGAGTAGAAACTGACATTATGCAGATGTTAAATTAAACACACACACATATATATAACACCTATCACATGTAGTACCTCATATATACGCCCAGACAATTGTACATGTGTCAAGTTATTGTTTAATATAAAAAATATGCATAATTTTGATGATTACATGGAAAGTAGTTCCAATTACACATTGTGTACTATTGATCACCATACATCCAAAGGACACACATGGGGAAAAGTGTTTGTGTGTACTCTAGATGTATTCGGAGTACACAGTGTGTTGAAAGGGCCTCAACCCCTATAGTTCTTGGTTACATGGTCTTCAGCTAGGCAAGCCATTTATGGGGTAAACGGTCCAACCCTAACTCAAATTGACTACACAACATGTCTAGTGGGCCATATTGTGTGTAATCCAGAAACTGTGTGAACATGTTCTTGAACAACACACAACGTCAATAAGATTTAGAATATTTCCAAAAACATGACCTAGATTGGCTTACTAGGCCAGGTGCATTGAACCTCGACTACACATAGTGAACTATTGAATACTCACTATGTGTTCTGGTGTTGTATGTCCAAGAACATTTGGCACCGTTGGATGAGATCATATAGTTAATATTAATCACAATTAATGAATAATTTCATTTCTAAAAGGAGAACAGGAAACAAAATTGGATGAATGTAACAACCCGATATTTTATGAGATGATTTTTATAATTTTTTAATGTATTGTGTTATACACCACACCTAGAATAGAATGCACTTTTTGCAATGTTGTATTAGCTTATAATATATGAAACAATATTCTAGGATTGGGTTGCACATAATTCCATGTTATTTTGATAGAATTAATTTCATGTAACACTAGGTATAGAGTATTTTCAATATATGAACTATGTTAGGATTATTTTATATGCAACACCAGTGGAATCATTCACTAATTCATTAAAGACTTGGCTTGTGTTACACCCATGGGCAACCATCGTTGATAGCTTGCATTGTATGCAATATCGAGTTTCACCAAACAATGATATGTTATTATAATGTTAATATGATCTTTCCGTTATGAATGTTATTAACCAAATATGGAATTTTAAAACATTATCATTCATCTTACACATTTTCTAGTACTTCGTATGAGAACAAAATCGATTTTTCAGATAATGGAAATATTTTTTTAAAAAATAATTTTCCCCCATTTAATGACGCACCCATTTTAAATATTATTTTTGAAAATATTATAAGTTAAATTTTACAAAATAAACTAATTCTATTTAATCAGTATATAAAAATATACATTGGTTATTATTTTATATTTTTCGACAACATTCATATTATGATGAATACTAAAAATTCACCAAATATTATATTAAAAATAACTACATTCATCAAGATATTTTATATGGTTAAATTATAATATTTAATGGTTTTAAAGTATTAATAGAATATATTTTTAAAATTCAATATATGTTATGTCATTAGAGTTAATTTTACATTGAATTAATTGTAAAAACGTTTCAATATTTTGCAATGATTTATCTTTTAAAACTCATTTCCTCAAAATTGGGATTAATTTTAAATTAATGAATTCAACGACTATGTATTGAAATTATGAAAATGTATTCCATATTTGGAATTAATAGGTCCTAAATGAGTAAATAGGTATCTGTTAATTTTCAACGTTAAGAATTGTAACTACAGTAAATTGTATTGACCATAGTTAAAGGTGAATTAGGTGATTAGGGGTAAAAATAATATTTTAAAACTACCCTAAATGTTGTATTAATAATACTAGATGATGATATTTCACCCAAAAAAATACATGGGTCAAAATGGTATCTATCAGAACCATCTTTTATGGGATTAAGGCATTTAATTAATTTTATTTAAATAAATGTCAAATATGTCTTACTCAAACATTAATAATTGAATTATTTTGAAGAAAAGGATATACAAAATATAAATTCTATTATAAATAATCATTTGAAAGATAAAAATTTTTTATTTATTATGGTAAACTATTTTTAATTTTTATGAAATATACAATTACTTTAATAACTTATACATTTTTTATGCAGAAATTATTTATAAAGCGAAAAATCAATAATATAGTTTGTATTTAATTAATAATACCCATAAAAAGAACAAAATACTTGACCAAAACATATTAGTCGAGTATATATAAATAATAAGAATCAATGTGTTGAATTTTTGACCATTTGTATCCTTATAAATGAGATTATGACATTTATATTTTCTTATTTTTAATGAAGTCAAATTTTTCACTTTTGTAATGTAATATAGATTACATTTTAAAAGTTTTGTGTTTTAGAAGAAAAATTAAAATAATATTTTTCTTCTGAGTTATATCAGATTTATCATTATCATATATTTTATTATTAATTTTTATGCAACAATGATGTATATTAAATAATTATACAAAAATTTTGTAATAATTATTTTATTAAAAAATATATAAAATAAATGGTTTAAAAAATATTAAAATACATATTATATGGAATAATTAATGTGATCAATGAATTTTATTGAATAATATTACATGTTATTAATATAATAATTATTTTCGGTTCAAAGATATCTTCTGTGTTGAATTTATTTTAATTCAAATAAATGAATAGTGTCAAAATTGTCACTATTGGTATTTTATTAAAATAACATATTATTATATTTGTTATAAATCACAAAAAAATAATTAAAAATTACAAAAGAACAATTATATGCTTGATAATTTTATAATTTATCAAATTATGGGAAATTCACAACACATAAATAATTATTTATAACCATTTAATATTTTGAATATTATTACCACAAAAAAAATTAAAAGGATTAAGTAAGGATAAATCCAAATGATAAGGTATCAAATAAAATAAAATCAGGTCCAAATTTTATAGGATGACGATATTATAATCCTATCTCATGTAATAATTGAATTTGAGTCTTTATGGAGGTTTTAAAATGGGGTTTGGTTTATTATAAATTAACTTTTTTAGGTTTCTAAAACTACCCCTTTGCTCTCTTAAAAAAGGCCCATCCTCCCTCTCATCTCCACTACATTTTTAGCCCTCCAACACGGCATGTTCCTATCCATTTCTCTTATCCATTTTCCTACCAATATCCTAGAGGACTTTGTAATTTTCAATAACCATATTTTGTTCCCTAAGAGATGTTTTATAAGGGGCACATCAAATAAGTGGTAATATCCTTTAACGATTATTCAAACATATTTCTTCTTCAACATCCTATGTATGATGCATTTCATTATTAATTAATATATCTAGTTTCATTTGTATACTAATATGTTATTATGAATATGATACATCCATATATCATCTTTAATCGATCCTATAAAAATGAAATCACCACGCGTGCGTACATACGGCCTACCGCCTCTACACCGTTGTCTAATCAATTTTTCATCACCAACATACTTGGATGGGTATAATGATGGAAAAAAATTACTATATATTATTATTTTAAAGTGGAATATATCTTGAAATATTATACACCAAACACTTCAATACGATTCCACGGTTATGGGAATGATATCGTCGCTCGTGCGTATGTACGACCAACTATCTCCACTATGTGATGTGACACATTCTACATGATCTTCATTGAAGAATGATTTTATAAATTAATTGAATGAATAAATATGATATAAATTATTTTAATAAAATTATTTAAATGGTATAACTATAACCTAAAAAAAGAGTAATGATGATTTATTAGACAAAACATACATAAGAACATAAAGTAGTTATCACGTGAATATTGAGTAAAAATGAAATGTTACTAAGAAAAAGTTAAGAATATTACCATATATGATATCATAAAAATGACTATGATTTTGGAACAAAACAATGAAATTATTTAAATAATTATAAAGGAGGTTTGGATATGTAAAAATTATATCAAACGTATGGTAAGGGGTGATTATTATAATCTTGTTCTTATACAAGTTTGTTTATTCATAAGTATTTATGAGGGTTATATTTATCATCCATGTCCATGTTTTCTAATTATATTTTCATAAAATATTTACAATTATTCCATGTATTTTTAAATTCATTTTATCCTGTTTTGACTTTTACCACATGGTATAGAAGGAATCATTATTTTGTTTACCATACGAGGTACTTTTTGATATTTGTGGAAAAAGTACGATGAGAATGTTTTTTAACTTATATGAAATGGTATGATTTTTTGATTTCATAATGCATTATTTTAAAGAGGATTATTAAAAATTATTTAATTATTAATTTAAACAAAATCCTTTTAAGTTTTCACTGCATTTAGAAAAAAAGTAATTATTTTGAAAATGAATGGATATGTTATTTAAGAATTAACTTCCAGTGTTTTATCAAAACAATTTTCTATCTAAGATGACATTATTTAATATGGTTATATTTCAAGTATAATTTCCACATTATTTATATGGTTTGATTTTCATTATTATGAAATGATATCCATTGTTTTATATGAATTATGTTATGATGGGATGATGTTTAAGAAACCCATTTTATTCGTTGGGTTTTGCAAAATCATTTATGGTTGTTTTTTGGAACACATAAGAATGATTTCATTATGAGATGGGTGGGACCTATATCTACCTCTAATGAATTTGGTAATGATTTATTTATAATCATAAAGACATGGATATAATGTCAAGTCAATATAGTTCAGTAATACAGGTCTGGAACGAAATGTATTCCCAGTTCCGTAATGGACTACATCCACTATCGTAGATTTTGTAAAAATGACTTGGCTACAATAGAAATCATCCTATGTGCTTATTATTTATCAATTATTACATGTTTTATTCCAGTGCTATTATATCATCATTAATGATCCCTTATGACCCATGACATACGCACTACCAGGTTTTATGTCTTTGATCAGGATTTTGATGTTTAACATTCATGTTCATGTTTTAACGTTCAAATTTTTATGGTTTGTTTTATGTTCTCCATATTCTCCCTTGATGAATATATAAGCTCAATATTTCTATGTTTTATTTTCCTCATAATAAAATGAATTGTTTTAGGAAATATATGAAATTGTATGATCTTTAGGGGGATTTTGAAGATATTTTACAATCATTAGAAGATTATGTTCCATGTTTCCAAAGACACTAAACTAATACAGTCTTTGGGATTTTGTTTTTATTATGTATTAAGTATTCCTAAAACGTTATGTAATGTGTATGTACGTCATGGTTGAGTCTCTACGTTTGGTATCTGTGCGAAGGCTTAATCAACCTTTAGAATCTAGGATGAGAAAAATTTAGTGACAACCCGAGAGTTATTTCAATGGTATGTATATGGATGTCTTATGGTTAAGTGTAAGTATAAGCTAAAATCCAAGATTTATGATAACGATCATGAATAATCTAGGATTAAACCTAATACTATAGTGATTTAATTTACTCCCTCTTCATAATGTTTTTTTCCATGTATGATTTTTTTAATCTCACACAATTCATTTTGTGTTTTAGTCATTAGAGGAATCCAAAAAAATTGGGTGAACATTGAATCTGAAGAAAACATTTGGTGACTATGAGTAACGAAATTTGTTAATGACTAAATTAATAGATATTGTGATTATGCTGTAAAAGTCATCAAAATATATGATTAATAAGGTGAACATTAGTAGTATTTTTATGTCATAATATGAGTGTAAGATAGACTTTCATGCATGTTCCCAAGTTGAGGAACATATAGTAAAGATGATTAAACTTTTTACATATCAAGAATAAGGGATGAATAAAATTTATTGATATCTAAAATGCAGTAGAAGTTTTTATCCGTGGGGAGAAAATGGTTATAGAGTGAAAAACTGTCACTGAGTTCAATATCTTATATATGGAGAACACGTGCATTTCCTAACTCAATGCCCTAATATAATAGGTCACTTGTAAATCGATAAAGGACATATTCCTTTACAATAATATATGATTATAGACTTATGAAATAATATATTATATTTCATGAATAATGTTATTGAGGTTTTTTATGGTATATTGGAATATCTATGTATGGGTTCTTTGTGGTTTTCTATACGTACATTGTACCTGTAATCGTGGAAACTAATTGATATATATTTGGAAAGTAGATGATCTATGAATAATGAAGGGATAAGGAGATAATAATAAGGTTGTTAATATTAATGATATTTTGATAGATAAAAGGATAAAGTAATATCATGGGTTTAGTATATGATATTTTTTTATATTTGGTGTATGAAAAGAGTTGATTTTGATAGAATTCATGTTGTCACTAAGTTTGTACAATAATTTATGTTATTATCATATATCAAGAGTATGCATGATGATGTCCTTAAATTGATTGGAATGTGACCATCAGGATATATCTTCTAATATATAGGGGATTAATTACGGTATTCATATGTTTGTTATATGAACTTTCTGCTAATTCGTTTCGACATACTATAGGATTGGACATAATTGTTTTGTATAATACAAAAGGTTGGAATGGATTAAGTTTGACATTAGATAATACTACTAATGGATAGAACATTATATATATATTATTTCTCGAATGTGAAAATAATATAGTTTTTGAAAAAGGACAACCCGCAAGACGGGTGGCCACCCATCGCTTCGAACAAGGATACGAGAATCAAACCCACAACCAAAGTGCAACATGCCTTTATTTCCTACCATTGGCCGACAATATGTCCATAGTTAGTGAATATTATTTTTTTATTAAGTGGTATTATAGATGAATTTTATGTCAATTTTTGGAACCATATACGATTAATCTCACTATTTATGTATATTTAATAACTTGTGCTAAACTTTTCTTGATAGAGATAGATGCAATGCCCTATCATTATATTTCATGATCTACTAACACATAAATAATGAAAAATTCAACATCATTTCATTAAAGAAGAGATAATTTGGAAATCATCCATGGAATGACAAACATTGATATAACACTAAAATCAATTAAATATTTCTACTTATGAAAAAATTCATCAACTTAATTGAATAAATCTAGAAAATAAAAATTTCGTCATAGTACCCACATATCTGATGAATCATATGGTACCTTAGATCGTTAATAATTTATGGCTTTTTGATTGTTGGGTTTTTAATAGCCATGTTCTCTACCACACTTCATTAGAACCCGATGGTTAGAATTATCTTCCATATAAATGTTTTCACCTATGTTTTCTTATGTGGAATCCTAGTGATATAATAATTTGGGTCACCATTATGGTCTTAATTTACTTTTTTATAATTATTCTTATGTATTACTTTTTACAATGTTTGTCTCCATGAAGGAAACTTTCAAGTAGTAAATGATTTATAACCCCGACGAATTTCGATGGTGAAATTTATTTTAATGGGGTAGAATGTAACACACTATGATTTTATGAGATATATTTCTTTTAAATTTATTTATGTACTATGGTGTTCACCACACCAAGATTTTATTCCACTGTATTCAATATTGTATTTGCTTGCAATATATGTAAGACTATTCTTGGATTGGGTTGCATAAAATTCCAAGTAATTTTGATAGAATTAATTTCACATAACACCATTTATATATTTTTTAAATATATAAACTATGTTAGGGTTATGTTATAAAAAACACCCACGAAATCATTCACTACATTCAACACTAATTTGGATTGTTTTTCACACAAAAGTGACCTTCCCTGCAAGCTTGTGTTGTATGCAATAACCAGTTTCACCCATCAACGATATATTATTATATTATTATTATAAACTAGCTGTTATAAATATTATTAGAATAATTTTAAATTTTTTAACATTTTCATTCATCTTACTCTTTTTCTAGAACATGGTTGGGAAAAAATAATTTTTTGGATAAAAGAAGTCTTTTTTTCCAAAAAAAAATTGTTTTTTTACATTTTGATGATGCACCCATATTAAATCTATTTTTATCCTATCATATAAGTTAAATTTGAACAAATAAAATAATTATTTTGAATTAGTATATAATGATTTACTTTGAATATTGTTTCATATTTTTTTGATCACTTTAATATTTTGATAGTTTGTTAAAAGTGGCGAAATTTTAAATTAAAAACCAATTTTTTCTTTGAGATAATTATTATTATTAAATTATAATATTTTATGTTTTTAATGTATAAATATAATATATTTATACTATATAATATAATTTATGTCATTGTAAATAAATTTACAATGGAATTATTAGGTTAAAACGTTTCAATCGTTTCAATGATTGAACTTTTAAAACCCATTTTCTCGACAACATTATTAATTTAATATTATTTAGAGAAAATTATTTGTTTTGAATTTGGAAAAATAGATTACATTTATAAAATCAAGAGGTCCAAAATGTGTAAATACGTATAATGTATTTTTAAAAATTATTAATAGTAACTACGATAAATTTTATTTACCGTAGTTAAAAGTAAATCAGGTAATTAATGGTAAAACTAATGTTATAAAATTACCCTACCACATGTCTTAATATAATTTTTTGATTTCATTTCATCCAAAAATATACATGGGTTGAAATGGTATCAATTTGGATCTCACTTGGATGAGATTAATATATTTAATTTATTTTATTTAGTGAAATGTCATATATGTCTAACTCAAATGTTAATAATTAAATTCTTTTCAATATAAGGATATAAAAATTAAAAATTTGATTATAAATAGTCATAAAAAAGATAAAAAGTTTTCAATATCATGTTAATTATTTTACATTTTAAAAAATTTATATATTTACATTAATTTATTATACATTAATGATGAAAAAATTATATATTTAGTGAAATATAAATAATATAGTTTTTATTAAAATAAAAATACCCATTAAAAAGACAAAACACTAGACCAAACCATAATTTTCGAGTATATCTAGGACATAAACATTCATGGGTCGACCTATGGTCCATTTTGAGCCTTATAAAAGAGATTATGTTATTTATATTATTTTATTTTAAATGATGTCAATGTTGTCACCTTCGAAATATAATAAAGATAACATTTTAAAAGTTGGGTTTCATAGAAGGTAAAATTTACTAAATGTATTCATATGAAATATATTACATTTATCTTCATCGTTTTATTTTATATTAAGTTTTAAATCAATAGATAATCATATGAAATAATTATACAAAAATGATGTAGTAATTACATTATTAGGAGAATTATCAAATAAATTGTTTTATAAAAATTAAAATAAAAACTAAATGGACTAATTAAAGTGATAGAATATTTTTCTAGACAAATATGACATGTTAGGAATACAATAAATATATTTTTTTGATTATATATTTTTTGTGGATTTTAATTAAACTCAAATAAATCAATAGTTTCAAATTGAGAATATTGGTATTTTTTAAAAATAACATATATTTTTTAAATCACAAACAATAGATAAAAATTAAAAAATTAAAATTATATGGTCGAAAATGTAATTAATTATCCAATTATGTCCTATTCAAAACACATATGTATGTATTTATATCCATTTAAAATTAGAATATTATTACAACAAATAAAATAAAACAGAATAAATAAGGATAAATAAAAATGATAATGTTTAAAATAAAATTAAAACATGTATAAATTTTATTTTTTGATGATATTACAATCCTTATCATATAATATCTTAATTTTAGTCTTTTTGTATGTTATTATGTGGGGTTTGAGATTATTATAAATAAATATTTTATAGGTTTCAAAAAGTACCCCTTTCCGCTCTTATAAAAGGGAACCTTCACCCTCTCCTCTTCATTCCATTTTGATCTATCAAACTCAAAAAAAAAACCATGTCCATTTCCATTTAAATTTATTTTCAACATACAAGAGGTCCCGATCTTCTAAAAAGGCCAACTTTAGTACTCTAAGAGTAGGTTAAGAAGAGGCACGTCGAAAAAGAGATAATATCCATTAACGATCATTCTAACTTATTTTGTATTATGTATCCCTTATATGAGTTTTTTAATTATTTATTAATAAATCAAGTATAAATATTATATTGATGTGTTCTTCTGAATACGGATCAACCATATTCCATCTTCTATCATTCCTATGAAAAATGAAATCACCAAGCATGCATACGTACGACCAACTATCTCCGCGCTGGGGTGTAATCTGTTTTTCATCACCAACATAATTTGATGGATAAAATGATAGAATAAATAACTAAATATGATTACTGTAATGTGATATTGATTCAAAAAAATTATGCACCATAAACTACAATACAATTCCACAATCATGGGAATTATATCGTTGCTCGTGCATACATAGGAACTATTGTATCCATAATGTGTTGTGATTTGTTCTAAATGGTATTTATTGAAGAATGATTATATAAATGAATTGAATGAATATATATAATATATATTATTCTAAATATATCCTCTAAATGATGTAACTATAATCAAAATATAGGAATAATATTTTATTCGACAACACATGCATTAGAACATAATGTGGTTAACACTCGAATAACAGGTAAAAATGAAATGTAACTAATAAATATATAAGAATATGACCATATATGATATCATAAAAACGACTATAATTCTGAAATATGTCAATGACATTATTTAAATCATTATACATGAGGTTTATATATTTACAAATCATATCAAACATAAGGTAAGAGATAATTATTACAATCCCATTCTAATCCAAGACTATTTATTTATAAGTATTAACTAGGGTTATATTTTTCATCCATATACATGTTTTCTAAATTTGTTTTCATAATTTATTTACTATTCTCCCATGTATGTTTAAAGTCAATTTTATCTTTTTTGACTTTTACCACATAGTGTGTAAGGAAACATTATTTCATTTACCATATGAGGTACTTTTTGACATTTCTGAAAAAAGTATGAGGAGATTGTATTTTTAAATTATATGGCACGAACAAATTTTTATGGTTTTATAATGACTTATTTACATAATTCATACAATACAATATTTCATGGTTATTTAAAAAATTAATTTAAAATTGAACTGCATTTTGAGAAAATAAAATTATTTTGAAGAAGAAAAGATATATTATTTAAGAATTAATTTCATGTGTTAGATGAAATCTATTTTACATCTATGATAACAATATTTAATATGGTTATGTTTCAAGTATAATGTCCATATTATTTACATGTCTTATGTTATTTATGATGGAATGATATTCATTATTTCTTATGTATTATGTTATGATGGGATGAGGGTTGTGAAACCCATTTTACTCGTTGCATTATGTTGTATGATTTATGATTTTTTTCTGGAATGTCAAGTATATTTGGTTCAGTATTACAGGGTTGGAAAGTCTAGTATACCCGGTTCGATAATGGAATTTGTTCACTATGATGGTCTTGGCAGAAAAGTCTCTCATACTATGGAAATCATAATATGTGCTTATTAGTTTTCCATAATTACATGTTTTATTCCAATGAAATTCATTCCTGTTTAATGTTCCTTTATGATCCATGCTTTTGTAAAGAAATATTTTATGTTATTGCTCAAGATTTTGATGTTAAAATTTTTGTTCATATATTTACGTTCAAATTTTTATGGTTTGTTTTATATTCTCCATGTTTGCTATTTCAGAGAATTTCTTCTCCCCCTTTCTATGTTTTCTTTTCCCTGTGATATAATGAAATGTTTTAGAAAAGAAATCAAAATCAGAAGATCATTATGGGAGCTGTTGAAGATCTTTCACCACGATTAGAAGATTATGTTCTGAGTTTCCAAAGACACTAAAATAATATTGTACTGGGAAATTTTTTTTCTTATGTATTATGTATTCTGAAAAAGTTATGTAATGTCCAAGTATAATAAGAATCATTATCTATAGTGAACAAAAAACAAGATCCAAATTTTCCAGATGATTCAGGTTATCTCGTAGCGCTTGCGAGTACCTAAACTAGAATCCCTCTAGCGGTGATACACACATGCTTCTATAGACTCGGATCAACACCACCCTCTCTTAGGGTGCTAGTACAGAGAATCAAGGGTCATGTTTCATTCATTCTTGATCACTTTTTTCTCTAGCCTTGAAGATCCACTGTCATTCATGAGAGAGGTATAAAAAGGATTCTATAGAGAAATGTTTTAGCTCAACAATTCGCAATTCGTCAGCCATGTAGTTCAATAAATGGCAACAAAGATGTATGTGTCTATTTACTGACATGGGGATTATGTTACCACATTTTATTGCATAAAACCAACTAAATATATTCATAACCATTGAGATAACCAATTCTATTAATAATAATACAATATTATTCTTTATGGTGAACCAAATTGTGGAAAATATAATTATAAATATAATTTCGGATCACAAAATAGTAGAAGCGTTAATATAATTTGTTCAAACTATATAAATAATTATTTATTGTCTTCCAAATAATTACTTTATTATCGGGCTGGCTTTGGTCATCATGAACTCCACTTCTATTTATTGACCACCAAATAAATTATTTGACTGTCTTGAGAATAATAATTATCAATTAAACTCAAATATAATATAACTCTGATCACCAGACACAAATAGCATGAGACCCTTTAGAATTACTTATCATTGAATTAGGATAGCTTTCCTAAAGTACAAGAGTAGTGTCTAGCAATTGGTAAAGGCACCCAAGTGAAAGAAAATAAAGTCACAACAATGCCATCCTCAATTGAACACTCACTATGTAATAAAAACCTAGTGTCTCAAAATCTCATCAAGTAGGTTTCCTGAAACTGTCATCAACTTTTTTTCTTGATACGTCATTATTTGAGTACCTGAAATAAACACGTCATAACAATATATCCATGGAATTTTACATGATGGTTTTATTTCAATAAATAGTCCAAGATATAAACATCGAAAATGTATGGGACAATTCATTCCATGACTTATCCATTAATAACATGCCACTCATGACACACCCAACATGCCCTACTTCACACAAGCTTTCGACATGACAGTTTTTGTCAGTAAATCAAAGTGTGAAACTCATGACACGTATTAATCATCATATTAATGTATATGAATCATTTCACACATTGGATGATAGAAATATTTGGTGACACCAAACATGAGAAATAATTATTTCTGGGTATGTTCTCATAATCACATATCTTGTAGATTACCATGTATGAACCTAATGAGATGAAGTCACATATGCTTATGAGTACTCTCCTCGGATGGTTTTATTCTACATGTCCCATCATAGAATGTCATCCATCCACATAACTATATTTTAGAACATAGGTATACCATTTCATGGTTATCATAATAGTGGGGAATTTCCATTAAATATTCAATGGAACAAATACTCTAGGACATTATTACATTATAGTTATACAGAACAATGAAAAATATGTAATATGATGATTAATATATAAATTCATTAATTATCCATGATATCAATGTACAACAACTTTGTACTAAGAAACCTACTCTAACATGTTTGGTTTGAATATAAATATTTTATGGGATTCATATGGCCTACTGCATCCCCATGGGGTTGTCATGTTATTTTATCCAAGAAGGATAAGAATACATTAGACATATATGTGGGGTATTAAATATTGAACCAGATGGTGGATAATAACTGGTAAATAGTTTCATCCAGCGAAAATCTCATCAACTATATAATAGATTCTGATATAATCTATAAAAATATTTGAGATCAAGATACACCATTTTAATTGTTAAATTTTCCTGATTTTATCCTAAATAATATAGGATCAGGTTTGACCTCTACGAATTTTCAATAATTTCATTTTCTTGACTAACTCACTTACATTAATCGTGTATTTTATGTATCAAATCCTATATCTATTATTGGATTGGTTTGAAAAATAGTTACTGATTATGAAATCATACTATACTCCGGGTCACTTGAATATCATACCCAATATCTCCACATCATCTTGACTATATTGATAGAGAATCAACATTAAAACAATTTATCTAACTGTAGTTTTGAGGTTTATCCTATTAATTTAGATTTCAATGTAATCTCAGTTGAAGTAGTATAAATGGAGCCATATAATGTTTAATCCATGGTATATTGGTTGTGTCCCAATAATGTATTTAGAATCTATATACTTCTGGGATTATAATGCTATTTTCATTATTTTATCCTATATTTCACGCATTTGGATTCACTGATGTTTGGATGAAAAAAAAGGATTTATATTTGTTTTATATTATGATAGGGATGGATCTTTTCCAAATCTAAAAGGAAAGATTAACTCATCTCATATTCTTACTATACCATTTGCAGGTAATCATATACCATGTACTTTAATGCATATATTATATTACATGAACTTGTTCTGATACATGAAAAATCGGTGTTTGAATTGTGCTATAGATATCTGAGGCCAAATGAGATAAATCACGCTACTCATGATATAGAGTTAAATGTATTTATTGATTCCTTGTGATTATGGATATATATTATCATGGGTGATAGTTTTTTGGTTTAGATATACTAGAATAGCCTTACGTTCATCTATTCTCAGTGAGATGTAAACCATTAATATTTGAGGATAGTTAAGTATATGTAGTCCATCGGCATTAAGATTTATTATACATTGGGAATTGTAAAAAACATTATCAATGCATTGAGATATAATCCTAGGATAGGGACATTGATAGAGTCTTTCGATGAGTGGTGAAAGATTTCACTCTTTGCAGACATGCTACTAAATGATCTAGAGTCCCATGGATGGGTTATTCAGACTTCTATATCTATTATATAAATTATTTTGGACCGGATAATGAATGATTTGTTACTTGATTCAGAGTTTTTCATTATGTGATACATCTTATATGATAGGGATTTACCATTGGGATTTTATCATGAAAAATGAAATTCTATTATTTTCCATGGATGTTTATTTTATTCATAATGGATTGCGTGAAAAGATGGTGGTAGTGTTTCGTTCCTCTAGATGGAATGTGAATCATAGTTTAACATATATATATCATGATATCTGTAGACATTACTAGTGTTTAAGAATGAAATAATATGTGTGGATTTAGGTAGGAATTTTGAACTTATTAGTTAGTGAATTCCAAGCATCAGATTCTAGATGTGATTTTGTATCATTTTCCTAATAATTATTGGTAATGGGATGTTTTCAATATTTATTTTATGATAGTATCACCTAATACAACGCATTGAAATTACTGTTTATGGGTTAATTTGGATTAATTTATTATGGTATCCAACTTCTTACATATCAATGATACAATATGATACTGTTATTATTTACATGTTAGTTGTTGTTCAGTTGCACGTTATTAGGAGGATTAACATTTTATATAGAGACCATTGTTTCACATCATTATTATACTAGGGTCTTATAAAAGATTTGGGATCATTGTATTTTTGTGTATGGCCTATAATCCTATGACTAATTGTTAATATATGCAAACTGTTAATATTCTAGAGGATATGTTAGTTTACAATTTTTTGGATTCGGTTGTTCGTTAGAGTAGCATATGAACCTTGTGGAGTTTTTATAAAATAAAAACATATAGTATTCTATATAGATGACACATTTTGATAACTTTTATAGACATTTGTTTTTGTCACCAATTTTCTGTTTAGAGGCAGGGAGTTACGTATTTTTTTGGAATGTCTCAAATATGTGAAAACTGATCAGTTCTAATTTATCAGATTGCAGTTTTTGGTTTTGATTATTACGAAGAAATACAATTCCATCAATAAGAGATAACCTTATGTATTCTTGTTTAGTCATCGTGTTTTCATTTGGTTGGCACCAATGTTGGAGGAAATGTCATACCTAGAAACATGAAATCGATGAGATAGAGATTTTCATGATATTTTTTATAGTTTATAGAGTTAGTTTTATAGTGTACCAATAAGATAATAAAAATTATATAGTTCCATTCATTATGTGTTTAATGTTTCATAACATCAGATATATTATCCTAAATTTTCACAAATAGTGTACATAGAAAATTGAATTATTTATCATAATTTCTTATTTAAGTTTGATCTAATACTGAATATTGATTATAGTGATATGTATCTCTTTGGTATAGTGATTCCTTTCAATATAGTTTTTTATAAGTGTATTAGAGGTCAAGAGGAGAAGTGGGAGTGGGAGTTCAATATGGAATCCTAGTGGAAAGACCATTTCACCATGACCCCATAGTTCTTCATGGAGTATATTGTGGGAGATCTATTATATGTTTCGGTGGTTATTGGAACCCACATTTTCCCAGTAAATCCCTATATGTGTTTTTTTTATAGTAATATATTTGAATTTTAATTTATCTTTAAGCCTTTTTGGTTGAGTCCACTTCAATGAAAATGTGAATTTTTTAGGGATAATTTCATAAATTTATAGTTTTTTAATTAATGTAGTCCATATATAGTTTTTTTATATTTTATGAGGGGTTTAATTACTTTGGATGAATTTGATGGTATTATTGATCTTAATGTTGGAAACTCATTTGAATGACTTCTACATGGGAATTTAATGACAAGTAAAGGTATAACATGAATCGTAATTTCTTCCAGACACATGTCATGAAACTAGTATAGAGTGTGAATCAGATACTTGTCATATTAAATGTTCACATCTTGTAATGTTTGGGAAAATTAAAAATTAAATTGAATAGATGGGGTGTTCAACATAGCCATATATAAATAAATACAAGAAGTGTCAAATAGTAACATGCCATTTAACATTCGGAACATAAGCTTTAAATATATCCTTATATGATATTTTTTCTATTCCATCATTTGAGATTCACACCATCGACCTATGAGGGTTATCAAAATGTGTTTTTTGCACCATCCACCTTTTTGGATACCATTCTTGTGTGATCAATACATGAAATGTATTTGTATTTGGTTCCCCCATCCTTTTAAATTTTTCTTTCTTATGAATGTGGAATCCTTTTTCTATGTTTGGGATTTATTATAATATTGATCTGTTCAATATGGAGTTTATATATAAATATTTTTCCGTTTTTTCTTTAGTCATTTCAAATTGTTGGTATTTTTATGTCACAAGATAAATGTTTGGGGGTCTAGATTTTAACTGTATAGTTTATTTAATTTCAATGTAAATGCAGTATTATAATTTTGGAAACCAAACATGTTACTAAATTAATAAAATTATGAATTAGATTTTTTCCATATAACTCTTATGGATACAAATGCATATAAACATGATAGTGTATAATATTTTGAAGAAAGAACACATTTTTTAAATGATTTAAAAAAAGATAATTTTTTTATTATGAAACATGTTCTGGGTGATTTCATTCAATAGAATCACCATGGAATGGTTTTATTATTTAAATGACTGAAATATTATTTAATTATAACAAAATGATAAATTAAATGTATAATTGAAAGATAAATATTAAATTTCATAATTTACCATTGATCCTTATGTTGTGATATTGTGATTTCCATGATACTATTCCTAGTAATTTAATATTCTAATGTTAATATACATGGTTATGTCCAGGGATTCATTATATAATTCCAATATAATGATATATTCATATTTTTTCATGTTTTAATCCTTATATAGTGTAATATGCATCGTGATTCATGTTGTAATCAATATATAGTTAGCCAGGTATAGTGATACATTATGTAATGATTATATATCGAGAATGGTCTGAATATATAATATCATGATTATAAACTGATATTATTCCCGATACATGTTATCAATTTTATAAACTGGTTTCATACATAATTTATTATTGAAATTATATTATTGTATACTTGACCCAGATTTTGGTAATTTCCACCATGGATATATATTTATAGTTGTCATGGTCGTGACACCGGCTCATATAAATTCTAATGTAGCACCAAATTAGGTTATGTGTTACCATAGATATATGGTGATGGATGGAATGGTTTTTATACATGGTTAAAAAAATACTACAATGGTTCCAAATATATTTGATATGTTACTAACTTAATAGTATTATTAATTAGTACACATATTTATTGAATTATTTAATGCACTTATTATCATACTATTTATATTTAGACTTGGTCTTGTTAATTGAATATGTTATACTAACACCCTACTCAATCGACCATTCAGTACCTCAGAAGATTACATGGACATAGGATTGGAAAAGTTCAAGGTAACATGATGTTGATTTTTGTCTGCTAGATGGGATAGAGTTTGGATATGGGACTAACATGGGGTTTGAGATCTAGGTATTTTTAGTTTATTTATTCCAATTAAATATATTGTTTTTTAATCCATTTTTAAATTTATTACATTATTTCCATACCATATATTATTCATTATTTATTTGTATTATTATTTTGGATCCTTTCAATGGATGATTTTCCTATAGTATTTCTCTATTTCACTTATTTACGGGCTCTACTAATATTGTATATATCATTTATTCTTTTGTGTTGTAACTCTATACTCTAGGGGAATAGTAATCCCAATATACTTATTTGACCGCCTCTGCTAGTCAGTAGCCTATTATTGATGGAGATTCATGCCTGAGGTCTCATAACTAACTCATTTCAGACAATTGAGAGAGTATAAAATCATGGGATTATACAAATAAAGTATTTTTGGATTCAATATAGAAGCTATATATGTTATAAATATTATAATTAGAGGAAACAACATGAAATTTAGAAATGGATGTGAAAATAATCAATATCAAACATTTTATCTCACCTAAAAATATTATTCTTATATAGCTTATATAGATAATCCTTATGAATTTATTCTGAAATTGTTAGATGAGATAATTAAATATATTATTTTAAAGGAAATTGTGATTTTATGTCCTACTAAGAGGTTTTTATAAAATAATACATGTCTATAGTAGTTAAAATATTAATCTTAGTCAGCGATAACCCCTTCATAGAAGATGATACATAGTGTGAAAACCACATAGAGTTACTTTTATATTGTAATGTGCTTCACATATATAGACCACACTAAACCACTTTTATTATTTGGAAGTAATGTACCAAAATATAAGAATAATTAAATTATCTATAAAAATAATAATTTTATAATTGTATTTGGATATTCATAAAAAAATTTAAAAATCAATTTACAAACAAAATTTTTATACCAATTCATTTTCATATTAAGTTAAAAACTCATAAAAATAAAATTAAATAATATGTATTAACAACATCCCCATTAATGAATAATTCCTTATTATTATGTAATTTCACTTAGTGATAGTATTCATTTATAACCTATTTTTTTCTATTTATTTAGTGGTCATTGAATTCTAGTTATTGACGATTTATGTAAAACTCAACATTCTCATTAAATATCATTTTTAGTTACATGTCATTCATGTATACCAAATCACATCCCAATTCCAATATTTTTTATTCATAAAAATGTAATTATATGTGATAAATTATATTTTACCTTTATCATTGAATTTCATTTTTCACCATACCTTTCATATATCTCAAAAAATATTCACGTATTTAAAAAAAATTATTCAATCATTTAATATGGATTATTCTTATTATGGAGTTTGAATAATGTAGGACAATTTCATTCAACTTATTAGTTACCCCATAAGGTTATTTTTTATAGCTATAGAATTGATGTAGAATTTTGAAAATTAACCTCAATTATAAGGTACACATTTTATGGATCTTGAAAATTCAAACACACTCATTCAGAAAAAAATTGTTTTCCAAATCATTTTATACATCACTTTTGATCTGATACG
Organism: Viscum album; assembly: GCA_963277665.1. Classification (NCBI taxonomy): domain Eukaryota; kingdom Viridiplantae; phylum Streptophyta; class Magnoliopsida; order Santalales; family Viscaceae; genus Viscum; species Viscum album. Next base: position 1,354,011,640 of record OY728142.1, on the reverse strand, counting down.
AAAAAATTAAACAATTAAAATGAATATTTGTAATTAATTATTTTGAAATTAATTTAGAATTTATAATATTATAGAAATTTATTAAATCAAACTCATGTTCATGTATCTAGTTTATTGATAAAATATTTAGAGACACATAAAACATCTTCAGCAAAAATTCACAACCCTATTTTTATAAAATGAGTTTTTGTTTTAGAAATGAATAATATTTCCAATAGAATTCAAATAAACTATAAAATTATTTCGATAAAATAACTCCAAAAATTTATATAATTAAAAAACATAATGTAAAGGAAAACACACCAAAATCTACAAGAAGTTTGAAATTTACCACCCATGAATATCACTACAATAGTTTGAACAATAATTATAAAGATATTTGTAATAGTGAATCATGATTAATGGAGAGAATAATTTCTGTTATTTAATTTAATTTTTATTTAATTAATATCATTATTACTAGTTATATAACACCAAAAAAAGATATAATCTTAAACAATATAAATTTTTACCAAAATATAAAATAATAAATATTGAGGGAATATAGTTCTATGGTTATTCACCCATGTGGGTGCTATTTTTTACTACCGACAAGAAGATAGTTTATTATAAAATAATAATCTATAGATTAGTGAGGATTGTGTGACTCAAAAATCTAAATTTTATTTCTTTTAGTGTGGTTTAGTGGACACCAAGAGAGGGTAACCATGTAAAAATAAAAATATGACCCATCCCACATTATAGATAGATGAAATATATTATATCAGGAAGATAATAGATTAATGTGATTATCATTATCTTCCTCCATTAGTGGATATTATGAATAAAATTATAGAGTTTTTCACTCCACAAAAATCCCCTTAGGATCTATATAATTAATCAGAAACATCATGGTGTTCTTTTCATCAAACTTAAAAACAATATATTCATTTATGGGTTGTATTAATCATATAGTCTCTCTAATGAATGGTATATATTGAATGAATATATATAATATTATATAAGAAAGTGAAAATGTGGTTCATGTAACTAATGAAAAAAAATACTTGAGTCTACGGGTGATATCTTGAGTTTTAATAATGTAACTATATTATCGATAGCATACATGATACACCACAAAGAGCTTTAACAAACAACTAAATATTTTTATTTAAATGTAACCATTATATGACACCAATTGGAATAGAGGGAATGAATAGTATTAAATGAACTACTAAAAATGTTTTTTAATTTTTTATAATTATTTACTTTGTTCTCAATTAATTACATATGAAAGTAAAACCCTTTTTAAATAAAATGAAGTATTTTTCAAAATATTATATTTAAATGTAAGTAAGTGAGATTGTAAATAAATAAAATCATCTATTTTTGGTTTTATTAATGTAATATGTATTTAATATATTATATTTAATGTATTATATTAAAATTATATTATTTCTAGATTAAACATAAGAACAAATTAAATTTTTCAAATAAATTAACTTTTTCTCCAAAAAATGATTGTTTTCTACCTGTTGATGGAAAACACTTTCTGTCGTTCATTTTGACACCATAACATGTTAATTATTAAAAAATAAAATATTTCTTTTTAATAGGGATATAAAATATTATCTTGGATATGTTTTTTGTATATTTATGATACAAATCATTTTTAATGAATATTTAAAATAATACATTTTTTCTCAAAACATCATTTTCATCTAATTTATTAATATATATATTGTAATTTAAATTTTTTTTAATATATAATTTTGTAAATGTTTTATTTTTTTCATAATTTTTGTCATTGGAATCAATTCCATGTGGAAAAAATATATAATAACATTTCAAACTATTTAATGTTTTAATTTAAAATACCACTTTTTAGACATGTATGTACAATTACAATTAAATCTAATTTTCCAAATCATTTTAATAGAATTAGGTAAAATATATTTTATAGATGCAATATAAAGGTAAAAACTATGTTTTTAATTCGAATTTAATTTTTATGTTTGTAATATTTACCATGTTAATAATTTTATTTATCCTAATAAAAGTAAAAAAATTACAAGGGTTAAAATTAAATGTTAAAAGAATAACCTTCCAAAAAACTACTATATTTAAATAGTTTATGAGGTGTGGATTAACCCAAAAAAGACTATAAAACATTAATTACATTTCAATGTTGTGAAATTAAATTCCACCACTATATGGATTACTTTTATTATAATATAATCAATAAACACAAAACATGAACCCACCGCTTTTCAAGTATAAATATCACCCCTCCACCTCCCATATTCAAACAAAAAAGCCTAGTAGATCTTATAATATCTAAAAAACCTCTCCTCATAACTCTCCCCATGTCCAAGTGCTTCATTTCTCACCAAAAATCAAAACCCAAGAACTCTAATTATCTTTCAAATATGGGATATTAAAGAGGTAATTTCCTCAATGTACCTCTTTTCTTTATTTTCTTTTTTCTATGCTCTTGTCACCACCATCATACATCTATTAATTATTACTAAATAATCATATATATACTATAATTTTATGTTTTTAATGTAATATCTCATATCTATTTCATTTCTCACGTTTTCATATTCAAAAAAATGTAATTATTATCTATGTTATGTCAGGTTTTCTCAGGCATGAATAATGTTTTTGATATTTTTCTATTATCAGCTTCATGGATCATCATAAAAATGTTTGTAAGATAAAATAATTTTTAATTATTTATATTATAACGTATTTAATATCTTATTAATGTTATATTAAAAATACCTTCATGATTTTTATACTTTTCTTATACGATAACTTTGTTTATGGACGTGTGGAATACCACCTACTCAAAATAATGTTATTTGTACACGCATCACATAGAATGTATAAAATAATTTTTTGAAAAGCATATATCATATAAATAAAATATTAATTCTACAAAAATTATTTTATATATTTATACATATTTGTATACAATTAAATTATTTTCATTCATTCAATACAACAGAAAAAAAGAAAATAGAATTATTGAATACGTACAACCTACCATATCTGTTGTAATTGTTTTTGGAATTTCTAAATGATTATTATCATTAAATATATAATTAATAGGTATGATATATATCAAGTTATATATTCTATAGATGATAAAACTTAGACCACATGTACTATTGACATCCTGCCATGTACATTCTCAACTCAAGAACCGAATATCGATAAAGCGTTTGAGAAGAACGTAAATAATTACATAATTGATATAACATTTTCATTAATGTTATAAAATAAATAATATAGATTAAATGTTGATGAATTATGTATATATTATCCTAGGTTTATTACTCAGGATGAACAAGGAACATACGAGATGTGTTGAACATGATGTAAGTGTTTATTCTATCACAATTTCCATTCATTTGGTTATATGTATACTTCATTGATTTTATTATGAAAAGATTATATGTTGAATAATTTTTTTTGGTTTATTCTGTGTTTTCAATTTAATATTTTTTGGATATACTATTTATAGACATATTCACACCATCGATAAATTCATAAATCATTAATACGTACATTATATGTTAATTTCATTAATAAATTTCCATTCATTGGATTAAACATATACTTCATTACTATGTCATTATATGATTATCTGGGAAGTTAATTTTTGATATCATTGTTTTTATTTATACGTTAATTATTTTTATGTATAGTTAATACACATAATCAATTCATATTATTAACTAAATTATCTTTCTAAGGGTCTATTTAATTATATCATTGTTTAATGTGTTTTCAGAATTTAATATTATAAATATTTCTCATTCATATCTGTGTTTTCAAATTGGGTTTAATGATTTATTTATATAAACATGAATTTTTTATAGTTTTAAATTATTGCAAATTAATTCAATGTGGTATAGAAAAATTTTATACTAAAAAATTGTTTTTAAATAATAAAAAAAAGTTTTAAAATTGGATATATTCTTTAAATATATTTGAATGTATTTTCTTAATAAATTGGAAATGTATCAAAAAACTATCTTTTATGATTCTTTGATTATTTGATGTTTTATTTTAATTTTTACACATTTATTTTCAAATTATTTGTTTTCATTTTTACATGTGGGGCTTTATAAAAATAAAATGTGATTTCAAAGTGGAAATGTTATATTTCATTTATTCATGTTTTCTATGTTATGATTATGTTATGGTTCATTGAAATTGTGTTTGTATATGGGTGGTTCTATAATGAACTGACGGAGGGTTATACAGTGATGGATCTCTAATTCATTGGGTAATGAGATAGAGATAAACAATATAATTTATCTTAATGGATTTATGAAATGTACTATTGTTTTAGATGATTTCGCTAGGGAACACACTTCTGTATGTTTTAGTATGATGAGGAGGTGATGACGGTTGCCGCTAATTCCATCTTTCCAATGGTTGGTGGCATTCGATTCTTATTTATGCATGTTTTCTCTTTTATCGAAACATGATGATGGGATGTTGGTTCCTCCTTATATGGATTCCACCTAAGAACATTTTAGCTAGTCCAGGTCTCCGTTATAGATTAAAACATTGTTCGTGAAACTCATACCGATTCCATATCATGATATATTCCACTTAATTACACAACTTTTGTAGGAAAATTTCATGTGCTCTGGTCAGGGAAGAAACCATCAGTCAGTGGAGTAGTCATGATGGACATCACTATTGTGTTTGGATGTTGGAACACTAGGGTGACTATGTTTCTTTCCCTTATTATAGGTCTTCTCTAGGGATCGTAAGCCCATGGAATCCTACATCAAACGCGGGGAATTATATGTCATAGGTATGTCTCTGATGTTTTCCTCATCTTTATATATTAAACACGTGGTATGTCACAGGTTTAACGTCTAGTGGAGAAGGATCAGACTAATCAGAACACTGGCTTGAATGGATCAGATGAGGGAAACCCCATGAGAGAACAATGTTTCTAGAATGTGAATTTTGGTTATATCTCTATTATGTGGTACCCCGTATAAGAATCAAGATGGATAATGGATGGTTAAGTGATGTAGATGAAGAATGAGATGGTTTCATCTCGAGGGAGATGATGAAGTTTGGATTGAGCCTCGAAGAGACCTCATATGAATCCCCATGTTAGGGAATCAATGTCTACGTAGTTCAGTATGAGATATAGGAATGTGGTGTGGGCAGAGGATAGAGACCCGGTGATATAGTGGGTCTTACATGTGGTTAGTAGCACGAAGATGGTCTGACGCCGCTAGGACAGACGAGGGATATGGGTCCCAATGGAAGGGATAATAACGGCTTACTGCTGTGTTTACAATGACAATAGCTTACCACTGAACTGGGATCACAATGTCTTACCACTGCGTGGGATGCACAAAGGCTTACGTTTGGGTATGGCATCACAATTTATTACCGCAGGATGGGGTTTACAAAAGCTTACAGGTGAATGCGTATAGTTTAATGTCATTTTGGACCAAAGGGGTATACATTTTAATATCATGCATGAAGAGGGCGGATCGATGTTGAGTGGTTGAGACCAATAGTTGTTGGTCTTGAACCTTTGGAAGGCTTCCTATGTATCATTCATTAGAAAATTTCAAATTCCAATTAGTTCATAAGTGTTGTTGGTGGGACGATGTGAAGATGGTCGGGACCAATGGGTGTTGGGATTGAACATCATGTAGGATTCCTACGTACCATGCCTTGGAATGGATACAAGTATATGTTGTTTAGGATGGTGTGGTGAGCCAATGTGAAGATGGTCGAGACCAATGGGTGTCGGGCTTGAAGCTCGGGGAGGCTTTTTTTGTTCCATTCCTTGAAAATGATCAATGTCTACATTGTTCGGGATTGGGGGAACTGACGGAAAGGTTTTTGGGGCCAATATATGGGGGGTTTGATCCTCAAGGAGGATTCCTATGTACCTGGCCTTTGAAACAATCAAAGTCTATGTAGTTCAAGAGGTATTGGTGAACAGACGTGAAGATGGTATGGACCAATGGATGGTGTGCTTGAACCTCAGGGAGTCTTTTTATGTACCATTCCATGGCAAGGATCAAAGTCCATGTAGATCGGTAGGGTTTTATGAACCTACATGAAGATGGTCGGGACCAATGCATGGTGGGCATAATCCTTACAGAGGCTTCCTATATACCATGTCATGGAAAGGATCAATGTCCACATAGTTTGAGAAGGTTTGGTGAACCGACGTGAAGATGGTTGGGACTAATGGATGAGGATATTGAACCTCAGGGTGTCTTCCTACATTCCTTTCCATGGAAAATATCAAAGTCTACATAGTTCAGGATGGTTTTTGAGGGATAAATACTAGAATATCCAGGGAAAGATTCATGGTCGATGCTTAATCTAAGCCCACATGAGTCATGCTTGGTGTGAGAAACAAGAGGTAGTAGAGACCTGGCTATCACATCGTGAAAGGTGCGTATGTGGGAAGTAGAATGGGGTTGACACATGGTTAGCATCCCAAAATGGAAACAAGGGATTATGTGTGTTTAGTGGCACAATGAGATGGAGATTAAGACCTACTTTGGGATGGGGTCCTGGTGGTTGAAATGATCAAATGGAGAAGGATTTGGCACCGATGAAAGGAGGGCTCCAGTGCCTGTCCACCCTATCTAGTCATTACACATGAAGAAGATAGGGGGATCAGGAATTCTACCTCCAGCTAGAAAGGCTATGGGATTACACAAATGTGGTAGCCCTTTGCCTACCGATGGATGTTTTTATGGTAAAAAGGATCGGATTCCATTTGAGGAAGATAACACTCTCGTGGAGACCAGTGGGCATAGATAATGTCTGAGAGAAGGCACCCAACGTATAATGAATTGGTTGGGGTCACAGTTTAATGACGTGTGCTATGGATGATGGTTCTTGGGAGATTAACATCATGTATCTCAAACTAAGGGGGTTCACTCCGCACCCTTATGACTTGCATAGTTGGTACCCACCCAACCTTGTGAAAGGGAAAGCATCAACAAGGCCATCGTGTGGGGGTGTAATGAAGTGATCCATTGAGGGTTCCAGGTTTGCGAGGCTATGTGAAGAAGAAATAGTTATTATGATCCCTATGAAAATAATAATGAGGTGAAATAACACAAAGGGTGCACCACCCAAGGGATCATGAAATTACAACAAACAAAACTGGATGGTCAGGAAAAGGGGTTGCGGGGCAAAGGGGTTCATAGGTAGAATCCTCGTTAAGCTATGGGGATCCATGTATTGGTGGGGCTTCATGAATGGGTTTGATTTCTGAATTTAAGTGGCCTATCCTAGGCCTAGGTCTAGGGTACATATGCAAGGTGCATCATGAAATGTAAAGGCACGCGTGGAGTAGTGCTTCACAACGCAAGGGTGCCTTGTGAAGCATAGCATTGTGAAGCAATGTTCTTCGTGAAGAACAATGAACATGCCTTAGCATGTGGGTCACAACTTCATGGAGGGTATTTCATGAATAATAAGTGATGTGTGAGGACTCGAGTCCCCTTTTAGATATACTTCCTTCGTTGAGGCCCTTGGTCTCTGTAAAGGGCATCCCTCTTTGAAGAGGGGCCGAATTCATGCCAAAAGAGAGTCACTCTGTGATTCTAATGTAGCAAGGAGCTCATGGTTCACATAGCAGAAATTTCATCACAATCTGGGAGCTAAGAAGGTGAATTTTTGGAGGATCTGCCATTTGGGATTGAGGGGAAACCTATATTTATTGGAAAGAGGCATAAAGAAACAGAGATTGCTAGGTGGGAAGGCATGGGTCATTTTATCGTAACTGTGAAGCCTCCACCCTCTTCGCTCCATAGTGGTTTCACAAGCATCAAAGGGGTTTTCAGGGACTCCCACTCCATTTATCCCTGGCAGGTTCACAAACGTAAAATGGGTTCATGGAGCCTCCCACCTCCTTGATCATTGGCAGCATTAAGGAGGGTATGCTTTGCGCCTGCCACAGCACAGCGAGGGCTCCACGAACAAGCTTTGCGAGGAAGCCCCAAAGGCATTCTGTTTGTTCCTATTCTTATAATGTTTGGGGTCCACAAATGCCCCACCAATACTAGGGGTCAAGGATAAATTTAGGGTCAATGTATGTGAGTCAATCTCCAAAATCTGTAGGTTAATTGTGAAGCTAACTCATTATGGAGTATCGCCAATAGAAGAGGCGACAAGTGGACTGATCACACCGTGAAGCTCGCCTCGGTTTGACGTTTTGGGAAAAACCAGGGGTCCTTTCTTATAAATAGGGGAGGCTAGCTTCTATTATTCCTTTTATCATCACCATGTTTTGGCATTTAGAACTATTGATTTGCGATTCTCAAAATACTATGTGATTGCACTCCACGAATCATGCCTTCTACTTCACGGCGCCCATAGAGTAATTGATTTCGGGATGACACAATCTCCCGATTGAATCTAAAATCTCGAGGAAGGCTCCACGAACAACCTTTTCAAATAGAATCCATGAACCATATCCATGAAAGTGCTCAAAGAACCAAAAAAAATCCCAAAATCAAATCTTGAATGGATTATAATGAGCATCCAGGGGGTCCATGTGGATGATGCCCTGAGGGAGAAGATAATTGATAGCTTAAGTATAGGTGAGTTTGTGAGGAGCCATTCTGACAATAATTTGTTGGTGGAGCTAATGTCAGAAATCCAAAAATAACTATTCTCTTTGTAAGAGGCTACCACTGTATGCCACTAGAATGACAGATGATGTATTCATCCTTAATGAGAGAAGGGAAAAGACAACTTACTAGTTCAGGAGCATGTTGTGCCATCACCAGTGGTACATGGTAGCTGACAGCCATACCCAAGATGAATACATGCATGAAAATTCTGAATGTCTTTACAATCACATGAAAAACATTGGCCGGAAGGAATTGTAGGTAGAGATGTCTCCCCCGATTCATCATACTATCAGGAAGGAATCCCTGGGGAACTTGAGAAATTGGTGGTCTGATGAGTGGGATCTATGATAGCGAGGCCTCCTTATAGATGTCTAGGATTGTACCTACTCACTAGGTTCAACGTCTGATGAATTCAGGGCATATTTTAGAAGAGAGGGCCTATATGAGGCGACTTGGGGCTCCCAATTCTATATCTATTATCTGAATTAGCTAATGTTGGAGTAATTATGAATATGAAAATCAAGGAATAATACCTTCCACTAACACCATGATGACGTCGACATCAGTTTATGGTAAATACATCAGATCTCAGAGTCCCGATACTTGGGGCGATGTGTGATGAGTTTCTCCCTCTTGTTGGTGTGTTGGATGATCCAGAGAAAATGCCACTACTGGCGATGGCGTTGATTAACCTAGTACCATGAGAGAAAATCATTTTCTAAGGCCTTTCCACATCAAACTGTGGATTATAAAGTTCTTGAAGATCCTAGAAAATCAGATGTTCTATGTGAGTCCTAAAACCGGTACGAAGGGGGATCAAAGTGGCAAGTAGCACTCATACTGGTGGCTCTTGGATGATAGCCAATAGAAAATGTGGAAATTCATTGTTAGTAATGAGCAGCATCCGGTAGTGAAGTAAGATTTATTCATTGAGGCACTCATTTGTCGTTGGATCCTATCAGTAAGAGACATGAACATGGGAGTGTGACTGAGGACATTTATCATGACGTACATGCTGTAAATAGGAGTGTGGGTCAAACATAGGATCCCGAATCTCACCAAGAAGTATAAGATGTTGTGTCATATCAGTGAGGAAAAAAATCCATAGAGAATATGCAGGTCATTCTACCTCCTGTATGGGTGGATAGTGGCACATATCAGGGGGATCTATGAATATCTGATCCCCTTATCCCCTCCAAGATCAATCTTCTACCCATCCATTTTGAATGTCGGTGGGATCATTCCATCCATGTTGACTGTGCAATCTCTATTGAACCGGGTCTGGATGGTAGAGGAGTTCAACATTCACTCATTCCCATTGTATATGGGTGTATTTTCTGATTATGGTCTAGGAATGGAAGAACATTAGTCCAACCTATTATATTATTAAAGTGGGGTCCTGGTAGCATGTGTGGACCTCGAGCCAATATGTTAGTCGTACACATTGATCCAATTTTCTAAGTAATTTCGGTTCAAGCAATGACTTACCCCACATGTCTACTTGGGGGTCTGATCTGAGGATCTGCTTTGTTTTAAGAAGAATATATGTCTCATGTTCACACATGAATTTGGGAATATGCATAATGAGATGCCTCCACCCATGTCCATATTCAGACTGGTGAAAGAGTACGACAAATGTTAGGAGGTGGCCTACCCTAGGGAGATTCTAAAGCAGCAACCCGTTTGGGCCAATGATGGCATGCCTTTCCAACCTTGATGCCTGGGCTAGATGGTGGTGAGAAAATCTAATGGTGGCAGGGCAGTATTGGAGGTAAGGCCCATACCCATTGAGGAGGAGGCATTGACAGCATATCCAGCGGTGGCAGCGGACCCGACGACCCTAGAAGAGAAAAGTTATCTGAATGGGAGGCCCCCAAAAGGATTCCTTATAATATCTACTTAGGCTCTGGGGAAGCGGTTGCGCCATATATAAATACTATAGAATGAGGTCTTCCCAGAGGCCTGAAACATATGGGATGTAAACAGGAAATTATTAGGACCTTACGAGATGTGGAAAAACCTCACTATCACGGAATGGATTTTCCAGGAATAATCGGCCCCGTCAGGGCGAACATTGCAGTATCTCAGGCAGAGGAAGAGAAATACATGTCCATGTTAGAGGACTTTGTGCACTCCCTTGGTTCCCCACATCCAATGATAAACCGAGTGAGGGTTTTTTTCGATCGAACGACCCCTCCAGACTGTCGACTATAGATTTGAGTGAGAGATTTCCTTTTCTAATATAATCATACGAGTCCTCTTGGGGGAGGAGGCTGGTAGAGGGATCCCATTGGAGGATGGTGAAGTTGGTGACTTGGACCCAGAGATTGAAGTGTTTTTAGTGTGACTATAGGTAAAACCCAAAGCCCTTTCCCCGTGATCTGCATCTAGGCTACTTTGGACCCATCACTAACATTTAAACTATGCAATAGGGCCTCATACGCAGATCCCACTCTCGAGACTCCATAGATGCGGATGCGAGGCCTTCAGGATCTACACCCATGGCTATCAAAATTACAACATCCATCAGGGCCAAGACACCTGATGGGATTTTTATAGAGTTTCAATACATCCCAATAATATATGGAGTGACACGCCTCGGGGTCCTAATGGAAACAACGCAGGAATGATATAGATGATTCTATATCTATGTGTATCCTATTCAAAATTCATGACGACCACCCATTGATGAGGTTAACTGACATCTGTGCGCTTTTTGGGAAGAACAATTCATCTAATGTCAAGGGATTCCATGGATACAATTGTTGGTAAATCTGGCGGTTCCTTTCCCAGTGGAATGTTGGTGGTCATGGAGGTTGATATCCAGAACGACCAAGCTGCATTACTCCCTGTCACTGGTGGGACCGTAAGGAGGGATGAGCATGAGATTATTGAGCTACTATCTGACTATGAAGAACTATCTGAAAACAAGGGACCATCAATACCCAATAAAAAACTGGATGCATACCCTACTGATGAGTTCCTTGGGGCGTTCCCTATGTATGAGCCTTCCCACCCCACAGACTAGGATGAGACATCCTATGATGAAGAGGATAGAAAGATATTCCATCACTGGTCATGGAAGTTGATCAAGTGTTTCCTCGATGACACCCCACAAGCCCAATGGATAGACCATAGAGATACTTCATTCACAACCCCATGAATTGTGTGCTGGGGGATTTGATGTCAGACGTCCCCACATGCTCGTTCGAGATTTCAGAGAGGAGAAGATCTGAAAATATGAATGCGGCCTTGGTGTGGGTTGGAAGTGGGGAAAAGAGGTAAACATTAAAAGGATCCTGGAGGATAAAAATTAGATTTTGTGGTAGCATGTTCGGGCATATGAGAATTCATATATCATCAAAGTCCAATAATAATTCATATCACAGTTGAAGGCCCAACTGACGGAGGACGAAGAGTGCATGAGGAGAGTCTTCGAAGAGAATACTGTCATCCAAATCAATGAAAAGTAGGCCTCAATGGAGGCTAACGAACCGCGCCCTATTACTGCTGAGTTAGAGTAGGAACAGAACATGCGACAATGAATCCTGGACACTACAAGATAGAGGGTGGCCGAGCGTCAATGGTTTTTTGACGGGGTCTCCCAAACCATGGAAGGGGGAAATCCTTAGGTAATAAGTTGTATGTTCCTTTTGAATGTGCCATCATGTTTTGATTTTTCATGATAGAAGTAGGCATAAGTTTTGTTATTCATTTTTTGGTCTATTTCATTTCCGTTACATTCATGTAACATCTAGTGATGATTCCATAAGATCATGGTTGTTAGGCCCGATGTGAGAACCAAGGGATGACTACCATTCCATTCCATCAAAATATAAGAGTGCGATGTAAGATCCAGTAATCTGATGTTAGAATAACCAATGCAGATAATCGGGAAGAATTGGAGAGGCCAGACTGGAGGAAGTGATCCTCAAAACAATCAACGTGATATCTCCCCAATGTGAAATAGTGCACGATTAGGGTAAAGCCATGGGCATTTTGAATCAATCCAAACAGAGGGGAATGTAATATGTGAATCATGATAACCATGATTTGAAACACTATGGAGGTGGAATGGAAATGAAGGATAACTGTTGACCACATTCATAACATAGTATACATATTGTGTTAGAGTACAATTGAGAAAACAAATCAGGGCCGACTGTTGACCATGTTTGAAACATGAGGGCATGACTCAAAAAGGCTACCCCATAGTCTTCTAGAACATTTTCCCAGGATAGTAGGTGAGCATAGACTGAGCATCCATACTATCAAGGGGACCTTTTAGACCTGAAATATGATGAGGTTCTGAATAAGGGGAACATAATGCGAAGAGTGTGGAGTGATATGTTGTTTGAAAATAGTCCAACACTCTTTAAATTACACCACTGTGGTGGAAAAACATTAGGTGAGTGTATCTTTCTCATCAACAACCAAACATACTTCTGAAGAGGACCTCTCAGGTAAGATCCAATGAAGAGAGTACATGATGCGTTAGGGATAAAACCAATGTGAATAGGGAAGGTAGGAGTCCATGTCACAAAATGTATCTCTAGAGGAGGTTCCTTAGGTCCAGGGAATGATAGATAAAGTTCGGCTGGGCATGAAGAAAAAGGTCGAGCATTTCAACATACCCTAAGAGGATGGGATTGAAGCCCCACATTGTTCTGAGAGTGTAGTTTAACATCAAGAGGGATGATGAAAGGCATGTGTGGCTAGGCCACGCAAGTACAATTCATAACAGAATTACTAAGCTCACAACGGTCCTGCGCGATTAGGGAATCAAGGGGTAGTGATGGGACATTCCTAGAACAATAAGGAACATGTTATGGGAGACGAGATGCTAGGTGAATGACATCCCAAAAATGACGACCCGCCTACATGACGCACCGATACAAGTGAAGGGGTAAATCCATTAATGATGGAATTCCCCATGAACATATGGAAGTGGAAATACGTGAATCCTGATTCTCAAGAACTAGACCACAATGATGGTGGTGTGACGATACGGTATTAATGATGACCATTTTTGGAAATCATTTTTTGTTTTCCATTATCCAAAAAAGGGGACAGACAAATGAGGTTCGACCGTTGATGATGTTCGAAATAGGGGACATGTCATAAATGTCTTCTGAGGTCGTCAGGAATGTTGGACCAGGACAGTAGGTAAGCCAATGTGGCATGATACCAGGCTGTAAAGGGGTCCCCTTCAGACGTGGAAGAAGATGAGGATCCGAATAACATGCTCATGATGCTTTGACATGGAACGAGGTAATGTCCCTATGAAATTTCCACACTTCAGAATCTTTTTCTCAACAGATATACCTATGACACTAAGACATATCAGATAAAGGGGGTTGATTACATTTCTACATAAAAGGGTCTTGGGGTCACACTCTACTAGATTAAGTTCGTAGTGTGGAAAATTAATTGAGTACTTGTTTAAATGGACTGTGTGTAGTGTGAAGAAGTAGCCAAACCCTATGCTTAGTTCCTAGAGGGAGATCGTAGTGTCGGGTCATTGAAATCAGACCATATTGGGATTAGACATAGGAGGTACATGGTGCAGGTATTGGAAAACCCATGCCTTAATGAGAACCCATGAAGATCTTGTCGCATCACATGTTCCCCAAAGGGTTCGGGCCAAGGGGAAAATGGATAGAAGGTGGAATTTAAGATCTTGTGGTTGGACCTGTACAAAAGATTCCAGGGTGTTCCTTTATATCCCACGAGGATTAGAATCAAGTCGTACGTTGTTTCTCAATATGTCATGCAATTTATCATCTTGTGGCAAGGATATGGAGTGGTTATAGTTTATGTTCATGAAGCTCAGACCAAAATTGTAACTTAAGGAAGAAGACACGTGGTGAAGTAATTAATAATACCAGACATGAATATGGATAGTAGAGTTTGTATCACCACAATGTACTCCCCGAGAAAAATCTAGGTTAGGGGACTAAAAGTGATTGTTATGTTGGTCCCAAGGAAAAGTGATCAGGTGTTCATACATATCCCATGATAATGGAGATCAACCCATAAATAGTTCTAGAATGGTCATACGAGTTTGTACCTCACACCAAAAAAGAAGAATTTGATAAATCTCGATTATCCTTTAGGATGAATGAGTGTGCCTTTTTTGTGAAGTGATGGACCAGGAATGGAATATCTAGGCATTTCCACTAGAATCAATCTATATGTAGGCATTGAAAAATGGTATGGTGGGTGACTGATACCAAACATGATGTCCAATCAAGTAAGGACACCACGATGCACTTTCGTTTTTCATCATGTGGCTAGGATGAGAATATCATAGATTAGGCTCATGTGATGGGAAAAACAATGAATTTCAATATCAGGTAGTGTAGATGTAACATTTTACAGTCAAGTGGGATAAGAACAAAAGGTTTAAAGTCATATGACTTAGGCATATGCAGGAGAAACGTGGTTCAAGAGGGGACGTGCACATCACGATAAAGCATACCTTATGTGACTGAGGACAAGGTCCATATCACACTGTGTGTGATTCGAAAAAATAAACCCCTGTCTAAGGGGACAGAAAAGGTTAGAAAATAGGGGAGATCATAGTTTATGGTCTTAGGGATTAGATTGTAAAGAAGTGACACTCTTTTAAGCGATCACAGACCACGATTTGGTCCCTAAGACCACGTGAGTCGAACTAGGTCAATGAAACAAGGTTTAAAGAGGTATTTTCAACACATGGAATAAACGTAAAGGGGATGTCGGTGTAGATCCCCTAATGGAACCTTAACACAACTTTGTCATCCTAATACTTAAATGTGCAGTGATGGACATTTCCATGAGTGTTAAACATCCACATGAACATGATGGGGTGGAAAATGATGTGAATCACGTAGCTGACATTTATGTCTTGATGGGGTTGGCATGATGATGAAGGATATATATTGAATATGATCGAAACACAATGTCAATATCATGTGACAATAAATGAGAATAACAACTGATCATCGACCACTGACTATATTCATAACATGTGACTTGTATCAATTTGTTGTTTGAATCCCAAGAGGATGTTAGTCTATAATGGTAGGAGAGCCCTTATGCTGAGCATCCAATCCATTTGGGGGTACCTTTGGATGTGAATTATAATGGAAACCAAAATAAAGGGGATCTCGATGCCTGAAAATGGGAGAAATCATATCCAGGTAGAATTTTGCACTCCGGATTCTAAACCATGGTACTCATGAGCACATTGGTGAATCACCAAAGAGGGTCGAGGGACCCATCATATGAGAAACCAACTCAAGAAGATGAGTTTAGGGAATTTGAGCGATTGTCACTCAAGAGAGAGGGGTATGTGGTGTGGTTGTTATAAACCCGTTGTGAATGGGGACATAAGACATTACCACACCATATATCCCTCTCCAAGAATAACATAGGGAATCAAGCCATTATCTGGGAATTCCTACGTATGTGATAACGATAGGAATCAAGCCACATATAGTTCTAGGGAAGGAGGTTGTGCAGTTTATCATTATCCAGTATGGATGGTGGTGATTTTAGTTTAAGGCCATAGGGCTCGGAACGTAGATGCCTAGTTTTCCACCATATGTATGGGACATCAGAGTGGAAATGTAGAATCATCATGCCTATAGAAAACCGCAAAGAGGCAATGATGATATATGATAACTATTGACCAGGTTCACAACATATTATCCTTCCATGTGAGACAAATGTTTAGAGGAACAAATTGAGCATTGATCATTGACCGTATTCCCAAAACAGGGCTTGTATCAATATATATCTCAAAATATGTGGGGTCGTTCACCCAAAATTGAAGTAGGGCCCTTGGGCCGAGCACTTGTGCTATTTAGGGGTCCTATTTTGATATATAGGATGTTGGAAACCTATATGATGGTGCCCGCAAAGCATGGTAGGCCCTCTACTCATGGAAAGGTCGATAAGTGATATAGGTAAATCCCAAGGGGATATGTGTAGATTAGAAAAATATCCAATCGTGAATAAGTACGTGATTCATTACCACACCGCATAATCATAAATGTGAACTCGAGATAATGGGCCAAAAGGGTTGAGGGACCTGAGGTTGGGCATCCCAGTCAACTATAGCCATATGACCTCTCATGCGGGCATTGACATTACATAGCATGTAAGCCCACGTAAGAAATTTTTGTTGTAGTAAATAAAGGGTAGGACTAGTCTCTCTCCATCATAAATGTGTCTTACAACTAGAATCACACTATTTCCCGAGGAAGACCGAAGCTTGAAGATACATCGGGGAAAAATGAACCACTACACTCAATGAATGAGACATATAGGGGTGGTGCCAATGACAAAGGCTAGCTATATACCATATTCGAAACAAAACATCAACATCGTGTGACCTACAATGGGAATAACAAATGAGCATTGACTGTGCACATATTTGCAACATGGGACTTGTTTCAATTTTTTTTTCAGGGTCCTCAAGGTCTTTCGCCTGAAATGATAGGAGAGACCAAAGGATAAGTATACATTACTTTCGGGGGAACTATAAGATGTGAAAGATAATATAAAACCAAATGATGGAGTGTGTGTAGCATAAATGTTCCCATGCAACTTAATTTCAAGCTGGACAGTAAAAAAGGCGGGGTTCATTAGGGAGGTGGGACATGTGGTACGATAATGATGAGCTTGGTGTGAATGAGGGAAAAAGGTATCACCATCCCATGTGATTCTACCCAATGGGAGATCCCGATGTTTTGGGTATGGAAATGTGGAAAAAATGTTTCGGAATTCCTATATATCCTAGAGGATGGGAATCATGTCATAAATAGTTCTAAAGGCCACACAGTTTAGCGTCATGTGGTGAAGATGTGGGTGGAAAGAAGAACGAGGGAGGGAACGTGGTGCAATCATCGAAAACCTGACATGATTAGGGACAAAGAAGCTTACACGACACCATATGGGATCCTCCAAGATTACTATACCCAGGGTTGTATTCAAAGAGGTCACTGGGGGTTTGAATCAAGATGATGCATCAGAGAAATCCTTTGTATCCCATTTGGATGGGAATCAAGGCATATATAGTTATTGTGGTTTATATTCTTGTATAATGACATACAGTTTGACGTTATGTGGAAAATTTTATAGTTTATGGTCTTGTTGGAATAGATAGTTTAAGTTCTTTTAAGACCCTAAAGCATTTTAGGGCAGTGCAAGACCATACAGTTTAAGGACATGTAGGACTAGGAGATTCAGGTAATGTATTTCTTAAGGTCCATTACATTGGTGGGATGAGTTATAATCTCACCATCCATGGTAATCAGAGAGTAAGTTCCATTGGATTAAACCATGTAAAAAATGTAAGTTCCTTCCCATTCGGCCTCCAACATCAGTGGTTTCTTTCCCGGTATCATTGGTGTTCTCAGGTCCAACACCAAATCTTATTTCCAAAATTAGAAAAGGTGATCTTTCTAGTTGAAATCTCTAGTTATCTTTTTCAGGTGCCTATAAATATTGTGTATGGCACGAAGCCTATTCTCATTGACCACATCCAACTAAGACAAATGGTTTTCCACAACATTACATGGCACAAGCTGATCATAGACAGTAGTGACCAATGAGGGAAACTAAATATCTATGGGCAGGACATCTCTGTTACTTACATGGGGGAATAATAGTTCACCTATGTAGAATTACGATTCATCATCTGATAAGCCCAGTGGTTTTTGGGTAGATTTACAGGCCATCTATTCATATTCCTACCAACCATTTTATATAAAATATTATATAGGGTTTTGTTGAACACCTTGATCTACTGATTTTCATGTGCATGGTAAAGGGAGGTATAGTTAAAATTGATGTTATACTTAGCGTAATATTTTATCAGCTATGATTCCCAGAATTTCATGCCATTATCGGTGAGGACGGTCTGAGGGACTCTAAATCATTAGATAACGTTGGAGCTCACAAATTCAAAAATGGAATGGGCCTTGACCTCCTTGAGTGGAGCTACCTCTACCCACTTGGAGAAAAAATATGTATCAGTCAAGATGAACCAGCAATGAAAATCTATCACCAGTGAATATAGTCCGACGACATCGAGTCCACATACCGCATATTTCAAAGAGTACGTGGTTGTGTGGGGAGTCTCTCCATTATAATGAATAATTTTGGCATCAACGTGGCATGAATGGTACCTTTTGGTGAAATCCATTTAGTCCTGGATCTTAGAGGGCCACATGTACCCCAGTCTCTGTATCTAGTGAGATTGTTTTGACCTGATCTGATGAGCCCTATAGGAACCAACATGAACCTCTTGCATGACTTTGGAAATCCTCACCCCATGAATGAAAAAAGAGTATTACCCCATCAAACCCACACTTGAAGAGAACCTGCTTACTGCCCGGACCATCCTAGAGTGTAAACTATAATATGTGGCATCAGATACGCTCATGCACGGCCAGATCAACTGAGATATTACTAGTATGGAGGTACTCGAAAAAGGAGATTCTTCAATCTAGAGTTACTTAAATAATTGTAATTTGGGGACCTAGGGGTCTGTACGTGGAGGCACTGGTGGTAAGGTGGATTACATACAACCATTTAGAATCATCATAATTTACAGGAGAATGGTTCTCTGGTGTACCACATGGATAATATGATCAACCTTTTTGGGCTCTGCAAGTGATGCAGCAAGGCTGGCTAGCACATAAGCTCAACTATTCTAAGAGCGAGGGAAAGGAGTGGGTTCTATACGAGTTGTGAAATTGGCCATTAGATTTAGTGTACATTCCAACAATATTATGAGATTTGGATTTCTGAAGACAGAGTCACCATTGACTATCTTGATGACTAGTTTGGAGTCCCCACTCACATGAAAATGTGAAACATCAATCTTGAGGGCTAGCTCAAGGCTAGTAATGAGAGCCTGAAACTCTGCATTATTGTTTGTGTAGCCTTTTAAAAATTGGAATGAATACAGCAGAATTGATATTTCTGGGTTAATAAAGATGGTACCCATGCCTACCCTGTTGAGGCTGGTATCATTGAGCCTTCTACTATTGGGGCTTTGGGAAGCTCCATTGAAGTGCATTTTCTAGTACAACATGGGATGGTCTACTGAGATAATCGCTTCATTAGGTAAATCGATATCCAGGTACTGGTCTATAGGAGCTGAATGTGAAGCCTAGAAATCTTCCAACACATTCCCCTTAATTGCCTTATGTGGGAGAAATTTTATATCGAATTGCAGAATGATTACCGCCCACTATGTTATAAAACCTATCAACAAGGTGTGGTTTAGGATTTACATCAGTGGATCAACTCAGGGTACTAGTTGTACCTCATGATGCTGCATGTAATGTCGCAATTTCTGGACTGCAAAACCAGTTCTTGGCATCTCTTCTCGATAGGGGAGTATCTGTATTCTGTATCATGGAGCATGTGACATAGATTTTAGATGATGTTTTCCATCCCCTCATTATCCTTTCGGGGAAAAAGGGCTCTGAGAGAACGTTCAAGGGTATTCACGTAAAAAAACAGTGGCTTTCAAAAGATAGGTCGCATTATGAGTAGAGTCTAGGGATGGTACGGCTTGATTTCCTTGAAGGCACACAACAATGGGTTCATCGTTAGGTGGTGGGAATGGAAGAATCCAAACACATTCTCATGGTCAATGAAATATTCCTGGGAATGGTGAGATTTGACCACGAGATCATATGAATAATATTACCCCAATGCTCTGAGGATCAACTTAAATATTCAATGCATATATCGTTGATAGGTGGCACCTACATTCTTTAAACCATAGTGCGTGACTAGGTAACAGAATGTACCTTGTGGTGACCTGATGTCGATAGAATTCTCATTATCAGGGGTCATTCAAATCAGGTTATACCTAGAGTACCTTTCCATGAAGGAGAGTTCATGGTACCATGCTATAGCATTGATCAACAATTCTATCACAGGGAGGGGAAATTCATCCATCGAATAGTGACAATTGAGATCCTAGACATCAATGGGGACTCTGATCAATTTTTTCTTCTTCCTATCTGACCCAATGTTGTGTAGAAATTTATTGTACTATACATACTTATCAAAATTGTCACTGATGAACTTATCAACTTCTATCACATCCATGGTACCATAAGAAGGGTGCATCTTTCTGCTAGGAAGCTTGAACCAGCGATGATTTTCCAGGAGACCAAGTCGGTGGACAGATACCTAATGACCTAGCCTTGGAATCCCATCATTGCTCTATGAGAATATATCACGACATTTTTTTAGGAAGTCTATGTACTACTGTTGCTCCTCGAGGGGAAAGGCTTCACTGATCGGTGTGGGTTTCAGGTCTGCCTTGCTACTAAAGTTCACTAGAACCAATTCATTTATTGGGGTAGAGACGACCTCTTGAAATGAGGGGGGGGGGATCAACCTCTAAATCCTATGTTTCACATATGGTGGAGGGAACCTCAGTGGGGGAGTTTCCTCTGAGTCAACATATCCTAATGGGAGTCTAGTACCAGCCTGAGTGTCAGCCAACATCACCCCAGGAATCTCATGTGCTGTCGAAACTATAACAATGAAGGTTGTTGATCTGATCCCATTTGGTCTTCGGCCAAAGGGGCCTCAGTTGATGAAATCTATGTTATAGTGGGGTATCATCTTTAGCCGGTTAAATCCTTCCCAGTGAAACAAACATGTACGACGTATTGTCATTTCCATGGGGAAGACTTCCTAATTCCTTATATGAGTAAGAGGCTTTGGGATAACCTAAGCCTGATATATATAAGAGCATGCGGTGATCTTTTTGGCATTTCAATGACTTGGTTATGTACCCCCCCCCCCCCCACCCACCATGTTCTAGAAACAAAAAATCATTGTCCCATGTTCTGGTTGTATCCTCCAACCAGTGTAATGGAATGATATATGCATCATCTAGATCTGTCCACAGGTCAGTCTCGTCTATGGCATGCTCAACAACATTTCACGACTCTACATGTCTTTTCCCTTATAATATTCTTCATATAGATAGAGAGATTCAAAAGGGTAATAGAGAAACACATCACCTTAAAGCACGCTCTCTCGACCATTAAACAAGTACTTGAGGTAGTGGTGATATGATAAAAGAATACACCATATGTAGGTGGATTCGGGGCCTACCCATCAACACATTGTAGGTGGTGTCTTATAAGACAACCATAAACTCGGTACTGGAAACTTGGACACCGAACTGGGTTGTCAAGAAGATTATGCCAATTTAAATTAGTTATTTCCTTTGATAACCTTGGATTCAATGGTCAGAGGGTCTCAGATCATCCTTGGACAACACCAGTTTTCGTAGAGTTTGAATCGGGATTAGATTTATTGTAGAGCCCATGTTGACAAGACAGTGGAAAACCTCAACGCCATCAAACTGGATGGTGATGTATAGGGGTGATCATACACTTGTATGGTAAATCCATCAACTTCTCTATATAATATGAAGATGACTTGACATTTAGCATGGGAAACCGCCTCATCATTGAAGGCTTTAGCGGCTTCTACCTCCTTCTCCAAATAGAGGTGTCTTATTAAAGTCTTGGCGATGACCTCACGCATATCCTATGATAGGAGAAGGGCCTCATGAATATAAATATTTTCTGTAATGATAGATATATTATTGAGGACATCATATATTCGTGTCTTTCGTGAACTTTTTCTTATAAGAGGTTGCTCTATGATAGGAGGTATGGTGGGCCATACTGGCCTGGCCGGTTGCTGACTGGTGTTGGGAATATACCACTGCTCACTATTTGAGGACTATGAATTGACTATTGGATGATGTCCTGATGAATTAGAACAGTCCGTAGCACCACATGGCTGGTCACAGCATGGTCAACGTGGCTCTGCCTGGTCAAACAACACGAACTGCGGTGAAGGAGGAACTGATGACACCAAATGAGAAGGATTCACGTGATTAGCTCTATACTGGGCATGCTTCCTGGTATCAGTAGCATGAACAACCTGGCTACAAATACTGACCAAGGCACTTCGACATCACATATTAACATAGTTCTGTTGATGCTGATGACGACTGGGGACATTAGGAGGATCCTCCTACTGCTCCTCGTCATCATGAATCATGTAGGTGTTTACAAGCTCTAAGGTATTAACCGAGATGTACCCTTGATTGTCACTCAAATATTCATCCACTACTAACATATTATTGGAGTAATTTACATATCTAGGTGAATTAATTCATCAAGGGTATATGAGGATGATGGAATTGGTTGAGGACATTGTCTTCCCTTGTGCCTCTAGTGTTTTCTCTTCAGATAAGGGGACTGCTGAGAGGACGATACAGATATAGTAGCTACAGATTATTAAGGCTCCGGTCGATTCAAGAAGGGATGAATAAAACCGGGGGAATGGGTGATCGTTTTATGAGCCATCCAGTCATCATACATCAGGGATCCATGGTTAGAAACCTGATGCCACTCTCCATTGTATTCACTGTTTCAGACTAGACTCACAAAGTCACATGCCACTCGTACCATAGCTAGGCAGATCCAGACATTGTTTTTATCCACCTAGTCATGGAGCCAATATTTATACACATAGCACTATTTTAGGGTGTGCTCTAGGATACAGTTATTGAGGAATTAATTGGGGCGATCAATGAGGATCGCCTCTTTATTCCTCAAGTACTTAGGCATACATACAGTTCCCTATTCCAAGGCACTGTTGAAGTAATAGGGGACTTGAGACCCTTTGAATGAGTATGTCTAGTTACCCCTATATCGGAATGGGGCTTGGGAACCTGACCCAAATGAGAAGTCAGAGGAGCCTATTGAGGAGGTGGAGCCTGGTTATCCAACCTAGGTAGTGGTGGCGCATTGCATGGGGGCACCTGCCAATTCTGAGGTGGTATTTAATGGGCTAGAGGCTATGCCTGAGATGGATGGCCTCTGTGAGGTTGTGGTGTCAAATTGATTGGTAAAAATCTAGTTTCCATGGGGCCTCTATTTGAGCAACCACATTGGGGTCAACTATGGAGGTGCTTATCGTTGGGATTGTAGGAGGAAATGGACGTGTCTTTCTGGCATGTTGGAAGGACTCATCTAGGCACTGGGACTTATCAATAAAGACTCATATTCCCTCAGGATAGTTCTTTGATTTCAAAAGGGGACCAGTTCTATCTTGGCATTCCATGTACACATCATCAGCAGTTGCACCTGAGTCAGTGGCATATCAAGAAAGTATGTGTGCCCTTTCAACTGAGGTGATAATGTCTAAAACGCAGTCTTTATGAATCATCTTGCACATGAAGAGGTCTGCGATACTTGTCTTCCGAGTGCTGGAACTGAACTATTATAGAAATTTTTTACAGAGGTCTTCTCAGCTGCCTACTGATCCTATTGGAGCTCATTTTACCAGAAAAACTCTGGTCCCACCAATGTCTACATAAAACACCATAGTTTGGTGGCTTCTATTTATGTCGGGGTTCCCAACATGGTCCCAAACATTGAAAAACGTGGGGAAAGTGCTGCGGAGGGTCCCATGTCCAATTGAAGAGGGAGAAAATTGATTTCTAAATCCCAGGGATGCAGGCATATCATCCACCCACACCAGATAAGGCATCCCATCTGGTGGGTTTCCACTTATTGCATATCCAACACAAGAAGGTTGATGATTAGTGCCTCCATTGGATCATCTGGGTAGGGGTTCATGTATTGACACAAATCCCTAACCACCAGTGCCTTATCTGGTTCATTAACTTGATAATAAGACCCATAGACTAGTCTAGTGGATAGACGAATGAAATAAAGAGTAGTTGGGGGAACCTGAGTTGGGTCCCAATGATTTTCATGTCGTTCAAGAAAAATTGGTGAAACATACCATGTCCTCTTGCTTTATGTTTCAACCTCAACCCAATCTGCATGGGAAGGATGGCCAGGGTCTCTTGGAGGCAATTCACTGAGGGGAAGTTGTGCCTACACCTACTGCCCTAGGCGTGGTTCATCATAGTCCGGACATAGCTCCACATTGTGTTCAACAAGGAAGTCTTCAACCATATTCTTGTTTTCGACGAGTTTCTAATGCAACCTGACTTTTTGGGATTGTCTTCCACCATCTGCATGAGCTAAACTGGTCGATTTCTGTGATGGTTCTGAGGTGTTCCATACCCTGGTTGGGATTTGGGATGAGGACCAATGCCTCAGTGGGCACGTGAAGTCCTAGTATATTCCTCTGTTGATGAGTAATCATTCCTAAAGGATATATGAAATGTGAATTTCACATTTGTTTTAGGTCCTTACAGGGAGTTATATCTCTCTCTCACCCCCAGGTAGGTCGTCCAAGTTATCTGTAACCTAACCATGAGTCATGTCTCTTATATTTTCTAGAAAATAAGGCTGACTCTAGATGAAACTGAATAAGAGGTCTGCGTATTGCACCCTACCATGGATTAACACATGGGAAGAAGACTCCTTGATTATCCTACGGAGCACATTAGAGCACTGGATGCATCATTGTTGGAGGTTTTTATGGTGAAATGGTGACTTAGGGCGTTGGTTGATGAAGAGTGCTGTCAAATCAACCAAACAATATTATTTGATAATGTCTTGTATGTGTGAACGACTCTTGGGGTAGGCCACACATCAATGATGAAGATGGAAATGAGTCGCCCAACGGTTCTGGAGAAAACACTCGACCTCTTCCTAAGTGAGCGATTCTGGCGGACTGATCTTTGGTGCTGCTACTAGCCAAAAGAGATCAAGAAAATGGCCAGCTGCATGAATATTACACAAGATCCTCATTCCAGATTCGAGGTCTAGCACTTCATTTCCCCACTTGTAACCAATATGCAGCTGGGGAACTAGTTGTGGTACTGAGGCAGACCACTTCGACGGTGGGCGTTCTAGAGGAGAATACAACAAGCAAGCTAACAAACTACCTCATCTCGGGCTATCTTCCGATGAGTGCAGTGACATAGCTACCACATTATGTTATCATAGTCAGATGAATGATGTTTATGGTGAATGGACTACAACCACGGGTGATGGACCACACTGCTTCTCATCCACCATTGGTCCCCCAAAAAATCTCTACATGATCTCTGGTCCAGGTAGAGAGTACTTTCGGTGATAATGACAACGATTGTGTGGCCAGAGATTGGATAAAATCTATATTTTTTCCTTCATTTATGTACCTACATAGGGAGGTGGTAATCCAATAGACCTCACATTCTATAAGTATGAGTAAAAACATCCTTTTTTCCTACCCCAACCCTTGACACGGAGGATCTAATAGAGGATTCCATCATTGAGTCGTATTCCACATTAGATTCTGAGAATCATACTAGTTTGATCTCTGTCTCAATATTTTTGGTATTTTTTTATGGTGGTAATAACCTGCCCTAATCCCCAGGGATGGTTATTCTGTATAGGGTATATTTTCATCACGAGGATGACATAACTCCATATTGGTTCTTAGAGGGAGAGGATTTTTAATTATGTGAGCAAGGGTGTGAGGAGCACCTAAACATATATCAAAAGGAACACCGGGGGGACCATCGTTACCACTAACTGGTTTGTAGAGGGAATCTCAGGGGGAAATTCTAGATCAGTTAGGACGTCTGCTGGAACTGATAAGAGAATGGGTAGGACATCTATGCTTGTTTCCCCTGGCAGCATCAGTGCGAGGAGGATCCATGTACTGGTCAAGCCGAACAAGGGTAGGACTTCTGTGTTGGGTGTTCGTGAGGCAATGATACTCTTATGATTTATGAGGAATGGATGAACTATTCCAGTTGCTTCATAAACTAGCAGAGTTCCATAATGTTGGATATTGAGCAGAAGTGTAACATCTCCACACAAGAATCCCATGGCGGGAGGCCAACCCCAAACCCACTTTAATGGAAGTGGTAGTGGATTCCGTACTATGTTTCACTGTCGTGAGGAGGACCCACATTCAGATTGAAGGTAGCATGGGGATAACCTCCCTACTGAGCTCATAAGAGGGGAGGACCCACATTATCCATGGTAATAGAATTGGGAGGACATCCATACCGGGTGGCGTTGCTGCGATATGGTCCGCAACGGCCACTACCTGCATCAACAACAAATAGACTTGTCCCAGACTACCCATTTGGTGGTTGGGGCCTCAATATGAGCCATAAATATAAGTTCCCTTACATAGAATACACTATGGCTTATGGTATATGTCAGTGATGTCATGAGCCACAATTGTTGTAGATGTTGACTCCCCATGGTAAGCATCCTATATGGCCTATTCCCGATGATAATGCCGGGTTGTCCAAACATGGTTTGATGGTGTAGGCACAAAGTTTACCTACTCTTCATCCCATGGAACCTGGTGGCGATGCTAGCACGACCTAGTGGGATCCCTTCATTGGATCCCATGAAGCATTATCCTTTCCTGGCGAGCCTAGTCAATCCCTACCTCTTTGGTTTAGGGGAGGGAGTCATCGAAGCGTTCTAGGTATAGGCTCCCCAAACAATTTTATGTTGGATTGGGGAGCAGTGTCTCCCTAGATGGCCCATGGGGGTGGCAGTGGAAATGAGGTGTTGATGCCTCTAAATCGTAGCAGGCGATATCATGAGTTATTATAATCTTATCCTCCTCATATCAGCACATGAGATCATTTATCACCCTTCCTTGTACGAATTCAGAAGGGTAACTGGGTTGTGGGTGACCAAAAGCTGCATTTGAGGAGATTTTTGAAGAAGCGTGGAGCCATACAGGACAACCACATTAACATTACATCTACCCATGTGTCTGTGGATGGGCAATGATCGGCTTCCTGTTGTGGTAGCTTGGGACTTGAAAATCATGGAGATTAAATCATTATTGCATCAAAAAGGAAATCAACATCATTTTCTCCAGTTCCATTCTATCTTTCATGGTTGGTAATAAGTATCCATTCTAAAAATGTCATAGACCGGAATGTCCATCCTTTTAACTGTCGCAGCATTGTGTGAGTTTCACACCAGGACCACCATTTTCATTGCAAGAACAAGCCCTATATAACTAGATCAAGTGATATGCTAATCCATTGATTTCTCTAAAACTACTAATCTCTACATTGATGGGTCTATCATCACTTCAGGTTAACCATTTCTAGTTCTGACGCTTTTGTTGGGTCCTGCACGCCCCTCTGTTTGATGATGACGAGGACCCACATGTTGATGCCTCACATTGCCACATTCCAAAGGTGGGTGATATCAATCGCTTATTCATGGACATTTTCTCCATGATAGAAACGAGATTATATGATGTTTGTTCCTCCTTCCATGGATTCCCCATCAAAACTCATTCCCTAGTCTAGGCCCCCCATATATATTGAGACGTTGTTCGTGAAACTCTTTCAAGTGTCATGTGTTCATGGATTCATGTTTATTACACACATTCTATCAGAACATTCCAAGAGATTTGGTCATGTCAGCAACAATTCAGTTAGGGGAGCAGTCACATTGGACATCATGGCATGTTTGTATGACGAAACAATAACTCATCTAGGTTCCATTCCCTTATTATAGGGCATCTTGAGGGTGCAGAAGGTAGAGGAAACCCATGAGAAATTTGGGGAATTGTATTACATAGGCATGTCTCGTAGGTTTTCCACATCATCCCATGTTAAACATAGGGTATTCCGCTTGTTTAACGTCCAGCAGAGACCGATCGGACTGATTAGAATACTAGCTACATAATATCAGATGAGTGAAACTCTTGGAGGGAACACAGATTCTAGGAGGTGAATTGACATGATCTCATTGGGGATTGGTGGACCAGGTAAAAATCAAGATGGATATTGGGTGGTTATGTTTAGTGTATAGATAATGAGTTGGATTCAACTCTAGGGCGACATTGATGTTGGTATTGAGACTTTATGAGACCTTCTAAATATCCTCGTGGTAGGGAATAAATGACTATGTAGTTCAAAATGGGGTATTAGATTGGGGTGTTCACATAGGACAATGACCCGATGATATATTGAGGCTTATGTGTTGTTAGCTGCCTGAGGATGGTCTTACGCCACTGGGATGGACTAGGGAGATGGGTCCCGATGGAAGGGATGATAACAGCATACTATTGGGTTTGGGTTTATAATGGATTACTGCTGAAATGTGTTCACAACTACTTACCACTGCATGAGATTCAAAATGGCTTACTGTTGGGTAGATGATCATAATAGATTACGGCTAGATGGGGTTTACATTGTCTTACCTCTGAATGGGGAATGGTTTATGACATGTGAGACAAAATGGGCATATATTTTAACGTCCCATAGGATGAGGGAGGACCGACATGGAGTGTTCAAGACAAATAATTTTTGGTCTTGAACCCCTAGGAGGCTTCATATGTACGATTCTGTGGAAAAGATCAACTTCCACATTGTTCGGGAGTGGTGTTGGTGAGCCGATGTGAAGATGTTCGAGTCCAATGGGCATTGGGATTGAACCTCAAGAAGGTTTTCTACATAACTTTTTTTGAAAGGATCAATTTCCACGTAGTTTGAGATGGTGAGGTGAGCCATCGTGAAGAATTCATGTACCAATGGGTGTTGGGATTGAACCTCAAAGAGGCCTCTAATATACCTTGTATGACAACCCTGCTTTTATTACAAACTTAAACATGATTAATTACATAAAACTTCACTTTGATAAAACAATAATATAAATAGGTTTAGTGGCATTGGGGAAAAGTATCATTAAATAAAAACATAAAACATGAAATACAACATCTTTATTGAAAACACCCTTTACTTGACCACAACATTCCCTCATACTTAGCATTGCATGGGATAACCTAAGGACATGCATAAGAAAAGGGTGAGCTATAAATACCAGTAAGGGAGTACACATGGAATAACATGAGGAGTACAGTACATGTTAGACAATAGGCATATCAATAGAGCATAATATAAACATGAACATAAAGGTGTAATAAATCATCATAATCAGATCATTGAAATGTGGCAACAACACTTATCATGGAATTAGCACGAGCCAAGGCTCATTGCACATGGAGCCTGAGTAAATCTTTAATGCACACAAAGAACGAGTAAAACCTTGTTTTACTTGAGTTATCATGAGTAAACACTCATTGGACATGACCTATCATGATACTATACTTTACCCAATGTATTGGAGCGCTATAAGGGCACACCCTTCTTAAACATTTCATTCCATGCATTAGTGTGCCACATGGATCATAAAACACGGATTCATAAAACATAATAATTTATTCCACGATAAGGGAAGGTGGAATTCATACATGAAAAATTATAATCAATAAGTAAATGTGCGTTATGGTGAATACCCTTGATGGAGAAATGGGCATGGTATTCACTACACAATGGCATTGGCTTAGAAAATCGGTGCGATTTCGGTAGCATAACGACGTGACATAAGAATTCATAAAAATGGTTGATGAGCGAGAAAAGGGTTCCTAATCATATTTACATGTAATGTAAAGTAAGGAGGTCATATAGATACATGACCCAACAATTTTAATGGAATATAGATTCATGATACAAACGTATTGCTTGAATGTAAATGATGAGAGATAAGTTCCTTTCAGAATTTTGGTATAATAACGGGTGCACATAGGAGGCATTTAATGAGAGAGAAAGGGGTATATAGTCATTCAAACATAAATAGGGCAGTATGAGGTAGGTGAAAAACCATACCCCGACATTCCTAATTGATATTAAAAGGGTAAAACATCTTAACGAAAATTGGACAAAAAGAGAAAGGAAGAAAAAAACCTTACTTGGAAGTGTGCTTCCAAAGGCTAGAAAGAGGCTTCTTGGGAGATTGGGGATCCTTGGGAGGACTCTAAAGAGAGTAGGTCAGAGGTTGGACGAACTAAAAAGTATTTTATTGAGGAGGAAGTGGGATCTTTGGTGGGTTTATATATGAAAGGTGAGGGAATTCTTTATTATTTTGGTTTGGTTCCCCTTACAATAAATTAATCCAAACCTCAAACAATCCCATGGTTTTTGCCCATGGTTTTTAGAAAAGGAAATATTAATAAATATTTTATAATTAAAAAGTACTAAATTCTTAAAATAATACGGTTGCTTATGTGGAGGTGAGTCGCACTCCCATGGAAATTAATTTAAAAAGACAAGGTGTTTAGTAAGTCTTGATGGGTCCATTAATTCTTTGAAAAGTAAGTCAAACAAACCCAAAATCACATTATTTTAGTTTTAAAATATATATTGGCCTATCATAAAGATTATAGTATTTTATTATATCACTGTTGGGTCATTATGATGTCATAAATAACATTATATATTTAAATAGTATTTAATTTTTACCCAAAAATTTGATTGTCACAGAAAATTATGAAAAATTCACCGTTGGATAATTTCGAAATCCTGATTCTAGAAATAACATTTATTTTATCCAAATAATTTACTAAATATGTTAATTTTCACTTTTAAAATAAAAACTGACATTTATAAAAAATTCACGGGTTTTGACAGAAATGGCTTTCAAACCTTAATAAAAATTACAATTGCATCCATAAAATTATAAGATCATTTATATTGAATAGAAATTAATTTAATAATAAAAATAATATTTTATTAAAATATTATTTAATTCAAAAATCCCTTAATTTTAAAAAACATACTATTCTTAATTAAATAATAACTAAAAACACTATTTGTACCTTAAAAACTATTTACAATGTATCGATAATGAGAAGAAGGTATATTTATTATTATATACAAAAATAATATATATAAACATAGTACTGGCGATTTTTTACACTTCCCCTTAAAATAGTCACAAAAGACCTAAGGGTAAGGTGTGCGATGGTGACAGACTTTTGGGGTTGCTCGGATAACATCGCTCGAGTGGTAATCTCTATCAACTCCCACATCTCCCATAGATGGTTCCATTATATCTTGACATGATGAATCTTAGCTTGGGATGGTTCAAGAGAGAAGCCTAAGGATGCTACCACTTTTCTGAGCTCCGACAAATGGGATTCATATGGAGCATTTATACTGGATGAGGCCATTGCTTCTTTTGTATGATTAAATTTGATTGGTTAAAGCCCTATATTTATACTAATCGTGTGATAACTGTTCAATGGCTATATTACCAATGATAAAAATTCATAACATAAAACCAAAGAAGTTGAAATTTTATATAAATATAAAGAGACATTTAATTATATCAAGAGGTATTTCCATTAATGAAACATTTGGTCGTTACAATATTCTCCACTTAAGATATTTCTCCCTTGAAATTTTCCTCTTCCCACACTAAAAAAGATATGGGTAACTCAACTTCATCATTTCCTCTGATTCCCAAGTCGCTTCTTCAAACATTTGGTTTCTCCATAACACCTTGACGAGGGGCATTGTCTTATTTCGTAGTACTTTTTCTCTACGATCTATGATCTTCACTGGTTGGTCCTCATAAGAATGATCATCTTCCAATTGTACCACCTTAAAAGAGAGTACATGTGAAGGTTCCGGTACGTACTTCCTTAATATGGATACATGAAATACAGCATGTACTTTTCCCATGGTAGGTGGAAGTGCTAGTTTATAGGCCACAACCCCGACATGATTAAGAATCTTGAAGGGGCATATGTACCATGGACTTAACATCCCTTTCTTTCCAATCGTCATTACCTTATTCCATTGATATATGCATAGAAAAAACATGTCTCCAACTTTAATCTCAAGGTCTCGTCGACGGTTATCTACATAACTCTTCTGTCGACTTTGGACTGCCTTGATATGTTGCTAAATGGTTTTCACCTTCTCCACCATTTCTTCGACCATTTCTGGTCCAAGTCGCTTACGTTCACTGACCACATCCCAACATGCTGGTGTTCTGCACCTTTTCCCATACAGGGCTTTATATGGTGCCATTTGGATGCTTGAGTTGAATCTGTTATTATAAGTGAATTCAACCAGATAAAGATGTTGATCCTATCCTCTTTTAATTTCCATTGAGAATGCACTCATCATGTCCTCAAGTGTTTGGATAGTCCACTCAGATTGACCATCAGTTTGTGGAAGATCATCTGTACTAATGTTCAGTTCAGTGTCCATAGCATGTTGAAGACTCTACCAAAACATAGAGGTAAATCTTGGATCTTGGTCAAACACAATAGATAGTGGTACTCCATGAAGCCTTACCACGTCCATGATATATATATGTGCCAGTTGATCGAAAGAGAAATCCTCCTTAATAGAAATGATGTTCGAAGTCTTTGTATGAAGATCCACAACAACCCAGATTGCATTATTGCCTTTGGATGTCCTTGGGAGTCTGGTGACAAAGTCCATGGTGATGTTCCCCCATTTCCATTCTATTATGGGTAATGGTTGCATCATCCCCTTAGACTTATACCACTCAGCCTTCACTTTCTGACACATCAGGAACTTTGATGTATATTCAGCGATCTCTTTCTTTATATTATCCCACAAAACATTTTCTCAGAGATCTCAATACATCATTGTGCTCCCTGGGTGAATAGAGAAATTTTAACTATGTGCATCATCAAAAAGTTAATTCTTCATCTCCAGACTTGATGGAACACATATTATTTTCTCAAATCGCAGAATTCCTTCTTCATTAACATTATACTCTGAGGATTTCCCCTTTTTGGTAGCTTCGAATTTTTCTTGAATTCCCACGTCATCCTTTTGAGAATATTTTATCCTTCCCAAAAGATATGGTTGAGAAATAATTTGTGAAAGAATTTATGATGTTCCCTTCTTTATGATTCCCATGTCCATCTTCATCAAGACTAAGAATATTGGATCCTTCTCAATTCTCCTCGTATATATAATCAGTGGGTCTTTTCTACTTAGGGCATCTGTCACCTTGTTCGCTTTCCAAGTGTGGTAATGGACTGAAAAATCATAATCTTTGATGAGATCTCTCCATCTTTTTCTGGAGCAAATTAAGCTCTTTCTATGTGAATATATATTTAAGACTCTTGTGGTATGTATATATCTCACATTTCTCCCCATAGAGATAATGCCGCCTAATTATCAATGAAATGATCACCGCCGACAACTCCAGATCATGCGTTGGATAGTTGTTTTCATGTATTTTCAACTTCCTTGAAGCATAGTATATCACTTTATCATTCTACATTAGTACACAACCTAATCCCTTCTTTGAATCATCACTGAATACCACAAAATGTTCCCCACTTGTGGGTAATGTGAGAATGGGTGCAGTGATAAGCCTCCTTTTCAACTCCTTAATGATTTATTCGCATTCATCACTCCAAGATAACTTTACTCCCTTACAAGTAAACTTGGTAAAAGGGTTGGACAATCGTGAGAATTTTCTCACAAATCGTCGATAATATCCAGCTAACCCCATGAAGCTACGGAAATCTATTATCAATGTTGGCCTCGACCATCCCTCAATTGCATCTGTTTTGGAGGGATCAACATATATCCCATTGCATGTGATGATATGGCCCATGAATGAGACCACCATTAACCAGAACTCACACTTGCTGTACATTGCATAGATCTTCTCCTTGTGGAAAGTCTCTAGTACAGTTCTTAAATGCTCCTCTTGATCCTCCTTGATTTCATGATTTCTGGTTTATAGTTTGTGGATTTTGTGAGACCTTGAGTGTATCGAGGTCCTCACTATGTATCATTATACTCACCCCTATACAGGCTAAGCCCGCACTTTGTTGTGTTTGGTGAAGACAACAGACAATGCTGACTGAGGATGAGAGTACCCAGACTAGAGGTAGCTCAGAGGTAGACGTTAGATGAGTCAAACCACAAAGACAACCATACAAGATTTGTACCTACCCTTTAGGTAGGATTCTTGGAATATGATCCAAGATCTGATTTAAAACTATCAGTCGTCTTCTACTTATTATTTTTCCTTGTAATTACCAGTTGGGCTTGTATTTTGGCCCCTTTTACTAACTATACTCACTTTGTTTACTAATTTCTATTACTCGAGATCATATCTTATTATATGCATGGTTGTGTGTGTTACATGTGATAAAGTAAATGCCTTCCCAGTTTTAGGGAATACACATTCAGTGCTAGTCACCATCCCCTGGCCTATGGAAGGCAGGGTTGGGGTACTAATTGCATGGGCCTCGGGGTATGGGTCGTGACAACATTATAGATATTTGTAATTTTATTTAAATAACCTATATTATTTTGATGATTAAAAATTTATTTTCTACAATAAGTTGAATAAATTATTTTATACATAAATAGAACCACAAAATGCATATATATTAGTTTTTATGTATTTGATATCATTATAATTTGTGATATGTTATTGGTTTCATGATAAATTAGGAATGATGGTGATGAGAATAATCGAGAAAATGATGTTTTATCTAAGAAAGACATATTACCACTAATTTTTGAAGATGATCTCATTATTTTCATGGGAATTAACCATGGAAATTGTTATTATAAAATGATAAATGACATTTATTATGGTGAGAATGAATAAAATAAGTTAAAATTTATATTAGTTTACAAAATTAAAAATATGTTTTATGTTATAAAATGAAATACTTAATGGGAAATTCACGAACGTATATGTGAATTTAATACTAATAAGTGGATTTGTAGAAACATTAGGAAACTATAAAACTATTATGTATTCCATTACAAATATGCTTGGTAAATTATTGTTAATGTGATAGCTCGTTATGAACCATTAATTTCATATTTCTGATGATGATTTAAATAGTTTATTTCCTTATTATAAAATAATAATGATTAAAATTTTAAAATAATTATAATAAATAATAAAATATTGAATTTTAGTCAATAGATAATGTGATGAATCAAAAGGATGGTAAGAAATTATAGAATACAAATTTAATTAAAGTGAATAAAGATATATTATTTGACATGTTTTTGTTTACCAACCAAAAATAGTTTATAATGAAAATGGTTAGTATAAACATTAAACACTGAAAAAATGATTGAATTACTAGTTATATTAACTTCTTCATCAAATATGATATATTTGAGTGTTTTGGTTGACAATAAATAAAATTACTACTAAAAACTACTATTAAAAATATCAATGACATTCTAAAAAAACAATGGTTTTAATCAAGAGGAAATAATATAAATTCATTAAAATATATTGAATAATGTTGTTATATAAAATAAATTTATAATAAATTTAATATAGAGAATTTATGTAAGACACATAAAATAAAAAATTGAGAATATTCTAATTATTTAGTTGAATGATGAAAAATTTATTAGAAACAATGACATTTAATTATATAGAGACTATGATGATACTGAATCATGTTTATTTTAAAAATACCTTGAACTGAAATTAATTATAATTTATAATTATAATTTATATTGATGATTTAATTATGAAAAATCATTTAAATAAAAAAAATAGGAAACATTTTTAATGAAAAAGATGATACATTGTTTGGGAGAGATGAAATGTGGACATTTTTAATCATAAAGAGGAATATAAATGATGATATTTAAATAAAATATAATCCAAATGATAATTTTCAAGAAATATTTGATATTAATTTTTTATAATTTATAAATAATATAAATAAAAATGAATACTAATTTGTAAAATCATTTTCTATATGTTGATAAGATTTATAAAATGAATAATAATTTTTTAGAAAAATTTTATGATTATTTATGATTTCATTAAGTATAAAATTCCACATAAAGAGTATTTTTTCATCTATTTGATTAATAAAAACATAGTGTATAATTAATTAAAAATGATTTGACATTTATTCCATCAAAAAATAATTTCTAAGAACTTGTTTTGTTTCCACATTATATTATTAAATGGAAAACATCAAGAATGTGGAATCCTAAAAATTTTCAAAACTTATTAAAATGTATTTGAATAAAAAAACATTTAATTATATATTTTGAAATATTATGATAATTAATGTAGTAAATTAAATAAAAATATAGATTTATTTTTTGGATATATAAAATATATTTTGATTTATTATTTTCTATGAGAATTTTTCATTTCATAGAGGATCTAAGAGCCAGATGATATCTTTTTGGTTCAAATAAAAAAATATAAATATTTTTAATTGATAATTATTGAGGTAATAAAGTATTAATAAAACCCATTCACTAAAAAAATGTGGAAAAAATGTTTTATAAAAAAATAGAAATAAAAATTATGATTCATATATTGATTGAATTTTCTTTCTTATAAAACCAACAGGGTTACATATATGGAATGTATCAATATCTTTCCAAATTAGTTTAGAATAAAAAATAATACTCAATGTTTTTCAAATTTTTTGAATTGAATGGAAGATTCATATGTGGTATTATTTTAATTACATAAATCATATATTGTTTATATTTTTTTTGAGATCAGTGAACATTTAATTTAAAAACATATTTATTAATAAATTAAAAATATCATATATATATATATTAATGAAATATTCAATATATGGCGAGTAAGATATATTTAAGTATTCTTTTATATGATTTTTTATATGGAATTTATTTTATTGTTATTTTGCAATGTAGATTATTCTTATGATGTTTTCAACTCATTTTGTTTATTCATGATGCCTTTATTACTTAAGGTTTATCAAAATAAGTATGATTCACTTGGGTAATAATTTCT
The DNA here is from genome assembly GCA_963277665.1 of Viscum album. Classification (NCBI taxonomy): domain Eukaryota; kingdom Viridiplantae; phylum Streptophyta; class Magnoliopsida; order Santalales; family Viscaceae; genus Viscum; species Viscum album. Next base: position 1,353,974,376 of record OY728142.1, on the reverse strand, counting down.
AATTAATAGAATTCATATTGAAATCTTATTTGTGGTTTTCATAGGCCTTAAAAAAATACCAAATTCATAGAACATATAGAACAACACAATGTCTGACCAGGGTAATATAACAATAATATTTTCACTTATATGTTAATATTTTTTCCGTATTTATGTTTTGGTTGATGTTTTTCATATTTTGTAAGAAACATAAATTCTAGGGGGTTGGTGTTACTATTTTATATAAAAAATTCATTGAAATAAAATGAAATCAGGGAACAAATGTTAGTGGATATATCATTATTATAAGGGTTTCTACTTGGGTTCCATCATAATTAAAAATATTTTTTACATCATTTTGAAATCTCATGTGTAATTATATGTGGTAAAACTACATATACTTCGATTGAGAATGTTAACATGCCTGCAATATTTTTTTGACATAGAAAATACAACCTCCTTATATATTCATGTAATATCTTCACACATAAATTGAGTAATTGGAACCATCCTAGTCCTAAATGCTTCATATTATAATTCATACCTTGATCAAACCAATTCATCAATATAATGAGTTTTCAATTATAATTTAACGGTAGAAATTATTTTTATTAATCAAACAATAAACCATAACTCCTTCAACTATATGGATGTAATTTATAAATGAATATTATAATTTGGGAAAACAATAAATGAACACCCATGTGATTAGGACATCTGTTATCTACACAACATCATGAGAATTGAAGATACCCAATTAGTGATTAAATCATAGAAATATAATAATATTATCAACAAAATGATAATTGTAAACAAATTTAAATTAATAAAATTTTATTAATATAAAATATATGAAATAAAAAAAATTAATGTAACTAAGTCGAACTCTATTAGAGAGCCATATTTTAGGGTTGTGTTCCAATAGTTAATATTATTTTTAATTGTCTTTTAGAAAGTAAATTTATTATACATCATTGTGAATAGGATGAGAAAAAAATGTAACCCCCGAATACTAGATAATGGCACATAAAAAACCTTATTGATTTTTATCAATATTTTTATTCCTTTCCATTATCCAATTTTCATATTTTTATATAATTAGTGCATATGTAAATTCATTAGGACCATTAAATGATCCTTCTAAGTTCAATTTTTTATAAAATATTGATCATTAATTTCCATGAATTCATGTGGCCACCTGAATTCATGTTTTGATTTATAGATAAAGGGGTTTTGGAGTGTGGAATAAAAATATTTATTTGTTATTTTTCTTAGAGATTGTACTATTTTTCATTGGACTAGGTTTCATTATGTGTGGGAATATATAATGAAAGAAATTATGAGGATTTTTTGTGTGGATAATGTATATAGTATTTATCAATGAGGTATGATTCCATTATTTTACAAGTACATCCCACTTTTCTTTTTTAGTGAAGTGTATTTATTTATGTTTTTTCATTATCTTTAAACCTTGATGGATGAGTATTAATCATATAAGGAGACACATTATAGTGTAAAATTATCTAATGTTAAAGGATTCATGTTTATTTAAATTAATGTAGTCCACATATAAATGTGTTTAATGTTTAAGGAGGGGTTTCCATTCTTTTGGAGGATATTGTGGTCTTTTATATCCTTATGCATGAAATGATGTAGAAATATATCTTCAATGGATTTAAATATCTTGTAAAAGTATCACAATATGTATCAATTACTTAAGAAACATTATTTGAATCCATTATAGGGAATGAATCATTTACACGTGATTTAAATAGATCAAGTCATGTAATGTTCTTGAAAATAAAACATAAACATGAGGTGACATGTTCTTTTGTATACCTATATAATGGAATAAACTATGAGTAAAATAGTTACACATCATGTAATATCCTGACCAATATCATTTAATAGCATCATGTTGGTGATTTTTTCACATTCCTTCGATGTGGTTTCCTTCTCTAATCATTTGTATGTTCTCTATGAGATTTTGGATCACCATCCTCTATTCTAGATATCATTTAATATGATCAATCCCTGATATGAATTTGGATTATTTTTCCCAATACTTTAATAGTTTTAAATTTTAAGACATTATTATAGTTGGACCACATTTTTTTGTTAATCTTGATCTTTTTTATCTTTGTTTGATCTTGTGTTCTTCCGTACCTTCATTTCTTTTGGAATTTCCCATTATTGGTGTTTCTCATTCACCGAATAAAATGTAGGGGGTATTTATCATAACCCCATTGTATTTTTAATTTTAAATTATGTTTAATATTTAAATTTCTATTGAATATAAAGTTCATAGATAAATAAAAGGTTAATTAGATTTATTCAATGGATTCCATTTGGATTCAAATGATTTAGTCATGGATTATAGTAAGTTTTCAGGTGAGGTACCTATTTATTATAATCAAATTGTCATATATATTAAGGATTGTTTTGTATGAGATGAGTTTTGGGGGATTTCATTACAAATATTTACTTTGTATTGGAATCATATTGAAATGATTAGCATGTTATTTTTTATGAATGAATAATAGATGGAATGATTAATTGAAAGAGAAATGGTAATTTTTATAATTGACCATTGATAATTTTTATGTGATTCTTTTATATCATTACTTATTTTAATAATTGGTTTATTTTTGTAATGATTATATAGAATGACACACCAACATATTCATGTTGCAACACTTTAAAGTGGTCTATGCACGTTGATTAATGTAGAAATGATTCTATTGTTTCCTATTCCTAGTGATTTATAATGAAATCATTATATAGTGGGTTATAATGATACATGATGTCATACATATATTCTAGGATTAACCATGATATCTATTTCAATTCATAGACACTATGATTTTCCCTGATTGTTGTAGTAATTCTTATTTAATGGGCTCGACTAAGAGATATTAATGAGATGCTTATATAACATGATAGAATAATTATTTTGTGGTTTACAAAAAGGATATGTAGTTATCGTTTTCATTGTTTTGAGACATGATAAAAGACACACTGATATGGTGCTGATGTATGTTATTTTTTAAATGACTATTTGATTATCATTTGAATTGTTTTGAAACATGCTCATAAAAATTCTATCATGGTGCTGAATTAGGTTTATTTGGTTTTAATTTAATTTTTTATTTAATTAATACTCTTATTTATATAATTATTTTACAAAATTATTATCATAATGGTTATGATAAGACATAGTGGTGTCAAAATTATAATTTATTCACAAACCCTACTTAGGCAAATATTTGATACCTAATATGATTACATGGTTGTAGTATTGGAAAAGGAAATAGAACATTATGTTGATTGTTGTTTTCTAGATGGGATAATGTTTGGAAATGGAACCAACATGTTGTTTGAGTTCGGGGACTTTTGAATTTATTTTTGATAACAAATTATTTTATTATTTAACTTCTAATTTTACATTTGTTATATTCCATCATGAAATTAAATTATTCTTTACTTAATTACAAGACTATTCTTACTGCATTCATTGGTTTATTTTTCAACTATATTGTAAAATTCCAATTATTTTCACTATATGATAATTTATTATATAATTTTTATCTCTAAAGTGTTTTATCTATGTCTTATGGTATAGTCTACTCATTATACTAAACAAACCCCCACAACATGTGTAAAGTCTATAGCATTCAAGGGGGAACACTTGATATCATGTAACCGACATGTTTCATTCACATGAGAGAATACCAGATTGGTGTATGTTACATAGTTATGTCAAAGGTAACCATTCCTCTTTTTATTAATATACAATTTGGGAATAGTAGAAAGGTTACATGGAAGTGTTGGGACATGGTGATGTGGTTTTGAATTTGTGTAGCATACCCATGTATTGGGTAAATATGTGTTCCCTAGGTTGGATTCTTTTTTATGATGTTTTCTTATTAAATTGGATATTATCTCACCTAGTGTCACTCAAATATAAGTTAAGGGTGTTATATTTTACTGTTATTTGTTATGGATATATAAAATCATGGAATGGTATTGTGGACGATGAGTATACATCAATCATTATATAAATATTTGTATATATATTGACATGTATTGTTCATGATATGGACAAATTTATTACACGTGTTATATAATTTCTTATAAGAAACGTGGTATGAGTTACATATTATATCTTATAAATGGAATGAAATGAAGTATTATGTCATGCTAAAACAACTCTAACACATTTTTATAGAGACTCATATTAGTTTTTCACTTTTTTAGTAATCCATTACGGGTAATCGTGATGTTATAGAAACCATTTTAAGGAGTTTGTTAATATTGAAAGAAAATTCCTTATATTCATTTCTAGTTGATAATTAATAGAATTGAAATTAGAATTCTAATAAAATTTTCAACGTTAGAGATTTTTATAGCTCCTGATGGTAAGATTGATGTAAAACATCATGACAGGTTAATAAAGGTCTGGTGATCCACAAAAATAGATAAAAATGACATAATTCCTTCAATTAAGTTTTATTTATGTGAGTTACAGCTTCAAAAACCACCTATGTCAACTGAAGAGGGAAGCTTCCTGGTTTCCATGTTATGAATTGGTTCCTTCCACTTGATCATTATGTATATTTACACACTTGAGTATAGGATGGTTCATCATAATTTATATTTTATTAATTGAATATCTATGCATTGGTGGGATGATGTGGAGAAGTATAATAAGAATAATGCTTTATCATGGAAGGATAAATAATTGATATTTCTAGGACAATTATATCTTTATACATTGAGAGATAAAAAGGATTGTGTGTTTATTGACATGAAACATAATTTAATGTTGGTTCGAGACTATATTGAATGATTCACTATCCTGAAGTCCATTTCAACATCATTAGCTATGGATGAAATATATAGGGAATGATGTATTTAGGATGAGATTTTCTATTAGATAAATTAATAGGTGAATGTGTTTCATCAATGTAGTTTTATTGATATGATTATTCAAGAACTCACCACAAAATAGAATCTTAGAGAGGGATAAAGAAGAAACTAGGTTATATTTGTAGGGTGAACAATGGAATATTATTCTAGTGGAAATATGCATCACTATTAAAATATTCACCAATGAAACATTGATTAGTGCAACTAGAAATTTTGGAAGTCATATCAAGATCATGTAATTTTAACACTTTACTAATGTGTAAATATCATCCCAAAGTGGCCACAGTTTTCATACCCATCTTTATAATGTCATTATTATGGTAGTATGGGACAACAATAAAGTTTTTCTAGGAAAATGCAGTATAAATGTAATATCAGGGAATCTGGACACATACTGGAGTCTTAGATGGACTCATATATTTTTTATTAGAAAAGTGACTATAGTTTCAGGGTATGTTATCGTCAACATAGGGGGTTTGGTACCAATGTTCAGTAATGATGTTACCAAGAAGAGGGAATATATCATTGGATTTATACTATATCCCCAAAAATAGGTGTATGTTAAATTCATGTTAGGTAGTCTTATCCGACATTTTTTGCTGCATGTAATTATACTATTAGAGCAACAATTCATGTTTCAATTACCCATATTTTTATTTTATTCATACATGAGCAAAACATTATATTTTATCCACTCATTTTAAAAAATGGTTGGACTAATATAAAGACAACATATATGGAGTATTTACCCTTGAAACCCCACTGGAAGGGTGGTAAGAGAATATCAAATGTTGCACGACATGTTCTCTAGTGATTGAGGGTAATCATCTATTATGGGAAATGTAAGCACTAGAAATTACTGGAATTAAATTGATTCTTGGTATAGATTATCTAGTTATATACATGCCCCGTTAAAACTATTAGTACTGTAGGGATACCTTTATATCATAAAAATTAGTAAAATATTCTCACAATGGTGATTGAGATCATCATGATTATCACGCATGACCAATTCAGTGTTGTTTGAAGTATATCATTGCTAAAGTAGTTGGTATTTTTCAAGATGGTGGTGGAATGAAACATGATTCATTTCCACTAGTGGAATAACAATTTCATGATATATTTACAAATGATATATATGGCTTACAAACTTATAGTGATATTTAGTATACGATCGAGTTGTTCTTGGGAGTAGATATAGTTTTTTATTTTTTATATATACGTTGGAACAAGTTCTTCTTTGGGAGTTGAATGTTTTTTAGGATTATTGTGAAATGGAATCACAGTTTGGGAAATACACAAGTTTAATTTTTTTCTAGGATCAATTATTATTCTATGATCAATACAAAGATAACTTCCAATATCCAGAGAATTGAATCAATGATTTAGATAAAGAAGGAAGAGGCCTAAAACATTTAGAGGGGATCTTGAACCTCAATTTTATAATTAATTTAATTAATTTTATAAATGATAGGATACAAGGATGATTTTTATTCTCTTTTTTTATGATCTTTATCATCTGGAAGGACCCATCTAGATTATCTCTTTGCGCTTGCGATGATCCAAACTAGAATATCTCTATAAGTGACCCACACATGTGCTGATGTCTTCAAATTTACACCACTCATTCTCCAGATTCTAGTGTGGTGAAGCGAGTGTCTTATGTTGGTATTTATGGATCAATAGTTCTCTAGAATTGAAGAATTTCACTCAATCTTGATAGGGGTGGTAAGAGTATTTTAGAGAGAAATATTTTATCTCAATAATTCTCAATTCGTCAGTAGTGCAGTTCGGTACATGGAACAATAGAGGAATGTGTCTATTTATTGACATAGGGCTTGAGTTAAAATATTTGATTGCATAACAAAAATTAAATACATACATAACCTTAGGGAAAATTATTCTATAATAGTAATTCATTTTCATTATTTATGGTCTGCAAACTCTCTCAAAAGAATTATAAATAAAATTCTACATCACAATGTAATAGTAGTGTTATAATAATTAGTACAAACAAGTTAAATAATTATTTATTGTCTTGAAAATAATTAAATTACTTTCGGACTTGCTTTCATCCACTTGAACTTCACCTCCATTTCTTGAACACCCAAATAAATAGATAAATAACTTATTCCCTTAAATAAATATTTTATTTACAATCTTGTAAATATAAATTCAGTAATTCTTTAATAAATTAAATAAATAAATATAATCCACAATCTGGTGAATAAATATTTATTTAATTTTTAAAATCTATATTTTATTCATAAGTCTTGAGAATAATATATTTTAATTAAATTCAAATATAATTTAACTAAGACTACCAAAAAAACATAGTGTCTAACCCTCTAGGATTCATTATCTTCGGAATTAGGTAGGCTTCCCTAAACTCCAAGTGTACTCTCTAGAAACGGGTAATGGAACCCTAGTGGAAGAACATAAAGTCGCATCTACGAAATCTTTATATAAATGATATATGTGTAATATAATCCACGTGTCTTAATATCTCATCAAGCTGGTTTCATGATAGAGTTATATGTCTTTGTGCATGATACATCATTCTTTCACTACGTAAAATAAATTCTCGTTACACCATGGCCATGGAATTTTGAAAAATGATTCTATTTGAATCAATTGTATGAGAAATCAACATCCATTAATGGAAAGTAAAATCCTTCATCGACATATCCATTAATATGATGCCACTCATGATGCACCCAACATGCCCTACATTCCACAAACTATCTGTGTAATATTTATATTCAGTAAAACAATTTGTGTGAGTCATGACATGTTTTATTGATAATTTTAATTTCTAAGGATCATTGCACATGCTCGTAGATAGAAATATCTAATGACACCAAAACATGCAAAATTAATACTAGCAGGTCTGTTATCATAATATCATTTCTGGGTGATTAGCATGAAATATCTTCATTAGAGGAAGAATCAACTGCTTATGAGTACTTGATCCTGATATTTTTCAGTCGATGTGTCGCATTAAAATATGTCATCCAACGAGAGAAAAATATTTAAGAATATTTTAATAGAATTTGAAGGATCTAAACATTTCTGTGAACTTTCATGACATTATCAATGAAAAAATATTGTATGACATTTTTACATCATAGTCATGTAGAATAATGAAAAATTTGTAAAAAGATGGTTAGTATTTAAATACATTAAATATCCCAGTAATCAATGTAAACCCATTTGGTTCTAGGACACAAACTCTTTCAAACTTCTACTTGGACTTGATTCAACTTCATACAACATTCATTCCACTAGACCCCACATGGTGATCTTGTTTATACCGAGTTAATGATTTGGTCAAGGGGCCCACAAAACTATCTCCCATGGAAATACTACATACTGAAACATCAACTCTTTGAGAAAAATCACTCAGTATTTTATAATTCTTATGTTTGTGCTACATCCACTAATGTGACCTCAGATCTTTTGTCAGATCCACAGTTGTAGTATTATCACAATGCATTGTTTGGGGATACTAATTGCTAGGTATCACATCCATCTCCAATAAAATATTTCTCATACAAAATTCCTATTTAGGAGCCTCAAAAGTTGCGATATACTCATACACTACTATAGAATCTGCGACCAGGCTCTTCTTTGAGCTCTTCCATCTCACTTCAACTCCATTAAATGTGAATATATATCATATTTCCAACTTCACATCATCTTGATAAGTCTGGAAACTATCCCCTTCATATCCATTAATGACTAGATCCTCATCTCCTCTATAAAATATGATCATATTCTTAGTATTCCTCATATATATAATGATAGTTTTGTGAGCCATCGAATGGAAGTCACCTTGGTCATATTGATATCTACCTATCAAACATAATGCATAGGAAAAATCCAGCATAGTACATAACATGTCATACATTACTATCATAATCACCGATGAGTATAGAGTCCTTGCAATTATCATTACTTCCTCAAGTGCATGAGGAAACATTTTCATGGAATGATGAATATCATGTTCTGCTAGAAACAATCCCCTCTAGGATTTTTCAATACTTAATATCTTCAATATCTTATCAATGTATGTATTTTGACTTAGGAAGAGAAATATATTAGATCTATCCTGATGGATCTTGGGCCCATGAATATATGTTGCCTCACCAAATTACTTCATGGAGAAGCATTGATTCAACAATTCCTTAACATACTGTACGACATGTATCTCATTTACTATAAGTTATATGTTATCAAAATATATATTTTTTAAATGGATGCACTCATAATATAACATTTGTAGACACAAGACTCACATTTGATTTTGATAAAAATAAATTTCTTTATGGCTTCTTCAAATAGAATGTTCAATGACCCGGATGCTTTCATTAATCCATAAATTGATTTCTAAAACTTTCAAACCTTATTTTCATCCCTTAGATTCATAAATCCTTTTCGTTGTGTCATGTAGACATTTTCATAACTGTTTCCATTAAGAAAGTCTTTTTCGACAAACATTTTTCAAATATCATTGTAATTTTATGTGGAAATTTCCAATATAGTTCTGATTGATGTAATCAGTGAAAATGGTGAAAAGGATTCATCATAGTCAATGGCTTGACACTATTTGAACCCTTTTTAAACTAGTCTTGAATTGTAAGTATATAATTTTCCTTTCATGTCAAATTTCTTCTTGAATATCCATTTGAAACCAATAGGACTTACATAAATTGGAGGATCTACTAGAATCTAGACATTATTTTTGTACATGGAATCTATTTTAGTATTCATGGCTTCATGCCACTTTGAATAATCTATGACTGTAACACCCAGAGATTTTATGAAAAATAATCTTTTTAATTTCATTAATGTCTTGTGTTGTATACTACATCAAAAGGATCTTGCACAACATGCATCCTTGACTTGCCTTGCATTATACGCAATAGAAACCTTCTTCGATAGCGTGTGTAGTATGCAAGACCGAGTTTCACTAAACAACGATATGTTATTATTAAAACTAGCCGTTATGTATAGTAATAACCAGTTTTTGAAATTTTTTAAATTTTATTTTTCAAAATGGACATCATTTTTTGATTTGGAATATCGAAATTAGCTTAGGGTGAAATTTTGGTACTTTTCTGATAACTTTCATATTCTGATGAATAGTGAAAATTACTAAATTTTAATTAAAAACAACTATTTTAATCAAAATAATTAATAGTGGTAAATTATTAATTTGAGTGGTTTTAAAGTATATTTAGAATATATTTTTACATTTTAATACAATGTAGTTAATTTGATGTAATTTCACATTTAAACCAGACATAAACAAGTGTCCATCTTTTGAAAGTTATTATCTATTAAAAACACACTATTTTTTTTGACACGAAAATTAATTTTTAAATTAGTTAATGTAACTGATATGTTTTCAATTTGGCAAAATAAAAATCATTTTTCAATTCATAATATCAAATATATCTTAGGCATAATTTTTGGTAATTTTCTGGAAACTTTCATTTTTTGATGAATAGTGAAACCACTAAGTAATAGTTAAAAAACTGAATTTTTTCATAAAACATAATTTTACCGTTTCTGTGAGTGGAATTTCAAAAATCCTAAATACACGGTTGATGTCAGTAAGTCAAATGTTGTTCAATGAGATGAAAATAATTTTTGGTGAATAGTAACATTTTACTTTTCTTTACTACGGTTAAAAGTAAATAGGGTAATTAAGGGTAAAAGTGTTATTTTTATTACCCTAACACATGTCCTAATTCTATTGGATAATAGTAATTCGACCAAAATTAACCTTAGGAATAAAATATGACCACTTAGGCCCACATAAATTAGATTAGGACATTTATTATTAATTTATTTAGAGAAGGGTTAAAATAGTTAAAATCAATGTTTAATGAGTAAATCTATTTTAATATAGGGTTATACATAATATAAACTAGACTATAAATATTCATTAGTAATATAAAACGATTTCCTACATAATGATATTTTATTTGTAATTTTTAGACTTTAATTTGTTTAATTTATTTAGGACACAATAATGATACAATAATTGTCTTATTAATGAAATATTGACATAATTGATGTTATAAATACCCAAATAAATGTAATATGAGACTTTTTATGAAAATAAAATAATTTTATATGTTAATATAACATGTTATTGTTGATTTAATTAACTGTTTTCCAACTAATCATTCTGTTATGATTTTCACATTAATCAATTACCAAAAAGTGTCAAAATTTACATAAAATAACTTTTTTTAAAAAAACTATATTATTAATTGTGATTATTTTGCTAAAAATCTACGGTTCAGCCAAATGACTTCTATAATGTTATATATATTAATAATAAACAACTTGGGGTTCGTTTGGCTTCTTATAGTAATTTTATTAACCTTATAGTGTAAGAACACAAAAAGATATGGTAAAAGTAAAATTATCTAACTTAAAGTTAAATATAAATGATAAGGCTAAAATAGGAACCTAAACTTTTCTACATTCTATTGTATGATATAATTTAGACCCATACACACCTTAGATTCGAAATATATCAATTTGGAGCTATTTAAAACCGAATTTGGCTTTATAATAAAATAATATTTTTAGTTTTTCCAAAGGTGCCCCTCTCCTCCCTTATAAAAGGAAACCTCCTCCCTCTCTTCCTCACACCACATTGAGCCTTCAAGCTCGTCCAACCCCTAAAAAATAATATTCTCCACTTCCCTAGAAACATCCTATAGGTCCTGGTATTCTTCAAAGTCCAATTTCAGATCCCTAAGAGGAGGTCTCAAAGAGGCGCTTCAAAGAAGAGGTAATGTCCTTTACCGATTCTTTCACCTTTATTTTTTCTTCCACTTATTCTTATTAGGTTGTTTCATTATGAAGTAATAACATCCGTATCACTCATATAATGATATTTTATTATAATTATGAAACAAACCTATTTCACCATCTATCCATCCTACAGAAAACGAAATCACCGCGCGTGCGTACGTACGGAATACCGTCTCCACGCCATGGTGTAATCTATTTTCCACCACCACCATACTTGGATGGTTATAATGGTGTAAATAATAACTATATATGATTATTTTAAAGTGATATTGATTCTGTAATAGTATACATACACTCCAATAAAATACCACGATCATGTGAATGCTATCATCGCTCGTGCGTACGTACGGAATACTGTCTCCACGACGCTATGAGATTCATTCTCAATGATTAACCATTCATAAATGATTATAAAGTATATATAATAAGTAATCATGAAATATATGACATAATAATTATACTTGATTTATCTATATATATATGTATTTCATCCAATTTATTCCATTCAATTCAATGACGAAACGAAAACAACATTCATGCGTACGTACGACGTATCGTTTCCATGAACGGTGTATTTCTTTCCATTTATCGATCTATTATATATATGTATAGTATAAATATATATTATATATAAATCATGTTTTATATTCTGTAATTAAGTAATCTTGATCTATGTAATCATATGAATAATTACAAGTCAAAAAACAGACGACAGATGAAATGTTTTAACCCAAAACGCTCTTTAACATGGAATTTACAAAATAACGGGTAATATAAAGTCATAAGTGAACAATATATGATATAATAACAATTAAGTTGATTCTTTAATAATTCAATGTTATTATTTAAATCATTATACAGGAGTTTCAGATACATATGAAGCATATCGGACCTAAGGTAAGGGATAATTTTGCAAATCTAAATTTTATCCGAGATTTCTTATTCGTAAGTATTTACTGGGGTTATTTCTATCATCCATGTCCATGTTTTATAAAAGTATTTTCATGAATGTATAAATTCCTTTTTACCCATTCTTGAATTTTACTACATGGTATGTAAGGAATCTTTGTTTTGTTATGAGGTACATTTTGACTTCCCGACAAAAGTACGAGAAGAATGTTTTTTAACTTATACGAAACGAACGGATTTTTACGGTTTTATAAAGCCTTATTTTTATGAATCTTCCTAAAAAAGATTTCATGACTGTTATCCACAGAATCTATTTCTTTTAAAATTAGATGACGTTGTGTGAAAATAAATTAATTTTGAAGAAGAATGGATATTTTCCTCAAGAATTCATTTCAAGTGTTTTATCAAAACCATTTTCCATCTAAGATTACATTATTTCATATGTGTATGTTTGAAGTATAATGTATCTACGAATTACATGGTTTCACTTTCCTAATTATGAATTGATATCCATTTCTTTTATATGGATTATGTGATGATGGGATTATGTTTATGAGACCCATTTTATTTGTTAGGTTATTATGAATGATGTATGCTTATTTTGTGGTACAAGTAAGAATGATTTCATTATGAGATGGGTGGGACCTATATCTCCCTCCAATGCATTGGGTAAATATTTATATCTCATGAGATAGACATGGCTGGGATGGAAAGTTAAACCAGTTCGGTAATATTGGACTGGAACGAGGAGTGAACACGATTCAGAAAGGGACTTTGTCCACTATGATGGTCTTGTCAGCAATGCCTTGGCTAATATGGAAATCATATCCTGTGATTAATTGTTTCCACAATTACATGTTTTATTCCCATGCTATTTTATCATTATTAATGTTTCTTTATGATCTACTCCTTACATACTTCCATGTTTTATGTCATTGCTCAAGCTTTTGGTGTTTAAAAATTATGTTCATGTTTTTAAGTTCAAATGTATATGGTATGTTTTATTTTATCCATGCTTACCCTTACTGAGCATTTGAGCTCACCCTTTTTATGTTTTCTTTTCCCCAGGATATAAATAAAGGTTTTAGGTATGAAAAAATGGGGAAGGTCTTTATGGGATATGTTGAAGATCTTTCACCAAGATTAGACGATTACGTTTCGAGTTTCCAAAGACATTAAACTATTATGGTCCTTGAGTTTTGATTTTTTATGTATTATGTATTCCGCAAAAGTAATGTATTTTCCATGTACATCATGCTTTGGGTCTCTACAGTTGGTATCATAGGAAAGGTTTAGTCAACCTTTGGAAACTAGGATGCGAAAACGTTAGTGAGATCCCTAGTGATATTTCTAATGTATGTATAGGGATGTACCTAAGGATAAGTATATGTATAAGATATAGTCCTAGAACTATGGTAATGATCTTAGAATTTTACCCAAGATGTTAGATATTGAGGGTGCTCCCCTTTACTATGTTGTTTTCCCTAGCATGATTTTTTCCTCTCACACTATTCTTTTTGGGTTTTAGAAAATTGATGGAAACAAGATGATTCAAGATAATGGAGGATATGATGGACAATGTAATGATATTATTCATGAGAAACCAAATCAAATGGGATTTTTAAGTCCAAACGTCATTATTATGCCGAATCAGCAATCCCATAAAATGATCAATAAACTCAAATTTGGTAAGATTCATGACTCAACTAATAAGAGAAAGATGGTGTTTCATGATGATCATAGAGGAATGATAGTTCAATTTCCCCTATGTAAATCATGTAGGAAGAGGCATCAAGGAGAATGTTTCAAATGAACTGGAAGATACTTTGGGTGTGGAAAAGAAGGACATAATTCCAGTAAGTGCAAAGGAAAAGGTTCAGTTAACACCATGGATGTGTATAATGGTATTTCTACGACATCAACAATGGTAAAATGATTTAAATGTGGAATGTATGGGCATTATGAAAACCAATGACCTAAAGGAAAGTATCATGAAGAGAATCAGTATGGTCATATGAGTAATATTTTTGTTGATGAAGATGAAGAGACTAGAAATGATATGTGAGATGAATGAATTGTTGATGCTTGGTCAATGGTTTAAGAAGGTAGTGGAATGATTACATGTTTATCAATTTTAATGTTGTATAAGTAATCTCATGGTACTATGGAAAAAATAGACATCTAAGGATTGTTACACTGTTTCCATTCCTTGTGTTTTGAAATTATAAGTTGAATGGTACCAGTGACCAAGAAAGGTTATTCAGATATTTTTGGAAAGTTGATGATGTGATCATACTGAAGGGATAAGGAGAAAATTAAATTTTTTATAGTATTCATGAGCTCATAACTAATATAAGGATAAGGTCATGTCATGGTTTGAGTATATAGAATTTTTGGATTCTGGTATATGCAAAGTGTTAACTTTTCACAGCATTCATGTTTTCACTAAGGTTTAATGGGTATTCATTTTTCAAGAGATTACATGATTATGGTATTCACATGACTAGAATGTGACCAACAAGATATATGAGGAATAAATGACTATTTTCACGTGCTTGTTATATGACCTTTTTAGTAATTGTTCTCTTTATACAATGAGTTTGGAAAGAAGTATTTTGTATAAGCCTAAAGATTAGAATGGATTATGTTGGACATAAGTTAGTATTGTTTAAGGATATAAATTTTTTTCTATATTATTGATGCGATGTTAGAGTAATGTAGTTTTAGAAAAAGGACAACCTACAGGATTGGCGACATCCCATCGCCTCGGACAAGGTTGTGGGAATCGAACCCACAACCGAAGTGTGACTGGCCTTTATCACTTACCACTAGCCTATAGGAAGTCCCTAGTTATTATAAAGTAGTTTTATTTTATTAAGCGGTAATATATATGAAGTATAAGTTCATTTTTGGAACCATATACGATTAATCTAACCATAAGATGGACTTATAACTATTGCTAACCTTTTGTTTGAAAGAGATGGAATAACCAATCATTCTATAACAAGATCTGCTAACACATCATGAATAACAAATTCAACATCATTTCTTTAAGGTATGAAGTGGGAATTATTCAATTCCTGAACAATAGTGAGATTGTTCCAAAATCAAGCAAGTATTTCTTCTAATTCAAAATTTTCAACTTTAGGGAAATGATAATGAAAACCAAAAATGTTTTCCTAGTTCTCTTATATCTGATGAATCAAATGGTACTTTAGATCATCACAAATTAATGGCTTTGTGATTGATGGATTTTTCATAGCCATGTTCTCTACCACTCTTCATCAGAACTTGATGGTTTGATTTTTCTTTCATATCCATATTTTCACCTATGTTCTCCTACGTGGAAACCCAGTGATGAGTTAATTTGGGAAACCGTTACATTTCATACTTTAGGTATTTAAAGCCACGTTTTGGTATTCCTTTTTATGATGTGGGATTCTATTAAATAATCATCCGAGTAGTAAACCATTTATAACCCCGACGAATTTCGAGGGCGGAATTCCTTTTAAGGGGGGTAGAATGTAACACCCCGAGATTTTATGAAAAATATTATTTTTAATTTCATTAATGTCTTGTGTTGTACGCTACATGAAAAGGAGCTTGCACTACATGCATCCATGACTTTCCTTGCATTACAAGCAATCACGACCTTCCTCGATAGCGTGTGTAGTACGCAATACCGAGTTTTACTAAACAACAATATGCTATTATTAAAACTAGCCATTATGAATAATAATAACCACATTTTGAAATTTTTTAAATTTAATTTTTCAAAATGGACTTCATTTTTGGATTTGTAATATAGAAATTAGCATAGGGTGAAATTTTGGTACTTTTCGAATAACTTTCATATTCTGATGAATAGTGAAAATTACTAAATTTTAATTAAAAACAACTTTTTTAATCGAAATAATTAATAGTGATAAATTATTAATTCGAGAGGTTTTAAAGTATATTTATAATTTATTTGTACAATTTAATAATTTTTTTTTTCATTGGATGTAATTTCACATTTAAACCAGACATAAACAGGTGTCAATCTTTTGATAGTTATTATCTCTTAAAAACACGCTATTAGTTTTGACGACGGGAATTAATTTTTAAATTAGTTAATGTAACTGATATGTTTTGAATTTGGTAAAATAAACATCATTTTTTAATTCATAATATCAAATATAACTTAGGCCTAATTTTTGATATTTTTCTGGAAACTTTCATTTTTTGATGAATAGTGAAACCACTATGTGGTAGTTAAAAAACTGTATTTTTTCATAAAACATAATTTTACCATTTCTGTGAGTGGAATTTCAAAAATCCGAGAGACATGGTTGATTCCAGTAAGTAAAATGTGGTTCAATGTGATGAAAATAATTTTTGGTGGATAGTAACTTTTTACTTTTTTAACACAGTTATAAGTAAATAGGGTAATTAAGGGTAAAATTATTATTATTATTACCCTAACACATGTCCGAATTAAATTGGATAAGTGTAATTCGACCAAAAACAACCATAGGTATAAAATATGACCACTTAGGCCAACATGGATTAGATTATGACATTTGTTATTAATTTATTTAAAGAAGGGTTAAAATAGTTAAAATCACAGTTTAATAAGTAAATTATTCTTAATATAGGGTTATACATAAGATAAATTCGACTATAAATAGTCATTAGAACTATAAAAAGATTTCCAACATAATGATATTTTATTTCTAATTTTTAGACTTTAAATAATCTAATTTATTTATGACACAATGATGATGCAGTAATTATCTTATTAATGAAATATTGACATAATTGATGTTATAAATACCCAAATAAATGTAATTTGGGACTTTTTATGAATTACAGTAATTTTATATGTTAATATGACATGTTAGTGGTGATTTAAATACCTTTTTTCGAACTAATCATTATGTTATGATTTTCACAAAAATCAATTACCAAATAGTGTCAAACTATACATAAAATAATTTTAAAAACAAATATTATATTATTAATTGTTATTATATTCCTAAAATTATAAGGTTCGGCCAAATGACGTAGATAAGGTTATATATATTAATAACAAACAAATTTGGGTTCGTTTGTCTTCTTATAGTAAGTTTATTAACCTTATAGTGTAAGAACACAAAAAGACACGTTAAAAGTAAAATTATCTATCTTAAAGATAAATATAAATTATAAGGCTAAAATATTAACCTAAACTTGTCTAAATTCTATTGGATGAAAGGATTTAGACCCATTACCTCCTTAGTATCGAAATATTTCAATTTGGAGCTATTTGAAACCGAATTTGGCTTTATAATAAAATAATATTTTTAGTTTTTCCAAAGGTGCCACTCTCCTCCCTTATAAAAGGGCACCACCTCCCTCTCTTCCTCATACCACTTTGAGCATTCAAGCTCGTCCAAACCCTACCAAATACTCTTCTACACTTCCCTAAAAACATCCTAGAGGTCCTGTTATTCTTCAAAGACCAATTTTATAGCCCTAAGAGGAGGTCTCAAAGAGGCGCTTCAAAGAAGAGGTAATGTCCGTTATCAATTCTTTCACCTTTATTTTTTTCTTCCACTTCTTCTTATTAGGTTGTTTCATTATGAAGTAATAACATCAGTATCACTCATATACTGATATGTTTTAATAAGTATTAAACAACTCTATTTCACCATCTATCCATCCTATGGAAAATGAAATCACTGCGCGTGCGTACGTACGGAATACCGTCTCCATGCCATGGTGTAGTCTATTTTCCACCACCACCTTACTTGGATGGGTATAATGGTGTAAATAATAACTATATATGATTATTGTAAAGTTATATTGATTCTGTAATAGTATACATATAGTCCAATAAAATTCCATGATCATGTTAATGATATAATCGCTCGTGCGTACGTACGGAATACCGTCTCCACGACGCGATGAGATTCATTTTCAATGTCTAACCATTCATAAATGATTATAATGTATATATAATAAGTAATCCTGGAATATATGACATAATAATGATACTGGATTTATATATATATATATTTATGTCATCTAATTAATTCCATTCAATTCAATGAGGAAACAAAAACAACGTTCATGCGTACGTACGGCCTACCGTCTCCATGAACGATATATTTCTTTCCATTTATCGATCTATTATATATATGTATATTCTGAATATATATTATATATAAATCATGTTTTATTTTCTATAATTAAGTAATCATGATCTATGTAATCATATGAATAATTACAAGTCAAAACACGGACGTCAAATGAAACGATTTTACCCAAAACACTCTTTAACATGGAATTTACAAAAGAATAGGTAATATAAAGCCATAAGTGAACCATATATGATATCATAACAATTAATATGATTCGGTAATAAGTCAATGACATTATTTAAATCATTATAAATGAGGTTCAGATACGTATGAAGCATATCAGACCTAAGGTAATGGATAATTTTACAAATCTCAATTTTATCTGAGATTGAATATTCATAAGTATTTACTGGGGTTATTTCTATCATCCATGTCCATGTCATATAAAAGTATTTTCATGAATGTTTAAAGTCCTTTTTACCCATTCTTGACTTTTACTACATGGTATGTAAGGAATCTTTCTTTTGTTACGAGGTACTTTTTGACTTTTCTGACAAAAGTACGAGAAGAATGTTTTTTTAACTTATACGGCACAGACTGATTTTTACAGTTTTATAATGCCTTATTTTCATTAGCTTCCTACAAAAGATTTCATTACTGTTTTCAACAAAATCTCTTTCTTTTAAAATTAGATGACGTTTTTTGAAAAAAAATTGATTTTTAAGAAGAAAGGATATTTTCCTCAAGAATTCATTACAAGTGTTTTATCAAAACCATTTTCCATCTAAGATGACATTATTTCATATGTGTATGTTCCATGTATAATGTATCTATGACTTACATGGTTTCACTTTCCTAATTATTAAACAATATCCAATTCTTTTATATGGATTATGTGATAATGGTATTATGTTTATGAAACCCATTTTATTCGTTTGGTTATTATGAATGATGTATGCTTATTTTGTGGCACAAGTAAGAATGATTTCATTATGAGATGGGTGGGACCTAAATCTCCCTCCAATGCATTGGGTAATGATTTATATCTCCTGAGCTAGACATGGATGGAATGGAAAGTTAAACCGGTTCAGTAATACAGGACTGGAACGAGGAGTGAACTCGATTCAAAAAGGGACTTTGTCCACAAAGATGGTCTTGGAAGAAATTCCTTGGCTAATATGGAAATCATATCATGTGCTTAATGGTTTCCACACTTACATGTTTTATTACCATGATATTTTATCATTCTAAATGTTTCATTATGATCTATTCCTTACGTACTTCCATGTTTTATGTCATTGCACATGCTTTTGGTTTTTAAACATTATCTTCATGTTTTTAAGTTCAAATGTATATGGTATGTTTTATTTTATCCATGTTTACACCTAATGAGCATTTGAGATCACCCTTTTTATGTTTTCTTTTCCCCAGGATATAAAGAAATGTTTTATGTAAGAAAAAAAAGGTGAAGATCTTTATGGGAGATGTTGAAGATCTTTCACCAAGATTAGAAGATTACGTTCCGAGTTTCCAAAGAGACTAAACTATTACGGTCCTTGAGTTTTGATTTTTGTTATATAATAAGTATTCCGAAAAAGTAATGTATTGTCCATGTACGTCAAGCTTTGGTTCCCTATAATGGCACATACTACCTCCTTTTTCGTTATAGGGTAATTATTATCAACTAATAATGAGTCACCAAATGTGGAAACTATAAAACTATATTGATCTATTTCTCTAACATCTCATGAACTCTTATATAGTTCTTGTATCTTTGGAACAGTTCTTTATTCAAAGGGAAATTAGGTAATCTTTTATAATACCAAATCTTATCTACATTGATCGCCAAATTTATTAAATTCAATCTCACTCCCACTATTTCCTTTGGAGATGTTGTACCTATCGAGAAATATATTGTGTTTTTCCACTAAAATATTATTTTGAGTAGTGGTATAGGTAATATCCCCTTGTATCCAAGGGGTATCCTATAAATGAAAACATTGTTTGTTGGAGTGGATGGTTGTTGTCTGAAGAGGCCATAACCAACACATCGCTTCCCCAAAGATGCTAATTAAGTAACACAGCTTTCCTTCCACTCTATAACTCTGATGGAATACCATTTATCGATTTAGTTGGAAACTAGTTTATTATGTACATTTTTGTTTGTAATGAAAATCCACAAAAGGATAATGGATGTCTCACATGACTCATCATTGATCTCACCATGCCCAACATGGTTCAGTTCCTTCATTCGCTCACACTATTCTACTATGGTGTAGTAAGGAAGAGTGAGTTGGGATAGGATCACAAACTCCCATAAGTAATCAATGAATTTGTGATTATGATATTCTCCATATTGTTCATAGCGGTGTTTTTAATCATATTAACAAGATGTATCTCAACATCACTTTGGTATTATTTTAAATTATCAAAAAAATATGACTTATAACTTATTATGTATATATATCCAAATCTTCTAAAATCCCCAATATAATTTATTATGTATCAGTACCCACCCATTAAATCAACTGGAAATAGTCAAAAAACATTGTTATGAACCAATTGAATATGTTATTTAGATCATTAACATTTACTACTAAATAGGGATTTCGTCATATTTCCTTGTAAACATGATTGAAATATACCATGTGGTTTTAGTTAAAAAAATCTAAATATCTATCATGAAGTTAATTTGTCAAGTGTTTCTCATTTTCATGACATAGAAAGTGATTCCAACATTAGTTATGGTTGAGTCATGGGATGTATCTTTGTAATAGATTATAATTACATGATTTCTGTAATATAATAAATAAATACAATTGAATAAATGTGCCCTACCCAAAAAAATCAATCATTGTAAAAGAAGCAACATTCATTTACAAACAAGAAAAAAAATCCATCTATATTTAGTCAAGATAAAAGAAATATTTTTTTAGTAATAAAAGATAGAAAATAGGAACCATTTAACACTAAGATAATCCCAATTGTCAACAATAGGTTTTAGTCCCCAAAAAATAAAAGATCATGTCTGGATCTATTTGATGTATGTAGATATACCTATCCCTAGTCAATAATCCTTAATATACATGGTTCTTTTATTTGGATACATATGTTATCACCCAATGTTATACCTAGTACCCATTTTTTATAAATAAATACATTCTAGTTGATTACAAATGTATTTGATGCTTCCCATAACTTTTTATGATGTGTGCAGTTCTTCTTCCAGTGGCCTTTATTGCCAATGGTAAAAAAACTATCTCTTATTCCCTTGACTCTTCTTTGATCATATTTTTCATGGAAGTTTGTGAAGAAGCAATAGGCTTAAATATCTTTTACTTCCTTATCCTCTTATTCACCATAAAGACATAAGATATTTTGCGATTCATATCTTTTTCCACTTTATGAATGCAGATAAAAAGATCAAATAGAGTCTTCTCTATATTTTTAATGTCAAAATAATCAATAATGATGGAGAATCTTTGGGGGAAGGATTTGAGAATGAGGTCGATGCCCATTTCTTTAGGGAGTTTAAACCCATGAACCCTCAAGATCTCAATATAGCCACTGATCTTTAATACAAGAGTTCCAATTGGGGAACTCTCTATGATTTCTCTGAAAGAGTCCCTTGGAAATATCAAACCTTTATTTTCATTCTCACTCATGCATAAGACCACAGAGGTTCTTAGGAATGAAATCAGCATCCATGTATTCATGAGACATCATGATATCAGTAGATATTGATGATAACATTATACATTGAGCGTCGATTGTGTCATTTATATGTTTCTCAGAGGCCAAGAAATCCCCATCACATTCCTATTTGACAGGCGGATCAGGTAATGCTAACTCTAACACATTTGACTTCTGTTCATGATGTAGGATAACCCAAAAGTGTTAAACCATTCCTAGAAGTACTATTATTGAGGAATTTGTGTTTTCCCATAATTTATTATAGGGATGGTCTGGTAGGAAATCTTGTAATTTTCATTCTAAAATTAATCGAGAATATAATTAGTACTTTCTTGATAACATTTTTATGAGAAATAATAATTTAAGTCTTCCCTTATTTTACCAAATCCCAATGGCTCTCCCAATTGAACTCATAATGCCCAGTTTCCATGAAATTCCTTGGGAAATGATCCATATTCCCCTTTGTATAACCCCAAAAAGGGTTGGAAAAGCTATTTGAAGGTATTTAGGTGGATGATATCTGCCAAATACGAGCATGCAGCTCATTGATCTGTTTAGTGGAAAACCTAATCATAGAATATTATCTTTGGATTTCCTCAACTATTACTTCCCAAATTACACCATATTTAGCCAAGGCTACTCATCATGATTTAATATAGTTAAGTCAACCTTAAACATTTCATTATGGATTCTTATATAATATTATGTGTGCAAACAGGGGTTGGTCAAACACATGGTTTAACTGAGTTTTTCCCTTAATCAAGTAACAGAAGGCTTAGTCTGACGTAATATTTTATTTGATGTAATTTTATCTCTTTTGCGTGAATTGATTATTATCATTATCAGATGATTCATGATATTATGTGTAACTTACTTAAGTGATTAACCATATCTTGATAATATTTACGCATAACACTGGTTTATTTTAGTTCCATCTATCATTCTTATTTAACAAATTAATTATGTGATCATGAAAACACCTTGATAATGATAAACCATACAGATGACAGAATTAAAATAAATCGAAGGGAATAATGATGATATTTTCTAATGGTTATATTATTTATATGTTGATTAACTATCCCCGACATAAGGGAGAAACATGTTAATCCTTTTAGGTTTGTGATTATAGATTTGCTCTTCTCTACCTCTATATCTCTTGGGAATGATTTTTTCTCTGCTCCAATTTGAACCTCTTTAACTGCCTTGGGAGTTCCATAAATTATAGATGCCCAGACTTTTTAATTTAACTAACACTAATGAGAGGGGTACAAGGGGTTTTACATAAAACCAACATTGGTCAGGAATTCCCAATATACAAATGAGAATATGGATCGTATTCCAGAAAATATAGTTTAAAAAATAATTAAAGAAACCATAGACATATATAGATCTTGGTCTAGCTCATGATCATCCATAAATGAAATGATATTTATGCATAAATAAAACTACAATTATATTCATTAATCATTTTTGTTTAAGGTAAATCATGCTAGAATCAATTAACTATAACCATTAATTAATTAAACCATTATTTAAACCCATTTCATAATTTCATTGTGATTATCATATATTATAATTATAATAAATATATTCATTTAGATTTATATATGTAAGTAACCTATACCATTTAGGAAAACATGTTAATTCATATTCATAACTACCCAATGAGTAGAAATGAACATTATGAAGATGTCAAATTAAACACACACCCATATATATAACACCAATCACATGTAGTCCATCATATATGTGCCCACACGATAGTACACATCTCAAGGTATTGTATAACATAAAAAAATCTGCATATTTTGATGATTACATGGAATGTAGTTCCAATTAAACTATGTGTACTATTTATCCCTGTAAATCCAAAGTACACACCTGGGAAAAATAGTTTGCATGTACTCTAGAAGTATTCGGAGTACACAATGTGTTGAGTGGTCTACACACCATGTAGTTCTTCGATACATGGTCTTCAGCTGGGAAAGCCATTTAAGGGGTACATGGTCCAAACCTAAGTCGAATGGACTACACTCCATGTCCAGTGGGCCACACGTTGTGTAATCTGGAAGCTGTGTGCACATGTTCCTGGACAACACACATAGTCATTAAGACTTAGAAAATACCCTATAAGACAACTCAGATTGGAAGACTAGACCTAGTGCATTGAACGACGACTACACAGAGTGTACAACTAAAAACACAATGTGTGTTCTGGTGTTTTATGTCAAAAAACATTTGGCACCTCGGGATGAGATCATATGTTTTATTTTAATCACAATTAATGGAAAATATAATTTCTAAAAGGAGAACATGAAACGAAAGAGGATGAATGTAATAACCAAGGATTTTATGAGACATTTTTTTAAAATTTTATTAAATTATTATGTTGTACACCACACCAAGAATATCATGCACTATTTCAAATGACGTATTAGCTTATAATATAAGAAACATTAATCATGGATTATTTTTCACATAATTACTTGTTTTTTTGATAGAATTCATTTCACGTAACACCATGTATATAGTTTGTTCACCATATAAACTAAGTTATGATTATGTTATACACAACACTAGTGGAATCATTCACTAATGCATCAAATACTTATCTTGTGTTACACCCCAGATTAACCATCCTCGATAGATTACGTTGTACGCAATATTGAGTTTTACCAAAAAAAATATTTTATTATAATATTAATATTTTTTTCTGTTAGGAATAGTGTTAACCAAATTTTGAATTTTATAACATTATAATTTATCTTACACATTTTCTAGAACATGGTATGAGATTAAAATCGTTTTTTCTGATAAAAGATGTATTTTTTTCAAAAATAAAACAGTTTTTACGCCTTTTAATGATGCACACATTTTAATTCATATTTATGAAAATATTATAAGTTCAATTTGACAAAAAAAAAACTAATTCTATTTAATCCGTATATAAAAATATACTTTGGGTAATTTTTCAAATTTTTCTGATAACATTGTTATTATGATGAATAATAAAAATACTCTAAATTTGTAATTAAAAACAAAAATTTTCAACAAGATATTTAATATGGTTAAATTATAATATTTAATGGGTTTAATGTATTAATATAATATATTTTTTCCATATAATATAAGTTATTTCATGAGCATTAATTTTACATTGAATTCATTGGTAAAAATATTTCAATATTTTGTAATTATTTCTCTTTTAAAACTAGTTTTCTCAACAATTGGATTAATTTTAAATTAATTACTTCATCTTCAATGTTTTGAAATTATAAAAATGAATTCAATATTTGGAATCAGGAGGTCCAAAGTGTGTAAATATGTATCTGTAATTTTTAGAAATTTTGAATTGTAACTACAGTAATTTTATTAACCATGGTTAAAGGTAAATTAAGTAATTAGTGGTAAAAAATTATTACAAAATTACCCTAATGATTGTATTAATATAACTGGATGATTTTATATCACCAAAAAATATACATGGGTCAAAATTGTATCTATTGGAACCAACTTGGATGATATGAAGATATTTAATATATTTTATTTAATGAAATTTCAAATATGTCTCACTCAAACATTAATAATTAAATAATTTTGAATAAAAGGTTATACAAAATATAAATTCGATTATAAATACTAATTTTTAGTATAATAGATTTTTTTATTATGGTAAATTATTTTTTTTATAAAATATATAATTACTGTAATAAATTATATATTTTTTACGCGGAAATTATTTATTTAGAAAAATATAAATTATATAGTTTTTATTAAATTAATAATACCCATAAAACATGAAAAACCCAAACCAAACCATATTGGCCCAGTATATATAAATAATAATCATCAGTGGGTCTACTTTTGGACCATTTTGATCCTTATAAATGAGATTATGACATTCATATTATTTTATTTTAAACGATGTCTAAGTTGTCACTTTCGTAATTTAATAAAGATCACATTTTAAAATGTGGTTGTTTTAGAAGAAAAATTACACTAAAATTATTCTTGAGAATTTTATTCGATTTATAATCATCATAGAATTATATGTTTAATTTTTATGAAAACTGATTATTATATCAAATAATTATACAAAAATGTTGTAGTAATTATTTTATTAAAAAAATATAAAATAAATGGTTTTAAAATTATTAAATAAATATTATATTCACTAATTAATGTGGTCCACTAATTTTATTGAAAAATATGAAATTTTATTAATATATTAATTATTTTGGTTCAAATCTATCTTCTGTGTGGAATTTATTTAAATTCAAAAAAATGAATAGTGTCAAAATTGACACTATTTGTATTTTATAAAAATAACATATTATTAAATTTCTTAAAATCACAAAAAAATATATAAAAACTAAAAAACAAAAATTATAAGGTTCAAAATTTTTTAATTTATCTAATTATAAATAAATCACAACAAATAATAATGTATTTATTACCATTTAGTATTTTAAATATTATTACAACAAAAAAATTAAAAGGATTAAATAAGGATAAATCAAAATTATAAAGTATAAAATAAAATAAAAACATGTAAAAATTTAATAATATGATGATATTACAATCCTATCTCATTCCATATTTGAATTTGAAACTTTATGGATGTTTAATACGAGGTTTGATTTTATTATAAATAAATTTTATTGCGGTTTCCAAAGCTGCCCCTCTGCTCTCTTATAAAGAGGCACCTCCTCCCTCTCCTCTTCACTCCATTGTGAGCCTTAAAACTAGACCAATCCCTATCCATTTCCCTTATACACTTCCTTAAAAGCATAATAGAGGTTTTGGTCTTTTTCAAAGACCATATTTAGTGCCCTAGAAGATGGTTTATAAGTGGCTCATCAAAGAAGTGGTAACTTCCTTTGTCGATTATTCAAACATTGTTCTTCTATTACTTCCTCTATATGATTAGTTTCATTATTAATTAATTAATTTAATATCATTTGTATAAATAAATGTTTTATGAATATGAAATATCCATATATCATCTTCAATCGATCCTATAAAAAATGAAATCACCATATGTGCGTACATATGGTCTACCGCCTCTACGCCGTGGTGTAATCTATTTTTCATCACCAACATTCTTGGATGGATAATATGATGGAAGAAATAACTATATATGATTATTGTAAATTGATATATATCTTGAACTATTATACACCATACTCTTCAATACAATTCCACAATCATGGGAATGATATCATCGCTTGTGCGTACGTACAACCTACCATGTCCAGGATGTGATGTGACTCATTCTACATGATCATTATTGACGTATGATTATATAAATGAATTGAAAGAGTAAATATGATATAAATTATACTAATATAAATATATAAATGATATAACTATAACCAAAAATAATAATAATGATGATTTATTAGACAAAACATGCATAAGAACATATAGCAATTATCAACTGAATAACGAGTAAAAATGAAATGTTACTACTAAATAGATTAGAATATGACCATATATATATCATAAAAATGACTATGATTCTAGAATAAGTCAGTGAGATTTTTTAAATCGTTATAGTGGAGGTTCAGATACGTAAAAATTATATCAAACTTAAGGTAAAGGATAATTACTACCATCTTGTTCTTATCCGAGATTGTTTATTCATAAGTATTTACTAGGTTTATATTTATAATCCATGTCTATGTTTTCTAATAATATTTTAATAATATATTTAAAAATATTCCATGTATTTTTAAATTCATTTTTACCATTTGTTGATATTTACCACATGGTTTGGAAGTATTCTTTATTTTGATTTCCATACGAGGTACTTTTTGATATTTCTGGAAAAGGTACGGGGAGAATGTTTTTCTACTTATATGGAATGGATATATTTTTACGATTTCATAATGCCTTATTTCCATGAGGCTTCTTATAAATTATTTCAGTATTATTTTTAGAAAAAAATATTTTCTTTAAAATTTTCACGACATTTCGAAAAAAATATTTAGTTTTAAGAAGAAAGGATATGTTCTTTAAGAATTAATTCAAGGGTTTTATCAAAACTATATTCTATCTAAGATAAAATTATTTAATATGGTCATGTTTCATGTATAATGTCCCTATTATTTACATGGTTTTAATTTGTTTATGATGAAATAATATCCACTAATTTATATGTATTATGTTATGATGGGATGATGTTTATGAAACCCATTTTATTTGTGGGGTTATTAAGAATGATTTTTTGTTATTTTGTGAAACATGTAAGAATGATTACATTACGAGATGTGTGGGACATATATCTCCCTACAATGAACTGTGAATTGATTTATACCTCATCAGATAGACATGTCTAGAATGGAAAGTAAATCAGGTTCAGTAATCGAGGGGTGGAATGAAAAGTTATCCCAGTTCAGTAATGGACTCCATCCACTATGATAGTTTTTGCTTAAAAGACTTGGATTATATAGAAATCATCATATGTGCTTATTATTTATCAATTATTACATGTTTTTTTCAATCCTATTATTTCATGGTTAATGATCCCTTATGACCCATTCCATACACACTGCCATGTTTTATGTCATTGCTCAAGATTTTGATGTATAAATATTATGTTCAGGTTTTACATTCAATTGTTTGTGGTTTATTTTATGTTCTACATGTTTTCCCTTGATGATCCTTTAATCTCACCCTTTCTGTGTTTTATTTTCCAAAGGATACAATGAATGTATTTAGGAAATAAATCAAACTGGAAAGATATTTAGGCAAGACGCTGAAGATATTTCACTGTGAATATAAGATTATGTTCCATGTTTCCAAAGACACTAAACTAATACGGTCTTTGGGAGTTTTGTTTTTTAAATATTCTGTATTCTGAAAACGTTATGTAATTTTATTGTATGTAAAGCTTGGTTCTCTATGGTTGGTATCAGAGTGATGGTTTACTCATCCGTTGGAATCTTGGATGCGAAAACTTTAGTGAGAACTTGAGAGATATTTCAATGGTATGTATAGGGATGACCTTGTGGTTAAGTATATGTATAGGTTAAAATCCAAGAATTATGATAACGATCATGAGCAACCTAGGAGTAAACATAATATGTTAGTGATTTAATGTTCTCACCTTTGATTATGTTTTTTTCCTAGTATGATTTATTACTCTCATGTAATACTTTTTGGGGTTTATTCAGTAGAGGGAAACATAAAAAATTCGGTGAACATTGAACCTGATGAACAAATTGGTGACTATGAGTAACAAAATTGTGTAATGACTAAAGTAAATGATATTGTGATTATTCTGAATCAGTCATCGAAATATATTATTAACAAGGTGAACATTATTGGTATTCTTATGTCATTGAATAAGAGGATGATAGACTTTCATGCCTATTCTCTGTGTGAGGAACATAGACTAAATAATATTAAACATTTTACATATCATGAAGAAGGGAAGAAGAACCTTGAGGAATATCTCAAGTGGAGGGTAATATGTTATCCGTGTGGGGTATAGGGTCATATAGTGACAACCTATCATTAATTTCAATATATTATCTATGGAGAACACGAGCATTACCCAACATAATTCCTTAACCTAAGAGGATACTTCTAAATCGAGGAAGGAAAAATTCAGTTTCAATAATTTAGGAGGCTATCTTTAAGCATTTATGTATTATAATTCAAAAATAATGTTTTGAGGTATATTTAGGGTATATTAGAATATCAATGAATTAGTCCATTGTGGTTTTCTATATGTACATTGTACTGGTAACTATGGAAAGTGATTGATATATATTTTGAAATCATATGATCTATGCATAATGAAGGGATATGGAGAAAATAATATGGTTGATAATATTAATTGGATCATGATTGACTAAAGGATAAAGTAATATCATGGTTTTAGTATTTGATTTTTGGTATATTTGGTGTATGGAAAGAGTTGATTTTGATAGAATTCATGAATTCACTAATGTTATACAAAAATTTATGTTATTATCATATATCAAGAGGACACATGATGAAGTCCTTAAATTTTTTGGAATTTGACCAGTAAGATATATTTTATGACATATGGTGGATTAGTTATGGTATTCACATGTTTGTTATTTGAAATTTCTGGTAAATTTTATCACCATACTATATGATTGGATATAAGTGTTTTGTATAATCCAAAATGTTGGAGTGGATTATGTTGGACATCTGATAATAATGGTAAATGATAAATCTTTTTATATATATATTATTTCTTGAATGTTAAAATAATATAGGTTTAGAAAAATGAAAACCCGTAGGACGTGGCCCACCCATCGCGTCAGACAAGGATAAAGGAATCGAACCAACAACCGAAGTGCAACATGCCTTTATCTTCTACCATTAGCCAAAATTATGTCCCTAGTTAGAAAAAAAAAATTTATTATATTAAGTTGTATTATAGATGAATTATATGTAAATTTTTGGAACCGTATATGTTTAATATCACTATAGATGGATTTATGTATATTTAATAACTTGTGCAAACATTTTTTTGATAGATATGCATGGAATGAGCTATCATTCTATCGCATGATCTAGTAACACTTAAATAATGAAAAATTCAACATCATTTCATTAAAATAAGAGATGATGTAGAAATTTTCCATTGAATGACCAAATATGATATAATACTAAAATAAATTAAATATTTTTACTTATGAAAAAATTTATCACCGTAAAGGAAATGATCTAGAAAACAAAAAATGTTTTCCTAGTACCCATATATTTGATTAATCAGATGGTACCTTAGATCGAAAAAAAATTTAAGGATTTTTGATTGTTGTCTTTTTCATAGCCATCTTCTCTACCACACTTCATTAGAACATGATGGTTAGAATTATCTTCCATATGAATGTTTCCACTTTTTTATTCATATGTGGAATCCCAATGTTGTGTTAAATTTGATAACCATTATGTTCCATACATAACATTTTTAAAAATATTCTTTTGTATTCAATTTTAAAATGTTGGTTTCCATAAAATAAACTTCCATGTAGTAAACGATTTATAACCCCGAAAAATTTTGACGGTGATATTAAATTTAATGGGGTATATTGTAACACACATTAATTTTATGAGATATATTCAATTAAATTTCAATGATGTATTAAGTTTTACACCACACCTTGATTATCTTGCACTATATTCAATACTATATTATCTTGAAATATATGAAACACTATTCTTGGCTTAGGTTGCACAATATTTCATGTTCTTTTGATGGAATTAATTTCACATAACACAAACAATAGATATTGATAAATATATTAAATATTTTATGATTATGTTATAAGAAACACCCAAGGAATAATTCAATACATTCAATAATAACATGTCCCCCGTTTCACGAAAAAGAGACTTTCCTCGATAGCTTGTGCTGTACGGATTACCGAGTTTCACCAAATAATGATATATTATTATAATATTATTATGAAATAGATGGTATAAATATTATTAACAAAATATTAAATTTTATAACATTATCATTCATCTTACTCATTTTCTATAAAATGGTATGGGGAAAAGGATTTTTCATATAAAAGAAGTATTTTTTCCACAAAAGAAATTTTTTCACCTTTTGATGATGCACGCATATTAAATATAATTTATGAAAAGTTTAAATGTTTAATTTTTCAAAATAAACTAATTATTTTGAATTAAGATATAAAAATTTACTTTTTATATTTTTTTCATATTTTTGCTGATGACTATAATATATTGATGGTTAGTTAAAATTGGCTAAATTTGAAATTTTAAAAAAAAAATTCATCAAGATAATTATAATGGTTAAATTATAATATTGAATTGTTTTAAAGTATATATATAAAATATTTATACCATGTAATATAATTTATGTCATTTTAAACAATTTAACATTTGAATTAATTGGTTAAAACCTTTCAATTTTTTCAAAGATTGATCTTTTAAAAAACCATTTTCTCAACAACATGATTAATTTTAAATTCATTAAAGAAACTTATTTTGTTTTGAATTCAAAAAAAATGGATTCCATATTTTAAATAAGGAGTTAAAAAATAATTAAATACGTAACATTTATTTTTATGCATTATGAATAGTAACTACGATAAATTTTATTTACCATAGTTAAAGGTAAATCAGTTAATTAAGTGTAAAAATAATATTATAAAATTACCCTACAACATGTGTTAATATAATTGTATTATTATATTTCAACGAAAAATATACATGGGGTGAAATGGTTTAAATTGGTTCCCACTAGGATTAGATTAAGACATTTATTTTATTTTATTTAAAGAAATTTCATATATGTTTCACTCAAAAGTTAATAATTAAATTATTTTCAATATAAGGATATACAGAATATAAATTCAATTATTAATATTTATTTGAATGAAATTTTTTTTTATTTATCATTGTAAATGTTTTTACTTTTTTTAAATATATATAATTACTTTATTTACTTATACATTAATGATACAAAAATTATTTATTTAGTGAAAAATAAATAATATAGTTTTTATTAAAATAATAATACCAACAAAATGGACAAAACACTGGGAAAAAACTTATTGGTCGAGTATATCTGGGCCATAATCATCCAGGAATCAACCTTTGGTACATTTGGGGCATTATGAAACAGATTATGTTATTTATATTTTTTTATTTTAAATGATATCAAAGATGTCACCTTCAAAATTAAATAAAAGTAACATTTTAAAAGTTAGGTGTTTTAGAAGGTAAAATTGACTAAAAGTATTCTTATGAAATCTATTAAATTTATCTTTATCATTTTATTTTATATTTTATTTTTATGCAATGGATAAGAATATGAAATAATTATACAAAAATGTCGTAGTAATTAATTTATTAAGAGATATATCAAAAAAATGGTTTTAAAAATATTTAAAAAAGTTATATAAACTAATGAATGTGATGAAAGAATTTTATAGATTATTATGACATTTTAGGAATAAATTAAATATTTTTGTTTGAATATTTATTTTATGTGGATTTTATTTAAACACAAATACATGAATAGTTTCAAAATTGACAATATTGGTATTTTGAAAAAATACCATGTTATTAATTTAAAATAAACAAAATCATATTTTTAAAAATTAAAAAACTAAAATTATATGGTCTAAAATGTAATTAATCATCCAATTATGGACAAATCACAATACATAAGTATTTATTTGTAATCATTTAAATTTTAGAATATTATTACAACAAATAAAATAAAATAGATTAAATAAGGATAAATCAAAATGATAATGTTTAAAATAAAATAAATAAATGTCTAAATTTTATTATTTGATGTTATTAAAAACCTAATAATATAATATAAAAATATTATTCTTTTTGAATGTTTTTATGTGGGGTTTGAGTTTATTATAAATAATTATTTTATATGTTTCCAAAAGTTCCCCTCTTCGCTCTTATAAAAGGGCACCTCCTCCCTCTCATCTTTACTCCATTTTGAGCCTTCAAACTTTGAAAAACATTTCCATTTTCCATTGCAATTCCCTAAAAACATACTAGAGGTTCTGGGCTTCTTCAAAGGCTATCTTTAGTGCCCTAAGAGTAGCTTCAGAAGAGGCACGTCGAAAAATATATAATATCTTTACCGATCTTTCTAGCTTATTTCTTCTTATACATCATATATTTGATTTGTTTAAATATTTAGTAATAACTTCAGTATAAATTTTATACTATTATGTTATTGTGAAAATGAGACAACAATAATCCATCTTCTATCATTCTTATGAAAAATGAAACCACCAAGAGTGCATACGTACGGCCAAACGTCTTCACGCTGGGGTGTAATCTGTTTTTCATCACCAACATACATTAGCGGATATAATGACAGAAGAAAAAAGAATATATCATTATCTTAATGTGATATTGATTCTGAAATATTATACACCATACACTTGAATATAATTCCACAATCATAGGAATTATATTGTCGCTCGTGTGTACGTACAGCGTACTGTATCCATAATGTGATGTGAATCATTCAACATGATCCTCGTTGAAGAATGATTATATAAATGAAATGAATTAATAAATATGATATAAATTATACTAATAACATTATTTAGATTATATAACTATAACCTAAAATGATGAATAATATTTTATTCGACAAAACATGCATAAGATCATAAATTAGTTAACACTCGAATTACGAGTAAAAATGAAATGTTACTAATAAATAGATATGAATATGACCATATATGATATCATAAAAATGACTATGATTCTATAATAAGTCAATGGAATAATTTAAATAACTATACATGAGGTTCAGATACATACCAGTGATATCAGACCTAAGGTAAGAAATAATTATTACAATACCATTCTTATCCGACATTGTTTATTCGTAAGTATTTTCTAGGTTTCTATTTATCATCCAAGTCCATGTTTTCTAAAAAAAATCATAATTTTTTTACTATTCTTCTATCTATGATTAAAGTCAATTTTATCCTTTTTTTACTTTTACTACATGGTGTGTAAGGAATCATTATTTACATTACCATACGAGGTACTTTTTGACATTTCCAGCAAAAGTATGAGGAGAATGTTTTTTTAACTTATATGGATTGAACATATTTTTACAGTTTTATAATTCCTTATTTCCAGAATTCTTACTATAAAATAATTCATGATTATTCTCAAGAAAAGACTTACATTCATATAAAATTTCTCTGTATTTTGAAAAAATAAAATTATTTTGAAGAATAAATGTTATATTGTTTATGAATTAATTTCACGTGTTTTAAAAAAATTATTTTCCATCAAAGATGAATATATTTAATGTGGTTATTTTTGAAGTATAATTTCAATATTATTTACATGGTTTATGTTTTTTTATGAAGAAATGATATCCTATATTTTATAATGATTATGTTATGATGGGATGATGTTTATGAAACCCAGTTTACACGTTCGGTTATGTAGTATGATTTATGATTGTTTTTTGGCACACATAAGAATAATTTCATTATGAAATTGGTGGGACCTATATACCCATTTAATGAATTAGGTAAAGTTGTATATCTAATGTGGCATACATGGCTGGAATGGAAATTAATTTTTGTTCAGTAATACAGGGTTGGAACGACAGGTATACTCGGTTTAGTAATGGACTATGTCCACTATGTTTGTCTTGGAAGAAAATCTTGGATAATATGGAAATAATAATACGTGGTTATTAGTTTTTCAAAATATCATGTATTATTCCAATGAAATTCATTCATGGTTAATTTTCTTTTAGGATCCATGCATTACGTATAGCCATGTTTTATGTTATTGCTCGTAATTTTGATGTTTAAATTTTATGTTCGTGTTTTTACATTCAAATGATTATGGTTTGTTTTATATTCTCAATGTTTACCATTGCTGAGCATTTGAGCTTAGCCTTTTTATGTTTTCATTTTCGTACGATATAATGAAATGTTTCAGGAATGAAAACAAAATGTAAAGATCTTTATGGGAGATGTTGAATATCTTTCACCAATAATAGAAGATTATGTTTCGTGTTTCCAAATACACTGAACTAATACAGTCTTTTTGGAATTTTTTTCATATCTATTATATATTTCAAAACGTTTATATAAATTCCATGTACAACAAGAATCATTATCTATAATGAAAAAAATAAAAATATTAAAATTTTCCAAATGATTCACTTGAATTGGAAAAACAAAATTATTAAATGTGTAAATCATTAATGAAATACTTAAATAATTAAAACTCTTATTTAACCTCCCTCTGATACAACTTGTAGGTTCCATGTGCTGCAAATGTTCGGGTTGGATGGTACCCAAATTTAATTTTTACCATGATCGATTATTATTATGGGATAAATATTATAGTTAATAATAGTCTCCATAGAGTAGAATCAATGATTTAGAAAAAAAATGTATGAGTCCTGAGACATTTAGAGATTATCTTTCTCATCATTTTTATAATTAATTTAATTAATTTCATAACAAAATAGTACACATGGATAGTCAGTACTTTCTTCGTTGATGATGTTAATCATCCGGAATGACGCTTCTGGGTTATCTCGTAGAGCTTGCGAGGATCTAAACTAGAATCCCTCTAGTATTGATACACACGTGCTTCGATAGACTCGGATCAACAAAACCCGTTCTTCGGTTGCTAGTGCATCGAATCAAGGGTCTTGTGTTAGTCATTCCTAATCACTTGTTCTCCATCCATAAAGACGAACTCTCGTTCATGAGTGGGGAAGAAAAATGATTCTAGAGGGAAATTTTTTAGCTCAACAATTCACAATTCGTCGGCCATGCAGTTCAATAAATGGAAATAGAGTTGTATGTGGTTATTTATTGGCATATGGATTCAGTTACAATATTTAATTCTTTAACTAATATTAAATGTATTCATAACCTTAGAGAAACCCCTTTCTATTAATAATAATAAAACATCATTATGTATGGGGAACCGAATTTCGAGAAACAGAATTATAAATAGAATTTAGCATCAAAACATAGTAGAAGCGTTAATTTAATTTGTTCCAACTATATAAATAATTATTTATTGTCTTCCAAATAATTATATTATTATCGGGCTGGCCTTCATCATCTTCATCTCCACATATATTTAATGAAAACGAAATAAATATGTAAATAAATTATTATCTTAAATATATATTTTATATAATAACTCAAAAATAATTATATATTCAATGTTCAATTAAATAAATAAATAAATTTTACCCCAAATTTGGTGAATAAATTTTTATTTAATTTATTCATTTATAAAATTATTCGGCTATCTTGAGAATAAAATTTATTAATTAAATTCAAATATAATATAAATAAGACCACCCGAAACACATAGTGTGTTACCCTGTAGAATTATTTATCATTGGAATTAGGCAAGCATTCCTAAAGTCCAGGATTAGTTTCCAACAATGGGTAAAAGCACACATGTGAAAGAAAAAAAGTCTCAACAACGACATCCTCAAATGAACACTCACTATGTAATAAAAATCTTCTGTCTCGATATCTTGTCAAGTAGGTTTCATAATAGTTCCATCAACCTTTTTTCTTGATACTTCGTTCTTTGAGTACCTGAAATAAAAATACCGTAACACCAAGGCCATGGAATTTCACATGATAGTTTTATTTGAATCAATTGTCCAAAATATAAACATCCATAAATGTATGGGACAATTATTTCCTCGACTTACCCATTAATAACATTCCACTCAAGACACACCCAACATGACCTAATTCCCACCAGCTTTCTTCATGACGATTTTCGTTAGTAAATCAAAATGTGCAAGTCATGAAACGTATTAATCATAATCATAAATTCAATGAATAATTACACAAGCTGGTGGATAGAAATATCTAATGACACCAAAAACATGAGAAATTTTTCTTGGCAGGTCTGTTCTCATCATCACATATCTTGGATATTACCATGTATGAACTTAATGAGAGGAAGTCTCATCTGCTTATGAGTACTCGCACCTGATGGCATGTGTGGTACGTGTCCCATAATAAAATTTCATCCTACCATATAAAAATGTTTATGTATATAGTTATATTATTTAATGATTCTCATCATAGTGGGGAGCTTCCATGACATAATCAATGAAACAAATACTCTAGGACCTTATTACATCATAGTCATATAGAACAATGAAAAATATGTAATACGATGATTAATATATTAATGCATTAATTATCCATGTTATCAAACTAAAATGACTTTGTTATTGGAAACCAACTCTAACATGTTTGGTTAAAATATAAATATGTTATGGGATTCATATTGCCTATTAGATCACCAAGGGGTTCTCATGTTATTTTATACATGAAGGATAACGGTACATTACACTAATGTGTGGCGTATTAAATATTGAACCAGATGGTGAATAATAACGGGCAACCACTTGCATGCATCAAATCTCTCATCAAGTATATAATATGTTCTGATATCATATATAAAACTATTTGTGATCTGGATACCATCATTTAATGGTTAAATTGTCCTGATTTTATCATAAATAGTATAAGATTAGGTTTGAACTATATGAATCTGTAGTGATTTCATTTGTCTTGACTAAATCACTTACATTAATATTGTATTTTATATATAAAATCCATTATCAATTATTGGATCAGTTTGAATAATAGTTACTGATGATGACATCATACTATACTCAAGGTAACTTGTATATCATACCCAATATCTCTACATCATCTTGAGTATATTGAGAGAGAATCAACATTACAACAATTTATCTAAATGTTGTTTCGAGGTTGATCATGTTAATTTCTTATTCCATGTAATATCTATTAAAGGGGTGTTAATGGATCCATATAACGTTGAATCTATAATATATTGGTATTTTTTAAATAATGTATTGTGAATCAATATACTTCTGGGATTAAATGGCGATTTTCAACATTTTAACCAATATATCTCGCATTTGGATTCACCGATGTTTGGATGAAAAAAAGGAGTTATATTTGTTTTTTATTAGGCTTTGGAGGGATCTTTTCAATATCAACAAGTAAGGATTAACTCATATCATATCATAACATTACCATTGTCGGGTAAATCATATACCATGTACATTGATGCATCTATAGTTTTACATGAGGTAGTACTGATACATGAGAAATCAGTTGTTACATTGTGCTCTAGATAGATTAGACCTAATGAGATAAATCACTCTACTCATGATTTAGTGTTAGAAGAATTTATAGATTCCCTATGATGATGGATATATAATATCATGGGTGATAGGTTTTTGGTTTACATATACAAGAATTTCCTTAGGTTCATTATTTCTTAGTGAGATGTAAACCATTACTATTGGAGGTCAGTTAATTATATATAGTCCATCGACATCATGATTTATTATACATCTGGAATTGGAAAATTCAATATCAATGAATTTAGATATTATAGTAGGATATGGAAATTGTTAGAGTCTTTAGATGAGTGTTGGAAGATTTCAATCTTTAAAGAAATGCTACTAAATGATCTAGAGACCCAGGGATGAGATATTCAGAATTCTATATCTATTATACACATGATTTTTTTAAATATCTTGAATTATTAGATATTTGATTCAGAGGGATTCATTATGTGATACATATTATATTTTGGGGATTCACCATTGGGATTTTATCTTGAAAAAAGGAAATTCAATTCATTTCCATGGAAATACTTTTTGATCATACAGACATGCGTGACAAGATGGTGGGAGTGTTTTATACCTCTACATGTTGCATAAATCATAGTTTAACATATATTTATCATGATATCTATAGACAATACTAGTGGTTAAAAATGAAAAAATATGTGGGGATTTAGGTAGGAATGTTTAACATATCAGTTAGTGAATTCCAAGCATCAGAATCTAGATGTGATTTTGTATCATTTTCCAAATACTGATTGGTAATGTGATGTTTTCAATATTTATTTGTGATAGGATCACCTATGAAAACCCATTGAAATGATATTTTATGGGTTATTTTGGATTAATTTATTAAGGTATCCAACTTTTGACATATCAATGACACATTATGTTCTTTTTATTATTTTCATGATAGATGTAGTTGGGTTTCACATTATTATGAGGATTAGAATTTTAGATAGAAACCCTTGTTTCACATCATGATTCTGGAAGGGTATTATAATATATTTGGGATCATTGTATTTTTCAGTATGGCCTATAATCCTATTACTAATTATAAATCTAAGCAGATTGTTAAGATTCTAGAGGATATGTTCGTTTCATATGTTTTGGATTTCGGTTTGTTCATTGGAGTAGCATATAGAAATTGTGGAGTTTTAATATAATAAAAACTTCCAATATTTTTTGACTCTCATTTCCGTAACATATTCCAAATGAATGGAAAAGGGGAATACCGTAAGCACTACGATATTAATCCTTTGAAGAACATCAAATATTGAAAAAGGCATGAACAAGAAACCCATTAAAAAGGAGTCGTGCAAGTTTTCTTCTCACCGCACAAGTCACTATCTTGCCGCATATGGGTCACAGAAGTCACTTGCATGTTTTATTATTTTCTTCACCAATGGTGCCCAGTGGCGTATAAATAGCCCCTGTGGGCCCCCCATTTCGAAGAAGAATTTTCCAAAACTCAGATTTAATCTCTGGTCACCCAAGACTTTGTATGACATCTTCTGAACACTTCTAGGGAAATTTGTTTTTACCAAGAATGGAAGATCAAAAGAATAAGAATAATGTCTATGTGTTGGAACTCTTCAGTAAATGTGTTCTATAGTGTTTTATACCTTAAGGGAAATGAATACACTTGCGTGACACCTTGCCCTATCAAGGGAACTTGCACGCCACTCTTCTGAAAGCCTCTCGGGATGATACTGGGGGCTTGAGTTAAAAGTCACCCCAGTGTTACCCTATGCATTCTTCATCACCCAAGGAAACTCATGTCGTGCAAGTATACTTGCGCGACTAGGACTTGAATTCCATAACAATACATTCACACCACTTCCCTAGTCAATTTATTTCCTCCAATCCACATATCCTCTTCACGATATATCCTTCAAAACCATCTTCAAATCCATTTATAGAATGGTTCCTTTGATGGCTTCCTTATCTGAAAGGAATTCTGGGAGAACCTCTCCCAGAACCTCATTACATACAATCATTATATCACCGTGGTTAAGGTATTCCTATATAACCTCATCTTTCAAGATGATATGACCTTTTAACCTGGCCCTACTTCTCAGGAATAACCCCCAGTCACTAGTCCCCTTAAACTGGGCTTCCTTTTCAAGAGTAAGTCCCAATCATAGTTTCCTTAAACATTTGTCATCATCTTTAGGAGTAAGCCGCATTTTTAATTCTTTACATTTGAGCATCCTTCTTAGGAATAAAACCCCATAATATGTCCCTCTTAATTTAGGATACCTTTTCAGGAGTAAGAATCGGGATAAAATTCAAAAATATCCATAAAGTAAAAATACCTTTATAGACCCTACTTCTTGGGCTTCATTCTTATGTCATGGTCTTCATTTACCAGGGTAGTCATACATACATAATCCCCAAATCATTTCTCATAATTTCATCATTCATGGAACCATCATCAAGTATACTAATACCTCTTGTTTCTCACACCGCGCATGACTAACATGAGGTTATAGTGTGAAAGTAATCATGACATCTCCTTCTAGGCCATTAACCATGCATAATCCCCATATTTCGTTAATCAAACTATGTGGGTTCTAATTATTTTTTAACAAGGATATGATGGTATCTCATCTGCGGGTATGATCCCAAATCTGAAATAATACATGTCTTTCTAAAGGACAATAAAAATCAAGTGCCCCATTGAGTGGCTTTAAGACCATTATGGTTATCATAACGACCAAGAGATATCTATATAATGTATTGAATGATATAATTGACTAAGAATATCTATTACATACGGATAATTATTCATCG
Organism: Viscum album; assembly: GCA_963277665.1. NCBI lineage: Eukaryota > Viridiplantae > Streptophyta > Magnoliopsida > Santalales > Viscaceae > Viscum > Viscum album. The sequence goes on along the minus strand of OY728142.1, from coordinate 1,353,932,430 downwards.
ATTATGAACCTCAAATAAAAATTAAATATTACCTAAATCTCATACATATCAATCATTAATTACCCATGTCAAATGAGCACTTACCTTTGGAATGTTGGTCCAAATGGATATAGAGTCATTGGATGTTTCCAGTTCTACGAATAAACCTATTAGAAACCAATTGGAATGTTTGAACCTTAATCAAAAAAGGTTATCCCAATTTCTAGAAGAATCAAAAATGGTGAACCCAACGCAAAACCTTAACCAAGTTATAATTACGATTTACTTATTTGATAGGCCCCTATTAATCTCAATATGATGGCAGACAAAGTTGTGAATATCATAAGAGCACATCCAAAATATGTTATCTAGCTAGACTTATATTGATTATATTTTCAATATCTAAAAGGCACCCTTTCCAATGATCTCTCTACAACATAGAATGGATTCGTTAAAGTTAACACCTGTGAACGCTTTGGCCGCTACTCCTACTGGATCCTCGTCCGCTCTGAGGAAGACATCACCTACTCAGCATCTTCAACGTTGGGTCTCAAATGTGTTGGTGATAGAATACCATCATCATGGTACAATACCGGCTCTGGAGGCCGCTCGACAAGCCCTCTAAGTTAACAACTCTCTAGGCTGTCTGGGAAGCGACGACCAGTGATCAATAAGCAGGCGTACTAAACACCATCTCCAACCGTTTCGGGTCGTTATCCCTAGAACAAAACATCTATTCCCTCCCATATTACAGGGAGGTGAATGAAGAGGTCACTCAAGGCCTTAGTTTATGTAGTAAGTAGTCCATCATGAGGAGTCCCACCAACAATATCCTCAAGACTTGGGTGGTAGTGCACCCTCAACATGATGAGGTATCAACTCTAGGAATTCAGCTTTGGTTCCTTAGAACAAAGAATGCAAGAAGAACCATAAAAGGTGAAATTTGGTCAATAGGGAGAAGGTTCTTACCTATTACCCCTCTGAAGAAGTCCACCAACCTAACTTTCTGGCATGCAACGAGCGGGCACACACACCCGTTTGTTCTAATCCCGATGTTCGGAAGACTCATCTGGAAGCAAATTTCCAATCCCCCCAGGAAATTGCAATCGATTAATAAAGGAAGGAACATAAACCTTCATATAATTCATCAACTAGTCATCTAGATCATATGAATGCATCCAAAGAAGCACTCCAACCAAAGGTGGTGACCATCTGTAAACAGGCACATACACCTTCTTTCAATCACCAATTCTGTCAGCAGTCTCATCTTCGAGTATTGAAGGAAACGCTTCAACCATACATGACAGGGAATATCCACCAGGCACATACACCTACCAATTTTCATCAAGTCTTCCAATAGACTAGTTTCGTAGCACCTAGAAATGTCAGTCGGAAAACTCTGACGACATAATTGGAGCAGACTCAAATATCTTTTCCTATGAATAAGTATTGTCAATATTTTTTGTTAGGAAAGGGAGGACAAGAGTATGCACATACACCTACTCCAAACAGGGAATGGACATATATTCCCATTCCATCAGCTGAAGTCACCAAGCACATTCTGACAATGATGAATGTGCAGAAGCGAATCCCTACCACTATTCTGGATACCTGTCAAAATATTATAACAACATCAGTGACATCACAGAGAAATAAACATAATTCTATCCCTATCAGTGGATTGAAACATCAACATGAAACTCTATAGTAGATACACACATCTTTTCCAGTCCAAGAGGGTCGTGGGGAATACTCTCCCATGTCATATGGACAATCAAGATGGGAACATACACCTGATTTAAATGGATATCATCAGTCTAACCTGACCATATCTCCTGAGTAGAACATACACCTTCCAATAATAACCACTATCATCAACAAGTGGTTTCCAAAGTGAGTAATAAGGAGTCCAAGAAAAAGACCCATCCAGCATAGTTGAAAAATCAAGAGCAAATCTGCAGTAAGGCCTTGCTCAATGCTGGAGTCCATGATGCCCTCATAAAATTATCTGTTACAGCTCAAGATTATACTATCTCATATCCAAATTCTGTTAGTAACAATAATAACTACAAAGGTAATCATTAGACACTTCCCCATGAAATCATGCTTCATGACAATTCGGTCAGTCTCAAAGTATCATCTTCAGATGAGAGCCTTGATAATATTCTACGTTACCAAAAGACAAAAGAGCGAGAGGTTTCATCTTTTACTATAACCCACCATGGTGGTCCATTACATGATGATTAATTTAGCTGCGTACGTCCTCCCCACAATAGTAATTCTCATTTTCTGGAAATTTCTTTAATTGGAAATGTATTAATGTGGAAGCCCTCTACTCTTGAGTCACTTGAAAATGTGAGGCCAGTCAAGTCTGATGTCTTACCATTAGTAGGTGAAATACTTTCTCAACTAGAAAATATTCTAAGATGTAGGTTATTCTACGAACCACTTCCGATTCATTAATCGTCTAATTTGACACATGATTTCTCTACCAATCTTATTGAATCTTATTAAGCAACAAATAATCACTAGATTTGGTCTAATCTGGTAGAAAAATCATCATCAAATGACAAAGAGGAAGTGCTGAATATGCGAAAACAACTAGAAAAAGGTGAAATATCAGTAATGTTTTGGCCTTTGGGTGACTCTTAATATGATATTATAGAAACATTGACAGAAGATTGTATTCATGATATCCGCCTCAACATGTGGGAAACACATTGTCACATAATAGGTACAATTTTAGATTATAATGTGTTTTATGGAATCATAATGACCCAATAGTGATGTAATAAAATACTATAAACATTATTATCGGAAAAAATATATTTTACCATTAAATTATTGTTTTTTTGGGTTTGATTTATTAATTTAAAAATCATTAGTGGAACCTTCAAGTCTTATTAAACATTTATTGTTTTTTCATTATTTTCCTTGGTAGTGTGACTCACCTCCAAATAAAAAACCCCATTATTTTAAGAAGTTCAGAATTTTTTCATATAAAATATTGTTTTCCACTTACTTTTTCCCAAAACCATGTGCAGGTTTGTGGTTAGGATTAGTTTAATGTGAGGTGTCTCAATCCTAAATAATAATGAATTCTCTCACATTTACTATATAAACCCACCAATGTGCTGACTTTCTCCTCACTCAAGACATTGGAGTTCGTCCATCCTCTACGTACCTTTATATAGAATCCTCTATGGTGCCCCAAGCTCCCAAGAAGCCATTCTCAATCCTCTCTCAAGTATTTGGAAGCACACATCCTAGTAAGTGTTTTTCTTCATTTCACATTTTTGTCAAATATTCATTAAATTGTTATGCCTTTTTAATTTCAAATATAAATGTTGGGGTATGGTTTCAACTCTCCCCCATACTGCCCACTTTATGTTTTAATGATGTGAGAACACTTTCTCTATCATTAAATGCCTCCCACGTACATTCGTTATTTTTCCAAAATTCTGAAAGTAATATCTCTCTCCTCATTTATATTCAAGAAATTCATTTTCATCATGAATATAAATTCAATTAAATTTGTTGGTAAATGTATCAATATGACCCCCTTACTGTATATGTAATGTAAATATGATGACACACCACATTATCTATCATTAAACATTTTAGGAGTTCTTATTTCACACCGTTATGATGCCGAAATTGCCACGTGCTTTTCCAAGCCGAAGTCATTATGTAGTGAATACCATGCCCATTCCCCAATAAAGGGTATTCACCTTTATGTGCATTTATATATTTTATAAAGTGTTTCATGTATGTATTCCACATTATTTTATCGTGGAATAAAATATTATGATGAATGATTGATATATTTATGATCTGTGTGGCACACTTATGCATTAAATGAAATGTTTAAGAAGGGTGTGCCCTGATAGTTCTCCAATGCATTGTGTAATCTATATTATCATGATATGTCTTGTGAAATGGGTGTTTACTTGTGCTAATTCATGTGCAACAAGGGTTTACTCATTTTTCATGTGCAATGAGGGTTTACTCATGCTCCATGTGTTATGAGATTTGGATCATACTAATTCCAGGTTAAGGGTTGTTTCCACATTTCCATTTATGATTATCAAGATTTATCATGCCATTTTGATTATGCTTATCTTATTCTATATTTATATAAGGACCCGGCCCTAAACATTACATAATATTGAAATAAATTGATAATTCACATTGAGGATCTTTTATGGTTTAGAGTTTTAGAGAATTAGGATTAACAATTACATTACATCTCAAAAATTACAATGTAGACATTTCTACATAGTTTCCATTTTTTTTATAAAACATGAACTCTTAAAAAAAGATTCATGTCTAGATCCATGTTCTAGACAGCATGACTTTTCTGTTATCTCATCCTTGACCCTATTCACCTTTAAGTCCTGTGAAAACATTTCAAACATGGGATGAGCATAAAAAGCTCAGTATGGGTTATATATAAATGAATGAAAACATTTGTTCATGAATGCATTAAAAACATGGAATATTTTACTTACCTCATGAAATCTTAAGATTTATGAAAGAAACATAGAAATCACAAATCATAAAGGTAATATGTGGCATCCATATCATACATACATTGTAGCTATCACAACTATATAGGGGGTTTCTTTGTAATACCCATCACAATATATTCCCAAAATCTTTTAGGAGAAACATTCATGTTTACCTCCGTCATGATACCCAATTCATTGGAGAGCTATCTCGGGCTCACCTACCCTAGGTTTATTAGGGAACCACCCGTATACATAAATAATGCCCAAAAACCATAACATGATCATAACACATAACATAAACATAAAGGAAAGTTAAAATTTCCACATTCCAATAATAAAATATAATTTCAAGATATTGAAAGAATAATTCCATTTTCAAAATCAATTTCAATAATAAAATACATAAAAAGATTATATGGTATATATTTTTCCTTTTAAAAACATTCTGACTTGTTAAGGAAGCCAAAGATCAAATAATATTCACATTGGCGCAAAGGTCGTTGTCACCGATTACTTTAAAAAAACATTCCTTCTTGTCTTTTAGTAAAATGATTCATATAAAAAGATTCCCATTGATTAAATTTTAAATTAAAAGGGGTTTATACAATGTATAAAATAAAGTCATGTATATAAATAAAAATTCCTCAATGAAAGAACATTGAGACGAAGTCCCTTACCTCGTGTCCGATATGACCCGTTCATTCCTTAATCTTTTGAATAATTAAGTAAAGTTAATTTCAAATTTCTTAGGAACCTATTTATAGTTTATTATTCCTTTCATGTCACTTATTACCATGTTATATACATTATGTAGTCATTTTTGTTAATAATGTTCATTTGGTCAATATTTGGTACTTGGGTCAAAAATGAACACTTTATATATAAAAGTTGTCCATGTGGTCAATAGTCCTTTATATTCAGAATGGTATTCATGATTTTAGATATCATATATATCATATATATCCATTATATACATGTATTTATAATAGTTCATATCATTTTGAGGTACGAAATGAAATGCACCATTCATGGAGACGGTAAGCTGTACGTATGCTTGAACGCTACTTTAATTATATTTATTATTTTAATGGAATTATAGTACAATGATACAGAGGTATATTATAATTCGAGTATAATATCATAGATAATATCATTAACTCTATCATTCATACATCCCACATAGGGCATTGACGAGTCACATCACTTTGAGGGGGCGGTAGTCCGCACTTCCTCAAATTAGATTATCATATTTACCCTCTATGGAAACCATAAAAGATTGATATAATTAGAAAGAAAAGAAGAATAAATAAATCATAAACATAATATATATTATATATAAATACATTTTCATCATAATGGCCACCATGAGAGGTGGTAAGATGTAATTGAACAATCATCGTTTCGTGAGGCGTTAGTTTTCCATCCACAGAAACATTATTTTATTTATCCATTTGATGGAGTTGTGTGTAAGTGTAGTGCGAATATTTCACATAAAACCATCCTAGAATATTTAGGATACTGTTATTGTTAAAAAATAAAGGATATAAAATGATTTTAGGGGTTGGAGAAGTAAAATAAAAGAAAAACATTTAAGAGAAACCGTTACCTTTAATTTGGGTAGCTCTCTATGATTTGAACCAAAGGACTTCTTGAAAGGGATTCTGATAAGTTAAGGCTTCTAGGAGGAGGATATGGATGTAGGGTGCTTAATTGGGTAGATTTTGGACGAGAAAAATGTCTTGAGAGGTGTGAGGAATTGGTTAGAAGTGGTCTCTTTTTATAAGGGAGAGGAGGGTCTCTTTAGGATTGTTTGAAAATATTATTTTATTATAAAATTATATTAGGTTTATAATGGCCCAAAATCATTGAGGTCGAAGATAAGATGACTAATATTCTAAATAAAATCATCAAATAATTATTGTACATGTTTTGGATAATATTTTAATCATTATAATCTTATTTATTTAAATCATTTATTGATGAGTTAAAAACTACATCATTATTGTGTCATAAATAATTTAATTTTTTTGATGTATAAAAATTATAAAAAAATACCATGATGGAGGAAATCGTACTATCTTTTCAATTAATATTTATAGTTGAAAATAGGACTTATATAAAACCATATAAAAATTAAATACTAAACGATTGTTGTTAATGTCACTTTTGTCTTCACATTAAATTAATTAATCTAATTGTCATTATCACTCCCATGTGGCTCAATGGGGTCCCAAAATAGACCCAACGATGCACATGGTTGGAAATGACTAATAAAATAATATTATAACACATTTACGGTTAAATTTATATTATAATAATAACATTTTTTACCCTTATTTACCTGATTTACCCTTTAACCACGGTAAAATAAAATATTTACTGAAGTAAATATTTAAAATGTATAAAAATCAAAGATACCTTTTTACAAAATTTGGCCCTCCTAATTCCAAATATGGAATCCATTTTTCGAAAATCAAAACACATAAGAGGCATAAATTAATTTAAAATTAATTCCCGCTGTCAAAACAAAGAGAGTGTTTTTAAGAATTAAAAACTATCAAAAGATTGATACTTATTTATCTCCAATATAAAAGTTATATTAATTACAATGACCAAAATTGGATTAAATGGTAAAAATATATTTCAATTACACTTTAAAACAAATTAATAATAAAATCTAACCATATAAATAAATTATATTAAAACATAGTTTTGAATTAAAAATACAATATTTTCACTATTCATTAAAAAATGAAATTTATCAGAAAAATACAAAAAAATTACCCAAAGTAATTATGATTTTCTCATTCTAATGAACTATTTTATTTGGTCATATAGAATGTATTAAAGTGACCAAAGCATGATTTAAAAAGGGTTCTCCATTAAAAGGTCGTAAACGGGCCTTTTAATGTAAATTATGCATAAAATTAGATTCGTTCACATTTGAAGCCTCTAAATTTTATTGGATCAATGTAAATTAATTTAACAATCTTGTATAATCATATTTTTTTTAGTTTCATTCATTACCGCCAATAAAACATCTAGTAGTTAACTACCATTTAAAGTAATAATATTATATTATCAGTGTGCAACATATGTTTCCAAAGAAACCCGCTGTTGCGTATCGGGTACGTTATCGAACATAGAAACCCCTTTAAAGAAAAATTAATATTTAATTCAGAAATATTAATAAATATAAAATATTTCTTATTCTTCATTTTCTTGGGATGTTACATCCTTCCCCCCTTTTGGGAATTGCGTCCTCGCAATTTTTATTAACTTATCAAAATAAGTGGGTGTATTTATCCCTCATAGATTTTTCTGATTCCCATGTTGCCTCTTCAACCATATGGATTTTCCATAAAACCGTTACCTGGTGAATTACCTTATTCCGCATCACTTTCTCTCTACAGTCAAAAACCTGGAATGGTTGTTGTTTATAAGAGAGATTCTCTTCCAACATAACTACCTCTGGGCTCAAAACATGAGAGGGATCTGGCATATACTTTCTCAACATAGAAACATGAAAAACATTGTGTACCTGTGATAAAAATGGAGGCAAAGCTACTCTGTACACAACTGATCCAATATTATCCAAAATTTCATAATATACAATGAACATTGGACTCAACTTTCCCTTCTTACCCAAACACATCACACTTTTCCAAGGAGAATCTTTGAGAAAGACATGATCACCTACCTCAAAAGAAATATCCTTCCTCTGATTATCTGCATAACATTTTTGTCTGATCTGAGTTTTTCTAATGTGCTTCTGAATCAACTGAACTATCTCAACCATCTCTTCTACCAATTCTGGTCCCATCAGCTATCATTCACTAACATCTTCCCAAAAAGCTGGAGTTTGACAACACTTTCCATACAATTCCTCAAATGGAGCCATCTCTATACTGGAATGAAAACTGTTATTATAAGAAAATTCAACAAAAGAAAGTTATTGGTCCCAACATCCCTGATAGTCCATCGAGCAGGAATGCAACATATACTCCAAGGTCTGAATTGATCATTCTAACTGCCCATCTGGTTAAGGATGAAAAGCTGTACTAAAATTTATTTCAGTACCCAATGACTTCTGAAGTCCTTTCTATAAGTTGAAAGTGAATCTGGGATCATGATTAGATACAATGGAGAGGGTAATTCCATGAAACCTGACTATCCCTTAAACATACAACTGAGCATGTTGATCTAGAGATAATTTATCTCTAATAGGAACGAAATGAGCAGATTTAGTCAATCGGTCAACTATTACCCAGATTGCATTATTACCGCAAGATGTCTTTGGTAATCCCACAACAATGTCCACGGATATATTTTCCCATTTCCACTCTGGCACCAGTAGTGGCTGAAGCATTCCTTTCGATAACTGTCACTCTGCTTTAACCTGCTGGCAAGTCAAACACTTCACATTAATATCAGCAATATCTATTTTCATTCCATACCACCAGTAATACTCCCGAAGATCACTGTACATCTTGGTACTGCCATGATAAACTGAAAATGGAGAATTATGAGCTTCACATTACAACTCATTCTTCAACTGTGAATCACAAGGCACAATAATCTCTTTCTAATACTCAAAACACAATCATTATCAATGTTAAATTCAGGAAACATACCCTTCTAAACCAAATCTACCTTTTTCTGCAACTCAATGTCATCCTTCTGCACTTTCTTTATACTTCCTGATAGAGATGATCTCAATCACACCTTAAACAAAATAGAATAATTTCCTACACCAACAACTTCTATGCCAAATTTCATCAAATCAAAAACCGAATGATCTTGTTCCAAACATAGCATGGCTAATGAGACATAACTTTTCTGACTCAAAGCATCTACCACTTTATTTTCTTTTCTGGGATGGTAATGGATCGTGTAATCATAATCCTTGATTAATTCTAGCAATCTCCTCTATATCATGTTCAATTCTTTCTGAGTGAATATATACTTTATAATTTTTTTATTAGTATATATTTAACACATCACTCCATAAAAATGATTGCCCCATATTTTTAAAGTAAAAACAAAGGCAACTATTTCCAAATCATGTGGAGGGTAATTTAACTAATGTGGTTTCAACTAACATGAAGCATAAGCAATTACCTGATCATTTTAAATTAGGACGCAACCCAGACCATTCAATGAAGCGTCACTGTAGATAACAAACTCCCAATTTCTGGAAGGTAGTGCCAAAACTGGAGCATTCACCAATCTTCTTTTCAATTCCTGAAAACAATCATCACATTTTTTTGTCCAGATGAACATAACACCTTTTCGAGATAACTTAGTCATTGGACTAGATAACCACACAAAATTTTCAACAAACCTCTAGTAAAAACCTTCCAAACCAAGAAAATTACGGATCTCAGTTATATTTGTGGGTCTTGGCCATTCTGCAACAACTTTTGTTTTTGCAGGATCAACAATCATGCCATTTTTTTAAATAATGTGACCAAGGAAATAAATTTGTTGTAACAAAAACTCACACTTACTGAATTTCCCAAACAATTTCTTTTCTTTTATGGTTTTCAAGACAACCCTTAAATGACTTTCATGTTCCTCCTTACTTTTCAAATAAACCAAAATATCATCAATGAACATAGCCACAAACTTATCTAAGAACTCATGGAAGATCCTATTCATAAGAACCGTGGTTACATCAGGTGCATTGGTTAACCCAAAAGGCATAACTACAAATTCATAATAGCGATATCTAGTCCAAAACACGGTCTTCAGAACGTCTTTTTCCTCTACTTTCAATTAATGGTACCCCAACCTCAAGTCAATCTTAGAAAAATACTGAGCTCCCTGGAGCTGATCAAAAAAATCATCAATATGAGGCAAAGGATACTTATTATTAATAGTGATGTTATTCAATTCTCTATAATCAATGCAAAGTCTCATTGAACCATCTTTCTTTTTAACAATCAAGACTGGAGCACCCAATGGTGATGTGATAGGTCGAATGAAAACTTTATCTAATAACTCCTACAATTGCGTCTTTAACTCTAAAAGTTCAATTGGATCCATTCGATAAGGGGGTTTTGAAATTGTCTTAGCATCAGGAACTAATTCAATAGTAAATTCAACTTCCCGATGAGGTATAATACCAGGAAACTCATCAAGAAAAAACATCAAGGTACTCATTTACCACTAGAACATAATTAATTTGAATAGTTCCTTTGTTTTCAACAATATGTGAAAGGTGACATTCATTTCCATCTTTTAAATGTTTTTTGACATCCTGATTTGTTATCAAAAGAAAGGTTTCATTCTTGTACACAAACTAAAAATCATTCTAAAAAGAAACCCCATTAGCTCTACTGTCAATATTAGCATGATAAACAGAAAGCCAATCCATTCGGAATATAACATCAAACTCTAATAGAGGAAAGATATTAAGGTTTGCAGGTATATTATTTACTCACACAAGTACATGAATGTTCTTATGTTTTCTTTTTGTCTCAACATTTCCTACAGGTGTTGTTACAATATGTTCAGTATTAATATCATGAGATGGAATTACCAATTTACTAGAAAACTTTTAAGAAATGAATGATTGTGTAGACCCTGAATCAACCAACACATTGGCATAATATGAACAAATAAACAATGTACCTGATACTACTTCGTTTGATGGACCAATATCTGCTGAAGTAGTTGCAAAATATTTCTCCACCCCTTTCTTCTTGTAGTCTTATTGCTTCCCATAACTCGAGCTCTTTTTCAGACACTCATTTTCAAAATGACCGATTTCATTGAACATAAATCATTTTACTGATTGTAAATCAGATTTTGTCTTACCATTACCCTAATAGTTTTCAGTGAAATTATGAGCCTTATGTCCCATTTTACCACATCGGTAGAACTTAACAGAATTCAAATGACATTCCTCTTCATGCTTTTTACCACAATTTTCACAAACTGTAAACTTAAGTTTCTTAACATCAGACTTTTTTGAAGATTTCTTCCATTTCACCTGCCACCTCGACCTCTTATTTTTTTGTTAGTCAAAGAATACCTGATAATCGGAAAACTCCATTTCCACCTTCTCTACACAACGAACAAGATTTTCATAACTTTTGAACTCACAATAATCTAAAGCCCTTCAATACATTGGAATTAATCCTGAGTAAAAATGGTTGATTTTACTATCAAGATCTCGTATAAAGTTTGTAGCATACCTTGCCAGTCGAGTGAATTTTTCTTCCTAAGCATCCAGTGAGTCATCCTCCTACATCAATTCCAATAATTGTTTTTCCATCCTAAGATGAACCCTATTAGGAAAATATTTCTCCAGAAACATACCTTTGTATTCAACCCAATTAATAGAATCAATCTCCTCACTATCCCTGATATTTTTCACCATCATCCTCCAATGATCAGATTCACCTTCAAAACGGTAAACATGGATACATACCTTTTTATGTTATGAACAACCCATGACATCGAAAATATTTTCCAGTACTTTAATCCACCCTTCATCTAGGACCAGATCAGATGATCCCTTGAATGATGGGGTAAGTTGCCTCATGAAATTATCCACTACAGACATGTTCCAATGTGGTTGATCTGGATGATCTCGTACATGGATACCACCACCATTTATATCCTGAGTCAACATTTCCATCACTGCAATAAACTGTTCAGTTCTAATTCTGACCATCTCAGGTTGCTGATTTGGACGGTTGTCTTTCTCCTGATGTCGTCCCAACATATCTGCACTTATTCCTATGTGGAAAACCATTCTAAACAAAGAAATATCTTAGGCTAAGCAACATGGTATTCTGTAAATGCTATGTGATATCAACATTAACATAAATTATTTTATGTGTACTAATTTAACAATATCCAAACTTCTAAAGTTATCTAAACCGACCTCTGATCCCATCTATAAGGACTCGTCCTTAAACATTACATTATATTGAATTAAATGTATAATTCACATTGAGGATATTTTCTGGCTTAGAGTTGTATAGAATTAGTTATAACAATTACATTACATCTCAAAAATTACAAAGTAAACATTTCTACACACTCAATTTTTTTTTACAAATCATGAAATCTTAAAAAAAAGATCCATGTCTAGATCCATGTTCTAGAGAGCATGACTTTTCCTTGATCCCATTTTTAACCCTATTCATCTTTACATCCTATGAAAACATTTCAAACTTGGGATGATCATAAAAATATCAGTATGGGTTATAAATCAAAGAATGAAAACATTTGTTCATGAATGCATTCAAAACATGAAATCATTTACTTACCTCATGAAATCATATGATTTATGAACGAAACTTAGAATTCACAAATCATAAAGGTAACTTGTGGCATCCATATCACACTCACATTGTAGCTATCACAGATACATAGGGAGTTACATTGGAATATACATCACAGTATATTCCCAAAATCTCTTTGGAGAACCATTCATGTTTACCTCTATCACATTACCCAATGCATTGGAGAGCTATCTCGGGCTCACCTTCCCTAGGTTTATGACGGAACCACCCGTATATGTAAATAATGCCCAAAAACCATAACATGATCATAACACATAACATAAGCATAAAGGAAAGGAAAAATTTCCACATTTCAATAATAAAATATCATTTTAATATATTGAAATAATAAATCCGTTGTCAAAATCATTTTCAATACCAAAATATATAAAAATATTATATGGTATTTATTTTTCTTTTTAAAAACTTTCCATCTTGTTAAGGAAGCCAAAGATCAAATAATACTCAGGGCGGCGGAAAGGTCATTGTCACCACTTACATTAAAAAAATGGTCCTTCTTGTCTTTTAGTAAAACTCTTCGTATAAAAATATTCCCTTTGAATAAATTTAAAAGTCAAAGGTGTTTATACACCGTATGAAATAATGTCGTGTATAAAACTAAAAATTCCTCAATGAAAGAAGATTGAGGCGAAGTCACATACCTCGTGTCCGACATGACCCGTTTGTTCATTAATCTTTTGAATAATGAAGTAAATTTAATTTCTACATTCTTAAGAACCTCTTTGAAATTTATTATTCCTTTCATATCACTTATTACCATGTTATTAACATTATGTAATCATTTTAGTTAATAATGTTCATTTTATCGATATTTGGTACTTGGGTCAATAATGAACAACTTATATTTACAAGTTGTCCATGTGGTCAATAGTAAATTATATCCAGAATGGAATTTGTGATTTTAGATACCATATATATCATATATATCCAGTATATACATGTATTTATAATTTTACATAACATTTGGAAGTAGGAAATTAAATGCACAGTTCATGGAGACGGTAAGTCGTACGTACGCTTGAACGCTACTTTCATTTCTATTTATTATTTTAATGGAATTAAAACACAATGATACATAGGTATATTATAATTCTAGTATAATATCATATATAATATCATTAACTCTCTCCTTTATATATCCCACATAGGGCATTAAGGAGTCAAATCACTTTGAGGGGGCGGTAGTCCGCACTTCCACAAATTAGATTATCATATTTACCCACTATAGAAACAATAATGGTTTAATATAATTATAAATTAAAGAAAAATAAAGAAATAATAAACATGAAATATATCATATATAAATACATTTCCATCATAAAGTTCACCATGAGAGGCGGTAAGATGTAATTGAACAATCATCGTTTCTTGAGGTGTTAGTTTGCCATCCACAGAAACATTATGTTCTTCATCCATTAGATGGAGTTGTGTGTAAGTGTAGTTAGAATATTTCTCATAAAAACATATTATTATATTGATTATACTGGTTTTGTTACAAATTAATGTAAATAAAAATAGTTTAGGGGTTGGAGAACTAAAATAAAAGAAAACAATTTAAGAGAAACTCTTACCTTTGTTTTGGGTAACTCTCTTTGGTTTGAACCAATTGACTTCTTGAAATGCATTATGCATAAGTTAAGGCTTTTATGAGAAGTAGAGGGATGTAGGGAGATTAATTTGGTAGAGTTTGGATGAGCCAAATGGCTTTAGAGGTGTGGGGAATTTGTTAGAAGTGGTCTCTTTTTATAAGGGACAAGATGGGCACTTTAGGAAAGTTTGAAAATATTATTTTGATATAAACTTTTATTAGGTTTATAATTGTCCAAAAATAATTGAGGTATAATATAAGATGACTCATATTCGAAATAAAAATATCCAATCAGAATTGGACATGTTTTGGATAATATTTTAATCATTATAATCTTATTTATTTAAATCATTTATTAATGAGGTAAAACCTCTATCATTATTGTTTCATAAATAATGTAATTTATTTGATGTCTAAAAATTATAAAAAAATACCATTATGTAGGAAATATCATTATTTTTCTAATTAATATTTATAGTCGAAAATATGACTTATATAACACCTTATAAAAATTAATTACTAAATGATTTTTGTTAATGTCGCTTTTGTCTTCACATTAAATTAATTAATCTAAATTGTCATTATCACTCACATGTGGCTCAATGGGGTCCCAAAATCGACACAATGATGCACATGGTCGGAAATGACACATCCAATAGGATTATGACACGTTTAAAGGAAATTTTATATTATTATAATATTATTTGTTTACCCTTATTTACCTGATTTACCCTTTAACGATGATAAATAAAATATTTACTAAAGTAAATATTTAAAATGTATGAAAATAAAAGTTACCTATTTAAACAATTTGAGCCTCGTGATTCCAAATATGGAATCCATTTTTCCAAAATCAAAACACAAAATAGACAGAAATTATTTTTAAATTAATTCCCGCTATCAAAACAAAGAGCGTGTTTTTAAGAATTAAAAACTATCAAAAGATTGATACTTATTTATCTCCAATTTCAAAGTGAAATTAATTAAAATGACCAACATTGGATTAAATGGTAAAAATATATTTCAATTTCACTTTAAAACCAATTAAAAAGAAAATATATCCATATAAATAATTTAGATTAAACATAGTTTTTAATTAAAATACAATATTTTCACTATTCATTAAAAATGAAATTTATCTGAAAAATACCAAAAAAATTTCCAAAGTAAATTCTGATGTCCTCATTATAAAGAAGGATTTTATTTGGTCATATATAATTTATTAAAGTGACCAAAACTAGATTTAAAAAGGGTTCCCCATTAAAAGGCGGTAAATCGTCCTTTTAATGTAAATTATACTTAAAATTAGATTCGTTCACATTTTAAGCCTCTTAATTTTATTAGATAAATGTAAACTCATTTAACAATAATGTATAATCATATTGTAGTTAGTTTCATTCATTATCTCCAATACAACGGCTAGGAGTTAACTACCATTTAAAATAATAATATAATATTATTAGTGTGCAACGTAAGTTTCCAAAGAAACCCACTATTGCGTATCGAGTACGCTATAGAACATAACAACCCCTTTAAAGTAAAATTAATATTTAATTCGGATATATTAATAAATATAAAATATGTCTTATTCTTCATTTACATAGGATGTTACAATTGATATGCATATTGTCGAACATTTATTGTATTTCTCGTGTTATTCCATGATTAATAACTTACTGGGCTTTATAGTTCACCCTTTTTATGCATGTACTCAGGTTATCCCATGCATTTCAAAGTACGAGGGAATGTATTGGTCATATAAAGTATGTTTTCAATAGAAATGTTGTTTTTAATGTTTTATGTGGTAATGTAATGATCCTAATCCCCAGAGACACTATACCTCTCGATATTCAATGATTAATCAAATAATGTTTATGTAATAAATTATGATTAATTGAGTACTAAAAGAACAAGATTTTCATAGTCGGTATCCGAGGATTGATTTAGTTATTTTTGGGATTATGATTTGAAAAACATTTTAGATCATTAGAGACAAGACTAAGTATAAAAAAAATATCCCTATGTTTTGGTCAGAATTGAGTAAGTGTTTTATCAAGAAGATATATCCATATCTTGATACAAGTAGGTAGATGCGACTCTGCAAAGATCTATTCTAGGGGTAAAACCTGAAAACAACAATTTGAGCTGACTCAAATGGGAACTGGTGCTTGAAAATGGGCCTTGCTGAAAATTTGGTTATGAAACACTCAAGGGATATGCTTTGGTATATTCACAAGCATATTATGAACCATTATTAAGGGACATAAAAATCACTTAAGAATATATGGTAGAAATTAGGTCATGGATTACATCGATTGAAGCCTATAGATTCCCATGAAAATGGGCCTAGCTAAAAATTTGGTTACGCTTTATGTGTTAATAATTACTTTAATTTTATTCCATTCAATGGCTAGTGATAGGAGGACTCGGGCTAACAACCGATATGAAGATCAATGTGATGAATGTGCGAATGGGATGCCCAATCCAATGGGAGAAGGAATCATGAACTTTTTCATGCTTATCTCTAATCTAGCTCAAGATTTGAATAGAAACATGGGTCAAGAGGAACATTCAACCCCCCTATGAAAGAACAAGTATCTACCGATATCTTCAGGAGACAAAGGCATCCTACATTTAATTGATAATCTGATCCCTCAATCATTGAACAATTTATCAACTCCATTGAAATGATCTTCTCCATCCTTCATTTTTTGGAAGTAGAGAATGTTCTCCTAGATGCTTATCGTATGGAGGATGGAGCTAATCAATGGTGGTCGTTAATCAAAAATATGAAGCCTGATAAGGAGATCGAGCCATTGAAATGGATGGATTTTCCTAAGATGTTTTTTGATATATATTATCTGCACACCCTCCGGCTTAAGATAGAAAGGAACTTCCATTACATCAAGAAAAAAGTTGAAAATTTTTTCGGAGCGTATGACACAAACCTCACAAGGATTTCATGATACACCTCCAGCTTTGTTGTTACCCCCGAATATGAAGTTGACTGCTTCTTTGGTGGGTTGAAACCTATCCTATGGAATGTGCCAGTGATCCATGACTTCAACAGCCATGAGGAAATTTTCTGATGTTACCTCAACGTTGATATAGAGATCGGAGAATCTTAGGGGTATCTTGGGGATATGAAGCGTAAGGAGGAATTCAATGATATTGGTCCAATGGATAAATCCAATGGTGAAATGAATGTACGGTACCCCACTTACCAATGGTGTGAATAGATGCACCCCACAAACTACCGGATTGGGACAAGGAAATGATTTAATTTTGGAAGATAAGAGCACCTGACAATTAACTGTCAGCAAAAAATACCTAGGGTTGCGACGGGTGAGAGGAAATCTCCGTTAGAACATCAACACATGTTTCATTGCTAAAACATCAAACAATCGGGGCATATTGAAATTCAGTTCCATAATCCAAGGTTTTTTGGAGGCAGCCAAGAACCTCAAAGGCAGCAAGGGTGATCTTTTTTCAATCACTACTGCTAAAGTGAACACCAAAAATGAAGTGGTGACAGGTACACTAGTTATTCATTCAATAATAGAGAAAATTATTCTTTATTCATGTTCTACACATTATTTTACATATAAAATGATTATTAGAACAAAAAAACCAACACCACAAATCATGGATGGGAAGATGTAGATGATAATGAAAAATGGGGAAATCATTACATCCCTGAATATAACTCCTCTCATGTCATAATATGTGTACTAAACTTCCTTGTGAAACTCTTCATACTCCCTCTGGTAGAGTTTGATGCAATTCTGGGCATGGACTGGCTTTCCTTATATAGAGCTAACATTAATTGATCTGAATGGGAAATCACTCTTGATGTGGAGAATCAATCCTTGATTATTTACAAGTACAAGGTGAAAGATGAACTTTCTTTAGCTCCATTATCTCAAGGGTGGATATTACAATTCTATGGACACGTGGTATCAGGCTCTGATTTTTGAGTCTAAGGAGGCAACCATCCTAGAAGACATGCCTATTGTGGGAGAATTTTCTAAAACATTTCACACGGAATTGCCTGGTCTTCCTCCTAGAAGCGATGTTGAATTATACATTGATCTTATACCTGGTTCATTGTCAATATCATGGACTCCATATAAAATGGCTGTTGTGGAGCATGGGGAGCTGAAAAAACAACTATAGGAGAATCTTGATAATGTTTTTATATTCCCATGTGCTTCACTATGGGGTGCACCATTCCTCTTCGTCAAGAACGAGGATGTGTCAATTCGCCTGTGCATATATTATCGTGATCTTAAGAAAATCACGATAAAAAAAATCCTATCTCACGAATTGATGACTTCTTCAGTCAACTTTGTGGATCACAATACCTCTCCAAGGTCGATTTGCATTCGAGATATTATCATATAAGGGTGAAGAAGGAATATATCCCCATGACTACTTTTCTTCAATGATATAGGAACTATGAATTCATAGTAATGAATTTCATACTCACTAATGCTCAAGAAATCTTCATGGACATGATGAATAGAGTCTTTAGAGATTACCTTGAAAAATTGGTGGTAGTATATATATATTATATCTTGATATACTCCAAAACCAAGGAGGAATATGAGGAGTATCTATGAACTGTACTGTAGACATTGCGGAAGGAGAAGCTATATAAAATGTAATGAATGTGTGACTTCTGAATGAAGAAGGTCTTATTCTTGGGCCATAACATCACAATAAATCGGATATTTGTGGATCCCTCCAAAACAGAAGAAATTGAGGAATGGTCGAGGCCAACATCAGTAAGAGATAGCCATAGCATCTTATTGTAAGCTAGATATTATAGATGATTTGTGAGAAATTTCTTATTATTGCCCACCCTCATACCAAGATAAATCAGAAGGGATTAAACATTTGTTTGAGTGATTAATGTGAAGAAAGATTCATTGAGTTGAAAATGAGGCTTATTAATGCCCTCGTTCTCACTTTACCACCAAGTGGAGAACATTTTGTGGTATACAGTAATGATTCTAAGAAGGGTCTGGGATGATTGTTGATGAAAAATGACAAAGTAATTACCTCGGATTCATGGAAATTGATTGTTCATGCACATGGCTATCCAACACGTGACGTCGCCCATGGCAGCAGTGATCTTCGATTTTAATATTTGGTGGCACTTCATCATTGGGTGAACTGTGAAATATATACGGACCACAATATCCTAATGTATATATTCGCACAGAAAGAGTTCAACGGCCTCCAACAAAGACCGTTAGAGCTGATAAAAAACTATGACTTCTCAATCCATTACCACCCTGGGACAGAGAACAAGGTGGCGGATTCCCTAAGTAGAAAGGACCCAACGATTCTATCATTGATGGGATTTGAAAACGACATAGTCATATTAGATTTGATGAAGATGGACATGTGAATCATAAAGGAGGGAACATCATCAATCCTTTAACAAGTTATTGCTAAAACGTCACTTTTTCAATGGATAGGGTATTATCAAAAGGATTATGCGGGAATTCAGAAAAGATTGGAAGCTATAAGAAAAGGGAAATCATCATATTTTAATGTTAATGAAGAAAAAATTGTGAGATTTGGGAAAAGACTATGTGTTCCATCATGTACGGAACTAAAGAAGTAACTTTTTGATAATGCACATAGTTCAAATTTCTCTATTCACACATGAAACAGAATGATGTATTGAGATATCTGAGAGCATTATTGGTTGGATAATATGAATAAGGAGATCGATGACTATACATAAAAGTGCCTGGAGTGTCAGCTAATGAAGGAAGAGAAGCAGAATTCTAAAGGGATAATGAAACCATTGCCCATACAAGAATGGAATTGGGAGAACATCATCATGGAATTTTTCACTGAACATCTGAAGACATCCAAAGGCAATAATGCATTCTGGGTTGCTATGGATCGTCTTACAAAGGTTGCACACTTCATTGCTATTCAGAAGGATTTTTCATTGGATCAACTGGAACATATATATTTTAGGGAAGTGGTAAGTATTCATGGAGTACCATTATCTATAGTGTCCTATCAACATCCAAGATTAAACTATTTTTTTTGGAAGATTCTTCAACATGATATGAATAATGTACTAAAATTTAGTATGACCTATCATCCTCAAACTAATGGCCATTCTGAGAAGACTATCCAAACACTTGAGGAAATGTTCAGAGCGTGCTCAATGGACTTTAAAGGAGGACGGGATCAACATATTCATCTTCTTGAGTTATCTTATAGTAACGGTTTCCACTCGAGAATCCAAAGGGTAAAATATATAAATCCCTTTATGGGAAAAGGTTCAGAACACCATCATGTTGAGATGTGGTTAGTGAACATAAGGTTCTTCGACCAGAAATGGTCAGAGAAATGGTGGAGAAGGTAAAAACCATTCAACAGCATATCAAGCCAGCCTAGATTGGATAGAAGAGTAAGGCGTATAATGGTCGACGAGACATTGAAATTATATTTGGAGTCATGGTATTTATATGAATATGTCATTGGATAAAGGTCATGTGGTTTGGAATGAAATGTATGTTAAGTACAAGGTACATTGGCCCATTTGAGATTCTTGATTGTGTCGGGGTTGCGGCCTATCGACTGTAACTTCAACCTACCATGGCCAAAGTTCATGATGTCTTTCATGTATCCCTATTAAGGAAGTACATACCATACCCTTCACATGTACTCTCTTCAGATGTGGTACAGTTATAAGATGATAATTTTTATGAGTAGAAACAAGTGAAGATCATAGATCATAGAGAAAGAGTTCTACCAAATAAGACAATGCCCCTCATCAAGGTGTTGTTGAAAACCAACATGTTTTAAAAAGAGACATGGGAATTAGAGGAAATGATGAAGAAGAGTTACCCACATCTGATTTAGTGTGGGAAATGGAAATATCATGGGAGAAATATCTTATGGGGGGAAGATTGTAACGACCCAAACTTTCATTAATATAAATCCATCTTGATCTAATTAAATTTCTCTTTATGTGAAATGTTTATATAAAATGTCAACTTATTTGGTTTTATGTTATTGGAATTTAAAATACTATTATGATTTGTGATATTTCCTAATATAGACACTGAATAGTGATCACATGTTTAGTATAAATATAGGGCTTTAACAAATACAATTTACTTCGACAAAGGAAGCAATGACCTCATTCAGTAGACATTCCCCATACGAAGACCATTTGTCAGAGCTCGGAAAGGGGGTTTCATTTTGGGCATCTCTCTTGAAAAATCCCATGCTGAGCTTGAATATGATATGATCTAGTGGGATAGCCTACGAGATAAGTGGATGTTGACAAAGATTACCACCCGAGCAATGTTATCTGAGCCACCCCAAGTGTCTGTCACCATCACACACCTTACTCTTCAGTCTTATGCGAGTGTTATAAGTCACACACTCTTTCTGCTACTTTATATATGCTAAAAATATATATTAAGAAATATGAACTCTTTTGAATGGTCTAGAATTTCTAGGTCCTAAAATAAATTCCCCCAGTTTATTATTGGTGACTTTAATGACATTCTTAACTCAAGTGTAAAAATTGGACCATCTCTTGATTCTATTAACATGAGAAAATTTAAAACCATGATTATAGAAAAAAATTTCTAGGAAATTAACCTCACCGGTGTGAAATAAACTTGGTATAAGAGAAAATATAACAAAATGATTGCTTCAAAATTGGATAGAGCCTTCACAAATGTCTGTGCATTAGATAATGGAGATATTATTCCCAGCACCACTCTTCATAGGTATAACCTAGACCGTCATCCCATCCTGGTCAATGTCTCCACCAAAGATATGAAACATTGGCTTCCTTTCAGTTATAACAATGAGTGGTTCTATGTTGATGAGTTCACCCATATCATCCAGAACATTTCGTCCTTAATGTATCACTTCAATGATGCCATTAATCATAAACTTGAATTAAAACAGCTCAAAAAGACACTAAAAACATGGTGTAGTGATAAATAAAAACACATAAACAATTACTTCATGATCAATGATAAAGATCTCAATAATATTCAAAACAATAACACCACCTCTAGCCTAAACAAAGATCATACTAAAGAGAGAAAAATAGTGGTCGAACTAAAATCTTTACTCACATTTAATGACAATATGTGAAAACATGTGTTTAATGATAAATGGTTAACTATTGGTGAAAGAAATACAAAATTCTATAACCCTCTTCAATAAATTCAGAGATCTTGTTGAATGTTATGCTTTCTAAATTATGTGAACAACCAGCTGGAAAATGAAAAGGATATCATTCATAATATTTTCTACTACTATGAATCCATGTTCAATGGTCCTAATAAAAAAAATTCATAATTCTTGATGAAATTCCATTACTATACACTGATGAGGATAACATAATCTTCCTTTGTACTCTGATAGAGCATGAAATAAAATACAAAGCCTTCCGTCTGAATCCTGATAGTGCTCTGGGTCCTGATGGATTCAATAATGGTTTCTTTCAGCATTATTGAGATGTGATTCATATTGATGTTTTTAATCCTGTTAAATCATTACTTTATAATGGGTGGATACCTCATGCTCACAATGCACAATTTATCAAATTAACCCAAAGTGGATAATTCTTCTAAGATTCATCTATTGAGACCTATTTCTCTTATCAAAACTCTTTATAAAATCATTATCAAAATCATTGATAACAGACATAAAACAATCACGGGAAACAATTTCACATGAAAACAAATGGGTTCTATAAACGGTCATTCTATTCAAGTCTATATATGTCATTCCTTTGAATGAGTCAAAAAAATTGAACAAAAAAATAGAGGAGGAAACATATCAATTAAACATGATATAAAAAATTTCTTTGACACTATAGACTGCAGTGTTATCTTCAAATTCCTACAAGTTTTTGGTTTCAATGATTCATAAATCACTGTAGTTGGAACTCATTTCATGTCGGCGTCAATATTAGTTTTGAACAATGGCTCTCCTAGGTGATACATCAATTTCACCAGAGGTGTCAAACTAGGTGATCCTCTTTCATACATCCTCTTATAGATAGTAGAAGACTATATTAATAATCTGATTAACAGTCTATTGGTCCATAATAACCTGAATGCAATCCAAGTATCTGAGAATGTGAATTCTCATACTAATCTTTTTTATATTGATGAAAACATTATTATCTTTCGAGGTGATAAAAGTAACATTCTTAATCTCAAAACTGTTCTCTGACACTATGAAGAGGTTTTTGGAAAATCCATTAGTTGGAACAAATCATTCATATTCTTTGGGAAGAACATTCCCCCCAATAGAAAATGTGATATCGTCAATGACCTCGGTCTGAAAGAAGGAAATCTCCTTTCAATAATCTTAGTATTCTTATAATTTGGGGATGTCCTAAGACCTTTCACTTTTCTCTTATTGTTGACAAAATTTTAAATCATCTTTCCTTTTAGAAGGAAAAATCTCTCTCCATGGTAAGTAGGTTTTTCCTTGTTAAATTTACTAATGCTTCCAAGATGGTTTACTTCATGATGGTCTATAAATGGAATGTTTTCCTTATTTAATAGATGAACACTTCTATTAAGAGTTTTATCTGGATGGATAGTACTTTGGAATGAATACATGTAACCATTCCCTGGTTAACCTATTTCAAACCTATTTAGACTGGTGGTATTTGTATAATTTTTTTTGAAATTCTGTAATGAAGCCCAGCATTCCAAACTCACTTGGAACATTTTTCATAACACCTCATATGATATTACATTTCTATAAATGGATTCATTAACATAAATAGGGAAACTCGAACTACATTAGTTCTTCCATTTGTCCTACCATCAAAAAAACCTTCATCAATATTATGATTCATTCTTGATGGATTGTCTCCCGAAACTCTTCCATGATATTCAGGTTGGATAACTAGATGGGAACACCTTTAATTTATATGGAATCTTCTGATCAATCTCTAGAAAATAGTAATAGTACCATCCAAGACATCTTGAAATCTCATTGTGCCCAGCTCCCTAATACTCTTTCTCTCGTGTAATGCAAGTTATTGAAGAAATACTTTTTCCATGTAATGAAAGATAAACAGAATGTTACATTCATTGAATTATTTATTATGTATTTAATTTATTAAATGTATTAAATATATCATGATTTTTTTTGGATTTTATATTTTATTCTTTTATTAGTCTTGTGTGTCCTACACGCTATCAAATTTTATGTTCATATTTTAGACATGTCATGTTTTATAATAAATGTGGAATAAATCATTATATATATCATATTATCAGATTTTGGATGAATTTTTGACATCTAAATCTTAGAAACATGGATCATTAATACAAAGACAATATAATTTCAAATTGATATAATTATATTGAAAAAATTGAACAAAATATTTTAATTGCACTGATTTGGGTCATTATTTTAATTATTGATCACAGATATCTCCTTATTGTAATAATTACCATGATAAAATTATAACAGAATTGAAAATTACATTAATACCACTATAGAAAATGAGGGACCCTCAAATCAAGTAGGGATATGTACATTCCTTATTTATTTAATTATACATACAATTCGTTATATTAAGAAAATTAGAAGTAAATTTATAATTCAATTACAAGAAATGATGTAATAAATTTATTAAGAAAAAATGGCCATCGTTACAATTTAAAATTTCATTTATAAATATTTTCATGTAATTTTATATGAAATGGTTTCAATCTAAATTATAGTTGTCTTTTTTTTGTAGAGTTTGATGATGTTTTCATTATGGAATACATTAAAATTTATCTTGTTTTTAAATATTCTAGAGCTGAATATTTCATAATAAATATTTAGATTAACATTCAATTTGTATATATGATATATATTTTACCTTTAATATGAATCAAGAAGATGAAAATATGATAATGTTAGATGGTATGTGTGAGTATGATATAGCCTATAATACCAAATGTAATATCAAATATGTAAAATGAGATAAAAATATAACAAAAGTTTATAACCACTATGATTCTATGTTTAAGCGTACAGAATCTATCTAAATCAATGTACATGTATGAGTAAGTATAAGATAGTTATACTTTCTTCAACAATAAAAATACACAACAGAAAAAAAAGTAGTAACACGACAAGTAACATGTAGGAACACTTTTATCCGAAAGAGGAGGGTCTCCAACAAACCTGGATAAGAGGTCCCTTGATTTATACTTTCAATAAAGACCATCTTACACAAGAACAGAAAAGCCCTCAATTTGATGATCGGTGTCTATCTTTTTATCCCTGAAAGCCCTCGATTTGAAAGGAAATCGGCACCTCTGACTTCACAACCCGATGTCTCTGATTATAAGGAAATCTTACCAATTCACAAAGAAAATCAGCACGAAGAAAATTTTGACCAAGTATTCCAAACATTATGAATGAAGCTCGATATTTTATAAGAGCCCATATCTCTAGAAATCACATCAACATCATGTGAGCTCATTTGTCAATGTTTAGTGTCGAGATTTTATCAAATGAGTGCCTATTTATAGACACGACTTCAATGGTCAGCTCCCTCCTCCAACAGTCATATTTTTAATTGAATTATGAAGGGACCTATACACGTGGAACTCAAACAACGGTTAGTGAATAAATAAAAGAAAGTCATCGTTTTATAACAAAACAAGTGTATGAAAAATATGTTTATATAACTAAAACCCAAAATTCGATGTGTAAGATAATGAATGTACAAAATCTAAAAAAATGGATTTTGGATTCTATAATAAAAAAGAATTCAAATTCTGTTTTCTAAGAATTTTGAACATGAATTCTATAGAATTCTGGAGTCTGAATTTCATGGAAATTCGGAGTCTGGATTCACAAGAATTCAGATCTAGAACATAAAAAATTCAGAGTCAGTGTTCATGAAAATTTGGAGTTAGAACTCATGTGAGTTTGTATCTAGAATTCAGATTCAAAATTCGAAGTCAAAACATAGAATGTTTGTAACCATAATTATGATTCAGAATTCGGTGTCATTCCTCATAATGTTAGTAACCAGAATTTTGATTCAGAATTCGGAGTCAGAACCCAGAAAGTTTATAACCAGAATTCTGATTCAGAATTTGGAGTCAGAACTCTAAAAGTTCGTAACCAAAATTCTGAGAATTGAGATCCTAGAACAGAATGCTTCATATCTAGGTATTTATAGGATTCCAATGTTTTGGTCTCAATCCGAAATTTATACTTTGAAAAAATTAAGATATGGACAATGAAACAATGTAAGGATAAAATTCAATATTGAGGGAAATTTTCCTTATAAAAGTAAAACATAGGGTAAAAATAGATTTTCCTTCAGATAAGGTGTTTGTGATTTTCAAAACAAGAGAAATGTTAACGTCATAAGGAAACCTAAATTACTCAAAAATTTCCCCCTATAATGAAATTATGGAAAAATCATAAGGAAAAACTTATTGACTCTACAATATCCCCATTTTTGGAAAGCACAAAAATCCATAAGAAAAAGAATATAAGGCCTTAACTAAAATTCTTTAGACTTTGAAAATAAATCATATCTCCCTTTACACATAGACAATGGTGAATACGACTAACTCCCCCTTAGGATTTGGAACAATAATGATCATATTATAGATTTCTGGAATTAGAATTTTCTTTTGAATATGGAAATCTTCGTAATGAGAAATCAACCTTCGATAAGCTCCCCATTTCATAGGGATACATATAATTATAAATATTTTTCCTTCTCCCCCATTAGGATTCATTTTCCTTCTCCCCCTTTGTGATTTTCAAAAAGAGTTTGAGGGAATGCAAAAAAAATATGGTACCTGAAATATTAGTATAGACATCCAAACAAAACAACCAAACCTAATTTCATTATGATTGGTAGAATTAGTACAAGGATGAAAAATAGAAAAAAAATGATCGGATCTGTGTCTATTTTGGTTTTTTGTCCTAAGGCATCAGCTTCTTCCCAATGGTCTTTAGCTTTTTCAGCTCTTTGTGATCCTCCTCTGCTTTCTTTTCTATTTCTTTAACCCTGTCTTCCTAAGATTTCATAGCCTCTTCCTGAGTATTCAATAATCCATCTTACTTATTCATCTTTTATTGAATCTCAATCTGGAGATCCTTTTCTAGATTATTTCTTTGGAAAAAATAGCTCATCTTCCCATTCAAATATTTAACATCTTGATTTCGAGAATTTTGTTCAAGATTTAGGTTTTCCTAGAAGTTGTTTGTAAGATTATTTATTTTGGAATCATTAGTATCAAAGGCTTCCTTGACATATTCTTGAAACTTATCATGCTCTTCCAAACCTGCAACGATTTTCTTAGGCCATGTGGTCGTATTCTTGCAAGATTTTCTGTGAGCATCATAGTTGATTAGGAAATTTTTGTGATCAACCTCAATCTTAACGCATCTATACATCACTATGGATACAGAGTATGAATTTTTATTCATGCTATGCTAAAGCATTTGGAATCTAAAATAAATTTCTAGAATGATCGAAATGGTATCCACTAGTTTCTTCAGGGACTGAACAACAAAATCATGTCCTAAGGAATATGACTCTGAATTAGACATTTTACTTGGAGATGGTTCTTCCTATAACTCTACCAGCTTCCTCTTAGAGGTTCCATCTTATTTCTTCCTCAATATATATTTGTTTGGGGTTATAAAAACCACTTGTTTCCTTTTTCTGATTTTAGGTATTGCTTCCTCATCAGGAGATTCATGCTCATATCAGGATAACTATACAATCTTATCATCATCAATTTTCTCTTTTTCAGCACTAGCCTTAACATATTCAGGAAGAATGAAGTCATGATTATGAATCTCTTCCTCTTACAACTTATTAACTTATCTTCTTCACCCTTATAATTAGATCTAGGAGTTGAATGTTTTGAGGATCCATCTTGAGAAGTCCAAATTGACAACTTTTTTGAAGCACTTTCCTTTTCCTAATAATATTCAAATTTCTTAAACACATCATCAGAGCCAACACTATTCTCATCTTTTTGTACTTATTTCATATCTTCCTTCTCTTTAACAATCTTCTCTTGTGGTTTTTTGAGTCCTAAACCACTTACCCGGAGTCTCAAGAAATGGTTCTATAATGAATGTTTCTGGTATGAGAATTGTTTCGGACGCAACTTCATTATCCCTCAGAAGGGATTGACAAATTTCAGCCTTTAACATCGTTTTATTCAGCTTCTTTTCCTTATCCTGCTTCCCTAGCTCATCAGTATCTTTCCCTTTCAAGGCCTTAGCCTCAACAGGATCCAAACCAAACTATGGCTCCCCTACTTTTCTAATTTTTTATCCTCCCTCCACTTTGCTACCACCTCATCCGGGTATTCCTTTTGATTCTTGGGTTTAGGAGGTGTGCATTGGACTTCCTTAGACATAGGTGGTTTTCCTTCTGCTACTACATCCTTTATCTTTCTTTTCATCCCAGCTTTCTTTGATGGTTTAGCCTCTTTATCAATCTTCAGAATGGATTTTTCCTCATCCTCTGGCGGATCATAAAATTCTTCTGACTCCTTGGAGAAACCAAGCTTCATTATCTTGAGGGTGTCATCATTGACCAGCATCACCTTGAAATTCCTTGGCTTGGAGATGTAGTGTATCATGAATGATTCATGGCACTGAAGTATCAGCTTAGAAAGTAAGGCATGATACATAATAATCTATGCTCTCAGATTCCCATTCTTGATTTTCTAAATGATACTGATAATATTTTTATGAGGTTGACCTTTCTTAGATTTACCAAAAAAATCCAAGATGTACATGTCACTTTTCTTTAGGGATAACTTGTCACTCTTCCTCAGTACGATGAGGACTTGAATCCATAACTATAGAATCTGATTATTGGTAGATAGATGGGTAATCATTGCTATCTTGACACCTTTAAGCCCAAGGAATTCCCAAGAATTTTTTCTTAACGAATCATCTTTGACCCTCTAACTGTTTGTTGGAGAAAAATTCGGCTTCTCATTCATATGAGAGCCCAACCAAACTCATAGCCTTGGTGTAAGATAGTGCATAATTCTTGCCATAAATCTTGAATGAAAATATTTCTCTTCCTTCTTTGCTAAAGAAGAAAGTAGATTCATAGAATTCTATAAGAAGATCCGAATAGACAACATCCTAAGAACCTGTCATTGAAATTGCTAAATGTTCCCATCCATTGAGTTTTATATTCATGGAAATAATGGAGTCATAATTATTAAAGAAGTTCAGATGAACTAACCTCTACCTGTATATTTTCCATTCCGCAATTTTCTTGACAGAAGACATATCATGAGAGGGACCATCAGCAGACATTCGAAATTGAGCACTTCTGAAGAATTTGGAACGAGATTTTGTAGAGGGGCAGAGCTTTGACACACACAAGCTTTGAATACCATTTCGGGACAACCATCAGGGGTCCCATTTATATAGGCATTGAAGCGACGATTGAACTTCTCATCTCAATCCAATGGATGAGAATTCTTCAGATCTGATCTGACGGTTGAAATGGTAGCCATAAGGAAAAGATTGGTTGAATCCGATCTTTTGAGGTTTTGAAAGGAAAACATTCGGATTTAAAGAAACTAGAATCTGAGAAATTTTAAAAACAAAGAAACTAAGAGAAAGTAAAAGGAAATTACAGAAAACTCAATAAATAATCATACCTTTCAGATTGCTAGGAAGATTTTTCGTACAAAGGAATATTCTTTTTGATGAACTTTGGATTCCAAAAATACTTGAGAATGAAAAAAAACATCACTATGAAAATATCAAATATGAAAATTTCCATTATGAAAATATCAAATACACAAGTTTTTTTTTACAAAAATTTCAAAACCAACATTTTCCATTACGAAAATTTCAGGTCCTAATTTAAAAAAATATTAAAAACTATAATACGAAAACATGAAAAAATTCAATATAAAATGCTTCATTATAATAAATATGAAAAAAAATTATTAAGAAAAAATGTTAAATGTTTCATGATGAATTATTTTTTGAAATCTTCATTACGATTTTTTTTGAAAAACATCATAGAAAATATACTACTCCTATGAAAATAAGTTTATTACTTTAAGAGGATTAATTTCAACAAGAAGTTAATCAATGAGGATTACCTTATGGTTATCATTCCTATCTTCTTTTTAATGTATTAAAATCTATCGGAAGCTAATGAGTTTGTGAAAATTTCTGCAAGTTTATCTTGCATTCTAATTAACTGAAGAATGATATCTTCTTTTTGTGTGTGATCTCTAAGAAAGTGATGCCTAATATCTATGTTATTTAAACAAGAGTGATGTGAAGGATTTTTACTAAGGTAAATGGAACTTGTATTATGACACAAAATTTTTGTTTTGTTAAAACTCATACCATAGTCCGTGAGTGTGTGTTGCATCCACAACACTTGAGCACAGCAACTTCCAGCTGCTACATATTCAACTTTAGTAGTGGAAAGTGCTACTAAGTGTTGCTTCTTGAAAACCAAAAAATTAATGAATCTCCTAAGAAATTAAAAGTTCCAGATGTACTCTTTCTATCCATTCTACATCCACCAAAGTCAGCATCTGAAAAACTTTTTAAAACAAAATCATTTACCGAGGTATAAAAGAGTCCTAAATCCATGGTTCCTTTTATATAGGGAAAAATTATTTTCACTGCCTTTAAATGAGATTCCTTACGATTGGACTAATATCTTGCACATAAGCATACAGAAAACATTTAGTCTTGGGGAATAGCTGTCAAGTAATTTAGACTTCTTATCATACCTTTAAAAGATGTTTGATCTTCTAGTTTCCCAGCATCATCAAGATCAAGTGTGTTTGAGGTATCTATAGGAGTACATATGCTCTTAGTATTGTTATATCCATACTTATTGAGATGATCATTAAAATACTTATGTTGGGATATATAGATTCCTTCTGGTTTTAGAAAAATTTGAAAACGGAGGAAAAATGATAACT
Source organism: Viscum album (assembly GCA_963277665.1). Classification (NCBI taxonomy): domain Eukaryota; kingdom Viridiplantae; phylum Streptophyta; class Magnoliopsida; order Santalales; family Viscaceae; genus Viscum; species Viscum album. The sequence goes on along the minus strand of OY728142.1, from coordinate 1,353,901,034 downwards.
CACCCATAATACTCATTCCAAACTCAAATTTTATTTAATCCGCAAAGGAATCAGTTAACGATTGATGAGTAGAACCAAGTATAATTTAATAAACAAAATTTTTAACAATAAAAACATTTTCTTGTCTTTATTAATAAAAAGGGATGGATCTGCATTTCCCTTAACATAGTTATTTTGAAGAAAAAATCTTGTATGTCTATCATACCATGTTCTAGGGGCTTTTTTAAGGCCATAAAAATCTTTGGTTAGTCTAAAAACACGAATAGAATGTTTTTTATCTTCAAAGGTAGGAGGTTTTTCAACAAAGACTTCCTCTTGAACATAACCATTAAGGAAAGGACTTTTCACATCCATTTGAAATTTTTTGAAATTAATGAATGTTGTAAAAGGAAAGTAAAATACGAATAGATTCAACTCTAGATATTGGAGAATATGTTTCTTCATTGTCTATTCCTTCTTGTTGATTATAGACTGTAGTTACTAATCTAGCTTTATTTCATACAAAGATTCAATTTTCATCGCACTTATTTTTAAAGACCCACTTTACTCCAATAACAGAAGATTCCTTAGGTCTTTCAACCAAGTCCCAGTCATTATTCCTTTCGAATTCATTTAATTCATCTTGCATAGCATTAATCCAATAATCATCACCTAAAGCATCATCAGTGATTTATGGTTCTAATTGGGAATGGAATGCTAGATTTTCTAATTAATTTCATAAAGAACATGCAGTCCTCGCATGTTTATTCACATCTCCAATGATGCTATCATAATGATGATTCTTTAGAAATGACTAATTTGGGTTTTCTAAAACTTGTTCATCAACATAAGGTAGAAAATATTCTAGGGTAAATGTTTCATAAGTATCTTCTTGAACATCCTATTTATTAGAAGAATCTTCTATCAATGGTTGAAAATTAGTTTTTGAAAAAACATCCAAAGATGTAGGTAGGGGTTTCTTAAAGACAATAGGATCTGTTTCATCAAATTTCACATGCACTATCTCATCAAAAGTATAAGTTTTTTCATTGAAAACTCTATAATCGTTAGAAGTTGTATAGTAGCCTATGAAAATTCCTCCATCAGATTTTGGTGTGAATTTTTGTAGATTATCTTTACTATTCAGAATGAATACCTTGAAACCAAAAGCATTAAAGTATGAATGTCTAGGTTTTCTACCATTCCATAACTCAAAAAGTGTTTTACTAAGAAAAGGTTTAATCAAAACTCTATTTTTAGTATAACAACAAGTACTTACTGCTTTTGCCCAAAAATGTTTGGCAACAGAAAACTCACTCAACATGGTTCTTATTATATCTTGAAGCATTTTATTTCTTCTTTCAAGAATAACATTTTTTTGAGGTGTTCGAGGTGTTGAGAAGTTGTGAGGAATGCATTTTCAACTACAAAAAGTTTCAAAATATGAATTTTTAAATTCTCCTCCTTGATCACTGTGAATAGTTATCAATGGAAGGTTTTTCTCATTTTTAACTTGGGCTCTAAAAATTTTGAAATAAGAAAGAGAATCAGACTTCTTTGCTAGAAAATAGACAAATGTAAATCTACTGTAATCATCAACTAAGAAAAATACATAATACATTCACCCAATGCTTCCATTTTGTGTAGTTCCAAAAAGATCTATATGCACTAATTGTAATGCATCAGTAGTTGTGAATTCACCGAATGATTTAAAAAATGATTTATGTTGATTTCTATATTGAAAAGGGTCAAAAACTTTAGAATAATCAAATCCTTTCTTCGGTAGATCCTTAACTAATATCTTATTAGAAATATTACATAAGTTCTTATGGTTACAATGTCTTATCCTTCTATGCCATAACCGAAAATGATCTTCCATTGCACTAAGTCAAGGTATGTCTTGGCTCCTAAGGTCATCTATGTTTAGTTTGTAAACATTCCATTTCATATGGGCAGAAAGAATAAACGTGTCCATGGAAATGTGTACTAAGAACTTGTCATTCCAAAAATCCACAAGGTAGCCTTCATCACATAATTGGCTTATACTGAAGAGGTTGTGCTTAAGACCCTTAACAAATAAAACATTTTAAAGCAATGTTTTTCCAAGAAGACCAATTTTACCTATAGAAATAATTTCTCCCTGAGCATTATCTCCAAAATATAATTTTCCTCATTTTTATCTTTAAAATAGTTTAAAATAGATCATTTTACAAGTCATATGCTCAGAACTTCCACTATCCATATACCATGTGTTGTTGTTGGTACCTTCCATATTTTCCTAAAAATTATAATGTTAGACTTTCGGAATCCAAAATTTCTTGGATCATAAATTGTTATAATCTTTTTTTGGGTATCCACATTTGTTTAGAAAAATATGTTTTATGAAACCAAAGTGATTGAACTTTATTCAAGGAGTAATTTTCCGTAAAATGCCCGCTACTTTGACATTTAGTACATAAAGGGCCTCTAGTAGGAAACAAAATATTTGTTTTTGAAAACCGGTTTTTCGTGAGTATAACCTACTCTAGTAGTGTTTCCTTGAGGTTTAATTTGAGAATAATTCATGTCAAAAAATTTCTCCCTGGAGGTAAAGTTTGAAAGAAGCTTATTAAGAGAAAATATTTAGGATTTCAGTCTAATGACTAAATTCATTTCTTCTAGAATAATTTCGATAGAGTTATATTTTTCCTAAAAAACTTTTATCTCTAAAATAGTATTCATAAGATCTTTAAAAAGTTCTTCCATAATAGAATTTTTTTCTCAAGGTCTTTAAAAAGTTTTTCTAAAATCTCTTCTTTATCTCTATGATCTCTAGAATGATCTAAAACCTCTTTTGTAAGAATTTCTTCCCTAGTTTTTTCCTTGTCTAATTTCATATAAATTTTACAATTTCACGCTTCACGTTAATTGGAAATTCTAGAAAATTCTTCATATAAAGGTATTTATTCATTTTTTGAGGATTAATTATCTTCATTAGAAGTACTGTTTTTGAAATAGTAATTCTTATCAAGAGATAAATTTGTTAAAGCCTCGGCATAGTGTACCTTGGACATAAGACATGTTTTTGGGAAAGAAGTGGTAACAATGAATCCCTTATTCTTCTATGATGATGAATCATATTTAGAAGATTCACTTATAAACAGTCTCCATAGCTAGAACTCCAAGTATCATTAACTTTAAGGCATTTCTTGTACTTTGAACGATAGAATTTTTTCTTGTTCATTTCTGATTTTCATTTCTTGTTTTCCTTCTTTTTCAACAAAGGTCAATCATGTCTGATATGATCCATTCTTCTACATACATACGAAGTAACTTCTCCATATTTCTTATCTCTGTAGTATTTATTCTTGTACTTATTCTGATAGTTCTTTTGAGCTATAATCTTTTTCATTCTCCGAGCAAGAGTAACTATTTCATTTTCAGACTTCTCTGTGTCACTAGATTCTGACTGAATAATTAATTTCTTTTTCATTGATCTAGTTATTGTTTCTGGTGTCTTGGATTTTATATTTTTAGAAGTGGTTTTAAAATCAACTCCTCAATTCCCATTGTTCTTCTTATCATTTTCAGCATCTCTCTTCATTCTGGTCTCATGCTAAAGAAGAGTTCAGAACTTCTCATCTAAGGAAATATGAGTGACTTTACTTTTTCATCAATAGCTGTCCTCTTGGACTCCCATTCATTTGGCCTGATATTTATGATCTTATAAACAAGATCTTAATCATCTAATTCTTTATCACCCATTTATTGAAAATTATTTACAATAGTCTTGATCCTTTGATGCACCTTACATATGGGTTCTCCATAAAGAAAATTAAAACAATGATATTCAACTCTGATCATGGCTCTTCTAGTTTCAATAACATTGGATGTTACAAAGTGAGTAATTTAAAGTCTCTTCCATATATAATTTTATTCATAACACGATGAAATTTGGATATATATATTTCTATTCATAAAACAAATTAAAGTATTGCATACCTTATATTTTAGTTGATATCCATGATTTTCATGATTGGTAAATGTACTAACTGCCCTGTCAGGGATTTTATATCATCCAGTAAGCATAAAAAAATTATAAACACCATTATTGATAATGAATGTCTTCATTATATCTCTCCAATATTTTCAGTCATTTCCATCCAAGATAGGTGGTCTTGTTTGATTGAGATTGTCTATGGAACCAATATTGATTCCTGCCATCTATAAGAAAAATCTATCCACACAAAACATGTTAATATAATAAGTTTTTAAAAAAGAAAAATATTCCTATAGAATTTTAATGAAGAACCAGAGTATCTCTAAGATAAACTTAATCCGAACTATATGAGTCCGAAAAACATATTCTGAGAAAGTATGAATCTAGACAATTCAATTCTGAGTATTGTCTTCAAAATCTAATCGTGAGATTAATTTAGAGGTAACAAATACTCTAATAACAATTGATATATGGTATGTGTGAGTATGATATAATCTATAATACAAAATGTAGGATCAAATATATAAAATGAGATACATAAACATGATGGGGGTGAATTGTATTCTTTAAAAAAAATCCTTAAGGACATTTTGTATGACCAAAATTCAAAACACCTCTAAGTGATAACAACATTCTTGATTCTAGAAAAGTGATTCAGGAAATGAAACATAAAAAAGATTAAAACAACTATGATTCTACCTTAAAGCATATCGAATCTAACTAACTCATAGTACATGTATGAGGAAGTATAAGATAGTTATACTTTCCACAAAAATACAAATACACAAAGGAAAAAAAATAATAACACTAAAAGTAACAAGTAGGAACTCTTTTAAAAAAAGCGTAGGGTATCCGAAAACCCTTGGTAAGATCTCCCTTGATTTATACTTTCCACAAAGTCTGTCTTACCCAAGTCCTAGTAATCCCTCAATCTGAATATCAGTATCAATCTTGCTATCCCAGAAAGCCCTCAATTTGTAAGGAAATATTCACCTCTTACTTCACAACCCGAAGTCTCTTAGTTTAAGGAAATCAAACCTCGGCACTAAGTAAATATGCATGCAGAAAATTTTTAACAAGTCGTTCAATGTTTCTGTATAATGCTTGAGAGTTTATAAGAGCCTATACTTCTAGAAATCACATTAACAGCATGTAAGCTTGGTTGTAAAATTTCAGGGTCGAGCTCTTTTCAAATTATCTCTTATTTATAGGCACAATTGCAACAGTCGGATCCCTCCTCCAACTGTCATATTTTTCCTGGAATTCTGGAGGGACCTATACATGTGTCACTCAAACAACGGTTAGTGAGTAACTGAAATCACGACATCGTTTTATAACAAATCAAGTGTAAGAAAAATATTGTCATATAACTAAAACACAAAATTTTGAGTGTAAGAAAATTAATGTTCGTAATCTAACCCAAAATGGAATTAGGAGTCTATAATATAAAGGTATTTGGATTCTATTTTCTAGGAATTAAAGACCTGAATTATATAGAATTCTGGAGTTTGAATTTCAAGGAAATTCGGAGTCTAGATTCACAAGAATTCAGAACCAGAACTTACAATGTTCGGAGTCATAGTTCATGAGAATTCAGAGTCAGAACTCATGAGTCTTCGAATCCAGAATACGTATGAAGAATTCGCAGTGAGAACCTAGATTGTTCGTAACTAAAATTCTGATTCAGAATTTGGAGTCATAACACAGAAAGATTGTAACCAGAATTATGATTCAGAATTTGGAGTCAGAGCTCAGAATGTTCGTAACCAGAATTCTGATTCCGAAATCGGAGTCAAAACTTTGAAATTTTGTAAGCAGAATTCGGAGAATATGGGTCCTAGAATAGACTGCTTCATATCTAGGTATTTATAGGATTCCTACGTTTTGGAATCAATCCAAATTTTAATATTATGAAAAACTATGATTGGCAAAATGAAACAAGGTAAATATAAATTTTCTTGGGGAGGGAAATTTTCCTTATCGATGTAAAACATTGGGTAAAGATAGATTTTCCTTGAGATAATGAGTTTGTGATTTTCAAAACATGATAAATGGAAAAGTCACAAGGAAACCTTAATGACTCAATAATTTCACCATTTGATGAAGGAATGGAAAAGTCATAAGAAAAACCTTATTTAATCAACTGATAAATATTCGTAGTGAAATTTATCTTAAATATTTTAATGAATTAGAAAAACTATTCAAACATTTCATGTTCTAGTAAAGAACAAATATATATATATATATATATATATATATATTATTTTTATGGTTTTATTTCTTATACATATGTTGAGTTAAATGAAGTCTAAATGATTTATTATAGGGTAAGTTCAAAACCCATTACAAAATTGATTTGGATTAGTTGTGAGAATTGAAAAATTAGTTACACGAGTTTCTTAACAATGGATTAATCAACCAATGAAATCGTCCATTGTGTAACCATATTTTATTTAATAAAAAAATTATGCTTCCATGATACTTATATTTGATTATAAATAACTCAATAAAATAAATTTCATGATTATGTTTCAATTTCATCATATCGAAGAATTATTTCATCAACTATGGGGTGGAATATATTATTACTGAATAAAATAAAGTCTAGGAGTCACTAAAAAATGATGATGGTGGAAGACATGATGAGGATGTACTTATATAATATGTATTGTATTTATGATATAATTTTCAATCCAATATAATTAACAAATGTTTTTATTTCCTTTATAGATATAATGAATAGGGTTCTCCATGATTATATGGATAAATTTTTAGCTTTCTTATCATTGATATTCTGGTAGACTGTAAAATATCATATGAATAATAGAAACAAATATTTATTTTTTATATACCTGGTCATTTACATTATATTAAAATGGTTTTTTAGACTACACTTAATTTTATTCACTCCCATTAATCATTTAGGATCATATTTCTGTAAATTAGATAGTTAAATATTACATAATAATCCAATATATTACAATGTTGACTAATTTATTTAGTATCAATCCTTCCCACAAAATAAATAAAAATGAAACATATTTTCATATCATGAAAATCATCATGAATTTAAACAAGACTGGTTTTGTTACTTTCGCCAGGGCACGCGTGACCGTCTTGCTTTGGGGGACGGTGGCACTATTTGCTTCCCTACGTCCCCGCTTTCCAAAGGTGGGAAACATGCATTAATTGTTCAAGGATGTATTCCACTTGTTCAAAATAGGATGATGGGATGTCAGTTCATCCTTCCGTGGATTCCTTCTCAATACTCATCTCCTAGTCTGGGTATCCCTTATAGATATTAGATGTAGTTCATTAAACTCTTCCCAGCACCATATCGTCATGGAGGCTGCTTAACTACACTTCTTATTTCAGGATCTAGTCTAGGCAGTATCCTTCGGTCGGGGGAGTAGTCCTGTTGGACATCACTGCAATGTCTGGATGTTGTAACACTAGTATGTCTGTCTTTGGTACTTTATTATAAGGCATCATGAGGGCACAAAAGCCTGAGTAATACCACGTCGGATGTGGGGAATCGTATGCCGTCAACATATCTCTTCGATTTTCCTCATCTTATAATGTTTAACACAATTTTTCCACAAGTTTGACATCCAGTGGAGACAGATCGAAGTAACCCCTGGTGGGAAACACTAATATTGGGGTTAATGTGTGGTTAAATTCTCGATTTTTGATAAGGGGATGGGAAATGAGATGGAATGATCCCACAGGGTTGTGGGGTCCTATGTAAAAATTTGGATGGATGGGGGATGTTTAAGCAAAGTTAGTGTAGAATAATACAGAGTCGACTATAGGACGACATTAATGTTAAGATTGAGTCTCAAAGAGACCTCCTGCATATCCCCATGGAAAGGAATCAATGTCTTCATATTTCAGTAGGGTGGCTAGGACACCTAAAGAGGCGACCCGTGAGAATGGATATATGGATGGGATATGGAGGAAATAAAACCTCTAGGTTGGGTGGTGGCCTTCTCGAAACACATAGGATTGATGGAGATATTAGGATGAGACATGAGTGACAGGCATGAACCTCAGGGAGGATTTCTACAAATCCATGTTGCAGGGAATCGAAGTCTACGTAATTCATCTGAAAATGGCTTACCATCGATTCAGGACTTTAACGGCTTACCGCTGTATGGGGTCACAATGGATTAGCAATGTATTGGGTCGTAATGTATTACCGCTAAATGGGGTCACAATAGCTTACCACTATAGTGGGTTTCAACGACTTACCGCTGGATAGTGTCGAACCTCAAGGAGGCTTCATACGTACCTTATCTAGAAGTCAATGACCAATCCCACATAGTTATTTTGGTATGGGAGTTGGTGGACCAATGTAGAGGAGGACCTGGGGACCAATGGTTTTTGGGATTGAACCTCATGGAGGTTTCCTAGGTACCTTTCCTTGGCATGGATCAATGTCCCAGTAGTTTTGGATGGTTTAGGCGAACCAACGTGAAAAGGGGTGGGGTGACCTGGTGTTGGGATTAAACCTCATGGAGGATTCCTATGTACATTTCCTTGGCAAGGAGCAATGTTCGTGTAGCTTCGGAGGGTGAATAAACATACCACTGACTATGGGAACAATTTCAAACCAATGATTGAGGTGCATAGTTTAATGTCACGAAGGATGGGGGTGAACCGGCATGACGGAGGACTTGGGGGCCCAGATAGGTGGTCGGAATGAACCTCAGGAAGGCATCCGGCATACCTTTCCTTATCAAAAATCAAATTCCACATAGTTCACGATGGAGTGGGAACTGACATGAAGGTGGCCGAGACAAATGGATGGTGGGTTTGAACCTCAAGGAGGCTTCCTACTCACCTTTCCTTGGCAAGGATCAAAGTCCTTGTGGTTCATGATGGGTGTTGCTGAAATGATGTGAAGGTGGTCAGGACAAATGGGTAGTGGGCTTGATCCTGGTGGAGGTTTTCTATGCACCTTACCATTGCAAGGATCAATGTCCTCATTGTTCAGGATGGGTGTGGGTCATACACTGTAGAAGGCTCAGAGAGGATTTCATGGCCGATGCTTACTCTATGCTCATGTGAGTCATGAACGGTGTGAGAAATAGGAGGCAGCAAAGACCTGAGGATCACGTTGCAAAAGGTGCATCCATGGGAAGTGGATTGGATCTTATTCATGGTTGGAAAGACAAAAAGAAAACAGAGGCTTACAAATGGTTCGCAGCCCATGAAGATGTAGATTGGGACTTACTCCAGGATGGAGGCCCAAGGGTGACAAAGACCAGTGGGAGAGGGATTTGGAATGGAAGAGAGGAGTAGAATCATTCCCCACCACGCCCTTTGCTGACCTTTGGAAATGATAAATAAAGGAGGATTATGGGTACTTCGTCCTACAATAAAGGCTAGGGGATTACACAAATATGATTTCCCTTCCCTACAGACAGGAACCACCTCAGTAAAGAAGATCTCATTCCATGTGCGGAGATTTCACTCTCGCTGAGATAGGCGGGCATAATGAATGTTCGACCTGGGTTTCCTCACATATGATGTGTGGGGTGAGGTCACAGTTTATCTTCATGTGCTACAGATGATGGTGGATGGAATTTTAACATTCTACATCTTGTATGAGGTCGGTTTATTCCGCAACCCTAGTACATACATAACTGGAACCCTCAACACCTTGTTGAAGGGACGGGATAGGCAACACCCTGACTGGGGGGTGTCGAGAGATGATCCCATTGGGGGTCCATGTTAGCATGACTATGTGAATAACCAATAGTAGTTAGTGTGCCAATGTGAAGAGATGTGAGGCGAAGCAATTCGATGGGCAGTATCATCCAAGGGACTTTGAAATTTTATCGTGCAAACCTAAAGGGGCCCATGGGAAAAAATGTTTTAGCGGGAAGGGATTCATAAGTAGAAGCCTTGTGATTCTCTGGTTCTCCATGAAGTGGAGGGGCTTTGTGAATGTATGTGCATCACAATGTGAAGTCACCTAGGATAGGGATAGGGCATAGGTGCATATGGGTAGATCTTTGTGAAGTGTAAAGGGTTTTGTGAAGTAATACCTTATGAAACAAGGTTACCTTGAGAATTAAGGTGTTTTGAAGAAATGTGCTTCGTGAAGCACAATGACCCTGCTTTAGCATGTGGGTCACGTGTGTAGGGAGGAGGTTTCATGAAGCATAAATGCATCATAATTACCTAAGCCCCTGTTGGGATCCCCTACCATCATGATGGCCCATGGGATTCGTGAAATTCATCCCTCTTGGAAGTGTGGTTCAATTAATGCAACAAGGGAGTCATTTCGTAAAGAAAATGTACCATTATGATCTCATGGTTCACAGAGAAAGAAGTGCTTCGTGATTTGACAGATGATATTTTTAATGGTCAGATCATCCGTCTGTGGGGCTCGAGGGGAGCACTGTATTTATAGGAAATAGGTGGCACGAAGCAGATCTCGCTTGGTGTGAAGACCGAGTTTTCTCTTCTGTGGGCTCATGAATTTCAAAGGGGTTCACGTGGCGTGACGTGTCCTTAATTTTTTGTGGCCTCAGGAACATTAAATTCATTTACAGGGCCCCCTCCTCCTTACTCGTTGTGGGCAGTCGAACGTCAAATTCATTTGTGTGGCCTCACACCTCCTTGATCTACAGTTGGATAGTGAATTCCAAATTCGTCCCCTCCCACCTTTCTCCATGATGGACTCGTGAACCTAAAATTCAATTCTAGAGGGTCCCACCTCTTTTCTTCATGATGGGAGTGGGCCAGAGGGCTCCAGAGATGGGCTTCATGAGGTAACACTGGAGCCTTCCCTCTTGATAATCGTCATCCCATATATTTCCATCAAAAAATGCATTCCTCAGACTTGATTCCTCAGAGAAATCACTGTATGAGGGTCAATCTCCAAAATCCCTATGTCATTTGTGAAGTGGTTTTGCGAAGCTGTATCGTAAGGGAGGTAGGCGATGTTTAGGCTGACCATTCTACGATGCTCAGTGCGGTAGGGTCACACCACGATTCTCCATAGGTCATCACATATAAATGGAGGAGATTAAATATCTTATATCCTTTCTTTCCTCCACGAATTTGGCTTTTAGAACTCTCGATTCATGAAGCTCCCGCATACTCCGCGATTTCTCTCCGCGAGTCAGGCCTTCTTCTTCGTGGAGGATAGAGATTATTTAACTACCCATCAAAGCACATTGTGTCTTGGTGTTGGTAGGGCATAAAAGGGTTCCATGAAGAGTCTTTGAAATGCACTCCATGAATGTGCTTCGTGAACCAAACACAACAATCACCCAAACTCAAAACTAAATGGCTCATTGTAAGACTGCCAAGAGGGTCCTTACGGACTCTACCCCGAGGGAGGAGATATAAAATAGCATTGGCCTATGGGAGATAATACAGAGCCATTCTAACCACGGTTCGTTGGTGGAGCTACTATCAGAGATCCATAGGAACAATCCACTATGAAGGAGGTTGACTTTGTATGGATTCGGGTTGAGGGATGACTTATTCATTCCTAAACCATGTTGGGATCTACCAGATTACGGGTTCCGGATTAAGCCGTGTCAGTTCCAATGGTTCAGGCCGGATGATGGCCATGCCTGAGAAGGCTTCATGCCTATCAATGCTGACTGGATGTATAACAACCTGAACAACATGGATGGGAAGGCACTACAGTTGTAGATTCCCCCTCCTCTGTACTAGTCAATTTTGAAGGCATCCTTAAGGAACGTGAGGAAGGAAATTTCTTGAGGAGTGGGACATGAACCATAGTAGAAACATTACAAATGACTATACCTGGGTCTACTGGGTAGGTGCCTCGTGTGAGGAGTTCGGGGCAGAGATGAAAAGAGTGGGCCTATATAAGGTGTCTTGGGCCTCCCAATTACACAGTTACCAACCAAAGTTGTAGATACCAGAAGTACAGAGCAGGTGGTCATCAAGGACTAATACCTTACACTTGCACCATGGGGAGGTTGGCATCTGTTTGTGGGATGTGCACCAAATCCTAGAGGTCCTAATATTGCGCGCAATGTATGATGAATTCCTTTTTGTTATGGGAATGTGGGAGGATCCACACCATATTCCTCTTTTGGAAATGGAATTGATGAGGCCGGTTCCCAAATAGGAAAAAGAAATAGTGATGGATGTCAATTTCATGCGGAAAATCAAGAAGTTTCTGAATTTTGTGAAAGAGAAATAGTTTCTGGTGAGGCCTCAGACATTTTTAATGGGGGCTCAATGGGTAAAGGAGCACTCATACTAGCAGATCATGGAGGATAGCCAGTGGAACACCTAGGGATTTAGTGTCAGCAACGAGCAACAACTGATAGTCAGGCTGGTGGAATTCGTCGCAACTCACATCTATGGTTGGATCCTACCCGTGAAGGATACAAACATGGGCGTGAGACCATGAAAATTAATCATGGTGTCCATTCTATCTACAGAAGGGAGACTAAATCTTGGGATCCTGATTCTTTCCAAGAAATACAACATGATGTGGCACGTCATCAAGGGAAAGATGCTGTAGAGGACAGGAAGTCCATTCCATATCCTATATTTGTGGACAGAGGTGCATTTTAGGTGGGTTTATGAATACCTAAACCCCATATTTCCTCTAGGATTGAACATCGGCCCATAAATCTAGTATTACACAAAAAGGTTTTTGGCCATGCTGACCACACTATTGGTACTAGACAAGGTGTGAAAGATGGAAGAATTCAACTTTCACCTATTTCCGTTACCAACGGGTGATTTTACCAATTACGACCAAGGAGCGGAAGAGAACTTTTCCTTTCTCATGGCTTTTCGCAGTGGAGTGTAGGTGGCAAGGGTGGAATGTGACCCCCTCTATAAGTCGTACACCCCGCACTGATTTTCCTAGAATCTTCAGTGTATGCAGCGACTGACCCCCTATGTCTATCTAGGGGTGCACCACGAGGAAAACAAGTGTGTGATGAGGAAAATGTGGATCCTTTTCATATAGGAAGACAAGAATATGTGGAACAAGTTGAATCCAACTACCTCTATTATCATTTTGGTAAATAAGTATGCCCAAAGATGGGAGACGGCCAACCCAGGGGAGATACTAAAGTAGCCAACCGTTCGGGAAGGTGATGGTTAGATTCCCAAAATTAGGGATGGGGCCAAATGGAAGAAATGGAATCTCATGGTGGTGGGGTTGTTGTGGTGGGGAGGCCCGCACCAATTGAGGGGGAGGAGGCGGTAGTGAATAGAGCAGGGGTAGCAGAGCAGACGTCCCCAGAAGAACTGGGTTATCCAAAGGGGAGGCCACCGAGAGGATTCCGTATGATATTCATTCCAGATCTGGGGATGCAGTTGTGCCATATGGACATGCCAGAGAATGCCAACTTCCCAGAGGCTCAGGACATTTGGGAATTCAACATGAAATTCCTTGGCCCATCTGAGATCTGTAAATACTTGAACCATATAATGATAGATTTTCTAGGGATATTCCCTATTATGACCATCTTTGGAGTGTCCTAAGAGGAGGTATAGAAATACCTAGTAGAGATTGATGAATTTTTTCATTCCTTGGGTGCCCCTCACCAAATAACAGATCGCGTCAAGGTGCTGGTGGATCGTACGACCCCTATGATGTTATCGATCATTGAACTAAGAGAGCTCTTCCCATTATCGGAAGAATTAGACAAGTCCTATTGTGGGGAAGAGGCCTGTAGAGGGAACCCATTATAGGAGAGCGAAGTGGTTGATCAAGACATGTACCTTGAAGTATTTTTAGAGGGCCTTGTGGTAAATTCCAAAGCCTCTTCCTCAGGGTCTTCTCCCAAGATGTTCTGGACTCCTTACTAAAACATGAACTTTGCAGGAGACTCTCATACTTAGAACCTGTTCTCACCTATCAACAAAAATAGATGCGGGACATTTAGGATCTTCATTTGTGGTTGTATTCATTAACTCATATGATTGGGCCAGGACACCCGAGGTGGCTTCTCTGGAGCTTTCAGACCATCCGACCATATACAGGGGGCCATGCCTTGGGGTCCTAATGGAATCAAACCAAGAACACGACCCTGAATTATACCTCTGTAAGTCATCTCTACCTAATTCAAGATTTTCTCTCACTGACCATGTCAACTGACATCCAAGAACCTTTTTGGTGCCCACAGTTCATCAAATGGCATGGACTTCTTTGGTGTGGTTGTTAGAGGCTTCAGGCAGCATATTTTTTAGAGGAATAACAGTGATCATGGAGGAGGATACCCAGACTGACCAAGATTCAGTGCTCCCAATAACTGAGGGGACTATTAGCTAGGATGAGACAAATAATTTTGAGATGGGGTCTGATGATAAGGATCGATCGGACGGCCTGGGTCCCATCATACTCGATCAAACACCAGATGTGGACCATGGTGATGAGTTCTTATGGGCCTTCCCTGCATATGAGCCTTCCAACCATGCTGATTGGGACGAGACGACATCTGATGAAGAGGATTGAAAAATAGTCCATCGTCGATCATGGAAGCTGATCAAGTGCTTCATCAATGATACCCCCAAACACAATGGTCGGATGAGATGGATATACTTCACTCTCACCTGTGTGAACTGTATGTTGGGGGAGTGGATGCATGGCATCCCCACCTACTCGTCTGAGATATTATGGTGGAGACGATTCGGGAATACGACCATGGTCTTGGTTTGGGATGGCAATAGATAATGTAGTAAATATCAAGATGATCTAAGAGGCTGAAAATGTAGTCCAGCTACTGCAGAGTCGGCCAGATGAGCACTCATCATTCATCAATGAAAAATCCGAGATAATATTGCAATTGAAGGCCCAGATGGAAGAGGCTGAAGAGGGAATGAAGAAATACTCCAATGAAATGGCTATTATCCGGACGGATGTGCAGCATGCCCAGATTTTAGCTAACGAATTGACTCCTATCACTGCCAATGAGGAACGAAAGCTGAGCCCGTGGCAGAAAATATTTAATGCTACAATCCAGATGGTGGCGGAGCTGCAAATTTCTTTTTATGTGGTTACTCCCTCCATGGGGGAGATCAACCCTCGGGTAGTATATTGATTACAAACCCTTAAATGTTCTTTCAGGCTTTGATTGTTTTATGCAAGATAAATGCATGAGTTCCATTATTTGTATTGGTTTGATTCAATCCCATCATATTCATGGAGCGTCCAGCAGTCAATTCCTAAGATCACTTGGGTCAAGCCCGGTGCGAGAAACAAGGGATGACCACCTTATTACTCCACTCAAATATAATAGTGATAACCAAGAATTCGGCATCCGAGGGTTTGAACAAACTATTAGGATATCTGGGAAGAAGTGGGAGAGGCCCAATTAGAGGACAAGGATCTCAGAACAATCGATATGTCAACCATCCAACGTGATCTAGTGCACATGTGGGGTAACACCAGGGGCATTGGAATAAATACTAATAGGCGGAATGGATGGTTTGAATCACAATACCCATGTTTCAGAACACTTTAGAGAGGGCATGAAAATTAATATTGAATATTGACTATGTTTGGAACATAGTATCCTTATAACCTTAGCCTGAAATGGGGATAACAAATAAGGGAAGACTATTGAAAATGTTTGAGAAACATGTCCTAAGTAGAAATGTCATCCAGTAGTCTTCCAGAACATTTTCCCAAGATAGTAGGCAAGCCATAGGATGTGCATCCATAATGTTAGGGGGTTCCTCTAGATGTAAAAGGGGGTATGGATCTGAATAATGGGAACGTAAAGTGTGGAGATTGGTGTGTTGGATTGTTCTATTAGATTCCAACACTCTTAAAATTACGTCACCATGGGGGAAACGCCTTAGGTGGGTAGATAAGTTTGATCAAGGATCAAGAATACTTCCGAACAAGATATCTCTGGTGACGACCAGGAAGGACATATAGTTTTACGTCTTATGGTAAATACGATGCACATGGTTTTAAAGTCATACTTCATGGACCACAGATAACAGTTTAAAGTCATGTTACATGGACTATAGGATCTTATTTGAAGGTCATAGATAGTGGACCGTGATCAGGGATGAAGGGCCAAAAGGGTTAATGAACCTGGGGCTGGGGCCAATGAGAAATTCATGGGTGTCGCTACGTATCCCATAAAGATGAGAATTGTGGAAAAAATAGTTCATCAGTAACAGTGTGGTCAGAAACCAACACTGGTAGGGAGAATCCTCTCTGAAGAGGAAACTGATGCATACCATGATTATCATAGGGCATCCTGGTCATATTCAGGGTAGAACCACAGTTTAGTTTCATACATTGAGGACATATGGACTCATGCAGTTTAATGTCATACAATGGGAAGAATATAAAAAGGGTAGATCCCAGGGAGAAATTATGCGGTGCGGTGTATTTGAAAATGAAGTGAATGAGGACTTGGAGTCCGGATCACACCACACTTCCTCGGGGGATGCACATCAGGACAAGGAACCAGAATTGAAAATTAGGATGGGCCCAAAGGAAAATTCCTTGACATTCCTACCTACCCTATTAGGATTGTAATCAAGCCACACATAGTACTGAGAGCGCAATTTAACGTCATGTGGGATGATGAATGGCATGTGTGGAAGGGTTGTGCCAGTACACATCCTACCAGAACCACTAATACCACATGAGTTATGCTCAATGTTGGAAACAATGAGTAGTGATGTGACTTCCCTAGCATAGGAAGGAACATGTCAGGGGATATGGGAGGCTAGGTGTATGAATTCCCAATAATGCCGACCCACCAACTTGACATACCTAGATGCACGAAGGGGTAAATCCATGTATGTCAAAATTACACTTGAACATAAGGAAGTGGATATATGTGAATCATGATGCTCGAGATCTGGACATCAATGATGGATGCATGCCGATAGAGGATAACTATTTATCGTGTTCGAAACACATCATCCATATAATTTTATGCTCATATGGGGACATATAGATGAGGGTTGACCACTGACCATATTCAAAACACGATACCTATCACTAATGTCGTTCAGGGTCTTTAGGGGTGTTGGCCTAAGAAGGTAGGTGAGCCAAGGCGACATGATTCCATGACGTGAATGGGGCCCCTTCAGATGTTGAAGAGGATGGGGATCCAAATAAAATTCTCATGAAGCTTGGACATGGAACGAGGGGAATGTCCTTGTGAAAATTCCACACATTGGTCTCCTTGTCAGAACACATATGAGTATGACAATGAGACGCATCAGGTAGAAGGAGTCGATTCCCTTCCCTAGTAAATGGGTTCTGGAGTCACATGCCTTCAACTTAAGTTCTAATGGTGCACCGTTAATGGGTGCTTGATTTAATTGGTGTGTTCAAGGTGCATAAATAGCCAAATGTGGAATGCAGTTCCCATAGGGAGATCGTAAATTTGATTCATTGAACTTGGACCATGATGGGAAACAATATGGGAAGCACAAGGTACGACTATTGAAAATCCATATGTGAACGAGAACCTTAGAGGTAACTGCCACACCACGTGTTCCCAAATGAGATCGGTCCAAGGGGCCAAAAGTATTAGGGCATGATTTGTAGATTCATGGGGCTAGAATTAGAGACAAAAATACCTGGACGTTCCAACATATCCCATGAGGATGGGAATCAAGACATACATAGTTCTTGAAGATGTCATGTAGATTAACATCTTTCTTTAAGGACATGGATTGGTCTTAGTTTATGGTCATAAAGATTGGAACACAGATTGTAGACACACGTTGATGTAATTAAAAAACCGAATGTGAATGAGAACATGGTCCGGATCACTGTACACTTCATGTGAAGGTTTTAGGTGGAGGGAAAGAAATAAAAAGATAGGCTTATCCCAAGACAAGGTGCATGTACATTCCTACATACACCATGAGAATGGGGATCAAGCTGCATGTAGTTAAATGTATGAAACAATAGGATATAAATTCTAGGGATATTGAGGTTGTGCGGGTCTGGCCCTTTCACCTTAGAAATCAGTATTTTATATATCTTGTTTTTCTTTTAGGATGAATGGTTTTTTTGTAAAGAGACATGCCTAGGATAGATTTTCTAGGCATCACCATAATAATCAATCTATATGCATGGGTTGAAAAATGTATGGTGGGTGACCGATACCAAATATGATGTCCCGTGAGTGAAGACCGCACAATGCAGGGCTGTTTTTCATCATGTGGACATGACGATATTGCCACAGATTTGGGTCATGTGATGGGACCGAACATTTATTTTTATCATAGTGTATGTTAGACACCATAGTTTGATTTCACATGGGACTAATAATCATTGTTTAATGTCATATGACTCAGATGTACACAAGATATACAAGGTTCCAAATGGGATGCACATAGTTTGATAAAGCATACCTGACGTGAATGAGGACGAAGTCCACACCTTACCGCCCGCGATTTCGAGGAGGAAATCTCAGGATGAGGGGCTATGAAATATTTGAGGACAAGGGGCAGGAGAAACTAGTTCCCAATTGATCTGGACCCAAAGACAAGATGACTGATTGTTCCTATGTATCACATGAGGATAGGGATCAAGCCATACGTAGTTATTGAAGGTACCTTTTAATGTCGTGTGAGACAAAATATTGTTTATGTCATTTGAGATAAGAAGTAGGGGGTGAACTCATAGAAAAGGGTGTACATAGTGTGGCACATGTAAAACTGGTGTGAATGTGGGCATAATCTCATTCCACACCACACGATCTTGTAAGAGATAAAGCCCCAATGATAGAACATAAGAGATAAATTAGTGGAACTCAATTTGGATCCAAAGAAAATATGTCTAGGCATTCCAATGTATCCCATGGGAATGGGAATCAAGCTGTACATAGTTCAAAAATATATCTTAGTTTATGGTCTAAGAACTGGGACTATAGAGAAGTGAAACTCTTCCAATTAGGTGAAACCCATGGTCTAATACATAAGCCTACATGAGTCAACCTCATTGTAGGAAACAAGGCGGATGATGTACTTTCCATACGTGGAGTACATGCGATGGGAAAATTGATGTGGAGCCCTAAATTGTTCCTTGCTCCGTCTTTTTCATCCTAACGTGCAGGTTAACACTGATGAATAAAACCAAGAGTTTCAAAGTTATTCTTGGACAAGATTAAGTGGATATAAGTGTGAATCATGTAACCATCATTTTGGGTATAATGGGGTTGGCAAGACGATGGAGGGTAACTGTTGGCCATGTTCGAATCACGGGATCCATATCCTATGACCTGAAATGGGAACAAAAAAAAGTGTCGACCATTGACCTTATTCGCAATGTGGTACCTGTATCAATTCATAGTTCAAAACCCTCATGGACATTGGCCCGAAATTGTAGGAGGGCCCTTAGGTCAAATAGCGATGCCATTTAGGGGGTCTATTTGGATGTGAAAGGCGATGGAAGTCCAAATGGAGGAGAAAATGATGCATAATAAAATTGATGAAAGCATGTCTGCGTAGAAGCTGACACTCTAGGTGCGGAACTAGTGTACCCTTGGGAAGGTTGGTGAATCACTGAAAAGGGTCAAGGGGCTCAACTTTGTAGTGGCTGATTTGAAAATATGGTTATAGGAAAATGGGATAAGGAATTCCTAGGGGAAAGAGGTACATGGTGTGGCTATCATAAAACCCAACTAGAATGAGGACATGATCCTATACCACACTGTATACCCTTCTCCCTAGTAAAATGCAGGCCAAGGGCCCACGGTGAATGTGAGATTTATAAGATATGAAGTTGTTCCTGAAGACAAGATGTTCGGGCGGTCCTACATATCCCATGAGAAGGGAATCAATCCACACGTAGTTCTAGAAGTGAGTAATGTGAAGTCTATCATCATGAAATATGGATGTAAATGGTTAAGATACCCCAAACCAGGGAGGTTTACGACATGACATGTAACCTGACGTAAATGAGGACATAATATCATACCACATTGTACAATCCTGATTGAATACATGGACTGGGGGCCCGAGATTGGTCTATAGATTGAATGACATGGCCAGATTGCATTTTGACATCTTGCAGCGAGGAAGATAGTAGGGGAAAGGTATCTCATCAAGGGATGTGTATGAAAAAATGAGTAACCAGGCATGAACGAGGAGACGATCCCGCACCACGCCATATATCCCTAAATGAGATCTTGGGCCAAGGCCCTAAAAAGGGTCGAGGGACCAGAGATTAGGCATCCCGGTCAGCTATGGCCACATAACCTCTTATGTGGGTGCTACCACATCATAGTTTATAATCCCACGTGTGATATGATCAGTGTGGGAAACAAGGACTAAGACTTGGCCCTCCTCATAATATAAGGTTAAGATAACTGTAATCCACTGAAGGAGGATGCAACATGATGGTATGCAGGGTAAAATGAACCACTACACTCAATATTTGGGACCGATGGGGATGGCGATAACGACCAAGGCTAGATGTTGAACAGGATCAAAATGAAACGTCAATATTGCGTGACCCAGATTGGGAATAAAAATTACGTTCACCCAGTGGACACATTCACAACATGAGGCTCATGTCAATTTGATGTTCAAAATACTCAAGGATGTTGGACCATAATGTTAGGAGGGCCCTTTATCTAAGCATCCATGCCATTCAAGGTCCCTTTAGGACAAGAAAGATGATGATGTTCTTAACAATGAGCATGAGTGAAGAATAAGTGTGCCTATGCATTTCAACACCAAGCAGGATGGTGAAAAAGGTGCAAGTATCCAGGGAATGGGATGCATGACGGGATTATGATGAACTCGACGTGCATTATAGAAATACCATGTACTGCACCATAGGTTTTGAGCTAAGGGGAGATACTATAGTTTTGGGGGTGGGCCAATATGAGAAATGTCTGGGCATTCCAACATATCCCATGAGGATGAGGATCAAGCCGTACATAGTTCTTGAAGGCCATGTAGTTTAGCAACGTTCGATGATGGCGTGGGGGATTAGAAGAAAGAGGCAGGTGCACATGGTTCGACTATCATAATCTAGATGTGATTGGGGAAACAGAATCCAAAACTACACCATTTGGGGATCCCTTGAGAGAACTATGCCCAGGGGAAATAGTCATAGAGAAGAGTTCAAGGGTTGGACTCGAGACTAAATTTCATAATGTTACCATGTATCCCATAAGGATGGGAATCAATAATTACGTAGTTCTTCGGATGTACTTTAACGTATTGCAAGACTTCATACAGTTTAACATCATGTGGGACATTTCATAGTTTAAATTCATCTAGGAACGTGCAATTTAAGGTCATGTTGGACTAGATATAGTTTAATGTCCTGTGAGACCATGCAGTTTATGATCATGCAGGACCCGAAAGATTCAGATCATGCAGAAAAAATCTTATACTGACCAACCACTTTTTGTAAAATGTTATAGATTATATTATTGAATGCCTCTATCTACACATTTTCTTGTGAATGATAGTGGGAGGTTTGATTAGAACAGATGTTGTACATGGCATAAAAATAATTCATATCAGTTACCCAAATGTTGGTGTAATTATTAGTGAGGATGTCGTGAGGGATACCCAATCAGTAAGTGATTACAGATTTCATGAAGTCAACGACAAAAAGATCCTTGACCTCCTTGAGTGGAACGAACTCTTCCAAAATGGAAATGAAATATTCATGGTTATGATGAACATACATTGGTGAGCCGTCGCTGGTGGATATGGACCCATGACATCTAGTACCCAGACTGTAAGGGTCAAAGAGTACTTGGTAGTGTGGAGAGGCTCCAGTCGCCAATGCACAAAGATGGAATGAACAAGACATGCATGAAACCTTTTGGCTAACTCGATGCAGTCATGGATCACAGAGGGCTAAAAGTAAACTAGTCTTTATATCAGATTGGACAGCTTCAACCCAGTCTGGTGGGCACTATAGAAACCAGCATGAACCTCCTACATGACATGAGAAATATTGACTCCTTGGATGAAACAAATGATAACACCATCAAAACCATGCATGTTGAGGATCTTCTCGTGACTAGGACCACACTGGAGGGTAAACTATAACACGTGGCGTCATATTCACCCACGCTCAGCCCGATATACCACGAGATTACCACGTTGAAGGTATTAAACCAAAGGTATCCTCCAATAAGGAGCTACATCAGTCTCTGCATCCAGGGGACCTGGGGGTCCCAACATGGAGATTCCAGCAGTATGATGGATTACCTACGGGATTTCATCATCAATTAAAATGACATGAGCAATGAATTTATGATGTGCCACATGGATAATAAGGATGTATAGTTCGGGATCTGAAAATGATGCAGTTAAGCTATCCAAAACATCTTCTCACCATTCTTTGACTGAGGGAAATGGGTAACCTACGGCCGAGAAGGGAACTTGTCCATTAGCTGGTGAGTGCATTCCAATAGTGGTATGAGCTCTAGCTTCCTGACGACATATTCAACCTTGATCTATTAGATGACTATTTCATAATCCCCTTTCAAAAGAAAATGGGGCACGTCAATCTCAAGGGATAGTTCGAGGACAGTGATGAGAGCCTGATAATCCTCCTCAATGTTGGTGCAGCCTTTTAAAAATATGAATGAATTAGGCAGAATGGCTTGCACTTGGGTAATGAAGATGAAACCTTGGCCCACCATGTTGAGTATGGGGTTATTGAGTCTTTTGACTCTAGGGTTCTGGTAAACACCATCGAAATGAATCTTCCAATATGGGTTTGCATGATCTATTGAGAAGATTGCCTCATTAGGAAAATCAAGGTCTAGAGACTGGTTTGCAGTGGTTGGATGGGCAGCGAGGTAATCTGCCAAGGCCTTCCCCTTGATAGCATTCTGAGGCATGAACCTGATGTAAAACTGCTCGAGGATCACTACCCACAGTGCTAGTCAGCCTATCAGCATGGGAAGAAACATGATGTACTTCACCATGTCTACTCAGGTCACCAGCTGTACCTCATGGTGCTACGGGTAATGTCGCAACTTTTGTACTGTGAATATAACCGCAAGTCATCTATTCTCAATGTGGGAGTATATGGTATCAGTATTTAGAAGCATACAGCTGAGGTAGTAGAGGATATTTTCAGTTCCCTCATTGTTGTTTTGGATGAGAAGGGTGATTAGAGATTATTCCAGGGTAGTCGCATAATTGTCCAGTGGTTTTTTGGAGATAGGTGGCATCAAGACCGGAGGTTGAAGTAGATACTGCTTGATTTCCACAAACGTGGTCTGGCACTGTTCAACCCATTAATAGGTGGTCCATTTCTTCATGTGATGAGAAAATGGAATACACTTTCTAGCCAAATTCACATGTAATCGGTGTATATAGGCCAAGTGGCCTTGGAAGACCCAAAGCTACCAAATAGTGTGTGGGGGAGAGATCTCTCTGATGGCCTTGATCCTGTCTAGGCCAATCTCAATACCCCATTATCTAACAATTAAGATGAGAAACTTCCCGGAGGTGACCCTGATGGCACACATCAATGGATTTCTCTTCAGGTGGAGGGAACAAAATAAAAAAGAACACTTTATTATGGTCCTTGACATGGGCTCAACGCTGGTGAGATTTGACCTCAAGATCATCCACATATCATTCCACCAATGTCCCAAGGATTGGTTTTAATATGACATGCATGGCCTGATGATAGGTGGAACCTAAATTCATTAAGCCGAAGGAAATGAATTGGTAATAAAATGTACCTCGTGGTGCCCTAATGGTTGTAAAATCCTCATCCTTGGGGGCCATCCTGGTCTGATTTTATCTGGAATACCCATCCATGAAGGAAAGGCATCGAATCCCAGCCATAGCATCGATCAGAAAATCTTTCACCGGATGGTGAAAATATTCATTCGGGCACTAACTGTTAAGGTCTCGGAAGTCGATGCAGACCCTTATCTGTCCATTCATCTTCCTTACTGGAACATTGTTCTCTATATATTTGGGAACTGGACCTCCTTAATGAAATTGTTTCTGGTGAGCTTATCAACATCGTCCTCAACCATGGCACCGTGAGTAGGTTGCATATTTCTAGGAGGCTGCTTGAACCTGCGATGATTTTTTAGGAGACCAAGATGGTGTATGGATACATGATGATCTAATCCTATATTATCATCATAGATCTAGGAAAAAACATCATGATTATGTTTCTGGAAGTCTATGTATCGTCCCTACTCCTCGAGGTGCATTTCGGCACTAAATAATATACGCCTTGGGTCTACCTCGCTAATGAGTTTTACCTATACCAATCCATCGATTGTGACAAAATTCCATTTTCAAAGGCATGTAGAGCATCTTCTAGGACCTATTATTCAATTATTGATAAGGGATCCCAAGCGGGATGAGATTTCTCTATGTCGACCAATCT
This sequence comes from Viscum album, assembly GCA_963277665.1. Taxonomy (NCBI): domain Eukaryota; kingdom Viridiplantae; phylum Streptophyta; class Magnoliopsida; order Santalales; family Viscaceae; genus Viscum; species Viscum album. The sequence goes on along the minus strand of OY728142.1, from coordinate 1,353,876,732 downwards.
CGAGGAGAGGTTGCTGCCAGCCTGAGCGGGAGTGGTCACTACATCAGGAGATTCGTGAGCTGCCAAATCTATATCAATGAAGGACGCCAACCCGATCCCATCTAGTCTTCGTCCCAAGGGGCCACGAATGATAAAATCAAAGTAATAGTGGCATGTCGGCTTGATACAGATTATCCCAGCCCAGTGAAACAAGGAAGTATGATTTACAGTCTTGGCCATGGGGTGGACATACCGTTACTGTATGGGAGTAGGGGGATCATGGATTACCGGGTCCTGATTCATATAAGAATACATGGTGATACTATCACGCAACATGGATCATGGAACATGGTTGCCTATTGTCCTAGATAAAACAAAAAATTACCCCATATCGGGGTTCGTGGCTTCCAGTCGATGGATAGGGAAGACATATGCATCATTCAGGCATAACCTGGGTTCGGTTGCAACCATAACGGGCTCAACATTTATGGCCTAGATCTAATTGTAATTTCTCTTGTAATTGTTATCATCCTTATAAAAATCGTCACATGAGTAGAATAGATATGCATCATCTTGGAGTATGATCACTCGACCATGGAATGAGTACTTGAGGTACTGGTGATACGATGAGGGGACCACCACATTCAGATGGAGCCATGGCCTTCCCATAAACACATTGTACGTGGTGTTCTAGGAGACAAACATAAACTCGGTGCTAGAAACTAAGCCATTGAAATGGGTCTTCAAATGAGAATTGTCGATCGGGTTCTGTTATGTCCTGTCATTACCAAGGATATTGATGTCAGAGGGAGTCAGATCATCCTCGGACAACCCTAGTTTCCACGTTGACGTGTTGGGATAAGGTTGATCCTGAAGCCTATGTCGACCCGGTAGTGGAGAACATCCACCTCATTGAACAATCTGGTGATATACACTAGGTTAATGTGACCCAGTATAAGACAACCATTATCTTCTCAAGAGAATGAGATGATGGCCTAGCATTTTGAATTCTTGATTTATTTAGTGTGAAAGTCCTCTACCGCTAATACCTTAGTTTCATACTTGAGGAGGTTTCTTAAATCCTCGGTAACGGCCTCACACTTTCCATTAATCAGGGGAAGGGCCACAAGGATGGAGAGCCTTGCTGGAATACTGGAAAGATGCTTAGGCACATCGTACATTCGTGTGAGTCATGAACTTTTTCTTGCATGAGTCCTCTCCATGACAGGAGGTAGGGTAGGCTATTCTGGCAGGAATGGTGGCTGGCTGGTGGTGGGTCGTGCTACTTCTATCCCACCATTGGTCCCCAGAACAACTCTTTGTGATCTCTAGTCGTGGTATTGAGTGCCTCTGGTGACGGCGGTGGTGATTGCATGACCGTAACATGTAGGGTTTCCAAATTTTATTCCTCTAGTATATACCTGCAGAGGGAGGCAGGTGTCTAATGGACCTCGTATTCAGGGAGTACTAGGCTGATGCGCCTCATTTCGGAGCTATCCCTAGATTCAAAAGAGTGAGGGGAGGGTTCTTGCATTGATCTGTACTCTTCTTTGGAGTACGAGAAGCGAACCTGTTTGATCTCCGTGAGGACCTTCCTGGAATTCTTCTTATGGAAGAGACGACCCACCCACGTACCATTAGATGGTTGTTCTGGATAGGGTAGATTCCTGACATGGGGACATCATTCTGCCTTACCAGTGCTAGAGTGGAGAGGGTTTCCTCCTGAGTAAGCCAGGGTGCAAGGAGCACCGCGACAGATATCAAAAGAGACATGGGGAGGAACTCTGTGTGCAGTGATAGAGTGGATGAGAGCTACACTGGTGCTAGTGGCATCATGGGGAGGTCCTCCACGCTTATTTCCCCTAGTGACATCAGCACGAGGAATGTCCTCATACTGTTCGAGCTGATCTTCGGTAGGACCTCTATGATGGGAGCTGGTGATGTGATGTCGGCCCTCACACCTATGATTGATGGGGCGAGGAGGACATTATCATGTTGTTGCGAGGACATGGGAAGGGTCCCCATATTGGAGAGTGACCAGACGTGCATCTTCACTACACCTGTGGTCTATTGTAGGAGAAGTGACTCCATGCTCGGTGTAATGAGCACGAGATAGTTTTCCATACTGAGCATCACCACTGTGGGGAGGACCCTTCTTTGGATTCAAGGTGAAATGGGGAAGACCTCCATGCCGAGCCTAGGAGCGGGGATGACCCTCATTCTCTATGGTAGTGGTATGGGGAGGACCTCCGTACTAGGTGGCATTACAGCGGGTTGGTCCACGGTGGCCAGTGCCTGTGCTGGCAACCAAGAGAGTTGACCCAGCCTTCCCGTTGGGTAGTTGGGGTATCGATCTAGGCCAAGCATATAAATTCTCCAACTCAGCATATACAGGGAGCCAGTGATATGCTTGGGTGGTGGATTTGGCCACAGTAGTCGCTGATGTTGACGACCCTTGGTAGGAATCTTCTTCAACTTGTGCCCTACACTGGCATCGGGTCAGAAAATCTTGCGCTGGTGGTCTAGGTATGTGGATTACCTGCTCCTCATCTAGTAGAATCAGGAAGCGGTGCTAGAGTAACCTGCTGGGGGCCCTCGCGGGGATCCCCTGGAATGGGACACTGACAAGGCATACCAGACATCCCCTACCTCGTTGGTCTAGTGGAAGGAATCATCGAGGCATTCTGAGGAAAGCCTCCCAAATCGATTAAATGTTGGAGTTGGGAGTAGTGTCTCTCATCACATCCATCAAGGGCAGTGTTTTCAAAAAGGCGTAGATGCCACTAAATCCAGGCGGGCCATATCCCTAATTGTGATGATCCCCTCCTCCTCGTACTAGCGTACGAGGTCATTGATCAACCTTTATTGGATGAAATCTGAGGGATAAATAGTGAGGGGGCACCCAAAGGTCATGACCATTGAGACCTAGGTAGAAGATTCAATTCCACGAAGGACTGTCGTGCTGGTACTGCCCCTACCCAAGTGTTTGTGGATAGGCGGTGATCGAGTTTTGTGTGCAGAAACATGATTCCTTGAAGAGCAGGGATATTAACTCATTATTACTAAAAGAAAAAGGAATCGACGACCAGTTCCCCTCTTCCATCCCATATTCCATGAATGGTAAGAGGGTCACACGCTATCAATGTCATAGATCGGGATGTCCAACGCTCTACTACCCCATCTTCTGGTGAGTTTTACGATAGGACCACTATTTTATCAGAGAGACCCAGTGTCGTATAGCTGGATCCGGTGACACAATAATCCATTGATTTCTCGAACACTACTAATATCTATATTGAGGATAACAATTTCACGTCGGGTTCACCATTTCTATTTATGATACATTCTAAGGGGCACGCACATCCATCTTGTTTGGGGGATGAAATTTTTTTTTCAACCCTGCATTCCTGCTATCAATAGGTGGGTATCATCCATTCCTTGTTCAGGGACGTCTATCCATGATTGATATAGGATGATGGGATATCGTTTCTTACTTCTGTGGATTCCGTTTTGAAACACACGACCTACTCCGTCTCACCCTTATAGATTTAAGACAGTATTAGTCAAACTATTCCCAGCGCCATATCTTCATGGAGGACAGTTAATTACACTACTTCTATCGGGACATTCCAAATGGTCCGGTCAGGGCAGGAACCTTAGGTCAGGGGAGTAGTCATGCTGGACATTAGAAGCTTTTATAGTCACTTCAACACTGCCACGTCTTTATTTGGCCCCTTATTATAGGGAATCTCGAGGGTGCGAAAGCTTGAGTCATCCCGCGTTGAATGTTAGGAATTTTATGCCATAGGGATATCTATGAGTATTTCCTCAGCTTCCTTTGATTAACACAGGGTATGACGCAAGTTTAGAATCTAGATGAGATGGATTGTACTGATCCGAAAACTGACTATAGTGGAGCATATTAGTGTATCCTATGGGGGGAAACAATGATTATGGGTCCAACGTCTGATTAGCTTACGGATTATTGTTACGGGGAATGGGGAATGAGATGGAATGATCCCACCAAGACATGAAATCCCAAGTAGGAATCCGGATTGATGGTGGATGTTTATGGGAAGTGAGTGGAGAATGAAATGGGGTCGACTTGAGGATGAAAATAATGTTAAGCTTGAGTCCCAAAGAGACCTCATACGCATCCTCGTGGCAAGGAATCAAAGTAACTGTTGTTCGGTAGGGTATTTGGGACACATGAGGAGGGGAACCATTAGAATGGGTATGTGGATGGGATCTGGAGGATATAGAACCTCTTGGTTTGGTCAGGACTTTCCCGAAACATGTAGGCTTGAGGGAGAGATTAGGATGAGACTTGTGTGACAGGTTTGAACCTGAGGGATGCTTCCAACATATACCTGTGGCATGGAATCATAGTTTACATAGTTCATCTGAAGATGGATTACCATCGATTGGGTACATCAACGACTTTCCGCTGGATGGGGTAATTGTGGATTACAGCTTGATGGGGTCACAATAGCTTACCATTGGATGGGGTCACAAAATATTTCTATTGGATTGGGTCACAATAGCTTACCACTGGATGGGGTCCCAAAAAATTTCTATTGGATTGGGTCGCAACAGCTTTCCACTGGATGGGGTCGAAATTTAGGGGGATTTCCAATATACCTTATCTAGGAGACAAGGAACAAACCAACATAGTTCCTATGGGATGGGGTGTCGGTGGTCTATTGTGGAGGAGGACTAGGGGTGGAATGGTTACTGGACATGAACCTCAGGGAGGTTTCCTACCAACATTGTCATGGCAAGGATCAATGTCCAAGTAGATCAGGATGGTTTATGAGAACTGATGTGAAGGGGGTCATAGCAATAGGGTGTTGTGCCTGATCCTCTTGGATGTTTCATACATAAAATTTCATGACAAGGATCAAAGTCCACGTAGTTTGGGAGGGTGAAATGGTTTACCACTGACTGGGGGAACAATGGCTTACCACTGATTGGGGTCCATAGTTTAACTTCATGCAAGACGGGGGTGAACCAATTTGAAGGAGGACCTAGGTCCTAGATATGTGGTGGGACTGAACCTTAGGGAGGCATCCTATGTACCTCGCCTTGGAAAACATCAATTTCCTTGTAGTTCAGGGTAGAGTGAGAATTGAAATGGCGGTGGTCGGGATCTATGGATGGTCGTCTTGATGTTGATTGAGGATTCTAATGTACCATTCCTTGGCATGGATCAATGTCATCGTAGTTCTTGATTGGTGTTGGTGAACCGACGTGATGGTGGACATGACTAATGGATGGTGGGATTGAACCACATGGAGGCTTCCTATATAACTTGTCTTGGGAAGGATCAATGTCTTCGTATTTCATGATGGGTCTGGGGCTTACATCTAGGCAGCCTGAGGAGGGTGTCATGGTCAATGATTTCTCTAAACATACGTGAGTCATGTTAGGTGTGAGAAACAAGAGGCAGTAGAGACCTGAGGATCAAGACGGGAAAGGTTCATCTGTGGGAAGTGGAATGGGGCTTATGCGTGGTTGGAAGCATGAAGAATAAATAAGGGCTTATGCGTGGTTCAGAACCAAAGGAAATAGATAATGGGACTTACACTAGGATGGATTCCCAATCGTGACAACACCCATTGAGAGAGGTATTTGGAATGGAAGAGAGGGGGATCACCATTCCCCACGAAAACACTTTTTTGGCCTTTTGCACCGGAAAAGAATGGAGGAGTATGGGTACTACATCCTTCATGAAAAGCAATATGTGAGGAAGATTTCACTTCCATTGAGATGGGCGGGCGTAAATAATGTCCAAGATGGGGTGACTCACGTATGATGCACAAAATGTGGTCACAAATTAGTGTCATGTGCTAAGGAATATGGTGCCTCAAATTTTAACATCCTACAGCTCGAATGAGGTGGGTTTACTCTGCACCCCTACGACTTACATAACTGGTACCCTCTGAACATGTTGAAGGGTAGGGACATGCAACCCCATGACTAGGGGTGTCCAGAGGTTATCCCATTTTGGGTCCATGTTAGAGTGGCTTTGCAAATAATCAATAGCCATTAGCGTGCCTATGAAAAGGAGAATAAGGTGAAGCAACGTAATGGGAAGTATCGTCCAAGGGACTTTTACACTGCTTTTGGATAACCAAAAGAGCCACATTGTAAAAGGAGATTCAGGGGGGATGGATTCATAAGTAGAAGCCTTGTGAAGCTCTGGTGCTCCATGAAGAGGAAGGGCTTTGTGAATGGATGTGATTCATGAAGTACAGTCACCTAGGTTAGGGATATAGAATAAGTGCATACGGGAGGAGGATCACGAAGTGGAAAGGGATTCACAAAGTAATGCATTTCTAAGAAACGGTGCCTTGCGAAGCACGGTGATTTGAAGCAATGGGATTAACGAAGCACAATGACCCACCCTTAGAATGTCGGTCGTGTGTGTACATAGTGTGTTTTGTGAAGCAAAAATGCTTCACGACGACCCGAGTCCTAGTGGGGATCTCCTTCTTTCATGAAGGCCCATGGCCTTCGTGAAATGAATCCCTCTAAGAAGATGGGTTCAATTAATGAAAAGGAGAGGCACTTTTAAAAGATAAAGTACCTTGAAGGACTCATGGTTCAAAGGAAAAGAAGTGCTACGTGAATTTAGAGCTGAGATAGTGAAAGGATGGATCATCCGTCCGTTGGGCTCGAGGGGAGCTCCGTATTTATAGGCAGGAGGCACCGATAAGCATTGATCACTCGGTGTGAAGACATAGTTTGATCAACGGAGGGCTCATGAACGTCAAAGGGGTTCATAGGGAATCACACATCCTTGATTTGTGATGGGCTCACGAATACCATATTCCTTCACGGGGCATCCTGCCTACTCACTCGGTGGAAGGCTCGCAAATGTCAATTCGTTCATGGGGCCTCCCGCCTCCTTGCTCTGCAGTGAGCTCGCAAACATCAAATTTGTTCATGGAGGCCCCCACCACCTTTCTCCACGGCTGGCTCAAAAAGGCTAAATCCATTCACAGAGCCTCCCGCCTCCTTGCTCTGTGATGGGAGTGGGGCTAGTTGGCTCCGCGAAAGGGCATCGCTAGGTATCCCCAGAGCCGTCCCTATTGATCTTCTTCATCCAAACTTTTGGTGTCAACAATGACATATTATTTTCCATTATCCATCCTTAAAACCTGTGAAACAATTTTAAAACATCGGCTGGGGACAAACAGATCTATTAGGGGAATAAAAATCAATGAAATCCATTATTCCTTGAAAATATAGAAACCCGGAAAACCCAAAACATTATCACATTATTATTTTAGTTTATGAAATAAATCATTTAAATATGATAACACATAATTTTGGATTAGAAATATTTAAAAACATAACATGCATAGATAAATCCTATTGGAATCTTTGGAATCACATTCATTTCAATCATACATTTGATTTATCCCTTATGGTTACACGTGGAACAACTATCCCACTGATACTTGTATTAACCTTCCAGTAATATTCCTATAATATCTTAGGTGAAACCTATATGAAAAACTAAATTCAATTTATTAGAATAACCTCCACAATATATTCCCAGATTCTCTTATGAAAAACCTAATCAGATAACTTTTCCCCTTTACCCAATTCTTTTTATTGTTAAAATAGGATAAGATAGAAAAGGTTTATAATAATAAATTCCATCCTCATAAATAATTCCAAATAACTATAACAGATTACATAAAATATTCAATAAAAAAAATACACTTTTCTCTCATAATAAAACCTTTTCAGATATTGATATATCACTATTATTTAAAAACATATTTTCAATAGATATATATAAATAATGATGGGATGGTTTTTATATTAATAAAAATTTAATAATGATAATTGAATATAATTATCAAAAGAAAATTAGGATGGATTGGTGTTTATCATAATATATATTATAATAGAAAATTGATTTTGAATTTTATCAATAAATTCAAATCATTATATAATATGATTCCTTTTTAGAAATAATAAAATTAAGTCAATATACATATAAAATTTACATCATTATTATTTAATGACTCTATATATACATTTATAAAATAATCTGAAAAATATTAACATTTCTGAAATACCTCATTTTAAGGTAAATATTAACATAATAGATTTTAAAATAATACCCCTTAACATAAGAATGACTCATTACATAAGTTGTTTAAATTCCAAATCGGATATTAATAATTATTTATATAAACTATATCCCATTTTATGTTTATTATTATTTTTATGACATGTATTACCATTTTATAGTTATCACATATTCATTTATGTTCAAATTGGATATTTTGAGGATATTGGTTCATAGTCCCAATATAAATTGAACATGTTGACTATAATCAAAGAGTTTATTATTACATTATGAATAAAATAATAATTATGACATAGTTAACATTTTCAAAATTCAATTAAACTTTTAAAACCAATCATGAATAATATTTAATAAAAATTAATTATGTTACAAATATAGAGAAAATATGGTGTATATATTCATTGTTAGTGTTTCTACTTTTCAATGATAATTATAAGAAGAAGGTAAGTATAGTTTCACATTTATATAATTATGGTCATAAAATTATAATTGTGTTATTTCATTAAATTTTTTATAATATATAATCCATGTGATGTGGTGATGAAAAATGGATCAAATCAATTCATGGAGGTGGTAGTCCCCAGGTACACATTAATGATTTTACAATATTTTACTCAATATAAAGGAATGAAAATAAATGGTTTATTATCTTTTTATGAACGTTTATTTTTCTATGAATATCACATATAAAAATTAATATTTTCATTATAACATTCTATAAAAGTGGTGATAGATAAAAATTATATAGTACCGCAATTTATTATTTCTCCATACACTTGAAAGAATAATTCATATCCCACGTGTTTTTTAAATGTAACACCCTAGTATTTGATGGTAAGTCCCTTTTTAAATGTAACTTCTTGGATATCTTATGAGATTAATGCAATGATGAAATATAATTAGTTAATCGTGATAGTAATCACCAAGACATTAGATGATAATGAATGAATCATAATAAGTAAATTATGAAAATATAGAATACATATGTTAATAATATCAATTAATTTATTATATATAATTTATAATTGAAAACAAAATTAATTGAACATGATGGTTGTGTTTTTATAATAACACAATTCTTATAACAATAATTAATAATTATCATAATATATTAAATTAATCAATATTAATGAATCATATTAATTAAATTTAAATGTTATATATTCAATTAAATTTATTTAAATTCAATTAATTTGTATGATTTTATTACAACAAAAAAATTAAATTTTAATAATAAATGAATTCCTTTTCTAATGGGAAATTTTACTTTGTTTTAATGTCATACTTATTTTAATCTTAAATATTTACACCTTATGTAATATTATTTGTGAATCATTTAATATGTTTTTAAATCTGAATATCAAAATTTTCATTGGGTAAATGTTATGTATTTTTTTAAAATGTTTTATTTTTAATGAATAGTAAAAACTTACATCATTTAAATTGCAAAAATATTTTTCATCTAAAAAAGTTATATTTTTAAATAATATTTTATATTTCACTTAAGGTAAAATAATATAAATAATCAATATATTATTCCAATATAAGTCACTAGATTCAATTTCACATTAATATTGGACCTCTAAACATTTCAATCTTTTGAACATTTTAACTTTAAAGACCTATTGTTTCATCCTGTCTATGAGGTTAATTTTAATTTATTTTTTTCCAATCATGAAAATTTAAATTTCATAAAATTATTCAATATTTTTAAACAAAAATTCAATATTTATTAAAAAGGATCACTTTATGTTTGTTAATATGAATTGTTAGATTCATAATATTTTATTACCACGTTTAAGGGTAAACTGGGGTATTTAAGGTACACATAATATGATAAGGATTATAAAATTATCAAAAAATATTCAAAAATATTATTAGATTAATTTAATTCTACCCGTAACACAAATGTTTCTAATATGATTTATTGAATTGGATATTTTCTTTGAAAATGACATTTATATTATTAAAATCAAGGAGAATCCGAAAACGTCCCTTTAATATTTCTTATAAAAAAATTATATTAATAAAATTGCTTAATTCAAAATATAGTATTTAATATAGGTATTTTTAATAAATAAGATATATTTATCTATATTTTATTATTTTATTTCAAAATATTAATGAATAAATAAGTATCTTCAATAAATATTTATTAGTGATGACATAATTATTTTATTAATTAAACAATCAATTAAACGATAATTTTAATTTAACATATAATTTACAATATTTAGAAAATTATTTTCAAAATGTGGATTCCATTTTATTATCTATAGAATGAGAAAATGGTTTGGGGGAATTTATGTTTTTTTATGATTTAGTTTAATTTTACTATGGATAATGAAAATGGTAATTTATAAAATTTAACTTCATAAGTAGATAAATGAATTTTCAAGTCATGGTTGGATAATAGATGATTTATGTGTCTATTATCTCTATCTCATATTATCTATTTACTGTATGGAGTTAGAATAACAAATACTATTGATATTTTTAATCCCAAATAATAATCTAAGTAATAAAATAATAAAAAACAAGCATCACCTCCCGTATAACTTCCACCCCTCTCCAACCCTTATCCTCATATCGTAGATGATTTATAAATTTATTAAATTATTAAAAATTACTATAAAAACTATTTATAATGATATGGAATTTCTTTTCATTGTAAAAATCAATTCCCATGTTCTATTATGAGGTTATTAATGTGACGACACTCAAGAGGTAAAACACTCCATATTTCCCTGTCAATTATTTTATCTTTTCATATACTTCCATCACCTACCCTATCCAAAATGGAATTGTAAATAAAGTATCAAACATATAATATTATTTTAATATGTTAATTTAATATCCATAATCAATTCTCATCTCCTCTCCTTATATTCTAGAACAAAAAATTATTTTATTTATTTTGTTGATTCACTACCATCATGTATTATTATTTTTTCATCACCACCTTCATAGATGGTCAAAACCCGTTTTTTAGTTATATATAAATATAATATTCATATTAAAACTTATTTAATTTTATGGAACTATATTATAAAAAAATTATTAAATAAAATGATTTTAATTCAAGATGAACACAAAAAACAACATCAATAAAGGATGTGATTTCATCAATTTTTTCTCAATTGAATCATCCTTATACCATATAAAAAAATAATATATGTGTTCTTTTAAAAAATGTAAATTTTTTAATATCATTTCATTCCACCTCTAGGGTGTTTCTTAAATTTTACATGAAATCCCATATTTATACTCAAGGTAACTAACCTTAAAACCCTGAAATGAACTCACCCAAAACAAAAAAATTAAAAATTATGACTCATATAAATGGATATAAATGAACATAATTAAACTATAATAAAGAAGATATATTTTTTAGATATTCTAAATTAAGTAATTAATGAATCCAATTTTATAATATATGAAAATAACTGCATGTTAAGAAATCTTTCGATTATAATGTTAAGGTTTTCTCTTATCAATTTTATTTTTTGGGGATAATATTTATTCACAACATCATTTTTTTATTGATACATACCTATGATATATCATTTCAGGATTCCATTTATCTTAATGGTTTTGAATTTTCATTTGATGATTAATAATTCTATGTGGTAAAAAGTTTGATTATTTGAATAGTGGTAAATGAATTTTTAACCCAATTTCCGTTCTTTAGGTTAAACATCTACTCTGATGACTATGTCAGTCTATTATTATTTTAGAAATAATTTTTTATTATATTACGTATTTTATACACTTGTTGTATTTGTATTTTTATATAATAAATTTAATTTATTCATATAGTTAGTTATCACTCATTTGATTAAAAATAATTGTTTAAATGCTTCTTTATTTTTAAATTTTAATGAAATGAATTTTAAACAATATATACCAATAGTGTATTTCACCACCATCATGTTGGATTAATTTTTTCTAGGATTCTATAAAAATTTATAACATTTTCTATGAAGAAAATGTTCTATTTTATAATAGACTGAATTTTTAAATATATGATTCATGTGTAAAAAGTGTATTTCACATAATAAATTTTCAATGATTTTGTTTTTGTATTTTCATATCATTCAACACACTCAGTAGAATAATATTCTGAATTTTTGTTTATCTCTTATGATACCATCTACTATGTTTTATTTAATATTTTATGATAATTTTTTCTGGGGATGTATTATCTTGATACCATTCAACCTATTCCTAAAAATAGTTTTTGATTCTATTTACTAATTTGGGTTTTTATTTACATTTCATATGAATGTTTCAATATGAATTAATAGGATGGTTAGGTTTCACAGATAACATATGTGGAATTAATTTAATATAATAAGTGTCGGGTGGTGCTTGTAATATCCCCTCGATGAATCATTTGCTCTCATGAGACAATCTAGAATAAGATTTGTTCGGCCCCTTACATATTTATATAGACTTATTGGTTGATGCATTGATGGTATGATTAGTATGTCCCATATTCTGAAATACATAATGATGATTTTAGTTATTGGTAATACATGTGATTATTCAACTAGTATAATATCAAGGGGAGATTATAATTTTTTGGTTATTAAATATATAATGTTATTAGATATGATTTTAGTTCATCCATATTAAGCTAAATATTATGTTTAAAGGGAATAAATTTTTATATAATCCCAATGAAATGTTTTTATGATTATTTACAATAGATTCTAATTTATGATTACCCTTAATGAGGATCTGAGATCACCCTCTTTCTAATGTTATATATTTCCCTTGGTTGCAAGAATTTGATTATTATTGTTAGTTAGGGTTCATTTAGGTAATTATTTTTTCTTTCAAGGAAAATGATTTTGTTATTTAATTCTTTGAATATAATTTTTATTTAAAATATGTAACTTTTTTATCATAAATTCTAATCTATTTGAACCTTCGGAGTGTGATTCCTTAAAATCATACTGATGTAATAATGCAATCCACTGAGTCCAGACTACTGGGGTCCATGTCATTACAGTTGGTATCATATGATGTTTTTTAGAAACCAAAAGAACAATATTAATGAAAAAATACTGGCAAATTTATTTGTATGATATAAATTTAGGATAATAATAGAAGAAGATCCCTAACAAATAATTTTTATGAGATTAGATATACATTAATTTTTTAATTTATGTTAAAAATTATACTAGTTTTTGGAATATACATTACATTACCGAATTACATGATATAATATAGTGTTTTAATAATTTAAATATTATACCTCAATGAAGTAATTAGAACCCCACCAATTCACATTATCTATAGAATAATGAGTCTAAAATCATTTAATGTACACTTTAAATCATATGAAGAGGATAAGTCTCCCCTAAACTAGCATCGTTCGGGATATACTATCATGTTCTATCGAGACAATAAAATAATTATATATTTATAATTCGTAATTGGGAGGAATAAGAACCGGAAATTAAAATTAAAAATTGAGTTAATGGAAATAATATAATGAAGTATTTTCCCACATGTGATCATTGTGGAATAAAACACCATGTCATACGATTAAAATGACTAGAATTTTTATACAAGTGTGGAGAGAAAATACCGTCATTCATGTGATTGTACGGAAAATAAAAATTTTTCTAATGCATAATGATTCAACATTAAAGTGATATGACACTATAAAAAGCAATGACTCTAGAGTTAAATGAATATATCCCAAAAAGGATAATAGATCATGGTTTTGGTTATGATATTACCACTGTCAAAGAGGATTGATTAGTATAATAATGATTTTATTAAAGAATTATGTTATTTAATTATTTTAATGATAATAATGTAGCTATAATCCTCGTGAGATATATAAGTATTATACTACAATAATTTTCATTAATGAAATGGAAACATGTGATGAATATCACCATTAATCAAGATAGGTGACATTGTTGTAAGTTAATCCTTTTGATAACACTTTAATTTGATAAGGTAACATAAAATATATTCTTGGTTTTGATATAATAATAAATAGATATTTATGGGATAGTATTCGTGACCGTGAATTTGTATAGTTATTTGATGGTTTATAACATGTTTGGATAATTAGATTTTTGAACTCTATAAATATATTGAACCACATCAAAATTTACTATTAGAAGAATTATTGTTTCACAAAGGTTGAATCAAGATAAATATATTTATATATTTGTAATATGAAATTAATAGAGTCATTGTTTTGTTGAACCTTATCTTATGTTGATTTTAGAAATTTAGTGACATGCCTTTTAAATTATTGGTTTTTGAAATTGGACAGACATATTTTGGATGAGTCTTCGAATTAACTATATATGGAATGGATTAAAGATATTACCGGTTAATATTAATGTTCTATTTATCATATTTGATGAATTATTCTAACAATTTGGATTTCAGTAATCATTTAGTGGATAATGGAATTAAATGTGGATCTTATGATTCATAAAAGTACTTCAAGCATAAAATATTTCATTTTATATTCATTCAGAGATTTAAGAAATGATGTGGAGATAGATTGAAGAAAATTTAAAGATGATATGATAACATGTTAAGGAATAATGTAAATTTATTTTCTCATATTATTATCATTATTGTAAAAGAAAACCTCAACTCCAAAAAAATATATTGGTCAGAAAATGCCATCTATTTCTCTTTTCTATAATGCAATCTATGGCTTTTTAACCAACAAAAAATTTACATTTTATTGATGGTAGAATTTATATTTACGTTATTATCTATCACAATCAATTTTAAATGTATCGCAAGATTTATTTTACATGCCTATGTTTTTACATCACACTAATGTTATCAAATATGAAAGCCTTGTTTTGTTATGACCTTTACATTTTCTTTTCCCTCTTATTTATATTTTTATTTACACCATTTACAATGTGGGATGTTCATAACGGTATATTAAAATGAAAACACTTTTATTAACACTCTAATGTATCAAATATTATGTCTTAATTTATTAAACTAATGGAAGATGTAACACCCTAATATTTCATAGTATGTCATTTTTAAAATAAACATATTCTCTATATTGTGATCTTAATCAAATGACTAAAAATTTTTATTTAAAATTGATAGTTCTCATATAGACATTGAAATGTTTGGAAAGAATGAGATTATGTAAATTTTGAAAATATGGTATACACATGTTTATAACATAAAGTCATTGTTCATAAATTATTTATAAATGGCATAAAATCCATTTTCATAAGAGGTTAATTTTAAAAAAAATTATTTTATGACCATAATGGAATTTTACCATAATTAATTTAAGTAGTCACTATTATTGAATGATATTAATTAAATTCTCATATTAAATATTAATTATTTTTTAAAATTCAACTAATAAGTTTTATAGACTTATAGTAAGAATAAATATAATTTTAAACATGAAAAGATATATTTTTAAAAGGCTATTTCAAAGCCATTAAATAGAGCACCAATATTAATACTCAATTTTAAAAGCATTATAATTTTTTATAAAAAATAAAAATTAAATTTTATGTTTTTAAATAAAAATTTACTTCGGTTTAATTTTTTCTATTTTGTGTAATGAATCATTTTTTAATGAATAGTAAAAAATATATCTTATTAAGTGATAATTGACTCTTCATCAAAATATATTAATAATGTTAAATTTTATTTTATATGGATTTAAAAGAAAATTTAGATAAATTATATGTTGGTACATCGAATGTTTTTTTAAATTTAAATCTATATAACCATGAAATTGGATATAAAATTATTTCATTATTTTGAATGTTTTAATTTTAAAAACACATTGTTTCATCTCATCTAAACGATTAATATAAAATTAAATTATACAATAACAATGAACTGATTTTTTATTTATCTATTAAATATTTTGAATAATAAGGTTCATATTTATTAAATATCATAATTTCATTATTTTTCAATATTAATAGTAACTTTGGTAAATTTATTATTTTTGTGGATAAGGGTAAATGACAGTATTTTTGGTAATATATAATATAAGAAATTTAAATAAAATTATCTATTGACATTCCCAAAATTTAATTGATGATATTAATTTAAACTAAAATACCTAATGTTTTAATTTGAGTTTTTTAATTCTTGATTGTTTGGGAAAATAACTTAAATTATCTGTAAATCAATAAAAATCACAAAATTTCACATCCATATATATAATAAATATGTTATTTTTAAAATTATTTTATTTATTAGATATAATTTAATATTGAATATTGTTTATTAATCTAGATTATATATCTATATCATGGTATTTTATTTCTAATTTTTAGTGTATATATAATTACCTTAAATAATTATACAATTATAATGTATGAATTTTTTAACAATGAATCAATCAAATAAATGTAAATTGATTGAAAAAAGAAAAAATTTAATATCTATAAATTTATATACTTAAAATGGATTACATTTTTTAAATCAACAGAAGAAAATATTTTTCGGGTGATGTTTTAGGTTTTTTTTGAAATAGATTATTTTTTTGGATTGTGAAATGTGGTTATTCTGTATATATAACATTATAAGTAAGTAATAAAATATTGGGTCATGATTGAGTGATGTATGTTATATGTGGCCATTATCTTATACTAAAATGTTCATGTTACTTTATTTTGTTAAAATAATCAATACTATTGATTTTCATATGCCAAAATAATAAATAGTTGAATTAAATAATAAAAAAACTCACATCTCCTCCATTATAATTACCACCCCTCACCGTCCCATAAAGTCCCACATTATAGGATTTTGAGATTTCATATATTCTTTAATAAACCAGTAATGAACCTATTCCCCACGTTATGATCTTTTTTAATTTAGTAAAAGACCAATCCTAATGGCTACAATGTTGATCCCAAGGAGTCAACACTCTTGTGGTAAAACCTTCCCTCAGTCCCTTTTAATTTCTTGTATTTTCTTATCCTTCCCTCACATATACATTAAAATTTTAATGATAACTATTTTATAATATTTATACTTTAATTTCATCATGTTATTGTAATATCCATCATCATGTTTATTCTCTTTTCATTTTCATCTTAAAATGGAATCATTGTATATGAGGTATCGATTCACCGTCTTCATGGATGAAGTGTTTTTATTTTTCATTACTTCATTCATGACAATATCATAAAACCATATTTATGGTTATAATAGATTATAATATTTGTATGAAAACATATTTAATGTCTTCTATTCTTATAAAAACATATTAATAATTAAAATATTATATTTTCAAGAAGGTCATAAAAACCAAAAAAAACTTAATCCATTTTTATCAGCCTTTTATCAAATGAATCATCCTAATAAAATAAAAAAAATGATATATGGGACCATTTAAATCATATAAGTATATTTATATCATTCCATTAAACTTATTTATTATTTCTGACATTTGAGAAAAACTCCAATATTTATACAAAAGAAAATAGACCATAAAATAATGAAAGAAACCCTCCGAGAACAACAAAATTAAACATTAGAACTCCTCAAAAAGGCTTTGACGAACAATATAAAATTTTAAATAATAAAAAATATTTTTTATTTTTTATATATTATGTAATTAATGTAAGGTCTCGGTTCTGGAATCCACCTAGAGGCGCACCCGTACCCAATTGTTCACATGGCCTCAAGCGCATTTCCCCAAACGCCAAAGTCTGCTGTCTAGCAGGGAGGGCCTTGGGTGAGATAGTGGGGAAACTATGATCTCATTGGAAATTTACACAACGAATGTAAACAAATAAATACAATAACGGAAGCATGAAATATACTACACTAGTAATAAGAAGAACATTGTAAGAATAAACAACTAGAGAACACATATATAAATATATATATAAAATAATGCATAATACATATGTCTAGTAAATCAGCCAACCAATTCATGAAGCTAGAAATATAAGTAGGGAATAACCAGGTATAAAAGGAAAAATAATTACTCCTCAGCATCACAAGACATATATTCATCCCTTGCTCTCCAGCTCCACATAAATTAAGTACTTGAAGTAGAAGAGCGTCTTCCCATATCTATACCTACACAATATAATCTATCTGGGCCCAAAAGCATGACCCAAATAGGGTGGGAGACTAAACCCTAGTAGGAAACCACCATATGATATGTACCTAACATTCAGTGAATATATGGAAAGTAAAAGTACAAATATAAGTAAACAAGAATGTTCTTACCAATAAAAAATACACAATTCAATATCAAGCAGTAGTGAAACAAAATCAAAATCTCAAACAGGTAACCCTCTGATAAGTACTCATAGCCATCCTCTCTCGTTATATCTAAGATGTACCGACAACACTATGGGTAGTACACAAAACCCAACCACTCTAGTTCTTTCATATGAATCTAATAAGACCCTCGGAGGTAGCGCTCATAGTCAATCCCATCACAGTCAAAGGTAATGCAAGACTCTCTGAGGAAGCTCACACAGACCATTCCCCTTATATTCAAGGTGAAGCAATAATCTCTGAGGAAGCTCATAGTGTCCATTCCCCACATAGTCTAAGGTATTCAAGGACTCTCTGAGGAAGATCAAAAGTAAATTCCCCTTATATCCATGAGTTCTAGGGCTCTCTGAGGACGCTCACTCAGTCAATTACCCTTATAACCTAGGTTGTTCAATTCAAACAACGAATCTATAAGGAATATCGATTGGTCAATCTTCTTATAGTCTAAATTAATCTAGGAATCTCTGAGGAATCTCACTTGGTCAATTCCCCTTACAGTCCAAGGTGGTTCTTGGATCTCTGGGGATGCTCACTCGATCAGTCCACCCTTATAGCCTACTACATCAGGTTCTCAAAGCCCTTTGTAAGTCAACGAGCATAGAATTGTAATATATCCAAAGTAAACCCACAGAACTACTTGGCTAAATAGGAAAAATCATAACAAGCATGTCAGAATACAACTGTCCACTCTACAACAACAGGCATGGAAAACAGGCAAGGCAACTGATGGCTAAAGAGGACCAAATGACCATAAACAGATCAGTTCATTGGAAAAACACATCCAAAGCATATCTATCTAGCCAATTCATATCCAAATTACCTCTACACAGGTATAAAATAATGGCAGGAAAACTACATGTGTAAAACGGTAAACACGCACTACCCCGTTCAATGGTATTGGTGGAATTTGAACATAATACTCAAAGACATCAAATTGAATGGAACAAACCACCTAACTAGGTGTTAGATGATCGATATACTTGATCAAAATGTTTGAATCTCCATAGAACGTCATAGATCTATGAAAAATTATAATACGTTTAACCTATGATAACATGGAAAAGAGGAGAAATTGGAAAATGATGCTCTAGGATAATGAATAAATAACTTCTGCGATTCTAACACAACTGACGACATTTTATTAAGAAAACGGATGCACGATCGGGGGGGGGGGGGGGGCTTGTCGAATATCTGCGGCCGTACGGTGCGCTCGGTCGAACGATTCCTAAAAGGAGTGTGTTCTGGCGAATAGATGCGACCCCAGTGAGTTTAATGAAAAAAAGTACACGGTATGTAATTTTGAAGTAGATGACGTGTACTCCATGACATGACTAGAATAAGGCATCTAACTGCAACGATGTACACGACGTGTACTCTTAAAGAACTGGGCGTGTACTCCAAAATTTTTCAGAAACTCTTCTATTGTAAAAAACTCTTGAAAAAGGAAAAACAACCCTGAAAAGAAGGTCTGGGTTATTAAAAACTTCCCACCTTGAAGAAATTCATCCCCAAATGTCCCTAGCATGGTGTAGAAGAAGAAACCCAAAACAGCTCCGGCCACTGTTCTTGCGCATCGGCCTCTCTCTACCAAGTCTCTTCCTACAACTGTCTGTGGTTTCATAGCACTCATACCAGAGGAACATACTAGCAATGAAGAACCAATTTACTTCAATCGAAAATCCAGATAAGATGCTCCTTGAATGATGCATCTACCTCCAACACGACTTTCTCTGGTTGGAAAGCTTGAGATGAGTCTGAAATTAATCGTCAGAGTTGTAAAACGTGAAAAACATCATGCATAGCCCATTTATTCTAAGGTAACTACAACTAATATTCCACTGGCCAAACTCTCTCCAACACCTCAAACGGCCCGACATACCTTGGGGAAATATTACCTTGTCTCCTAATCCTCTTATGTCCCAACCTCAGTGTGACATGTCGGAAAACCTGATCCCTATCCTCAAACCCCAGAGGTCGTCTCCGCCAATCAACATAACACTTCTTACAATATTGTGCATTAGAAATATTCTTCTGAATAAACTATATCCACTTTGTGGTCTCCTGAACAAGACGACGTCCCAGCAAAGCTACCTCTCATGCCTCTAGCAAAGATAAGGGTAATCAGAATGGCCTACCGTACAAATCCTCATAATGTGACATTTGGATAGTGGATTGAAAACTATTTTTGTAGGAAAACTCTACAAGATGTATATGCTTCTCCCAAGAACCTCAAAAATCTATATTTCATGCATGGAGCATGTACTCAAGAATCTGAATCATACGCTCAGACTGGCCATCTGTCTGGGGGTGGTAAGCTGTACTCAAAAGTACATGTGTACCCAAAGCCTTCTAAATCCCCTGCTAGACCCAAGAAGTAAAACATAAATCCTTGTCTGAATCAATGGAGTGTGGAACTCCATGTAGACATACAATATATTTGATGTACAACCATCCCATCCCATCAACACTTAAGGTCTTCTTGATCGGCACGAAGTGAGAATCCTCCATGAGTCTGTCATTGACAACACAAACCACATCATTTCCTTGAGGCGACCTCGGTAAACTTGTCATGATGTCCATTGCAACATCATTCCACCTCCACTCGGGAATGGATAACTCCTTTAACATCCATTTTAGTCACTAATGCTCTACCTTCACCTGATAATAAGTGGAACAACTCATGACCAAACCCGCAATGTCCCTCTTCATTACTGGCCACCAATACTAACAGTGTAGATCACGATACATATTGGTGCTGCTAGGATGAAATTCCCAACCTAATGAATGAAATTCCCACATCATCTCCTCGTGTATATGTATTGGAACCCATATGCATCCCTGGAAACATAATATTTCATCTTCTCCTATTGTCCACCTAGAAATAGGGTCCTCTCCTTACACGCTTTCCTATAAGACTAGGCCTTCAGAATCTTATAGCTGCCTCATTCATACATGATCAATAAGAGTGGATGTAACAACTATAGGAAAAATAAAGGTCTACCCCTGACTATCATGCACCTCCAAATGTATTTTAGAGACTAGTGTCATAAGCTTCCACACACTACTATCCTCTTTAACAACATGTATTTGAGTCCTTCTACTCAACGCATCAGCCACTACATTATCTTTCATGGGTGTATAGAAAAGCTCGAAATCAAAGTATTGTAGGTACTCAACCTACCTCCACTGTCTCAAATTCATAGCACGCTGAGTGAAAATGTACATGAGTCTTTCAGGGTCAGTGTAAAACACAAAATTCCCTACCAGAAGATAATGTCTCTAACATTTTAAGGCATGAACAACAACTGCCAACTCTGAATCATGCGTCGAGTAGTTCCTCTCATGTGGCTTCAACTGCTGAGACCCATACACAATGACTCTATATCCCTGCATAAGAAATGCTCCCAGCCTTATAGCTGAAGCATCAAAAAAATATTATAGCTCTTTCTAGGTTCTGTCAAAACTAGTATCGGTGCTGAATTCAACCTCCCTTTCAGCTTCTGAAAGGCTAACTCACATGAATCTGACCATATGAAAATCACACCCTTTCTATATCAGACCTGTCAGCGGTGCTGCAAAGTTTGTAATATAATGTATGAAGTTTCTTTAGTATCCAGCCAGAACTAGAAAATTCTTAACCTCAATGATGTTTTTCAGCTACTCCCAGGACACTACATCTCTCAATTTCTCTGGGTCTGCTAATACTCCTGTCTCTGAAATAACATGACCCGAGATGTGAATATGGTTTATCCAGAAGTGTCATTTTGAGAGCTTAGCATATAACTGATTATCTACTAGTGTAATAAAAATGATCATAATATGGGAAGAATGGTCTTGATGAGTGTGAGAGTACACCATGATATCATCCACAAAGGCCACCATGAATGTATCCAAGTATGGATGGAACACTCGGTTCATCAGTTCCATGAAAACTGGAGACGCGTTCATGAGACCGAACGACATACTAAGTACTCATATAGACCATACCTACTCCTGATGGTTATAAGAGGTATATCTGTTGGTATAATGCACAACTGATGATAACCATAACTAAAGTAAATCTTCTAGAACACTTGGGCTCTTTATAGCTGATCAAAAAGGTCATCATTCCTTGGAAAGGGATATCAGTTCTTAACAGTAAACTAGTTAAACATCTGATAGTCCACACAAAGACTAAGCGTACTGTATTCCTTCTTCGTAAATAGGACTAGAAAACCCCAAGGATAAGTTCTGGTTCAGATAAAACCCTTTTCCTGCAACTCCTCCAACTACTTCTTGAGTGCTTGTAACTCATGTGTAGCGATCCTATAAGGAGGAATGGACACTGGTGCCTCTCCAAGCACAAAATCAATCGATAAGTCTACCTCGCACTACGAAATAAAAAATAAAATTCCTTTGGAAAGACAATTATGAACGATCCATGATTGAAGGAATGTCTCACTATGAAGTACCCTAGTCTTCTAAATAAAGACTAGAAATCTGGGCTATAACTCCTCCCAACCCATGATGCTCTGGACCTGCTATGCTTTCTTGGACATCCCATTCTCCATTATAAAGAATAGATCCACCATCTAGTGATATGAAACTCACCCTATGATGATAGAAATCGACAACTACCTCGAAGGGAACAAACCTGTCCATTCTGAGGATGACATCATAGCAGGTCATCTTTAGGACATAGAGGTCCCAAAAGAAGTGACACCCATCAACCTCAAGAGGTCACTCCTTGCATTGATGTACAATATATTTCCTCATCCCCAATGGAGTTTTTAACATCAAGATATCAGAAGAAGAAAAGATACAGAGCCCAAGGATCTCCATGACATCAACAAATATAAAGCTATAGGAATCCCCTTTATCAAAAAGTGAAGATGCTAAGACTAAATCTACTATGATTGTACCACGAACCGTAGAAGGTCCGGGATCCTTCTCCTGTAGGGTCTTCTCCACTGCAAAAGCATGGCCTGTACCGCAGCCCAGTTACCATGCCTGACCACTCTGAGTTGATCCACTCTGATGTCACTGAAAACACGGTGACTGGCTACCACGACCATGACCTCCACCATGGCCCAAATGGATGGAAGCATTCTAGTTCCTAGACTAGTGAGAAAATGTTGGTGATGATCCCAAATGAGGAGTAATAGAGGAACCCCTATCACCAAATGCTGGTGAGATTAATTGAAAATTGTTTTGAATGTGATAGATATTTCCGCATGATCGGGACTCCACACGGTCTCTCGGGAAACGTGGAATCATATTCATGCTTCTTCTACACTAGTAGCACACCACCTTGCTACTAGGAGATGCATCACTCCTGATCGGATCTCTTCATGTAGCCTCACAGAGGTGCTTCCTACTATCAGCTGGGAGAGAACTAACTCGGGATCCCGGACCACACTGGCTCAAAGCTCTATAACCCCTCATATTGGCTCCGAAATTAGTGCCTGGTTGAGGATATATGATATAAAATTCCACCTAAAGATTTTCACCTGGGAACGATTCTCCTACCTGAGACCATCCTCACACATCCTAGCTAGGAACAACTCATCCCCTGTTGGAATAGGCATGAAGCAATTCAGATCTCTGAAGAAATGTGAATACTCCATAATTGAAAGAGTACCCTACTACAGGATCATGAACACCTAGGGTCGATCATACCTCAAGGTCTTTTGGTAAGAGTAATCATTAAAGATACACTGGAACTCAACCCGATCCATATTCTGGTGGCATCTTGCTTGAGAGATGACATCCCACCACCTCTTGGCGGAGTCTCAGAGCATGTAGGTCACAAGATTAACCATCCTCGCTAGTGAATCCTTTAGATTCTCGAATATCGTCACTATGGCATCGAGCCGGGTCTGTGTAGCCTGTGGTCAACATTCCCCTGAGATGGTGGGAGGATGATGCTGCTGGAAAACCCTCGTGAAATCTGCTATCGACGGGGCAGTAGGTGGTGCTTCCTGGAAGGTATGCATCATCCTAAAAAAATCATTATAAATTGAACATCGGAACCTACAACTGGTATAACTTCTGGTGCCAAGTCTGGCACAAGTGGAGAATCTACAGGAAGTCCCTGATCAGGCAGATTAGGCTTCTGATCACTGCCATGCAACTGGCGGTCAACCAGAGGACATCTCGGTGGATTGAATCTGCATGGTCAAGAACATGTCATAGTTCAAGGTTATCAAGGACTGAAAAAAGGAGTGTAAGAGGGGAACAAGAGAAACAACGAATTCATGGTTTACAAAACATGACTACATGGAGTGTACATTTACTACACAACTAGTTCCCTTATGTCATTTGCATGGGTGTGTACTCCTACCTAAACTGGTCAAGTAACACCCCAAACACACGATGTGTTGTCTGAAAAAATGGAATGTACTTGAATCATCTTCCCCGGCCCAATTCCTTTTATTTGGTTAATCCACATTTCTCTATTAGGACAATACTACATGGCATGTTCATGGTAGACACGACATGTACTAGACAACCTTTATTTTGCACGTGTTACTAGTGACACGACCTAACACACCGCTCACACTACACGACGTGTTCCAAAAGGACATGGTGTGTTCGTGAAGGGATAACACCGACCCATGTTGTTCGTGACACAGTTGGTACCTAGGTCATACTACACGACGTGTAAAATCATGACAGGACATGTATGTGAAAGGATAACACCGACCCGTGTTGTTCGTGACCTGGCTGGTTACCTAGGATAGACTACACGATGTGTAAAATCCTAGCACGACATGTATGTGAAATGATAACATTTATCTGTGTTGTTCGTGACACGGCCGTGTACCTGGGTCAGACTACATGGCATGTAAAATCCAAACACAGCGTGTTCCAACAAGGAATTCCCCATCTTGTGTCTCTACCACATAGCCTATGGCATGGTTAGGTATTACACAGTGTGTACATATTGTACACGACATGTACTTATGAAAAATGGTTCTTTACCGAACAGAAGAACACATGGTGTGTAGTCAAACTACACAACGTGTATTCTAGGAATTTCTAGATATCAAGCCTCAGAAACTACTCTAGAGCCCAGAAAAACCTAAAACAAGCATTAAATGTGCCAAATTATGATCCTTGAGAGTCCATAATCCCCGCGAATCAAAGATTCGAATCTTACACATGTTATAGCAAAACAAGAAGGTGATGATTCACCAAATTCGGGTCCATGAGGGCCCATAAAACCCCAAGAACTGAAGTTTGACATTAATCCAAACAAATCCATAAAAAAATTACCTTATCAAACAACATGTATTTCTATCAAGAAAACAATCATAACAACATTTATATTTTTCACATCATTTATCACCACAACATGAAATATCTAATACATCCTAGAGGGCTTGAAAAAAATGCATGACATGTGATTTTTGGAAATTCCCTATATGATGCATGAGATGGCATGCCCTCATCTCATCAGGTTGAAACATAAATATAACCTCAAAAACATCAGCAACAATTGCACAATCATATAAATCACTCAAGGTGAAATCAAATGAACATTAATAATTTCAAAGCAGTAAAATTTCAATAAACGATGATGTATGGATTTTTCCAATACACAAGTTAGATACTCTTGGGATCAACCTATTACCAAGTTCCTATTCCTTCCTATCCATATATAAAGGCTCCATATAGTAAATCAAGTGAAAAGTATCTCTCTAATACCACTTTGTAACATCCCAGTTCCAGAAGCCAACCAGAGGCGCCCCTTACCCGTTTGGTCACATGCCGTCATGCACATTTCCCCTAACTCCAGAGGCATCCGACTAGCATCGAGGGCCTTGGGTGTGATAGTGGGGAAACTATGTCTTCGCTATCAGAGTACATATCAGAGGTAAAAAAATACATACAATAGTGAAAGAAGGAAATATCAAACAATAGTAAGCAGCGGAAGACTAAAATAATAAACAACTAGTGCTCATATATAGATATATATATATATATATATATATATGAAATGATGCATAATACATATGTCTATAAAAGCATCCAAAAAAGTAAAAATTGTAGAAATACAAAAATTGATAGACCGTGATAAAAAAAAATACAACATCACCTCATCATCGCAAGCCATAGTTGGGTCCCATGAATTCCATCTCCACAATAATCAAGTACCTAATGTAGAAGGTCTCTTTCACTTATTTATACCTTCAACAATATAATATGTTTGGGCCCAAAAGCATGACCCAAACAAAATGTGCAACTAAATCCTAGTAATAAACCACCCGAAGATCTATGACTAACAGTCAGTAAATTTATGGTAAGTAAAAGTACAAGAAGAAGCAAACATGAATGTGCTCAGTAGTGACAAATACACCGTTCAATAGCAAGCAGCAGTGAAACAACAACTAAATCTCAAATAGTAAACCCTCTAGGATGTAATCACAGACATTCCCTATGGTCTTATCTATGATGTAATGACAACCCTCGGGGTAGTACACAAAACCCAACCCCTCTGGTTCTTTCCTAAGAATTTAATAAGACTCTCGGAGTAAGCGCTCATAGTCTATCACCACATTTTCAAAGGTAAATCAGTACTCCCTAAGGAAGCTCACATAGTTCATTCCCAATATAGTCTAGGTAAATAAATACACTACGAGGAAGCTCAGACAGTCCATTCCCCACATAGTCTGTGGTAGTAAAGGACTCTATGAGGAAGCTCACATGTCAATTCCCCTTATATTCCCGAGGTCCAGGACTCTCTGAGGAAGCTCACTTGGTCAATTTCCCTTATAGTCCAGGTCGTCCATTTCAAAAAAAAATACTCTATGAAGAATATCACATAGTCAATCCCCTTATAATCTAAAGTATTCATGGACTCTATGAGGAAGATTACTCTATCAATTCCCTTTATATCCCCAGGTGGTTTTAGGATCTCTGAGGACGCTCACTCGATCAAATCCTCCCATATAGCCTACTACACCAGGTTCTCATGGCCTTATGTAGGTCAACGTGCATAGAAGTGTAATATATAAAAATTAAACCTATTGAACTACATGGATAAACATTATATATCATGACAAGGATGTCAGAATACAACTCTCCACCCTATGACAACAGGCACAAAAAACAGGAAAGGCAATAAAAAGATAAACATGACCAAACAGTCCATAAACAGAACAATGCATAAGAAAAACTCATCCAAAACATAGTAATAAACCCAATTCATATCCAAATTACCTCTACACGTGAATACAATCACGGTAGGAAAACAACAAGGGTAAAATGGTAAACATGCAATACCCCGTTCAAGGGTATTGGTGGAATTTTCACATTATACTCAAAGTCATCAAACAGAAAGGCACAAACCACCTACCTTGGTGTTATGTGATTGATATACTTGAACATCAAAGCATTAACTTCCTTAAAACGTTGTAGAACTATGAAAACATATAAAATGTTCTACCCACAATAACTTGTAAAAGATGAGGAATTGGAAAATGATGCTCTGTGAGATGAAAGAACTCACCGATGCGATTACAACACAACCAATTGTGGTTGATTCATAGGAAGGACAGACGCTCGGGGGTCCATCAAAGATCTGCAGCCGTACAGTGCTCTCTGTCCAACAAGACCTAAATGTTGCGTGTTCTGGAGATTAGACACGACCCTTGGGCATTTAATGGAAAAAACATAGTACATGGAATGTACTTTTGAAGTACACGACCCATAATCACCTTCTTCGTACTCTTATTTAGGTAGCCTCTATGTCACCCTTACATGGCTGTGTGTGTGTTCACAACATGGCCAGCACAAGGCCTCCAGCGGAAATGAAGTACACAACGTGTATTCATAAAGTACACGGCATGTACATGAAAAATTTACAGAAACTCATCTTTTCTCAAAAACTCCAGATATAGGATTTTCATACATAAATATGGTTTTGGATATCACAATTAATTAATCTAATTTTATTATCCATGTCATTGAGAACATATTTTAAATGCTTTCAGTCATAAGGTATGTGTTTTCACATCTCACTTTTATTTTTGTGAGATATAAATTATTAAAAAATTATATCTTGTGTGTGTTGTAAATATAAGACCAATGTATATATAAAAATCATTAATCTAATTATTTTTGTAAAATTCAATTTTTTATATTATGTTATTTAATTTTATGGGGCATATAGTTTGATTGTTTTCATTGTTGTAGGGGAATTATTAACCAAATATTCATTCATTGGGTTATTCAAATACTCAAATTATTTTTTGTGCTATGATTCGATGTTAAATCAATTTTTATTATCTTATGTTCAATAAATAAATTTATGGGGATTGACATCTAATACAAATATTTTATTATTTTATTTATTTCCCATTAATTTTATTAAAAATAACATTTTAAATGATTCATTTTTCAAAATTTTTAAAAAATTATTTATAACATATATGACATGAAATAATTTTTAATCATTCATGAATACTTACTTTTTTAGGATGCCAGGTAATGTTTACAAGGATATTTCAAAATAATTTATTTTCTTTTAAAGTTGTAATAATTAAAATAAAAATTATTCCAATGTGATAATGTTACTTCCCTCATGAAATTATCAATGATATTATTATAGTATTTTCATCTATGCTATCACCCTCTGTTAAATAATATTATAAATTTATACTCATCTCTAATGAATCCATATTAAAAAATTTATTGAATGGTTTATGATGATTTTTAATGGAGATATACTCTCTTGATACCATTATCCATATTTAACTCGATAGTTTATGATTATATTTACCAATTGGATAAATAATTTACTACTAAATTTTAATTTCCATACGAATGTATATGATTATTATGTTTAACCCATTTAATATGTGTAATTATTTGGAATTAGTGTGTGATTTATGGATCACATTATATCCCCTTGATGCATCAGTTTGTCTAATGAGACAAACAAGAATGAGTTTTGGAAGACCACTTACCCATTTATATAGACATATTTTTTGACATCTGGATGGTATTATTATGATTATCTATATTATGTATTCCCCCATTGTGATATTAACTATGTATAATCCTTGTGATTATTCAAATAGTTGAATTACAGTGTGAAATTATCATTTTCATGTGATTATTTATACTAAATTATCTGACCACCTTTTATTCCTACCATATTATGCTCATGATTATGTATTAATGTAATGTGTTTTTAGTTATTCAACATACCTTTTATTTATTCTTATGTAAAATTTATTCTATTTTATTCAAACCCTCACTCGGCATCTGAGATCACCGTTTCTTATCAATTATTTTCTTTTTATTTCAACGAATATTAATATAATTGATATGTAGGGTTAAAAAATGGAATAATGGTTTTCCAAATTAAAATAATTATTTTATATTATTTCTAAACTATAATTCAAATTTCATATATGTATCTAGAATACAAAAACTACAGAACAATTGAGACCTTTGGGATTTGATTTTATATAATCATTCTAATGTATTAATATAAGTCACCGGCTCCAGGATATTAGGGACGAGGTATTCAGAACGATATTGATGGATATATGTTAATAAACTAACCTAATTCCATCTAAATATATATATTATACTGTAATTGTTTTATAATGTATGATGAATATTTTAGGGATGCGTAATAATAAATAATACAAAAACAAGATGATAAAAAATGTAGATATTATTTTGAATGAATACCTTAATTAATTCCTTAGGACATATAATATTAGTATTCTAACCAAAATTATGCCAATACAATTTTTAGATAGATTATAAAAAGGTATTTTTGTAGTTCTTAGATGAAAAAAATGGCATCCAAGTGTTATGGAATTTGATAAAGTAGTACTCTTTTATAGGAGAAGGGAGCGTCACTCTTGGAATATATTAAATTAAAAAATTAATACAAACTTCGTATGATTTATTAATGGTTCCAAAATGATAAAATTATAATATAAGGTGAGGATGAGAAAACCTATCCTCATGACCAATTTTTTTATACAAATTTAGATCACAATTTTTTTTTATTTTTTTAACTTACATTGACCCTTGTGATATTTATGATAGTATTAAATTTTTCCAAAGATATAATGGTTAATAATGTAACTATGACATTATAAAATCACAATAATATCATATTTATTTATAAGTATATACTAATTTTTAATTTTTTAAATACAATAATAATATAGAATTTATTATAATTTATAATTAATAACTATTTCAAAACTATTCATTCAATTTGAATTTATTTTAAAAAAATTATATCTAATGCCCCAAATCTAGAATAGTATTTTATTTTTATCTATTAAAATTTTTATTCATATTAATTCATTACAATTATAATGTTGTTAAAATTTTTAATATCAATTTTAATTTTATATTTTATAAAATAATTATTATGTCAACATTATATACTTATATAAGGTAATTATATATTAATTAAAAAATAAATCTAGTTACCATGATGATGATATATATTTTATAGTTTATATTAGTATTTATAACATCAAATATCCTCTATTAATAAGCATGTTATAAATATTATATTTATTCTAACAAGATCAAAAAATGTTTCACTTTTCATTAAAGAAAATATTATAATCATTATAATCAAATACAAATAAAAGGACACATATTTTATATTTGGATGATTATGTATGTGATTTATTAATCCATTTAAATTAATATATGTTTGAATGTTTTTATTTATTCATTATCATTTTATTTTTAATCTTAATTATACAATTTACAATTTACCACAGTATCAAAAATAAATAAGATTTCTATTCATATTGAAAAAATATAAAATGATCATTATTAGAAAAATTATAAATATTAATTAAAAAATTTGAATACAATTATTGATATTAGAAACAAGTAATTTTTTCAATTTGAACTAACATTTACCATTAAAAAGGGAATAAATAATATTTTCAGAAAAAATACCATTTATGAATAATTTTATTTGATACTATATTAAAATATAAAATCCATTCCAAATTCCATAATAGAATTATTTGCAATAAAAGAAAACTAATGAAATTAAAAAACTTATATAAAATAGAATTTAACATTAAAAAAATCATGAAAGATTAATGTTTACAATAAAAATCTAAATTATCACTAATCATTGAAAAATCTAATTTCTAGAAATTATCATAAACACATTATAATATATTATTAAAATAATGAATTTAAATATAATTTTCATATTGTGAAAATAAAATTATATACATTAAATAATTTTTTATAAAAATATATAAGTCAAAAAAGCAATTTATTTAAAAATCAATCATTTTTCCTTTTGACTAAAAATCACATAATAATATTATAATGAATATAACTCATTAATATCTTAAAAAAAAATTAAATATGATTGAAAATTATTATTGTTCACATTATGTTTTTCACATTATTATCCCTATTTTTAAATTTATTCCTCAAAATTTTATTGACGTATTAATAAAAAAGTGACACATTTCCCTCATTGCCTTTTAATTATACCATTTTTATTCTTCAACCATATGGTTCTGAAGAAAAATGACATGGTGAATTAACTTTTTCTCTGATAAATTATCTTTATACAGATCAATTAGACAAGGTTTCTCCTCATAAAAATGTTTTTCTTCTATATAAAAAACCTCTTGCATAAAACATTAGATGAATATAACACACACATTGTTGAAATAAAAACATAAAAAAATTCTATAACTTTGATAATCTATGAGATAATGTTACTTGATAAGAAATTGATTAAACATTATCTATAATTATTTATGGTCTAATACGCCATGGAATTATCTTCCACTTATTAAAAAAATAATAACATTTTTCCATGATTAATAATTTATAAAACGCGGTCACCAAACTAAAAAAAGATCTTTTCACATATTATCTTTCTATCATGTATGTCTACAATTAGCCATCCTCATTTCTTATTAAATAATAATTACCATCTAAAAAATTTAATCTGTTTTCTCTGGTCTAATCAATATCCATTCACCTATATATTCTCGAAAAATGGACACGGAATCTTGTTTTCATATAGTGCCTCAAAAAGTTCCATATGTATATATTAATTGAAAATTATGTTATAAGAAAACTCATATAAATAAATTTTATGACCATAAAATACTTGGTAATATATTGAACATATCTGAAGTATGTATTTGATGGTCTAAATTGTTTATGCCAACTATCCATCAATGTGAGGATGGATTGATTTATTGTAATATTATTCAGTTCCAAAAGACATTTAATGTGCTGTAAAAAAAAGAAGTTATACTTGGATCATGTTTAGTCATTATTTATTGAGATACCACTAGTAACCTTATGGTGAACCTATAATACAGTAGAAAATATAGATATAAAGGAATTATATTTTAAATGCAATGAAAATGTTTATATTTCTTTTAATGGATCAATAATAACCAAAATCACATTAATACCTTAATAAGCCATTAGTAATTGCAACATGACATAAAACGATAGATTTTACCATATCTACTCTATTAGTGCATAATATTTAGGGATCCCCTTTAATAATTATTTTTCATTCTTATCATATTGGAACATCAATCATTCCATGGTAAAATAACTAATATCCCTTTTCATTCAATACCATTTTTAATACAACTAATAGTATCAGTGCATATTAGCAATCCCATGATGAATTGAAAAAAAGTATCTATGACATTCAATCAATAATTTTATCTTCAACTGGTAATCACACATAACCCCTAACTTCATTCAAAATCTCAAAACACAATCATTATCAAAATTTTATTCAGAAAAGATGTGCATCATAAAAAATAATACCTTTTCAACTTACATACAATCATAATTCTATGTTTTATTAGTTATTTATGAAATATATTTGTGTACTAAAAACAATAAAATATTATATGAATTTTCTTTATCCACAACATCTTGGAAAAAATTCATCAATTCACTAACTAATGTGTCGTGTTCCAATTGAAACATGCTTACTAAAAAAATACATTTTTGAATAAAATGATATGTTATATTATTTATATTTCTAGGATGATAATAAATTATGTAGTTAAAATCCATTATTAATTCCATATATCTCCTCCTCCTCATGATAAACACATTTTCAGTGAATTTCTACATCCAACATTTAATATCACAATATTTCTTACACATGACTATATATAATTTATGATTCTGAAATTATAATGAAAATAAAATTGATTCCAATTCACGATCACATTTAACATATATTCTCTCAAGTGAATTTAATTAACATAAATAACATGTCATTACCTTATCAGTATGTATCAGGAAGCCGTAAAATTATTTTAATAAAGCATCACTATATATGAAAATGTCACTATTTTTAGACTTTAGATCCAAAAATGGAAAATTTAACCATATATATATCTATTACTAGAAAATTTTATCAAATTATTTTTTATAGATGAAACTAAATCTAGTTTCTATTAACATAGTTAATTGTATATACAAATAAAAAACAATTTCATGAAACTTTATTTAATTTCCAGCCTCTCCATGAATGCTAAAAATATCAGTAACATTTTTACATCATTTGAATTCATTAACAAACATTAGTTTTACTGATAATGACTTTTATGTCATCAATGTTTATGATTATTCCAATAAATTAAATCTGTTACAACAAAAAATAACATTTTCTTTAAATTTTCATATCATATTTTTTAATTTAGTGTTTACAAAATAATAAATATATATTTTTCATGATCATCATTTCATTTTGAATACATATTTATTAATATAATAATAACAACAAAAAATATATCCATATAATAGTTGATGAGTTTATTCACATGATCAATAAATAGAAATGGGGAATTTTTCAACCCAAATATTATATCCAAAACCTCATAAATCACATACTGAAAAAATAATTTTTTTGGATTAAAATCTTTTTTTCACTATTTAATGGTATTACCCATATCATTAATCGACAATGAAAAAATAATTTCCTCCCAAAAAAATGATCAATGAAATCATCTATATTATGAAAAAAAAGTCTTCATAATACAATTTTTATTAAAATCTATATAATCAATGTAATTCCTCATGTTTCCTTTATTATTTTTAAAAAATTATAGGACCACCCATGGTGAAGTGTTTAGTCAAATGAATCCTTTATGATGAAAATCATGTGAATAATTTTTGAATTACAAAAGTTAGAAATGATCAATTAGGTATTAGGTTTTTTAAATTTGTATAGAATAATTACTTATGGCAATAGTATGTTTTACTTCATGTTTAGTTATAAAAATAGTAAAATCATCGTGAAAAATAACCAGAATTATTTTACTACCGGTGAATTATTATTTAGAGAAGATCCATTCTTCTTAAAAATATATGATAGATTAATTTAATTTATAACAATAAATATTTCCTCGTCTTCTTGATATGTTATCAATGGTATGTGTTCATTATTTTATTAAGAATTAAATTTTTTTTATAAACAACTTCTTTAGCTCTAAAATCAATCTTATAATTGTAAATAGAGATCCAATCCATACATAGAATAAAATGAAACTCTATTACTTAAATGATTACAAGGATTTTATGTTAACTCTTTTAAATAATAATTTTTTGAGGATTTTTATAAATTTTTTTACATAATAAATCCATGATGATATTTTACTATATGTTCAGGATTAGATCCATGAAGTGGAATTTACAATTTGCTAGAACATTTCATATAAATGAAAGTGTGTCTAGCCCGTTACAGGAAAAATACATTATTAGAATCTATTAGGAAATGTATTGTACATAATTAATTGTTGATCATGATGTCAACATCTGGTAATGTTGATTCAATATATTTCTCCAAACATGTCTTCTTTTAATATTGATAATTTACATCATTTCGGTTCTTATTCATATTCTCAAGTGCATAATGACACATCTCATTATATGAGAAACCTATTACAGCATGTATATCATAATTTTATATACCATTAAAAATATAATTTTAATATTAATTACCATACATATACCCATATGTACGATGTCAGATGAACTTACAAAAATGCAAATTGATTTAGCTAGTTTTTTTACCAAAATTCACACAGACTGAGTACATGATTTTCGTACCATTATAATTATTTAATCTTTTAATTCATTTTTTATACTACATGGACCAATTTTTACAGTATATTTTAAAGAATTCATGGTCCTTTTAAAATAAAATTCTTACCTTCTAAATACATTGATCATTTTTTTAATAGCATTAAAATCAAGGGAAGCTAGTGCCCTTCAATATTTTTTAAAAATCATGAGTAAAAAAGATAAATATGCCATAATGATCATGTCTATAATATTTTTGACTCACCTTCCATATCAGTAGTGTTTGATTCATAATAGACCGCTACATCAAACACTCATTTCCTCAAATATAGTAATTTTCCCTACATTATATGACTAATAGCTTCAAGAAAATATTTCACAAGGTTGGTTTTATTAACATCATCTCATTCCAATAAATAAATCTATTCAAATTATTTAGTATTCTTAAACATTGTCCTCCATTGAACATATTCACCTTCAAATTGGAAAATATAATGCATACCATTTGATTCTATGACCAACCCATGACATCGAATAACTCATCCAAACTAATAATCCAACCTTTCCACATCCAAAATTTCAAATGATGCACTGAATATTAGATGATTCTATAACATAAAATATTCAAGTATTATCATGTTACAATTTGAAAGATCTTACTGATCATTCTCTTGAATACCTATACCATTTGTAGCTGGTATCAATGGAGGTATAATTTTAACAAACTACTCATTTCCAATTCTAGTCATTCTAAGAACCTATTTCAAAAGGATACCATCTCCTTGATGCCTTTCACTTCATATTTTATGTCCACCTAGTTTAAAACCATTCTATGAAAACATTTTTTGTTGAAAATAAATTATAATTGTCAATGCCTATATTATTTTAACATTAACATTAATTTTTACTATTCCATGAAAATATTAAAACATTATTATAAACCTTATTTTTATAATAATCATTTATATGATAACAACAACATAGACCTAACCATGAACATTATATTATGTTATATTTTTAGATTAAAATTCATGTCTTCCATTCCCCATTATCCTTTAGGATTATAGTTCTAGATATT
Source organism: Viscum album (assembly GCA_963277665.1). Lineage (NCBI taxonomy): Eukaryota > Viridiplantae > Streptophyta > Magnoliopsida > Santalales > Viscaceae > Viscum > Viscum album. Next base: position 1,353,840,199 of record OY728142.1, on the reverse strand, counting down.
TTGTTTCTAAATCATAAAAACAATCCCATACATTACAATGTGGAAACTACTCATTAATTTTATTTTCCAAAAAAAGTTTTAAAAGACATGTTTTCTATTAATGAATAATATCCATGACATTCAACATGATTTCAACTTTTTCCCTTTTACATTCATGAACCTGGGAAAAACGAATTAAATCATGGGATGAGTATAAAAATCACATTAAGGGACATAAAAAATAATCAATTAGTGTAGTTCAAATAATTAATGCCTATAATATATAAACATTTATAACATTATTATTTTATATTAGGAAATAAATTATTTCTATATGAAAAACAAAAACTTTTTAGTAACATGAATAATTTAAAACCCATCATAATTACAGAATATTTTTAGGAAACTAGAGAATCATTTTAAAATTACACATACATAGGGAGTAACTATCATGTTTACACACGTGAGGATTATCATTTACATTCATTGGATAATCATTGGTGTATATTTCTACAACCACTTAGGGAATATTTATTGGGTTGCCTATATCCAATATTTGGAATAACCATCCTTGTATGTTCTCATATTATCATAGGAGATCTGTAATATGTTAAATTATTCAATTTACCCAATGCATTGGAGAGATAAAATATGCTCACCACCCTTGGTCTATAATGGATCCACACATCCTAATAAACAATTCAATAAACCTTGAATGAAAACATTAAATCATGTATAATAAAAGGTTCTCTCCAATCGTAGGAAATATTTTTCATATATTGGTATATATTTTCCCATATAAATTCATTTCAGATAAATAAAATTATTAAATTAAAGGGATAATGTTTTTTAATTATAACCAAAAATGTTTACGAGGTCTCAAAAAATAAAATATTTTGTTGTTGGGGAAGAAATATAGTTACTCAACACAAATATCAAAATAGAACATTCATTTTGTCTTTTATAGATAAATTCAAAACATTCAGTAATGATATTCAAATTTAAAAACAATTACAAAATGTTAAAGAGACATTAAATTTAATTTAAAATTATTTTATTTATATATAAATACTTCCATTATATAATATTAAAAATATTTTCATGGAAAAATGATAGTATTAAGTGGTACATTAAAAAAATATTTAAAAAATTACTTATAATCATTTTTAATCTTCATATTTACGTGTTATATTAGAAATTTATTTACATATATTTATTAGTTACACAATTAGAAACCATTTTATTTTTAATAATGATTTAACCTCACTTTTATCCGTATTACAATAGTTATATAATATTTTATGCCCACGTTATAATTTTTGAGGATTTTTTGTTCGCAAGCCCCAAATCACATTGGTAATTTTACTATTTTCGATGATGTCATTAATCCAAAATCATTTAAATAATAATAATTAAAAATTATGATTTTAATAGATCAATTATACATTTAAAACAAATATTGAAATATGGTTATGTAAAATGAAATATGATACAATTATTGATGTAGTGGGCTGCACATAAGCAGGAGTGATGTATAAATATTTCAACGATCATTATTAAAAGGTAGAATGTATTATTTTATATTTTTATTATAAATATCATATCAAAATGATAAAAATATTTCATTAATGATAACTATATATATATACCTTTAGGTGTTGATGAAAAAAAAAATTCATAGTGCTTCATAAAGGTGGTACTGTATACGTACACAAGAACAACGTTATCAGTTCTTATTGACTATAATAGTAAGAAAATTAAATTAAAATTAATATTTTAATAATGATAATTATGTCATTAATATCCTACATTTACATGAATTAAATAATTATAAACATATATGTGAGGTTGATATATAAAGAAAATTTCTGTGTTCCACAAGCCTGTAGACAGTCTTACAAACGAATGATGGATCCTATTCAATGTTGATGGATGTTGGATATGGATATAAGTTACACCACTAAAATAGTAATATCCAAATATATATATAATTATTTTGTTATTATTTTATTGTGTTTGATGAAAATTTGAATAATGTGGATGATGAAATGAAACTAAACCATGATATTAATTTCATTAACTCTTCATTATATTGTTTCGCTCCCTAACATTACATGTTTCATTTTTAGATTCATTCATGGATTGTTATGGGATAATATTAATATTAATATTAATAATATTAGTATGTTTTATTTTTTAATTTTTTTTCTTTTCAATATTTTTCTTCTTTCTTATATCTTCTCTCATTCATTATCCCCTTCTCCCCTCACATCGTGTCTCACCCCTCCCCTTGTCCACCTGCATCGTGCAACCACTAATCCCCTTTGGCTGCACTTTCTTTTAAAACCTCCTTACAACCGTCATTTCCTCTCTACGGTGGCCTTCCCACCCACCTAACCCACATTTTGGCATAGCAAACCCCCCACCCTGCCGAGACCATACCTCCTACAGGCTACCCCCCTCCTCCAATATTCAGCCCCAATTTTCCAATACCACCATGTTTCATTGCTTTTCACCTTCAAATCATCATGGTAAGTCTCTTCACCCCTTCCTCTTTAGATTTTAAACCGTGATTTGGTCTCACCATCCACTTACGAAATTTTTCTAAACCTAGGGATTGGTTCTAACAATTATTTTTGGTGTTCGTCATGTTATAGGCTGCTGCGGGAGACTTCTCGGGTCTTCTCGATACATGTTCTAGCTACCACCACTAATGGAGAGGCAATTCGTTGTGTTTCAGTGAGACAACTTTTTCGTGGTAATTTTAACTCATGATAATTAGTTTTGTACATATTGAATTATGTTATTTATGTGTCTTATAGTTCGTAGTGATTATCTTGATGTGTGATATCCATTTTTGATAGGATTAATGATGCATTCTATTTTTAATGTAGTTTTTTTGTTGAAATTGTGTGTCTTTCTAGTTTAACTCATGTTGTGTTATTTGAGGTCATTTTATAATACATGAAAATCATTTATTAAATGATGCGAGGGCTGTGTTTTTTTGTTTGTATATTGTTTTGGTGTACGTATATTTTCAAAATTTGGTCGAGTATGAAAATAGGGGTATTTGTGTGGGTAACTTGTTGTCAAATTATATATACATGTTTAATAAAATGATTAAGTAGTGAGAAATTTGTTTTTGTGGGTACATGAGGTGTGTATGTGTGTAAAAAGGATCTCTGAAGGGAAATTTACCACATTGAGCTTGATTTATTTGTTATAAATTTGTAGATATGTTTTGTTAATTCTATCAAAAGATGGAATGAATGTTTTAATGTCATCATTGTTTACTATTGGTTTTAAAGTGGAATTTCCTACTTAATGTTGAGTTTTTGATTAGTGAAAACCCTTGATCTGTTATTTTGAAACGTTTTGTGGATTTTTTATGTGTTTAATTATTTATTATATGATAGGTGTAGTGAATTGGGCCATGATACAGTGGTTTGGGTCGCTGGTGTCGAGGTATCCTACAAGTACAAGAATAGGGTAAGGCATATATATATATATATATATTTTATCTTTTTAATTATTCCCTCATGGAATGTGGAATATGTGAAATACAGTTATAGGAGTATATATATATATATGGGTGTGTGTGTGTGTGTGTGTGTGGGTGAATGACTATGCGTAAAAGCCCCAAGATTCGGATCGAGTGGTATTAAACAATGTATGACATGTTTGAGTTATGTACCCTATTCCTGTTCCGTTAATTTTAATTTCATAATTTCTTAGTTGTTTTTAAAATATTTTTTACATTAATACTTTATAAACATGCTATAAAATCGGGTTGGGGTTGCTAGAAATGATTATACCTTTTTTTGAAAATTTAAATGTATTTCTATTGCTCTCGGTCATAAGTGTATTTATTTGAAAATTGATTTCTTATGTGGTTCTAAATTGGTAATGAGTATTTCCAAATGTGTTTGGCCTTTTTTGCTAGTTTGTTGTAAAAAGTGTTCCCTTTATGTAATTAGTCTTGGTTTCCACTATTAATAATGTTTTATAATGAAGTAAAACAAAACATGAGGCACATCTCATTTGTTTAAATTTTTTTATGTTGAATTTGTTATTATGTGCCTAAAGTTGAAGTTGATGCATTTTGTGATGTGAAGGAGGGGGGATGCGCTTAATGAATAAGAAAAGTGGTGAGAGGTTAAATAAGTTTTAGATAAAGAAAGTGTTTTTTACATATGTGTTTCCTTAATAAAAAAACTCACCACCACATGAAATAGATAACAATGGAAAACCTTGGTATCTAGGTGGGTGGATTAGGACTAGTACACTATATGACACAACATGGGTTCGTCCTAGTTTCGTCTAGAAGTAGTCATGCTACAACACTAACTTAACATATAGATGATTAAGGGTCATGGATTCAAATCTACATTTTGTATGGGTCCAGGATTATAATCCATGTTTCACCAAGGTATGAGGTCTTAAGGTTCCCACATGTGCTAGCTACCAATAGGAAATTACCCATCGTGCTCATATGTGATATAATTATTATAATTAAAATTTTCATTTTAGTAGTTTCAAACTCGATGTCTTATTTTCTAATACCATATTTTAATCTAATTTGGTTTCATTTTATTTTGCAACATTAATACATTCTTGTATCCTATTTATAAAATTTTTGGGAGAGAAATTCATTACTTAAAAAATGGAAACTCATTACATGAATTTAAGAAGAATGAAAAAAAGTATTTATTACGTTCTATTTTCAAACAAGCATGTTTTGGATTTAATATAAAAGGAAAGGGAATAGGGAATTGTTGTATCATGGAATTATTACTAAGAATTTCAATTCTCACACTTGAATTAATTATTATTTTTTGGTTCTTCTAGTTTTAGATCATTCTCAGAGAAATTCTAGTTTAGGTTCGATGGTAACCCATGAGGACACGCGAGGTATGTCGCATTGATTCATTTATTCCCTTTTCTGCTGCCAATTTATTTAGTTTATTTTATTTTTTAACTATTTTATTTGTTTATGATTATTTATCGTTCTTTTTAATTCGATGAATCATTCCCATATAACTATATCAATTTCTGGTACAAGGTTTAGCCTGTGGGGAGCAGGAACGCCCTTTAAGAAATGTCGCGGACTGTCACACCTCGACCGCGGACGTCTGTAATTTTTCTCCTTTCTTGGTCCCGGTTTAAATTTTTCGAAGATTAGTTGCATTGGCGGTGTCGCGCCGTTGCGCGGTCACCGAATCGTTAGCGGTGACCGTGCGTTCAGCCGGGGTGTTAGTGTATTCACTCGGGGTTTTAAATATTATAATTTTTTGATGTTGACATTTTATTATTATTATTATCCAAGTTGTGTATTATTATTGTAGTTATTTTCTGTGTATAAGTATATATATATATGTCTATATATGTGTATATATATATACATATGTATATGCTTTAATATGTTATGTTTATATAGATATATATATTGTATCTATGTGTATGTGTTCATATATAGGTATATATATATATATGTTTAGGTATGTGCATATATATATATGTGTGTGTATTTTGATTATAATAATAATTATTATAATTAATTAACATTTATTTATTTTCATTATTTTATTGTTATGATTATTATTATAAAGTATTATTGATAATATTATGAAGGTTTGTTTTTATTATTATAGAGCGATTATTTTTATCATAAAGTTTTATTATTATTATTATAAGGTTTTACTAATATTATTGTTATAAATTTTTATTATTGTTAAGATTATTTTTCATTATTTTATTTATCCTTTTATTATTATTATTATCAATTATATATATATATATATATATATTTTCTCCCATGGCCTAACCCTATTCTACCCAGCCGCAACCCCGTTTCCCCCCTCTCTTTTGCGCCGCACCCTCCATCTCCATCCCGGACCTCCGGGTCTCCGCCCTCTCTGCCCGCCCTCCGGCCTCCTGGTCCCGGCCTCCGCCCACACCTCCCTTCCGGCGCCTCCCCCGCTTCCCTCGAGCCGGCCTCCCATCACCACCGGCGTCCCGGCCTCCCCGCGTGACCGGTCCGCTCCGTCGCCCCCCCCCCCCCCCCCGACCTGGCGACCCCTGGCCCGGCGTGCCCCTGCTCCAGCATCCGGCGGCCCGATCACCACCATGCTTCGCCCCTGCTCCACCCCGGTGCGCCGTCAGCCGCAACAGCACCCCGCGACCCAGCCGCCGCCCCAGCCTCTCCTCTCCCTGCTCGCTGTCCCGAGCTCGCCGCACCGGCCTCCTCCACCAGCCGACCGCCGGCCTCCGCCCTGCTCCTCTGCCTTGCGCCGACCCCGCGCCGCCGTCCCGGCTTCCCCGCGCCGCGCCTCCTCCTTCCTCTCAGCCGCGCCCAGCCACCCCGTTCCGCCTCTCCTCCCGCTGTGAGTTTTTTTTTATTTTGTTTTTATTTTGTTTTATTTTATTCTTTTTTTTATTTTGTTTTATATATATATAATGTTTTAATATTTTTATCATGTTAATAATCTTATAATTATTTTATTATTATAAGGTTATTATTATTATTATATTATCATTATATCATTATTAAAATTATTATTATGTTATTATTATTAATACTATATTATTATTATTATTATTATTATTATTACAAATATATTTTTGTTTTAATTATTATTATATTATGTTGTTATTTTTATTATTATATTATGTTAATATTACTATTTTTATTATTATCATGTTACTATTATTTTTATTATTATTGTTATTATTATAATTATCATTGCGCTATTATATTTATTATTGTTCATGTTAGTATTATGTCATTATAATTATTCTTATTAATATGTTATTATTATTGTTATGATATTATTGTTACTCTTATTATTATTATATTATTATTATGTCATAATAATAATAATTATTATTATTATTATGACATTATTATTACTACATTTTGGTTATTATTACGTTATTATAATTATTATTAATATGTTGTCATTAATGAGCCTGCATAACGGTCTATTGTTTTAGGACCAGTTTGACGACGCAATACGCTGCGACCTTTACGCAACAAGAGCATCGCGCCGTGTCATTCTTCGTTCCGATCCGAGGTAGGTCTCCCTATGCAATTGCCTCTAAATTAAGAATTTATTTATTCCTTGTCCTTTTATTAAATTTCAGCAAATTTTAAAAAATAATATTAAGTAGTTTTTATAGTGTGGTGATTTGCTGATAATGCAAACTGTTTAATTCTAGCATTTCATTAAAAGTGTTTTCTTGGTTTCAATTGTGGGATTTCATAGTAATGTCGCTAAATGGTTCTTCCGGAGTAACGAAAGACATGTTGAATTGGGTTTTGAAATGTTTTTGGCATGTGTAAATTAGTAAATGTACTATTTATGGAAAATGGTGTTTTCTTATAACCTTGATTAGAGAAAACGTCGTGTGACCCTTTTAAATTGTTTTTGGAAACTTTATGTGTGGTTCTTGGTTGACGAAAGATGTTTTCCCTTGTTGTGTTATTAAAAATAATGCTTTCTATGTTGTGAAAGTTGTTTATGTTTTGTGTGAGAGTTTCCAAAAAGGGGTTTTTGCGAAATGTTTAGGTAATGACAATTATATTTTCAGAAAGGTATTTTTGACGTGCGTGAGTTTTGAAATATTGTTTGGGTGTGGAAATGGTGACTTTCGTGTGCGATATCTTGTTTGGCATGCGATATGAGGAAGAAATATACTATGTGAATGTGAAGCTTGTTTGAGCACACAGGGAAACCCTGGGTATCTAGGTGGGCGGACTAGAACTAGTGCGCTAGTGAGCCGAATGGGTGTCGTCCCTGTTTCACTTAGCTGGATTGACAATTTCAACACTAACTAAACATATGATATCTGAGGGTCTTGGCCTTCTAAGCCACGTGTTCTGAGGGTCGTGGCCTTCTAAGCCACGTTTTCTGAGGGTTGTGGCCTTCTAAGCCACGTTTCACCGAGACACGAGGTTCTAGGGTCCCACGCGAGCTAGATGAACCTTAGGGGATTTACCCATAGTGCTCTACCATCTCTGCCGTGGTGCCTTCCGTCGTAATACGGGGGACCACTTGGGTGTGAGTGTGTGCATGTGTGAGTATGTGTGTGTGTGTGTGAGTGTGTGAGTGTGTGTGTGCCCATGGTTATTTTTGATAACTTCTGGTTTATTTTTTTTACTTGCACTTGGTTCTCCTTGCCTGTTTACCTTTACTTGCACTTGTTTTCCCTGCTTGTTGTTTTCAGTCATATTTCACAGCCTATACTGTTAGACTTTGGGAAAAATGGTTTTCAAATGAAAATGCTTTATTCTCTTTGGGTTAGCTTTGAAAATGTAATACTTTGCTTTTCAGAATGAGTTTAAAACTAATGAAATGGAACTAACTTTCGAGAAGGAATAAGAGAAATGTCTCTTGTTTGATTTTCAAGTAAATCATTATGAAAACTTACTTTTATATATTAAAGTTCAAACCTGGATTATGTGGATTCTTTATTTACTGGCAGTGCATTGGGATTTGTTGTGGGGCTCACCTACTGAGTACTTTTGTGCTCACGCCTATCTTTTACCTTTTGAGTTGCAGGTTCCTTTTGTTCAGGTTCTCCTGCTTGAGTCGCTCAGTGTGGGAGCGACGTTGGTTGTAGTTGGGTGGTGACCCGCGAGGTCACATGGAGGTATGTCGTGGTATAGTTTGTTTATGTCTTTAGTGTTTGTTTGTTGGTTTAAGTTGTATTCGTTCTTTTGATCCTATTTTTAGTTTTGGCTGAAATTGTTCCCAACGATTCAAATTTTAATGCCTGGCACTCGTTGCCATCCTGGGGGGATCGGGAACGCCCCTCGGGACTTGCCGCGGACCGGCTCGGGTGACGGGTTCAGGGTCGACCCGGGCTGGTTCGTGACAAAATGGTATCAGAGGTGGTTCTTGTTATTTGGGTTGTCCGGTAGAAGGATATTAGGACAGTCGGAACTCGGAGGGTAGGTACGGGAAGAGCGTCGCGAACTCTTGCCCGCACTGATCCTCGAGTTACCAGGGGTAGTCCGGGAATTGTGTCCTTGTCTTTTCTGGTTTGTTTTGGATTGAATGATGACGATGGAGGCAAGCCGACGTTACGTCGTGATTTCACATGGAGTAGTGACCCATGTGGAGTTCGAGTACGTGGTTTGAATTCCTCTTAGTGGTCGACACTGACTTGGGACATGGCCCACTACCATGTCTCTAGGTTGAGCATGACTACTGGTCGCTCATTTCAGTGATTGATGCAAATTTGGATCCTGCTTTTGTTTTGGTCTGTGTGAGTACGTTGTTGGGAATGAAAAAGGGTATTTGAAAATTGGACTATTTTCTTCTAAAGGACTTTAAATATATGAAATGGGTTTTAAAACTAAAGTCTCTTGATTTGGAAATCTGTTGTTTGCTTGGAGTTGGCTAAGAATGGTTCGGGATGAAAACCCCAGGTCCTCTTTATGAACGTTTGCACATGTGTGAGAATGCATGGAAAGTGTGTGTTGATGCACGTATGAATGGAATGTGGATGAAAACTTGTGCAACGGTTCGTGAGATTACCTGGGTGTGTATTTGAAGTTAAAGGCTTGACTTTGTTTTCTAAATTGGTTTTAAATGGAAATGGTTTTGGAAAGTTTTTGGTTAGGATGTGGATTGGTTTTTGGAAAGTGATCTTGAGAAAGGGTGGTTTTGAAATCTAAACTGAAAAGGGAATTTTAAAGAGGTGATTTTGTTTTGGGTTGTGTTGTATTTGTTTGGTCCTTGTGCTGACTGTTTTTGATGAAGGCACTTTTATTGATGTTGCTTCGATTTGATGTTGGTTTTGGCTTTGTGTTTTATATATCGCTCGGGAAATGCCGCCCAGAAAGGTCTCTAAGGATTCGGATATGTCATGACCAGTTTTTAGTCCTCCTCAGACTCTACATATTCTCCATGGTGATCAGGGTCTGTTAACGGCAGTGAAATGGCTTGAGGAAGTGGAGCGTGTCTTTAGAATATTGGTAACTCCTGATAATGTTAAGGTTCGTGCAATTATGGAGTTGTTTGAGGGTCCATCTCTGGACCAATGGAAGAGGGTTACCCCCATCATCAATGTAAGGTGAAATGACGTGAGATGTCTTTAAAATAGTTTTCATCCAATGGTTTGTACCTGAGGAAGTGAAGCTAGAGAAAAAGAGGGAGCTTGTGCATATTCAACAAGGTCGACGGACAGTAAAGGCATATGTTGACCATTTCAAGGAACTAATTTCCTTTTCTCCAGATGTAGTGTCGCATGAGCTCATGAAGGTCTCTCTTTTCACTGGGGGTCTGCGTCCAGAGATCAAGGAGCGAGTCCTCCCTTCTAAAGACCTTTGTTTCGAGAAGCTGGTGGAAGAAGTATTCTTGGCTGAGTTGGTTTCTAGTGTGCGGGTGGTTAATACTTCGGCGTCCCCTGTTGTTCAAAAGAGTTTCCGCTCTGGTGGGGAAAAGGCACTAGAGACACCTGTTCCTAAGGAGTTATCCTCTTTGGTCCCAGTTTCCAGTTCATCAGATCGTTCGATGGTGTGCTATCAGTGTGGTCGTTTCGGGCATTTAATGTCTTCTTGTCGCAACCCTCCGAAGACTTGTCATCGATGTGGTTGTCTGGGTCATCTGGAGAAGTTTTGCAAGAAGCGTCGCTTGAAGAGGAAGCTGTGATGGGAGAATGTCAGTACCTGACTGTGAGGTAGAAGATGCATCAGCCATCAGAGCCCCAGCCACAAGTCTCGGGGTGAAGCTCGCGCACAGTCAGGAGTTCCCAGGGTTGTGAAGCCTTGGTCCAAGTTCTGTCTTCCGTGTTGACGGTGAAGCAATTAGAAACCTCTTCCATACTTGTTTTCCTGCTACTGAAGTTTCAACAGCGTTGTAAATGCGTAGTTTTTCTATAAAGTGATGATGGACTGGTTCTATGACAATCTAAGCAGACTTGTCGGGTGGAGGTGATATTCTAAATCGTGTGTCCTTCTTAAAAGTGTGTTTGACTCTCGTGTGGGTTGACCTCGTTTTAGATATGTTTAAAATGTGGTTATGTCTCGTGGACATCGGTGGATCATGTCTCCAATTTGATGTTGGTTAAATGTTTTCTATGGGTTTTCCCTGGTGTTGAAGGTTGTTGGCTCTAGTCGTGGTTTCAATGTCTCGACGGAGGTGTTGTTTTAATCGTGCTATGAGAGTTGGTTTGAATCGGTTGGGAGTTCCCGCGTTGACCCCCCTTTTTCTAGGGTTGTCTATTTAAATGGTTTTTTTCTGCACTAGGTATGTTCTTGTGGTGGGGAGAACCCCTTCGTGTTCTCCCCTCAACTTCGGAACCCAGTTTTCTCTTGAATCGGTCGAGTGTGACCTGTGTAGAGTAAGGTCATCCCCGAGAACTTCAGTTTTCTTCAGTTCCTTTAGTACCGTTGGGGCATAGACCTGAATCTGACAACCTTTGGCCTGGTGACTTTCTGGGGGCAGAAAGTATCTGTGGTGGGGAGAATTGTCACACCTCGACCGCGGACGTCCGTAATTTTTCTCCTTTCCTGGTCCCGGTTTAATTTTTTCGAAGATTAGTTGCGTTGGCGGTGTCGCGCCGTTGCGCGGTCACCGAATCGTTAGCGGTGACCGTGCGTTCAGCCGGGGTGTTAGTGTATTCACTCGGGGTTTTAAATATTATAATTTTTTGATGTTGACATTTTATTATTATTATTATCTAAGTTGTGTATTATTATTGTAGTTATTTTCTGTGTATAAGTATATATATATATGTCAATATGTGTGTATATATATATACATATGTATATGCTTTAATATGATATGTTTATATAGATATATATATTGTATCTATGTGTATGTGTACATATATAGGTATATATACATATATATGTTTAGGTATGTGTATATATATATATGTGTGTGTATTTTGATTATAATAATAATAATTATAATTAATTAACATTTATTTATTTTCATTATTTTATTGTTATGATTATTATTATAAAGTATTATTAATAATATTATGAAGGTTTGTTGTTATTATTATAGAGCGATTATTTTTATCATAAAGTTTTATTATTATTATTATAAGGGTTTAATAATATTATTGTTATAAATTTTTATTATTGTTAAGATTAGTTTTCATTATTTTATTTATCCTTATATTATTATTATTATCAATTATATATATATATATATATATATTTTCTCCCCTGGCCTAACCCTATTCTACCCAGCCGCCACCCCGTTTCCCCCCTCTCTTTTGCGCCGCACCCTCCATCTCCATCCCGGCCCTCCGGTTCTCCGCACTCTCAGCCCGCCCTCCGGCCTCCTGGTCCCAGCCTCCGCCCACACCTCCCTTCTGGCGCCTCCCCCGCTTCCCTCGAGCCGTCCTCCCCTCACCACCGGCGTCCCGGCCTCCCCGCGTGACCGGTCCGCTCTGCCGCCCCCCCGACCTAGCTACCCTTGGCCCGGCGCGCCCCTGCTCCAGCGTCCGGCGGCCCGATCACCGCCATGCTTCGCCCCTTCTCACCCCGGTGCGCCATCAACCGCAACAGCACCCCGCGACCACCTCCTCCTGTCCCGGCCTGCCGACCTCGTCCGACGACCCAGCCGCCGCCCCAGCCGCTCCTCTCCCTGCTTGCCGTCCCTAGCTCGCCGCGCCGGCCTCCTCCACCAGCCGACCACCGGCCTCCGCCCTGCTCCTCCGCCTTGCGCCGACCCCGCGCCGCCATCCCGGCTTCCCCGCGCCGCGCCTCCTCCTTCATCTCAGCCGCGCCCAGCCACCCCATTCCACCTCTCCTCCCGCTGTGAGTTTTGTTTTTATTTTGTTTTTATTTTGTTTTATTTTATTCTTTGTTTTTATTTTGTTTTATAAATATATAATGTTTTAATATTTTTATCATGTTAATAATCATATAATTATTTTATTATAATTAGGTTATTATTATTAATACTATATTATTATTATTATTATTATTATTATTACAAATATATTATTGTTTTAATTATTATTATATTATGTTGTTATTTTTATTATTATATTATGTTAATATTACTATTTTTATTATTATCATGTTACTATTATTATTATTATTATTGTTGTTGTTATTATTATAATTATCATTGCGCTATTATATTTATTATTGTTCTTGTTAGTATTATGTCATTATAATTATTCTTATTAATATGTTAATATTATTGTTATGATATTATTGTTACTCTTATTATTATTATATTATTATTATGTCATAATAATAATAATTATTATTATTATTATGACATTATTATTACTACATTTTGGTTATTATTACGTTATTAATATTATTATTAATATGTTGTCATTAATGAGCCTGCTTAACGGTCTATTGTTTTAGGACCAGTTTGATGACGCAATACGCTGCGACCTTTACGCAACAAGAGCTTCGCGCCGTGTCGTTCTTCGTTCCGATCCGAGGTAGGTCTCCCTATGCACTTGCCTCAAAATTAAGAATTTTTTTATTCCTTGTCCTTTTATTAAATTTCAGAAAATTTAAAAAAATAATATTAAGTAGTTTTTATAGTGTGGTGATTTGCTGATAATGCAAACTGTTTAATTCTAGTATTTCATTAAAAGTGTTTTCTGGGTTTCAATTGTGGGATTTCATAGTAATGTCGCTAAATGGTTCTTCCGGAGTAACGAAAGACATGTTGAATTGGGTTTTGAAATGTTTTTGGCATGTGTAAATTAGTAAATGTACTATTTATGGAAAATGGTGTTTTCTTATAACCTTGATTAGAGAAAACGTCGTGTGACCCTTTTAAATTGTTTTTGGAAACTTTACGTGTGGTTCTTGGTTGACGAAAGATGTTTTCCCTTGTTGTGTTATTAAAAATAATGCTTTCTATGTTGTGAAAGTTGTTTATGTTCTTGTGTGAGAGTTTCCAAAAAGGGGTTTTTGCGAAATGATTAGGTAATGACAATTATATTTTCAGAAAGGTATTTTTGACGTGCGTGAGTTTTGAAATATTGTTTGGGTGTGGAAATGGTGACTTTCCTGTGCGATATCTTGTTTGGCCTGTGATATGAGGAAGAAATATACTAAGTGAATGTGAAGCTTGTTTGAGCACACAGGGAAACCCTGGGTATCTACTTGGGCGGACTAGAACTAGTGCGCTAGTGAGCCGGATGGGTGTCGTCCCTGTTTCAATTAGCTGGATTGACGATTGCAACACTAACTAAACATATGATATCTGAGGGTCGTGGCCTTCTAAGCCACGTGTTCTGAGGGTCGTGGCCTTCTAAGCCACGTTTTCTGAGGGTCGTGGCCTCCTAAGCCACGTTTCACCGAGACACGAGGTTCTAGGGTCCCACGCGAGCTAGATGAACCTTAGGGGATTTACCCATAGTGCTCTACCATCTCTGGCGTGGTGCCTTCCGTCGGCATATGGGGAACCACTTGGGTGTGAGTGTGTGCGTGTGTGAGTATGTGTGTGAGTGAGTGAGTGTGTGAGTGTGTGTGTGTGCCCATGGTTATTGCTGATAACTTCTGGTTTATTTTTTTTTACTTGCACTTGGTTCTCCTTGCCTGTTTACCTTTACTTGCACTTGTTTTCCCTGCTTGTTGCTTTCAGTCATATTTCACAGCCTATACTGTTAGACTTTGGGAAAAATGGTTTTCAAAAGAAAATGCTTTATTCTCTTTGTGTTAGCTTTGAAAATGTAATACTTTGCTTTTCAGAATGAGTTTAAAACTAATGAAATGGAACTAACTTTCGAGAAGGAATAATGGAAATGTCTCGTGTTTGATTTTCAAGTAAAGCATTATGAAAACTTACTTTTATATATTAATGTTCAAACCTGGATTATGTGGATTCTTTATTTACTGGCAGTGCATTGGGATTTGTTGTGGGGCTCACCTACTGAGTACTTTTGTGCTCACGCCTATCTTTTACCTTTTCAGTTGCAGGTTCCTTTTGATCAGGTTCTCCTGCTTGAGTCGCTCATTGTGGGAGCGACGTTGGTTGTAGTTGGGTGGTGACCCGCGAGGTCACATGGAGGTATGTCGTGGTATAGTTTGTTTATGTATTTAGTGTTTGTTTGTTGGTTTATGTTTTATTCGTTCTTTTGATCCTGTTTTTAGTTTGGGCTGAAATCGTTCCCAACGATTCAAATTTTAATGCCCGGCACTCGTTGCCATCACGGGGGGATCGGGAACGCCCCTCGGGACTTTCCGTGGACCGGCTCGGGTGACCGGTTCAGGGTCGACCCGGGCTGGTTCGTGACATGGACCGACTTGGTTCAACAGTTCAGGGTTGACCCATGCTGGTTCATGACAAAATGCTATCGAATGTAGGATTATCCCAGGTTATTTAGTGATTTATAATATTTTTGACATGGGATTATTGGAATTCAAGTGGTTAATTACGTATAGGTGCCTGATCACCACCTATACTAAATGACCATAGAATTTCTAAGGTTGTCCAAGATGGTATTTCGTCAAAGTATATGTTTGACTCCTAATTGTATTCGTGGACCATATTCTTGCTTGTTCATTTTTGGATAATTTTGATATTATGTTTCCATTCTGTAGGTGTGAATGGATGTCATACATGGTCTGGAAAGCCATGCGTAGACCATTCAGTCACCTTTGAGGACTTCTCATGTTCTCACTCGGTTGGTGCATGATCAGCCAAACTGTGTGTCTAAATTTTGTGCAGTAGTTGTTTATATGAGAATTTGGAATCATGATTCATTAAGTAAATTGGTTTCTTTGGGACGTTTTTTGTGTGTGTTTTAGTTTATTACTTTGGTGTTTCTTTCAGGTTGACAAATTAATGAATGGTCTATTGAAATTGGATTTCCAAAATGAAAGACTTTGTTTTTTTAAAAGTAATGAGTTGCATTTGGGATGGAAGTTGTTTTTGAAAATGAATTTAAATCCTGAAATGTTTTGTGAAATGTAAAATTTTTAATTTTCTAAAAAGTTTTTGGGGGTTTTTATGTTATTGTGGAATATAGAATGAGAGTTTTATGGAAAATGAAATTTGGAGATGCCTCATTTTCTAATTGAAAGGGATGTCATAATAAATTGTATGGAGATTCAAATCCGGGATGGATGATTTGTTTTAGAAATGAAAAGGTTTTGTTTTAATTTGGTTTTCCAATAGACACCCACATATATGGATAAATGTATTCGTATGTTGATGGTGCATGGTATGAATGGATTGGTGCTCTAGTTGTCCCATGAATATACATATGTGAGGTATCATCAAATACCAATGGTGGGCGCTCAGTTTTTAAGGCTCGGTTTTTTTTCCAAAAGCATGTTTTGGTTAGTGATTTTCTGGGAAGATTTTGTTTTGTTAAATTTTAAATAGGAAAGTGGATATTAAAAAAGGGATTTTAGCATTCAGGTCGATTTAAATGTGATGGTATTTAAAATGGATATTTGTGAATGTGGGGTTTAGGCTTGGTTGGTTATGAATCTTGCTATTATATTGGTTGATATTTGATTATTTTATTGTTTGGTTTTTAATGTATTAGTATTTGTTCTTGATTCATGTTTTTGATATTGAGATTCTATGTTGAAATGATGTTTTATGTTTGAGATAATGATTTGTGGTTAAATGTGGAAGCTTGTTTTCTTATTTCCATCCGGTTGGTTTTGTGATTCTTGTATAATGTATGCTGCCCAGAAATGTGTAAGGGTCCCTAATGTTTCATTTTTAGTTCAGTTTTACCCTGACTTTTGGTGTAGTTGAGGGGTTATTTTATATTCCTCATTTTTTTTCTATATGGTGGATGAGGATCGATGAAGTTTTCGATGTAACTTGTGGATGTCGAGTGGTTCGTCTCATCTTTAGGAACACTATATTTTTTGAAGGAAAACATGTAATGGTTTTGTTTGAATGGTCATGTTCAGGCTACAGATGGGTGATTTCTACTATATCCCTGCTGGTTGTGGTCACAGACTATGAAAAATGACAATCTTGTTTTTCAAGGTGCTTGTGAAGGTTTCCCCATATGATGTATATGGTGAACTGGAAGAATATGTTCTTGGAATGAGTCCTTCGTCAATTCTTGTATCTCATTCCTAAGAAAAAACAATAGTTTGTTTCAAATACGGTTGATTTGGGCACTCAAAGTTGTTCGTCTTAATCATTAACTGGCTTGTTAATAGTGTAGCTAATTGAGTCACCTAGAGAAGTCTATAACTGTACATTCTAGAAGATGAAGCCTCAGTTAGATGCTGTTAGTTCCTGACTATGGTGTAGAAAATCCTTAACACATCAGAGACCCATCCATAGGTCATAAAGAGATTCTTTTCACGCAGTCATATGGTTTTAGGTTTCATGGAATGCGCATCCAACCTATCCTTTATTGTCTGGGAAGTGGCTGGTTATTTTTTTTCTTCATGAGTATGATTGTTTAGCAGGTGAACATGTTTTGGTGGTCTTGGTGTCCAATTATATAATATTTGAATGGTTGCGCCATGTTAGTGTAATCATTAAATAGTTTGTCTCTAATTATACATATTTCAACTTCTCTATGATGCTCTTTTGAAGATGTATTCATTTTATAGATCTTATGTATCATGGTTTTGCATAGCATTTGTCTAGTGTATCTTGTTCGGATTTCCCCTTGAACAAAGGATTCCAGGCTAGTCTGTATTGATGTTTCTCCATATGTTTGGGGTTGCCCTATATTAGTGGGTTCATGATGGGAAATTCAATCCACATTGTTAAAACAAAATCAAGATAGCCCATGTGGGTTCCATTATACTGTTATGTTTTAAATATGGTGTTGGGAACCAATATGGGTCTCACCAATGTTTTCCCCCATGATGGTCTAGTGAGGCTCAGGATTTAAAGGGGGAACACAAGTTTAAAGGGTCTTGTTTGGTTTTCTAATTTGATTCGAGTTGGGACTGTCAGTATTCAACATGAGTCCTAATATGGCGGGGAGTCTAACATAAGTCAAATTCAAGGAGAAAAAAATCTTAATGGTGTTCTTTTCAGGGAAACACTTTGCCTATGCACTATTCAACCCCAATCATTGTAGATGATGTTTTGTATATAAAATTTTCATTCGATATATCATGCAGAAACAAGTGATTTCGATGTTTTTGGTTGGGGTGTTCCAGGTTGTGGTTGTATTTTTGAAATGTGAGTATCAGGTTATTGGTTATTTTGATTAGAAGTTCATGTCTTTCGGTTTCAGGTCTTGGGTGGAATGTGAGTGTTTTATCCTAAAGTGGTAAGGGATTGGTTTTGAGAATCTTGTGTCCTTGTTTGAAGCTTTGATCAGTTGTGTCTATTGGGACTTTCTGGGAGAAGAAAGTGACATGGTGAGGAGAATTCTCATGCCCTGACATTATGCATTGTATCTTTATTTTATTTTGTGGATATTTTGGGGGAAAATATTTTTAATAAAAATACTATTATTATTAGGTTTTTTGTTTAATAATTATTATTTTTTACTTTTCACTCTTTTTTTCTTATTTTATATCTCTATTTTTTCTTCTCTCCTTCTTTCTCCGCTTCTCCCCACACATAATGCCTCACCCAACACCCTCTCCACCACCATCTGGCCACCACCCTTCCCCATTGGACACTCTCCCTCCCACAACATCCCTCAAGCCGAGCTCTCCACTCCACAAAGGCCATCCATCTTGGATCCCCCTAAATTCAACATGGTGAACCCCCCGACAGAGACACTACTACATGTGAGCTAGCCCCATTCTCTATGATCCAACACCAATTTTCTCATCCCAATGTGCTTCAATGAATTTCTCCTTCAAATAAACATGGAAATTCACTATGCACCATCCTATTTTGATTTTTAACCTTTAATTGGCCTCCCTGTTGGTATACGAAATTAGGTCAAACCTTGGGTTATGTTCTAACCTGAATTTACTGTGTTCTTCAAGTTCTAGGTTGGTGCAGGAGGCATTTCAAGTCTCGTTGGTAAATCTATTTTGGTCCAATGACTTTGTTTCAAGCTAAAGTTTTCTCATGTTGATTTGTTTTACACTAGCTAAATTATGTTATTTATGTGTTTTAAAGACATTAGTGATTGTCTTAATGTAATTAATCCCTTTTTTATAGGATTGATAAAGCATTCTATATTTAAAGTAGTTTTTTTATCAGAAATTGAGTTTCTTTATTGTGTACCTCATTTTGGGTTATATGAGTTCATTTTATAATACAAGCAATTTGATTATTAAATTATGTAAATGTTTCATTTTTTTGTTTTTATATTGTCTTGGTGTGCATATTTTTTCAAAATTGCATTGACTATTCAAATCGGGTATTTGTGTGTGTGTGCCTTGTTGTGAAAATATTTGGACATGTTCAATCAATTGACTAAGTAGTACGTCGTGGGTTTTTTGGTTACATGAGGTTGATATGTGTGGAAAAATGATATTTGGTGGGAAATATACCACTTTGATCATGTTTGACTATTTGGGAATTTTTCAATATGTTTTTTATATTGTTTCAAAAGATTGAATGTTTCTGTTAATGTAATTATGGGGTACTATTAGTTTTAAAGTGGCTTTTTTTACTTGGAGTTTAGTGTTTTATTATCGAAAACCCTTAATGTGTTATTTTGAAATGTTTTTTGGATTGTTTAAGTGTTTAGTTGTTTTATTAAATGATATGTGTAGTGTGTTGGACCTCGCTACAAGGGTTTGGTGCTGCGGGTGTCGAGGTATCCCACATATACATGCATAGGGTAGGGAATATATATACATATATGTCATCTTTTTTACATATTCCCTCATGGCATGGGAAATATGTTCCATGCAGCTATGGGTGAATATAAATGTATAAATGCATGTGCATGTATGTGTGAAGTGTAGGTTCGGTTGGTGATCGACCAATATCAACATGTTTGAGGTAGGTCCCATATGCCTATTCCTTTGATTTTAATTTAAAAATTACATGATTATTTTAAAAATATTATTTACATTAATGCAATTTACACATGATATGAAATCTTGTTGTTGTTTGTAGGAATAATTATGCCTTTGTTTTAAAAATTGAAATATATTTCTAATGCTATAAGTCTTAAGTGACTTTTCATGAAAATTAGTTTCTTAAGTGGGTTTTATTTGATAATTAGTACTTCCAATGGTGTTTGGCCTTTTAGTGAGTTAGTTGAAAAAAGTATTCCCTTTATGTAATTAAGCCTTCTTGGCACTTTTATGAATGATTTAAGAAAAAGAAAAACCACTATTGAGGCATGATCACATGGTTTTAGATAATGATGTTTATTTTCAATGTGGTATTATGTTCCTTATGTTGAGGATTATGCATTGTGTGACGAGATAGAGGGGGGGGGGAAGATTAAGGAAGGAGAATGGTTGTGAGTGGTAGAATAAGTTATGAATAATGAAATTGTTATGTACATAAATGTGGTCCTAATATAGAAAACTCACCAAAACCAAAAATAGATCACAATGGGAAACATGGTAATTTAGGTGGGTGGACCAAGACTAGTAAGATAGAAGACACAATAGGGGTTCCAACTAGTTTCGTCTAGAATAATTGATGCTACAACATTAACTAAACATATGGATGACAGAGGGTCCTGGTTTCTATGCCATTTTTTCCAGGGGTTGTGGTTTCTAAGCAACATTTTTTATGGTTCGTGGTCTTCCAAAATAAGTTTCACCGAGTTATGAAATCTCTAGGGTCCCACTTCTGCTAACAACTTATAAGGATTATCCTTGGTGATCATTTGTGACATAATTATTTTGTTTAAATTTTTCATTTCAGTTTTTTCATATTCAAAGTCTTTTTTGTGACAACCACATTTTAATCTAAATTGTTTTCCATTCAATTTGAATCATTAAAGCATTCTTAAGAACATATTTAGAAAATAATGTGGGTGGGAAATTATTTACATGAAAATTAAAACTCATTACATTAGTTAAAAAATAATTAAAAACATTATATTAATACGTCCTATTGTCAAACTAGCATGTTTTGGATTTTATATAAATTGAAAGGGCATACATAATTGTTGTATCTTGGAATTCGTACTGAATATATGGGTTCACATTCCTAATTTGCATTTTAGTTTATAGATCCTCTAGTTTTGAATCGCACTTGGAGTGAGGGTAGTTTTCATTCCATGGTGACCGAAGAGGTCACTAGAAGTATGTCACATTGCTTCGTTTATTCCCTTTTTTGCTACTAATTTGTTTAGATTATTTTATTTAGTATATCCATTTTTTCTGTTTATGATTATTTATCTATCATTATTATGGTCCAAATTGTCCCAACTGGTTATCTCAATGGCTGAAACCATTGTCCATCCCATAGGGATCAGGAACACCCTTCAGGCCATGTTGTAGACCGACTTGGGTGACCGGTTCTTTGTCGACCTAGGATAGTTAATGATATAATTTATTTGTTGTTTAATATCGTAAGACAAATAATATTAAGACTCTATCTAAAATAATTCAACTATAACATGGTTATATATTCTAGTAATATATTTTTAACTAGTTTCTAGACAATAAATCAATAATGTTTGATTGAATTAGAATAAGTGGTTCCATTTTATTAGAGGGTGGGGGAGTGATGGAATTTATTAAAATATTAAAATTTTTTCAATTAATTATATAGTTAAAATAAATCTAAAATTATTAAATTTGAATATAATACTTTGATGTTACAATATAATCTCATTTGTTAATTTTTTATAGAAATTTATTTGAACTTTTTTCCCATATCTGCAGCTTTTAACCCTTCATTAACCATTTTTTACAATTACAACAATATTAATGTTTTCATCAAATTATGAGTTTTTAATGATTATATAAGATAACAGAAGAACCCCAAATGGTCCATGGTTGAATAAATTAACCATATTAAATTAATTTTCATAAATAAAATATTTTTATGAATTTTAAATTATTTAATAAAATATTATTTGTTATTAAATATCATTCATGTCAATTGGAGAAAAACTCTTTCTTTTGATTTTAATAACATTATTAAAAAAATAAGTCAAATCATATTCATCAAAAACTATATTATATGTCATTTTTAGCTAGGAAATTCATGGGTAACATCAATTCTTTCTAAATTAACTACATTATGTTTTTTAATATCATATAATTTATTTTAACAAAAATTAAATAATTACAACATTTGTGTTGTGTAATAATTTAATGTAATTACTTTTTCTAGAAAAAAATTTAAATTAATAACCATTAAAAATATGAATAATAAATATTTGAAATTAGTATTTATAACCAAACATATTTTTTTGGTAAACCCATGTAAAAAATATTATACCTATAAAAAAAGAGTCTAATAATTTTTAACTTTTAAATACGTGAATATTTATATTATAATAATCAATTCAAAATGGACAAAAGATATATTTGTTAGCATTCTGTTTTTATGGATATGATATATTTTCCAATAAGATTAGTATAATTGGTCGGGTCATTATATAAAATTTTTCATTTTATTTGTAACTAAAATTACCAAATGTACCCTTGTCACTATGTAAAAAATTATTTTGGAAAATTTTCATATTGATGGAAAATGGGTTTTATTTACTAATTTGAGATCCATAATTCCAAATCTAGAATCCAATTTTCAAAATTTACAACAGATATAAGGTATAATTTAGACTAATAATATATATATATAATGCTATGAATTGTAATTGTTTCAGAAAAATACATTATTATGTATAGTTTTTTAATACTAAATTCATGTGAAAATTTCCTTTTACAAAAAATGAACAATCTATTTTAAATAAAAAGGAACAAATGAAATTATATAAATAATTTATAATATAATTATACTTATTAAATATTTTAAAATAAAATATAATTTTCTATTAAAAACACAATTTTTCATTATTCACTATAATATTAATATATTTTGAATATTCTAAAATCATTACACATAAGCTAATTTTTCCATGATCAAATAAAATATCTAGTAAATTTTTTTTAAATATAATTTTTAAAATTTATAAATGATGATTTCAAATAATACAATATAATAAATATAAAACCATTTTTTATAGATAAATATTAATAAAAATTGAATGAAAAAATTACATTATATTTTTTAATGGATATTACACTATAACATATACAAATAATAATATTTATATGAAATAATAATTATTTATGGTAATATCACCATGGTTGTCACTGAATATATTTTAGGCATTAAAAATTGAAGTTTTTGGGAAAATTAAGTAAACGTGAATTTTCCAAGGAAGAGATTACTTTTATTGTGTATATTGTTTTAAAATATGGAATAAATGTTGATATTTATTTAACTAAATTTGTTTAATATTCTCCAATGAATTACAATTTTCCCAAAATATAATTTCTTATTATAAATTTTGGAAAATGCAGTTGGTTTTTTGAATGCATTTTTCGGTTATCTAGACCAGTAACCAGTTAAACTGGAAAATGAAAAATAATTATCTAGAAAAATGGATCGATATGTACGAATTTATGAAATGATTGGATATGGATATTTTTTAAATTATAGCCTTAAAAATTAATCATTGAAATTATTAGATAAAATTTTTCTCCATTAAAGATTCATGGATGTGTCTAGGTGTCAAATAATCAGGTTACCTCATATGCATCTCGTCAATTGAATCAACATTAAATGAAATATCCTACATAATAAATTGTCCTTATTGCAATAATTTTTTATTAAAATAATTTTTTGGAAACATTTATATGCTAAAAAATGTGAAATATATATTTATATTTAATTTGAAATGCTTGTTTTTTTAAAAACATTTCTATTGCTATTAGGGAAATTATCAATAACAGAATAAGGATTATTATAAACAATTTTATCACATAAAATATATAATACAAGTTGTTTATGGACATGAATCAAAAACCTATTGTATCATTAAGTAGGTTATAACTAGAGAATTTTCATTCATTTAAATAATAAATTAAATATTAATTATGTATAAACATCTTATATTTTGGCTTAGCTATCAGTTATGTCTTCATTTTCAAAATTAATAATGGTGGATAAAAAATTAGATATCCATTTTAACAAAATAGTATAATCGGTAAAGATGAGATATATTCATATGAATAATATTGATAATTGGATTTTATCATATTTAGAAATAACCTTTGTTTAATTATTTATTTTTAGTATAAGAAGGAATTCATATTTTGATCTTCAATATCACTATTTTCAGTTCCTCAAGGAAATATAAAAAATATATAGAGACCTTTGAGAATAGATTCAGTTGGAGGGTATAATGAATGATATTTATAATTCTACCATTAAATGTTTATAATTTTATCATGTTAAGGCTATATAAAAACTACTTAATTTAATTCCTAAACATATTTTATTACATGAAGTTAAATGGGATAATATTTCCATAGATATTATATTGGGATTAGTAAATAAATCAGGAGGTAATAATATGATCTAAGTTATTGCTGATCATTTGATGAAATCTGTGAAACATCAACCTATATATGATAGTATGTGTTTGGATGAAAATTTAAATACATTATAATATGAAAATATTTTATTTACATAAAATATACCCTTTCCATTTTATCTGACAATGATCCATTTTGTACATTAAATATTTATAAATGACATCATAAGTCATTGGACACTGAATTAAATTTCCTCTAATTATATCATCTATAATATGCGGGATAATAAATATTAAAAATTATAGCTATGAAAGATAGTTTTCTAGAATAATATTTTAATTTTCATTGAATTTGGTATATATATGTTTTTTTTGTATGATTCATATAATTATATTTTTTATTAAATAATAATTCTGGAATAATTTGAGGCAATATATGGAATAAAGAGTTGGAAACAATTATGATGTGATGAATTATAATAGAGGAAATTCATCATTAAAAATTGGTAGAGGATGCATCTCAAAAAATAAATATGAATTATTAGTACATGAGGACTAGTTAGTATAGGTAAAATAGTTATATGAACCCCATGAGGAATGATTTAATATTTGATTTAGTTGATATTGTTTTTCATAATGTATCACCTATGAAAAGTGATGTACATTTATGTTAAAAGGTAATGACATATATGTGATTTATTCATCTATATAAAATTTTGGGAGAAGTAGGATATGTGTCATATAGGGTTTCATGACCACCATGACTATATCCTCCACATAATTTAATTCATTTTTGTTTCAGTAAATTATTGTATTCTATACGTATCAAGTTTTGTGCCCCAAATTCAAACATTTTATGGAAACTAACTCTTATAAAAAATTATATTAAATATTCGTTTAAATATATTATATACTTTAAAATAAATTAAATAAATGTTTAATGATTTATGTATAATTTAAAATATTTTATAAGCAACATGGGAAAAAAATTATAATGGATATATACCTGCACTTGTATAAGAAATAAATAAATATGCGAGGATGTCATATTATATGGGGTAAATAATTATTCAACTATATTATCCTCTAAAAGAACTAAATAATGTGATGTATATCAATTTATTGTATGGTTTTATGTAGATCACTATTTTATAAATAATTTTATAAATTTTTTCATTGAAATGATGTTATAGTTTTATATAACTATTTTTAAGATATACAATGATTTATTATATAGTTAAAATTATGAAATTTATAAATTTAATATAAAATGAATTAATAACTTTTCAATCAAATAATTTAAAATATATTACTATTACTTATTTTAAATGTCTAAAAAAATTTATTTTTTAAGTGAATAGTGAAAAATTCATATATTTGAAAAATTATCATTTAATTTTATAAAATAGCCCAATTAAAAAATTAATATTCATTTTTTTATTTTAAATTAAAATAATATTTATATGATTAACCTTATTGTAAAAAACCCCATATGAATCAATATTATATTTTATTTCAAAATATGATCATATTTAATCATGAAAATACAAAATTAAAATATACAATTTTATATTTTGTTTTTTGGACATATATTAAATGTAATTAGTTCCAAATCAAATTATTTAATATTTATAACTAGATTATATTTTTTAAATCACTATTTTATATTTATTAATGACTTTAATTTATCTTCTATTCATTATTTATAGTAACTATTGTTAAATTGTTTCACCATTATAAATGATAATCAGGTAATTAATGTAAAAACTATGCTACAATTCGAGTATATCATGATATAATTATTATTGGATGACTATGTTTTGGACCTAATAACCTAATAATTGAAATGGGATATAACTTGATACATTTTCTCTTGACTTTATCTTCAAAATATATAAATATTCTTGGAAGATAACCAATGTGCCAATCCACTCAATTAAAAAATAAAACATCTTCTCATCAATTCCTCACACAATATGACCTATCTATTTTGACCAATACCTCATTAAAACATTCCCAAAAACCAAATACAATTTCCTATATTCTATAATTTTATAAAATATTAAATCATAAAATACTAATGGTGTAATCCCAATGGTTATTTTTTGGAAAATATTATATTGCCTAACTGGTGTATTTTTAGTTTTTTTATTATAACTTAATAAAATATAAATAATCCAAACACAAATAATATATATATATAGAAATGCAAATTTTTATTAAGGTATTTTTTTCTATATTCTTTTCAATTATATGATAAATAGAATCATCACTTGTTCGTATGTGTGGATGACCACATCCTCAAACCGAAGTGTTATTTTTTATTATAAAATAATATGGAGAGTTAAAATTATTTAAGAAATTAATATTTAAGATATTTATGAAATTAAAATGATTCTAGGAGGATAAATTAGTACTTACCTTCATACCATTATCGTCTATTTAAAATTGATAATGATGCTCATGAATTCATGTTGAATACCACCTCTATAAAGTGACGTGACTTGTTTTTTCATTTAAACCATATAATTATTATTATAAGGAAGTAAATAATGTAAAATATGATATATTTTACTTATTTATGATTCAATTAATGTAATTTATTGTGTAAGTTATTTATTTTCCACTAATTAGAAAAATTTTGATAACATTAATGTGTATATATGGACTGTCATCTCCGTGAATCAATGTGGTGCATTTTTTATGAAATACATAAATGGTTTTTAAGTGTATATATTTTATAAATATGATAAAAATAATATATTATATACAATAATGATAATGTGATCATATCCCTTTCGACCGAAGTCAATGTACAGATGTGGATATAATATTACAAACCAAATGACTCTAAAACATTGAACATGAACCGAGATATTTTATTAAATATGTAAAATATTATATATAAAAAATAGATAAAAAAATTTGAAATATTTTTATAATAATGTTTAAATATAATAAAATTTTATTATTCATGTTTTTGGGGATGTAAGAATATTGGCGTGTAATAATTTAGGGGGGTTTCCGTTTAAAAAATTATTTAAAATCTTATAATATTTTTATATTCAACAGAATATTTTTAATTTAATTTCAAAATTTATTTTATCTATAAATTTTCTTTTTAAAAGTATTTTTTAAAAAAATTACATAATTTAAATAAATTTAGAGAGATTCGTTTAAAACATTCCAACATGTGTTAATTTCTATTTATTCCATTGAGATAAAAAATATTTTTAACATATATATAATGTTAGCATTTTCAAGTCATTATAACTATTCTTATCATCACTATTACTTTAATATATTACTATATTTTTGTAATATATTTAATTTCTCAAAAAATTTGTCACGACCCATCCTCAGGGCCCATGCATTGACTACTCCATTCCCGCCTTCCATAGGCCAGGGGCTGGAGACTAGCACCAAATGCGTAATCAATATAAAAGGGAAGGCATTTCCCTTTTACCTGTAACACACACAGTCTAAACAGAATAAGTAGAGGTAACAAGTACTAAAAATAGAAAAGTAAGGTGTGATGAAAGTAAGTGGGCTAGTATTCCGAACCAACTGAACAACAAGTACAAGTAAAAATGGAAAATAACTCCGGGGTCATCCGTTGGGAAATACTACCTGAAGGGTAGGTATAGAACTTGAACAAAATGTCCCTGCAGTACGTCCCGTCTAGTCCAACTCCGAGCAGCCTTCCCTCCGTCAACCTTAGCCTCGATCACTGCTGTTCTTCGTCTGCATAGAACACAACAAGGTGTGGGCGATTCCAGTGTAGGGGTGAGTATAAAAATACATAGTAGGGGACCCCGACACACCCGGAGGTCTCCCAGAATCCACAAAGGATAAACCACAGTAGAACGAAACAATCAATAATTATCAAACAATCCTAATTGGATATATTCCCATACATAAGCCTATGTTACCAGTCATAGTCTGACACCAACTCTTGAGCCCAAACACAACCCAGCCCACAAAGTAAGTAAAGTCAATTACAAAGATGATAATTACTGAAAGAAAAGACTCAGCTCACACATGTATACAACATTCATAGAGATATATAGATGATAAGATGTAGTCACTGATTCATCTATGCTATCGGACCAACAAAGGATACATGACCATCTAAGTTTTCAGGCTCACACAAGATACGAGATCAGCTACTTTGTCAGACCCAAACAGGATACATGAACCGAATTCAGAACTGTCAGACCCATGAAGGATCCCGGTACAATAGTCATCAATGTTGAACCCATAGAGTATTCCGGTTCATTAGTCATCAATGTTAAACACATATAGGATTCTAGTACAGTATCATCAATGTCGCAGCCAGCCCTAGGGTTCTCGCACATATCACACTCGATTCGGGGAGGGACCACTCCTCGATCCAAGTGTCGATACATCAACAATCACGAAGTCCTTATTTGATGTATCCCATAGTTCCGTCTCATCCTAAGGAACTCAACGCAATAGACGACGCATCAATTGGACACCCGGACTGGATTTTATTGGAATTTCTGTTCCAGGGGCCCAGTTGGATTCACGATTGATCCAAACCAGGACATTTTCCAAAATTTTCCAAAAACTCACTTAGAGTATTCCATATGTACAGCATCTTCATGAGGGTATCACTACCATAGAGGGCATGTCGATCAAATTTGTGGTATATGAGTTATTCACATTTAAGTGAAGACGAACCCAACCCATCAAGCACAGTGGGCTGGAGTGTCGGCCCGACCCGGCTCGGCAGGTCCGAACCGGCTGGGAGTCAGCCCGACCCATTTTGGAATGTTCGACTAGACTATGGGTTGGCCCGGCCCGGTAGGTCATGACCCACCCATGGACGCGGCCCGCTCTACGGGCTAGTCTGGTTCTCCTACTGGCCCTAAGTAGTGCTGCCTCCTCCTCTTCCCAAAAGACCTTAAATGGCCGATTCGGCCCAGTGCATGTGGTCGGGGATGCGAGCCATGGTTCTTCCCACACGGCGCCTGCAGGCGTCGCAGTTCTCAAGGCCGGATGGTAGGTGGCCGGCCAGTTCGCCCAGTCGTGCGGCCCATAGAAGTGGGTCGTTTCCTCCTTCGCGCGACTCCTACGGGTTCTGCAGTTTTCCATCCCGGCTGGCAGGCAGCCGACCGGTACTTCCCGCCATGTGGCCCACAGATGTGGGCCACGGTCTCCCTCCACGTGTCGTCTTCATGCACTGCGCCTCTTACACATGGACTGGTCGGATCGTTCGACCGGTTTTCCTATGGTCTGGACGGCCCGAGCGGCCGTCAGTCTCTCTCCATGTGGTCGTCGCTGCTGCCGCCACCTCCAGTCGCTGACGTCACAGCCTCTTTCGTTATGTCTTTATTATTCGGCGTAGTGCAATGGCTCAACACCCTTTCAGATTTGCCTCCCATGTCAATAAAAAAACCAACGGAGGGGCGTCGGGCCGGTTTGGTTCATCCCAAACCCACCACATTATGCGACAATAAGTAGCCATCATTGTTCCCAAACCAACAACAGGGAACGAGGGTACAATTTATACATTAAAATAATCAAAACACCATACCTCGAATTTTCCATTGTTTGTTGATGAGTCTCAGAAGACGGGCGTCCACTACTGGAAATGTAGGATTTCCCAACAGTTTAGAACTGTTGGGAAAGGCTGCAGAATCGTTGGTTTATGTTATACCAACGGTTCTACAAATTGTAGGGAAATAAGTCGTTGGGAATAGCTTTTCCCAATGGTTTATAGTGAACCTTTGGGATAGGGTGGAGAAAAATCACCCTATCCCATCGGTTCTGGAAAACTGTTGGGAATGATTTTTTCCCAATGGTTTACAACTGTTTTGTTAGAGTGCTGAAGATTCCCATGTTTTTCCCAACAGTTTGGCCAAACCTTTGGGAAAACCACAAGATCTCATCTTTCCCAATGGTTTCTAAACTACTGGGAAAAGTGTTTTACCAATAGATCTATGAACTGTTGGTAAAAAAACCCAAACATTCTATGTCAACGGTTTCAAACCGTTGGCATAACCTCCACTATGGAAAATTGCACTGCAGCTCTGCAATTTGCCCAGCAGCTCTCCAATTTTCCCACTAGCTCTCCAATTTTCCCACCAGGTCTAATTTTGTTTGTTCCCTCTCATTTTCAATAAAATTATTTTACCTTAAATAAACTAACACATTAATATAAAATTATTGTACCTACAATAACCAATTAACACTTACATATAGAGAAAAAATTCATACAAATTTAACGAATAATGCTGGAACTATACACATCCATAAATAAATTAGAATTCATAACATAATTATAAACATATATAATTCATTTAGAATTAAATTTAAAATTTAGATGAAAATTATATGTGAAATCCGGAAGTCAATTCATTATTTGATCAGTTTTTTATATACCATATATTTTTACATGAAATGACGTCCATTTTAAACAAAATACATACACCTGGGGTGCTACCAGACACACCGAGCCTCGTATTGATGCGGGGTTGACTCATACATGTCAAATATGACCCATGGATCGTTGTGCTAAAGTATCGACACAATCCGAATGTGTTTGGTCGGTTTTCTGTATGCTAGTTGATGTTTTTCAATTAAGATGACGTCTTTTTGAATCAAAAGGAAGACACTTTCGGTGGTGACGGCCACACCACATCTTAGATTGAGGCAGGGATGATTCTTACACGTCACATATGACCCATGGACCATTCTCCAAACGTTTCAATGGAAACCGAATGCGTTTGGTCAGTTTTCAATATGTACTTAAAATGTTATCCATTTTAAACAAAAGAGATCCAGTTAGAGTGATTCTGGTAATATCGTGCCTATGATTAAGGAGAGGATGACTCGTACACGTCACATTTGACCCATGTATCATTGTTCTAAAGTAACGACACAATTCGAATGCGTTTGGTCAGTTTTCTGTATGCCAGTTGATGTTTTTCACTTCAAATGATGTCCTTTTGAAACAAAAGACAGACACTTTGAGTGGTGGCGGTCACACCACACCTCGGATTGAGGTGGGGTTGACTCATAGACGTCACATATGACCCATGGATCAATATTCTAAAGTATCGACACAATCCGAATGCGTTTGGTCGGTTTTTCGTATGCCAGTTGATATTTTTCAATTAAAATGACGTCCTTTTGAAACAAAAGGAAGACATTTTGAGTGGTGGAGGCTACACCGTGCCTCTGATTGAGGTGGGGTTGACTTTTAAAAGTCATATATGACCCTTGGATCTTTTTTCTAATGTATCGACACAATACGAATGCGTTTGGTCAGTTTCAGTATGCCAGTTGATTTTTTTCAATTAAAATGACATCCTTTCGAAACAAAAGGAAGAAACTTTGAGTTTTGTTGGCCACACAACGCCTCGGATTGAGGATGAGTTGACTCGTACACGTCATATATGACCCATGGATCATTCTCCTTATTTTTCAATGGAAACCGAATGCGTTTGTTCAGTTTTCCGTATGTACTTAAAATGTTGTCCATTTTAAACAAAAGAGAGCCACTTAGAGTGATTCCGGCCACACAATGCCTCAGATTAAGGTGGGGTTGACTCCTCCATGTCACCTATGACGTATTGATCATTGTGGAAAAGTATCGACACAATCTGAATGCGTTTTCTCACTTTTCCATATGCCAGTTGATTTTTTTCACTTAAAATGACGCCCTTTTGAAACAAAAGACAATCACTTTGAGTGGTGCCACCCCCACCATGCCTCGGATTGAGGCGGGGTTGACTTTTACATGTCACATATCACCCATGAATCGTTTTTCTAAAGTATCGACACAATATGAATGCGTTTTTTCAGTTTTCTGTATTCCATTTGATGTTTTTCAATTAAAATGGCATCCTTTTGAAACAAAAGGCATACACTTTGAGTGTTGTCATCCACACCGCACATCTAATTGAAGAGGGGTTGACTCGTACAGGTCACATATGACCCATGGATCATTTTTATAATGTATCGACGCAATTCAAATGTGTTTGGTCGGTTTTCCATATGCAGTTGATGTTTTTCAATTAAAATGGCATCCTTTTGAAACAAAAGGCACACTTTGAGTGGTGACGGCCACACCACGCCTCGGGCTGAGGCAGAGTTGACTCATACACGTCACATATGACCCATGGATAATTCTCCTAATGTTTCAATGGAAATGAAATGCATTTGGTCGGTTTTCCGTATGTACATAAATTGTTCTCCATTTTATGCAAAAGAGAGCCACTTAGAGTTATTTCGGCCACATCGTGCCTCAGATTAAGGCGGGGTTGACTCATACATGTCACATATGACTCATGGATCGTTGTGATAAAGTATTAACACAATAAGAATGCATTTGGTCAGTTTTTCGTATGCCAGTTGATGTTTTTCACTTCAAATGACAACTTTTTGAAACAAAATATAGACACTTTGAGTGGTGGAAGCCACAACGTGCCTTGTATTGAGGTGGGGTTGATTCGTACATGTCACATATGACCCAGGTATCATTTTTCTAATGTATCGACACAACCCGAATGCATTTGGTCGCTTTTCCGTATGCCAGATGATGTTTTTCAATTAAAATGACGTCCTTTTAGAACAAAAGGAAGACACTTTGAGTGGTTTCGGCCACACCGTTCCTCATATTGAGGCGGAGTTGACTCTAACATGTCACATATGACCCATGGATCGTTGTTCTAAATTATCGACACAATCGGAATGTGTTTGGTCGGTTTTCCGTATGCCAGTTGATGTTTACAAATTAAAATGACGTCCTCTTGAAACAAAAGGCAGACACTTTGAGTGGTACCCGCCACACCATGCCTCAGATTGAGGCGTGGTTGACTCGTGCACGTCACATATGACCCATGGATTGTTCTCCTAATGTTTCAATGGAAACCGAATGCATTTGGTCGGTTTTCCGTATGTACATAAAATGTTGTCCATTTTAAACAAAAGAGAGCCACATAGAGTAATTCTGGCCACACCATTCCTCATATTAAGGCTATGTTGACTCGTACACATCACATATGACCCAATGAACGTTTTTCTAAAGTATCTAAACAATCTGAATGTGTTTGGTCACTTTTCTGTATGCCAGTTGTTATTTTTCACATAAAATGAAGTCCTTTTGAAACTGAAG
Organism: Viscum album; assembly: GCA_963277665.1. Lineage (NCBI taxonomy): Eukaryota > Viridiplantae > Streptophyta > Magnoliopsida > Santalales > Viscaceae > Viscum > Viscum album. The sequence goes on along the minus strand of OY728142.1, from coordinate 1,353,806,706 downwards.
ACAGACACTTTGAGGGGGGCTGACCGCACCGCATCTCAGATTGAGGCAGGGTTTACTCGTACACGACACATATGACCCATGGATCATTATGCTAAAGTATCGACACAATCTGAATGTGTTTGTATGTTTTCTGTATGCCAGTTGATGTTTTCAATTAAAATGACGTCCTTTTGAATCAAAAGACATACACTTTGAGTGGTGTCAGCCACACCCCGCCTCAGATTGAGGTGGGGTTGAATCGTACATGTCTCATATGACCCATGGATCATTGTGTTAATGTATAGACCCAATCCGAATGAGTTTGTCGGTTTTCCATATACCAGTTGATTTTTTTCAAATAAAATAATGTCCTTTTGAAACAAAAGACAGACACTTTGAGTGGTGGCGGCCACACCGCACCTCGAATTGAGGTAGGGTTGACTCGTACACGTCACATATGACCCATGGATCATTGTGATAATGTATCGACACAATCCGAATGTGTTTTTTCGGTTTTCCGAATGTACTTACAATGTTGTCCATTTAAAGTAAAAGAGAGCCACATAGAGTGATTCCAGCCACACTGAGCCTCATATTAAGGCGGGGTTGACTCATACACGTCATATATGACCCATGGATTGTTGTGCTAATGTATCGACACAATCCAAATGTGTTTGGTCAGTTTTCCGTATGCTAGTTGATGTTTTTTACTTCAAATGACGTCCTTTGGAATCAAAAGACATACACTTTGAGTGGTGGCAGCCACACCACGACTCAGATTGAGGTGAGGTTGATTCATACACGTCACATATGACCCATGGATCTTTGTACTAATGTATCGACACAAATCGAATGCGTTTGGACACTTTTCCATATGCCACTTGATGTTTTTCAATTAAAATGACGTCCTTTTGAAACAAAAGGTAGACACTTTGAGTGGAGTCAGCCATACCGCACCTCATATTCAGGCGGGGTTGACTCATACACGTCACATATGACCCATGGATCATTGTGCTAATGTTTCAATCGAAACCGAATGCGTTTGGTTGGTTTTCTGTATTAACTTAAAATGTTGTCCATTTTAAGCAAACGAGAGCCACATATACTGATTTTCGCCACACCGTTCCTCAGATTAAGACGGGGTTGACTCATACATGTCACATATGTCCCATGGATCGTTGTTCTAATGTATCGACACAATCCGAATGTGTTTGGTCTATTTTTCGTATGTCAGTTGATGTTTTTCACTTAAAATTGCGTCCTTTTGAAACAAAAGACTGACACATTGAGTGGTGGCGGCCACACCACACCTCGGATTGAGGCGATGTTGATTCGTACACATCACATATGACCCATGGATAGTTTTTCTAAAGTATCGACACAATCGGAATGCGTTAGGTTGGTTTTCTGTATCCCAGTTGATGTTTTTCTATTAAAATAACGTCCTTTTGAAACAAAAGGCAGACACTTTGACTGGTGGCGGCCACACCGCGCCTCAAAATTAGGCGAGGTTGATTCATACATGTCACATATGACCCATGGATATTTCTCATAATGTTTCAATGGAAACCAAATGCATTTGGTTTGTTTTCCATATGTACTTAAAATGTTGTCCATTTTATGAGAATCTTCATGTGTCTATTAGTGGAATGGTATTTAGTTAAAATATAGTGGATATTTATATAATATATTTTCACATCATTCTTATTATGGATTAGATTTTAGTTTATAATGCTATGAAATATTTCAGAGTTAACAATGTCATGCCCAATGAATACATCTCTTTTATAACATACCAAGAATCTATGATATTTATTAGAAGTGTTAATGTGATTTACATTGATTATCATGAAGAATATAAATAAAATATATATTATAGATTTTATAGTATTAAATGAAATCAAGAAGGGTGGGGGGGCTGTCCGGCGGGGCCGTCGGGGGGGCTGTCTGGTGGGTGTCAGAGGGGCTGTCCGGGGACAAAGGAGGAGGGTGGGGGGCTGTGCGGGGGGTTGTCTGGGGTCCAAGGAAGAGGGTGGGGGGCTGTCAGGGAGGGGGGGGGGGGCTGTCTCGGGGCAGTCTGAGGGGCTGTCCGGGGTCCAAGGAGGAGAGTGGGGGGGGGGGGGCTGTCCGGGGGGGGGGGGACGTCCGGGGGGTTGTCCAGGGTCCAAAGTGGAGGGGGGGGGGGGATGTCTGGGGGGCTGTCCACGGGGATGTTCAGTGGGCTGTCCGAGGGCTGTCCGGGGATGTTCGAGGGGTTTTCTAGGGTCCATGGAAGAGGCTGGGGGGATATCTGTGGGGCTCTCTGGGGGATATCCTTGTGGTTGTCCGGGGTCCAGGGAGGAGGGTGGGGAGGGGGGCTGTCCGAGGGGTTGTTCGGGGGGTTGTCCGAGGGTTATCCAAGGCTGTTCGGGGGGTTGTCCGGGTCCAAGGATGAGCCTGGGGGCTGTCTGGGGGGATGTTTGGGGGGCAGTCTGGGGGCAGTCCGGGGTCCAGGGAGGAGGGTGGGGGGCTGTCCGGGGGGCTGTTCGGGGGGCTGTTCGGGGGGCTGTCCTGGGGCTGTCCAGGGGGTGTTCGGGGGGTTGTCTGGGGTGTGTTCGGGGGGTTGTCCGGGGTCCATGTAAGAGGGTGGGGGATATCTGGTGGGCTATCTGGGGGCTGTCCGATGGGGATGTATGGGGTCCAGGGAGGAGGGTGGGGGTTTTCCAGGGTCCAGGAAGGAGGGGGGTTCCCAAACACACAATCACTAAAAGACAACAAAATCCATAAAAACATATAATATATAAAAATTACTCAACTCCAATACTATACTACGAGTCTAGATAAAACTAACAACAAGAATAGATTAAATATCAAATATCAGTAATATCAGTCAAAAAAGTAATAGATCAACTTGTCCCACATCACCATCACCATCATCACCATCATCATCATCACCCTCGTCCTCCTCCCCATCATCGTCCTCACCCTCCTCTCACTCGCCCTCCTCCTCATCATCATCCTCATCCTCGCCCTCTCCACCCGCCTCACCCTCCTCCTCTCCCTCCTCTTCACATCAGACTCCTCGCCATCATCATCGGCATGCTGTACATCGCCCTGACCACCACTAGAACTGCCACCTGGTGCACCGTATATAAGACGTATCGATGAAATATATTCATCAAAAGATGGTTTAGCCTCTACTAGAAGTGTAAGATGTAGAACATCAATAAATTTCATAAACGCACTATTTTCCCTAGATGACTATTTTTTCGTCTCTGTGGCCCTTTTCTCATCTGGTTCTTCCCGTGTCTTAACTTGCTGTAGCTCGGTGGCACTATATATTGTACCTGAGGAGGGCCAATACGTCTTCAGGGCTATCGTAGGTCGGCATCATACTCTACCATAATGCTCCTCTCCCAACACCTGATGTAAGTGGTATGTTGGCCCAAAATTGTCTGGTTCTTGGGCATCGAGGGCATCTAAAGCAGCCTATTACAACTATAAATATATCATCAAGTTACAAAAAAGATATTAAAAAATAAATTCAACAGATTAAAACTTACAATCTACTGCTGAGTCGCTTTGTTGACGGCGCTTCCATCCTTTTTCCGTCTACTCGAGGAAAACAGTTTTGCTTGAGGCACCCATCCTTCAATATTATGTATTTTCCTCTAAAATGAAATTGAAAACTATAGTTATATGAAAAAATTAGAAAACTATTAAATAATTGAGGAAACAAAAGAAAGTGTAAGTCGTAAATAAAACTTATAAACAATTGGCATACCTTCTTCGTCTCATGATCAGGCATCGTAGTGCGTCCCAGTGTGTGGAGGTATTTTTTTGTATCAATGATCATTTTTTTTCTAAATTATTCCTAAATAAAATTCGAAAATGAAACAGATAGTATTAATTCAAAACATGAAAGTTATTATTTAAATACCTCAAATGTTCTTAATACCTTAACAGGGTACTCGTCCAATTAGTAATCATCTGACGATACTGCTCTATAGGACAATCATCCACCACTGCTACTGCCTCTAACTAAGTGCCAACTCTAGCAACCCAACCAATATACAACTCATTCTTGTAGGCTCTCCTATGCTCGCCTAAATCCTTTAGACATTCCAGTTGTGCACCCTCACCATCGGGAAAATTAAATCGAAGATGAAATCAAAATATTAATTCATTTAAATACCAACATAATTCATGGCATTTAATATAACAGATTTTTTAACCCATATCTCTACCCAAGATCTATCTTGACCCCATGTGGAAATGCCTCCATGATAGCGGGCTGACGAGAATAGTGTCGGAGTATTTGGAAATCGTCGCCAATAACTCTGACAGTGCTGCCATGTTTTCTCAACAATTTGGTTGTCTTCATTATAATCCACCATAACCTGTGTGTGGTGGTTCCACACCGAACTCATGCGTGTACACCCCCACCCATGCCTCCTGTCAGTAGATGTATCTATCATGAATGAAAAACAAATATTTTATCAAAACATTTTATAATGAAAATAAATATTGCTAAAAATATTTGTTAGGGTTCTATAAATATACTTGTGTCGGTCTGATCGTTGAGTGCCGCTGGATCCACCTAAACTGATGGAACACCCTGTGGTGGAACAGGAGTTGAAGACGATGGAATATAGAAGCTCAGAGAGACAGAAGTAGATGGAAAAGAAAATGGGATAGCTATCTGACCGGATGCTGACTAGGGAGTGGGAATCATTAGGGGATGTGAAAATGGTGGGCCAGAAGATGCAGAAGGTAGAAAAAACATGGGAGGACTAAATATCCAGTGTTTCCCTAACGACACACCATGATCATAATGTGGGAAGGATGACATGTAAGTGGTAGGGGAAGGGTCTAGTCGAGTACGCGTAGCTGCCCTTCCACCTCTGGTACGAACCCTCCTCGTACCACCGGCCTGAGTACAAGGACCAGTACTAGGATCCTCATCGAATAACTGTCGAAGTATAGGTGGATCCTACAAAAATGTTTACAAAAAACTTATTCACATGACATTATATATTATTTAAATATATCAATTTGAAATAAATTACTCACTACATGAACCAATGATGGAATCCCGAACTCCGTCATTTGATGATTGTTATCCATCATTTTTTCCTTAATCTCTCTTCAATTGGCTTCATTTACTGCTTTTGAAAACAAATATGTAATTAATTAGAAAAAGAAAACTAATGTGTAACCCAAAAAACTAAATATGTGAGGGAATATGGAGATTCATTGGTAATTTAGCTATCAATTGTTTTAGAAGAGCTTGAATGTATTTAATAAATCATAAAAGTGGTAATGTTCACCATGAAATTATGCTTGACTATGTTTGAATACAATTAAATTCCAAATTAGAAAATGAAATTCAAATAAAACGGAAACCAATAAACATTGAAAATTCACATAATGGTCAAGTCAGCTATCAATTGTTTTAGAATATCTTGAATGGATTTAATATATCATACAAGTTGTAATGTTCACCATGTTAGAAATATTGTTTTACTATGTTTGAATACAGTTCAATTCCAAATTAGAAAATTGAAATAAAATAAAACTGCAACCAATAAACATTGAAAATTCACATAACGGTAAAGTTAGCAATCAATTGTTTTAGAACAGCATGAATGGATTTAAAAAATCATACAAGTTTTAATGTTCACCAAGTTATAAATATTGTTTGACAATGTTTGAATACATTTCAACTCCAAATTATAAAATGAAATTCAAATAAAACTGCTACCAATAAGCATTGAAAATTCACATATCGGTCAAGTCATCTAAAACATATTTGTGATCAATACTAAATCAATTTGAATATTTCTAACATTAAAAACCCAACTCTAGGGAAACCAAAACAATTGAGAACATGGATGAATGATTCTATATATTTTAAACCACAACATCAGGTTCACAATCAAATATAACAATTGAGCTATTTGAGTCATCAAAAGAAATAAATGGATTGGTTTCAATGGCACTAGAGATAGTGTCAAGTCCATCATCACCATCATCAAAAATATATCTTGGAATTACTTCAACTATGACACCAAATTCAGGTCGAAGTTGGTCTTTGACATAAACAACTTATTTAGCCATTGATGAAAATACATATGGTTCTTCAGTAGCAAGAGTGTGAGTCATATTAATTACTCAAATTCCAAAATCATCAATAAATGTGCCATGTCTCATCACTGAATCAAACAAATGGCATTTCATCATTGTGAATCGTTGATGAGAGTAATATTCCAATATTATTATTTTATCAACAAATTCATAATAACCCACATTTTCAAATCGTGGTATACTATCTGATGCACTGGCATAACAATCTGTTGTGGAAGTAACCATAACACCATCATGTTGTGTTGTCATGTTCATTGCTCGTTCAGTGACAATAAATTTGTACCCATTGATAACAATTGATTTACAGTCACGAACCACAGTATTAGGACCAAAAGCCAAAGATCTTATTTCCTTAGAGAGAGAGTCAGAAGAAAAAATCAATACCTGTAATATAAATGACTATGACACATAATTAAATATTGATATAAATATTTTATACATAATTTTTTTTATACCTTCAATTTTAACCAAGCAACAAACTCTTTGCTATGAAAAGTCTCTCTCCTTCTCAATGATAATGAACAATGCTTCCTATTTATCATTGTTTTATGTTCCCGATAGATAAATTGAATAGTTTAACAGATATATATGTAAGATATAAATAATAAAATTAGTTACCTGATATAGTCATCGAACAAATCACAGTTGAACAAAATTTTGTGATTTTCCATCTCCCACTCTTCATGGCTTAATGTCTTCAATGTATATGATCCAGGAATTCCTTCTGTTGGTGGATGTGATGGAAAAATGGGTTCAATTTTCTCATACTGTTCTTATTCATTTCACATTGGTCTGTTCAATCTTGTAGTAAGATCAGAAAAATACATAAAGCAGAAATCCATTCATTCTTGAACCAAGTAACCATTCACAATAGAACCTTCGAGATGGTTTCTTTTTCAGACATAAGACTTTAATGTGAACATATTTCTTTCAGTTGGATACATCCAAAGAAAATAAATAGGTCCTCTGAGAAATATCTCAGTGGGAATATGGATAGTTAGATGCAGTATGTAGGTGAAAAATGATGGAGGAAATATTTTCTCCAACTCACACAAAATTAATGGGGCATCTGTCAAGATTTTTTTCAAAAACGACTTGGAAAACATCTTATCACAAATATCTATAAACAAATGGAACAACTGAATAACATCCACCCTTACATTATTGGATAAAAGCTGATGAATTGATATTGGAAGAAACTCATGTAGTAGAACATGATAATCATGAATCTTTAATGATTTTAGCTTAAACTCTCACTTGTTGACCCATTTAGATATGTTTCTTGAATAGCGATCAGGAACTCTAACAGTCTTTAATAATTCCAGAATTTTTTTTCCATAGGTGTCATCACATTAGAAGCACATGGAAGTTTACATTTATTTTCACTGATACACACAAGATGCCATTCTAGTCTGATGCCCCAATCCACCAAGTCACGCCGAGATCGTAAATCATGTTTTGTCTTCCCCTTGACATTTAGAAGAACTGAAATCATCATTTCGCATATATTATTTTCATTATGCATTACGTCTAAGAAATGAAATAACAATTTGGTTGACCAATAAGGAAAACCAAAAAAGATACTACTCTTCCTCCAATTGTAACAGGTTTCAGTGGAAACATTCTTTCTCTTTCCAGATTTCATTTGACCATTCCCGAATGATTAACTGAAATCTTTCAATTCATTAAGCACGTCAGTTCCATACATACGCTGAGGTGGATCATCGGTCTCTATGGTATTATCAAATCTTTGACGATTCATTCTATATGGATGATCCTTTTGCAAGAATTGTCGATGTCCCATAAAACTGCAACTACAGTGATGTTTTAGTCTTCTGGATCGTGTATTCTTCATACAAACTGGACATGAAATGTTTCCCTTCGTGCTCCATCCAGACAACATTTCATAAGCCGGAAAATCATTGATCGTCCACATAAGCACAACACGCATCTAAAATATGTTTTTTGATCATGAATCGTATGTGAGCACACCCACATCCCAAAGATGCTTCAACTCTTTTATTAAAGGTTGCATGTATACATCAATATCAATGCCGGGATCAGAAGGAACAAATATCAGTATACTCATGAAAGTGAATGGTTTTTTCATACAAAACCATGGGGGAAGATTATAAATGTGTATAAAAACTGGCCATGTGCTGTGTGAAGTAAGCATTTGCCCAGACAAATTAAAATCGTCACATGAAATCCCCAGCCTCACATTACGCACATCAGCTGCAAAATCAGTATGTCGAGCATCAAATCTCTGTCATGTAAATCCATCTGCAAGATGAACCAACTTATCATTTGTCTTCTTTCTCTTAATATCATGCCATCACATTTATATTGATATGTCATCGAACATAAAAATATTCTGGAGTCTAGTGATCAATCGAAAGTGCAACATTTCTTGTTGAGGAATGCAGGATGGTGTTCCATCATATTTGACTTCCAGAGAGATGTGCCACATTTTATACAATCATTTCATTCAGCGGTTTCCTCCATGAATAAACTGCAATCTTTTGGGCAAGCATGAATTATTTTCTTGAATATATAAGTTACTCAACTAACATCCATGCCATATAGTGGGTTGAGGGAATATCTACATCATCTGGAAGTAAATATTTCAAGAGGGTAAGAATGTAATCGATTGCTGTATTAGAAATCACATACATAGTTTTCCCATGAAACAATCGGATAAAAAATTCTGTCTTTTTTATTTTATCACATTGTCGATATACTGGAGTCGTGCCAACATCATTCAATTTTTTCACCCAATCAATATCATCAATTTCACAAGATGCATCAGCTATCCTCATATAGAAGTATTCTTGAGTCGAAATCCTTTCTTTTTCATGATGAAGAATAAACGGAAACCGATCATCTAACAAATTCTCCATTCCAGTCCTTTCATTTCGATCAACACCAATTTGTGATTTCATTTTCTCCCCATTGTGATACCACACAAAGTAGTTTGCTTGAAATCCATTTTTGGTTATTTGGTACCTGACATCTTCACGGCTCAACCAAGGTCTACCGACACAATTGGAACATGGACAGTGTATGCAAACACTATCTGATGCATTATGAAATGCAAAATCTATAATTCTCTCCAAATTGTTTTGAAAATCACTTGAGATCTGATCGGTTTCATACATCCAACTTCTGTCCATTCTGTAAAAAGAATTTATATAAGTCATTTTGTCTAAACAATTCAATAGGATTGAACATTAATAGAAAATATATTTAAGTAAATGATAAAGGAATGAGTTTCTAGTTGATGTAGTGAACTATTAAAACAATGTAGAGATATACTAATTAATTCAGTTATGTGTGCCTAGATTTGAGGTGAGATGTTTTATGTAATTTTTTCATTTATCACATACCAAGAAGACACCATAGACCTGATAAAACATTGTTCAAGATATAAAAAAGTGAAGGTTTTTCATGAAAGATGCAGAATGTGTAAAGAGAGTTTTTAAAATAAGTTATTGATTATAAAAAATGGAAAAAATGTGAAAAGTCAGTACTTTTCATAACACCCAAACTAAAGTCCATAGAAAGTACCATATCACCCCACTTAAAAAAGGAAAACCACCTACCCAACTACCCCAACCATGTCAATTACCGCAATGATGGATTCTATGTCTGTATTTGGGAAGAGGTTGAAGGATTCTAACCTAGATGGGGGAGTTGCAGCCGATCAGATGGAAGACCTCATGTTAGGGTTCACCTTCACGGGGCTTTTGGAAATCGGGGGAAATGAAAAGTTATTTTCTTCTGTGTAATCGGGGGCGGGCTGTCCACGGGGGGTGGCAGGGTTTTCCAGGGGGTACAGGGTGTCCAGGGAGTGGGTGGGCTGTCCACGAGGGTGGCAGGGCTGTCTAGGGGGGAGGGCATGTCCAGGGGTGGGCAGGGGGTGGGGGGGGGGGGCTTTCTAGGGGGTACAAGGTGTCCAGGGGGTGGGGGTGTCTTGGTGGTGGGGGGTGGGGGGGTGGGGGGAGTGTCCATGGGGTGGGAGGGCTGTCCACGGGGTTAGGGGGCTGTCCAGGGAGTAGGGGTTTTCAGGGGTGGGCATGCCTTCCATGGGGGTGGCGGGGTTGTCCATGGGGTAGAAGGTGTCCAGGGGGTGGGAGGACTGTCCACAAGGGTGGAAGGGCTCTCTAGGGGGTAGGGGGTGTCCAGGGGGTGGGTGTGCTATCCACAGGGGTGTGACTGAGAGCTATGAGATTTAATTTGGTTGTCATTCATGTTATGAAAAACAAAAGATGGTTGTTAAGGATTAGAATAGATTTTTTTAGTGAAAATACAATTTGGTAGTATTAGTGATTTGATAACATGCTAGTATCAA